>JASAUF010000344.1:0-1489484 GCA_030180095.1 Magnolia changhungtana | reverse complement strand
AGTTCTTAATCTTAGTTGATCCCGACTTTTTGCTTGATTAGAGCATTGAGTTCATTGTTAACTATTAGGATTGATAATTCAATTCAAACCGCGAATACCTCGCTTATATATAGTTCTCTACTCCATGTTCTCGATTGTAATAAGCCCTTGAGAAGACAATCCTAGGGGGTGTGTTGTTTTGATCTAACGTTCAAACAGAGGAATATATAACTTTTCTCTAAGTGTGAATACTTTCTAAGTTAAAACAACTTTTCTAAGAGTTATTAAATAAGCCTATAAGATTAGGGAGATTCAATGAAGGAATGAGATCTCACTCCAACCCAATCAAGCCAACTAACTAAGTCTATCTTTCAATTGTCTAAGCATAATCAGTGGTTTACATTCCTTAGTATAACCAACCAATAGGTGTAATCCAAAGTCTATGCTGATACGCTAGATGATTTCATACCCTTTCTAATACAAGAAATTGTTTGTCGCTTAGGGTCAAACGTTGTCTGATTGGAATTGAGTTGCCTGAACTTGAATTTAACTACACTCGAGCACTACACATATGCTCATACTAGCTAAGAAGGTCCTAGGGTTCACATTATTAATTTTTTGGATTTCCTATACTGCCAGATTTGTTTGCAATCTAGGAGTACCAACTCTAGGTCCAAAACTCTAAGGGCCTGTTTGACCAATGGTATTAGGTTGTATTAAATGGATTGCATTGCTAATCCCACTTCGGGATTGGGAATAACATGTTTGGAAGGAGGGTGGGATGGGATTAACATCAATTTCATATGCTTTGGAACATGAGTCTTGTGTTGGAAAGTGTGAGATGAGATTTGTGGGTTTAGAAAGTTATGAGACATAAAAATTGGATTTTGTGTTCATATGAGTGTGAAATGGTGAGGCCAAGAGGAGTAAGAGATGGGTTTAGAGGAGGAATGGTGAGGGGTGAAAGGAGTTCACAATTTTCAAGTACAACTCCTATCAAGCATTCTACACATTCGATAACAAAAGGAGCTCATGCATTTCATTTAACCCAAAATCGTCACAATACATGGGGGGTAGCCTTACATGGACCGTGAGAGAAGATGTATGTGAGCTAATACAATTAAGGCTTCAAACACTAAAACATACTACCAAACTACCACACTATGAAGCCACTCAACATGAAAACACAAAGGTCCTAACATAACAATAAACAAACTATGAGACAATGGCACAGATGACTAATCATCCGAGTCTGGCGACGGATGAGGGGCACCCTTATCTTACAAGCAGCACAGGATAGTCTTCAAAGTACGAGTCACTTTCTTGAACTTGTGTTTCACAAGGCCCCGAAGATCCATAATATCCTGTCATAGGACAACTTGACCTTCCTTAAGGCGGGCTAAACGGGCATCCCTAGCTGCCCGATCAGTCTCCTGCTCCGGTGGTGTAGGTGGGGAGCTCTCCTCCGTATCCTGGGCCTCCTCTTTTTCTTCACTCACTTCCTCTTCTATTTCAGCTCCACCTTCCTCCTCACTCTCTTCCTCTTTGCTCTCCGTCTCGTCCTCACTCTCCTCAAGTCGGGCTTATCGTCGTCGCGGCCCTATCTCCATCTGATTGAGAGTAGTCTCGTTGATGTGATGAATCGGTACCGGCCTTTCCGCCCCAAGTCTGTAGCCAAACACATGGGCAATCTTGCATATGAGTCGGCTAAAGGGGAGAGAATCAGTCCTCCTATTGGAGTGTGCAGTAAGAACTATCTTTCACAAAACATACCTAGGCATGCACAGCTTCGCTCCCTACCCCACTTGGTATAGGAAATCTACCATCAATCACGTACACTCGCTGCGATTGCTCCACCTAGGGTAAACATTGAACGTGAAAATGTGATGGAGTAAACGGAAGTCGTCAGTCATATTGGTCGCTACAAGGCTATTGTTGGGCTGCCATTGAATCAGTCGACCAAAAAGGAACCATGTGCGGAGATCCCTTTCACGTTTACTCCTCAGATTCAACTCACTTGCATGTACCTCACCAAAGGGCACATCCATAAGCCGAGATATTAAACTAATGTCAATTGTGGCTTTCCGGACTCTTCCACATGAGATCTTGAACTGCAAAGGCTCCAGTATAGGTTCTTGAATGTGAGCATAGAACGTTCGAACAGTGCTCGCATTTGCGGGGTACTTGCCCTCAAATAGCGGACCCCACCTGGCTTCTTCCAGGTGCTCGAATAACAAGTATTCTCCAAATATCGTCCCATCCACATGAGCTTCAAAAAGGACCCTACGGCCCTCATAAAATCTATGCGACAGCTCCGCCAACAGAGCCCTTCCAACAGGAGCCTGGGGATCGAGATCTCGCTTCGTCTGAAACTCCTGATTGGCGCTTGTACTAGCGGCGACACCTCTCAGTCTCCTTGAACGCATGGCCGTAATAAGATCAAATAGAGCCATGGAAAGTGAAGAAAAGGGAGGAAAGGGCTGGGGTCTTTAGGTCTCCATGGATTTGAGCCTCCAAGGGGTGTGTAAAGGCTCAAATGAAAGAAAATGAAGAGGAAAAATGAAGAAAGAGGATAGGTAGTGGGTGCACACGAATTTGAGCCTCAAATGGGGGATTCAAGAGCTCAAATGAGAGAGAATGGAGAGGTAGGTAGCAATGGAGATGGGTGTACAGCAGGGTGGTGGGTGTGGTGCACGAAAACGAAAGAGGAAGAGGTTGGAGGGACGATTTTTGTGAAAAATTGGAAGTTTGGGAGAGAAAAGAGAGCTTGGGAGGGCACTTTGTGAAGGAGGGGTGACCTAGGAAGGGTTTTAACTGCAACCTCTTGCGTCCGTGGGCCACACAACCCCCACAATACAATTGGCCCGGTCGGCCCACCTGCCCTGGCCTGCTAGTCGGCGAGGCAATCCTAAACCGGCGAGCCCCTCGCTGGTCACTGGAGGTTTTGGCAAGGGCTCATCCCTTAGGCGAGGTCCTCCTGGCCCCCTTAGTCCAAAAATGTGTGGGGCCCACCCTGGGTCTCCCCGAAAGTGCCTGATTTGGGCCCCACCTCCGTTTTGAGCCTATTCGGGCCATTTCGGATATTATCTAAAGTCTATTCGCATTTAGCGATTTATAAAGGTTGGGATGGGGTCATTTGTGATCTAAATTCGATGATAGATGGTCTAGAAGTGATCCGGGGTTGACTCATGCAATCACGGATGGGTACGGATCCAAACAAAATGGTCAATTTCGGTGAACTTCGCCAATTGGCGAAATCGGAAAAACCTAAGTTCGTTTCTACATTTCTCTCGCACCCACCTATGTCAAAAGCGTCAACGTACATTGTGTGACCATAACCCATGTTCGGTTTAATCCAAATCATGCTCTGATACCATCTTGTAACGCCCTAAAAATTGGGGGTCGAGTAACAACTCAACTCCCAAGTTCCAAAACATCACTTATGTAACATATATGCTTATGTTTCAAAGTTGTTTGTGTTAGTGCATTAATCATGAGTAGGATTATACCAAAACAGTAATTCATACTTCAGATCAAGTTGTAAAATGCAAGCGGGAGACTGAAAGACATAAATACACGTATATAAGTCAAAGATCACGATCGATCTCCAGAGTATGAATACATCACTGAGTCACCATATACATGTAATAGTCTCAAAAATCAAAATGTCAAAATAGTACAACTACAATGATAATCCCTATAGCCCCGTCAATCAGAAGATGGTCTACTTAGACCCGCTTGATAGTTGCATAAAGGAGAAACCCTCATCATCATAAAGATCGGCTCCGCTTCGCAAGCATTGCCATCATTTGAAACTCAAAGAGGGTCTGGTTGGTGACTACACACCGTCCCGTAACGTGGGAGTGAGTGATCAACTCAATGGAACAATAAAGCAAAGGTTAACATGTTATTAATTTAATTAAGCAGTAAATCACATATCCCTAAGTAGTCTTGTTAATGCAAGAATGGTATGAATGTATGATGCATGCCCTTACCTACGCTCCCTCAGCGACTTCATCTCACGTTCGCGCATGAACAACACTGTCTCAGTTCTTAACCTGCTATGCCTGAACGCACGCGTAATGTGGTGCATGCATATGATTACTAAGTTCTTATTACTCCTTTTCATACAGCAGGATTGGGAAACTGAGGTACCTCCCTTATATCAATACCCAAACAATGATCCATTCTAGGGTCGTTAGTCCTAATAAATCTCATACAATGTTATGGTTCTAGGT
This sequence comes from Magnolia changhungtana, assembly GCA_030180095.1. Classification (NCBI taxonomy): domain Eukaryota; kingdom Viridiplantae; phylum Streptophyta; class Magnoliopsida; order Magnoliales; family Magnoliaceae; genus Magnolia; species Magnolia changhungtana. Next base: position 1,485,267 of record JASAUF010000344.1, on the reverse strand, counting down.
CGGTGCAAAGGGTTCCTCGCCAAATCAGTACAGGCCTAGTGTATACTCTGATTACTACGGAAAGGCTCGTCGCCCCTACGCAGGTTCAGAGTATGCTCGAAGTCACTACAAAGGGGCACGTCTAAGGCTGTCAAGGCTGTTACACGAAATTGATACACCACTCCCAGCACGGCTTCGTCACTAAAACAGCATAGGCCAACAGCTCAAATACAGTGTCCCATATCACCGTGTTCAGGTCACGAGGCGGTGTTGCTCACTGGTCACTACAGGGAGGCTAGTCGCCCCAGCGTAGGCCGACAGCTCGACCACGGTGTCCCATACCACCATGTCTGTCTCATGAGTCTTAGCGGATCTAGGTACCAAGGTTAACGGGGTTTCCACTTGTGAGTTTGGTACCTAAGGTTCAAGCAGTAGTATCCAAACATGGTGAACATACATAGGGCCAATCGGGTTACTTGACGAGCTCAACTAACACGAGCGCACATCAAGTGGATCGGCATGAAGTGCGTAATCACTCTGTGTGGGCTAACCACTGTCGATAACTAAAGTACGGATCGGATTTGTCGAACACATCCGGTGTGGTGAAACAACATCATCCACCAATCTAGGATCTGTTACCGATTGCCTGGACTATACAATAGCCCCAATCACATTCAATTACAACAAAATATCCTAGAAGATAGTTAAAGCAATAATGGATCAAGATTTCAAATCATATAATCATGTCCGCTTTAGGGCTGCCAGGGCTATTGCACGGAATCATTACACCACTTCCCCATCACCCTTCACGGTTTTGTTAGAATACAACTTAAACATGGATTTATACATATACGTTACATAGATAAATAGACACTCTAATATACGGTACATGGAGGGAAGCATACACATAGTTAAACTAGTTGAGAATCATATCGCAACACCCTTATACATTGCAATTTACTAACTACTTACTCATTCAGACAATTTTACAAACACTTAGACTACACCTTCCAACATACCTGTAGTATGCTAGTTATAACACATGTCGTAGCGAATCCTTTCACAAAGGAGTTACCACTTGAACCACGATCATGCATTCACGACCAATAGTCATGGCAAGCATAAATCATAGTTCCATATTCATTCGAACATTTCTACAAACACTTAGGCTACGCATTATAACATATACAACGTATGTCGGAATAACATGTATTAGGCTAATCCGTTCACCCAGAAGTTGATACACATGCATCTAGCATACATAGACAACAATTAATCATGGCAATCATAAATCTGAATTTCATATGTATACGGTATTTTCTACAAATACAAGGAATACAGTATATTCAACATAGTTAACGTATATTTGAAAAACGAAACGGACAACACTTTATATATGTGTAATAGCATCCACGTCAGTAATATATCATTAACTTACATTGAAAGCCTTGAAAACTTTAACTATATGTTTAAAGTCCGCACCTTACACCGGTAAACACGTAACGGATTTGTTTGAAACACGTAGTCTTTGTCACCTTCAGGATAGAAACCTATAACATGAACTAGGTTAGCTATTTCATCATTTTAACTATTGGGAACCCTAGAACAGCTTAGGGGTTAAATTTCTTACCTAAGAACGGGATCGGTATTGCTAGGAGAGTGGTACGGAAGAGCTGATTTAGCCCGTGGAATGATGGGATTGAATCTGAGGGATGAACTCTAACTCTCTCTCTCTCTCTCTCCTCTCTTCTCTCTCTTAGTGTTTCCCAAATTCATATGGGATGAGAGAGTGAAGGCTTAAGGCCCTTATATAGGCCCAAAACTGATGGGAATGGCCCCAGGGCCAAGGTATACTTAGGTTATGTCCAAAGAGCGTCTGTTTCAGCTCAACGGAGCATTTCTGGAACACCTCCCCCCCCCCTCCTGAGCCAAAGGTCAGACTTTAGCTCCCTGACCATGGATGTAGGTCAAGTTAAGTTTTCGTTCCAATCGGGTTTCCAGATCGCATGTGGCGGACCAGTTTCTGTTTAACGGTCACCGAAACTCGATTAGGGCCACAAGTACACTAACATGTGTATAAAATTTCTCCTGATCCGAGGGTGTATTTAGGTCATATTCTGATGGTCTGATTGCTTATATTAGGCCCACAAGTGACAAGTCTCAGATTACTTAAATTAGATTTAATTTTTAAAGAAAACTACATTTTCTCACACTCTTTGTTCCGGGCTCAAACAAATAGCCCCGGGACACTATCTGGAGTTGATTTTTGAGGTTGTTGTCAAGCCCAGCAAGGCGGTCCTAATTATATGACTTCGTATTATTTGGACTTTTGACGTGCGGTCCAGATCCGATACGGAGTTTCAATGTACTCTCGAGAGCAACTGGGTAATGAGATTGATCCTAGATTTCATGGTAACCTCGCGTCGATGATTCTACAAGTTTTGGGTCTTCCAGATCGTATTTAAAGTGATTCAGGCGGATTTCACATCTAATCTAGTTTAACACTTAGTTAAACTTGTCTAATTTCTAAAGGATTTGAGGTTTGAGAGGTTCAAAAGGGGATATGATCTACCCCTTGCCTAAGGACATCTAACTCCAGGGTGGTAAAAATTTGGAGAGTTACACCCGCTCTGATACCAATTGAAATGGCGGTGAAGACTGCACTAGTTGAAGAAGGAATATGCTAATATGTCCTGGAGGGGGGTGAATAGGACTTTTTAAAGTTTTTATGAGTTATTAAAAATCCTACTTCACTAATCCTATGATCATGCAATTCTCAGGATTACTCACATGTAACTCTACTGGCTTCCAAGCCTGGTAGAGGATCCAATTACAAACTGCCTAAGGAGTAAACAATATGCAATCTAGTTCATAATGGATATGACTGTATAGGTGTGTGAGGAGTGATCAGATATGGACATAGTAAAGCAAATCACTCAATCAAAATAATAATCTCAAACATAGTCATTTTATAGTGGTTCGACGATAACTCTACTCCACTCCTGGTAACCACACTCAACCCTTAAGTGTACCGGATTTCACCAAGGAGGTTTTACAATGGTTCACCTCTAACCTAAGGTTTTAAATTAGGTTCACCTTCAACCTTTATAACCTACACTGAGGCTGACTGTTTATGCTCTCATGAGCAAGGGTTAACACAACGCACCCACTTTTAGGCACACTAGCCAAGGATCTTCCATAAGACCCTACTAGAGGTTTCTACACGGTTGACCTCAAACTCTAAGGTTTTACCCGGTTCACCCAAAACCCAGAGTTTTACTGGTTCACTCCTAACCAGATGTTTACACTCTCCACAGAGCAAGGGTCCACACAACGCACGCACCACGTACACTCCCGCCGAAGTCCTCTTTGAGGACTTCAAAGGGTAAGAACCACTTAAGACCCAATCCTAAAAAGGAATGATCACAAGTATCCTCTTGGAATCTGAATACTTACAAATAAGATGATGAGTCCCTTTTAGTTCAATGCTGAAGATCTCCTCCTCCTTGTTGACGAAGAGTCTTCTGCTCCCTTGATCCGTAACACAAAATGATGTACCAATACTCAGCTTCAGGTTGGGTCAAGGTGAAGATGGAATCCTACTCTCAAAATATTTTCCTATTAGGTATGTAGAACGATTCCAATCTTATGCATTCAAGGCATCCTAGCTTAATGATTTGCCATTAAGGTAGTAGCTGGAGGATCCTTAAATGTGGAAGTTCATTTCCCAATCTACTCTATTGAATGTCAATGGTGAGAGTGGATTGGAGGATGAACTCCCTTGAGAGAAAGGGCTTTAGATATAAGATATAGGTTAAAACACTCAAAAGCTCTCTCTGCTTTCTCTTATAACAACAAAAGACAAGTCCTCTATATATAAGCAAAAAGTTCCAACGGATATAAAATGGTCACATTTATGACAGAGTTCGATATCATCGAGCAGGTTCAATATCATTGAGCGTATACTCTTGATAGTATCAATGGTCTGCTCGATGACTCGGACTCAATGTCATACGCTTTTGAAACTCTTTGCCAATTAGTTGATGAATCGAAACTATTGTCGATATCATCGGATTTCGAACTTCAATTCCATCGATGACAGGTTCGATCCATCGACACTTGAAAAATGAGAGAGACTTGACTTTGAAATATTTCAGGTTTTCATGAATGATCGGGGAACCATCAAGATCATCGGAATTTGAATGTCGATGATATCGAGATCAGAGTCGAGGCATCGATAAATCCAGTTGATTTGTCTTTAAGGTTGCTGGACAGTTTATGACCTTATTCGATGCAATCGACCTGCTGCCGATATCATAGATATTTGAATATCGATTCTATCGAAGGGTTCCCAATCATAGTTTAAAATGACCTGAAATATCTGCTGTAAGAAATATACGCCCTCGATCGATATCATCGATGGACTTCCGATGTTATTGATATTTGATTTTAGATCATATCGGAAGAGCATCGATATATCGAAGGAATTTGAGATTTTCATTAAAAAACAGGGGCGCCGAAAATCTGTCTGTCGATCTTATCGAGCCATTCTCGATGGACTCAAGATTTGAATATCGATGATATCGATAGGTTTATCGATACATCAATAATTCGTCCAGATATGTTGTGAAGTTGTTAGACATATTTAGTGCTTGTATCGATGATATCGATAGATGTATCGATACATTGATAAATCCGTCCAGATGAATATTTAGTTGCTAGACACTTTTGGTCCTCACGTCGATAATATCTTTAAGGTATCGAGTACATCGACAGAGCAGGTCAATCATATCGAGGGTGTTCCGATAAAATTGACAAGGTGAGAAAAACTTAGAAATTTTCTTATTTTGAAAAAAAGTTTTCTCACCTTAATACCCTATGATTTCTAACTTGTTTTTAAGGGTTTTAGTCACCTGGTGATTTAGGTCATGGGATGTGAGGCTTAAGTTTTACCTGTGATGAGCTTGCACACATCCGATTGAGGCAGACGCTTGAATTGATCTTCCTATCAGGCTCTGTAGACACTCTGACTCAACATTCACGTAACTTGACAAACCAGGGCACTTTCACGAACATGGGTTTAGTCAGACCGAACTTGTCTGTTTTCTACTGCAGATTCCCAAGTCTTTCAAGTCCTTTTTTCATCTTTTGTACTTGGTTTCCTTTGATCTTTTTCATGTGAACTCTTCATTCTTGGTCTCCTAAGATCTATCATTTGCCTTCATGATTCTTGAGCATTAAATCCATTTTTTAATTATTCTTTTCAATCCAAGCTTCAAATTCACCTTGCAACACAAACATATATAAAATATACCATTAAGCATTATCATATTCCTAAAACCAATATATAATTAGGGAAAACTATGCAATATTTGATACTCAACACATTCCCCAACTAGCATTTTGTTAATCCTGAGCAAAACATGCGTGAAGTAATCTTTCATTCTCAAAGTTCAAAACTTGATTCGTAAAATAATCTTTTATGTGGATGAGTATGAATGCGTATAATCCAAAGAAGCGAGAGTGAAAATTTGAAAACCTAGAGCCGAACCAAGTGAGCAATCAATCAAATAGGTTCTTCATTAATCATTCAAGAGCATAAGTTCATATATCAATTTTTTCTAATGTGCTTAGTGAATTCCAGCTTACTTTCTACAAAAATATACTATCATTACATAATATAAGCCATGCTCATCACCTCAAGATTAATTGAATAATCAAGTACTAATTCCAAACTTATCCCATTTTCCTTCTTTTTCTAGTTTTTATTTTATATTGACAGTCTCTTTTTATTTATTCATTCTTTTTAAAATTTCTATTCTTTTTCATTCTTTAATAGTTTTTTCATCATACATGACCTTTTTGTCGATCTCACTATTTTTTAACCAGTTCTTTTCATCTTTTAAGGTGGATAAAATTCTCCAGAGTTAATTCTCAACATCTATCAATGATTCACATGCTAACAATCAGTAATTCTAGCACAACTCTCAGAAAGCAAATTGAATGTGTTTTGTGATTTAGATCAATATGATATCAAACTTCCTCTTAATTAATTGAGTGCAAGAACTTTAAGTGATAGACTACTCAATTGATCAAACTCCAACTGTTTAGAATTCAATCTTCATCTTATCATACTCAAATCATTCTTAAAGAATGCACAAACTATGACTTTTCAAAAAGGTTTTTACTTTGAAAAATTAAAAATTTCCACAATTTTTTATCAAAAACTAAGAAAAACATTGATTACACTGATTAATTTACCTAATCCATACCCCCTAACCTAAAATCTACATTGTCCTCAATGTAAAACATATACGCATGCAATGCACATGAGGCAACGAAAAGAAAGGAGAAGTGATGGAAAGGTAGTACCTGAAGAAGGCGAATTGAAGCTATTCCAAAGATCTCAATGTGAAATGGGTCAGCAAGAAGACTAAACAAACTAAAAGAAAACTATCATAGCCCTAAATCTTATGAAAGTAATAAACCTAAATACACCTCCATCAGACTAGGAGGTTAATCCTGGTACACAGGATTAGTTAGAGGTATGGACATGTCCTCTGAATCAAACTTTTCAACAAATGGCTTTAGGTGATATCCATTTACTTTGAAAACTGTACCATTTGTTGGGTTCTTTATCTCGACGGCCCCATGAGGATAGACATTAGTAACAGTGAAAGGGTCGGTCCAACGAGATTTGAGTTTACCCAGAAAAAGGTGTAACCGAGAATTGTATATGAGGACTTTTTGACCAGTTAAGAATGATTTCCGGAGGATGTTCTTGTCATGGAACACCTTCATCTCATCCTTGTAAATTCTCGAGTTCTCATAAATGTCGTTCCGAATTTCCTCGAATTCATTCAACTGAAGTTTGCACAGCAAGCCAGTATTGTCCAAGTTGAAGTTCAGATTTTTGATAGCCCAGTAGGCTTTATGTTCCAGTTCCACAGGCAAGTGGCAAGCTTTTCTATAAACAAGTCTAAAGGGATACATTTCAATGGGGGTCTTAAAAGTTGTACGGTATGCCTATAAAGCATCAATCAAACTTATTGACCAATCCTTATGGTCAGGGTTAACCATTTTCTCTAGAATTTGTTTAATTTCCTTGATGGAAATCTCAACTTGTCTGCTTGTTTGCAGGTGGTATGGAGTGCTCACCTTATGAGAGATGTCATATTTCTTCATTAAATTTTTGAATGGCCTACTACAAAAGTGTAAACCTCCATCACTAATTGTGGCCTGAGGTGTTCCAAACTGGGAAAGGATGTTTTCTTTTAAGAACTTAATGATCGTTCGATGATCATTGTTCTGGCACGGGATTGCTTCGACCCACTTAGTGACATAGTCTACTGCCAACAAAATATACACATTTCCAAAGGATTGGAGGAATGGGCCCATGAAATCAATGCCCCAGCGATCAAATGCTTCAATGATTATAATGAGATTTAGAGGCATCATATTTCGATGGGACAACACTCCCAATTTCTGACAACGCTCACAAGCCTTGTAGAACTAATGAGTGTCCTTGAACAAAGTGGGCTAGTAAAAGCCGCACTACAGAATTTTATTCGTGGTCTTTTTAGCAGAAAAGTGACATTTGTGTCATACCGTTGGTTTTGGACTAAATGTTGGATTATGTCAATTCATTAGTAAGATAAATTTTCGTGTCTGATTTTGGTGATCCTAAGGGTTCTTAACTTTTAGATGATTGACAATGGTCCATTTGTCAATCAGACGGTCTAATTATGGTCATTAAGCGTTGGTTCAACTACTATTCATGGTATACCTAATGGATGTTAGGTCTAATTATTTGGGACCCAGTATGGACGGTGATTAACCCTATATGTCTATCATAGAATTTTGTAAAGTTTTGTTGGGGACAGGATTTTGTGCACACATTTCTTTTTAAGGTCCTTAGCTTGTAAATGGAGTGTGTGTGGACATGTATTTTTGCATAGCTGCTAAAAATAATAATTGTGGCGACACCTAAGGATACTTGATGCCCGAGTACTCGAAAACCAGGGTGTTATAATCTACCCCCCTAAGAGAAAATTTCGTCCTCAAAATTACCTTAGTTACGTCGCTAAATAATTGAGGATATTTCTCCTTCATTTATACTTCTCATTCCAAAGTTGCTTCCTCTTTTCTATGATGTGACTAGAGGACTTTGACCAGCGAGATTATATTTATGAACATAATCAACTCCTTGCGATCCAAAATGCAAATAGGTTCTTCGATATACGAAACATCGTTAGTCAGCTTGATCTGCTTCCAACTGATAATATGAGAATCATCCTGTTTGTACTTTTTCAGCATATAAATATGAAAGATGTCACGAATATTTGCCAACTTGGTCAGTAGTACGAGGCGGTTTGCTACTTCTACTCGATCCAAGATCTCAAAAGGACCAATAAAATGGGGTGCTAGCTTCCCTTTCTATCTAAATCTCATCATTCCCCTTTATGGGTGACACTTTATGGAACATATAATCACCCACTATAAATGTTAAGTCGTGGCTCTGATTGTTTGCATAACTTTTCTACCTAATCTGGGTGGTGCGTAGGCATTTTCGAACTACCTCAATTACTTCGATCATAACCTAGACAAGTTCAGGCCCCAATAAGCTTCTTTCCCTAACTTCTGCCCAACAATGAGGAGCTCGACAGGGGCTAGCATAAAGAACCTCATATGATGTCATGCCTATGCTTGACTAGAAATTTTTATCGTAGGCAAATTCTGTGAGCGGAAGGTCGAGTACACATGCCCTCAACATGTCTTCCAAAATCTAATTAACCCTTTCGATCTGGCCATCAGTCTGAGGATGGAAGGCCGTATTGTATTTGACTTTAGTACCCAATTCTTCCTGCAACCTTTTCCCAAATGTGGAGGTAAATCGAGAGTCTCAGTCTGACACAATCTCACAAGGTACCTCGTAAGACCAAACGACTTCCTTAATGTATAGCTTTGCCAGATCATCAGGTAAATTAGTTGTTCGATTAAGAAGGAATCGTGCTAATTTTGTTAGTCTATCAACAATAACACATATAAGTCATTCTTCCTTTGGGTCTTAGGATGTCCAGATATGAAATCCATGGAAATAATGCCCCACTTCTACTCTGCTAATGGCAAGGGTTGGAGAAGATCTGCAAGCTTGCGATGTTCGGCTTTTATCTTCTAGCATATCATGCATTTTGCCACAAAATCTACTATGTCCCTCTTCATATTGTTCCACCAATAGTGTCTTTTCACATCCTAATATATTTTATTACTGCTCAGGTGTATAACTAGCCTGGAATGGTGTGCTTCAACCATCATTGCCTTTTTCAAATCTACACTATATGGCCCACACACATGGCCTTGATATCCGAGCACTCCGTCACCACCAATTCTCCAATCAGGCATTTCTTCATCCCTACATATTCCTTTCATCTTCCTAAGCTACTCGTTTTGATCCTGTGCAGAAATAATCTGACTGACCAAAGTCAGCTCTACAGTCAAAAGGGCTACGTAAGCATCTGGTTCGTCGAGCGTAAGCTGGATATCGAAATCCTGGATAAATTCCATCATTTATCATTCCTTAATCATCAAGGTGGCCACTAATTTGTTCTTCTTTTATTAGCTCAAAGCCTTGATATTCCAAAATTGAAGTCTTTGAGTGTCTCCATCCATCGACGGTGACGCATATTTAGGTCATTTTACAAAAATATGTATTTTAGGCTATTATGGTCGCAGAACAACTAAAATTCTTCCCCATACAGATAATGCCTCTAGATTTTCAGGATGAAATAACTGCTGCTAATTCCAAGTAGTGTGTTGGATAATTCTCTTCATGCTTCTCCAGCTGCCTCGAAGTATAAGTGATCACTTTGTCATTTTGTATCAACATACATCCCAATCCCATCTTTGATGGGTTGCTATACACCACAAACCTTTCACCCTCCTCCGGAACAGAAATTACTAGAGCCGATGTCAGCCTCGTTTTTAGTTCCTAGAAGGTTGCTTCTGCATTGTCATCCCATACAAACTGAGCGCTCTTCTTCGTAAACCAGGTCAATGGTCACGTGATTTTGGAAAATTCCTTGATGAAAAACCTGTAATATCCTGCCATACCTAAGAAATTTCAAACTTTTGTGACTGTGGTGTGCTGCTCCCACTTAGAAACTATTTCCACCTTAACGGGGTCATCTGTTATGCCCTCTACCTTCACAACATGCCTAAAAAACTTAACTTCCTCATTCCAGAACTCTCATTTGGACAATTTGTCATGTTGCTGATTTTCCTTCAGGGTATCCAAGACCAAGTGCAGATGTTGTTCGTGTTCTTCCGAACTCTTGGAATATATCATAATATCATCAATAAAAATGCTCACAAATCAATCCAAATATGGCATAAATACCATGCCCATCAGGTCTATAAATACCGTTGTACCATTAGTGAAACCAAATGGCATGACAAAAATTCATAGTGCCCATACCTGGTTCTGCACGCAATCTTGGGAATATCCTCATCCCTGATTCTCAATTGATGATATTCAGATCGCAAATCAATTTTGGAGAAGTATTTTGCACCCTTAAATTGATCAAACATGTTGTCGATATGGGGCAGAGGATACTTGTTCTTTATTGTCACCTCATTCAGCCTTCTATATCCTATACACAGACGCATCGATTCATCTTTCTTCTTTACAAAGAGAACTGGCGCACCTCGCGAAGAGAAACTAGGCCGGATAAAACCTTGGGTCAACAGTTCATCGATCTGCTTCCTAAGTTCATCCATCTCGAAAGGAAGCATTTGAAATGGAGGCTAGGATATCGGAGCCGCTCCTGGCAGAAGATCTATACAAAGGTCCACTTCCCATCTAAGAGGTAACCCGGGTATATCCTGAAAAACCTTGGGAAATTCTTGTACTACCCTAGGTTATGGTTATCTCAGCCGATGCTACCTCTTCTAGTGTCCCAGGCTCTCAAATACTTCGTATTTATTCATTCCTTTTAATGTGAAAGGATCCTGCCCGGCTATGGATATCGAGACTGCCTTGTTGTGGCAATCCAAACTGGCATGAACTTGTGAAAGGCAGTCCATCCTAAGTATAATGTCAAATTGCTTAATAGGCATCACCCCTAGGTCCATGGACACCTTGTGGTCAGTCAGAGATATAAGGCACGCCATGCATATCTTACTTGTTTCTACAAATTTTTCCATGGGTAATGCTATTAAAAGGGGAAAATGTATTTAACTTGTTTTTAGTTCTAGTTTTACTATCATGAGGAAATCAATGAATGATAATGTTGCACCAAAATCAAATATAACGGATATTAGAATACCAATTAATATAAGCCGTAACGTGTAAGACCTGTGGCGCGTATTTTTTGCATAGCTACTAAAAATAATAATTGTGGCAACACGTAAGGATACTCAACAACCGAGTACCCGCAAACTAAAACTAGGGTGTTACACAATGTGGCATGCATGATCCAGCCATCCACTGGATATGTCCCACCACATAGATATCCTTGCCTGAAAATTGGCCAGTCCATTAATTAGGTGAGCTACAAATTACGAAGTAAATGGATTTTTTTTAAAGCCTCATTTTCTATTTTAACCTTTTTAGTTTCTAACATTCTAGCCCCATTTGATGAGTGGGTTAACCTGATTTTTGGGAAAGGAGATCGACATGCTACTAACTATCTGCTGGACGACTTAGACCTCATGCATATATGCCACCTTAGCACATCCGGTGACAGGTAGATGGGCTCCTTGTGGAAGAGCCTGGTCTCGGCAAACTTTGCAACTATACCATCTTTCTCACCAACATGTCACCTGTTCACGAAATCAGTGCCATTGAAACCGTAGGCCCCACCACGATTATTACCTTTTCTTAAAATTCAGGCTGATATTTTCAACAGCTGGGCCACACAAGTTTGTTCACTCAGATCGTTGGATGTCCACTAGTTCCAACAGTGTGGCCTCTCTTATGAGCGAAACCACCTAACTTATGTGCCAGGTGTTTTCCACGGCGGGGCTTACCGTTTTCATGGCATTGATGTCCAACAAAGCTCGTGCGATACCACAAGCAGTGTACATTGCATGTAGGTGATCAGTTGACCTAATGCAATGCGTGTATCTTACGTAACTTGTGCTACACTCTTTAAGTACAGGCGGACATGATATACGAAAGTCTGCAACTTTCTTCAGTTCCTCGTGCATCTCGTGCGTGTGCACGTGATTTGGTAGAGTCGCACGTAAGTTACCTTCCATGACATGTGGTGGATGGATATACCAAAATAGTAGCGGCTTCCAAGGCCATTTTTATGGCTGTCAATGGGCATCATATGGGCTGGATACAGGTCAGCCCATGCACAGCACACTTTTTTCAGCCCTGAAATTGAGGCCCACCTGTAGCTGGCCCATCCATAGCTAGCAAAATAGAAAATGTCATAAATAAATAAATAATATAAAACCGGAAATGTGAAATACTTGTGTTTAATTCGATCTTGATGGTCAAAATTTCCGTGAAAAGGGGAAACGCCGATGATTCGGAGACTAAAAAACGCAGGTTTTAATGAGGTCTAGACTAGAAAAAGTGGGGTCCAACTCCATAGCTCATTGTATACAGCCTATGTTTCAACGCTGGGTGGGTGCCCATGTGGTGTGGGTGGTGTTGGGGGTGCACTGAAGCAACTCGTGTTAGAATCAAACGATGAGAAATTAAACAATAATCAAGCATATAGAAAACACAAGCTTTTATGTGGAAAAACCCTCGCAAGAAAAAACCATAGTACAAAGGGACAATAAGTTCACTGTGATAATCAATATTTACAAGAGATGGAAGAGTTTACAAATCCGATAATACACTCCAAATATCACCAAAACCCTAGTTTCGAACTCTTCTTTGCTCACCAAAAGTCATAAGCATGTTTCTATCACCTTAATCATGGATTACAAACCCTTAAAAGGAATTAAAACTGAAATAAGAAACAAAATCTGAAATTCCGCAAAATTGCGAAAGTCGGTCGATGGGAGCTTCAATCATATCGAGTTCCACTGACATTTCATTGATGGGATCGAAGCCACCTTCGATCACATCAATTTGTACCCAAAAACTGTCTAGTGAGCAAAGGCCAAAAAATAAGATTTTATTGATGGGATCGAGTTGGTTGTCGGCTCGATGGGATCAAGTGGTCTATTGATGCCATCGACAGACCCAATTATAAACAAATTCAAGACATTTGATAATAATTTCAACTATGTCTTTAATTTATCATGGACCACAGCTTTAACATCAATCTCTAATTACTTCCATCATAGCTCAACCATCGTCATCATTTTTCATGCACACTTTGCCTTCGTCAAGCCTAGAGAAGTTGCACAGAACTTGAACTTCTCTGTATGAACTATCTTTGTAAGCATGTTCGTCAAATTCACACTTATGTGGATCTTCTCAAGAGTCACTTTGTCTTGGATAAAATAATGATGAACATCAATATGTTTAATAAGACAATGGTAAATCAAGTTCTTTGCCAAATTGATTGCGCTTTCGTTGTCACAATTTACCGGCACTGCTTCCTGTTAAAGCCCAAGCATGATTTATCATGCCTCTTAACCAAACACCTTCTTTGAATGCTTTCGTCATTGTCATATACTCTGCTTCGGTTGTTGAAAGAGTCACCACATATTGAAGCTTCGACATCTAACTAATCGCTCCACCCGCTAGAATAAACGAGTAGCCGAAAGTGAATCTCATGATATCCACATTACACACGTAATTGGCATCCATATGGCCTACCAACTTGTCCTCTGACTTTTCAAATGTCAAGACATAGTCTACTATACGTCGAATATATCGAAGTAACCATTTTACTGCCTCCTAGTGTTGCTTGTTGAGGTTAACCATGCATCTGCTTAGTACACCCAGTATATGTGAAATATCAAGTCTTGTAGAGACCATGGCATACATCAAATTACCAACAATGTTCCAATAGGACATACAAGACATCACGTGGGCCATGTATCTGCCCTTTCACTTCGAACCCTTATAGTTGCTTCATGTAAATCTGCTCCTCCAACTCCCTTAAAGGAAAGCAATCTTCACATCCATCTGTTCCAATTCTAAGCTGTACTAGTTAACCAACACCAATACAAATCTAATAAACACATACTTAACTACAGGTGTGAAAATCTCATTGAAGTGAACACCCTCCTTTTGGGCATACCCTTTTGTAATCAATCTTTCCTTGTATTTATCCTGATTCTTTTTGTGAATCCATTTACAACTGATCGCTTTACGCCCCACAGAAAAATCCACCATCTCCCATGTCTCATTTGCAAGACCCGTATCCTAGTCCGTACTGTTCCATCGACTTCCGTGATCCTTCCCATCGAATTCCGGCAACCTTCGACGTATAATCAACGTTTGCGATCGAGCCTAAGTCGTATCTTGTAGAATTGAGTTGTCTTAATCCGAGACTTGTACCATTGTGACCACACCGTTGTCGTGGTTCCGACGCAGCGACTCGCGCACCGATCCAATACCCTGACCAGAAGATGCGGGCAAGCGTTTATTTTGAAGAAAACACCGTGTGTTTGCAATCTCAAGAGAATCTCTACAACATGTCCCATCAATCAATCAATCAATCCATTAATCAATCACCTCATGTCAAGTACACACACCCATGCTTTCTTTCTTCACAAGTTAAGCAACCACCAAAGTCAACCCATCTCTCACCTCACCCATCACTCTCTCTCCCTTAAAATCCTCTCTCCCTCTCTCTCTTCACACATTTCCAAGCAACAAAGAAGAGAAAAAAAATGGGACATCCAGGCTCTCCCATGCGAGAAAGAGTGCATGTGTGTGGCCCACTTTCTCTCCTAAAAAAACCTTCATCCTAGCCCTTCAAACCTCATCTTCCACCATCAAAGTGAAGCACAAGGAGACCGGCGTTCCAACGGACCGAGAAGATTGAACGGTGGGTGCTTATTAGGCTAGATTTTTCAAGTTTTTATGATAGGTCAAGTGAGGCCTACCGATCAATGGTATGGATCTCACTTGGGACCTTAAGATGTGGCCGATGGCCCACCTTGATCTTCATGATCATTCCGTGATGGGGCCATTCTCCATTGACCCCATCATGATGTTTATTTTCTAGCTTGAAAATGGGTCATCTAGACCTTACATCTTGGTGGAGAAGGGATCTCCACCATTGATCTTTGATTGGGTGAGCCCATATGCAATGGGACCCACTTGATGTAAGATCATAGCATAAGCCGTTGGGCTGAGACGGAGGGCCCATAGTGTCGGGGGTCCCTCCATCACGCGTGTCCCTCTTTCTCTCTTTTTCTCTCCCTCTCTTTTTATTTATTTACTTTTTTCTGTGATGATATGGCCGTGTGGCCCACTTGGATGGACCCCACCATGAGGCATATATTGGATCCAATCCATTTGTAGGCGGGGCCCACTTTATATGTGTGTATGTTCCACACCACCCATCATTTGGTGGCCCACGTGGGCAGCCCACCGGAAATGAACAATAGTCCAGCATCCAGGGACGCTAGACGTTGAAACGAAAACACAAATATGAGCTTGATTCATAAGCTTTGGAAGGGAGTTGTGCATGTAGGCCCCACCTTGATATATGTATTCAATCCATGCTGTCCATCCCATTCAGCAAATCATTTTAGGCGTTGAGACGAAAAATAGGGCCAATCCATTTTTCTGGTGGGCCATAGTATAGAAAACAGTTTCTCTACCATTGAAAACCACGCTACTATTTTTGTACCCCGAAACACACCCAATATTGGGCTCGTTTGGTATCTATTTAACTGTAAAAGCCAATGGGTGGGGTGGATCTGTTGAAGCAGGCCCCATACACAAAAAACTGTGAGAAAATAGGTTTATATATATATATATATATATATATATATATATATATATATATATATATATATATATATATATATATTAAAAGACTGACAGCTTCTTCTTGCTATCGAGACGCATAGCAGCGCCTCTGTGTGGCGGGGCGAGACAGCGAGGATCCCATGGCCCCAGCCGAGGGCCCCACCATGATGTATGTATGTCATCTAACCCATTTATTCTATGGGGCCCTTCCCGAAGTAAGCCCCACCCAAAAATCAGGTCGATCTAACGCTCAGGTGGCCCACATCATAGGAAACAATGGTGGTTTAAAGTCTGCCTTTGAACCCTTTTTGGGTCCACAGAAGTTTTGGATCACGATGAAATTTGTGTCTTTACTCTTCATCTAGGTCTGCGTGACCTTATGGACAGATTGGATGACATATAAGCGTTATGGTGGGCCCCACATGGGACCCACAGTGATGCATGTGTTCATTCTCACCGTCCACTGACAGTGGACAGTGAAACCAACCCCCCCTATGTTCGATCCACACCGTCCAGGAGACGGTGTGTGTGTGCGCGCGTGTGTATATGCGTGTGTGTGTGTGTGCGCGCGCGTGTGTGTGTGTGTGCATGTGTGTAGATACATACACACACACACACACACACACACACATATATATATATATATATATATATATATATATATATATATATATATATATGATGGTAGGCCTTCATGGAACCCACCATGATGCATGTGTTGCATCCAAAACGTCCAACCACCGGCGAGCTTATCTTAACGGCTTGAGACTAAAAATAAGACAGATCTATAGTTCAAGTGGACCCCACCTTGGTATGTGGATGAGGCCCATCTTGATTTATTTGTGGACGTCCATTGAGGCCCACTTGGTATGTATATAAGGCCCAAGTGATTAAGCCCATCTCGTCATATTTATGGCCCATTGTTGAGTCTCACCTTGATGTGTACAAGGCCGTTGTTGAGGCTCACTTTGATGTGAATGTAAGGCCCATGTTACAAGGCCCATTGTGATGTATTCAAAGGCCCATGGGATATGGCCCATTGCAATGTACATAAGGCCCATTGATGCGGCCCACTTGATTTATATAAGGCCCATATGAGGCGGCCCATTTGATGTATCTAAGGCCCATTGGTCGAGGCCCAACGGGATGTCCTTAAGGTCCATTGCAATGTGTGATTCCCCCATGGTTTGTGTAATGATTTTTATGGCGGGCCATGCCTTGGGAGCAATGTTGGTTTGATGTCCACATTGTAAGAATAATATTGGCTTAATGTCCGCATTATAAATCTCCCTAAGGCCCATTGATAGGCCCGTAATTATTGTGTGTAGACTGCTTAGGCCCATCTGCGTTGTAAGGACAGTTCATCACTTCATAACATGCTTAGTATAGCTCCATGATTCATGCTCATACGCATCATATGTATGCTTGATATGAGGAGTGTTTGATCATAGCATAAGCCATTGGGCTGAGACTTTTACGGGACTCCTTATGAGACAGAGTGTCTCACATGATCACACAGTACGCGCTGGATTGCTGCATGTTTGTACGGTGTGACTCATGCATCTCGCATATGTGTGACTTGATCACTGCACGCCCTAGCGACATCAGGGTCGTGGCCTCCACAGGCACATCGTGGATGGTCATATCGGATACCGAAAATATTGGCTCTAGCATTGTGAGCACTTAAGATGTCCTTGGGTGAAAATCTCAGAACCTTTTTGGTGTCAGGGGATTCTCCAACGTCTAGACCTAGTGGATACACGAGTGCCAGAGTGCCGAATACCAGTAGGCCGCATCTCCCACAGTGTCGTGGTTGGTTGGAAGAGGGTGTGGCCTTATCCGCCTGAGTGAGGGGGCTATAAGCTAGGCTGAGTTTAACCAGCTCGCAAATGAGTCCTATTGACAAGCTGGGTAGGTATTGACAGACTACTAGTCAAGCGGATAGTGGGGTCTCTTCCACTTACTTGACTGTGCAGCTAGGGAGGAGGCAGTCACTATGAGGTGCATTAGACCCCGGTGATATCCAGAGAGGAACTGTACTGATATGTGTACTTGATGAGTATTGGCACGCTTGCTTTGCATCTCGCATATGACATTTGGCTACATAGGCCTCGCATCGCATGGCCTTGGTATGGCCGATAGCATTCATGCCTTGCATTACATAGTTTTGGTATAGCTGATAGCATTCATGGACTTACCCGCATACTTCCGCATTACTCTGATATTATATACTTGACACTTACCTTACACACACTTTCACTACCTTTTAAGCTTTTGTAAGCTTATGCACGATAGATGCGTGCAGGTGGCGTTAGGTTGCAGCAGCGTTGAGCTTGGAGCGTGCAACCGAGCCTCTGGAGATTCTGTTACTTTCATTATATTATATTTCCCTTTCATACGCATTGTACATAAAATTTTTGATATAGTGGATATGTGATGTTGTTGTTTTGTGACTTGGTTATGCTTGTGGTTATGGTCCATTACAAAAAAAAAAAAAAATCATACCAAAAATCCTCCTTGTAGGATCCCATGATCGAAATCTAGCGTATGGGCGCTGGAGCCGAGAATGGGGTACTACGGAGGCTGTCGGCACCAGATTCGGCGATCGGGAACTTTATGAGCCCATTTTCCGAGTTTGGGGCGTGACATCATTCTTATGCAGAGAATTCATCTTGTCATGCATGACTACTATCCACTTCTCAGCATCAGAATCATCTAATACTTCGAGTCATCACTGTATATGACTAGCAATCAATGATTTCATGGTGGATTTCTTCTTAGTGGTGACTCCTTTACCTACTCTTGTGCCTCTACATGTGGCTCGGACTCTGTGCCTCTACATGTGGCTCAGACTCTGCATATGTATCTGCTTTTTAAATCTCGACATCAATTACCACTAATTTCTCTCGTTCCTTACGTTCATCCTTGTGGAACAAGGAATCTTCATCAAACATAACATTTCGGCTAATTATAATCTTCTATGTGACTCGGTCGTACAACATGTACCCTTTCATACATCATCATAGCCCACAAAAATACACTTCTTGGTTCTTTGGTCCACCTTATCTCTCTCAATTGATGGTATATGAGAATAAGTGTCACAACCAAATACCCGTAACTGTAAGTAGTCTACCTCACTTCTTCAAGAATCTTACAGTCTATTGGCACAGACAGGGACCAATTTAACAATTAACAAGCCATGTTAATGGCCTCCATTTATAAGCCCTTGCCCAATCCAACATTACTCAAGATGCTTCGGGCTCTCTCTAAGAGAGTCTGATTCATCCGTTCTGTCACTCTATTATGCTCAGGAGTGTTGTAACGTGTTGGATTTTTGCTATTTGAATTTTTAAAATCCTTTAAATTTCTTCCTTATAATTAACTTATGTTGTCACCTACTGACCCCTTAACACTCGAAGTTAGACTATACGCGGGTGTTACCTATAAAGAAACATAAATTCCAGTTAATTAACCATAAGAAGCTAACGAATCCGACCGATCACTTAAACATCGAGTCTAACCTCATGATTTATTCATATAGGGCCCCAAATCGAGCCGACCTATCACTGACTAATCAAGACATTCATAACGGAATAAAGACTTACCTAGAGCCAAGACAACTGAGGGTCGAATCCTAATTAACAAACCAAATTAACCTAGTTACTCCTTTAGCCTAAGAACCAACAGTTTAGGATGATTAGGATTAGATCCCCATTTTTGCTAGTTGCGAGTAGTCCACGCTGTGAACGTAGCTAATTCAAACCTTAATCATTGCGTACAAGAAATCTTACTACCCAATTCATTCTAAAAATGCCCTGGTTACCCAAACAACCTCCAGACCACTCATTAGTGTGCCACTAAACTCGAGACTATAGAAAAACATTTGTCTAAGTGGGATTGACATTCATCGCAGGACATCAAGCCGAGATCGCATCTCGAATTACTCAACTTAGACTCGTAAAGTCAGTACATGAGATGTGTGAATATTCTTGAAATTAATCAAGAACTCAAGTTAATTCTCTACATCTGATCTCTGCCAAATTATGGCTTTCAGACTGTTAGATGGTGACCAAATTTAGGGCACCGATCGATATTATTACCCTACTCACATTTGTATAGTTAAAGACTTGATCGCCTTCCTGATTGATTGGCACATCTAATCATCGGATGGTTCTATCTAAACATAGATCGCCTAGTGGGATACTTATCTCATACCTTAGATTGACCCGTACACCTTCAAGTAGGTCACATTAGTTGAAAACAATATCCCTTAGGGTTAATATAATGAACAAAGGGCCATTAGGGCCATTTGTGCACAATTTGGCACTATAAATATCATTTCATTTCACACCCCCTCTCCTCATATGAATTTTTCCTAGAAATTAGGGAGAAAGAGAGAAAGAAAGAGAGAAAGGAAGATAGAAAGAGAAAGCGAAAAAGAGAGTGGGGTCATTGGTGTTTGCTTGCACTGAAATTCCATCGATGAAGCCCAAGCTATTACCATTTTCCTCTATCAAATCAACTCTTACACACAATCGGAGGTAAGAAATGCTTCTTACCTCCCGATTAAAATACGTCATGTTAAATTCTATGAATCTTACCTAAGTTTCATTTGATTTGATTAGGAATTGGTGTTTTCCCCCCAAAATCCTAACATGAAGCGCAATTAGGTCGCGTGAAACCTCTAAGGTGTGGACCATTATTCCCATGTTGTCTTTTATCGACTCTTGAGGGTCTCAATTAATGATGTCTTGTTTTATATGTCTTGTTGCATGCTAATATAATAATATTTTAGTTTTGATTGTAATACATGTTGTTACTTGCCCGTGGATGCTCACATGTTCGATGAAATGCCTGAATGAATAAAATTGATAAATTTAGAGTTTATGGGAAATTTTTCCTTAATTTCTTAATGAATGGCTAGTATGTAGTGATGTTTAGAATTTCTTAAAATGTTGGGTTAGTCAGCAAATTGCTGAACTAAGGGGTGGCCCGAGTTAGGTTAGCCACCGTAGGCTTGTTCGATCAACCCAAGTCAAATATGGACGACCCACAGTAACTAGACTATGTGGGATGCTTGCACCCAATGTCGGTTACGTCGGGGTTCACCCAAGTCAATCAAATTAATCTAATGGCTGACTGATAATGTATGATAACGACCAATTGAATTTAGGATGCTCCCGTTCCCATTGAATGAGTCTACTTATAATTGTTAGTGATATGATCCTACAAACACTCATGAGTTGGGCATGATGGTATGAGACACCGTGTTCGAGCTATCGGCCTATGCTATGGTGACATGTGTAACATCCCAAAAATCGAGGGTCGAGCATAAACTCAACTCCCGAGTTCCAGAACATCACTTATGCAACAAAATGAATGATGATTGAATGTTGACTGTATTCGTGCATTGAACATGAGTGAGATTAAGTCAAAACAACATATCATACTCCAGAGACAGTTAAATTGTAAGCGGAAGACTGTGATAGACATATAAAATATAAAAAACTATGGTGAGTCTCCAGAGTATGATAAAGTTACCAGGTTAAATAATTACAAGTACAATTCTAAAATTTACCAAATGTGAGAAAGTGTAATGTCTTCTATCCCAAGTACCATAGCCCCGTCAATACATTACAGGACTTCATAAACCTGTCAGAGGGTTATATATAGGAGAACTCCTCCTCAACATCATAGTAGTAGTCCGGCTCTGCTTCATAAGCATCGCCATCATCTGAAACTCAACAAATCTGGTTGGTGTTGCAACACCGTCCCGTAATGTGAGAGTGAGTGATCAACTCAGTGGAACAATAAAGCATAGGTTAATATGTTATCAATGCAGTCAAGCAGTAATGATAAAGCAGTAAAATTAAACACTCCTAACTACTCTTATTAATGCAAGTATGAATACAGTCATGATATATGCCCTTGCCAAACCACCCTCATGCGACATCATCTTACGTTCGTGGATGCATACCTCCCTCAGTGCTCCACATCTACCAGGCACATGTGGTGCGATGATGAGCATGATTACCGAGTAGTTATTAGTCCATTTCAGACAGCAGTATTGGGAAACTAAGGTACCTCCCTTGTATCATTCTCAAACATGATCCATTCTAGGGTCGTTAATCCTAGTTAGTCTCATACAATATTATGGTTCGAGAGGCATCGCGAAGGGATCGCAAAGGGCTCGTCACCTGTCAGCACGGATACAGATCTCACCGTATGTGGCTCAATTGTTGGCCGTCAGCTCGAATACAAGTCTCACCGTACTCGACTCAACTCATGCTCTAGTTGCTGAGAAGGGCTCATCATCAATCACAGACTTTAGAGTCTACTCGAAGACACTACGAAGGACTCGTCACCCGTCTGCATGAATACGGGTCTCACCGTACTCGGCTCTTGTCGTAGGTGTCGACAACTCGAATACAGTGTCCCATACCACCGTATTCGGCTCACGAGTTTGGTTGCTTAATGGTCACTACGGGGAGGCACGTGGCCCCAGCATAGGCCGACAACTCAACCACGGTGTCCCATACCACCATGCTCGGCTCATGAGTCTTAGCGGATCGAGGCACCATGGTTAAAAGGGATTTCACTGGTAAGTTTGGTACCATAGGTTCAAGTAGTAGCGTCCAAACATGCTGAACATATATTAGATAAATCGGGTTACGTGACGAGCTCGGCTAGCTCGAGCGCACGACAAGTTGGACGACATGAAGCACATAAGCACTTCGCGTGGCCAACCACTATCGCCAACCGAAGTACGACTCGGGTTCGTCGAACACATCTCACGTGGCGAATGAATCACAGCCACGAATTCAATCCCGTTACCGATTGCCTGGACTATACAATAGCCCCAATCACATTCAATTGCAGATAGGTAAAGCAGTAATGGATCAAGGTTCAAATCATACAATTAAAGTCTGGTATTATCCGTTTAGGGCTGTTAGGGCTGTTACACGGAATCGTTACACCACTCCCCCATCACCCATGATGGATCATACAACATAAACATAAATTTAAACATACGCCTTACATAAATAAAATCATACAATCAGTTGAGCATGTTAACAAGCAAATCATAAAGCATATTATAAAGCAGGTTATAAAGCATGTTATGAAGCACTATATAAACAGGAATACAAACACATATATTTCATAAATAAGTGGTTAAAGTGAACAACCCACATGGGGGAGATCATACATGTTTCTAAGGTAGTTGAGAATCCCATCTCAACACCTACTTAAGGCACCATCATCCACACACTTACTCTCACAAGCATTTTCACAAACACTTAGAGTACACTATTACAACATACATAGTGTATATTAGCAAAACATGTATTAGAGCGAGTCCTTTCACCAAGAAAGTATTTTACGCATATATAATATATTTATAAAACAAATAATCATGGCAAACACATCTCTAAAATATATATGTATACGGTACTTTTTACAATACAGTATTTCTACATACATAATGTATATTAGTAAAACATATATTTGGGCGAATCCTTTCGCCAAATAAGTATTTTATCCATACATTGTATATTCATACAACAAATAATCATGTCAAACACATTTCCAAAAATTATAAGTATACTGTATTTTCTACAAATACTTAGAATATGTAAAATTCCATATTCTTCATCTTTAATCGAAACGGAAAACAGACAGCACTTTATACATGTGCAATTGTATGCAGATCATGAATCTATCATATCTGACATTGAAAGCGTTGAAAACCATAACCTATACACCTAAAGTCCGCACCTTTTATCGTAGAATCGTAACGAAGCCGATAGGTTTGCCAAGCTTCCGTATTTGGCAGTTTGGTAACCTATAGAATGAAATAGGTTAGCTATTTCATAACTTACAACCTTCATAACCCCAAATCAGTGTAGGGTTAGGGTTTCTTACCTAGGAACGTCACTGAAATCGCCGAGAAAGTGATAAGAAAGAGGTGGTTAAGCACCTAAGGCAGCATGGAAGAAAGGGAGGAAGGATCTCCCACAACTCTCTTACCTTCTCTCTCTTTTCTCTCTTCTCTCTCCTAGGTTTTCTCCCAAATTCATATGGCTGCAATGATAGAGGGTTTAAGGTCCTTATATAGCCTAAAAACTTACCGAAATAGACTCCAGGTCAAAGTATACTTAGTTTATAACTAAAGCGGACCTATTTCAGCTAAACGGAAGACTTCTAGCCGGCCTGTTTGAGCCAAAGGTCGGACTTAAGCTCTCAAACTATGGATCTAGGTTCTATTAAGTTTTCGTTCCAGTAGGGTTCTCAAATCACGTATGGCGGGCCAGTTTCAGTTCAACGGTCAGTGGATCTCGATCAGAGATTCCGAGTACATGGATATGTGTATGAAATTTCTCCTGATCCGAGGGTGTAATTTGGCCTGATTCTGATAGTTAGGTTGCTTAATACTGACCCGCAAGCGACAAGTCTCAGATTACTATTCAAGATATTTATTTTGGAAAGAAAACAAGTGTTTTCACACTCTCTCACTCCGGGCTCAAGCGAACTGTCGTGGGACACTGGTTGGATTTGATTTCCGAGATGGTTGTCAAGCCCAGCGAGGCGGTCCTAAGTCCTTAACCTCGTATTATTCGGACTCCCGATGTGTGGTCCAGACCTGATACAGAGTTTCAATGTGCTCTCGAGAGCAGATGGGTAATGAGTTTGATCCTAGATTTTAGGGTAACCTAGCATCACTGATTCCACAAGTTTTTTGTCTTGCAGATCGTATTTAAAGCGATTCAAACGGATTTCGTAGCTAATCTAGTTTAGCACTTAGTTATTTTGTCTCATTTCTAAAGGATTTAATCCTAAGTGATTTCTGGTCGAGGTGGTACTCAGGCCTTTGTAGTTTGTATATAAAGTGATCCAAGTTATACTACTTAGCTAGTTTAAGATAGTGTCTAGGGTGAAAGTACTTAAAAAAATTGAAAGATCAAGGTGGTGAAGGGTGGGATTTGTGAAGAAAATGGTTTGAAAAGGGAACTGAGGCTTTAATTAAGTGTTTGACAAGTTAAACTGGTGTTAGGATTGACCCATCGCCTAAGGACGTTTAATCCCAGGTTGGCAAAAATCCGGGCTGTTACAACATGCCTACCATATTGGTAAAAAATGGGATGATGAGCCTGCCATATTGGTACAAAATTGGATGATGAGCCTCCCCATAATGACCATTGAGCACATATGAAGGCTATGAGGCTAGCATATTATAATTGGAATTAACGTCGTGACTCCACCATATTTATGTTTGGGTGATGACCATTACATTATTTGTGGTTGTCCTTAGTTGATGAACCTTAAAATGGATCAAGGGACACAAGTGAGGAGTCGTTATGGCTGCATCGAGTCTCGTGATACTGATAGAGATTGTGATCTAATGACAGTATTTTAGCTTTGTCAATCTGCTATATGAACTGAGATTAATAATCACTTGGCTAAACCAATGAGTTTGCTATTTACTCCCGCCTATGATAGTATTTGATATAGGTACCATCGAGATCCCAAACAGGTAAGCTTAGATCAGCTTACACCACCATCATTATGTTTTGGAGGATTAGGCTAAAACTGAAAAGTTTACACTTTAATCATTTTGGGTATTTATATTATGGCTTGTATAATCCTCATTTGAGCAGACACCACTTTCAGAATTGTACATTTTAAATATTAGCCATATAATTCTGATTTTAGTTACATTTGCTTAACTTTTGATATCGCTGATTTTAAAGCTACTCTGATTTTGATCATATGCAAATATTAACTGGACTACATAGGCACGTGGGAACTTAACCACATGCATTCTCTCTAGGTTGACAACCAGGAATTTGGGATAGCGGTCTTCATACTCTAGTACTGTAAGACCCGTATCCTAGCTCGTACCATTCCGTATACTCCTACGGTCCTCCCGATCGAATTCCGGCAACTCGCGACCTATAACCAACATTTACGCCCGATCCTAAGCTGAGTCCTGCATATATGAGTTGACTCGACCTAAGACTTGTACCAGTGCGACCGCGCCATCGCCGTAGTTATGATGCACGTCTCATGCGCTAAGGCGATACCCAGGCCAGGAGATTTGGGCCTACATTCAGTTCGAGGAAAAACACTATGCATTGTAAAACCTAAGAGAACATCACATCAATCCCATCAATCAAGTACACATCACCTCACATATCAAGTACAACCCCATCCCCAAGAAACCCCAAAGTCAACTCTCTCTCTTACTCCCAAGTACACCCATCACCCACCCATCCCTCACCCATCTCTCTCTCACTCTCTCTCTTACACCTCTCTCTCTCTCTCATTTCTTCCCAAGCAACCCACGTCCAAGCAAGCTCCATGAGAGAGCTTTGTGTGGCCCACTTCCTATCTCCCAACCCCACCCTCCAAAACCAATCTCAACCATTGAAGTTCGTCCCTTGGAGCTTAAGGATGCATTAATGGAAGAAGAAGTCCGAGAAGATCAAAGGTGGGTGATTTACCATCGATTTTACGATTTGGGGGCCCACATAGGGTGGGACCCATCTTAATGTATGCACTGTATTGAGGGGCCCATAATGGCGGGGCCCCTCCTCCATCCGTTTTCCCTCTCTCTCTCGCTTTTGATGTGGGACCCACCAGATGTTGAATGAGTTTATCCATGCCATCCACTACATGGGACGGTGGGCCCTGATGTGGTGGTTGTTCGTGTGGAACGTGGCCCACCTTGATGTGAGATCCACACCGTCCAGCAAATTTGGACGGTGAGACCCACCTGAGATGGGGATCATCCACACTGTGCAGCTACTCTGCCGTAGTAGCAGTAGTTGCTATTGACGTCAGCAACATGTGGGACCCACCTCTCTGGTGCGAGATCCACACGTTCCACTGTCGAGAGGACCACCGTGATGTATGGTTTGATCCACACCTTCCCTGGTTGGGACGGTGGATCTCCACCATGATGTATGCGTGTATTCACACCTCCCGTCCATTCTCTGGGATGTGGGGCCACCTCACATGTGTGACTCGTGTGAGGGTGGGGCCCACATATGTATGTATTTTTATCCAGCACCATCCACCTGGACGATGCATGTGAAGACCCCACCGTGGTGTATGGCCTTACACCTAAACCGTCCATTCATCTTACTACTGGACAATAGCTTTTCTTTTATATATATAATAATAATATATATAATATATCATATATATTTATAGGTGTGTGGTGGGCCCCATGTGGGACCCACCTGCTGGACGGACTGGTTGGGATCCCCGCACCAGCTATATAGTTGTGCATTGACGTCACCAAATTCTGTGGGGCCCACCATGACATATGGGTTGTATTTGGGCCATCCAATAGTGCTGGACGTGGCCCACCTTGATGTGATATATTCAAACCGTCCACTTGTTTTGCATCCAACCATCCATCTGGACAGCGGGACCCATGCAATAAGCAGCTGCTACTGCCCTAGACGCCAGTAAGTTCTGCGAGGCCCCTGATGTATTTATTGTATCCACCTCGCCCATCCCTGGACGTGGTTGTGGACCCCACCTTTGATGTGCGTGTTTCATCCGTCCATCCATCTGACGGTGGGACACCACCTTAATGTATGTGTTATAGCTGCACCGTCCATCTATTTCTGGACGGGTGGGACCCACCTTGATGATGAGTAGTATTCGTACCATCCACATTGGATGTGGGCCCCATTTAATGTACGTGTTGTTTTTACTTTGTCCATCTATGCTAAGCAGTTTGGACAGTGTTGTGCTGGACGTGTTTGGACGGTGATGAGGACTCCACCATGATGTATGTATTTTATGTCCACATCGTCCTTCTGCCGGTCTCACCTTGATGGATGTGATTCATCCACACCGCCTGGCTATGTGATAGGGCCCACCTGTAGTGTATATTTGAGGCCCACCTGTAATGTATATTTGCGGCCCACTTGATGTATATGAGGCCCACTGGTGAGGCCCATATGATGTGGCCCACTTGTTATTATGAGGCCCAGCGTCGAGGCCCATTATGATGTATTCAAGGCCTATGAGTGAGGCCCATTATGATATATTCAAGGCCCATGGGCGAGGCCATTGTAATGTATTCAAGGCCCATGGGCGTGGCCCAATGTGATGCATATGTGGCCCATGAGTGAGGCCCATGACAATGTATATTAGGCCCTTGTGTGGGGCCATGGGCCCACTATATGTATGGCTTTATGAGGACCACTCATTGGGAGCAATGTTGGTTAAATGTCCACATTGATGGGTAATGATAGTTAGATGTCCTCATTGTGACCTTCTCTTAGACCTTGTTAGGCCCATTCTCATCATTCTCTTAGTGGGTTAACCCAAATAAGTGGGACCCATTTGCCATAGACGGATGGCCCCGTGCCATCGGATTTGATATAACCACGGTCGAGGGTCAATCTTTATATTATGGTTTGATCAGTCGTTCATATATGGATCCCGTCGTGTATATAGGCCGATTGTTGAGGCTGATTCCGATTCCGATTATCGAGGCTAATTCTGATTCTAATAGTCAAGGCCGATTGTATAGGCCGATTCAGATTGTCAAGGCCGAGTATCGAGGCTAATTCCGATTGTCGAGGCCGATTGTATAGGCCGATTCTGATTGTCGAGGCCGATTCCGATTGTCGAGGCCGATTGTATAAGCCGATTCCGATTGTCGAGGCCGATTCTAATGTTGAGCCTGATTGTATAGGTCAATTCCGATTGTCGATGTCGAGTATCGAGGCCGATTCTGATTATTGAGGCTGATTGTATAGGCCGATTTCAATTATCGAGGCCGAGTATCGAGGTCGATTCCAATTATCGAGGCCAATTCTAATTATTGAGGCCGATTCTGATTGTCGAGGTCGATTCCGATTGTCGAGGCCGATTCCCGAGACCGATTTCGATTGTTGAGGCCGATTGTCGAGACCCATATAATGTATATGTGGCCCGTAGTTGAGGCCCATTGTGATGTGTATTTGGTATGTGTTTGAGACCCAATGTGATGTATATGGGACCTGTAGTTGAGGCCCATTGTGATGTATATTCGGCCTGTGTGATGTATATGTGGCCTGTGATTGAGGCCCGATGTGATGTATATGCGGCCCGTATTTGAGGCCCATTGTGACGTGTATTCAGCCCGTGTTTTAGGCCCAATGTGTTGCATTTGAGGGTCAGGCGATGGAGCCCATTGTGATGTATGTTAGGCCCATGTGAAAGGCCCATCGTGATGTGTATTAAGCTATTAAGTGAGGCCCATGGTGTTGTATATCAGGCCCTTTGTGAGCCATGGGTCCACTATATGTTAGGTTCTATGTGGGCCACCCCTTTGGGGCAATGTTGGTTAAATGTCCACATTGTCGAGGCCAATTGTCAATACTGATTATTAAGGCCGGTTATTGATACTGATTATGAGTATGTGACAGCATAGCATCATAATACATGCCCATATGCATCATCTGCATGTTTGTTATGAGATGTGATTGACCATTACATATGTCATAGGATAGGTTGTTCATGGGGCTCCATGATTGGTGGAGTTGCCACACATGAGCACACGGTATGCGCAGGATTGATGCATGATTGAACTATGTGACTCATACATCTCGCATTTGTGTGACATGATCACCATACGCCCTAGTGACATCATGGCTGTAGCCTCCATAGGTATTTTCTTGGATGGCCAGATGAGACACCGAAAATCTGTTCTACATGGGGTGCTATAGATATCACTAGGTAAAAGTCTCTAAACCCTCTTAGGTCCAGAGGTTGCTCCAATGTCTAGACCGAGTGGATGCATGAGCGCATAGGGCTATATACCGTTAGGCCGCGTCTCCCACTGTGTCGTGGTCAATTGGAAGGGGGTACGGCCTTACCTGCCCTAGAGGAGGGGGCAATGCTAGGCCGAGTCTAACCAACTCAAGGAATAGGTCCGCTATCGACGAGTCAGGCCCGATATTGGCAGCCAGATAGTGAGGTCTCTTCCACTGACCTTGTTGCGCGCGATGGGGTTACAATCTGGTTTGTAGTGTAATAGACCCCGGTGATTTTTCAGAGAGGAACCGTACTGATATGTGGACTTATTGAGTAGGGGTTGCATATTCATGCATTTGTTTCATTCACTATCTAATTGGGCTGGTGGTGCGCAACTAATTATTGTGTACCTTTGCATGGCCAAGATTTTGGTTGGGCGCGCAACTAACCTAAGATCAAGAGTTTACCACATTGAGTCTGACTATTCAAATTTAAATATGGGATTGGTTTGGATAGAAGTCCCTTGTGGTAGTCCCCGTAGCCTACGATACTACGTACTATCATCCGAACTTCACACACTAGCTTAGTCATTTCATTCGCATCACATATCGCGTTGCATAGCTGATCTACATTGCTTCCTCAGTATATGATATTGGTTTATTATATTTTTGCATCGCATAGCCTGGATAAGGATGATAGTATTTATGGGCCTATTAGCATGTTTTTGGCATGATTCTAATATTGTATAATTTATGGGCTTGTCAGTATTTTTGCTTACTCTAATTACTCTGATATTGCTTACTTGGCACTTACCTTACACACACACTCTCACCACCCACTAAGCTTTCTATAAGCTTATGCACGATAGATGCATGTAGGTGGCGTTAGGTTACAGCAGTATTGGGCTTGGAGCATGCAGCGGACCTCTGGAGATTTGATTTTTCGATATATGTATTTCCCTTTCAGCATTGTATTCAAATAATTATATTAGTGGATATGTGATGATGATGTTGCCTTAGTGATTTGGGTAAACTTGTGGTTATGCTTCTTACGAGATAAATGTACATTGGAAAATCATCCTTGTAGGATCCCAGGATCAGAATCTAGCGTATGGGCACTGGGAGTTGAGAATGAGGTACTACAGAGGTTGTCGACACCGAATTTGGTGATCAGGATTCCTATGAGTCCGATCTCCTGGTTTGGGGCGTGACAGGTACGATTTCCAGGGCATGACAAGTGTGTTTCACTATGTTGTACCTCACAATCCCCTCATCCTTATAAAACTGGTTAAATTCCTTTGAAGTGAATTGACCTCTGTTATTAGTCCTTAATGCCTTTAGTTTCTGCTCTGTCTGCCTTTCAACCATCACCTTTCACATTTTAAGTGTGGCAAAAGCATCAGATTTATTTTTGAAGAAATAAACCCACACTTTTTTGGAGTAGTCATCAATAAATGAGGTAAAATATGATGACCCCCAATAAAAACAATAGGCGTTGGGCCCCATAATTTGAATGCACATACTCAAGCACACCTTTACAAACATGCTTTCCAATTTAAAAAGTTAGCCTTAATCATTTATCATATATACAATGCTCGTATATACTAAGTTTCATACTTTTAAAAACAATAATCAAGCAACGATCAAAATGTACATTCATTCCACAGTCACTCATGTGTCCTAGGTACGCATGCTATAATCATGTTGATGTGGATTCTGTTACAGACACTATAACTTCAGCCATTTCAATCTTTATGATCCACTTGTATAGATTATTACTTTGCTGCACTTTCATCATAATAAGTGCCCATTTCGAAACTTTAAGGACCTTGTCAGAATTTACAACCAAGTGCCTCAAGAGCTCCTAGAGATATCAAATTCTTCCTGAGGTCAGAACGTGTTGAACACCTATCAGAATATGCTTCACCCCAACGAACATTTAGATGCACACTAAACCGATTCCAACAACTTTATAGGCAATGCCATTACCCATAGAAACCTATTCACCCTTGTATTCGACGTATGTGGTGAAGCAATCCCTATAAGAAGTCATGTGGTATGAAGCTCCCGAATACAAAATTCAATTGTTATAAGGTAACTAGATTTGAATGCAATCAAGACATCACCACCATCTACCTCCTCGTATGATTACACTATGTTGGCGTCTTTTGGCATATTCTCTGATTTTCTCCCTTTTGAGCATTAGGGTTCCTCCAATTCTTTTTCATATGCCCTTTCATCCCATAATTCCAGCACTTCATCTTGTCATTCCCTTTCAATTTGGATCATGATCAAGAATTTAACTTCTCCCTTTCAATTTTCCTTCCTTTGGTAACCAACACATCCATAGAAGTACCTTTGTTACTGTCTTTCTTTCTCAACTGCTTCTCATGAATGGTTGACCACATCAATGATATCCCAACTATGGATCAGCATGTCTACCAAATTCTCGAAAGATAGTAGAAGATAATTTAAGAGAATTAAGGCTTGATCCTCGTCTTTAATCTTAACATCCGCATTTGTCAGTTTATATAACTCGTTAAAAGGGCTCACATGTTCATTAATGTCAAACCCCACTGTAATCTTAAGATTATAGAATTGCTTCTTAAAATACAGATGGTTACCTAGGAATTTGTTCATGTACAAACCATTTACTTTCGTATATGCCCATATGATGGTCTTTTAATACAGGACATTCTCTACTAGATACAATTATATTGAGGTTGTAGCCCTCTCGTCTAGTTCATCACACTCTTCATCAGTCATAGATGTAGGATGCTTAGCCTAGCCAAGGAGAACGTGTTGTATGAAATTGCAGTTTAGACCGCTATTATTGAAATATGAATATATGACAAAGGTCCTAGAGGTGGGTGAATAGGACTTTTCAATAATTATGCCAATTTAAAATCCTTATTGCATACCTTAAACTAATCTCCAGTTAAACTAAGGAAGGCAATCTAACTTTAAAGGCTTCCAAGCCAATAGAGGGTCCAATATCATACACTTCTAAAGATATATCAATTAAGCAACTAGTCTATAGTATGGTGAACATGTGTGAATGGAATATGCTACTTATTAATCCTAAGCATTCATCTTGTCATGCATACATATCAAGGCATTCAAACATATAAGCATGATTTAAACAGATGCACGAATGTCAATCCCAAACACAAGCATGTATAGTGGTTCGACTATGTGCACCTCCACTCCCGGTGGACTCACTTTCTCGTAGAGTGTGCCTGATTTCACTATGAAAAGGTTTTAAATCAGGTTTACCTTAAACCTTTACGACCTACACAAGGTATTGCCAATACAAGACAATCATTCAAGCCTACACAAGGCAATCACACATACCTACACAAGGCATTAGGTCCTAGATAAGGACATTATGTATTCTCCTGTCGGAGGCCTACAAAAGTCTTAGCGAGTTTGAGAAACAAACTTTGAAACCAAATCCTACACACGGAAAAGGTTTCAGACTCTTTGGACTCTTATACTTACTTGTAAGTGGGTGAGCCCTTCTTGTTGCACTTCTTAGGTTGGTAGATCTCTGCTCTCTCATGCTTCAATCTACTCCCTAATGCTCCCCCAATCATGTTGTTGTTTCTTTGTCAAGGTTATAGCTCCACGATCAATTTCCTTGCATTGGGTGTTTTAGTAAGGTTGCCAAGGTAATGGGAGTGGGTCAAATCTCCTAGAACTAGGTGGTAAGTGGGGGATTCAACTGATGGATGCTCTAAAGTATCATGGAGACTATGAATATACCAATAAGTTTAGTCTCAATGCTTTAGAGAAGGCTTGAGATCATGTTCTTCACAAATAGAAGTTTTGTATGTTCATTAAAGTGAGAAATCACAATGATAAGAACATGAATCTCATAGGAATAGAGTCTAAGATGATTTGGTTAAGCTTGGGATGCACTAGGGACTCTAGGATGCCTTAATCCATAATTTCTGCAAAGATTTGGATGCTCCTTTTATAAGAAAATGGCTGCAATGAATCTTTAATGGATATGTTTCGGTCCTACTGAGTAGTCTTTCAGTTGGACCGAATTCTTGCTCGGTCGGACCGAATTAGGTCCTGATGTTGCCAAACAATTTTATCCACTTTTAGTCGGACCGAGGCTTATCTTCGGTTGCACTCGGTCGAATGAATTTAATCTCGGTCAGACCAAATTAGCTCCTGAAGTTGTTGGACAGTTTTGTCCACTTTCGGTCGGACTGAAGCTTGTCTACGGTTTCACTCGGTCAGATCAAAGTTAAACTCGGTCGGACTGAATTAGCCTTGAACCTTGTTGGATAGTTTTGGCCTATTTCGGTCGGACTGAAGTTACCATTCGGTCGGATCGAGTCCAACCGAACAGAGGCCAAATTTTCCTATTTGAATTTAAGTCCTGCAATTAATAGATTTGGTCAGATAGAAGCTATGTTCAGTCAGACCAAAGATTACTATTTTCAATGTGTATTTCAACAACTTCAAACTTCTAAAGCCAAATCAAAGAGATATAATATATGATTTTTATGGCATAAGGGATGATCAAAATGGGGTTTCTTATTTGGGTCAAGATCATCTAGGAGGTATATGTTTGTTTTGGTTTGAGGGCTATAATCACAATAGCTTCTGTGAATGTTTCTTGATGCTTCTGCTCCACTGCATCTTCGGTCTTCAATTTCCAAGGGGCAAAGATGTGCAAATATGAGCATGTTGAGTATGGCGATTAAGAGGCTAACGGAACTATAAACAAAAGATAACTGAACTGAGACAAAAGAGTATCATTGGATTAATTTAAAGCATAAGTAGTCAACAAAAGTTAGGCTCATATGTCAGATTTGTCCTAGAAAACACTGAATGGGGTTGAATTAGAACATGAACACCATCATCCAAATCCCAAATGTGTTGGGAGAGAAGTCAAAAAAAATAATAAATTGTTCAAACTGTAATAACCACATCACATCCAAAATAACAGAAAACTAAAGAGATATAGACGGTCTTGGATCCACAATATCATCTTGATGACATGATAGGTGGGCTGCAATCCTCCACACAGTCTTCTGTAATGAGTGAATGGCATCCCCCATGGATTTGACCATCCGCTCTAGTTTGGATTACCGCTCGATGATTTGGACTTGCTGATCTCTAATCGTTGTGAGAATATCGTCAGAAGAGGTAGTAGGATGGTCAACAGCAGCCTCAACGGTGTCAGTAGTAGCCTCAGTGGTGTCAGGAGTGGCCATAGTGGCGTCAGGAGTGGCCGTAGTAGTGTCATGAGCGGCCTTGGCAGGGTCAGGGGCAACGTCCCGAAGTTCCTCATCTGCTGCTTTGTCATCGGATCCATGTGTGGAGGAGAGTCTCATCTTTCTAAGACTGTGCAGTGAATTTCAAGGCTATGATCATTTAACCCTTTTTTTATTTTAGTCTGAACTGGTTGGCTAGCCAACTTAACAACCATCTAAATGGCATTCCTGACGAATTGGACTCGAAGACGGAGACTATTTGATAGAAAATAATCGTCGAGAGACACATTGGCTCCCCCTTTCTAAGGTTATATAGGATTTCAGCCATAAAGGGAGTGAGCTTAGTGTCATTTCCAGAGCGAGGATACACATTACAAACAAAGATAAGATGAAGGATGCGGAAGTCATTTGACATTTTCGACACCCGAAGGGCATTTCCTTTGTTCCATTCGACATTGCGGCCATTGCACAGAAATTCAGTCCAAACAATCCGTTTAGTTGCAGTTGACATGGGTAACTTAGAGGATTGTTCGAGATAGACAGGTACCTCGATGAGAGATGCAATTCGAGATGGTGTGACAGTGAATACCTTACCTCGATATTTGACTTCAAAAACTAGAGAATCCCTATCCTCTGGTTGTCTACAGTGTGAGAGGAATGACTTTACTAGATTGATATTTACTTCTCCCACAAAAGACAGAATTGGGTGCCATCCACGACGATGAAGAATTTCGTAAACATTGAAGTTTTCAAGACATGAGGAGTCAATGTTTCATTCACAAATGACTTTTCTATTTTGAAACCTAACAGTAATAGAGCTTGGTGGAGGAGAAGGTATTGCAGTGGAACTACTAGGTCTGGCCGTGGGTCGAGGGGTATGATGAGACATCCTCCCTCGTTTTGGAGCACATATTTTATACCTGGTCCCAGAGGACTCTTCAAGATCATGCTTCTTCTTGGAACGACGTTCTCTGGGAGGTGTGGATTCCGGATTCTCCATTAGAGAAGATGAGAAAAGGAAGGACCGGTCAAAGAAAGAACAACCCTAACAATAAGGAAGGAAAGAAGAAAGAAAAATACCAGGAAAATACCTTTACACGATCAGTTTCCGTCGACAACCCTTCCAGTCGAAGTTGGGAAAGAAACGAAAATAAGGCAGAGTGATTCTTTTTTGAGTGAGGGTCGGTTTAAATACTCTACGCTGTTCGATTTCGGTCTAACTGAAGCTATGTTCGGTCGGACCGAAATCGCTTGAATGACAAAAAATTTGAATATGTATTCCAAAAGATGCACATAAATATTTATCTGTAAATTAGTACTTTGTACATCCAAAAGACACCAAAAAAATAGAATATACATATATCCAAAAAGAATACCGAGGCAACATATCCTCAAATATAGCAATTAAAGACTTATGGGCACAAAATGTGTCATATCGCACATATTCTAATAGATTTTTGAATATCTCCAAATCTATTGGCATACAGGGGTTTTGTTAAAATATCGGCAAGTTGTCGCTCGGTAGGCATATGATCCAACACAATAATCTTGTCTTCGACAAGTTCACGTATGAAGTAGTGTCGGATGTCAATGTGTTTTGTTCTTGAATGTTAAATTGGATTTTCGAAACTATTAATAGAACTCGTGTTATCAAAAAAAAGTGTCATTGTGGATTGCTCAATGCCATATTCCAGCAACATTTGCTTTATCCAAAAAAGTTGTACACAACAACCACCGACAGCTATGTATTCATCCTCAGCAGTAGACAAGGATATTGAATTTTGTTTCTTACTTTGCCATGATATAAGACAGTTACTGATATAAAAACAACCTCCGCTGGTTGATTTGTAATCGTCTATATCATCAGCCCAATTGGCATCGTAATACCCGGCAATGACAGTAGATGTGTCAAATGGGTACCACAAGCCGAAATTGGTAGTCCCGGCCACATACTTTATAATTCTTTTAACCATGGATAAATGTGATTCTATAAGATCAACCTAAAATCTAGCGCATGCACCAACGCTAAAATTAATGTCCGGCCGACTTACAGTTAGGTATAGTAAACTACCTATCATGTTGCAGTACAAGTGTTGATCCACACTCTTGCCATTTGCATCTTTGGAAAGTTTGAGTGTGGTGATCATGGGGGTATGATGAGTACGTCCAGATTCGAGTCCAAATATTTTTACTAGATCTTTTGCATATTTGGATTGACATACAAATATCCCATTGTGCATTTTTTTTCACTTGTAGCCCCAGAAAGAAATTTAGCTCACCAACCATGCTCATTTCGAATTTAGATTTCATTAATTTAGCAAAATTATGAGCAACATCTTCACAAGTGGATCCAAAGACTATGTCATCCACATAAATCTAGGCAATGAGTAAGGTATTCCCTACCTTTTGCGTAAAGAGTGCTTTATCAACACTCCCCCTACAAAAATGGTCAAGTAAAAATTGTGTCAAGCGCTCATACCATGCTTGAAGTACTTATTTAAGACCATAAAGTGCTTCACTCAATCGATATACATATTGAGGATATATGGGATCTAGAAAGCCCTTTGGGTGTTCTACGTATACTTCTTCCTTAAGTACACCATTGAGAAAGGCACTTTTTACGTCCATTTAAAACAATTTGAATTGTAAAGAACATGCAATAAACAAGAGAATTCTTATAGACTCAAGGCACGCTACCGGGGCAAACGTTTCATCAAAATCAATTCCCTCAATTTGTGAATATTCTTGCACCACAAGTCTTGCCTTATTCCTTATCACATTCCTAGATTCATCAGACTTGTTCTTGAAGATCCATTTGGTTCCGATGATATTTTTAAGGCCTGTATCATAGTCTGTACCATTCCGTAGACTCCTGCGATCCTTCATGTCAAATTTTGACGACCTGCGATCTGTAACTGGTGTTTGCATGCGACTCTAAGTCACATCCTGTATATCTATCTCGACTCAACTCAAAACTTATAACCTAGCGACCGCGCCGTCGCCGTGGTTACAACACCGCGTCTCACGCGCCGATGGGATACTCAGGCTAGGAGTTGTGGGCCCACGTTTATTTCGAGGAAAACGTCGCAAGTTGCAAAACCCAAGAGAATCTCTACCAAATATCAAATCGATCAATCAATGTACAAGTCAAGTACATATCCCATCAACACCCATCCATCTCTTACCAACAAGGCATGGCAACCCATACCTCTCTCATCCAAAGTCAACTCTCTCTCTCTCTCTCTCTCTCTCTCTCTCCACCCATCCCTTCCTTACACCCATCACCCATCACTCCATTCATTTTCATCTCATCACTTCTCTCTCTCATTTTCTCTCTTCACTCCTAAGCAACCAAGAGAGCAATCGTCCAAGCCTCTGAAGGAGAAGCAAGGTGTAGTGCACTTCCCCACCCCAAAAACTCTCATCCAAACTTCATCATCCACCATCAAAGGTTGAGCATAGGTGCTAAGGAAGCTAAGGGACCAAGAAGCAGTACAATCAAACAATCCTAACTACTCTTATTAATGCAAGAATGAAATGCAGTCATGATGCATGCCCTTGCCTAACCTCCCTCGTGCGACACCATCTTATATTCGCGGCAAGCTTTCATCCCTCAGTGCTCCACATCTTCCAGGCACATGCAGTGCTATGTTATGAGTGTGATTACCGAGTTGTTAATAGTCCATTTCATACAGTAGTATTAGAAAACTAAGGTACCTCCCTTATATCATTCTCAAACAATGATCCATTCTAGGGTTGTCAGTCCTAAATAATCTCACACGATGATACGGTTCTAGGTTGTTGTAAAGGGCTGTCAGGGCTGTTACACGCACTCGTTGCACCGCTCCCCCATCACCTTATTAATACAGGCCTAGTTTATGCTATGTTTACTACGGGAAGGCTCGTCGCCTCACCGCAGATGTAGAGTATGCTCGAGGTCACTACAAAGGGCTGTCAGGGCTGTTACACGCAATCGTTACACTACTCCCCCATCACCTTATCAATGTAGGCCGACAGCTCGAATACAGTGTCCCATACCAACGTATTCAGCGCACGAGTCTAGGTTGCTCACTGGTCACTACGGGGAGGCTCATTGACCCAGCATAGGTGGACAGCTCGACCACGATACCCATACCACCATGCCTGGCTCATGAGTCTTAGCGGATCGAGGTACCAAGGTTAACAGGATTTCACTGGTAAGTTCAGTATCTTAGGTTCAAGCAGTAGCGTCCAAACATGGTGAACATACATTAGACAAATCGGGTTACTTGACGAACTCGACTAGCACGAATGCACAACCAGCTGAACGACATAAAGTGCATAAGCACTTCACGTGGACTAACCACTGTCGCCAATCGAAGTACGACTCAAGTTCGTCAAACACATCCTACGTGGTGAAGGAATCTTAGCCACGAATTTAAAGCCTGTTACTGATTGCCTTGACTATACAATAGCCCCAATCACATTCAATTACAACAAAATATCCTAGAAGACAGTTAAAGCAGTAATGAATCAAGATTTCAAATCATACAATCAAAGGTCCGATATCATCTGCTTTATGGCTGCCAGGGCTGTTGCACGGAATCGTTACACCACTCCCCCATCACCCTTCACGGCTTTATTTTTACATCTTATGAAGTACAACTTAATCATGAATTTGTATATATGCATTACATAGATAAACAGACACGATAAGATACGGTACATGAAGGAAAACATATAAGACTGCATACATCAACATACATGACGTATATTGATCACATAGGTATTAGGCCAAATCTTTTCACTAGGGAGTTGCCCCATTTATAACACGCGTGTACCCATGACGGATAGCCATGGCAAGTATGAATCCACATTCCATATTCTTTCGTTCATTTTCACAAACACTTAGGCTACACACTTTAACACACATAGCGTGTATTGGTCGTGGCGTGATTTAGGGCAAATCCTTTCGCTAAGGGATTGTCTAGTACACCACAATCATGTTCTTACATTCTTATGAATCCATATTCATTTAGGCATTTCAACAATCACTTAGGCTACACCTTGTACATAAACAACATATGTTAACATAACTGGTATTAGGCTAATCCGTTTACCCA
The DNA here is from genome assembly GCA_030180095.1 of Magnolia changhungtana. Taxonomy (NCBI): domain Eukaryota; kingdom Viridiplantae; phylum Streptophyta; class Magnoliopsida; order Magnoliales; family Magnoliaceae; genus Magnolia; species Magnolia changhungtana. The sequence continues at coordinate 1,445,294 of JASAUF010000344.1, read as the reverse complement.
GAAGTTGATACACATGCATCTAGCATACATAGATAGTAATTAATCATGGCAAGCACAAATCCGTATTTCATACTTATACGGTATTTTCTACAAATACGAGGAATACAGTATATTTAACATAATTAACGTATATCTGAAAAATAAAATGGACAACACTTTGTACATGTACAATAGCATTCACGTCAGTAATATATCATTAACTAATATTGAAAGCCTTGAAAACCATAACCTATACGTTTAAAGCCTATACCTTACGCCGTAGAAACGTAACGAATTTGGTAGAAATGCTAAGTCTTCTTCAACGATGCTATATCAACCTATAGCATGAATTAAGTCAGCTATTTCGCAACTTACAACCTTTGAAACCCTAGAACAAGTTAGGGTTAGAGTTTCCTTACCTAAGAATGATGTCAGAATCGCCAGAAGAGCGACTAGATAGTGATGGTTAAGCAAGTATGATGGTAGGATACAGCACCAGGATCCTTCACCCACTTCTCCCACACTTTCTCTCCTTTACTCTCTCTCTCTCCTTGGGTTTTCTCAAATTTGTATGGGATGAGAGAGTGAAGGTTTAAGGTCCTTATATAGGCCCAAAACTCACGGAAATAGACTTAAGGCCAATGTATACTTAGGTTATGTCCAAAGGGAGACTGTTCCATCTCAACGGAGCACTTTTGGAAGCCCCCCTTGAGCCAAAAGTCGGACTTAAGCTCACAAACATTGGATCTAAGTTGAGTTATGTTTTCGGTCCGATCGGATTTACAGATCACCCGTGGTGGACCAGTTTCAGTTCAACGGTTACCGAAACTCGATCAGGGCCACAAGTATATTGACCCATGTATGAAATTTCCCCTGATCCGAGGGTGTATTTGGGTCAGATTCTGATGGTCTGATTGCTTATATCAAGCCTGTAAGAGACAAGTCTCAGATTACTTAAATTTAGAATTTATTTCTAATTAATTTCACATTTCTCACACTCTTCACTCCGAGCTCAAGCGAATAGCACCAGGACACTATCTGGATTTGATTTTTGAGATGGTTGTTAAGCCCAGCAAGGCGGTCCTAATTCTATAACTTTGTATTATTCGGACTTTTGATGTATGGTCCAGATCCGATACGGAGTTTCGTGATGCTCCCGAGAGCAGCCGAGTAATGAGATTGATCCCAGCTTATAGGGTAATGTAGCGTCAATGATTCTACAAGTTTTGGATCTTGCAGATCGTATTTAAAGTGGATCAAACAGATTTCGTACCTAATCTAGTTTACCACTTAGTTACTTTTGGAGGATAAGGTAGTGAAAGGTGAGATTTTGAAGAAAATGATTTGAAATGGGATTTGAGACTTTTGAATTAAGTATTTGAGAAGTTAATCAGGTGTTAGGGATCGACCCATTACCTAAGGACGTCTAACTCCAGGTTAGTAAAAATCTGGGGCGTTACAATTTACCCCCCTTAAAAACCAATTTCGTCCTCGAAATTGCCTAAGGGAGATGAGTAAAGATTTTTTTTTATTAAGCTTTATTGACTTCAAGTTTATATGCATGGTAGGGCATATACTGTCTATATTATTCTGGTTCATTTTAGTCTACCCCCGTTAAAACTTATTTCTTTATCTCTTACTTATACCCCAATGGTTTGCTACAAGTTATTTCTTTATCTATTTGGAGTCTTGACGACGATTCCCCCAATACAATGGTCTTCCTTCCATCGATGATGTGTCCTATGGCATTAGTACCTATGATTATAGAAAGGAGCTAACAATGATGGGCATCGTCGTTGATTTCAGGGACGGGTGTGAGTTTGTGGCAAGATGCCTAAACCTACCAAGGAAGGACTTTTGCGACGGTCCCAACTTACTTTCTTTAATCATATCTAGTTGAATACTGTAAGATAATCTATACACTCTTAGTACATAAAGAATTTGGACAAAATAGGTTAACGACAGACTATCCTTCTAAGTTCATAAGCACGTTCTACATGCCAGAATGGTCTGTGGTTCAAGGCCTAATTCCTAACTGTTTGTTGCCCATTTGAGAAATTCTTAGGCCTAAAAGGACAAAGTCTCTATCGACTATATACTCTTAACACTTCTCAAGGATGAAATAATAAACTTTTAGTTGCAAGTGGTCGGGCCAACACGGAAGAAAAGTTGTGTAGTGGGTTTGAGTCGGATACATAGACCTTCTGCCTAGCTAGGACAAAAAATTTATCGTATCAGTTCTTAATCCTAGTTGATCCCGACCTTCTACTTGATCAGAGCATAGAGTTCATTGGTAACTACTAGGATTGAGAATTCAATTCAAACCGCGAATACCTCGCTTATATATAGTTTTCTACTCCGTGTTCCCGATTGTAATAAGTCTTTGGGAAGGCAATTCTAAGGGATGTATTGATTTGACTTAACATTAAATCTAGGGGATATTTAATTTTTCTCTGAGCGTGAATAGTTTCTACGTCAAACAACTTTTCTAAGAGTTATTAAATAAGCCTATAAGTACTATGGGGATTCAACGAAAGAATGAGCTTCCTCTCCAACCTAATCAAGCCGACTAACTAAGTCTATCCTTCAATTGTCTTAGCATAATCAGTGTTTTACATTCCTTAGTATAACCAACCAATAGTTGTAATCCAAAGTCTATGCTTATACACTAGATGATTTCGTACCATTTCTAATACAGGACATTATTTTATCACTTAGGGTCAAAAGTTGCCTTGTATTGGAAAGTGTGAGATAGGATTTCCAAATGAGGAATTTCCAAGTGTAATTTGAAAGGAAATCCCAGGATATACTTTTCATTGCATACATTCCAAACATGGGGTTTGAAATAATGGTATACACCCAATCTAGGGATAATACCTTACACATACATTTATTGTTACTTTTACAATTCCATCCACCATAATCCCACCGAATGTAGTTGGCCAGACTGGCCCTAAACGTTCCAACATTTGGAGGGTGTGAAGGTTATGGGACACAAAAATGTGGGTTAGTGGGTTTGGAAGGTTATGAGACACAAAAGTCAGGTTTTGTGCTCATATGGGTGTGAAATGGTGAGGCCAAGAGGAGTAAGAGATGTGTTTAGAGGAGTACTGATGGAGGGGTGGAAGGAGTTTACAATTGTCAAGTACAACTCCAACTTGTCAAGCATTCTACACATTCAGTAACAAAAGGAGCTTCATGCATTTCATTTAACCCAAAATCGTCACAATACATGGGACGTAGCCTTACATGGATCATGACAGAAGATGCATGTGAGCTAATACAACCAAGGCTTCAAACATCTAACATGCTACCAATTACTACACTACTAAGTCTATCAACACGAAAATATGAACATATCCTAAAGCAGTAACTCAAACAACTACGAGACAATGGCATGGATGACTAGGCATCCAAGTCTGGCAAAGGAGGAGGGGCACCCTTTCTCTTTCCCATGAGAGAGAGGTGGAGATCGAAAATATGGTCGTAACTAGCTCGAAGAAGGCCATTGGAGAGGAACAAAGTTTGGGTTGAGATGGATGGTGGAGGTGTGAATTAGTGAGTCACAAATGGGGGTTTGTGGACTCAAAGCAAGGAAAAGAAGGAGATGGGAGATGCATGTAACTGTAGAGGGCAGTTAGGAGCATAAAATGATGAAAACACTAATTTTCTAAGAAGAATGAGGTGGGATATGAAGTTCCCACGATTCTAAGACACAATATGGGAATTTGAGAGTTCAAATGAGAGGGGATGAGGAGTGTAAACAACAATGGAGGAGGGTCTTGACAGGGTGATAGGTATGGTGCACGAAAATGAAAAAGGAAGAGGTTGGAGGGGTGATTTTTGCAAAAACATCAAAAGTTTTGTGGAGAAAGGAGAGCTTGGAGTGGTGGTTTGTGAATGAGGTATGTGTTTGGGGGGTTTTAATCGACGGCCCACACACCAGGGAGTTATCCTAGCTCCCAAACATCATCGGCCCGAGCGACTCGCCCGGCCGAGCCCGCTGATCGGCGAGGCCTCGCCACTCTCTAGATAAAGTGGTGATGCCTCGCCACTTAGGCGAGGTCCTCGTACCCCTAGGCCCCAAAAAGCTCTGGGTCCCACCCTGGGTCCATCTGGATTAGCGCGGGTAGGCCAACGACTCCATTTTGAGTCATTTCAGGTCGTTTCGGGAAGTTTCTGATACATACTTATATTTACCAATTTTCAATGGCTGGGATGGGGCAATTTACTGTCTAAACCCATCGATAGACGATCTAGAAGTGTTTTGGGGTCGACTCGTGTGATCACGGTTGAGTACAGACTCAAACAAAACGACCGATTTCAGTAAACTTCGCCAATTGGCGAAATCGGGATACCAATGACTGTTTCTACGTTTTTCTCACACCCACCTAAGTCGAAAGGTGACAGTGTACATCGTGTGACCATAACCCAGGTCCGGTTTAATCTAAATCATGCTCTGATACCATCTTGTAACACCCTGAAAATTGGGGGTTGAGCATAAGCTCAGCTCCCGAGTTCAACGCATCACTTATGCAACATAGATAATGATGATTGAATGTTGTTCATATTAATGCATTAAACATATGTGAGATTAAGCCAAAACAACATATCATACTCCATAGACAGTTAAATTACGCAAGTGGAAGACTGTGATAGATATATAAAATATATAAACTGTTGTAAGTCTCTAGAGTGTGAACATGTTACCAGGTTAAATATATCAATGTATACTCCAAAAAGGATCAAAATGAATATACATGGGTATTCCAAACGTGCTAAATAACAAGCGTAATGGCATCTAATCAACAACCGTGAAACCCAGTCAATCAGAACACAGCTCACATGAAATCGACTGAAAACAACATGCAGGAGAAATCCTCCTCATCATCATGAAAGTCTGGCTCCGCTTCGCAAGCATCGCCATCATCTGAACCTCAAACAGGGTCTGGTTGGTGTGTATAACACCGTCCCATAATGTGGGAGTGAGTAGCTAACTCAGTGAAACAATAAAGCATAGGTTAACATATTATCAATTTAGTCAAGCAGTAATGATAAAGCAGTACAGTTAAAAAATCCTAACTACTCTTATTAATACAAGAATGAAATGCAGTCATGATGCATGCCCTTGCTTAACCTCCTTCGTGCGATACCATCTTACATTCGCGGCATGCTTTCATCCCTCACTGCTCCACATCTTCCAGGCACATGTAGTGCTATGTTATGAGCGTGATTACCGAGTTGTTATTAGTCCATTTCATACAGCAGTATTAGGAAACTAAGGTACCTCCCTTATATCATTCCCAAACAATGATCCATTCTAGGGTCGTCAGTCCTAGAAATCTCATACGATGATGTGGTTCTAGGTCGCTGTAAAGGGCTGTCAGGGCTGTTACACGCACTCATTGCACCGCTCCCCCATCACCTGATTAATACAGGGCTAGTTTATACTCTGTTTACTACGGGAAGGCTTGTCACCTCACCGCAAATGTAGAGTATGCTCGAGGTCACTACAAAGGGTTGTCAGGGCTGTTACACGCAATCGTTACACTACTCCCCCATCACCTTATCAATGTAGGGCGACAGCTCGAATATAGTGTCCCATACCACTGTATTCGGCTCACGAGTCTGGGTTGCTCACTAGTCACTACGGGGAGGCTCATCGCCCCAGTGTAGGCCGACAACTCGACCACGGTGTCCCATACCACCCTACTCAGCTCATGAGTCTTAGCGGATCAAGGTACCAAGGTTAACGGGATTTCACTGGTGAGTTCGGTATCTTAGGTTCAAGCAGTAACGTCCAAACGTGGTGAACATACATTAGACAGATCGGGTTACTTGACGAACTCGACTAGCACGAGCGCACAACCAGCTGAACGACATGAAGTGCATAAGTACTTCGCGTGACCTAACCACTGTCGCCAACCGAAGTACGAGTCGGGTTCGTCAAACACATCCTACGTGGCGAAGGAATCTCAGCCACGAATTCAAAGCCTGTTACCAATTGCCTGGACTATACAATAGCCTCAATCACATTCAATTACAACAAAATATCCTAGAAGACAGTTAAAGCAGTAATGAATCGAGATTTCAAATCATACAATCAAAGGTTCGATATCATCCGCTTTAGGGCTGCCAGGGCTGTTGCACGGAATCGTTACACCACTCCCCCATCACCCTTCACGAATTTTTTTTTACATCTTATGGAGTATAACTTAATCATGAATTTATACATATGCATTACATAGATAAACAGACACGATAAGATACGGTACATGAAGGAAAGCATACAAGACTACATACATCAACATACATGACGTATGTTGATCACATAGGTATTAGGCCAAATCCTTTCACTAGGGAGTTGCCCCATTTATAACACGCGTGCACCCATGACGGATAGTTGTGGCAAGCATGAATCAACATTCCATATTCTTTCGTTTATCTTCACAAACACTTGGGCTACACACTTTAACACACATAGCGTGCATTGGTCGTGGCATGATTTAGGGCAAATCCTTTCGCTAAGGGGTTGTCTAGTACACCACAATCATGTTCTTACATTCAATACACATGGTAGGCACAAATCATGAATCCATATTCATTTAGGCATTTCAACAATCACTTAGGCTACACCTTGTACATAAACAACGTATGTTAACATAACAGGTATTAGGCTAATCCGTTCACCTAGAAGTTGATACACTTGCATCTAGCATACATAGACAACAATTAATCATGGCAAGAACAAATCTGTATTTCATACGTATACAGTATTTTCTACAAATATGAGGAATACAGTATATTCAACATAGTTAACGTATATCTGAAAAATGAAATGGACAACACTTTGTACATGTACAATAGCATTCATGTCAGTAATATATCATTAACTAACATAGAAAGCCTTGAAAACCATAACCTATATGTTTAAAGTCCACACCTTACATCGTAGAAACGTAATGAATTTGGTAAAAATGCTAAGTCTTCTTCAACGATGCTATATCAACCTATAGCATAAATTAAGTCAGCTATTTTACAACTTACAACCTTTGAAACCCTAGAACAAGTTAGGGTTAGAGTTTCCTTACCTAAGAATGATGTTAGAATCGCCAGAAGAGCGACCAGATAGTGATGGTTAAGCACGTATGATGGTAGTATAGAGCACCAGGATCCTTCACCCACTTCTCCCACACTTTCTCTCTCTTTACTCTCTCTCTCTCTCTCCTAGGGTTTTCTCAAATTCGCATGGGGTGAGAGAGTGAGGGTTTAAGGTCCTTATATAAGCCCCGAACTCACGGAAATAGACTTCGGGCCAAGGTATACTTAGGTTATGTCCAAAGGGAGACTGTTCCATCTCAACGGAGCACTTCTGGAAGCCCCCCTTGAGCCAAAGGTTGGACTTAAGCTCACAGACATTGGATGTAGGTCGAGTTATGTTTTCGGTCCGATCGGATTTACAGATCACCCATGGTGGACCATTTTCAGTTCAACGGTTACCGAAACTCAATCAGGGCTACAAGTACACTGACCCATGTATGAAATTTCCCCTGATCCGAGGGTGTATTTGGGTCAGATTCTGACGGTCTGATTGCTTATATCAGGCCCACAAGCGACAAGTCTCAGATTACTTAAATTTGGAATTTATTTCTAATTAATTTCACGTTTCTCACACTCTTCACTCCGGGCTCAAGCGAATAGCCCCAGGACACTATCTGGATTTAATTTTCGAGATGGTTGTCAAGCCCAGCAAGGCGGTCCTAATTCTATAACTTCGTATTATTCAGACTTTCGATGTGCGGTCCAGATTTGATACGGAGTTTTGTTATGCTCCCGAGAGTAACCGGGTAATGAGATTGATCCCAGCTTATTGGGTAATGTTGTTGAGAAGTGGAGCCACATGCGCGGATTTCGTGTTGCAAGTCCTTTCACATCTGGGATGCGAAAGGAGTTTCCCGGATTTCATGTCGCAAGTCTATTCGTAACTGGGATGCGAAAGGAAAGTTATCAAAACTATAAATTGGGGTCCCTAGGGCTATTCTAGGGTTAAGGTGAATATTAGAAAATTATTCATAGTGGAATTTTGCATCTGTGGTTTTTTACCCTAGTTTGGGGTTTTCCCACGTATATCTTGTCTTGTGGTTTGTTTGAATACTTTTATTCCTTTCTAGTTTATATTTCTTCCTGTTTATCGTTTGTGGGTGAGGCCTGAGATTGGATCTGGGCTCACTGCATTGTTGGCATGCTGCACAATAACTGGTATCAGAGCTATTGGTTTAGTTTTATTGGGAACGATGGCAGAAGATGGGAAAACTAGAATTGAGAAGTTTGATGGTTCAAACTTTGCCTTCTGGAAGATGCAGATGGAGGATTATCTGTATCAGAAGGACCTCTATATTCATCTAGGAGGAAAAGAGAAGAGACCAGAAAAGATGACAGATGATAAATGGTTTTTACTGGATATGAAGGCTTTAGGAATGATCCGACTCTCTTTGTCTAAGAGCGTCGCATTCAATATATCCAAAGTAAAAATGACAAAAGAATTAATGGAAGCCCTAGCCACCATGTATGAAAAGCCCTCAACATCCAACAAGGTTCATCTTATGAAACAGCTATTCAACATGAAGATGTCAGATGGTGGGAGCGTGGCAGAACATCTAAACGAGTTCAATACAGTCACGAGCTAGTTGGAATCCGTTGGCATTACTTTTGAGGATGAGGTCAGGGCATTATTGATCTTATCCAGTTTGCCATACAGTTGGGATGGTTTGGTGATTGCTGTAAGCAATTCTTCAGGGTCGACAAAGTTGAAATTTGATGATGTGGCCGGTCTAATTCTCAGCGAAGAATCTAGAAGGAAGGCATTCGGAGTTTCAGGGGACTCAGGGAATGCTCTAAACGTTGAAGGAAGATGAAGATCGCTAAACAAAGGAGGCAATAAACACGAACGTTCTAAGTCGAAGAAGAAGTCCAAGGGACCAAAAGACAAAGACGGGTGTTGGCATTGCGGCAAGAAGGGGTACATGAAACTTGATTACAGGGCGCTCAAGAAATAAGAAGGAAGCTCTCAAGGCGGGAAGGATTCAGTGAATCTATCTGAGGAGAGTGACACAGAGGCGTTGATCTTGTCTCTTGATGCAAGGAATGAGTCTTGGGTTATAGACTTGGGTGTTTCGTTTCATGCCACTTCGTGTAAGGAAGTTTTGCGTGATTATGTGTAAGGTGACTTTGGGAGAGTCTACTTGGGTGATGATAAGCCGTGCAATATTGTTGGAAAGGGGGATGTTCTTGTAAATCAGAAAGACGGAATGGTCTTGAAATTGAAGGATGTCAGACATGTACCGAGTTTGAAACGTAATCTGATCTCAGTGGGACAGTTAGCTGATACCGGTTATATGATGACATTCACCAATGACTCCTAGAAGATCATAAAAGGTACCTTGGAAATATCTCGAGGCAAAAAGGAAGGTACTTTGCACGTGACTTCAGGATCGTATAGTTCACTCGTAGTCGCATCAACTGGAGTGAATGGGCAGTTATGGCATCAGAGGCTGGGACAAATGAGTGAGAAAGAGATGAAAGTGTTATTATCAAAAGGGAAGCTACTAGGGCTGAAGTATATTGACTTAGAATTCTGTGAGGACTGTGTGTATGGCAAGCAGAAGAGGGTAAGCTTCAAGAAGATGAGACGAGCTCCAAAGACATATCTGTTGGAGTTTGTACACACTGATGTGTGGGGACCAGCACAAGTATTATCTCTTGGTGGCTCACGTTATTTTGTTACCTTTATTGATGATGCTAGTAGAAAACTGTGGGTCTACTTCTTAAAACATAAATCTGATGTATTTGATGTATTTAAGAAGTGGAAAGTTATGGTAGAAAATGAGACAGGTAAAACAGTAAAGTGTCTCAGATCTGACAATGGGGAAGAGTATTGTGATAAGAGGTTTGAGGAGTATTGTGTAGCAAATGGAATCAAACATCAGAAAATGATTCCAGGGACACCACAACAGAATGGTGTGGCTGAATGCATTAACAGGACCATCCTTGAGCGTGCCAGGAGCATGAGGTTACATGCAGGGTTGCCCAAGACCTTTTGAGCAGATGCTGTGAATACTGCCGCATATCTCATCAATAGAAGTCCTTTAGCACCATTGGATGGTGGGCTACCAGAAGAAGCATGGACTGGGAAGGAAGTGAACCTTGCACATCTCAGAGTATTCGGTTGCCCTTCATATGTTCACATTAATGTAAAGCACATAAACAAGTTGGATGTGAAGTCAAGGAGGTGCACGTTTATAGGTTACGGGTTCTGGGATGCAGAAAACAGGAAAATCATCAAAAGCAAGGACATAGTCTTCAATGAAAAAGTGATGCATAAGGACAGTGTGCAGGAAAATAAGGCCGAGAAAAAGGAATTCATAGAGTTGGAAGAGTTACCGGACATGGGTGTTACAGCGCCACAGGATGAGGTAGAGCCGCATACACCAGTTATGAGGAGGTCTACTCAGGAGAGGAGACCCATGGTCCGATACTCACCCTCCTTACATTATCTAATACTGACAGATAATGGTGAGCCAGAGTATTTTGAAGAGGAGTTACAGTCAGATATACGGGTTAAGTGGGAGTAGGCCATGGATGATGAGATGGACTCTCTTGAGTCTAATCGTCATGAGAGCTAATCACTCTACCCAAGGGTAAGAAAGCTCTTCATAACAAGTGGGTTTACAGACTGAAGGAGGAGCACGATGGTTCGAAACAGTACAAGGCCAGATTAGTTGTGAAAGGGTTTCAACAAAAGCAGGTATCGATTTCACTGAATATTTTCACCGATAGTGAAAATGTCTATGATTCGCATGGTCTTGAGTATAGTGGCTTCAAAGGACTTACATCTAGAACAACTAGATGTTAAGACAGCCTTTCTTCATGGGGACCTTGAAGAAGAGATATATATGCATTAACTAATAGGATATGTGGCACCAGGTAACGAGAACAAGGTGTGCAGACTGAAGAAGAGTCTATATGGTCTGAAGCAGGCCCCGAGGCAGTGGTACAAGAAGTTCGACAGTTTCATGTCGGGAAACGATTTTAGGAGATGTCATGCAGACCATTGTTGTTACTTGAAGAAGTTTGATATGTCTTACATCATCCTTCTTCAGTACGTTGATGATATGCTTGTGGCAGGTTCAAGCATGAAGGACATCTCAGATCTCAAAAGATAATTGTCTAGAGAATTTGCCATGAAGGATTTAGGAGCTATAAAATAAATCCTAGGCATGAGGATAAAGTGTGACAGGAAAAACAAGAAATTAGTTTTGTCACAGGCAGAGTACATAGCCAAGGTACTTGATCGATTCAATATGGGAGGTGCTAAGCCGGTTAGCACTCCATTAGCCAACCACTTCAAACTATCTAAGGAGCAAGGTGCAAAGACGCAGTAGGAATAGGACTACATGGCTAAAGTTTCATACGTGTCAGCTATTGGGAGTCTCATGTATGCTATGGTGAGCACGAGGCCAGACATTGCTCAAGCAGTGGGAGTTGTTAGTAGGTTCATGAATAATCCCAGGAAGGAACATTGGGAAGCTGTGAAGTGGATCGTTAGGTACTTGGTAAGTACTAATGATGTAGGGCTATGTTATGGTGAATCGAAAATCAAGTTACAAGGCTACATTGATTCAGATTTGGTAGGAGATATCGACAGCAGAAGAAGCACTAGAGGTTATGTTTTTACTCTGGGTAGTACTACAGTCAGTTGGGTCTCTCAGTTACAAAAGATAGTATCTATCAGTATGACAGAAGCAAAATATATTGCGGCTACAGAAGCATGCAAGGAGATGGTATGGATGCAAGGTTTTATGGAAGAGTTGGGTAAGAAGCAAGCAGATTGCAAGTTATACAGTGACAATCAGAGTGCAATACACTTGGCTAAGAATTCAGCCTTTCATTCAAGGACCAAGCATATTGCCATCAGATATCACTTCATACGTTCGTTACTGGAAGATGGATCGATTGCTCTGGAGAAGATTCATACAAGTGAGAATCCTGCGGATATGTTGACCAAGGCAGTCACAAGAGAGAAGCTGAAGCTCTGTTCAGCTTTGATTGGTCTTTAGGCTTAAAGACGGGGAGGTGGTGTACTCCGGATGAAGAAGACAGGTTTATGGCGATGTGTCTCTAAGTGGAACATTGTTGAGAAGTGGAGCCACATGCGCAGATTTCGTGTCGTAAGTCCTTTCGCATCTGGGATGCGAAAGTAGTTTTGCGGATTTCGTGTCGCAAGTCCTTTCGCAACTGGGATGCAAAAGGAGTTTCGCAGATTTCGTGTCGCAAGTTCTTTCGTAACTGGGATGCGAAAGGGAAGTTGTCAAAACTATAAATTAGGGTCCCTAGGGCTATTCTAGGGTTAAGGTGAATATTAAGAAATTATTCTAAGGTGTGGGCAAGGGATTTTCTCTGTACTTCCAAGGGAGAGGTTAGTATATTGCCTTGTAATCTTCGCTTCTCTTCATAGTAGAATTTTACATCCGTGGTTTTTTACCCTAGTTTGGGGTTTTTCCACGTATATCTTATCTTGTGGTTTGTTTGAATGCTTTTATTCCTTTCTAGTTTATATTTCTTCCTATTTATCATTTGTGGGTGAGGCCTGAGATTGGATCTAGGCTCACTGCGTTGTTGGCGTGCTGCGCAACAAATGTAGCGTCAATGATTCTACAAGTTTTTGGTCTTGCAGATCATATTTAAAGTGGATCAAGCAGATTTCGTAGCTAATCTAGTTTAACACTTAGTTACTTTTGGAGGATAAGGTAGTGAAAGGTGAGATTTTGAAGAAAATGGTTTGAAAAGGGATTTGAGACTTTTGAATTGAGTGTTTGAGAAGTTAATCAGGTGTAGGATCGACCCATTGCCTAAGGACGTCTAACTGCAGGTTGGCAAAAATCTGGGGCGTTACACTCTCTCTCTCTCTCTCTCTTTCTCTTTCTCTCTTTCTTTCTCTTTTTTTATGGTGATATATGTGTGCGGCCCACCTGATGTGATCAAAAATCCTGACCATCCATTTTATGGAACCCATCTTGCTGCCCATTTTTGGGCCACCCTAAATGAAGGAAAACACAAATATCGGCTTGATTCTGGGGCCGTGTGGCCTACCCTATTGGACCCCACTATGATTTATGGGTTATATCCATTGCATCTACCTATAGGACCCATTTTGCTCTACTGTCCAGTAGACGGGCTTGCTGCCTATCCATCTAGAAAGGCCCAAGTGAAGAGGAAAAACAAATATCAGCTTTATTTAAAGCTTGGTGGGCCACACGTGTGGTCCCTTCTGATGAAATCCACACCATCCAGACCTTGGATGGTGGGCTCCATTGCAGCCTGCTGCTACTGCATCAGCAAGTTCTGGAGGTCTGATCATGTGATATGAGTTATATCTCAACCGTCCATCCATGTGGTCCCACGTGATACAAGTGTTATATCCATGATGTCCATGTTGCCTCCAGCACATGAGGCCCACTTGATGATGTGTGTGTGGGGTCCACACCGTCCATGAACCCCACCAGATGTAAGTTTTAGCCACACCGTCCAGTCCTTGGACGGTGGGATCTACCTTGATGGATGTGTTGTATCCTCACCATCCAGGGATTGGACGGTGAGAAGTGGATTGGCTGGTCTACCACTCACAGCTATAAAGCTGTTGTGGTGAGTAAGTTATGTGGGTCCCACACAATGTATGTGTTTCTTCAAGCCGTCCATCTGCTGTTGTGGGCCAGCTGTGATGTATGTGATTTATCCATGCTGGCCATCAACAATGGGGCCTACTAGATGTATGGGCCGTCCACATTGTCCAACCACGTGGACAGTGGGACCCACCTCATGATGTATGTGTTTTATCCTCACCGTCCATCTAGACGGTGGGATCCGCCATGCTGTATGTGCTTTAGCCGCACCGTTCATCCAGCAATGGACTCCACTTTGATGAATGTGTTGTATATTCACCGTTCATTCATGGACAACACCTGTTGTGTGTGCTTCAACCATGCCATGCATTCATGGGATACACTGTTGATGTATATGATTTATATCCCCACCATCTATCAAGTGGACCACACTATAAAAATAGTGAAGGATTGAATGCCTACCATTGAATCCTGTTTGGGTTCCAGAAGTTTTAGATTAATATGAAATTTATTTTTCCTCTTAGTTCAGGTCTTTGTGACCGTATGAGCAGATTGGATGGAAAATAAATGTGATGGTGGGCCCTGCGAATTTTAAGCAGGGAAAATCATTATCTCCATTGCTATTTGTGTTATGATCCAGATGATCTTCCGATATGATTCATTTTTGTGGGAATGCTCTAAAATGATCTCTAATAATAGATAAATGGTGTAGATAGTCCCGCTAGGCGATGGGCTTAACTTGATGTATATGAGGCCCGTTGTTGCGGCATAACTTGATGTATATGATGCCCGTTGTTGCGACCTACTTTGATGTATATGAGGCCCGTTGTTGTGGCCTACCTTGATGTATATGAGACCCATCATGATATATTTGAGGCCCATATGATGAGGCCCAATATGATGTATTTGAGGCCCATGAGTAAGGCGCAATGTGATGTATGTAAGGACCATGAGTGAGGCCCATTATGATTAATGTGTGGCCCATGAGTGAGGCCCAATGTGATGCATATGTGGCCCATGAGTGAGGCCCATCATGATGTATATTAGGCTCTTGAGTGAGGCCCATGGTGATGTATATTAGGCCCTTGTGTGAGGCCATGGGCCCACTATATGTTAGGCCCTATGTGGGCCACTCCTTGGGAGCAATGTTGGTTAAATGTTCACATTGATGGGCAATGATGGTTAAACATCCACATTGTGACCTTCCCTTAGGCCTTGTTAGGCCCATTCTCATCATTCTCTAAGTGAGTTAACCCAAATCATTGGGCCCCATTGATGTTGCATGGTCCATCATCGTCGTGGACGGATGGCTTCGGGCTACTAGATTTGGTATAGCCACGGCCGAGGGCCAATCTTTATATTATGGTTTAGATCGGTTGTTCATCTATGGACCCCGCCTTGCATATAGTCCGATTATCAGAACCGGTTATCGATACCGATTACGAGTATGCTTAGCATATCATTATCATGCATGCACATACACATCATCTGCATGCTTAATACGAGATGTGGTTGACCATTGCATATGCCATTGGGTAGGTTGTTATGGGGCTCCCTGATAGGGAGAGATTGTCTCACATAAGCGCACGGTATGCGTAGGATTGATGCATGACTGAATTGTATGACTCATGCATCTTGCATTGTGTGTTGTGATTACTGTACACCCTAGCAACATCAGGGCCATAGCCTCCACAGGCATATCGTGGATGGTAGGTTTGGACATTAAAAATCTTCTCTTTACATGGGGCACGATAGATGTCCCTGATGAAAGTCCCTAAACCTGGTGGTACCGGAAGATGCTCCAACGTCGATACTGAGTGGAAACATGAGTACACGAGGGCCAATTACTAGGAGGTCGTGTCTCCCATTATGTCATGGTCGGTTGGAAAGGGGTGTGGACTTACCCGCCCAAGGGTAGGGGCAATTGCTAGGCTGAGTATGACCAGCTTATAAATGGGTCCGCTATCGACGTGCCAGATAGGTATTGGCAGGCTATTGGCCAGGCGGATAGTGAGGTTTCTTACGCTCACTTGGACTACGCGCCTGAGGAAGGGGCAGTGCCTTTGGAGTGTACTAAACCCCGGTGATTATCCAGAGTGAAAACTATATTGTTATTTGATGCTTTAGTGATGAGCTGCATTGATATATGGATTCGGATGATGACTGCATACTTGAGTTGCATCTCGCATCGCACGGCCTTGATATGATCGACATCATTCATGACTTACATCGCATAGCCTTGGTACGGCTGATAGTATTCATGGATTCGCCAGCATATTCCGTATTACTCTGATATTACATTCTGAGCACGCTTATATTACGCACACGCTCTCACCACCCTCTAAGCTTTCTATAAGCTTATGCACGATTGATGTGTGCAGGTGACACCAGATTGTAGCTGAGCAGGAGTAGGAGTGTACTGCAGAGCTTCTGGAGTTGTGTTATTATTATCAGTGTATTTCCCTTTATGCGCATTGTACTTTAAAGTTTTTGATCATAGTGGATTTTATGATGGTGTCTTGGTTATTATTCAGGGGTAATGCTTATAATTATGTTTATTATGAAATAAATTCACGCTGAAAAATCCTCCTTGTACGATCCCAGGATCGAAACCTGGTATATGAGTGTCGAGAGCCAAGAATGGGGTACTAAGGAGGTTGTCAGCGCTGGATTCAGCGATCAAAAATTTTGTGAGCTCGGTTTCCGAGTTTGGGGCGTGACAATATTTATTTCAAGTGGTTTGGGAACTAGCTGTCACACCTCATTTCTCTCAAATTGTTGTAGCTCATCTTACATAGCCGCGATCCAATATTCATCTTGGAATGCTTCTACAACATTCTTGGGCTCAATCTTTGAGGTGAAGCAGAGATTACTGTAAATACCCTTAAGCTGACGTCGAGTTTTCACATCGACATTAGGATCTCCAATGATTTGATTGAGGGGATGATCCTTAATGAATGGTATGTTACTCAATGGTTGAGGTTCTAGATAAGATATAGATTTGTTATCAAATTTACCTATTATACATGAATCCACATCATCCTCTACATCAATTGAAGGACTAGATTCGTTAAGAGGTTGGTCATCAACAACCACATTAACGGTTTCTTGAATAGTAAGTGTCCTCAAATTGTATACTCTATAGGCACGACTATTAGGAGAATATCTTAGAAAAATGACATCCTCACTTTTAGAGTCAAATTTACCTAGTTGTTCTTTATCTTTAAGAATGTAACATTTGCTACCAAAGACACGAAAGTACTTTAGATAGGTTGTTTTCCACACCATAATTCATACGAAGTTTTGTTTAATCCTGCTTTAAGGTATACTCTATTAATTATGTAGCAGGCAGTGTTGACAGCTTAGGCCCAAAAAGTTATACCCATATTCTTGCTATTTAGCATAACCGAGCCGATTTCCTGCAACATCCGATTTTTTCTCTCAACCACTCCGTTTTGTTGTGGTGTTTTTGGGGCTGAGAATTCATGTTGGATTCCATTTTCATCACAATATTTTTGGAATCGATCATTCTTAAATTCCCCACCATGATCACTTCGTATAAGTTTTATATAATATTCTTTCTCATTTTAGAGTCGTCTTGTCATCTTTTGAAATTCTTCAAATGCATTGGATTTTTCCCGAAGAAAAGTGACCAAAGAGAATATGGAGTAATCATCTACCACTACCAGAAAGTATATCTTTCTACTATGACTCTCAACTTTGTGGGACCCACTAAATCCATGTGAAATAGGTAAAGTGGTTTGGAAGTTGCTATGGTGGTTGTCTTTTTATGTCTCACTTTTATCTGTTTTCCTTTAATACAGTCACCACATACAATTTTTTTCTTCCTTCCCTATCTTAGGGAGTCCTCTCACCAATTTTTGAGAGCTTAGCTTAGCTAAGTTCTGATAGTGTACATGCCCAAGTATTTGGTACTATAACTTGGACTCATTGTTTAGAGCCATGTGGCATCTTGTAGAGAGAACATTCTCCCCACTACTTTCAATTATGTAACAGATATCACTTGTGTGAAGACCTTTCATAATGAATTTTCTTGTAAGGTCTGAGATCTTGGACACATCTTTGGAGAATGTGACCAAGTGTTCTTGTAACGCCCTGAAAATCGGGGGTCGAGCATAAACTCAACTCCCGAGTTCCAGAACATCACTTATGCAACAAAATGAATGATGATTGAATGTTGACTGTATTCGTGCATTGAACATGAGTGAGATTAAGCCAAAACAGCATATCATACTCCAAAGACAGTTAATTTTACAAGCGGAAGACTATGATAGATAGATAAAATATATAAATTATGATGAGTCTCCAGAGTGTGATAACATTACCAGGTTAAATAAATACAAGTACAGTTCTAAAAAATACCAAATGTGTAAGTTTAATGTCTTCTATCCCCAGCACTACGGCCAAATACGCACAGGTCTTCGAGAGACCCGACAGAGGGTTACATGATAGGAGAACTCCTCCTCATCACCATAGAAGTAGTCCGGCTCTGCTTCATAAGCATCGCCATCATCTGAAATTCAACAAATCTGTTTGGTGTGTACAACACCGTCCCGTAACGTGGGAGTGAGTAGCTAACTCAGTGGAACAATAAAGCATAAGTTATCATGTTATCAATACAGTCAAGCAGTAATGATAAAGCAGTAAATCAAACACTCCTAGTTACTCTGATTAATGCAAGTATGAATGCAGGTATGATGGATGCCCTCACTGACATACTCCCTCATGCGACACCATCTCACGTTCGCGGAATGCTTACATCCCACAGTGCTCCACATCTTCCAGGCACATCGCATGATTACCGAGTTTTTAATTAATCCATTTCAAACAGCAGGATTGGGAAACTAAGGTACCTCCCTTGTATCATTCCCAAACATGATCCATTCTAGGGTCGTCAGTCCTAGTTAATATCAGAAGATGGTGTATTTTCTAGGTCACTGCAGAGGCTGCCAGGGCTGTTACGCACAAAGGTTGCACCACTCCCCCATCACCCCTTAAACGATTCATCACTATACAGAAACAGGCCTAGTTCATACTCTATATATCACGGCGAACCCTAAGGTGCACTGCGACTTCAGAATATGCTCGCGGTCACTACAAAGGGCTGCCAAGGCTGTTACGCACAAAGGTTGCACCACTCCCCCATCACCTTATCAATGTAGGCCGACAGCGCGAATATAGTGTCCCATACCACCATAATCGCTCACGAGTTAAGTTGCTCACTGGTCACTATGGGGAGGCACGTAGCCCCAGCGTAGGCCGACAGCTCGACCACGGTGTCCCATACCACCATGCCCGGCTCATGAGTCTTAGCGGATCGAGGTACCATGGTTAAAAGGGTTTTCACTGGTAAGTTTGGTACCCTAGGTTCAAGCAGTAGCGACCAAACATGGTGAACATACATTAGACAAATCGGGTTACATGACGAGCTCGGCTAGCTCGAGCGCACAATAAGTTGAACGACATGAAGTGCATAAGCACTTCGCGTGGCCAACCACTATCGCCAACCGAAGTACGACTCGAGTTCGTCGAACACATCTCACGTGGCGACATGAAACTCAACCACGATCTCCAATCTAGTACCGATTGTCTGGACTATAATCATAGCCCCAAGTACAATCAATTGTCATCCATAGCATGTGGAGTAAAGCATGATAGACAAAGTAACTCAAGCATGATAAATAAAGTAATTCAAACATGCTAGTAGGCATGTTATAAGCATATTATAAAGCATGATATAAAGCATGTTGTAAAACACTACATTAATAAGAATACAAACACATGTATTGTAAGTAAGTGGTTTAAGTGATCAACCTCATGGAGGTAATCATACACGTCGCTAGGGTAGTTGAGAATCCAATCTCAACACCCTCCTAAGGCATCAACATTCAAACACTTGCTCACACAAGCATTTTCACAAACACCTAAGTACACTAGTACAACATACATGGTGTATGTTAAAACATGTATTAGGGCTATCCTTTAGCCAAGTGAGTATTTTATCTATGTATAATATATTACTACAATAAATAATCATGATAAATACATCTCCAAAATTTATACGTATACAATATTTTCTAGAATACGCATTTTCAACATACATAGTGTATACAAGCAAACATGTATTACGGCGATTCCCTTCGCCAAGAAAATATTCTATACGCACATAATATATTTATACGACAATTAATCATGACAAACACATCGCTAAAATATACATGTATATGGTACTTCTTACAATACCGTATTTCTACATACATAGTGTTTATTAGTAAACATGTATTTAGGCGAATCCTTTCGCCAAATAAGTATTTTATCCATACGTCATATATCCATACAATAAATAAACATGCCAAACACATTTCCATAAAAAATACGTATACGGTATTTTATACGAATACCTAGAGTATGTGAAATTCCAAATTCTACAATTCTAATCGAAACAGAAAATGGAAAGCACTTTGTACATGTGCAATTGCATGCAGATCATGAATCTACCACTATCTGACATTGAAAGCGTTGAAAACCGCAACTTATACACTTAAGGTCCTCACCTTGTGTCGTAAAAGCGTTGAAAATCACAACTTATACACTTAAGGTCCTCACCTTGTGTCGATAGGTTTGCTAAGCTTCCGTATATGGGAGTTTGGCAACCTAGAGAATGAAATAGGTTAGCTATTTCCTAACCTACAACTGTCTAATCCCCCAAACAGGTTAGGGTTAGGGTTTATTACCTAGAAATGATGCCGGAATCGCCGGGAAAGCGATGAGAATCAGGCGGTGGAGCCCGAATAGCAGCAGGGAACAGCAGCAGGGAATTCCTCCCACATCTCCCTCACTTTCTCTCTCTTTTCCCTCTCTCAAATCTAAATTCGTATGGCTGGAATGGGAGAGGGTTTAAGGTCCTTGTATAGCCTAAAACCTTCCCAAAATAGACTCAGGTTCAAGGGTTACTGCTAATATAGGTATTTCGTCACTTTTCCAGCTCAAAAGAGTGTTTCTGGTGGCCCCCCTTGAGCCAAACGTCAGACTTAAGCTCACCACACATAGATCTATGTGGGATTACATTTTTGACTCGATCGGATTCCCAGATCGCACGTGGCGGACCACTTTCAGTTCAACGGTCAGTGGGCCACGATCCGAAATTCCAAGTACACGTAAATGTTCCTGAAATTTTTCTTAATCCGAGGGTGTAATTTAGTCTGATTCTGACGGTCTGGTTGCTTAATACTGACGCGTAAACGAATGATGCCAGATCACTATTCCTGATATTTATTTTGGAATAGGAATAGTATTTTTCACACACCCTCGCTCCGAATCGAAACGAATGGCCGTGGGACATCGGCTCGACCTGATTTTTGAGATGATAGTCAGGCCCAATGAGGCGGTCCTAGTTCCTTAACTTCGTGTTAATCGGACTTCTGATGTGCGATCTAGACCTAATACGAAGTTTCGTTTCATTCCCGAGAGCAGCCAGGAAATGAGTTTGGTTCTAAACTTTAGGGTAACCTAGCGTCAATAATTCTATAAGTTTTGGGTCTTGCAGATTGTATTTAAAGCGATTCAAACGGATTTCGTAGCTAATCTGGTTTCGCACTTAGTTACTTTGTCTCATTTCTAAAGGATTTAGTCCTAAGTGAATTCTGGTCAAGGTGGTACTCAGGCCTTTGGAGTTTGTATATAAAGTGATCCAAGTTATACTACTTAGCTAGTTTAAGATAGTGTCTAGGGTGAAAGTTCTTAGAAAAATTGGAAGATCAAGGTGATGAAGGGTGAGATTTGTGAAGGAAATCAGTTCAAAGGCGGCTTTAGACTTTGGGATTCAGTTCTGACAAGTTAATGAGGTATTAGGGTCGACCCATTGCCTAAGGACATCTAATCCCAGGTTGGCAAAAATCCGGAGCGTTACAGTTCTTTGTCACAGATTTCCGAAATACTAAGAAGATCATGTTTTAGCCCTTCTACACAAAGAACTCTTCAATCTTGGGCAATTCAGGGCTAACTATTATTCCTTGCCCAATTATCTTAGCGGAGCTCCCATCTCCAAATGTAACTGACCCACCATCAAATTCTAAATAATTATAAAAATGGGTTTGGTCACCTATCATGTATCTGGAGCAACCGCTATCAAGATAACACTTAGAACTATTTCCTGCCTTAAGAGTGGAATTACAAGGCAATTGTTCTTATTTTTTATCACCCATTTGGTGACAATCTTCTTTGGAGATGATGCTTTTTTTCACCATGGGCCTGTTTGGATTTTTCGAGCAACTAAACCAGATTCTCTTGTCTCATTAATTCTTTGGTTTTTCGATTCAGTTGAGCCACCTAATTTAATAACTCCTCCATCCTTTTTGTTATCTTGGGTGGAGTAGGATATTTCCTTCCTTCATTTGGTGTGTATTTTGAAAGACTCTTGTTTTTTTATTGTTCTTCTGGTTGGTTTGAATTTACCAGAAAAGCTGAACCCGGAAGTGGAGTGAGACCTACCAAATGTGTGACATTCAAACTTGTAATGTCCTAAGTCTCCACATGAATGACAGATAGGAGTGTTTCTTGTGTTGCATCCAGATACAACATTTTTCTTAGTCACAAGTGGTGTAGGAAGGGAGCTCGATTTACAGATTTCATACTCTCCTATTGTAACGCCCCAGATTTTTGCCAACCTGGGATTAGACGTCCTTAGGCAATGGGTCGATCCTAATACCTCATTAACTTGTCAGAACTGAATCCCAAAGTCTAAAGCCGCCTTTGAACTTATTCCCTTCACAAATCTCACCCTTCATCACCTTGATCTTCCAATTTTTCTAAGAACTTTCACCCTAGGCATTATCTTAAACTAGCTAAGTAGTATAACTTGGATCACTTTATATACAAACTACAAAGGCCTGAGTACCACCTCGACCAGAAATCACTTAGGACTAAATCCTTTAGAAGTGAGACAAAGTAACTAGGTGTGAAACCAGATTAGCTACGAAATCCGTTTGAATCGCTTTAAATACGATCTGCAAGACCCAAAACTTGTGAAATCATTGACGCTGGGTTATCCAAAAATCTAGGATCAAACTCATTACCCGGCTGCTCTCGGGAGCATCTTGAAACTCCGTATCTGATCTGATCCGCACATCGGGAGTCCGAATAATACCAAGTTAAGGAACTAGGACCGCCTCACTGGGCTTGACTATCATCTCAAAAATCAGGTTCAGCCGATGTCCCACGGCCATTCGTTTGGATCCGAAGTGAGGGAGTGTGAAAAACACTATTCCCTTTACAAAATAAATATCTGGAATAGTGATCTGGCACCATTCGCTTGCGCATCATTATTAAGCAACCAGACCGTCAGAATCAGACTAAATTACACCCTCGGATTAAGAAAAATTTCAGGAACATTTACATGTGCTTGAAATTTCGGATCGTGGCCCACTGACCGTTGAACTGAAAGTGGTCCGCCACGTGCGATCTGGGAATCCGATCGAGTCGAAAATGTAATCCCACATAGATCCATGTGTGGTGAGCTTAAGTCTGACGTTTGGCTCAAGGAGGGCAACCAGAACCTCTCTTTTGACCTGGAAAAGTGGCGAAATAGGTAATACCTATATTAGCAGTAACCCTTGAACCTAAGTCTATTTTGGGAAGGTTTTAGGCTATAAAAGGATCGTAAACCCTCTCCCATTCCAGCCATACGAATTTGGATTTGAGAGAGGGAAAAGAGAGAGAAAGTGAGGGAGATGTGGGAGGAATTCCCTGCTGCTGTTCCCTGCCGATATTCGGGCTCCACCGCCTGATTCTCATCGCTTTCCCGGCGATTCAGGCGTCATTTCTAGGTAATAAACCCTAAACCTTTTCTAGGTAATAAACCCTAAACCTAACCTGTTTGGGGGATTTGATTGTTGTAGGTTATGAAATAGCTAACCTATTACCTTCTCTAGGTTGCATAGTTGCCGTATACAGAAGCTAGACAAACCTATCGACTCCGTTACGATTCTACGACACAAGGTGCGGACTTTAGGTGTATAGGTTATGGTTTTCAATGCTTTCAATGTCAGATAATGATAGATTCATGATCTGCATGCAATTGCACATGTACAAAGTGCTTTCCATTTTCAGTTTCGATTAGAATTGTAGAATTTGGAATTTCACATACTCTAGGTATTCGTATAAAATACCGTATACGTATTTTTTATGGAAATGTGTTTGACATGTTTATTTGTCGTATGGATATATGACGTATGGATAAAATACTTATTTGGCGAAAGGATTCGCCTAAATACATGTTTACTAATAAACACTATGTATGTAGAAATACGGTATTGT
Organism: Magnolia changhungtana; assembly: GCA_030180095.1. Lineage (NCBI taxonomy): Eukaryota > Viridiplantae > Streptophyta > Magnoliopsida > Magnoliales > Magnoliaceae > Magnolia > Magnolia changhungtana. The sequence goes on along the minus strand of JASAUF010000344.1, from coordinate 1,421,301 downwards.
AAGAAGTACCGTATACATGTATATTTTAGTGATGTGTTTGTCATGATTAATTGTCGTATAAATATATTATGTGCGTATAAAACATTTGGTTGGCGAAGGGAATCGCCGTAATACATGTTTGCTTGTATACACTATGTATGTTGAAAATGCGTATTCTAGAAAATACTGTATACGTATAAATATTAGGAGATGAATTTATCATGATTATTTACTGTAGTAATATATTATACATGGATAAAATACTCACTTGGCTAAGGGATAGCCCTAATACATGTTTTGCTAACATACACCATGTATGTTGTAATAGTGTATTCTAAGTGTTTGTGAAAATGATTGAATGAGTACCGAATTCTCATTCATACTCGCCATGACTAGTTGTCATGGATTCATGATTGTTGTATTGGCGATACCCCCTTTGATGAAAGGATTTGCCCTAAATCGTGCCACGGCCAATATACACCATATATGCTAAAATGTGTGGCCCAAGTGTTTGTAGAAATGACTGAATGAATATGGAACTTGGATTCCTGCTTGCCATGACTATCCGTCGTGGGTGTACGCGTGTTATGATTGGGGCAACTCCCTAGGGAAAGGATTTGGCCTAATGCCTATGTGATCGACATATGTCATGTATGTTGATGTATGTTTGTTTAAGTGTTTCTTGAAATGTCTGTATGAGTAGTAGTTAGCAAATTGTAATGTATAAGGGTATTGAGATATGATTCTTAACCTCTTTTAACTATGTGTATGATCTCTTGAATTGTTGTGTGATTAGGAATTGTACATGTATAAACTCATGCTTGTGTTGTGATTCATAACATGCTCAACTGCTTTATGATTATAACTATGTAATGCATATGTTTAAATTTATATTTACGTTGTATGATCCGTCATGGGTGATGGGGGAGCGGTGCAACGAGTGTGTGTAACAGCCCTGGCAGCCCTAAACGGATAATACCATACCTTGATTGTATGAGTGAAATCTTGATTCATTACTACTTTATCTATCTGCAAGTTATCATGTTTAGGGCTATGATTATAGTCCAGACAATCGGTACCAGAATTGAATTCGTGGCTGCGATTCATTTACCACGTGAGATGTGTTCAACGAACCTGAGTCGTACTTCGGTTAGCGATAGTGGTTGGCCACGCGAAGTGCTTATGCACTTCATGTCATTCAACTTGTTGTGCGCTCGAGCTAGCCGAGCTCGTCAAGTAACCCAATCCATTTTATGTATGTTCACCATGTTTGGTCGCTACTGCCTGAACCTAGGGTACCAAACTTACCAGTGAAATCCCTTTTAACCATGGTACCTTGATCCGCTAAGACTCATGAGCAGGGCATGGTGGTATGGGACACCGTGGTCGAGTCATCGGCCGGCCTACGCCGGGGCCACGTGCCTCCCGTAGTGACCAAAGTGAGCAACCGGACTCGTGAGCCGATTATGGTGGTATGGGACACTATATTCGAGCTGTCGATACTTACGGCGAGAGCCAAGTACGGTGAGACCTGTACTCGTGGTGACGGGCGACGAGTCCTCTGTAGTATCTTCGAGTATACTCCAAGGTCTGTAATTGGCGACGAGTCTTTCATAGCAACTGGAGTATGAGTTGAGCCGAGTACGATGAGACTGTATTCGAGGTGACGGCTAGTGATTGAGCCGAGTACGGTGAGACATGTACTCGAGCCGACGGTCAACAATTGAGCCGCATACGGTGAGATCCGTATCCGTGCTGACGGGTGACGAGCCCTTTGTGATGCCTTCGCTACGCCTCTCAAACCATAATATCGTATGAGATTAACTAGGACTGACGACCCTAGAATGGATCATGTTTGGGAATGATACAAGGAAGGTACCTTAGTTTCCCGATACTGCTGTTTGAAATGGACTAATAATAACTCGGTAATCATAATCATCATCACACCGCATGTGCTTAGTAGATGTGGTGCACTGAGGGAGTTAAGCATTCGCGAACGTAAGATAATGTCGCATGAGGGTGGTTTGGCAAGGGCATACAGCATCATGTCATTTCATTCTTGCACTTAATAAGAGTAGTTAGAATTGTTTGATTTGTACTGCTTTATCATTACTGCTTGACTGAGTCGATAACATGTTAACCTATGCTTTATTGTTCCACTGAGTTGATCACTCACTCCCACGTTACGGGACGGTGTTTCGAACACCCACCAGACATTATCTGATTGCAGATGGCTACGCTACTCCTGAAGCAGAGCCGGACTACTACTATGATGTCGAGGAGGAGTTCTCCTACATGTAACTCTCTGACAGGTCTCTGAAGACCTAGTACTGTATTGACGGGGCTATGGTACATGGGATAGAAGACATTACACTTACACATTGGTATAAATTGAACTGTATTTGTAATTTATAACCTGGTAATGTTATCACACTCTGGAGACTCACCACAGATTTTATATATTTTATATATCTATCACAGTCATCTACTTGCTAATTTATTGTCTCTGGAGTATGATATTCTGTTTTGACTTAATCTCACTCATGTTCAATGCACAAATACAGTCAACATTCAATCATCATTCATTTTTTTGCATAAGTGATGTTCTGGAACTCGGGAGTTGAGTTTATGCTAGACCCCCGATTTTCAGGGCGTTACACCTATCCTTCTGATTTCTTCACATTCCTAAAAGTCTTTCTAGTTTTTCATTACTTTAGGAGAACCTATGACTAAGTTCGACAAATTGTTTTGATTTTTCAGCATCTAATCTCAGTTTATGATTTTCAGTTTTCATACGCATATTTTCATATTCTAAATGTTCAATCTATTTGTTTAATTTTTGTGTTTTAAATGTAAGGGATGTTGTTGACCTTTCAAGCTTGTCATTATCCGTATGATATTGCTGAAGATCATTTATCAAGTGAGTATTTATTTCTAGTGTTTTATCCAGATCTTTTTGCAATTGTTTGTTCTTATTTTCAGAAATGCCAAGTTTTTTTTAAGGACACTGATGCTATGGATGTAAAGTTGATCATAAGCATCATGTTTGCTTTCTTGTTCTTCTTCTTCTTTCTCATCATCCGAGGAGGGTGCTTCTTTGGCTTCTTGCTCATTTATTACCTCATTGTCCTTTGGATTGGGAATGATTGTGGTGGTGAAGGCCATAAGTATTTTTAAAGACTTTTGGTCTCCATCACTTTCAGAATAACTAATTTCAAAATTGGATTCATTAATGTCATCCCATGTGGCTGCCATAGCCTTTCCTTTTGATTTCTTCGCAGGACATTCAGTGGATAAATAACCATACTTCCGATAATTATAACATTGAGGTTCTTTGGACTTCCTAAAGTATTTGCCTATTTGGCGTATGTTGTCCAATTATTTCCCCTTGTTGTTGTATGGTCTTCCACCGTTCTTGTTGAAGAATTTTTTGAACCGTTGAGCTAAGACAGACACTTCCTCATCAACATCTTCATTTTCACTTTCCTCTTCCTCTATCATAGTTATGTTCTTAGAGGCCTTGAGAACATTATTTTTGGATTTTGTGGGTGATTTGAAGTGTATTCAAAGGTTTGTAGGGAACCTACTAATTCTTCTACTTTCATTTCATCGATATTCCTACATGCTTCAATGGTGGTAACTTTGGAGTTAAAACGTTCTGGTAAGGATCTTAGAATTTTCCTACAGATTTTAAATACCAAAATTTTCTCTCTTAGTCCACTCATGGAATTACATATGATATTTAGTTTTGTGAAAAAACTCCATAAATGTCCTATGTTCTTCCATTATGATGTGTTCAAATTGTGATGTCAAGAGTTGCAGCTTAGATCATTTTATTGTGTCGGCTCCTTCATGGGTTGTTTCTAATAGATCCCATGATTCTTTTAAGGTCCCACACATGCTAATCTAATTAAATACTTCTTGTGAAACTACACAGTAAATAACATTCATAGCTTTGGCTTCATAAGTTCTCTTCTCTTTATCAACGGCAGTCCACATTACTTTTGATTTTGGTTTGGTTATAGTTGTATAATTTTTGAATACCACATGTTCAGTTGGTGACACATATCCATTCTCAACTATTTCCTAAACATCATGATCTAGTGATTGCAGAAAATAGTGCATTCTTGCTTTCTAGTACGCATAGTTTGAACCATCAAATATACGTGGTCTAGAGACTGATTTTCCCTCTCCTTTGGCCATAACTTTCACTTCGATCAAGATCTCTCTCTAGGTTGTTAAATCCTTTTAAGAGGAACCCGCTTTAATACCAATTGAAATTGCAGTTTAGACCACTGCTATTAAAGTATGAATGTATGACAAAGGTCCTAGAGGTGGGTGAATAGGACTTTTAAATAATTATGCCAATTTAAAATCCTTATTGCATAGCTTAAACTAATCTCCAGTTAAACTACGTAAGGCAATCTAACTCTAAAAGCTTCTAAGCCAATAGAGGGTCCAATATCATAGACTTCTAAAGATATATCAATCAAGCAACTAGTCTATAACATGGTGAACATGTGTGAATGGAATATGCAACTTATTAATCCTAAGCATTCATCTTATCATGCATACATATTTAAGCATTCTAACAGATAAGCATGATTTAAATAAATGCACAAATGTCAATTCCAAACACAAGCATATATAGTCGTTTGGTTATGTGTCTACTCCACTCCCGGCAGACTCGCTCTCTCCTAGAGTATGCCGGATTTCACTATGAAAATGTTTTAAATCAGGTTTACCTTAAACCTTTACAACCTACACAAGGTATTGCTTACGCAAGACAATCATTCAAGTCTATACAAGGCAGTCACACATACCTACACAAGGCATGCATTAGGTCATACACAAGGACACTATACGTATTCTCCTGTCGGAGGCCTATAAAAGGTCGAGTTTGAGAAACAAACTCTAAAACCAAATCCTACACAAGGAAAAAGTTTCAGACTCTCTGGACTCTTATACTTACTCGTAAGTGGGTGAGCCCTTCTTGTTGCACTTAAAATCGGGCTCACAAAATTTCTGATCGCCGAATCTGGCACCGAAAGCCTCCTTAGAACCCTATTCTCGGCTCCCAGCGCTCATCCGCTAGGTTCCAATCCTAAGATGTTACGAGGAGGATTTTCAACATTAGTTCGATTCGTAATAAACATAACCAAAGGCATAACCGACAAACAACAACCAAAAACTCCATCACATTTCCACTATGATCAAAATTTTATAAGTACAATGCGCATAAAGGAAAATACAATGATGATAGACAAAAGCTCCAAGATGATCTTTATGACGCCCTGTCACTGTGTGGTCACATGTGGGCGGGCACACGTGGGCGGATGCTAATGTGGGCGGGACCTAAAGGGCTTGGGCAAGCTACCAGTGGTTGGTAGGCTACTGTACTGGCAAACTACTGTACCCACAGTGAAGGCAGAACCTTGTCCCACATCAGAAGAGTTGTCTAGAGTTGTGGTGGTTATATGTTGGGTTCCTCCCTTAACAGACATGACGCGTTTTAAACCGTGAGCTTCGGCAAAGCGGACAATATCATTTGCTGTGGGGGTGAGCCTTACAATCTTCCATGTGCTCATGCCTCAGCACTGCTGCGATCCAATGTCACCTACACACAACGGTCATGCATAAGCTTATGAAAAGCTTAGAGGGTGATGAAAGTGTGTGCGTAATGTAGTAATACGATTATGCAATATCAAAGTAATGCAGAATATTATGATGGTTATACCAAGGCTATGTGATGCAAGGCATGAATTATGTCGGTCATCCAAGGCCATGCAATGCGAGATGCAACTCAAGCATACGAATCCTCATCTGAGTTCACATATCAATACAGCTTAACTCTGGAATATCATCGGGGTCTAGTACACTGCAAACCAGATTACCGCCCTACCACGTGTAATAAGGTGAGTGAAAGAGACCTCACTATCCATCTACCAATATTGGGCCTAACTCGTCGATAGCGGACCCATTCCTCAAGCTGGTCAAACTCAACCTAGCTTTGTCCCCTCCTCTCGGACGGGTAAGGCTGCACTCCCTTCTAACCGACCACAATACAGTGGAAAGTATGGCCTCCTAGTATTCGGCACTCGGCGCTCATACATCCACTCGGTTTAGTAGTTGGAGCAACCTCTTGGTACCATAAGGGTTTAGGGACTTTCACCCAGGGACATCTATAGCACCCCATGTAGAACGGGTTTTTGGTATCCAATCCTACCACCCACGATGTGCCTATGGAGGCTATGGCCCTGACGTCACCAGGGCGTATAGTATACATGTCACACAATGCGAGATACATGAATCACGCAATCCAGTCATACAGCACACACACGCATACTGCACATCATGTGGGTAGCTCCCCTTACCAGGGAGTCCCATAACTATTTGCCCAATGGCAAGTACTATGATCAATGACTCATCTCATCGCAAGCATGCAGATGATGTGTATGGGCATGTGTGATGCCTCCTCACTGTGTTCACATGTGGGCGGGCACATGTGGGCGGACCCCTAAAAGGTGGTTGGCAGGCTACTGTGTGGCTGGCGAGCTACTGTGCTGGCAGACTACTGTGTACCCAATGCGAGGCGGAACTTTGTACCACATCGGAAGCACTGTCCAAAATAATGGTGGTTATATGTGAGATCTAGCTTTCAATAGTATAACGTGTTTTGGGGGCAACCCCAAGAACAAAGCCGTGAGCCTTATGGGCAAAGCGAACAATATTATACTATTGAGATTGGGCTATTATAGCATATATCATGATGCTATGTTGTCACATACTCATAATCGGTATTGATAACCGGCACCGATAATTGGCATCAACCTCGATAATCGACACCAATGCTCATCATTGACAATCGGCACCGAAAATCAGCACCAACGATCAGCATCGATAATCGACACCAACAACCAGCATATATAAACAAGGCGGAGTCCATAGATGAACAGTCAATCAACCATAATATAAAGATTGACCCTCGGCCCTGGTTATATCAAATCTGATAGCACGGAGCCATCCGTTTATGGTGAATGGGGCCCACTTATTTGGGTTAACCCACTAAGAGAATGATGAGAATGGGCCTAACAAGGCCTAAGGGAAGGTTACAATGTGAACATCTAACCATCATTGCCCATCAATGTGGACATCTAACCAACATTATTCCCAAGGAGTGGCCCACATAAGGGATTCATACACAACGTATCAGCCACACATACATCACGTTAGGCCCCATTATAGGCCTCTCATATATCGCATTGGGCTTCATACAAGGTCCTCAAACGAAATCACAATGGGCCACACCCATGGGCCTCGAATATATCACAATGGGCCTCGCCCATGAGCCTCGAATGCATCACAATGGGCTTCACCCATGGGCCTCATCAATGGGCCTCATATGTCAAGTGGGTCACATTACATGGGCCGCATTATTTGGGTCACACCAATGTGCTTCATGTATATCAAATAGGCGGCACCGATGGGCCTCATGTATATCAAATCAGGCTTACCCTTATGTATTTTTGAGATCTTACCTATTCATAAGTTAACATAGAGATAAATGAAGTGAAAACAGATATCAGCGTAATTGGGAACTACTGTGGCCCTTAAAAGTTTAAACGGTGGATGTCGCTGTCCACTATTTAAATGGTAGGGTCCACTCGAACGTTAGATCTGACTCATCCTTGCACTCATGTCATAAAATGATATCTCAAAATGTTTAGACGGTATGGATACAGCGTATGTATCATGGTGGGCCCCGCTGTCCAAACAGTGGATGGTGTAGCTAAAATACATACATCAATGTGGGGCTTGCGGGCTTACTGACATCAAAAGAGTAGCTATATAGCCACTGTACGTGTAGCTTTGCTGCTTTAAAAAGGCAGAGGTGGATCCCACGTAGGGCCCACCACAACATTTAATATAATATATATAATATTATATATATATATAATGTGTCTTGTGGGTGATGTGGCCCTAAGCTTCCGCTGAGCAGGAACAAATCCGTGAGGGTTTTTGACTGATGTGGGCGGGGCCTTAAAAAAAAGTGCGTGAGCGAGCTACCAGTGGTTTCTAGGCTACTATGCTGGCAGGCTACTGTACGCAATGGGAGGTTGAACTTGTCCCACATCGGAAGCACTGTCTAAAGTAATGGTGGTTATATGTGGAGATTCACCGTATATTGTATGAGGCCTTCCTACGGGAAATAAAACCACCACTGTGTACTCTGATGGGTTGTCAGTCCAGTTAGACAATATCTATGGGATAGGTGTTGATGTGGGCCGAACCACAGGAGCACCGGGTCTAGGAGAGCTACCAATATCCTTCCCCCACATGAGGCCTTTTGGGGGCAATCCCAAGAACAAAACCCTGCGGGCTGTGCCCAGAGCAGACAATATCATACAGTGTGGGCATGGGCTGTTTCATATGTATATCCCCCACTAAGGGCAGAGTTGTCCTCGGCTCTGATACCATTTGTAACAGCCCAGTCCTAACAGAATAATATTGTCCGCTTTGCCCACGTGGCTCACAGCTTTATTCTCGGGGTTGCCCCCAAAACACGGCAAAGCGGACAATATTATACTATTAGGACTGGGCTGTTTTAGGGGCAACACCGAGAACAAAACCGTGAGCCCCGTAGGCAAAGCGGAAAATATTATACTATTGGGACTGGACTGTTCAGTCTCTGCTCTTTTGTGCTTCAATCAGCTCTCTGATGCTCTCCCGATCATGTTGTTGTTTCTTTATCATGATGTTAGCTCCACGATCAATTTTCTTGCATTGGGTGTTTCAGTAAGGTTACCAAAGTGATGGGAGTGGGTTGAATCTCCTATGTCACGCCCCAAACTTGAAAACTGGGCTCACAAAATTCTCGATTACAGAATCCAGCGCCGACAGCCCCCGTAGTACCCTATTCTCTGCTCCTGACACCCACACACCAGGTTCCAATCCTGACATCTTACAAGGAGGATTTTAACATGAATTTAATTTGTAATAAGCATAACCCACGAACAATAACCAAGACACCATCACAAAATCCACTATGATAAAAAAAAAAACTTTAAGGTACAATTAGTATTAAGGGAAATATAAGATAATAATAATAATAACGGAAACTCCTGAAGCTCGACTGCATGATCCTACTGTGGTGAAGCTACGGCTACATCATGGCATCACCTGTATGCATCAATCATGCATACGCTTATAGAAAGCTTAGAGGGTGATGTAGGTGTGTGCGTAATATGAATGTGCTCAGAATGCAATATCAGAGTAATGCGGAATCATGCTGATGAGTGCATGAATGCAATCAGCCGTATCAAGGCTATGCAGTGGAAAACATGAATGTTATCGGTCATATCAAGACCATGCGATGCGAGATGCAACTCAAGCATGTCAATCCTCATCCAAATCCACATATCAATGCAGCTCATCATTAGAGCATCAAATATCAGTACAGTTCTCATTCTGAATAATCACCGGGGTTTAATACACTCCAAATGGCACTGCCCCTTTCCCAAGCACACAGCCTAAGTGAACGTAAGAAACTTCACTATCTTCCTAGCCAATAGTCTACCAATACCTATCCGGCATGTCGATAACAGATGCATTTATGAGCTGGTCATACCAATACCTATCCGGCACGTCGATAATGGATGCATTTACGAGCTGGTCATACTAAGCCTAGCAATGCCCCCTACCCATCGGGCGGGTACGGCTACACTCCTTTCCAACCGACCACGACACAGTGGGAGATGCATCCTCCTAATATTCGGCACTCGAGCGCTCATGTATCCACTCGGTCTTGACATTGGAGTCAACCTCTGGTACCATTGGGTTTAGGGATTTTCACCCAAGGACATCTTTGGCGCCCCAATGCTAGAAACAGTATTTTCAGTATCTATTCTTGTCATTCAGGATGTGCCTGTGGAGGCTATGGCCCTGATGTTGCTAGAGCATACATTAATCACAATCACTCAAATGTAAAGTGAATGAGTCACGCAGTCCAATCATGCATCAATTCTACACATACCGTGCGCTTATGTGGGATAACTCAGCTTATCATGGAGTCCTATAAACCACTTGCACTATGGCATATGCAATGGCCAATCACATCTCATAACAAATATGCAGATGATGCATATGAGCATGTATCATGATGCTATGTTATCACAATCTCATAATCGGCAGCGGTAGCCAGCATCAATAATCGGCCTCGATGCAAGGTAGGGTCCATAGATGGACGGCCGATGATGGAACAAGCAATATCAATGAGGCCTAATCGTTTGGGTTAATCCACTAAAGAATGATGAGAATGGGCCTAATAAGGCCTAAGGGAAGGTCACAATGTGGACGTTCAACCATCATTACCCATCAATGTGGACCTTTAACCAAAGAAGTGGCCCACAAAGGGCCAAACGTATAATGGCCCCACGGCCTCACACAAGGGCCTAATATACATCATCATGGGCCTCACTTATGGGTCATATACGCATCACATTAGGCCTCACTCTTGGGCCTCCAATATATCACGATGGGTCACACCTATGAGCCTCTCATACATCGCATCGGGCCTCATTAAATGGGTCAATATATATCACATCGGGCCTCATCGAATGGGCCCCAAATACATCAAATGGGTCGAATTAGATGGATCAAATCAAATGGGCGAAGTCAAATGGGCCAAATCAAATGGGCCACACTAACTACACCATATATTTATAAGGATGTACATCTGGTGGGTCCCACGTGGGGCCCACCACATGTGTATATATATATATATTACTTTTATTTTTTAAAAAAAACCAACATCTAGCATCCACGTCTAGACCTAGATGGACGGCTAGATGTACACATACATCATGGTTGGCCCACACATTGCTGTGGTGGGGTCCACGTTCATTGAATGGACGGCTAGGATATAACCATCCTTCACAGGGGTCTCCAAAACAATACGTCCAGATGGACAGCGATGGTGAATTATGTACAATAAGGTGGGCCCCACCATGACAACATGGGTAAAATTCATTCATCAGGTGGGCCACAAAATATGAGAGAGAGAGAGAGAAATAGACACATGAAGGGGAGGGACCCCACCACAATTGGGCCCTCCCTATACGATGCATACATTAAGAGGGTCTCACAACAAGTGGGCCCTTAAAAATCGAAATCAACGGTGGATCACCCACACGTGGCCTCCTTCTTTAGCTCTTGGACTCCTATGCTCCTTGTCTTTGATCTTGATGGAGGTTGATGAAGAACGGAGGGTTGAGATGGGAGATGAGAGGGTAAGAAAGTGGGCCACACTTGGCTTTGGGAAAGCCTGGACATTAGGTGTTTTCTCTTGGGAGTTGGAGAATTGTTAGAGGATGAGAGAGAGAGAGGAATGATAGATTGATAAGGAATGGTGGAATGGGTGTTGTAAGGAATGGGGATGGGAAGGTATGGGTTTGGTTGAAATTTGGGTAAAAGAGGAATGAGTGGGGAGAGAGAGAGAGAGAGAGATGACTTAGGAAAAAGAGGGAATTGGTGCTTGTACTTGTGAGGATGATGTACTTGACTTGATTGATGTGAGGATCGTACCCACATCTCTTGGCCTGGGTATCGCATCGGCACACGAGATGTGGCTATGGTGCGATCGCTAGGGTATAAGTTTCAAGTCGAGTCGACTCCGATATGCAGGACTCGGCTTAGGATCGTATACAAACATCGGATACAGGTCAAGGGTTGTCGAAATTCAATCGGGAGGACCGCGGAAGCCTACGGAACGGTACGGATTAGGGTACGGGCCTTACAACTCTCCCCTCCTAATAAAAATTTTGTCCTCAAAATTTACACAATCATCACAATTAAACATAACTCATAAAAGAAGAGGAAATAAAGCATCATCATATAAAATCGGAAATAGTATACAAGATACAATATATAATCAATCATTAAAGAGATGGGGATAGCGCTCTCGAATCTCGGCCTCGTGCTCCCAAGATGCCTTATCAACAGAATGGTGACCCCACTGAACTATTAACAAGGGAATGACCTTAGTCCAGAGGTCCTGCTCCTTCCGATCAAGGATATGAACTGGCTGCTCATTGTAAGAAGTGTCCTCAAGAACCTCCAGCGGCTGCCAATCAATAACAAGAACGATGTCTGGCCCATGCTTCCTCAACATAGAGACATGAAAAATGTTGTGAATGTCAGACAATTGAGATGTCAAGGTAAGTTGATAGGCTATGGCGCCAACGCGCCTAGTGATCTCGAAAGGTCCTATGAATCTTAGGGCAAGTTTGCCCTTCGCTCCAAATCGAAATACCCCCTTCATGGGCAAGACCTTAAGATACACTTTGTCCCCAACTGTGAACTCCAAGGGATGACGTCGGCGATCAGCAAAATTCTTCTGTCAGCTTTGAGCTGTGCGCATCCTCTGCCTGATGATATCGATAACCTCTGACGTCTACTGCACAAGCTCGGGACCTAAGAGATGCCGCTCTCCGACCTTAGTCTAACAACTCAGAGATCTGCACGGTCTGCCATATAATGCCTCAAAAGGAGTTATATCAATGGTCGCCTGATAGGTGTAGTTGTATGCGAACTCAGCCAATTGCAGATGCTCATCCTAGCTACCTCTGAAGTCAATCACGCAGGCACGAAGCATATCCTCAAGGATCTAGTTGACCCCCTTAGTCTGGCCATCGGTCTATGGATGATACACGGTACTGAGCTACAAGACAGACCCCATCGCTCTCTGAAAGCTCCCCCAAAACTTAGACGTGAACCCTAGGTCTCAGTTAGAAATGATCGAGACTAGAATGCCATGCAGTCTCACAATCTTCTCAATGAATAACTTCGGAAGCTTGTCCATAGATCAAATGTAATGCTCTAAAAATTGAGGGTCGAACAAAGCTCAACTCCTGAGATCCGTCGCGTCACTTATTGTAATGCCATGAAAATCGGGGTCGACTAGCAACTCAACACCTGAGTTCCAAAACATCACTTATGCAACACAAATGCTTATGATTGAATGTTGTCTGTGTTAGTGCAATAAACATGAGTGAGATTATACCAAAACAGTAATCCATACTCCAGATAAATGTATAAAACGTAAGCGGAAGACTGTAAGATATATATAGATGTATATAAAACAAAACGATCTCGATCTGTCTCCAAAATATAATTACTTCATTGAGTCATCATATACATGTACAGAATCAAAAACAAAATGTCAAAATAATAGTCCAACTGTCGTGATAGCCCAGTAGTTCCGTAAATCCAGATTGCCTAAGCAAAGCCGCCGGAGAACTACATGAAGGAAAACTCATCCTGACCTTCGTAATAATCAGGGTCAGCCTCCTGTAGATCGTCGGTACCTGCGTCTAAGACAGAGTCTGGTGGGTGTCCAGAAACTGTCTCGTAACGTGGGAGTGAGTAGCTAACTCAGTGGAATAATAAAGCATAGGTTAACATGTTATCAATTCAGTCAAGCAGTAATGATAAAGCAGTATAATCAACATTCCTAAGCACTGTAATTAATGCAAGGATGAGATGCGATTATAATGCATGCCCTCGCCAACATACTCCCTCGTGCGGCACCATCTTACGTTCGCGGCATGCTGGCACCCTCAGTGCTCCACATCTTCCAGGCACATGCAATGCGATGATGAGCATTATTACCGAGTTATTATTAGTCCTTTTCATATAGCAGTATTGGGAAGCTAAGGTACCTTCCTTATATCATTCCCAAACAATGATCCATTCTAGGGTCGTCAATCCTAGATAATCTCATACGATAGTGTGGTTCTAGGTCGCTGCAAGGGCTTCCAGGGCTGTACACAGAATCGGTACACCACTCTTCCATCACCTTATCAATACAGGCCTAGTTTATACTTTGTTACTACGGGAAGGCTCGTCGCCTCACCACAGATTTAGAGTATGCTCGAGGTCACTACACCGGGTAAGGTCAGGGCTGTCAGGGCTGTTACATGGAATCGTTGCACCACTCCCCCATCACCCATCAAACCAGTGTAGGCCAACAGCTTGAATACAGTGTCCCATATCACCATAATTGGTTCATGAGTCTGGTTACTCAATGGTCACTATGGGGAAGCTCGTGGCCTCAGTGTAGGCCGACAGCTTGATCACGGTGTCCCATACCACCATGCCCGGCTTATGAGTCTTGGCGGATTGAGGTACCATGGTTAACGGGATTTCACTGGTAAGGTTAGTACCTCAGGTTCAAGCAGTAGCATCTAAACATAGTGAACATACATTAGACAGATCGGATTACTTGACGAGCTTAGCTAGATTGAGTGCACAACAAGTTGAGCGATATGAAGTGCATAAGTACTTCGTGTGGCCAGCCACTATCGTCAACTGAAGTACGTCTCGGGTTCGTCGAACACATCTCGCTTGGCGAATGAATCTCAGCCATGCATTCATTTCTGTTTCCTATTACCTGGACTATAATCATAGCCCTAAACACAATCAATACTCATTGTGAAGCATGTAAAGTAAAGCAGAATAAACAAAGTAATTCAAGCATGTTATAAAGCACAATATAAACAGGAAATACAAACACATATATTTCATAAGTAAGCGGTTAAATTAAACAAACAACTTGGAGGAAATCGTATACATCTCTAAGGTAGCTGAGAATCCTATCTCAACACCTACCTAAAGCACAATCCTCTAAGTACTTACTCTTACAAGCATTTTCACAAATACTTAGGATACACTCTTTCAAAATGCATAGCGTATACTAGCAAAAACATGTATTAGGGTGAACCCTTTCACCAAGTAAGTATTATACACATATATAGCATGTTCATACAGTAATTAATCATGGCAAACACACTTTTAAAATTTATACATATGCGGTACTTTCTACAAATACGAAGAATACAGTATATTCAACATAGTTAACGTCTAACCGAAAAACGAAACGGAAAGCACTTTGTACATGTGCAATAACATACAAATTATGAATCTATCATTATCTGACAATGAAAGCATTGAAAACCATAACCTGTACATCTAAAGTCCGCACCTTATGTAAGTGTTATGGTCTTATACTCCTTTGGTTGTCAAATTTTGATGTGTCAAAACATCTATCTGTGTCCTGTGCTTGTATGATGATTTATATGAATTCAAGACACTGCATAAATACTTCAAGAAGCTACAAGATGAACTTTTCAAGAAGCTACATGTTGAAGTCTCAAGAAGCTACAATGTTGATGTTCAAGTCTTAAGAAACAACTCATGACTTCAAGACTAATAAGCAATGCATGAAGTAGTTGTTATGCTGATGAAGATCTCAAGTTTGAAGCTACAACAAGTTCAAGATCTCAAGCCTGATATGGTTCAAACGATCTACATTCGTTGAATGGTTGAAGTTCAATGTCCATACGACATGATTCAGGTTTGAATGACCTTAGGTTGACCCTTTAAGTAGGTCACTTTGGATACATAAATCAAATATTTATTTTACATAAGTTTGGTCTATTCTACGACCAGTCCTAAGTAGTTGAAGATTTTTCAGAATTTTTGGTACGCCCACGACCAGTCCTGGAGGTCCTTCGACCGGTCGTAGGTGTGGCTTCGACTCATCCACGACCAGTCGTGGATCTACGACTCAAAGTCCAGCAACGTAATCTATGGTCCTACGACTAGTCGTAAGGATCTATGACCAGTCGTAGGTGACCCACGATCAGTCGTAGGCTACTCACGACCAGTCGTAGAACCACTTTCAAAGATCGCGCTCAATATTTCAAAAATCTGTTAGAGCTACGACCAGTCGAAGGTTTCTAAGACCAGTCGTAGGAACGATTTTTGCTTCTATAAATTGAACACGAAATTCAGAGTTTTCACACTTCAACTCTATTCAATTCAAGAATTTTCAAGTGATCACTCTGAGATAAGTCTGTGTTTATTTTAAGCTACATTGTGCTTATTTAATATTCCTTTTTGCTAGCTTATTTAATTTGATTTTGTTTCTATATTCCAATCTTATTTGAAAAGAGGAATTATCTTATTCCTTCTTCTTGGAATCAAAATCAAATATAGCTACGCTTGACGAGTTAAATCTAAAATCTATTAGAATTTAGAACCTTATGAATGAGAGTATTGGAAATTGAACTTTGACATTCAATCATCTACTCCGATTGGTTCTACCGGGCTGCTACGAAAAGGAGAAATCCAGTATTTTACAATTCTGTAAAATTTATTTAGTTTTGGTTTTGTTTGAGGTTAAGCGGAAAAATCTCATTGTCTTGGTTTTGCTTGAGATTGAACCGAGAAAAATCTCATTGTATTGGTTGTCGAGGAAAACCGAAAACTTCGAAAAGAGGGTTTTTGAATTGTGTAAGCCCAAGTGAAAAGACACAATTGTAAAGGTTTTTGGTGAACCAGAAAACCTATTTGATAGTGAACGCTAATATCCCCATGTGTGAGGATATTAGAGTGGAGTAGCTTTTTGTGTGGTTTGTTGGAAAACAGTTGGTGTACACACGAGCGAACCACTATAACTCTTTGTCTTGTGGATTGAATGCTTGCTTAATTTTCATATCTTTTATCATTCGATTGTGTGGAATGTACAAGTGGATGTGAATGTTGTAACTATTTACATTTCAAGCAAGTGTGGGGATTGTTGTAATAATTTAGATCTATATACGCATTTAATTTCAATTCCTTGCTATTTCATTTACTTATATTAAAATTGAGTCCTTGATCCAAAAGAGGTTCTAGAAATAAGGTTGTCCTACCATAAGCCCTTGTTTATTATGGTGTAAGGTTGTCCTTAGAACTGAATTTGTATCAATCTCTCAATACTTATTTATCAAGGTGATTTAAAATTTAGCATTGTGAATTGATTCATATTGTAAGGCTATTGGTTTAATTTATTTCCGCTAATTTTATTTTAAATTTGGCATAGTCCTATTCACCCCCCCTCTAGGACATATAGCTTGGCCTTTTCACCTTACGCCGTAGAAGCGTAATGAACTCGATAGGTTTGCTAAGCTTCTATCTACGGTGATGTGGCAACGTATAACATACCTTAGGTTAGTTATTTCATAACTTACAACTATCAAAACCCCAAAACAGATTAGGGTTAGGGTTTCTTACCTAGAAATGAAGTCGGAATCACCGGGAAAGCGATTAGAATGGTGTGGTTAAGCTTGTAGAGTGGCAGTCTAAAGTAGCAGGGAGATTCTCCCACTTCTCTCACACTTTCTCTCTCTTTTCTCACTTCTCTCCCCTAGGGTTTTTCTCAAATTCGCATGGCTGAATGAGAGAGGGTTTAAGGTCCTTATATAGCCTAAAACCTCACCGAAATAGACCTGAGGTCAAGGTATACTTAGGTTCTATCCAAAGTGAGCTTGTTCCAGCTCAACGGAGTACTTCTGGAGCCCCCCCTCGAGCCAAAGGTCGGACTTAAGCTCACAGACTATGGATCTAGGTGGAGTTAAGTTTTCGTTCCAGTCGAATTCTCAGATCATGCATGGCGGACCAGTTTCAATTCAACGGTCAAGGAATCTCAATCGGGGATTTCAAGTACACTGCCATGTATATGAAATTTTTCCTGATCCGAGGGTGTATTTGGGTCAAATTCCGACGGTCTGATTCCTTATATTTAGCCTGCAAACACCAAGTCTCAGATTACTTAAATGTTATTACATTTCTAAACAAAACTAGGTTTTCTCACATCCTCGCTCCAGGCTCAAGCGAATAGCCTTGGGACACTGTCTGGATTTGATCTCTGAGATGGTTGTCAAGCCGAGTGAGGCGGTCTTAATTCTATAACCTCGTAGCAGTCGGACCTTTGATGTGCAGTCCAGATCTGATACGGAGTTTCAATGTGCTCCCGAGAGCAGTCGGGTAATGAGTTTGATCCTAGATTTTAGGGTAACCTAGCGTCAATGATTTTATAAGTTTTGGATCTTGCAGATCATATTTAAAGTGATTCAAACGGATTTCGTGGCTAACCTAGTTCAACACTTAGTTAACTTTGTCTAATTTCTAAAGGATTTGATCCTAAGTGATTTCTGACTGAGGTGGTACTCGGGCCATTGTACGGAATTTTCTGAGTCGTTACAATCTATCCCCCTTAATGAAAAATTTTATCATCGAAATTAGTACCTTTTCGTACTCCTCGAGAAGCTGAGGGTAGTTCTTTTGAATCTCGGCTTTTGTCTCCCCGGTAGCTTCATCCTCTGTATGATGCGTCCACAATACCTTTACGAGTGGAATCACTTTACTGCACAACACCTGCTCCTTCCTGTCTAGGATATGCGTCGGACACAGTACATATGTAGCATCGTTGCTTAACTACACCTGCTCTCAATGGATAATGTGTGAAGGATCAGGGACGTATTCTTTAGCATAGATATATGAAATACATTGTGCATGCACGCAAGTGGTGTGGCAAAGCGAGATGATATGCCACCGCACCCACTCGATCAAGTATTTGAAACGGACATATGAATCTCGATGTGAGCTTCCCCTTCCTCCCAAACTGAAGGACTCCCTGCATAGGGGAAACTCTGAGGAAAACATGTTCCCCAACCTCGAACTCAAGCTGTCGCCGCCTCGTATCGGCCTAACTCTTCTGTCTGCTCTGTGCCGTCAGGAGTTGACGCCTGATAATGTCGATCTTTTCTGAGGTCGCATGTACTAACTCTGGGCCAATCAAGCTACGCTCGCCAACTTTTGCCCAGCAATGCGGTGCTCTGCAAAGGCGCTCATACAAGGCCTCGTATGGAGCCATGCCAATACTCGCCTGAAAACTGTTGTTGTAGGCAAACTCTACGTACAGGAGGCAATCATCCCAACTGTCCTTGAAATCCAAAACACAGGCCCGCAACATATCATCCAAAATCTGATTCGCCCACTCTGTCTGCCCGTCGATCTGAGGGTGAAACGCAGTACTGAACTTCAGCTTCACACCCATCGCTTCCTGGATATGAGCCCAGAAGATAGATGTGAATCGTGTGTCGCGGTCTGACATGATCTCTAAAGGAACTCCATGCAGACGGACTATCTCTTTGATGTACAGCCTGGCCAAGTCGTCTGCAGAGTTCGTCACTCGAATAGGGAGAAAATGAGCCGATTTGGTTAATCGATCCACGATCACCCAAATAGAGTCATAACCCTTTCTCGTCTTCGACAGCCCCAAGATGAAGTCCATAGAAATGAAGTCCCACTTCCATTCAGCTATAGGAATGGGCTGAAGGAGTCCAGGAGGTCAGTGATGTTCAGCCTTGACCTGCTGACACGTGAGACAACGTGAAACATACTCTGTGATGTGGATCTTCATATTGTCCCACCAGTACGACCTCTTCATATCCTGATACATCTTCGTGCTACTAGGATGCATCGCAAGCTTCGAACTGTGAGTTGTCTCGAGAAGCTCCTGTCTCAATCCATTCGTGGGGGTAGTATGTAAGCTAGACGCTTAACTGTCACACAGGAAATGATAGAAGTAGTTGACCCAGTGTCCACTAACAAGGAGACGGGTGTACCTTGAATGTGGGTTGTACCCTCAAAAGTCATCGGGGCCGTAATCGATGTCTCAGGTGCTTCAGCTATAAGCGTATGTACTCGAGCCTGCTGTTGACGGTTCGGCTGTGGAACCATGGGCCATTGTGGTGGCCTGAAACGTGGTGCAGGAGGTCTGAAAGATGGATGTGCAAGGGTAATCCGTAGTGGTGGAACCGATAAAGCCTGAGGGTGAGGGCGATCAATCTTCTGCAGCAGAGAGAACCCGCTATCCCTCATCCGAGTAAAGCAGCTCCCAGCAGGATGTCCTGGCCTCCCACAGTAAGTACAAGTCACACCTGGGTGCCTCATCGAAAACACTGGTGTTGCACTCCTGGGAGGTGAATCAGTACGAGGCCTCTTGCCGAGGAAAGGCCTGCTCAACGTATCCGGTCGTGGCCTAGGCACCATAGGGCCACGAGAACGTGTCAAACGGTCTACATCCTGCTCCGCCTGAATCGTCATATGAATCAACTCTGCAAAAGATGATATATGGATACAGCACATCTTCGACCGGATGTCAAGTCACAAGCCCTCAGAAAAACACCTAATCTTCATCTGTTCATCAGCAAGGATAGTTGGAACAAATCGGCTCAACTCCGTAAAGCGATGCCCATACTCAGTAACTATCATGCCTCCCTGTCTGAGGCGTAGGAACTCGTTCTCCCTCTCGTGTCGATAGGCCTGAGGATAATATTTCTCGTGGAAGCAGAACTCAAAGGCAGCCCACGTCCATACATATCCTGCTGCGACGGTCCGCAGTATACTATCCCACCACAAGCTAGCCTCATTCTTAAACATAAAGGTGGCTAACTCGACCTGCTCAGCCTCAGTACAATGTAGCATCTTCAGTATCTTAGAGATGCGGTCTAACTAGTATTCAGCCTCCTCAGGTCTGTGAGAACCGGTGAAAATAGGAGGCCTCAAGCGGTGGAATCGCTCGAGAAGACCATGAGTACCCACATCCCCCGCAGTGTAGGCAGCAAGCGAAGGTGGAAGTACATCCTCAGCCTGAGCAGGAGGCTCAGCAGTCTCAGTAGGGCATGTAGATGGCGGAGGTGGAGTCGGACTCTCACCTTGAGATAAGACCGCCAAGAGTTGCTAGTACTGCTGCTGCATCAGCACCATCATCTGCTCAAACCTATCAGCAGGTGGAACAGCCTGTGGCTCATACTGTGTTGAAGAGGATGCCCGGTTCTGCTCGTGAACCAGTGGTGTAAAAGGTGGCAGTCCACCAGTAGGACCAGCAGAAGGCTGATCTGAGCCAGAACCCGGGTCCGTAGGATCACCTCTGCGAGGAGAAGTCTAGTCCATCGAGTCAGTGAGCAAGAGGGGTGCCGTGCTCCTCGTATAGCTCCGTGGCATGCCCTATACAATATAGGGTGCAACGCATGTAAGAGGAAGCATAGTAACACAATACATAATCAGTTAAGCATTCCACACACTTCATAACAAAAGAGGCTGTATGCATTTCATTACCAAAATTGTCATAATACATAGAATACAGAGTTACATGAATCATGACAGAAGATGTGTAACATCCCAAAAAATCGAGGGTCGAGTAGTAACTCAACTCTCGAGTTCCAGAACATCACTTATGCAACATAGATAATGATGATTAAATGTTGTCTGTGTTAGTACAATAAACATGAGTGAGATTCAACCAAAACAGTAATTCATACTCCAGATCCATGTATAAAGCGTAAGCAGAAGACTAAAAGGTGTATATAGATATATATAAAACAAAACATTCTCGATCTCCAGAGTATGAACACTAACTGATCACCGTATATATATATATATATATATATATATATATATATATATGTTGGTTCTGAATCAAAATGTCAAAATAGTACAACTGAAATTATCGACCCTATGGCCCCGTAGCACTGGACAGCCTATGCGAAACCTCCAGCGAACTGCATGTAGGAGAACTCCTCCTAATCGTCATAGAAGTCGGGCTTAGTCTCCTATGCTCCAGTAATACCTGCATCTGATATAGGGTCTAGTGGGTATTTTAAAACACCGTCCTGTAACGTAGGAGTGAGTAGCTAACTCAGTGGAATAATAAAGCATAGGTTAACATGTTATCAATGCAGTCAAGCAATAATGATAAAGCAGTATAATCAAACACTCCTAACTACTCTTATTAATGCAGGTATGAATGTAATCATGATGGATGCCCTCACCACACCCTCCCTCGTGCGACATCATCTTACGTTCGCGGCATGCTTTCATCCCTCAGTGCTCCACATCTTCCAAGCACATGTAATGCATGATGAGCATGATTACCGAGTTTTTATTAGTCCATTTCAAACAGCAGGATTGGGAAACTAAGGTACCTCCCTTGTATCATTTCCAAACATGATCCATTCTAGGGTCGTCAATCCTACTTAATCTCAGACGATGGTGTGTTTTCTAGGTCATTGTAAAGGCTGCCAGGGCTGTTACGCACAAAGGTTACACCACTCCCCCATCACCTCTTTAACGATTCATCACTATACAGAAACAAGCCTAGTTCATTCTCTCTACACTACGGCAAAACTCGTTGCCTCACCGCAAATTTAGAGTATGCTCGAGGTCACTCCACTAACGTCCTACCAACTGACAGTTTATTTTTGAAGCCCGACCAGTCCACTTATTGACAATGGGACCCGGATACAACCTGACTGGGGACCACAGCCAGGCTACGCCAGTGTAGGCCGACAACTCGAATATAGTGTCCCATACCACCATAATCGGCTCAAGAGTCTGGTTGCTCACTAGTCACTACGGGGAGGCACGTGGCCCTAGCGTAGGTCGACAGCTCGACCACAGTGTCCCATACTACCATGCCCGGCTCATGAGTTTTAGCGGATCGAGGTACCATGGTTAATGGGATTCCACTGATAAGTTCGGTACCCTAGGTTCAAGCAGTAGCGTCCAAACATAGTGAACATACATTAGACATATCGGGTTACTTGGTGAGCCTGACTAGCTCGAGCGCATGATCAACTGAACGACATGAAGTGCATAAGAACTTCACGTGGCCTAACCACTGTCGCCAACTGACGTACGACTCGAGTTCATCAAACACATCCTACGTGGCGACATGAAACTCAACCACGATCTCAAGTCTAATACCGACTGTCTAAACTATAGACATAGTCCCAAACTCAATCAAACCTTATTAGTAGCATGTGGAGTAAAGCATGATAAACAAGTAATCAAGCATGTTAGTAAGCATGTCATAAAGCATGTTATAAAGCATGTTATAAAGCATGTTGTAATGCACTACATAAATAGGAATACAAACACATATATTGCAAAAGTAAATGGTTTAAGTAAACAACCTCATGGAGGAAATCATACATGTCTCTAAGGTAGTTGAGAATCCCATCTCAACATCCTCCTAAGGCATCAACATCCAAACACTTACTCACACAAGCATTTTCACAAACACTTAACATACACTATTTCAATATACTTACTGTATGTTAGCAAACATGTATTAGGGCGAGTCCTTTTGCCAAGCAAGTATTTTACGCATACATTATATATTTATACAACAATTAATCATGGCAAACACATCTCTAAAATATACATGTATACGGTACTTTTTACAATACAGTATTTCTACATACATAGTGTATATTAGTAAAAACATGTATTTGGGCGAATCCTTTCGCCAAATAAGTATTTTATCCATATATCGTATATCCATACAACAAATAATCATGTCACACACATTTTCAAAAAATATACGTATACGGTATTTTCTACGAATACCTAGAATATGTAAAATTCCATATTCTACAACTTTAATCGAAACAGAAAACGGAAAGCACTTTATACATGTGCAATTGCATGCAAATTATGAATATATCATTATCTGACATTGAAAGCATTGAAAATCGTAACCTATACACCTAAAGTCCTCACCTTACACCTTGGAATTGCAACGAATCAGCTAGGTTCATTAGGCTTCCGTATTCGGCAGTTTATAGCCTAAAGAGTGAAACCGGTTAGCTATTTCATAACCTATAACCTTCACACCCCAAAAAAGATTTAGGGTTAGGGTTTCTTACCTTAAAACGGAGTCGGTATTGCCAGGAAAGCGATAAGAAAGGGGTGGTGCAGACCGTGTGGTGACTGGAAACAGCAGTAGGGAGATTCTCCCACTACTCTCGAGCTTTCTCTCTCTTTTTCTCTCTTCTTACTTAGGATTTTTTTCCAAATTCGTATGGCTGTGAGAGATGGTGCTCTAAGGTCCTTATATAGCCTAAAAACTCTCTGAAATAGACTTAAGTTCAAGGTATACTTATGTTATAACCAAAACGGCATTGTTTCGGCTCAACGGAGGACTTCTGGCGGGCCTCCTTGAGCCAAAAGTCAGACTTAAGTTCACTAACCTTCGATCTACGTGGAGTTAAGTTTTCATCTCAGTCAGATTCCCAGATCATGCGTGGCGGACCAGTTTCAGTTCAACGGTCAGTGAGTCTCGATCCAAAATTCCAAGTACATGTAAATGTTCCTGAAATTTTTCCTGATTCGAGGGTGTATTTGGGTCAGATTCTGACGGTCTGGTTGCTTAATACTGACCCGCAAGTGACAAGTCTCAGATTACTATTCAAGATATTTATTTTGTAAAGAGACATGTGTTTTCACACTCTCTCACTCCGGACTCAAGCGAACAGCCGTGGGACATTATCTGGATTTGATTTCTGAGATGGTTGTCAAGCCCAGCAAGGCGGTCCTAATTCCTTAATTTCGTGTTATTCGGACTTCCGACGTGCTATCCAAATCTGATACGGAGTTTCGGGATGCTCCCGAGAGCAGCCAGGTAATGAGATTGATCCTAGATTTTAGAGTAACCTAGCATCAATGATTCTACAAGTTTTGGGTCTTGCAGATTGTATTTAAAGCGATTCAAACGGATTTCGTAGCTAATCTAGTTTAGCACTTAGTTACTTTGTCTCATTTCTAAAGGATTTAATCCTAAGTGATTTCTAGTCGAGGTGGTACTCTCGCCTTTGTAGTTTGTATATAAAGTGATCCAAGTTATAATACTTAACTAGTTTAAGATAGTGTCTAGGGTAAAAGTACATAGGAAAAATTGAAAGATCAAGGTGGTGAAGGGTGGGATTTGTAAAGAAAATGGTTTGAAAAGGGATTTGAGGCTTTAATTGAGTGTTTGAGAAGTTAAACCGGTGTTAAGATTGACCCATCGCCTAAGGACGTCTAATTCCAGGTTGGAAAAAATCCGGGCTGTTACAAGATGCATGGGAGCTAATACAACCAAGCTTCAACTACTTAAAACATACTACTAACTACTACATCCATCAACATGAAAACATAAACTGCCTAAAGCGATAAGCAAAACAAACTATAAACAATAGCATGGATGACTAGGCATCCGAGTCAGGCGATGGAGGAGTGCCCTTATCCTGCAGACAGCATAGGATAGTCTTCAAGGTGCGAGTCACCTTCTTGAGCTTGTGCTTCACAAGGCCTCGAAGATCCATGACATCCTGCCGCAGACAGCCCGACCCTGTCATAGCTCAACACGATCCTCCTCCAACTGAGCAATACAAGTATCCTAAGCATCCCGATCAGTGCTCTGCACCAGAGCCATAGGAGGGGAGCTCTCCTCAGTATCTTGGGCCTCAGGTTCCTCTTCTTGTTCCTCCTCTATCTCATCACCACTTCTTTCCTCACTCTCCTCCTCTAAATCAACGCTTTCCTCCCCCTCACTATCGGACTCATCCCCATACTCGTCGAGTCGGGCCTGGCGTTGTCAAGGGCCGATCCCCATGTTGTTAAGCGTAGCATCGCTTATGATCCGAACCGGCACAATTTCATCCATATTAAGTCTATAGTCGACTTCTCGAGCCAGCTTGCATATCAATCGGCCGAACAGGAGTGAAATATCATTCCTGACAGACCGAGTGGTCTGGACTATCTGGAATAGGACGAACATGGGCAGGCACAACTTATCCCCATATCCAATCCTGTACAAGAAGTCTACCATCAACCGGGTACATTCAGTGCGGTTGCCCCACCGTGGATACACATTATATGTGAAAATGTAATGAAGCAGGCGAAAATCGTCTGTTAATCTTGTCGATGGGAGGCAGTTACCTCTAGTCCAAGGAACCAGTCAGCTGCAAAGGTATCGTGTATGACGGTCACTTTCTCGCACACTCTTAAAATAATCTTCATCAGCATGTACTTCATCACATGGAATTCCCATGACCCGAGACACAAAGTCCACGTTGATGGTGTAATTCCGCTCCCTAATAGAAACGGTGAACTGGAGAGGATCAAGTGATGGGTCTCGGATGTGAGCGTAGAAAGCACGAACCATGTTCTCACATGCGGGAGTCTTGCCTTTGAACATAGGACCCTACTCAATGTCCACCAAGCGATCCATAATCGAGTGTAGTCTAAACAGCCTCTCATCTACGTGAGCTTCAAGTACAACCCTGCGGCCACCAAACCGACCATGCTTAAAGCCTATCGGTAGCGCTCTTTCGATGGGAACTTGAGGATCTAGGTCCCTCTTCGACCTATGCTCACAGACGGCACTTGTACTAGCCCCGGCGTCAGTCCTTTTCCTTGAATGGGTTGGGCGACTAGGCCCGGCTTCATCCACGGTGCTCTTTCTCTTCCCCATAAGAGAAAAGATGGTGGGACAGAGAAAATGGCCGTAACAAACTCAAATAGGGCCATGGGAAGCGACGAAACATGTTGGAAAGAGAGAGAAAAGGCTGGAGTTGCTAATCCTCCATGGATTTGAGCCTCAACAGAGGTTGTAAAGGCCCAACTGACAAGGAGTAAGGAAGGGAAATGAAGAGAAGGGATGGGTCAGCGGCTTACACAATTTGGAGCCACGAATGGGATGTGTAATGGCTTAAATGAGATAGAAACAAGTGGGTAGGGAGGTATGGATTGCTGGAAACGTTGGAAGGGATTGAGTTGTGGTCGAAAATGATAGATTAGGCGATTGGGAGAGAGATTTGAGAGAGAAATCAGTGAGTTGGGAGAGAGAATAGGGCTTAGAAGGGTAGGAAGTGAAAACGTGGGCAAAACAGAAGACTTATAAGGTTCCCCACGAATTTTTGTGGGCCCCACACTCACCTAGGGGTCGGCTCGATGCCGACCCGCACCGGCCCGACCAGCTCGGCTCAAGGGGACCGCAGTCGATTGCGATCCCAAGGTGCCAATGACACCTCGGGTCCACAGTGGGTCCCCCCAGTTTGCATCGTGTGGCCCCCGACTCCGTTTCGAGTCGTTTCAGGTCCTTTCGAGTATGTTCTGATACATAATGGTATTTACCAAATTTCAACGGCTAGGATTGGGTGGACTGTGATCTAGACCTGTCACTTGACGGTCTAGAAGTGTTTTAAGGTCGACCCGTGTGACCAGGGTTGAGTACAAACTCGATCACAGCGATCATTTTCAGTGAACTTCGCCGTTGGATGAAACTAGGATGCCTAAGACTATTTCTACATTGTTCTCGCACCCTCCTAAGTCGGAATGCGTCAGCGTACGTCGTGAGACCATAACACAGGTCCGGCTTAATCCAAATCATGCTCTGATACCAACTTGTAACGCCCTGAAAATCGGGGGTCGAGTAGCAACTCAACACCCGAGTTCCAAAACATCACTTATGTAACACAAATGCTTATGATTGAATGTTGTCTATGTTAGTGCAATAAACATGAGTGAGATTATACCAAAACAGTAATCCATACTCCAGATTAATGTATAAAATGCAAGCGGAAGACTGTAAGATATATATAGATGTATATAAAACAAAACGATCTCGATCTGTCTCCAAAATATAATTACTTCATTAAGTCATCATATACATGTACAGAATCAAAAATAAAATGTCAAAATAATAGTCCAACTGTCGTGATAGCCCAGTAGTCCCGTAAATCCGGATTGCCTAAGCAAAGCCGCCGGAGAATTACATGAAGGAAAACTCATCCTGACCTTCGTAATAATCAGGGTCAGTCTCCTGAAGGATGAGATGTGATTATGATGCATGCCCTCGCCAATATACTCCCTTGTGAAGCACCATCTTACGTCCGCAACATGTCGGCACCCTCAGTGCTCCACATCTTCTAGGCACATGCAATGCGATGATGAGCATGATTACCGAGTTATTATTAGTCCTTTTCATACAGCAGTATTGGAAAACTAAGGTACCTTCCTTATATCATTTCCAAACAATGATCCATTCTAAGGTCATAAATCCTAGATAATCTCATACGATAGTGTGGTTCTAGGTCATTGCAAGGGCTACCAAGGCTGTACACGGAATCGGTACACCACTCCCCCATCACCTTATCAATACAGGCCTAGTTTATACTCTGTTACTATGAAAAGGCTTGTTGCCTCACTGCAGATTTAGAGTATGCTCGAGGTCACTACACCGAGTACGGTCAGGGCTGTCAGGGCTGTTACACGGAATCGTTGCACCACACCCCCATCACCCATCAAATCAGTGTAAGCCGACATCTCGAATATAGTGTCCCATACCACCATAATAAGCTCACGAGTCTAGTTGCTCAATGGTCACTACGGGGAGGCTCGTGGCCCCGGCGTAGGCCGACAGCTCGACCACGGTGTCCCATACTACCATGCCCGGCTCATGAGTCTTGGCGGATCGAGGTACCACGGTTAACAGGATTTTACTGGTAAGGTTAGTACCTCAGGTTCAAGCAGTAGCGTCCAAACATGGTGAACATACATTAGACATATCAGATTACTTGATGAGCTCGGCTAGCTCAAGTGCACAACAAGTTGAGCGATATGAAGTGCATAAGCACTTCGTGTAGTCAGCCACTATCGTCAACCGAAGTACGTCTCGGGTTCGTCGAACACATCTCGCATGGCAAATGAATCTCAGCCATGCATTCATTTCTGTTTCCGATTGCCTGGACTATAATCATAGCCCAAACACAATCAATACTCATTCTGAAGCATGTAGAGTAAAGCAGAATAAACAAAGTAATTCAAGCATGTTATAAAGCACAATATAAACAGGAAATACAAATACATATATTTCATAAGTAAGCGGTTAAATTAAATAAACAACTTGGAGGAAATTGTATACATCTCTAAGGTAGCTGAGAATCCTATCTCAACACCTACCTAAAGCACAATCCTCTAAGTACTTACTCTTACAAGCATTTTCACAAACACTTAGGATACACTCTTTCAACATACATAGCGTATACTAGCAAAAACATGTATTAGGGCGAACCCTTTCGCCAAGTAAGTATTATACACATATATAGCATGTTCATATAGTAATTAATCATGGCAAACACACTTTCAAAATTTATACGCATACGGTACTTTCTACAAATACGAAGAATACAGTTTATTTAACATAGTTAACGTCTAACTGAAAAATGAAATGGACAGCACTTTGTACATGTGCAATAACATACAGATCATGAATCTATCATTATCTAACATTGAACGCGTTGGAAACCATAACCTATACATCTAAAGTCCGCACCTTAGGCCGTAGAAGCGTAATGAACTCGATAGGTTTACTAAGCTTCTGTCTACGGTGATGTGGCAACCTATAACATGCTTTAGGTTAGTTATTTCATAACTTACAACTATCAAAACCCTAAAACAGATTAGGATTAGGGTTTCTTACCTAGAAATGAAGTCGGAATCGCCAGGAAAGCGATTAAAATAGTGTGGTTAAGCTTGTAAAGAGGCAGGGTAAAGTAGCATGGAGATTCTCCCACTTCTCTCACACTTTCTCTCTCTTTTCTCAC
Organism: Magnolia changhungtana; assembly: GCA_030180095.1. Lineage (NCBI taxonomy): Eukaryota > Viridiplantae > Streptophyta > Magnoliopsida > Magnoliales > Magnoliaceae > Magnolia > Magnolia changhungtana. The sequence continues at coordinate 1,392,004 of JASAUF010000344.1, read as the reverse complement.
TTCTCTCCCCTAGGGTTTTTCTCAAATTCGTATGGCTAAATGAGAGAGGGTTTAAGGTCCTTATATAGCTTAAAACCTCACCGAAATAGACCTAAAGTCAAGGTATACTTAGGTTATATCCAAAGTGAGTTTGTTCTAGCTCAACGGAGTACTTCTAGAGCCCCCCCCCCCCCTTGAGCCAAAGGTCAGACTTAATCTCATAGACTATGGATCTAGGTGGAGTTAAGTTTTCGTTCCAGTCGGATTCTCAGATCATGCGTGGCGGATCAGTTTCAATTCAATGGTCACAGAATCTCGATCGAGGATTTCAAGTACACTGCCATGTATATGAAATTTTTCCTGATTCGAGGGTGTATTTGGGTCAGATTCTGATGCTCTGATTGCTTATATTAGGCCCGCAAACACCAAGTCTCAGATTACTTAAATGTTATTACATTTCTAAAGAAAACTAGGTTTTCTCACACTCCTCACTCTAGGCTCAAGCGTATAGCCTTGGGACACTGTCTGGATTTGATCTCCGAGATGGTTGTCAAGCCCAATGAGGCAGTCATAATTCTATAACCTCGTAGCAGTCGGACCTTTGATGTGCGGTCCAGATCTGATACGGAGTTTCAATGTGCTCCCAAGAGCAGTCGAGTAATGAGTTTGATCCTAGATTTTAGGGTAACCTAGCGTCAATGATTCTACAAGTTTTGGGTCTTACAGATCGTATTTAAAGTGATTCAAACAAATTTTGTAGCTAACCTAGTTTAACACTTAGTTAACTTTGTCTAATTTCTAAAGGATTTGATCCTAAGTGATTTCTGCCTGAGGTGGTACTCGGGCCATTGTACAGAATTTTTCGAGTTGTTACACTTATGCAACATAAATTATAATGATTAAATGTTGTCCGTATTAGTGCATTAAACATGAATGGGATTACACTAAATTAACATATCATACTTCAAAGATAATTAAATTAAGCTAGCAGAAGACTGTGATAGATATATAAAGTATATAAGTGGTTATAAACCCCCAGAGTATGATCATGTCACCAAGCTGAATATATACATGTTTGTTCCAAAATATACAAAATAACAAAGTGTAATGTCCAACTAATTCGTATCCCTGTAATCCCGTCGATTAGTACATGGTCTACATAGACCCGCTCGATAGCTGCATATAGGAGAACTCCTCATCGTCGTAGAAGTCAGGCTCCGCTTCGTAAGCCTCGTCATCATCTGCAGCTAAAACAGAGTCTGGTTGGTATTTTAAAACACTGTCCCAAAGTGGGAGTGAGTGATCAACTCAGTGGAGTTATAAGGCAAAGGTTAACATGTTATCAATTGAGTCAAGCAGTAATGATAAAGCCATACAACAATCATGTCCTAAGTACTCTTGTTATGCAGGAATGATATGTTATAATGATGCATGCCCTCGCCTATACTCCCTCAGCGACATCATCTCACGATCGCGCATGAAAAACTCCCTAAACGTGCGCTTCCTCACCAAAGCACATGCAATGTGGTACATGATCGTGTTATCCAAGTAATTTATTAGGCATATTCATACAGCAGATTCGAGAAGCTAAGGTACCTCCCTTTATGTCACTTACCCAAACAATGTCGTCAATCCTAGTTAATCACATATGATAAGCAAGTTATAAAGCAACATCACCCCTTGATTTAATAACAGTGGATAGGCAAGTTCACAAGTTTACACTCAGGGTCACTACAGGAGGCTTGTCACCATCCGACTAGGCCTATTTTATACTCAAAGTCACTACTATTTGGACTTGATTCCCGCAAAGGTTATCAAGCCCAGTAAGGTGGTCATAACCTTATAGTTTCACAGTCATCGGACTTTCAACGCGCGATCCAGGTCCGATACGGAGTTTCAATGTGCTCCAGAGAGCAGCTGGGTTTTGAGACTGATCCTAAGTTTCTAAGTAATGTTGGGTTAGTAATTCTAATGATTTTGGGTCTTGTAGTTTGTATAAAAAGTAGTTCGAGTTAATTCTCGGATTTGTTTAGTTTAGTAATTAATTAATTTTGTCTAATTTTCTACAGAATTCGATCCTTAGTGATTTCTACCTGAGGTGATACTCGGGTCTTTGTACGAATTTTTCTGAGACGTTACACCAAATCGCACGAATCGCAAGAAAATGTGCAGACTTCGTTAGACGATCCACAACAACCCAGGTGGCGTCATGACCGCGCTGAGTCCTCCGCAAGCCCATAATAAAATCTGTCGACACATGCTCCCACTTCCACGTCCAGACGCTTAATGGCTGCAATGGACTAGGGGGTCTCTAATGATCGGCCTTGACACGCTGGCATGTGTCACACTCGGCCATAAAACTGGCGATCTGATGCTTCATCCCCACTCAAAAATATTGTCGCTTCATGTCACAATACATTTTTGTCGAGCCAGGGTGGATAGAAAATCGTGATCGATGTGCCTCGGTCATAAGATCTCTCCGCAACTCAAGAATATTCGGGACACATAATCGGCCTCTGAAGCAAACTCCACCATCAGAACCAATCTACCAATCTAACTGACTCTCAGATGTAGCCTTAGGCCTATAACTCTGCAACGACTCATGAGCATGCTGAGCCTCAATCACCCTTGCAACAAGAGAGGGTTGAATCGACAGGCTCGATAACTGCATGATAAAGACTGCAGACCAAACTCAAAATCATGTGTTATCACATCCTCAAGCATGTTCCACTCCTAAATTACCATGTGTGCCACTAGACCTCATAGCTGATGGCTGAGGGCATCCGCCACCACGTTTGCCTTGCCTAGGTGGTACTGGAGATTAAAATCATAGTCCTTCAGGAGCTCCATCCAACGCCTTTATCTCATGTTCAGCTCGGACTAAGAGAATAGGTACTTCAAGCTCTTGTAGTCGGAGAAGAGGTCGAACCTAACCCCATAGATATAATGCCTCCACACCTTCAGTGCGAAGACAACTGCTATCAGCTCCAAATTATGCGTGGGGTAGTTCAGCTCATGGACCTTGAGCTGGGAAGATGCATAAGCCACTAGTCTCCCGTGTTACATCAGGACAGCACCCAAGCCAATACGTGAAGCATCGATAAATACAACAAATCCATCACTACCAGAGGGAAGAGTGAGGACAGGAGCGGAAGTGAGGCGGTCCTTCAACTCCACAAATGCTAGCTCACAAGCGTCACTCCAAACAAACTTTGTGCCCTTCCGAGTCAACCTGTTCAACGGGGCTGCGATACGGGATTAGCCCGTTAAACCAAGAAAACTGCGGATCTCCGATGCCCTCGTGGGATGGTCCCACTGACGCACTGCCTCAACCTTCTATGGGTCTACTGCGACACCCTCCCTCGTCACCACGTGACTGAAGCACTTCACCTCCTCCTGCCAAAACTCGCACTTCTCCAACTTCGCATACATCTGGTGAGCATGAAGGGTTTGCAAAGCAATCTCTAAATGTTGCACATGCTCCTCACGGGTCCTTGAATATATCAGAATGTCGTCAATGAATACCACAACAAACTGATCGCGATACGGATGGAAGACCTCGTTCATCAACTGCATGAATACCAAGGGCAGATTGGTCAGTCCAAAGGACTTGACCTGAAACTTAAAATGACCATAACGCGTCCTGAAAGCCATCTTCAGGATGTCCTCCTCTCGGACCCGAATCTGATGATAACCATAACGCAGGTCAATCTTCAAAAACAACTGTGCACCCTATAACTGATCAAATAAGTCGTCAATCCTCGGAAGCAGATACTTGTTCTTGATCGTGTAACACCCCGAATTTCGAGGGTCGAGCAGAGTTCAACTCCCAAGATCCATTGCATCACTTATACAACATAAATAATGATGATTGAATGTTGTCTGTATTAGTGCATTAAATATGAATGGGATTACACTAAATCAGCATAACATACTCCAGAGACAATTAGATTACGCAAGCGGAAGACTATGATAGATATATAAAGCATATAAGTGGTTGTAAGTCCCCAGAGTATGAACATATCACCAGGTTAAATAATTGCATGTATAGTTCCAAAATTTACAAAATGATATAATATGATGGCATCTAATCCGTATCCCTATAACCCCGACGACGCAACTCCAGGTCTACATAGACCCGCCAAAGAGTTGCATGTAGGATAACTCCTCCTCGTTATCATAAAAGTCAAGCTCCTCTCATAAGCCTTTCCATCACCTGCAGATACAACAAAGTCTAATTAGTGTTTTAAAACACCATCCCAGAGTGAGAGTGAGTGATCAACTCAATGGAGCTATAAGGCAAAGGTTAACATGTTATTAATTCAGTCAAGCAGTAATGATAAAGCAGTACAACAATCATATCCTAAGTACTCTTGTTAATGCAGGAATGGTATGCGATAATGATGCATGCCCTCTCCTACACTCCCTTAACAACATCATCTCACGGTCGCGCACGCTAAACTCCCACCGTGTCTTCCTTGCCAAAGGCACATACAATGTGGCGCATGAACGTATTAGCCAAGTAATTTATTAGGCTTATTCATATAGCAGATTCAGGAAGGTAAGGTACTTTCCTTTATATCATTTACCCAAACAATGATCCATCTAGGGTCATCAATCCTAGTTAATTGCATACGATAGGCAAGTTATAGGGCAACATCACCCTTGATTGAAAAGCAGTGGATAGGCAAGTTCAGGTCACTACGAAGAGGCTCGTCACCTTAGCGTAGGCCTATTTTATACTCGAGGTCACTACGGAAAGGCTCGTCTCCTTAGCATAGGCCGACAACTCGAATACCGTGTCCCATACCACCGTATTCGGCTCATGAGTTTGGGTTGCTCAATGGACACTATGAGGAGGCTCGTCACCCCAACGTAAGCCGACAGCTCGACCACGGTGTCTCATACCACCATGCCCAAATCATGAGTCTTAGCGGATCGTGATACCAAGGTTAAATGAGTTTTTCACTGGTAAGTTGTACCTTAAATTCAAGCAATAGCGTCCATACATGGTGAACATACATTAGGCCAATCGGGTTGCTTAACAAGCTCGACTGGTATGAGCGCACATTAAATAAATCAACATGGAGCGCATACACACTCCTCGTGGCCTAACCACTGTCGATAATCACCGTACGACTCGGATTCACCAAAAGTATCCGTTGTGGCGAAACTAGTTTGGCCACTGATCGTAAACCGTTACCAATTGCCTAGACTACATATTAGTCTCAATCATACTCAAATACAATAGGCATTCATATGTGATAGTCAAAATAGCATGTGACAATCAATTCAAATATAAATCTCATTTGAGCATTTTAACAAACACATAGTACACACGGTATCATACTAAGCATTTCATCCATAAATCACATAGTAGCGAGATAGGTTACATGAAGAAAACTGTAACTATAGATACGGTAATTGAGAATCCTATCTCAACGCCCTTATTAAATTCATTTCAACAAGCAACTTCTTATTCAGACATTTTATCAAACGCATAGACTACACATATCAACATACATGTAATAAGTTAGTTATAACATATAATATAGTAAATCCTTTCATAAAAGATTTGTCACACATACAACAATCATGTATTCTCAATCAAAAATTATGGCAAGCACAAATCATAATTCCATATTCATTCAAACATTTCAACAAACACATGGAATGCATTATATTCAACATAGTTCATATATATGTATAATACATGGAAAACATTGCATTTAAGTACATGTGACAGCAATCAAGTTAGTCATAAATCATTAACTGACATTGAAAGCCTTGAAAACCATAATCTAAATATTTATAGTCCGCACCTTTCGTCGGTTTACTCGTTACGAACTCGGTTTGTACACTACGTCTTCGTCTACAGCACAACGGCTATCTAAATCATGAAATAGGTTAGCTATTCCACCGACTTCGCTATTTGGATTCCTATAACAGATTAAGGTTAGGATTTCTTACCCAAAAATGGATTTGGATTCGACGGTGTAGCGACACGGGAGAGATGATTCGGCACGTGGAGTGGTTGGAGTGAATCCTAGCAACAAACCACAGATCTCTCACACTTCTCCTCACTCTTTCCTCCTCTTTCTCTCTTCTCTCTCGTAGGGTTAGAGAATTCTTAAGGAATGAGAGAGTGGTGGGGTTTAGGGTATTATATAGGCCCAGAAGTAGTGTCAATGGCCCCAGGGCCATGGTATACTTATAATATAGCCAAAAGGCATCTGTTTCAGGCCAACGGAACTCATCTGGAGGTCCATTACCTGCATACGGTCTGGAGAAAGTTTCCTAACAATGGATCTATATCAGGTTAAGATTTCGATCCAATCGGATTTATGGATCAACCGTAGAGGACCAGTTTCAATTCAACGACTATCGTCACTCGATCAAGGCTACAAGTACACTGACATTTGTAGAGAAATTTCCCTGATCCAAGGGTGTAGTTGGGTCAGAATCTAACGGTCAGAAACTTTAAATTTGGCCTGCAAGCGAATGACCTAATTCACTTAAATCTGAATTCATTTTTTAAAGATATTCACGTTTCTCACACACTTCGCTCCAGGTTCAAGTTGTACGTTTCTAGATACTATTTGGACTCAATTCCCACGAAGGTTGTCAAGCCCAGTAAGGTGGTCATAATTGTATAGTTTTGCGGTTATCGAACTTTCGATTCACGGTCCAAGTCTAATACAGAGCTTCAATGTCCTCCCGAGAGCAACTGGGTTTTGAGATTTCTCCTAAGTCTTTAGGTAATGTAGAGTTAGCGATTCTACTAGTTTTGGGTCTTGCAGTTCACATAAAAAGTGGTTCAAGCTAATCTACTAATTAATTCAGTTTAATACTTAATTAATTTTTGTCTAATTTCTACATAATTTTACCCCTAGTGATTTCTATCTGAAGTGGTACTCGGGTCTTTGTATGGATTTTTCTGAGACATTATAATCTACCCTCCTTAAAGAAAAATTTTGTTCTCAAAATTAATATATTTTCGTACTTCTCGAGAATCTGAGGGTAGTTCTTACAAACCTCGGCTTCTGTTTCCCAAGTAACTTTTTCCACAGTGTGGTGTGTCCACAATACCTTCACAAATGGAATCACTTTACTGCGCATCACATGTTCCTTCCTGTCTAGAATATGCGTCGGTCGTAGTACATAAGTAGCATCTTCACTCAACTGTACCTGTTCCCATTTGATAATGTGGGAAGGATTAGGAATGTATTTCTTCAGCATCGATACGTGAAACACGTTGTGCATGTCTACGAGTGTTGTGGGCAAAGCAAGGCGGTACGTAATGAGGGCTAAATATTGCATATCAGACCCTGATTATTGCCTTATTTTACATACATGATAATGTCTAACGTCGTATTTTAATTGTGTTTTTATTACATGATAAAATTAGGAGCATGGATTGAAAAATGATATTAAAAGCATGGATTTGACGCTCCGAAGTCACCAGAGCAAGGGACGGACTCTAGATAACCAAGATCGACAGATTTATACACCAAGGATTTGAGGAAATCAAGCCATTCACGTTAAAGAGGTGCGAAATTGGTCCAAAATATAAGATCACATGGTTTCAACCATCCATTCAGCTCGAAACTTCATACATGGCCTGGGGACCATAAATAAACCGTACATATTAAACTTTGACTATTGAACATCTCGAGAAGTGGGCCAATGGAGAGATTAGCCCATTAATCTCCAATTTGGGGCCCACTTGATAACAAGATATGCTTCAATTTTGGGATCAACCGTTAATTTCGGATGGGAAAGAATATGGATGGTGCAGATTCTCCTAAGAATTATAGTGGGCCCCACACTACGCATGTGTATAGAATGCATGTGCACTCGCGCGGAGCACTAGACCCACTGACGTGGTCAGCAAATGCTGACCCGCGGCCAGCCGCCACCGACTTTTCGAAAACGGAAAGTTCCGTTTTCGCTGGCTACATAACCGATGCTGTCGGGTTTTGCGGACGTCAGTGGACCACCATCAGGCCCTGTAAAGCTAATCCAAGCCGTCCAGCGTGTAGAGGGGTTCGAAATCTTCGAACCCATGCTGACCTTTCATATCCATGCGTGCACACGTGTGTGATTAAGAGGCCATAAACAGGCAGTCTTGTGACGTTCAAAACTAATTTTATTGTGATTTCTTCTCTGAGCCGCATCAACGGACAACCAAAACCATCCGTTTTTACCAAAATTTTAAGGGCAACCTAATGCACGGGATGGATTTCCCCGAAAACACCTCTGTGGGGCCCACCGATCACGTTAGCGAAGCCATGTGCATAGGCTTATGCACGTCCGTGAAAAGTGGTTTTTCAAGCGATTGTGGACCACCAACTTTGATCAGATGGAAGATTTGATCTGTCCATCATGTAGTTCAGCCAAAAATGTCCCAGGAGACATCGATTTTACGAAAAAAAGTGCAAGGAACAAGGAACTTATGAAGCCCCAAAGTTTGCTACAAAAAGGCTTTCGCTGCGCATGCGACAACTTTCCAAATCCAATTTCCACCAGTCCAGCCACTCCATCAGCTATAAAAAGAGATGTAAAATGTGGAGATAGGGAGGGGAGGGAGTTTAGAGGAGATCTAGAAGAAAGTTTGGAAAGATAAGAGAGAAGAAAGAGGAAGGAAGAAGAGAGATAAGGGAGATGTTTTTAATGTTTTTATCTTATATTTTCTTTTTCCTAATTGAATTTATGGATTGCTAATCTCTCAGCTAGGGCTGAGATGAAACCCCTAATTTGAATATTCATTGTTATATGTTGAATTTACTTTAAGTAGATTGGTTTATTTCTTTCTCTAGCGTGCTTGATTGGGTTAAATTTTGTGCTTCTCCATCTATGAACTTGACCAGAGCCTATATATGGATGTTGTCTGGATGCTTATTCTAGGTGCTTGTGTCTAATCATGAATAGGTTTCCTATAGAGGAAGAAACAGGGTGCTTTAATGAATTATACATTCTATGTGCCCAACTAAGGACATAGAATGTGTATTCATTGCATTGCTTTAGGAGATTAGACATTTTGTATGCCCGACTAAGGGCACAGATTGTGCTTTCTTTATATAAGTTGTATCAATCTAGATTAGGGTGAATCAACAGACAAAACAAGGGATAGGATAATTAGGGGTGGATTCGAAAGTCCTAGTGCTCTCTCTGATTAAAATTTCTTCCCTATTTTCAATTATTTTTCATAGAATTGTGCTTAGTAATTCACTCCATTATTTGTTGGATTAGTTAAGGAGAATCACGGATTTGAATTGTGACGACCAGTCCTCGTGGGAACGATCTCGTAATACATATTGTATCTACATCTGATTCGTATACTTGCGAGTTTAAAAATCATTTAAATCATGTTGGTTTAAATAAAACATCAAGTTTTTGGCGCCGTTGCCGGGGACTGTTTCATTTCAAATTGAATTTAGGATTCTCTCTTATCATAATTCATAGCTTAGGATTTTACTGACTTTAGATTTAGAGTTCTTTTCTCTATTTTAGAAACTCACCTATTTCCTGTTTTGTAGGGTCCTGACATATACTTCTAATTTGGTAACACCTTTCTAAATTCTCCATTTTTCTCTACTTTCTATTTTGATAATTAGGTTTTTATTTTCAGGAATTTTCTATTTTTCTAACTTTAGATTTAGAAACCTTCTATTTTCTAGTTTTAGAAACTTTCTTTTTTAGAAACTAACCGTTGCTTAGGATTAGTCTAACGTTATTTTAGGAGATCTAATCTATCTTTGTTTCTATTTTTGTCTACAGGAATTAAGGAAGCTGAAAATAAAACTGTCTTTAAAGAGGAGGAGCTCTCAATCCGTCGATCATTGATCATCTCCTCTTCCGAGTTCTTTCTTCCAATTCATGTTTTCATAGTTTCTTCTTGTTTTTTTAGGAATTCATAGTTTTTTTTAGTTCTAGTTTTATTTCTCTTATGTTGCATCATAGTTTAGCTTTCTTGCATTGTAGTAACTTAGTTTATGCTAGGACGTAGATCTCTAAATATAGAACTAGCACCTTTTGATCCTGAAATAGAAAGAACACTTCGTGGAAGATTAAGGAAAAATCCAATTGAAATGGCAAATGAGAATGAAGTTAAAGCTCTCAGAGATTATTCAGCTCCTGTCCAATTTAATGCGCCTTCATGCATAGTGTTGCCCGCCACTACGGCAAAACACTTTGAACTTAAACCTGGGGTCATACAATTGTTTCCATCCTTTTATGGGTTAGACAAGGAGGACCCATATTATCATGTGAAAGAATTCCTAGACATTTGCTCCACCTTTAAGTTTCAAAACTTCTCAGACGATTCGATCCGCCTTTGTTTCCCTTTTCTTTGAAGGATAAGGCGAAAGCATGGTTGAATTCTCTAGAAGTTGGATCTATCGCTACATGGGATCACCTGTCTAGGAAGTTCTTAAACAAATTCTTCCCAGTTCACAAAACTAATGCTCTCCGTAGAGAAATCACTAATTTCACACAAAAAGAGGGTGAGCACTTTCATGAATGTTGGGAAAGATGGAAGGACTTACTTCTTAAATGTCCACACCATGGTTTTGAAAAGTGGCAATAGGTTCAATACTTCTATGACGGTTTGACACCCCAGAACCGTCGCATGGTTGATGCCACCAGTGGAGGGTCATTCATGACCAAAAGTGATGTTGAAGCGTGGAATTTCTTTGAAACCTTGAGTGAAAATTCCCAGCAATGGGACTATTCAAATAAAGGATACAGAAGTCCCCAACCACAGAAGCGAGGTAGTATATATGAGATAGGAGTCATGCCAGATCTCTATGCCAAGATTGATGGCCTGACAAAGAAGGTTGATGCTCTGATGTTGCATAATGGACCTCCACAAACAGCTCAAGTCGAGGCATGTGCCATAGTTCTAGTCCTGCCCATCCTACGCAGTCTTGTCCATCTGGTACAGCATCCCCAGAACTTCTTTCTGAACAAGTACATGCAATGAACACTTTTCAAAGACCTGGGAATAATCCTCACTCAGAAACTTACAACCCAGGTTGGGATAGGCATCCAAATTTCTCTTGGGCAAAAGGACAACAATAAGGAGGACCATCTGGAATCCTCCCATGCAACCTTACCCTCAAGCTGGCAATCAACAACTTCAACAGTTTTCGCAATATCAACAAGTCTCCTCACAATTACGGAAACCATCTCTTGAAGAAATACTCAATCTTTTTATGCAGAGTTCTCTCCAATTCCAAAAAGACACCCAACAAACCTTACTAGCCAACCAGCAAAGCTTACATGCAAATGCGCAATCCATTGCCAAACTGGAAGTATAATTGGGTCAACTAGCTATCGCATGGAATGAGAGAGAGAAAGGTAAGTTCCCTAGCCAACCTGTGGCTAATCCAAAGGGACAGTATGAGATTGGCTCTAATTCTAACCAAGGGCAATATCATGAGCAAGCTAAATCGATCACTACCCTTAGGTTAGGCAAACAGATAGACAACAGAATAGAGATGCCTATGGATGAATCAAATTCCAAAGCAGAAGATCAAGATGAAGCAGAGAGACACACTAATGCATCCAAAGTCCAAAAGCTCTCTGACTCTCCAAGAACCACTATGTGCCACCTTATGTGCCCAACGCACCTTTTCCTCAACGTCTGGCACCAATAAAGAAAAGAAATAGCTTTGATGAAATCTTGGATGTGTTTAAAAAAGTACAAGTCAATATTTCATTGCTTGATGCTATCAAGCAAGTCCCTGCTTACGCTAAGTTTCTTAAAGATTTATGCACTCAAAAGCGTAAGCAGAATGTTCATAAGAAAGTCTTCCTTGCTGAGCAACTCAGCTCCATGATTCAACATAACACCCCTCCTAAATCTAGGGATCCAGGAGCTCCCACCATTTCTTGCGTCATAGGAGATCATAAGATCGGGAAGGCATTGCTTGATTTAGGGGCGAGCGTCAATTTGTTACCATATTTGGTTTATGAGCAGCTAGGACTTGGTGAGTTAAAACCGACTAAAGTAACATTACAACTAGTTGATAGATCTGTCAAGGTGCCCCGGGGTGTTATTGAAGATGTGCTAATCCAGGTTGATAAGTTTTATTCTCCAGTGGATTTCATCGTTATCGATACTCAGCCTGTCCGGAATCCGACTAGTCAGATCCCAGTCATCTTGGGTCGTCCATTTTTGGCCACATCTAATGCTATTATAAATTGTAGGAATGGAGTTATGAAGTTGTCCTTTGGTAACATGAATATTAAACTCAATGTCTTTAATGCTGGAAAACCATCTGCAGATTTGGAAGACATATTTGAAGGACATGATCGAGAGTCTAGTGCAGGACTCCTTCCGTAAATCTTTTGAAGATCCACTTGAGACCTGCTTAACACAATATGGCATGGATTTTGACATAGATAGTCTCATCCACAAAGTCAATGCACTGCTCGACTCAACTCCCATATTGGAGACTGAAAAATGGAGAGCGAAAGTGGAACCTCTCCATCCCTCTGAGTCTAAACCAGTCCCATCTATTGAGAAGTCACCTGCACTTGACCTTAAACAATTACCTACAGATCTCGAGCATGCATTGTTAGGTCCTTCTGAGACTTTGCCTGACAGCACAGTTTCCAACTCTGAGAAGGCAAATGAGAGCAGGCTGCTTAATGTTCTTAGAGCATATAAGGCAGCAATTGAATAGAAGATAGCGGAAATACAGGGAGTATACCCCACTGTATGTATGGATCATGCTGCGGGAATGTCGCGTGAAATGCAAAGGAAGCATGATCCTAACATGGAAGAAGTTGTTCGAGCAGAAGTCCTCAAATTATTTGACGATAGTATCAGTTACCTCATTTCAGACAGCACAGTTCATGGGAACTCACATCACTTGTCTGGGATTGGTTAATCAAGGTGTTGAGGTAATTTCTTTGGCAGACCCTGGTTACAAAAATTAGGTAATTCATGATTCGTTCTTGTCTGGATGAAGACGTTAAACTTAGCGCTCCTGGGAGGCAACCTAGCATTTCATTCCATTTCTTTTTCCTAGTAGTTAGTTCAATGTTTGTGGGCAACATTACTGCAAACCCTCACGAGACTGTAACTCATCCACTAGGGGTAACCTAGGGGTTTAAAAGCTTGTTGCATACGCTAAATACAATCGAGAACACCTGCGAAAGTAGTATAGGTAGGATCTTCCTTTTTGCATTTTATTTTTGTCATTTTGCTTTTGTTGATCTCCCTCTTATGCTAACTCGCTTTTACATTGATATTTTTGGGAAAGCCTCTTGATTCTTCATCCAAGTACTATCTTTCCATCACTCCTCTTTTATTCTTATTTTCCCATGTGCATTGTATGCTTATTTCTTTTACATTGAGGATAATGTAGATTTTAGGTTGGGGATGGGCGCCTTAAGCACAAATTGTGAAACTTTTTAAATTTTTCTGGAATTTCTTGTGCATTTGAAGTGATTTTGAAGGATAGTCGTGATTTGAGAATTACAAAATACGTGATGTTGGTAATTTATGACTCTTGGATTCAGTATCTGTTAGTTTTCACAGTTAAGTTCGAGTTATTAATCCATGATTGGAAGTTGTAAACATTGATTGAGTCATGATTTCACATATTACATCTAGCTTACACATTAAGGTTCCGGTTCAATAATTGAATAATTAACTTGGTTATCATTAAGCATGAAAGGAACCAGCTTAAAAAACAGAATTCTAGCATCAGTTTATAAAGAAGAATTGAAAGGGTAAGATGAATAATCTTTACCATAGGTTTGCTCCCTATAGGTGTAGATTCAATTCTCCATGGTTGACATATGAAAAAGAAAAAAAACAGTTAGGCGACAAGTGTTCACCATAGGTTTGCTCCCTATAGGTGAGGACTTGATTCCCCTCCTTGGCGTTACTGTTCATAAAAATATCAAAGGCTGATAGAATGAAAAGTTAATCTGTAAGGCAAGTGTTGGTTTCAAGTTTTGTTGTTATGAATTCTGTTGTTAATTACCAATGATATCATGAAATTGACAATTGGATCTCTTAATGATCGTAAGCCGAGATTACACTATGCACTCATGGAACTCAATGTTTACAATGTTCTAATTTAAGGATTAATATTTTGAATTTGATTATGAAGTTTACTGTGAGCTTGATTCCAGGAGAAAATTCCACTCACCATTCATGAATGTTAGAATTCTCATATCTCAATTATTTGTTCACAAGTCACTCGAGTTTACAGGAATTACCCTTTTATTTCTGAAATTATTTTCGCATGTTTTGCTCGGGACTAGCAAAATGCTGGTTGGGGGTTGTGATGAGGGTCAAATATTGCATATCAGACCCTGATTATTGCTTTATTTTACATACATGATAATGCCTAACGTCGTATTTTAATTGTGTTTTTATTACAGGATGAAATCAGGAGCATGGATTGAAAAATGATATTAAAAGCATGGATTTGACGCTCCGAAGTCACCAGAGCAAGACACGGACTCTAGAGAACCAAGATCGATAGATTTATACACCAAGAATTCAAAGAAATTAAGTCATTCACGTTAAAGAGGTACGAAATTGGTCCAAAATACAAGATCACATAGTTCTAACCATCCATTCGGCTCGAAACTTCATACATGGCCTGGGGACCATAAATAAACCGTAAATATTAAATTTTGACCATTGAACATCTCAAGAAGTGGGCCAATGGAGAGATTAGCCCATTAATCTCCAATTTGGGGCCCACTTGATAACAGGATATGCTTCAATTTTGGGATCAACTGTTAATTTTGAATGGGAAAGAATATGGATGGTACAGATTCTCCTAAGAATTATAGTGGGCCCCACACTACGGCATGTGCATAGAATGCATGTGAGCTCGCACGGAGCACTAGACCCACTGACGCGGTCAGCGAAAGCTGACCCGCGGCTGGCCGCGACCGACTTTTCGAAAATGGAAAGTTCCGTTTTCGCTGGCTGCGTAACCGACGCTGTCGGGTTTTGCAGACGTCAGTGGACCACCATCAGGCCCTGTAAAGCTAATCCAAGCCGTCCATCGTGTAGAGGGGTTCGAAATCTTCGAACTTATGCTGACCTTTCATATCCATGCGTGCACACGTGTGTGATACAGATGCCACAAACAGGCTGTCTTGTGACATTTAAAACTGATTTTGTTGTGATTTCTTCTCTGAGCCGCGTCAACGGACAACCAAAACCATCCATTTTTGACAAAGATTTCAAGGGCAACCTAATGGACGGGATGGATTTCCCCGAAAACACCTCTGTGGGGCCCACCAATCACGTCAGCGAAGCCACGTGTGTAGGCTTATGCACGTCCATGAAAAGTGGTTTTTTAGTCTATTGTGGACCACCAACTTTGATCAAATGGAAGATATGATCCGTCCATCATGTAGTTCATCCAAAAACGTCCCAGGAGACATCAATTTTACGGAAAAAGTACAAGGAACAAGGAACTTATGAAGCCCCAAAGTTTGCTGCGAAAAGGCTTTCGCTGCACGTGCGACAGCTTTCCAAATCCGATTTCCACCAGTCCAGCCACTCCATCAACTATAAAAAGAGATGTAAAACGTGGAGATAGGGAGGGGAGGGAGTTTAGAGGAGATCTAGAAGAAAGTTTGGAAAGAGAAGAGAGAAGAAAGAGGAAGGAAGAAGAGAGATAAGGGAGATGTTTTTAATGTTTTTATCTTATATTTTCTTTTTCCTAATTGAATTTATGGATTGTTAATCTCTCAACTAGGGCTGAGATGAAACCCCTAATTTGAATATTCATTGTTATATGTTGAATTTACTTTATGTAGATTGGTTTATTTCTTTCTCTAGCGTGCTTGATTGGGTTAAATTCTATACTTCTTCATCTATGAACTTGACCAGAGTCTATATATGGATGTTGTCTGGATGCTTATTCTAGGTGCTTGTGTCTGATCATGAACAGGTTTCCTATAGAGGAAGAAACAGGGTGCTTTAATGAATTATACATTCTATGTGCCCGACCAAGGACATAGAATGTGTTATTCATTGCATTGCTTTAGGAGATTAGACACTCTGTATGCCCGACTAAGGACACAGATTGTGCTTTCTTGATATAAGTTGTATCAATCTAGATTAGGGTGAATCAACAGATAAAACAAGAGATAAGATAATTAGGGGTGGATTCGAAAGTCCTAGTGCTCTCTCTGATTGAATTTTCTTCCCTGTTTTCAATTGTTTTTCATAGAATTGTGCTTAGTAATTCACTCCATTATTTGTTGAATTAGTTAAGGAGAATCACAGATTTGAATTGTGACAACCAGTCCTCATGGGAACGGTATCGTAATACATATTGTATCTACATCTGATTCGTATACTTGCGAGTTTAAAAATCATTTAAATCATATTGGTTTAAATAAAACATCAGTACACTACCACACCCACTCGGTCAAGAATCTGGAACGGACTAATAAATCGAGGCGTGAGTTTCCCCTTCTTGCCAAATCAAAGGACACCCTTCATGGGGGAAACCTTAATAAACACATGGTCCCCGACCTCAAACTCTAGATGTCGTCGTCTCGTATCGGCGTAACTCGTCTGTCTTCTCTGTGCTACAAGAAGTTGATGCTTGATAATGTCGATCTTCTCTAAAGTCGCATGTACTAACTCTGGGCCAATCAAACTCTTCTCGCCAACCTCTGCCCAGCAATGTGGTGCTCTACATGGGCGCTCATACAATGCTTTGTAGGGAGCCATGCCAATGCTCGCCTAAAAGTTGTTGTTATAAGCGAACTCAGCATAGGAAATACAGTCATCCCAACTATCTTTGAAATCAAGCACACATGCCCGCAACATATCTTCTAACACTTGATTCACCCGTTTCGTCTACCCATTGGTCTGTGGGTGGAATGCAGTACTGAACTTTAGTTTCACACCCATTGCTTCCTGAATGCGAGTCTAGAAGATAGATGTGAATCGCATGTCTTGATCTGACACAATCTCCATAGGCACTCCATGTAGACGTACTATCTCCTTGATGTACAGCCTGGCTAAATCGTCTACTGAGTTTGAGACTCTAATCAGGAGAAAATAAGCCGATTTCGTCAATCGGTCCACAATCATCCAAATGGAGTCATGTTCCTTCCTCATCACGATAACGTAAACCGCCATCCGTACCAACTCTCCATTCCGATTCTCCATCGTCACTAGCTCGCTTTCTCAACTCTGCCAAACCATCATCTTCCTTCTGAGCCACAATAATTCGGTCATCGATAAGTGGCTGTATACAAATATGTGCAATGCTCTCGAACGGCTCCTCTACCGTAAGCTTTTGCTCAAAATCTCGCACAAAATCAACCATGTTCCATTCCTCTGTCATCAGCGGAACTGCAATGATATCGTCTTCTTGCGGCTCAATGCATCTGCTACAAGGTTGGCCTTGCCAGGATGGTAGGAGATCTCAAACTTGAAGTCTTTCAAGGTTTCCATCCATCGTCATTGCCTCATATTCAGGTCTCTGCGTGAATATGTACCTGAGGCTCTTGTGGTTGTAAAAGAGCTCGAACTCCTCTCCATAGAGGTAATGTCTCCAGAGCTTTAATGCAAAGATGACAGCCGCTAACTTCAGGTCATGCGTAGGGTAGTTTTCCTAGTGCTTCCTCAACTGTCGCGAGGCATAAGCAATCACTCTGTCCTTCTGCATCAAAACACAACCCAAACCAACACGAGACACATCGGTGTATATCGTATATTTGACCCCCCTACTCTGGCAATACTAGTACGGGTGTGGATGTCAACTTGTCCTTCAGTTCCTAAAAGGCTGCTTTTGCCTTCTCATTTCAAGCAAACTTAAGATCCTTCCAAGTGAGCTGAGACAACGGTCTGGCTATCTTGGAAAAGTCCCTAATGAATAGTAACCTGCCAGGCCAAGGAAACTCCTCACTTCAATAACCGAACCGGGCTGCTCCCAGTCTTGAACTGCAGTCACCTTAGCAAGGTCCACAGTTATTCCTTCCTTGGACACCACATGTCTTAGGAACTTGACTTCTTCTTTTCAGAAGTCACACTTCATGTACTGAGCAAACAACTGGTTCTTCCTAAGAGTATCAAAGACTGCTCGCAGGTGCTCCTTGTGATCCTTCCAACTCTTGGAGTATATCGGGATGTCATCTATAAATACGATGATGAATCGGTATAGATACGGCCGAAACACCTGGTTCATCAGGTCCATGAACATGGCAGGTATGTTTGTGAGTCCAAATGACATCACAAGGAACTCGTAGTGCCCAAAGCTGATTCTGAATGCTGTCTTCTGCACGTCCTCGTCCCTGATGCGCAACTGGTGATACCCTGACTACAAGTCGATCTTAGTGAAATACTACGCCCCTTTCAACTGATCGAACAGATCATCTATCCTGTGCAAAGGATACTTGTTTTTCACTGTCACTTAGTTCAATCTGCGATAATCAATACACAATTGCCGCGATCCGTCCTTCTTCTTCACAAACAACACGAGTGCTCCCCAAGGAGATACACTCGGTCGTATGAAGCCTGCATCAAACAGATTATCGATTTATCTCCTTAGTTCCTTCATCTCATATGAAGGCATGCAATACGTCGGTAGAGATATAGGTGTCGCACCGAGCATTAGGTCGATGGTAAAATCGATCTCGCGCTGAGGATGTAATCCAGGTATCTTTCTAAATACGTCCACAAAATCCTGAACTACTAGTGTGTTCCCAAGTGTCGGACCATCAACATTCTCTAGCAAGGTAGCATAACAACTAATGCAGTAGTACCAACCGACCTGAACTGGGAAAGTAAATGTCACGCCCCAAACCCAGAAATCAGATTCATAGGAATCCCGATCGCTGAATCCGGTACCGACAGCCTCCATAGTACCCCATTCTCGGCTCCCAGTGCCCATATGTCAGGTTCCGATCCTAGGATCCCACAAGGAGGATTTTCTCAACATCATTTATCTTGTAAGAAGCATAACACAAGTATACCCAAATCACAAATACAACATCGCCATCACATATCCACTAATATAAACTTGGATACAATGCTAAAAGGGGAAATACATATGTCAAAATAAAATCAAAGCTCTAGAAGTCAGCTGCATGCTCTAAACTCTACGCTGCTGCAACCTAACATCACATGCACACATCTATCGTGCATAAGCTTATAGAAAGCTTAAAGGGTGGTGAAAGTGTGTGCACCAATTAAGTTTCAAGTATGCAATACAATGCCATGAATCATACAATGGAATAAACAGAAATACTGACAAGCTATGATATCAGAGTAAGCGGAATTATACTGGTAAGTCCACGAGTCATACAATATCAGAGTACGCAATACAGATCAACTATACAAATGAGGAGTCAAAGAGAGCCAAATATCTGATGCCGAGGTGCAAATGCAATATGTAAATCCTGTTAAGTCCGTCTAGGCCATATAAGTGCAGAAACATAATAACCCAAAATACTAAGTACTGTGAATGCAATGTAATATGCGGTGCGAATAAAATGACCATGCTGAAGTGTGAAGTCGGGATGATAGTACGTAGTATCGCAGGCTACGGGGCCCATCACAAGGGTCTTCTATCCAAACCAGTCCCATACCTAAATTTAGATAGTCAGACTCAATATGGTAAACTCCTGATCTCAGGTTAGTCGCGTGCCCAACCGAAACCTGACATGCGAAGGTACACGTAACAAATAGTTAGCACAACCAGCCTGAGTGGATAGTGAATGAATAAATGAGTTTGCAATTCCTAATCAATAAGTCCACATGTCAGTACAGTTACTCTCTGAAAAATCACCGGAGTCTATTACACTCCAAACCAAATTATCGCCCCATCACGCACAACAAGGTGAGTGGAAGAGACCTCACTATCCGCCTGCCAATATAGGACCCGGCTCGTCGATAGCGGACTCATTCTTCGAGCTGGTCAGACTCAGCCTAGCATTGCCCTCTCCTCTCGGGCAGGTAAGGCCGTACCTCCTTCCAACCGACCACGACACAGTGGGAGATGCGGCCTAACGGTACATTGCCCTCATGCGCTCATGCATCCACTCGGTCCAGACATTGGAGCAACCTTTGGAACCAAGAGGGTTTTGGGACTTTCACCCAAGGATATCTATAGCACCCCATGTAGAACAGATCTTCGGTGTCCCATCTAGCCATCCACGAAAATACCTGTGGAGGCTACGACCCTGATGTCGCTAGGGCGTATGGTAATCATGTCACATAAATATGAGATGCATGAGTCACACGATCCAATCATGCATCAATCTCGTGCATGTCATGCTCTCATGTAGGGTAACTCCACCTATCAGGGAGCCTTATGAACAACTTGCCCTATGACATATGCAATGGTCAATCACATCTCATAACAAACATGCAAATGATGCATATGTGGGCATGTATTATGATGCTATGTTGTCACATACTCATAATCGGTATCAATAACCGGCATCAACAATCGGCCTCGACAATGTGGACATTTAACCGACATAGCCCCCAAGGAATGGCCACATAAAGCCAAACATATAATGGGCCCACGGCCTCACACAAAGGCCTAATATACAACACGATGGGCCTTACTCAAGGGCCACATATACACAACAGGTGGACCCAGCTCATGGGCCTAATACATATCACAATGGGCCTTGCACATAGGCCATGAATACATCACAATGGGCCTTACCCATGGGCCATGAATACATCACAATGGGCTTTGCCCATGGGCCTCAAATACATGACATGTGAGCCCTACACATGGGTCTTGAATACATCAAATGGGCCATGCATCATGGGCCTAATACGTGTCACAGTGGGCCTCAATTACGGGTCGCATGTACATCATATAGGTCACGACAATCGGCCTTGACAATCGAAATCAGCCTCGACAATCGAGGTCAGCCTCAACAATCGGAATCGACACTCGGAATCAGCCTCGATACTCGGCCTCGACAATCGGAATCGACCTATACAGTCGGCCTTGACAAATCAGAATCGGCCTCGATAATCAGAATTGGAATCGGCCTCAACAATCGGAGTTAAAATCAACAATCGATACCGACATCGATAATTGGCCTCGACAATAGAAATCGGCAAATCGGCCAAGTCAATCGGAATTGGCAATCGGTCATGACAATCGGAATCGATCGATAATTAAAATCGACAAATCGGTCATGTCAATCAGAATCGACAATCGGTCGCGACAATCGGAATCGATCGATAATCAGAATCGGTAAATTGGTCATGTCCATCAGAATCGGCAATCGATCGCGACAATCGGAATCGATTGATAATCAGAATCGGTAAATCGGTCATGTCAATCAGAATCAGCAATCAGTCGTGACAATCGGAATCGATCGATAATCAGAATCGGTAAATCGATCATGTCGATCAAAATCGGCAATCGGTCATGACAATCGTAATCGATTGATAATTAGAATCGGTAAATCAGTCATGTCCATCAGAATCAGCAATCGATCGTGACAATCGGAATCGATCGATAATCAGAATCGGTAAATCGGTCATGTCAATTAGAATCGGCAATTGGTCATGACAATCGGAATCGATCAATAATTAGAATTGAAAAATTGGTCATGTCAATCAGAATCGGCAATCGATCGCGACAATCGAAATTGATCGATAATCAGAATCGGTAAATCGGTCATGTCCATCAGAATCGGCAATCGGTCGCGACAATCGGAATCGATCGATAATCAGAATCAGTAAATCAATCATGTCAATCAGAATCGGCAATCGGTTGCGACAATCGGAATCGGTAAGAATGGGCCTAACAGGGCCTAAGGGAAGGTCACAATGAGGACATTTAACTATCATTGCCCATCAATGTGGACATCTAACCAACCTTGCTCCCAAGGAGTGGCCCACATAAGGGATTCATACACCACGTAACGACTACTCATACATCACATCGGGCCTCGCCCATGGGCCTCGAATACATCACAATGGGCCAAAACTCATGGGCCTAATACACATCACAATGGGCTGCATCAATAGGCCACACTAATGGGCCTCACACACATCAAGTGGATCCCATGATCTGGACGGTCTGGCTGACCCAGATGGCGAGACGATTTGGATACAACACGTACCTCAAGGTAGGCCACACGTCCAAGGGGCAGACAATGGAGATATACATGCATCAATGGTAAGCCCTACATGGCACCATCCACCAATGGACGGTGTAAACATAGAATACATATCAAGGTGGGGTGCATTGCCTGAGATAAACGACGTGGATAACAAATGCATTACGGTGGAGCTCATGGCACCATCTAAACATTGCCTATGTAAACCAACATCGTCTCAAACATTGCGGATGGTGTGTATATGAAACATACATAGAGGTGGGGTCCACAGCACCGTCCAGCTCGATCTCAGCGGTGTGGATTTAAAAAAAACATACATCATGGTGGGGTACACATGTCCCACCAGATGGACGAAAAGCAAAACATATATGTGGCTATTCAAAGCTCCTGCCCGTCCCAGTTACATGGATGGACGGTTTGGATAACAGGTCAGTTGCACCGTCCGTAACTGGACTGTGCAGATCACACCATCACATCCCACCAATATAATACCATTACATAATATAATATTATATTTTATATACTGCACAAGGGCAGTATGCTGTCCATGCTCACCGTCCAGATCTATCTGGACGGTGCAGATTTTATATTAAAGGTAGGTCCCATGTGGGAGCAGCCCACCATAGGATCTTATGTTAAATATAATATATTATATTATATTATATTATATAACATATGCATATGCATGATATATGATAATATTATATTATAATCTTAAACATCCATCAAATGGACGGCATTGACACTACATGAAAAATGGAAAAAAATGACTGATTTAGAGACGGTTCTAGACCGTCTCTAAAATTACTTGGTTTAAAGACACTTTAGAGACGGTCGTAAACCGTCTCTAAACTTTTAGATGGCCCTTGACCATCCTTAATATTGTCTTAAAATTTTTTATGTCCACAAATCATTTAAGACGGTCAAAAACCGTCCTTAACTGTAGATAAAAGACGGCCATTGACCGTCTGCAAAAGAGACGGTATCTGACCGTCTTATATGCTGCCATTTGAGACGGTCAGAGACCGTCCATATTAGAGACAGTCATTGGCCGTCTCTTACTGGTAATTTGAGACCGTCAAGGACCGTCTCAATTAGAGACGGTCATTGGCCATCTTTTCTTGTGAGCTGAGACCGTTAAAAATAGTCTATATTAGGGACCGTCCTTAGCCGTCTCCATTCGAGACTGTCAAAGACCGTCTCTATTAGAGACGGTCGTTAGCCGTCTTATAGTGGTCATTTGAGACTGTCAAAGACCGTTTATATTAGAGAAGGTCCTAAACCGTCTCTAATGCTCAAGTCAAAATTTAAGAACAAAAAAATTTATGAATTTCGAACAAAAAAAAAAAGTTAAAAGGCTTAGAAAAATAACTAACAATGTTTAAGAAAAAAATTTAGATTTTGAAAAAAGAAAAAATGTAATTTTATAAAAATTAGATTTTGAAAAAAAAACATTAAGAACTTTGAATAATTTTGAAAAAAAAATATTTCGATAAGAAGATGATGTTTTGAAAACGAAAATTTAAAAAATTAAACAAAATTGTGAAAAAATTGACAAATTGTAAAAAAATATATTTTTTAAAAAAGAAAACTAGATATTGTATTTTGATAAGAAAAATTAAAAAGTTATATAACAAAAGTGATATTTAAAAAATGATATTTTCAAAAAGAAAATTTTAAAAATTAAACAAAATTGTGAAAAAATTGACAAATTGTAAAAAAAAAAAAATATTTTTTAAAAAAGAAAACTAGATTTTGTATTTTGATAAGAAAAATTAAAAAGTTATATAACAAAAGTGGTATAAAAAAATGATATTTTGAAAAAGAAATTTTAAAAAATTAAACAAAATTGTGAAAAAATTGACAAATTGTAAAAAAATATATTTTTTTTTTAAAAAACGAAAACTAGATTTTTTATTTTGACAAGAAAAATTAAAAAGTTATATAACAAAAGTGAGATCTAAAAAATGATATTTTGAAAAAGAAAATTTTAAAAAATAAACAAAATTTTGAAAAAATTGACAAATTGTAAAAAAATATATTTTTTAGAAAAGAAAACTAGATTTTTTTATTTTGACAAGAAAAATTAAAAAGTTATATAACAAAAGTGAGATTTAAAAAATGATATTTTGAAAAAGAAAATTTGAAAAATTAAACAAAATTATGAAAAATTTGACAAATTGTAAAAAAAATATATCTTTTAAAAAAGAAAACTTAATTTTGTATTTTGACAAGAAAAATTGAAAAGTTAGATAACAAAAGTGAGATTTTGATCATGTGTTGTATATCCTTATAGCCCTTATGTTTCTCCCACCCATTTTTGGGCTGGGTATAAAAAATTGTGTAGATTTAAATCTTAAGTGGACCACACCACTGGAAAGAATAATAATATAGTACTTCACCATTAAAAATTATAAAGAGCCCATCGTAAGGTTTTAGTTATGTTTATTTGCAATCCAACTTGTTGATAATGTAAAGAAGATCTAGATGAAGGTAAACTACAAATCAAGATCAAATTGATCCAAAACTTTTGTAGCCTTCAAAAGGTTTTTAATTGTTATTCATCATTGTTTTGATTGGTATGACCCGCCTGAGATTATTGGGTTCTTATGATTTGAAATCACATCCTAAAATATGATGGAAAAATATATGGACGGTGTCAATATACATAAAATATATTAAGGTGGGCCCTATACGGTTAGAGTAACACCCATGAAGGAGTTACCTAAATAGTGAAATGGTACTATATGGTCACCTCATGGGAACTTCCCATGAGGTTAATCTGTGTGCGCCCCACCATGATGTATGTAGAACATCAACACCATGCATTTTGATGTGTCACCTTTAAGTCCAAAAATCAGTCGTATACGAAACTCAGGTGGGCCATAGCATCTAAAACTATGTGAAGACATCCCTAAAACATATAAAAGCATTTAATTGGTGGGGCCCACATGAGTTTTGGATGTGTATGAAACTTGGGCTGACTCCTCAACCAAGTGGGACACACACAATGAATGGGCTAGATCTATGAACCACATCTAGGTGGGCCCAATAAATGACTATGAATGTTTTAATGGGAGGGTAACCCTCTCAACTATAGTACGTGGTGTGGCCCACCCAAATCATGGATTGACTTTATTTTTAAGCTCGTGGCCCAAAGTCATGGTTTATCCACACCGTCAATCCATTTTTCTAGATCATTTTAGTGGTTGAGTCCACAATTAAAACATATCCAAAACTCAAGTGGGCCATACCACAGGAAACAGTGGGAATAATGATTTCTACCATTGAAATCTTCCTATGGCCTACAGTGATTTTTATTTGTCATCCAACCTGTTCAATAGATTACAAATACATGGATGAAGGGAAAACTAAAATATCAACTTGATCCAAAACTTCAGTGGCCTCCCAAAATTTTTCAATGGTAAACGTTCAATTTATACTGTTTCTTATGATGTGGTCCACTTCAAATTTTTATAGGCTTCATTTTTGAGCTTACGTAATAAAATTATATGTTAAAATGGATGGATGGAGTGGATAAAATGAATAAATCATGGTGGGTCCCACAAGATTTAGTTAGTATGCATGGAACGGATTGGTTACTCCCCTGACACCAACCAATGGTTGGTGGTCGGTGCTCAGTGGCCCCCACCATGATGTATGTGTTTCATCCATGTCGTCCATATATTTTTACAAATAATTTTACAATATGAGTCTAAAAATGAGATATATCCAAATCTTAAGTGGACCACATTCCAGGAAACAGTGTTGAATGAGCATCAACCATTAAAAAACATTTTGGGGCCATAAAAGTTTTGGATCAAACTGATTTTTGTTTTTCCCCTTCATCTGGTCCTGTATGACCTAATCAACATATTGTTTTCATGTGGTGTGGTGCACCTGAGATATCGATTTATATACTTTTCAATTTTGAGATCAAGTCATAAAATGATCTTTATATACCTCTCAATTTAGGACCACACCACATTTTGGATGAAGTTAATATTTGTTTTTTTTTTGTTATTATTATTTTTTTTATTTTCCTTTATGTCAGACCTAATCAACAGGTCGAATAAAAATAAATATTACAGTGGGCACTAAGGTGGGCCCATAAAGTTTTTAATGGTGGATGTTCAATTACCATTATTTTTTATGTTGTAGTCTACTTAAGATTTGAATATGAATCATTTTTGGGCTCATAGCCTACAATGAGTTGGCAAAACAAATGGACCATATGGATATACAATATATAAATCAAAGTAGGCCCAAGGTCAAGTCTCGCATCCGGTTGGCTGAGGTTAGGCCAAAGGAGCTAGGCAACAAAGAACTCTCTTGGAGCCTGTATGACCTAATAAACAGATTGGATGTCAAATAAACAGTAAAGTGGGCCTTAGGAGGATTTTAATGATGGATATCCAATCACTATTGTTTTCATGTGGTGTGGTCCACCTGAGATTTATATACCTCTCAGTTTTGGACCCCACCATGATGTATGTTTTGTATTCACACCTTCCATCCATTTGGAGAGATCATTTTAGGGCAATGTCCAGAGAACGAGTTAAATCCAAATTTCCAGTGGACCCCAGCATAGAAAATAGATTGGCTACTCTCCCTACCACCAGCCATCTGTGGGCCCCACCATGATGTATGTATTTCATCCATTCCGTTCATCCATTTTTACTGATAATTTAGGGCTTCATCCAAAAAATTAGAGGGATAGAAATCTCAGGTGGACCACACCACATGAAAACAATAGTGATTGGATATCCACCATTAAAATCCTCCTAAGGCTCATTGTACAGTTTATTTGACATCCAATCTGTTGATTAGGTCATACAAGCCTAGATTAAGGGGAAAAACAAAAATCAGCTTGATCTAAAACTTCTATGGACCCCAAAATGTTTTTAATAGTCGACGCTCAATAGTATTTTCTGATTGTGTGGTCCACCCAAGATTTATTTCAAGCTCATTTTTTGTGATCGTACACAAAATGATGTTATGAAATGTATGGATGGCGTGGATGAAACAAATCTATCATGGTGGGGCCCATAGAGCGATTCCAGGTCCAAAGTTCAAGTTAACATTTTCAATCTACTGGTTTTTCATTGTGAGTCTTGCATTTTATGTAAAATGGTGTTGACTCGTCCATAACAATAGCGGCTAAGATATAGAGTTATCCAGATCATTGAAATAATCGGTCTAGTTGTAAATAATAAATATTTATAATTTTATTTTGTAAAACGATCTTAACCATCCAGAAAATGGTCCCATGCATGTACGACCGTTAATAGAGTTGTTGTTATAAATAATGGTAAACTCACAGTATACGGATTTGAAATTTTTATCTCCTTTAGAAGACGAAAACCATCAAATGCCCGCTCCTCTTTTCTTATTTTCCCTCTTTTCCTCATCTTCCATCGACGAGAAACCCTCTCTCTCTCTCTCTCTCTCTCTCTCTCTCTCTCTCTCTCTCTCTCTCTCTCTCTCTCTCTCTCTCTCTCTCTGAAAGCCATGGCAAAGCCATGGCAAGAAAATGTAGCAACAAATGCTGCCACAGCAGAAGCTTCTTCAGGATCTAGTGGTGGAGGAGGATCCGCAGATTCCTACATCGGCAGCGTGATTAGCTTGACATCCAAATGCGAAATCAGATACGAAGGCGTCCTCTACAACATCAACACCGATGAATCTAGCATCGGTTTGCGGAACGGTACTCTCTCTCCCTCCCCATTTTTTTTCCAGATTGGGGTTTTTAGGGTCTGAAAGGGTTTTTATGGGATTTTGGTATATAGGTTTTGATTTTTATTGGATTTGGGGGTATGGGTCTTATTAAATCTGACGTGAGATTTGTTGGGGTTTTAGGAATTTGTTTTTTGTTTTTTCTTTTCATTTTATATGGGTTTTGAGTGTATATTAGAAAAATTAGGCGACTCAAAATTTTCTTTAGCTCTAAGGAATTTTCAACAGTAGATGTCGAATTCCCCCTATTTCCTTTGATGTAGACTACTTGTATTTGACTCATTTTTTTAATCATACCTTAAAATGATCTAGAAAAATGGATGAACGGTGTGGATCTAACACATATATCATTCCACGCATCAAAACATTCAGCTTTGCTTCTCTCTATATTAGGTGTGGCCTAGCCTCAGCTAAGACGGTATGGCCCTTACTTGGGGCTTATCTTAATGTATGTATTGTATATGTACTCAGATATATGTTTTTACATATCATTTCAGTGCATCACCCTAAAAATGAAGATGATCCAAATCTCAGGTAGACCATATTATAAGAAACAGTGGTAGTTGAACATTCAGCCATTAAAAACTTCCTAAGCCTACGGTAATGTTTCCATAATGTTTATCATAAGCCGAAACTTTTGTGGCCCACAAGAAGGTTTTAAAGGTAAATCACAGTTCTTTCCTGAGGTATGGTCCACCTTAGATTTTTATCTGCTTTACTTTTGGGCTCATACCTTAAAATAATCTAGAAAACAGATGAACGACATGGATATATAATATATACATCAAGGTGGGGCCCACGGTAAGAGCCACACCATCTTGGGTGAGGCGGGGCCACACCTAATCCGTTCCCACTGGTAACTCAATTTTAGGCATCCATTTTGGGCGCAGTTTGGGTGGTGATCATACTATTGTCAAAACAACGTGGCCCCACCATGATATACATGTTTTATCCATGTTGTCCATCTATTTTGGCAGCTCCATTTAAGACATGAGCCCAAAAATGAGGCAGATCTAAATCTCAGGTGGACCACTCCAGCTGGAAACAATAATGATTTAACTCCCGCCATTAAAAACTTCCTAGGGCCTATTGTAATGTTTGTTTACCATCCAACCTATTGATTAGGTTAGATAACCCAAGATAAAGGGAAAACATGAATATTAGCTTGATTCAAAACTTATGTGACTGGCAAAAAGATTTCAACTTTAAACAATTCGATGCCGTTTGTTTCGTGTGGTGTGGTCCACTTGGTTTTTAATCTTCATCATTTTGATGAGCTCATGTAGGCATGGATAAGATACATCATGATGGAGATCAAAGAGCTTTGATACCGGCTAGCTAGACTGGGACCCACCTTGTTGTAAGTAATTTGCCATACTGACCTATTACTTGGTTTAAGAGCTCTTGGAGATCTACCATGATGCATGTATTTTATCAACATTATCCATCCATTCTGCGAACTCATTTTAAGTTATTATCTCAAAATTAAATGATATCCAAAGCTCAAGTGAACCCCACCACAGAAAGCAGTAGGGATTGAATGCCTATTATTGAAAACTTCTTGGACACAAGGTTTTTTTTTTTCACACGCACACACAGCCCACACACTTACGCTAGTGCAATTTCACCACCTATGGATACTCAAACCCTTGACCGGGTGTTGAAACTCCGGTGAGTCTACCACCCGAGCAAGAGTAAGGATCCATGGCAGGTTGGATAGGAAATAGACAGCATGGCAGGCCCTCACTGCTTTCTTTAGTGTGGTCCACTTGAACTTTGGCCTCTAAAATGTTCTTGCAAAATGGATGGTATGGATATAGCACATATCATGGTGAGCCCACAGGTCTGCCATGTCAGCACGTGTTGCTATGTTCTATATTACTCAATCGGGGCAGATTGCCTGTTTTGAAAGATTACAGAGGATTGTGGTCCACAGAGTCCAAAGAGATGTCTGTGACTCTACTCCGTGCATCTGTTTTGAAATACCACGATACTAAAAATCAGGAAGATCTAATATTCAGGTGGGCCACACCAACAAAACAATGGGACCAGCAACATTAACTTGTAAAATCTTCCTAGAGCTGACCATGATGCTTATATGCCATCCAAACCGTTCATAAAATTATTACCACTTATATAAAGTATAGGAAACAATATCATCCTGATACCAAACTTCTGTCACCATCAGGCATTCAATCCCCACTATTTCGCGTGGCATGGCCCATATAAGTTTTATACGACATGGCTGATTTTTAAAATCCCGCTGTGGTCTTTCAATATAGATGGATGGAGTGAATTTGTCATATACAACTCCGTGGAATCCACGTAGCTCTGGGTCATAGGCAACCATGGTTTGGGCAAACAGTTGAGGAACCATTCAATGAAAATTCATACCTAATTTTACTTTTATCATTAACCAAGTTATTTTAAATATATTAGGAATTATTCCTACTTTTATCGCTCTTGAATTCGAGGAAGCTCTGTGAGGATTCCAGAGGCCTATGTGGATTCGAAGTAGTTATTCCCCGGTGAAGATGGTGATCCACCTCATCACATCCCTCCCAGTGCATGTTAATGAAATTAATGGGAGTGAATGCCACAGCTACCAAATTCAACTCATGCATATGTTGAGGGAAATGGATTGTGTCCTGCCCTTGAAGATAATTTGTCGGCAGGGCTGTGTGGCCACTGTGATGTATGGGTTTTCTCTACATTGTCCGTCTATTTTTCCATATCATTTTAGGATATAAATAGTCCTTTTGGTGTGGAAGGTCATATTTCTGGAGATTCACTTCATTCACTATTATTTGGGAGGTTAGTTGGAAAGAAATAGAAGGATCTTTCAAGAGTACGCACTGTACTCTTCTGTCAAGGATAGCACAATATATATATATATATTTTTTAACCATCCACCACAGCAGGGACTGGCAGCTCCCATTTTCCTAAGCTGTGGCAATTAAAGTCAGATTAAATCTTTTCTCCAATTCTTTTGGGGGGCCTCTATAATTGAAGGGCACTTGAAGGCAACCATGGTTTGGGTAAACAGTTGAGGAACCATTCAATGAAAATCCATACCTATAGTAAAAGATATCTGGGCCTTCTTTTTCTATTTCTTTTTCTTCTTTTTTTTCTTTCTTTCTTTCTTTCTTCTTCTTTTTCTTCTTCTTTTGAGAAGATAATAAAGTAGTTTATCAAGATAGTACGGGGAACGAGTTCCCAATGGCCAATACCCTCTTTGGCCAGTGCATCAACTAAACAATTTGCCTCTCTACCAAAATGGGTAAATGAAATGTTTAGCCTAAAGACGAGGGCTCTAATTCATGAAACACAGAGCCATAATACCACGGCTTGGTCCCACTTTTTTTTCCTAGTCTATGAAGAAGTCTGTGTCACCTTCGACTATGACCTCCCCAGAAAATTAAGGATGAAACGCAAATAGCATCTATTAAAGAGAATGCCTCAGTGGTGTTTGCAGTACCCATTACGATTGGGCCTGAAACAGCCATGCAATAAGGCCATAGCCATTTCTAAATAATACCCCTCAAATTCCTTAGGGACTGGAGTACCCTGTGTAAACAAATGCCATCAAATTTCAGCTTCCAAACACCTCCCGGGGGAAGGGAAGAAGCATCTGCCAGGAAAACAATATGTGGGTCACTCGATATAACAGACTACTATTCCTTCCAGAATTATGAGAGGGAATAATCTCCGTAACTAGTAAGATGTGTATTGATGGCCCACATTTCAATATTACCCTGATTTCTTTACTTACAACTTCAACCAGCATATCATCGCATCATCAACTCATAGAAAAGATGACCATACCTTTCCAAATTTCGCAATGCTACGTAAGGAAGAAATCATCGAAGAACATTCCCCTTCTCTGAAAGCCCCTTGACCCAACTGCTAAAGACTTAGCCTAGCTTATCCCTAAACATCCACACTACCTGATGAGATTAAAAGAAAATTTCATACCAATCTAGCAACTGTGCAGTGAATAAAAACAGAGTGAATGATCTCCTCCTCCCACACATCAGGCACGTGTTAGGGAGGTTGATCCCACTACTCTTTAAATGATAGAGAGTCAGAGTTTTATCAACTGCCATTGCCCAAGAAAATGCAACAACTCTAGGGGGCACAGAAGAATCTAAAACCAACCCACAAGACAGAGCTTCCTATGGAAAAAACGTTCAAGACAACGAAAAAAAAAAGACCTTTGCAGAGGTGTTACTTGTTTCAAAATTTTAAGATCTCCCCCTTCCAAAGGGAGATACGCTACCTGAAAATTGTCACACAATTTGCAAAGGCTTCACTTCATTGTCCTTGAGATATCTTTAGAGAGACCAATTTCACGACTTTTTAGTTTTTTATTGGAATACTGCTCTTTATAAATACTGGATTTTATTTGGGGTTTGTTGAAGAAAAGCAACCTTGATTTTGTTTTTTTCTGTGTAATTGTGAAAGAAGTTTTTTTGTTAAACAATCATCATCATCATCATAGCTTGAAAGAAGTCTTTTGGATGGATGTTAATGGTTTAGGTTATAAATGTATCAGGTGGACCACACCGTGGAATTTTTTTTTGATTGAATGTCCACTGTTAAAAACCTCCTAGGGCCCACTGTAATGGTTATTTGACATCCAACCTATTGATATATTAGGTGTAAAAAAATTGGATGAAGTGAAAAAATATATATCACCTTGATCCAAAACTTTTGTGAGCCCTACCATGATGTATATGTTTAATCCATGTCGTCTATCCGTTTTTAAAGATCATCTTACGGTATGAAACCAAAAATGAGATATATCCAAATCATAAGTGGACCACATTCCAGGAAACAGTGTTGAATGAGCGTCAACCATTAAAAAACATTTTGGGACCATAAAAGTTTTGGATCAAACTGATTTTTGTTTTTCCCCTTCATCTGGCCTTGTATGACCTAATCAACATATTGGATGTCAAATAAACAGTACAGTGGGTCTTAGGAGGATTTTTATGTGGTTCACAAATCCAACCCATCCATTATGTGTGTCCCACTTGGATCAAACTGATTATTTCTATTTCATTTCAACATGCATTATTTGCATCTGATGTATTTTATTTATTAGATTGTTGAAATTTGTTGGGGTATTTTGTGAATCTGTTTAGATTATCTATATACATTAGTGTTTTTTTGTGTATTTGTTGTTACATTTGGGCTTGCTTTGCATGTTATTGTTGTTGTTTACAATTACTGAGTGTTGGAGAATTTTCACTAACTAAATGCACACTGATGAAATAGAAGTAAAGTCAATTCAAGAGTTCTTTTTGTTTATGAGTTATGACAATGGGGCATTGTTTTCTTCCTGGAGCTATTTACAGGCATGGAATTGTTGCTGGGAAAGTTATTCGATACTCTTGTGAGTGATGGTTCATATGCAGGAACTTACATGTGGCATATATAAACTCAAATTCAACCATCCGAATTGTGGGTCCTCCTATAGATCTGTTATCATCAAAAGGTCGAGATTGAGTTCACGAACTGATAGTTCTCTGAGCCCATGGAGCGATCCGAAACTCTGATTACTGGGCATTTATTTTTTGTTGAATGCAGACCATTGACTATTTTTTATTTTGACCGCCCATTAAAATGTCTACCAATCAGCAAATTAGGAAATCAAATTAGTGTGATTTTCTTGCACAAGCCATCTAGATTGGGACCCATGATTTGGATGGTTTAACCTGCATGCCATGTGTATCTAGATTGGGACCCATGATTTTAAAATCCGAACTATCCATTGATTGAGAATTAAGCTCTGTTTTCTCCCTCACCGTTGATATTATTTTCTGTATGGGTTCTTGGCCTAATGCCTTCAAGTGAAAGATGGTATGAGAAAACATCTGTTTAATCCTTTAATGAAAATGTTTAAGCTAACATCTTTACAAAATAACTTGTTCAGACCCAAAGAAATTCTCTATATATTTGTTTTATCGTGTGGCTAGAAAAAGTTTTTGAATGTTGTCGTAAGAAAAAGGAATTTATGTTTTATGAATGTCATTTCCCCGACTTCCCTTCAACCTCCAATCACTTAAGCTATTTCGCCCCATTGTGACAGTTCATGCATTTCTGTTCTTGATGGAAAGTGACAGCAACCAATTGGATTTTTTAATACGAAATAATGACAAGATGCTTCAAGTTCAAATGATGTTCAAGAAAGAGGATTACTTCCAATCGATTAAGCTACAACAACGTTACCTTTTTTTAAATTTCAGTTTAAGCTACTTTTTAACTTTTGGACTCCAAAGGAACCCAACTGCAATTTGAGGATTACTTCCTCATTTTAATTACAACAACATTACCTTTTTTTAATTTTTCATTTCCAATCGATTAAAAGACTCACTTGTGCATCCAAATGCAATCTGTCCTTTTTGCATTTGGTCCATACAGTTATAGAGATACAGAATTTAGAATAATCCAGGACATTCCCAAATGGGACCATTGCATGCACCAAGTTCTCCAATATGAATATTGAAATTTCAAGTCATTTAACTGCTTATTTATTTTCAACCATGTGTAGCACTATCATGCATCTGATTATTGTTTAGATATTTTCTCATTTTCTCATTTAATGATGAAAGGAAAATATCTTTGTAAAGAAATCCCCAAAACATGTATTTTAAACTGTGATCAAGGCTAGAAGTAAATCATGATTGCAATAGTGATTGCAATTGTGTTGGCTAGTAGTTGCTAATATTTTCTCTCAATAGTGAGTGCAATAGTGATATTATCTTTGTAAAGAAATCCCCAAAACATGTATTTTAAACTGTGATCAAGACTAGAAGTAAATCATGATTGCAATTGTGATTGCAATAGTCAGTCTGATATTATCTCTAAGAAAATTTCCAATGATATCCTGGGATCCATATAATGGGTTTTACTGCCAATTGATTATATTTTAGAAATTTGGGTGATTGGATGATATTAAATGTCTGATTGATGGACATTTGCTGGATAACTTTGAATTGTTGACTGTATTTCCGTTTTAAGGTGTCTGTATGATGGCCGCTGAACAGTTGGTTAGGATGGTCTGTGAAGTGTTGTTTCTAGGTTAAGCACTATCTGCAGTGTGGCTCATAATTCCAATGATTTGGATTCAAGTACATGCATTCCATGTATTTGTGTGCATGTAATGCATGAGCATGGTACAATTACTTTATTATTGTTGTTGCTATGATGGGATCTAGTCCTACCAGATGGATATAACCCACTAAGAGAAGGGAAAGGGGTTCCTCCTGTGTGTACACTAGTTAATGGCAGAATACAATACCTTTCTATTCATCAGAAAACTAAACACATAGCAAATCTCTAAATTTACTTCACCAATCTTGGTGACGTTGACCTACTAATTAGGAAACTGAATTATTCTTCTAATATCAACAAATCCATAACTACTTGTAGAGTAACAATGAGGATAGTGCATTCTCATTGTAGAGTAACAATTTGGGTTGATGGGGCTGCCAACTTCATGGCTAGGTGCATTCTTGCAAACCCAAAATCTAAGGTATGGGAATTCTATTTTCTTTTGCTTTATCTTTTATTTATTTAAGTATCTATCATTAATTGGTTATCATTAAATTGCAGAGCTTAACACCAGAGGAACTGCAGAAAAGTAAGTCTACACATACATTTCTTCCTATAATTGAGATGGATGGTAAGATATGGTCCAACCATTTGCAATTGAGACATTCTCTTATTTTATATATCCTCAAAAAAAAGACGTATAAATAACATTATTATTCCAAGTTGTCACGAAAAAATAAAATCCTAAAGTGCCACCAATATGGATCTAAATCTCTACCTTTCTTTGTTTTTCTTGTGCTTTTATCTTTCTTATGTGATATATCCTATTAAAAATCCCTCAAGGCACGGATCTCCCAAAATAGAAGACTACTAATGACTTGCACATGACTAATTGCAACATATCTTGTCAAAAAGCTTTTGTCACCAAGCATTTAATGGTAGGTAGTATAGATTATTTAAATATTAGTCTTGAGTCGTGTCCACAGTTGTCAAGCATGTGGAGTTTGGACATAGACTCCATGTTGGCACAACTCAATGTCTCCGTCCATAAATAACGCTTGTTTATGATTTGACCAACTTTCAAATATGTATGTCCTTTTGAACCTTCCCTGATTGCATAAATGGTTGAACCATCTCTGTATGTTACACATAATTTATCATCCACTAGTTTCTGCAAATGATCCATGTTGTATGTAGTGACCTTCTCTTCAAATGTGATCTTTTCAACAATTTCTAATGATCAACCGATTTCATGAATCCTTTTATATACATCCCTAGTAATCACACTACGAGAAGAGAACCCTGATCCCCAGCAGTTTGGTAATTTTGGAGTCCTTCTTGGTTAGGGTTTGGGTTGAAAGTATGAGTGTTGGAGCCGACGCTTTCGGAGTCTAAACTCATTCTTTTGAAAAATAGAAAAATGAGAATTTTAGTAAATATGGATTTTCTTGTTAAGAAGAAAATGGAAGATGCATTAACAAAACATAAAAGAGATTTTTTTTCCTTCTTTTTTGCTTCAAGAGAGAGAGACGGAGAGGTGAGATTGGGGAAATCGAGGGAGAGAGTGGGGGAATGAAGTGGCCGCGTGAGATTTGAAAATGGTGAGTGTAGTTTGGTTTGAAAATGACGTTTCACATGGTGGCGTGAGTGTCTATGAGAGGTGTCTATGGACGCGGATTAGCTAATGAACACAACAGTAGCGAGTTTGATCAATATATATGATGAAACCCTACTCTCTCACAACAATGTGAGAATAACAATACTTCAGATATGCATATCCTTTTTCTTTCGTGTATGTAGTTACATGTCGAATTTCTTCGTTCTTTGATTCATTACACTCAATTCAGGTATGGTTTGCACCAATTCAAGAGACTGTACATTAGGCATTCAATATATAAGACTGGAGTGAGACTGATTAGGCATTTAAATGTGTTGCAGGATGTTGTTTGAATTACTTGTCCTAACAGGTGCACAAGTTGGGATGGATTGGACTTCTATCTTGAGAAAATGCTATGATTTCAGGTAGTTATTATTGTAATGGAAAGTTAAAAAATTAAAAGAGAGAATGAATTCATGAAAAGAAATGTTCTTTATCATTAGGGCTACTTTCCTCCAGTTAGATAGAGAAATCGTTGCCAACTTCATAGAAAGACAAATAGCATCAGTAGCTACAGATTGCAACCTGGATTTAAACAAGGTTCGAGGTGCCGTCAACAATGCTAACAGAATCCTCCAGGTTAGGTTGTTGATTAGACCTGATTTTATTTAAATGAGCAGACCCGGATGTGTGTCGGAGCTATCCGGATGTTGAGCGGGGGTCCCTGGAAGGTGGGAACCGCTGTTATTACTATGATGAAGTTGTCCATTTCCTATGGACAACATTGGAGGGACCTGGCCATTTGGACAGGCCGTGTTTATGTATTTACTTGAAATTAATGGAGCAGACCCGGATGTGCGTCAGAGCTATCCGGATGAGTGGGGTCCCTGAAAGGTGAGAACCGTTATTATAGCCATGATGAAGTGTCAATTTCCTATAGACAGCATTGGAAGGGCCTGGCCATTTGGACAGGCCGTGTTTATATCTGTTTTTGTAGGGACCACATCCTTAACCTAAACCTAAAACCTAAATGTATTCTCAAATCCCTAAACCTAAACCTACACCTAATCCTAATCTCAACTCCCTAACCTAAACCTAAACCTAAACTTGAAAACCCAAACCTAAACCCGATCCCGAACCCTAACCCAATTCCCTAAACCTAAACCTTAACCTATTTTCAATTCCCTAAATCTATAGCTTATAACCTAAACCTAAACCTTAACCTAAACCGATAACCTTAACCTAAACCAAAACCTATGACCTAAAACCTAAATGTATTCTCAAATCTCTAAACCTAAACCTACACCTAATCCTAATCTCAACTCCCTAACCTAAACCTAAACCTAAACTTGAAAACACAAACCTAAAACCTGATCTCGAACCCGAACCCGATTTCCTAAACCTAAACCTTAACCTATTCTCAAATCCCTAAACTTAAACCTACACCTAATCCTAATCTAGACTTCCTAACCTAAACCTAAACCCGAACTTGAAAACCCACACCTAAACCCAATCCCAACCCAAACCCGAATTCCTAAACCTAAACCTATAGCTTATAACCTAAACCTAAACCTTAACCTAAACCAAAACCTATGACGTAAAACCTAAATGTATTCTCAAATCTCTAAACCTAAACCTCGCACCTAATCCTAATCCCAACTCCCTAACCTAAACCTAAACCTAAACTTGAAAACCCAAACCTAAAACCCGATCCCGAACTCGAACCCGATTTCCTAAACCTAAACCTTAACCTATTCTCAAATCCCTAAACTTAAACTTACACCTAATCCTAATCTAAACTCCCTAACCTAAACCTAAACCTAAACCTAAACTTGAAAACCCAAACCTAAACCCGATCCCAAACCCAAACCCGGTTTCCTAAATCTAAACCTAAACCTAAACTTAAAAACCCAAACCTAAACCCGATCCCAACCCGAACCCAATTCCCTAAACCTAAACCTTAACCTATTCTCAATTCCCTAAACCTATAGCTTATAAGCTAAACCTAAACCTAAACCTTAACCTAAACCTATAACCTTAACCTAAACCAAAACCTAAATGTATTCTCAAATCTCTAAACCTAAACCTACACCTAATCCTAATCTCAACTCCCTCCCTAAACCTAAACCTAAACTTGAAAACCCAAAGCTAAAACCTGATCCCGAACCTGAACCCGATTTCTTCAACCTAAACCTTACCCTATTCTCAAATCCCTAAACCTAAACCTGTAAGGGTTATGGTCTCATACTCCTTTGGTTGTCAAATTTTGATGTGTCAAAACATCTATCTGTGTCTTGTGCTTGTTTGATGATTTTTATTCAAGACACTGTTTAAATACTTCAAGAAGCTATAAGTCGAACTCTTCAAGATGTTACAAGTTGAAGCTCAAGATGTTGAAGTTCAAGAAGCTACTATGTTGATGTCCAAGTCTTAGAGAACGACTCATGACTTCAAGACTAATAAGCAATGCATGAAGTAGTTGTTATGTTGATGAAGATCTCAAGGTTGAAGCTACAACAAAGTTCAAGACTTCAAGCCTGATATTGTTCAAGACTTCAAGCCTGATATTGTTCAAGACTTCAAGCCTGATATTATTCAAGATTTCAAGCCTGATATTGGTTCAAACAATCTACATTCGTTGAATGGTTGAAGTTCAATATCCATACGACATGTTTCAGGTTTAAATGACCTTAGGTTGACCCTTTAAGTAGGTCATTTTGGATACATAAATCAAATGTTTATTTAACATAAGTTTGGTCTATTCCAAGACCAGTCCTAGCTCTTGTTCGACCAGTCCTAGCATTGGTTCGACTAGTCCAAGAAATTCCACGATCAGTCCTAATTAGTTGAAGGTTTTTTCGGAATTTTTGGTACGCCCACGACCAGTCCTGGAAGTCCTTCGACCGGTCGTAGGTTGGCTTCGACTTGTCCACGATCAGTCGTGGAGCTACGACTGAAAATCCAGCAACTTATTTCATGGTCCTACGACCAGTCGTAGGTATCTACGACCAGTCGTAGGTGACCCACGACCAGTCGTAGGGTACTCACGACGATCGTGGAGCGGCTTTCAAAGATCGCGCTCAATTTTTCAAAAATGTTAGATCTACGACCGATCCTAGGTTTCTAAGACCCGGTCGTAGGAACGATTTTTCTTCTATAAATTGAACACGAAATTGAGTTTTACATCCTCAACTCCATTCCATTTCAAGAATTTTCAAGTAATCACTCTGAGATAAGTCTGTGTTTATTTTAAGCTAAATTGTGCTTATTTAATATTCCTTTTTGCTAGCTTATTTAATTTGATTTTGTTTCTCTATTCCAATCTTATTTGAAAAGAGGAATTATATTATTCCTTCTTCTTGGAATCAAAATCAAATATTGCTACGCTTGAACAAGTTAAATCTAAAATCTATTAGAATTTAGAACCTTATGAATGTGAGTATTGGAAATTGAACTTTGACATTCAATCATCTACTCCGATTGGTTCTACCGGGCTGCTAAAGGAGAAATCCAGGTATTTTACAATTCTGTAAAATTAATTTATTTTTGGTTTGTTTGAGGTTGAGCCAGAAAAATCTCATTGTACTGGTTTTGTTTGAGATTGAGCCAGAAAAATCTCATTGTACTGGTTTTGTTTGAGATTGAGCCAGAAAAATCTCATTGTATTGGTTGTCTGAGGAAAACCGAAAAACTCAGAAAAAAGGGTTTTTGAATTGTGTAAGCCCAAGTGAAAAAGACACAATTGTAAAGGTTTTGGTGAACTTTGAGAAAACCTATTTGATAGTGAACGCTAATATCCCTGTGTGAGGATATTAGGAGTGGAGTAACATTCATTATGTGGTTGTTGTAAAACAGGTTGGTGTACACACAGGCGAAACCACTATAACTCTTTGTCTTGTGGATTGAATGCTTGCTTAATTTTCATATCTTTTATCATTCGATTGTGTGGAATGTACAAGTGGATGTGAATGTTGTAACTATTTACATTTTCAAGCAAGTGTGGGGATTGTTGTAATAATTTAGATCTTTATACGTATTTATTTTCAATTCCTTGCTATTTCATTTACTTATATTAACATTGAGTTCTTGATTCAAAAGAGGTTCTAGAAATAAGGTTGTCCTACCATAAGCCCTTGTTTATTATGGTGTAAGGTTGTCCTTAGAAGCTGAATTTGTATCAATCTCTCAATAATTATTTATCAAGGTGATTTATATTTAGCATTGTGAATTGATTCATAATTGTAAGGGTATTGATTTACTTTTGTTCATTGATTTATTTATAAATTTGGCATAGTCCTATTCACCCCCCCCCCCCCTAGGACATATAGCTTGGCCTTTTCAAGTGGTATCGAGCCTAATAGCTCATTTTTGTTGCTTTTTATTTGGATTTATTTCCTGAGCTAACGATCTAAGCTATATAAAAAGATGTCAAATTTTGATAGCCTTTCAGTTACTAGGCCTCCACCTTTTGATGGCTCCAACTATGCCTATTGGAAAGCCAGAATGAGAATCTTCCTCAGATCAATGGATGAAAGTGTGTGGGTAGCCACAGTGACTCAATGGAATCCTCCTACCATGGAAGTAACTGGTGTTGATGGTTCAAAATCTATGAAAATTACACCATATTTCCAATGGACCACACTTCAGAAAAATGAGAGTAGTGCTAATGCTAAAGCACTAAATGCAATCACTTGCACTATCACCGGATGAGTTCAAAAGAATCATATCTGTGATCTTTAGCAAAGCAAGCCTGGGATATTTTAGAAATGACACACGAAGGTACATCAATTGTCAAGAAATCTAAAGTCCAACTCCTCACAACTAAATTTGAAGAAATTCATATGGAGGAAAATGAAATGTTTATGGACTTTTACACTAGATTGAATGACATTGTAAACTCTATGTGGGGTCTTGGCGAAAAGATCTCGAGAAAGTAAAGTGTGTGCAAAAATACTACGCTCTCTTCTGAGCGGTTCAATTCAAAGGTAACCGCATCCAGGAACTTCGTGATACGGACAATATGAAGGTAGAAGAATTAGTTGGTTCTTTGCAAACCTATGAATTAAGTTTTAAAGCTCCTAAAGGTAAGTCTATTGCTTTGAAGTCATCTAAAAGTATTACTCAAGAAAATTGATTGAGAAAAGTCTGAAGATGATATGGCCCTTTGGCGAAAAAGTTTTATAAGATTTTCAAAAGTAAGAAAAGAGTCGACTTTCAAAAGGCAAATGAAAAGCGTTCTAAACCTAAGTCTAAAACTTGGAAATCATTGAAAGATAGTCAATGTTACAAGCTGTCAAGAATATGGGCATTTAGCAAACAAATGTCCTAAAAGGACAGATCCAAAAGGAAGGGTATGTTGGCTACTTGGGATGAATCGTCGACTCTAAAGCCTCTTACAATCGAGAAAATTGAGAAACCGAGTCGGCGATGAACTTAAGGCCCTTATGACTCTAGCCAAGTTTACCTTTTCGGATCACGATGATTCAACAAGTGAAGAAAATTTGGATAGTGATCATGAAAATGATGAAGATCTTCAAGATGCTTACAATGCCTTATATAAGGAAAGTTGTAAAATTCTTTGTCAAACTTAAACTTCAAAAAGAAAAGTTTTTAAATTTAAAGAATGTTTTGAAACCCTTGTTTTAGAAAAATCTCAAATTTGATTGTTTTGAAAAATCAAAGTGTGATTTAGAATTCAAAACCTCCCTAATTGAAAATTTGAAATCTGAAAATGAGAAACTTAAAAATGAAGTATCTTCTCTTACGAGTTTGAAGGACACATGGAGATATGCCCAAGGTGATCCTAAATTAGAAA
The DNA here is from genome assembly GCA_030180095.1 of Magnolia changhungtana. Classification (NCBI taxonomy): domain Eukaryota; kingdom Viridiplantae; phylum Streptophyta; class Magnoliopsida; order Magnoliales; family Magnoliaceae; genus Magnolia; species Magnolia changhungtana. The sequence goes on along the minus strand of JASAUF010000344.1, from coordinate 1,349,711 downwards.
AATTATTATCCTGGATCAAGAAAATGTGGTGATCGATCCGGGTTGGGCTTTGATAAAAACACATCTCCTAAACAGAAGAATGCTCCTTCCATTTTTGTGAAAGGAGAGACTTCTAACTCAAAAGGAAAAGGTACTAATCAAGTTGTTTCTAAAAATACAAAAACCTTTCAAAAACACAAAAGCGACTATATAAATTTCAAAAATCAGATTAAAACCCGCTAGTGAAAAAATTGTTGATTTACTTAAGGAGCTATTAAAATCTAACTCGATGGTCACTCTTATAACTATAAACAAAAGAAGACCAATTATTCTCCTAAACCCAAAACAGATCTTGAAATGGGTTCCCAAGGTTACTTGTTTGGTTGCTCACACTTTCTTTCAAAGCTACAAGCCATTCAAAATGGTACCTAGATAGTGGATGCTCGGACATATGACATGACGACAAAGCTCTATTCACTGATCTTAAAGATATGGTGATGGGTCGGTCACATTTGGTGATGGTAGCAAGCTGAAGATAATTGGCAAAGGTACGGTCCAACTCTATAACCTTCCCTTATTTAAAAATGTGTTATATGTTGAAGGTTTAAAACACAACTTTGTTGAGCATATCTCAAATATGCGATAACAACCATAATGTTAAATTTTCTAATCAAGGTTGTGAGATTACAAATGAAAAGGGTTACGTAATATTAACGGTCGCAGAACTTACAAAAGCTGCTATATAGTAAGCAACGGTAGCTCATCTAATCAAACGTGCTACATGGTCCATACCGATGAGATGATTTATGGCATAAACGCCTTGGACATGTACACTACCGAAATTTATCTGATTGAGCAAAAGTGAACTAATAAAAGGTCTACCTAAAATGCAAAAAGTAGACAAGATTTGTGGTGAATGCCAGTATGGTAAACAAACTAGGAGCTCTCACAAAAAGGTGAACTCCAATATCACCACAAGACCACTCGAGCTTCTCCATATGGATCTTATAGGACCAACAAGAATGGAAAGTCGAGGTGGCAAAAAGTACATCTTAGTTATTGTAGATGATTATACAAGATACACTTGGGTTTCATTCTTGAGAGATAAATCAGAAACCCTTGATGAAGTGAAAAAGATTATAAAACGGATTCAAACTGAAAAATGTTCTCAAGTCAGCAAGATCCGTAGTGATCATGGTTCCGAATTCGAAAATAGCGGTTTTGAGAAATTTTGTAGCGATCAGGGAATATCGCATGAATTCTCTGCACCTAAAACTCCTCAACAAAATGGAATTGTCGAGAGGAATAATAGAGTGCTTCAAGAAATGGGAAGTGTTATGTTAAATAGCATGAAGCTTCCTAGGAATCTCGAAATTTGAAGCGATGAATACGACTGCTACATTATTAACCGTGTTTATATTTGTAAATCTAATAATAAAACGGCTTATGAAATGTGGTTTGAGAAAAACCTTCATCAAATATTTTCGAATTTTTGGCGACAAGTGCTATATTTTGCGTGACCGTGAAAATTTGGGAAAATTCGACACTAAAAGTGATGAAGGGATCTTTTAGGTTATTCTTTAAGCGATCGTGCTTATCGTGTTACGAACAACGGGACCGGTGTGATTCAAGAGTCAATAAATGTTGTGATTGACGATCTTTTGAAGACACACATCCCTAGTTTAGATAATGATGAAATTCTTATACTTGAAAAACAAGAAATTTCATCAAGTGAAACTAATCTGAATTAAGGAATTGTTAAAGATCATCCAACCTCTCAAATACTTGGAAACCCTCTCACTTTGGTGTGCGCACTCGTAGACAATTAGAGGACATATGTAACTACGTATGCTTTACATCCCAGATTGAACCGGGTAACGTAAAAGAAGCACTTTCTGATGAAAATTGGATTCTTGCGATGCAAGAAGAACTTAATCAGTTTGTCAGAAATGATGTCTGGCAACTTGTTCCTAGACCTAAAGATAAACATATTATTGGAACAAAATGGATTTTCAAAAACAAATCTGATGAACTAGGAAATATTATTCGAAATAAAACAAGACTAGTTGTACAAGGATATACACAAATTGAAGGTATTGACTATAATGAAACATTTGCCCCTGTAGCTCGTCTTGAGTCAATCAGACTTTTTATCTTCATTGCATGTTTTAGGAAAATTAAAATTTATCAAATGGATGTAAAGAGTGCCTTTCTGAATGGTGATTTACATGAAGAGGTATATGTTGAATAACCTACAGGGTTTGAAGATCCTAAATTTACTGATCATGTGTATCGTCTTAAGAAAGCTCTCTATGGTCTGAAACAAGCTCCCAGAGCATGGTGCGAAAAAAAGCCGACTAAGTTTTTACTTGAGTCATAATTTTCGGATGGGGTGTGTTGATAAGACGCTTTTTGTTAAGAAACATAACGATGATATTCTAATGGTTCAAATATATGTTGTGATATTATTTATGGATCAACTTTGTACTAACATGACTTTTGAGTTTGCGAGTTTGATGAAGTCTAAATTTGAAATGAGCATGGTTGGAGAATTAAACTATTTCCTAGGATTGCAAGTAAAACAACAACTTTGATGGAATTTTTATTTCTCAAACCAAATATGCTCGAGTTTAATTAAGAAATTTGGATTTGAGAAAGGTAAAAATTTTGATACTCCTATGAGTACAAGCGTAAGACTCTCAAAAGACTCTACGGGTAATGATGTGGATCCTAAATTGTATCGTAGTTTGATTGGTAGTTTACTTTATCTAGCGCTAGTAGACCGGATATTGCTTTGAGTGTTGGTATTTGTGCTCGTTATCAATCAAATCCTAAAGAATCTCACTTAGCTGGCATTTAAGCGGATTATGCGTTATGTCGCAAGTTCTACTAAATTGGGTCTCGGTATCCACATGAGACTAATGTTCAATTAATAGAGATGCATGCTTGAGATGCTAAGCTTGGCCGAAACATAGATGATAGGAAATCAACCGGTGGTGGTTGTTTCTACATTGGAAATTGTCTTGTTTCTTGGTTTAGCAAGAAGCAAAGTTCTATATCGCTATCAAGCTAGCAGAAATTTGAATACATTCTTCTTTGGAAATGCATGTACTCAACTTGTTTGGATGAAACGAATGTTAAGCGATTATGGAATTACTCAAGATTCTATGATTTTATTTTGTGATAATTCGGTCAATAAATATCTCTAAAAATCGATTCGGCATTCACGTACTAAGCATATTGACATTAGATTTCATTACATTCGTGAATTAGTGGAAGAAAAATTAATAAATTTGGATTACATTCCAACCGAGATTCAACTTGCGGACATTTTCACTAAACCGCTCGACAAAAGCAGGTTTAATAAATTAAAATTTGATCTCGGTATGTGCAATTTAAATTGAGTTTGCATGATTTTGTGTATCATAATGTACATAAGTTTGATGTTTTATTTGCTTAAATTTGAAATTATTTTTAAAAAAAATAAAAAAAAAAAAAAATTGTAAATTTTGTCGTACTCGACCTGTCGTGAGAATACCACGACCGGTCGTGCCACGACCCAGTCGAACACGTACACGACCTGTCGTAAATCACGGGATTTCACTTAAAATTGGGGATTTTTGTCTTCTTCTTCATTTCTTCATTTCTCTCCAACGGTTCTAGCTACGACTGCCCCAACCCACCTTCATTGTTCTTCAAGGTTAGTGGTTCTTTTGCATTTTTTTTGTAGATACTTGCTATTAGTGTTTCAAAACTCATGTTTGTGGAATCTATTTGATCATTCATTGCAGGTTTTGGGGTTTTATCTTGAAAAATCTGTTCTATCTAAACCTCATTTCTTCTATCTTGCATCTTGTTGTTTCCTTGAAATCCTTCTTTGAAAATGGATGCTAGAGGTAAAAAGAAAACTACTCGAGGTCCATCTTCTTCTAGATCAACCTTCTATTGTTCAACGTCATCTTCGCTCTCTCCGAAAATGATCCTACTTGATGCTCGAGATTTGCGTATGCGTAATGTAATTGTTGAACGTCATGTTAATGTCAATCACATTGCTTCTTTTGGTATTCCTTCTTTGTTGGAATCGTGGGATGGGATAACATCTTACATTGGGGTGGAGCACATACCGTCCATTGCCCAATCCATGTTTGCATGTATCTGTGATTTTTCTCTTGAGAATTTAACTTTTAAAGTTGATACTCAAGAAGGTTTGTTTGTTGTAGATCGACATTTGATTGCAGATATTATGGAAATACCTATCAATGATGAAAGCATTCCAATTAATATTTTACATGATAGTCTCTCAGAATCTGAACGACGAATGCTTACTAGAGATTTATGTAATATGGATGTTCATTGGACTCATAAAGGTCATACACTTCCATCAAGGTATTTGTTACCCAGACCAGAGTACTTCATAAGATATTCATTTCAAATCTTTATCCACGTTACGTAATAAAACCGAACTCACTTGCTTTTATGGTTCGTGTTTTGCATTCTTTGTCTCTGGTGCTAAAATATGTCTTCCTTCTTTAATCTGTCATTCCATTATTCTGTCAGCGTCACCATCCTGGACATAGTGATATACCCTTTGGTTATTTACTGACTATGTTAGCAAATCATATGCTCATAGCTATGCCTACTAGAGAAAAACCCATCTATCATCTCCCTTTTAATAATTCCAATCTTAATAAGATGACTTTAGATTTGGCTAGAGGCCAAGTGGATGCTGGTAGCAGTGGTGGTTAAGCTAGTAATGCTGAAGCTAGTGATCTTCCTGAAGACGTGAATATGGATGACTTATTTGAAGAACTTGAGTCAGACTCGGCTGATGATCCTGATTTTCAGCCTTCTGATTTTGATGAAAGATTGAATTCTCTTCAAGAGCAGGTGGCTCAAATTCGTGTTACTCAAGACACACAATTTTCTTATATGCGTAAATATATGAGGCGAATTGCTAAGGGTTTACACAAAATTGATCCATCTAATCCTGCACCCTCTTCTGGTTCTGACTGAATTTTTTTTGGGTCTGTAATATTTACTGATATTAGCATGCATCTCAAAACCTTTTTTTTGTTTATGCACTATTTTCTCTTGCTTCAACTACTAATTTCATTACTGTTCTTCTTCCTTTGTCATTTTGTGACAAAAAGGGGGAGAGATTTGGTGAACTTTTGGTGTGTGAACTTTGTCATTTTGATGTCATGTTAAACTTCTCTATGTATTACTCAGGGGGAGTTAAACTTCTCAAGAGTTATGGGAAAATGATTATTGCTTATCATGTCTATACATTGCTTATCATGTCTATACATTGCTTATCATGTCTATACATCTGTGCATCTGTGCTTGCTTTGTACTTCTCTTATGTCTATTGGAAGTATTATTACTTGGTGTTTTGTCACAAATTTGACAAAGGGGGAGATTGTAAGGGTTATGGTCTCATACTCCTTTGGTTGTCAAATTTTGATGTGTCAAAACATCTATCTGTGTCTTGTGCTTGTTTGATGATTTTTATTCAAGACACTGTTTAAATACTTCAAAAAGCTATAAGTCGAACTCTTCAAGATGTTACAAGTTGAAGCTCAAGATGTTGAAGTTCAAGAAGCTACTATGTTGATGTCCAAGTCTTAGAGAACGACTCATGACTTCAAGACTAATAAGCAATGCATGAAGTAGTTGTTATGTTGATGAAGATCTCAAGGTTGAAGCTACAACAAAGTTCAAGACTTCAAGCTTGATATTATTCAAGACTTCAAGCCTGATATTGTTCAAGACTTCAAGCCTTTGATATTGTTCAAGATTTCAAGCTTTGATATTGGTTCAAACAATCTACATTCGTTGAATGGTTGAAGTTCAATATCCATACGACATGTTTCAGGTTTAAATGACCTTAGGTTGACCCTTTAAGTAGGTCATTTTGGATACATAAATCAAATGTTTATTTAACATAAGTTTGGTCTATTCCAAGACCGGTCCTAGCTCTTGTTAGACCAGTCCTAGCATTGGTTCGACTAGTCCAAGAAATTCCACGATCAGTCCTAATTAGTTGAAGGTTTTTTCAGAATTTTTGGTACGCCCACGACCAGTCCTGGAAGTCCTTCGACCGGTCGTAGGTTGGCTTCGACTTGTCCACGATCAGTCGTGGAGCTACTGACGAAAATCCGGCAACTTATTTCATGGTCCTACGACCCGGTCGTAGGTATCTACGACCGGTCGTAGGTGACCCACGACGGTCGTAGGGTACTCACGACCGATCGTGGAGCGGCTTTCAAAGATCACGCTCAATTTTTCAAAAATCATTGAGGCTACGACCGATCTAGGTTTCTAAGACCCGTCGTAGGAGCGATTTTTCTTCTATAAATTGAACACGAAATTGAGTTTTACATCCTCAACTCCATTCCATTTCAAGAATTTTCAAGTAATCACTCACGAGATAAGTCTGTGTTTATTTTAAGCTAAATTGTGCTTATTTAATATTCCTTTTTGCTAGCTTATTTAATTTGATTTTGTTTCTCTATTCCAATCTTATTTGAAAAGAGGAATTATATTATTCCTTCTTCTTGGAATCAAAATCAAATATTGCTACGCCCAACAAGTTAAATCTAAAATCTATTAGAATTTAGAACCTTATAAATGTGAGTATTGGAAATTGAACTTTGACATTCAATCATCTACTCCGATTGGTTCTCTTGAAATTTGCTAAAGGAGAAATCCGGTATTTTACAATTACAAAATTAATTTATTTTAGTTTGTTTGAGGTTGAGCGAGAAAAATCTCATTGTCTTGGTTTTGTTTGAGATTGAGCCGAGAAAAATCTCATTGTCTTGGTTTTGTTTGAGATTGAGCGAGAAAAATCTCATTGTATTGGTTGTCTGAGAGAAAACCGAAAACTTCGAGAAAAGGGTTTTTGAATTGTGTAAGCCCAAGTGAAAAAGACACAATTGTAAAGGTTTTTGGTGAACTTTGAGAAAACCTATTTGATAGTGAACGCTAATATCCCTGTGTGAGGATATTAGGAGTGGAGTAACATTCTGTGTGGTCATTGTTGTAAAACAGTTGGTGTACCACAGGCGAACCACTATAACTCTTTGTCTTGTGGATTGAATGCTTGCTTAATTTTCATATCTTTTATCATTCGATTGTGTGGAATGTACAAGTGGATGTGAATGTTGTAACTATTTACATTTTCAAGCAAGTGTGGGGATTGTTGTAATAATTTAGATCTTTACTACGTATTTATTTTCAATTCCTTGCTATTTCATTTACTTATATTAACATTGAGTTCTTGATTCAAAAGAGGTTCTAGAAATAAGGTTGTCCTACCATAAGCCCTTGTTTATTATGGTGTAAGGTTGTCCTTAGAACTGAATTTGTATCAATCTCTCAATAATTATTTATCAAGGTGATTTATATTTAGCATTGTGAATTGATTCATAATTGTAAGGGTATTGATTTACTTTTGTTCAGCTGATTTATTTATAAATTTGGCATAGTCCTATTCACCCCCCCCCTCTAGGACATATAGCTTGGCCTTTTCAAAACCTACACCTAATCCTAATCTAAACTCCCTAACCTAAACCTAAATCTAAACTTGAAAACCCAAACCTAAACCCGATCCCGAACCCGAACCCGGTTTCCTAAAGCTAAACCTTAACCTATTCTCAAATCCCTAAACCTAAACCTACACCTAATCCTAATCTAAACTCCCTAACCTAAACTTAAACCTAAACTTGAAAACCCAAACCTAAACCTAAGCCCAAACCCGAACCCGAATTCTTAAACCTAAACCTTAACCTATTTTCAAATTCCTAAACCTAAACCTACACCTAATCCTAATCTCAACTCCCTAACCTAAACCTAAACCTAAACTTGAAAACCCAAACCTAAACCAGATCCAGGGCCCGAACCCGATTTCCTAAACCTAAACCTTAACCTATTCTCAATTCCTAAACCTACGACTTATAACCTAAACCTAAACCTTGACCTTAACCTAAACTCTTAACCTACAACCTAAACCTACAACCTAAATATATTCTCAAATCCCTTAACCTAAATCTACACCTAATCCTAACCTAAACCTAAACCTAAACTTGAAAACCCAAACCTAAACTCGATCCTAAACCCAAACCTCTGTTTCTAAACTTAAACCTAAACTTAACCTTGAAAACCCAAACCTAAACCCAATCCACGAACCCGAACCCAATTCCCCAAACCTAAAAGCCTTAACCTATTCTCAATTCCCTAAACCTATAGCTTATAACCTAAACCTAAACCTAAACCTTAACCTAAAGCTTAACCTAAACCTATAACCTTAACGTAAACCAAAACCTATGACCTAAAACCTAAATGTATTCTCAAATCTCTAAACCTAAACCTACACCTAATCCTAATCTCAACTCCCTCCCTAAACCTAAACCTAAACTTGAAAACCCAAACCAAAAACCCGATCCCGAACCCGAACCCGATTTCTAAACCTAAACCTTAACCTATTCTCAAATCCCTAAACCTAAACTTACACCTAATCCTAATCTAAACTCCCTAACCTAAACCTAAATCTAAACTTGAAAACCTAAACCTAAACCCGATCTCGAACCCGAACCCGGTTTCCTAAAGCTAAACCTTAACCTATTCTCAAATCCCTAAACCTAAACCTACACCTAATACTAATCTAAACTCCCTAACCTAAACTTAAACCTAAATTTGAAAACCCAAACCTAAACCTAAGCCCAAACCCGAACCCGAGATTCTTAAACCTAAACCTTAACCTATTTTCAAATCCCTAAACCTAAACCTACACCTAATCCTAATCTCGACTCCTAACCTAAACCTAAACCTAAACTTGAAAACCCAAACCTAAACCCGATCCCGAACCCGAACCCGATTTCCTAAACCTAAACCTTAACCTATTCTCACCCCCTAAACCTATAGCTTATAACTTAAACCTAAACCTTGACCTTAACCTAAACTGAACCTATAACCTAAATATATTCTCAAATCCCTTAACCTAAACCTACACCTAATCCTAACCTAAACCTAAACCTGATCCTGAACCCAAACCCTGTTTCCTAAACTTAAACCTAAACCTAACCTTGAAAACCCAAACCTAAACCCAATCCTGAACCCGAACCCAATTCCCTAAACCTAAACCTTAACCTATTCTCAATTCCCTAAACCTATAGCTTATAACCTAAACCTAAACCTAAACCTTAACCTAAACCTTAACCTAAACCTATAACCTTAACCTTAACCTAAACCTATAACCTTAACCTAAACAAAACCTATGACCTAAAACCTAAATGTATTCTCAAATCTCTAAACCTAAACCTACACCTAATCCTAATCTAAACTCCCTAACCTAAACTTAAACCTAAATTTGAAAACCCAAACCTAAACCTAAGCCCAAACCCAAACCCGAATTCTTAAACCTAAACCTTAACCTATTTTCAAATCCCTAAACCTAAACCTACACCTAATCCTAATCTCAACTCCTAACCTAAACCTAAACCTAAACCTAAACTTGAAAACCCAAACCTAAACCCGATCCCGAACCCGAACCCGATTTCCTAAACCTAAACCTTAACCTATTCTCAATTCCCTAAACCTATAGCTTCTAACCTAAACTTAAACCTTAACCTTAACCTTAACCTAAACCTGAACCTATAACCTAAACCTTAAACCTAAATATATTCTCAAATCCCTTAACCTACACCTACACCTAATCCTAATCTCAACTCTCTAACCTAAACCTAAACCTAAACTTGAAAACCCAAACCTAAAGCCGAACCCGAACCCAAACCCGATTTCCTAAACCTAAACCTTAACCTATTCTCAATTCCCTAAACCTATAGCTTATAACCTAAACCTAAACCTTAACCTTAACCTAAACCTAAACCTAAACCTAAACCTTAACCTATTCTCAAATTCCTAAACCTACACCTACACCTAATCCTAATCTAAACTCCCTAACCTAAACTTGAAAACCCAAAGCTAAACCGATCCAGAACCCGAACCCGATTTCCTAAACCTAAACCTTAACCTATTCTCAATTCCCTAAACCTAAACCTACACCTAATCCTAATCTAAACTCCCTAACCTAAACCTAAACCAAAACTTGAAAACCCAAACCTAAACCCGATCCCGAACTCGAACCCAATTCCCTAAACCTAAACCTTAACCTTTCTCAATTCCCTAAACCTATAGCTTATAACCTAAACCCGGACCTAAACCTATAACCTTAACCTAAACCAAAACCTATGACCTAAAACCTAAATGTATTCTCAAATCTCTAAACCTAAACTTATACCTAATCGTAATCTCAACTCCCTCCCTAAACCTAAACATAAACTTGAAAATCCAAACCTAAAACCCAATCTTGAACCCAATTTCCTAAACCTAAACCTTAACCTATTCTCAAATCCCTAAACCTAAACCTACACCTAATCCTAATCTAAACTCCCTAACCTAAACCTAAACCTAAACTCGAAAACCCAAACCTAAACTCCGAACCCGGTTCATAAACCTAAACCTTAACCTATTCTCAAATCCCTAAACCTAAACCTACACCTAATCCTAATTTAAACTCCCTAATCTAAACCTAAACCTAAACCTAAACCTAATCCCGAACCCGAACCCGAATTCTTAAACCTAAACCTTAACATATTCTCAAATCCCTAAACCTAAACCTACACCTAATCTTAACCTCAACTCCTTAACCTAAACCTAAACCTAAACTTGAAAACCCAAACCTAAACCCGATCCCAAACCCGTACCTAATTTCTTAAATCTAAACTTTAACCTATTCTCAATTCCCTAAACCTAAACCTTAACCTATTCTCAAATCCCTAAACCTAAACCTACACCTAATCCTAATTTAAACTCCCTAACCTAAACCTAAACCAAAACTTGAATGGTTGATGAAACCCAAACCTAAACCTAATCCCGAACCCGAACCCGAATTCTTAAACCTAAACCTTAACCTATTTTCAAATCCCTAAACCTAAACCTACACCTAATCCTAATCTCAACTCCTTAACCTAAACCTAAACCTAAACTTGAAAACCCAAACCTAAACCCGATCCCGAACCCGAACCTGATTTCCTAAACCTAAACTTTAACCTATTCTCAATTCCATAAACCTATAGCTTATAACCTAAACCTAAACCTAAACCTTAACCTTAACCTAAACCTAAACCTGAACCTATAACCTAAACCTAAAACCTAAATATATTCTCAAATCCCTTAACCTACACCACCACCTAATCCTAACCTAATCTCAACTCTCTAACCTAAACCTAAACCTAAACCCGATCCCGAACCCAAACCCGATTTCCTAAACCTAAACCTTAACCTATTCTCAATTCCCTAAACCTATAGCTTATAACCTAAACCTAAACCTTAACCTAAACCTAAACCTAAACATTAACTATTCTCAAATTCCTAAACCTACACCTATACCTAATCATAATCTAAACTCCCTAACCTATACCTAAACTTAAACTTGAAAACCCAAAGCTAAACTCGATCCCGAACCCGAACCCGATTTCCTAAACCTAAACCTTAACCTATTCTCAAATCCCTAAACCTAAACCTACACCTAATCCTAATCTAAACTCCCTAACCTAAACCTAAACCTAAACCCAATCCTGAACCCGAACCCGAATTCTTAAACCTATACCTTAACCTATTTTCAAATCCCTAAACCTAAACCTACACCTAAGCCTAATCTCAACTCCCTAACCTAAACCTAAACCTAAACTTGAAAATCCAAACCTAAACCCGATCCCGAACCTGAACCCGATTTCCTAAACCTGAACCTTAACCTATTCTCAATTCCCTAAACCTAAATCTGAACTTATAACCTATAACCTACATATATTTTCAAATCCCTAAACCTACACCTACACCTAATCCTAGTCTCAACTCCCTAACCTAAACCTAAACTTAAACTTGAAAACCCAAACCAAAACCCGATCTTGACCCCGAACCCAATTTCCTAAACCTAAACCTTAACTTATTCTCAATTCCCTAAACCTATAGCTTATAACCTAAACCTTAACCTAAACCTTGACCTATTCTCAAATTCCTAAACCTACACCTACAGCTAATCCTAATCCTAATCTAAACTCCCTAACATAAACCTAAACCTAAACTTGAAAACCCAAACCTAAACCCAATCCCGAACCCGAACCCGATTTCCTAAACCTAAACCTTAACTTATTCTCAAATCCTAAACCTAAACCTACACCTAATCCTAATCTAAACTCCCTAACCTAAACCTAAACCCAAACTTGAAAACCCAAACCCAAACCCAATCCCGAACCCGAATTCTTAAACCTAAACCTTAACCTATTCTCAAATCCCTAAACCTACACCTACACCTAATCCTAATCTAAACTCCGTAACCTAAACCTAAACCTAAACTTGAAAACCCAAACCTAAACCCGATCCCGAACCCGAACCCGATTTCCTATACTTAAACCTATAGCTTATAACCTAACCTAAACCCAAACTTATTTATATGTATTATGCGTGGATGAATGTAATGTGGATAAGATTGTTTGTGTTTGGATGGATGTAGTTTATGTTTGGATGGATTTATGTAGTTTGGGTTTAGATGGATGTGAATGTGATGAAATGTGGATAAGATTGTTTTTTTACTTATGAAGTTAAACTTATATGTATTATGTGTGGATGAATGTAATGTGGGATTGTTTGTGTTTGGATGGATTTACGTAGTTTGGGTTTAGATGGATGAGAATGTGATGAAATATATTGTATAACAGGTGTATATCAGGAAGAATACTGTAACAGGTCGAATTTGAAAATGTCCTTTAAGGGGCATAAGAGACGGTCCATGACCGTCCTTTTAAAGGACGGTCATGGACCATCCTTTGAAGGCTCATATGAGACAGTCCATGACAGTCCTTTTTAAGGATGGTCCATGACCGTCCATTTAAAGGACGGTCTATGGCCGTCCTTTGAAGGCTCATACGAGACGGTCCATAGTCCTTTTAAAGGACGATCTATGGCTGTCCTTTGAAGGCTCATAAGAGACGGTCCATGACAATCCTTTTTAAGGACGGTCCATGACAGTCTTTTTAAAGGACGGTCCATGGCCGTCCTTTTTGGGTTCATAAGAGACGGTCCATGACAGTCCATTTTAAGGACGATCCATGACTGTCCTTTTTTAGGACGGTCCATGATCGTCCTTTTTTCGTCAATAAGAATGACAGTTTTCAACCGTTAAGTAATAAGACACGTCAAAAATTGACTGCCTATGCGACGGTCCATGACCATCCTTTTTGGTCATTTGAGACGGTTTTGGACCGTCATTTTTTCGCTGTTTTGGTGGTGTTATAGAATTCATAAACCATGGTGGGCACCGGGTCCAGACCCTGGACAGCCTGGATATAACACAAACATCAAGGTGGGGCCATATCCAGATGATGGACGGTCTGGTGGGTCCCACCATTGCTGCAGTAGCACCGTCCTAGCTGGACGGTGCAGATAAAGCACATACTTCATGGTGGGTCCCTATCTAGCAGGGACAGCGTGGACGCATATGCAGCAGGGCCCACGTCCAGCACAATCAAATTATCTGGACGGTGTGGATATACAACTTGCTGTGTCCCACATGCATATAACAAATATATATATATATATATATATTCTAACGTCCAGCCCTGGACCTTGGACGTCCATTCAACGGACGACTGGGATATGAGGTCCATGTGGGACCCACCGTCTTAGCTATTGGACGATGGGGTTACACGTGGTGATCAAGGTGGGCCCACACAATCTGTACGGTCCAGATCGATTCATACCTCGTGATCAGACCCAGGGAACTTGCAGGCATCCATTCAACAACTGGATAGGTCGTGGGCTTGCTGGCTCCGTGACAGATGGATGGAGAAACTCATTCAACTTGGCGGCCCACTTGCTGACAGCAATACGGCAGCCGCTGGTTGCAGGGGTCCACACGTTCACGTGGATGGTGGATAAAACACTTACTTCATGGCTGGCCCCACCGTCCAAGGTATGGACGGTGGGCAACATGGATGAAACGCAAGCATCACTGTGAGCTGCCACATGGGTGTGGGCCACATGCACCAATCTGATGGACGGATGGACACATCTGGTGGGTCCCACCATCCCATGTAGTGGACGGCATGGATAAACCATTCAACATCAGGTGGGCCACACATCAAAAGAGAGAGAGAGAGAGAGAAAGAGAGAGAGAGAGATCGTGATGGGGGGAGGGACCCCACCTCTTGGGCCCTCCTTATATGATGCATATATCAAGATGGGTCTCAAATCGTGTGGGCCCTGCATCAAGAATCAAAAATCAAGATCTAGTGTTAAGAACACCCACCTTTCCTTCTTCTTCCTCCTTAGTGGTTCAAGGCTTCTAAGAAGCTCCTTCAATGGTGGAGATGATGATCTACAGGTTGGATGGTGAGGATTGAGGGAGATAAGGAGTAGGCCACACCTAACTCTCTCTTGGAAGGCTTGGAGGTTGGAGTTGCTTGGGGAATGAGAGAGAGAGAGAGAGAGATGAGAGAGAAAGAGGTGTAAGAGAGAGAGGGATGAGTGAGTGATGGGTGTAAGAGCTTTTTGACTTTTGTAGTTTTTGGTGTAAGAAAGGTATGGGGTGTGTACGAGCTTTTTGACTTTAGGAGTTGCTTGGAGATGAGTGTGAGGTGTTAGTGTACTTAACCCTTGATGGGATAGATTGATTGATGGATGTGACATGTTGTAGAAATTCTCTTGGGTTTTGCAACGCATGGTGTTTTTCTTCGAATTGAACGTGGGCCTACATCTCCTGGCCCAGTATCGCCTTGGTGCATGAGACGTTATATCGGAACAGCAGCAACGGCGCGGTCGCACTGGTACAAGTATCGGGTCGAGTCGACTCTGATATACGGAACATGACTCAGGATCGCGTGCAAACGCCAGTTACAAATCGTGAGTGGCCGAAATTTAACAAGGAGGATCGCAAAAGTCTACAGAACAATACGGACTAGGATACATGTCTTACAGTAAAGGTCGTGCCCTCAGGTCCATGGGTTGTCACCACTCTAGTATCACAATCGATCTCTGCCTTCATCTTGGTGAGTCAATCCATACCGAGAATGACATCGTAATGACATAGCGCGGTAACAATCAGGTCAGCGAGTACTGTTTTGCTTCCTAAGTCTATCGAGCAACCCTTACAAATCTTGGTAGTGTCTAAGAAGGTCCCCGTGGTGGTAAGGAGTCTCAACCCAATCATAGGAGTAGTTTTCAATACCAGTCGCTTGATTGTTGCGCATGATATTATCAAAATAGTGGATCCGGTGTCCACCAATAGGAAGACTAGTGTACCTTGGATATGTGTTGTGACTTCGAAAGCCAATGGTGTTGTAGTTGTTGTATCGGATGCCTCAGCTGCAAGTGAGTGTACCCGCACCTGCTGAGAACGGTTTGGCTGCAGTGCCACAGGTTGTTGAGGTGGCCTAAATCAAAGTGCAGGTGGCCAGTAAGATGGTTGTGCAGGCGGCGCGATCGTAGAGGTAGAGTTAAGATAGGTTGTGGCATCTGATGGTTGATCTTCTGAGGTGGCATAAAGCCATTGTCCCTCATTCTGGTGAAGCAGTAAGTGTCAGTATGGCCCGACCTTTTGTAGTAGGTGCACCATACATCAGATCGCCTACGCTATATCGGTGGAACCGTAAACTGAGGAGAATCTGCACTGCCTAAGCGAAATCATATCACGGTCGCATATGCTAAACTCCCACTGTGCTTGCAATGTAGTGCATGAACGTGTTAGCCAAGTAATTTATTAGGCTTATTCATATAACAAATTCGGGAAGCTAAGGTACCTCCCTCTATATCATTTACCCAAACAATGATCCATCTAGGGTCGTCAATCCTAGTTAATTGCATACGATAGGCAAGTTATAGGGCAACATCACCCCTGATTAAAAAGCAGTGAATAAGCAAGTTCAGGTCGCTATGGAGAGGCTCGTCACCTCAGCGTAGGCCTAGTTTATACTCGAGGTCACTACGGAAAGGCTCGTCACCTTAGCGTAAGCCGACACCTCGAATACAGTGTCCCATACCACTGTATTCGGCTAACAAGTTTGGGTTGCTCAATGGACACTACAGGGAGGCTCGTCACCCCAACATAGGCCAACAGCTCGACCATGGTGTCCCATGCCACCATGCCCGGCTCATGAGTCTTAGCGGATCGTGGTAGCAAGGTTAAATAGACTTTTCATTGGTAAGTGGTACCTTAGATTCAAGCAGTAGCGTCCATACATGGTGAACATACATTAGGCCAATCGGGTTACTTGACAAGCTCGACTGGTTCGAGCGCACATTAAATAAATCGACATGGAGCGCATACGCACTCCTCGTGGCCTAACCACTGTCGATAATCACTATATGACTCGATTCACTGAACGTATCCATTGTGGCGAAACCAGTTCGGTCACTAATCGTAAACCGTTACCGATTGCCTGGACTACGTATTAGTCCCAATCATACTCAAATACAATAGGCATTCACATGTGATAGTCAAAACAGCATATGACAACCAATTCAGATATAAATCTCATTTGAGCATTTTAACAAACACATAGTGCACATGTTATCATACAGAGGCATTTCATCCATAAATCACGTAGTAGCGAGATAGGTTAAATGAAGAAAACTGTAACTATAGATGCAGTAATTGAGAATCCTATCTCAACACCCTTATTAAATACATTTCAACATGCAACTTCTCATTCAGACATTTTATCAAACGCGTAAATTACACATATCAACGTACATGTAATAAGTTAGCTATAACATATAATATAGCAAATCCTTTTATAAAGGAGTTGTCACACATACAACAATCATGTATTCTTAATCAAAAATCATTGCAAGCACAAATCATAATTTCATATTCTTTCAAACATTGCAACAAACACATGGAATGCATTATATTCAACATAGTTCACATATATGTATAATACACGGAAAACATCGCATCTAAGTTCATGTGACAGCAATTAAGTCAATCATAAATCATTAATTGACATTGAAAGCTTTGAAAACCATAACCTAAATGTTTATAGTCTGCACCTTTCATTGGTTTACTTGTTACGAACTCGGTTCGTACAGTACGTCTCCGTCTACAGTACAATGGCTACCTAAATCATGAAATAAGTTAGCTATTCCACCGATTTCTCTATTTGGATTCCTATAACAGATTAGGGTTAGGATTTCTTACCCAAAAATGGATTTAGATTCGACGGTGTAGCGACACGGGAGAGATGATTCGGCACGTGGAGTGGTGAGAGTGAATCCCAACAACAAACCACATATCTCTCACATTCTCCTCACTCTTTCCTCCTCTTTTCTCTCTTCTCTCTCCTAGGGTTAGAGAATTTGTATGGAATGAGAGAAGGGTGGGTTTAGGGCATTATATAGGCCCAAAAGTGGTGTCAATGGCCCTAGGGCCATGATATACTTAGGACCAAAAAGCATCTGTTTTGGGCCAACGGAGCTCATCTAGAGGTCTATTACCTGCATACGGTCCGGAGAAAGTTCTCTGACAATGGATCTATATCAGGTTAAGATTTCAGTCCGATCAGATTTGTGGATTGACCGTGGAGGACCAGTTTCACTTCAACGGCTATCGTCTGATCAGGGCCACAAGTACACTGACATGTGTAGGAAAATTTCCCTGATCCAAGGGTGTAGTTGGGTCAGAATCTAATGGTCAGAAACCTTAAATTTGGCTTGCAAGCAAATGACCCAATTCACTTAAATCTAAGTTCATTTTCTAAAGATATTCGCGTTTCGGACACACTTCACTCTGGGTTCAAGTTATGCATTTTGGATACTATTTGGACTCGATTCCTACGATGGTTATCAAGCCCTGTAAGGTAGTCATAACCGTATAGTTTCACGGTTATCGGACTTTCGATGCGCGTTCCATGTCCGATACGGAGCTTCAATGTGTTCCCGAGAGCAACTGGGTTTTGAGATTTCTCTAGGTCTTTAGGTAATGTAGAGTTAGCGATTCTACTGGTTTTGGGTCTTGCGGTTCGCATAGAAAGTGGTTCAACCTAATCTACTAATTAATTCAGTTTAGTACTTAATTAATTTTCATCTAATTTGTATATAATTTGACCCTTAGTGATTTCTGCATGAAGTGGTACTCGGGTCTTTGTATGGATTTTTCCTAGACATTACAAATCGTGACCCGGTTGAGCTCGCGGTAATCCACGCAGAGCCTCAACGAGCCATCCTTCTTCCTAGTAAAGAGTACCGGCACTTCCCACGGAGAACTGCTAAGACAAATGAATCCCAACTCTCGCAACTCGTCCAACTGCCACTGCAGCCTTGCAACTCCATCGGTGTCATACAGTACGGGGCCTTTAAGATAGGCACGGTACCAGGCACAAGATTGATATGGAACTCAATATGTTGACAAGGCGGCAACCCCAGAATCTCCTGGAACACGTTGGAGAAATCACAAATAATTGGCAACTGATCAACACATGAGGCAACAGACTCCTCAATAGTGTAGGACATCAAACAAGAAACGGCACTCCTCTGGTCTCGGCAACGAACTGAAACTATGGGAAGCCTGATATACAGAACGTGACTGTCCTCCTGGAACAGTCCAAGATGGCGTGGTACTCGGCAAGTCAATCCATGCCTAGGATAATGTCAAAATCTGACATCGGCAGCACATACAAGTTGGCGGGTAAGAAAATCTCTCCCACCAACACAGGGTAAGATGAACAGAAGCAGCCTAGCACAGTAGTCTTCCCCAGTGGTTTCGATACGGTCAACCTCTCTCGAGCAGACTCTCTCGGCAATCTAGTCGAACGGCAGAATCCCTTGGACGTGAAAGAATGCGAAGCACCGGAATCAAATAAAACTCGGGTGATGCATGCAGAGACTGGAAGTATACCCTCAACGACTCCTCTAGATGACTGCAGGTCTTGCTGAGCCACGTAGAACTTAGCCTAAGCTAGCTGTGGAGGTGCCTGTCCCCTTGGAGGGTGCTGCTGCTGCTGCTACAACTGCGGCGGCCGATACTGTTATCTCTGTTACTACTGTTGGGGCCTTTGTGGCTGAGGTGGCTATGGTCGCTGCTGTTGCGGCCCTCTTCGCTGATGTTATTGCTGAGGGTGGGGGCACTCATACACGCGGTGCCCTGTCCCACCACATCCATAACAGGTCCCTACAAATGGCTGTTTGGGTGGAGCTGGAGGTGCAAATGGTGCTGCTAGTCCTCTGGTGAATGGGTGGCTCCTGTACCTCTGCGGCTGTCGATGTTGCTGCTGTTGGGAGCTACCAAAAGGGGCCTACCTCTTCTGGTTTCTCCTCTGATCACGGTCGCTCTACGTGTCGACCCACTCCGTCTCATAAATCTGAGCCCTTCATACTACCGCCTGAAAGGTCGGAAGCTCATGCCCAATAACATGGCCTCAAAGACCGTAACACAAGTCGTTCTCGAAATGGCGAGCCTTATGCCCTCATCATTAACCAAATACAGCGCGAACCTCGATAGTACCACAAAATGAGCCGCGTACTGTGCCACAGATATGGCTCCCTGCACCAAGGTCTCGAACTCTAACGATCGCTGCCGACAAATGTGGTCGGGGAAGTACTGCTGCTCGAATCGATCTATGAAATCCTCCCATTCTAGATGAAATCAGGCCCTGTAACATGAGTAACGGAGGTCCACCAGTGCTCGGCCTCACCCAGGAGAAGAAATATAGTCAACCGGACCCGCTGTTGTGTCGTACATGTCATCGTATCAAAAATCTTCTCCACATCGGAGTGTCATCTCTAACTGTAGTCGAATCTGGCTCGCCCTGGAAACGCGGGGGATCGAGCTGTCGGAACTCTCGAAGGAGGATGCTCGCACACTCCTGCTCTACCTAGGCTGACAAAACAACAAGGTGACTGCCCTGTCCCTAAAGCATAGCCGTCATAGCCTACAACATCTGCTGTTACTGGGAGGCACTCACAGGTACGGTCAGATCCGCACCAGTGTCAGGTGGAGGGACGACATCCTCAGGCTAGGGAGCAGGGATCTCTAGTGGTGGAGTGGGAGTCGTAGGTGGTAAAGTGGGAGTCGTAAGTGATGGAGCGGGAGTCGCTCGGATCGCTCTCCTAGGCGGCATGTCCTATAGGGAAGAACAAAGGCGCCTATCAATCCTTGAGAACTCTCGAAGGCACGCCTGTTAAGGGACTAGATCGGAAGGTTGTGCACTCGAGACCAAATTGTCCTGAACTCATAGTAAACATGTGATATTGTTCTCGGTTATTCCCAAGTTATGCTCTGATACCAACTTTTGTCACACCCCAAACTCAGAAACCGGGCTCATAAAATTCTCGATTGCCGAATTCAGCTCTGACAGCCTCCGTAGTACCCTATTCTCGGCTCCCAGCACCAATACACCAGGTTCCGATCCTGACATCCTACAAGGAGGATTTTAACATGAATTTAATTCATAATAAGCATAACCATAAGCATAACCCACAAACAATAATCAAGACACCATCACAAAATCCACTATGATAAAAAAAAACTTTAAGGTACAATGCGTATGAAGGGAAATACAAGATAATAATAATAATAATAACGGAAACTCCTGAGGCTCGATTGCACGCTCCTACTACGGTAAAGCTACGGCTACGTCCTGGCGTCACCTGCACGCATCAATCATGCATAAGCTTATAAAAAGCTTAGAGGGTGGTGTAAGTGTGTGCGTAATATGAACGTACTCAGAATGCAATATCAGAGTAATACGGAATCATGTTGATGAGTGCATGAATGCAATCAGCCGTACCAAGGCTATGCGGTGGAAAACAAGAATGTTATCAGTCATATCAAGACCATGCGATGCGAGATACAACTCAAGCATGCCAATGCTCATTCAAATCCACATATTAATGCAACTCATCACTAGAGCATCAAATATTAGTACAGTTCTCATTCTAGATAATTACCGGGGTTTAGTACACTCTAAATGGCACTGCCCCTTTTCCAGACACGCAGCCTAAGTGAGTGTAAAAAACCTCACTATCCGCCTAGCCAATAGTTTGCTAATACCTATTCAAAACATCGATAGTGGACCCATTTACGAGCTGGTCATACTCAGCCTAATAATGCTCCCTACCCTCGGGCGGGTAAGGCCACACTCATTTTCAACCGACGACGACACAGTGGGAGATGGGGCCACCTGGTATTCTGCACTTAGGCACTCATGTATCACTCGGTTTTGACGTTGGAGTCATCCTCTGGTACCATCGGGTTTTGAAATTTTCACCTTTGGGCATTTATGGTGCCCCGATTCTAGAAACAGTATTTTCGATATCCAATCTGGCCATTTACGATGTCCCTGTGGAGGCTATGGTCCTGATGTCACTAGGGCATACAGTAATCATAATCACACAAATGCAAAGTGCATGAGTCACGCAATTCAATCATGCATCAATCCTGCGTATACCGTGCGCTCATATGGGATAACTTAGCCTATCAAGGAGTCACATAAACCACCTACACTATGGCATATGCAATGGCCAATCACATCTCATAACAAACATGCAGATGATGCATATGAGCATGTATCATGATGTTATGTTGTCACAAACTCATAATCGGCAGTGGTAGCTGGTATCGATAATCAGCATCGATAATCGACACCAATAATCGGCATCAATAATTGGCCTCGACGCAAGGCAGGGTCCATAGATGGACGGCCGTTGATGGATCAAGCAATATCAATGGGGCCCAACCGTTTGGGTTAACCCACTAGAAAATGATGAGAATGGGCCTAATAAGGCCTAAGGGAAGGTCACAATGTGGACATTCAACCATTATTGCCTATCAATGTGGACCTTTAACCAACATTGCTCCCAAGGAGTGGCCCATAAAGGGCCAAATGTATAATGGGCCCACGGCCTCACACAAGGGCCTAATATACATCATCATGGGCCTCACTTATGGGTCATATACACATCACATTGGGCCTCACTCATAGGCCTCCAATATATCACGATGGGTCACACCTATGGGCCTCTTATACATTACATCGGGCCTCATTAAATGGGCCAATATATATCACATTGGGCCTCATCAAGTGGGTCCCAAATACATCAAATGGGCCGAATCAGATGGGTCAAATCAAATGGGCCAAGTCAAATGGACCAAATCAAATGGGTCTAGTAGAATGGGCCACACTAACTACACCATTCATCCATTTTTTTAATATCATTTTAGAGCATTATAAAAAAAATGAATCATACACAAAGGATCATTTGGACCATATCACAAATGACAATGGTGATAAAGAGTTCCACTGTTAAGATTCCAATGGGCCCACCATAGTATTTATTTTCCATCCAGTCCGTTCATAAAGGTCATAAGGCCTGAATTAAGAGGATAAACAAATATCATATTGGTCCAAAACTTCTGTAACCCAAAGGGTTTCCAATGGTGGGCGTTCAAACCCAGTGTTTCTACATTGTGGTCCCCTTGATACTAGATATGTCTTATTTTTCTTCCCAAGCCTTAGGACTGGCTCACCAAATGGATGGATGGTTTGGATGAACCATATACATCAGGGTGGGGTCCACGTATGTGGCCCACCTTAGATAGGCTCTCCAAATGGTTGGACGGTTTAAAGGTAACACATACATTAGAGTGGGGCCCACGAGAACATCAGATGGATGGACGGTTTGGATGGAACACATCTATTAGAGTGGGGCCCATGAACACGTCAGATGGATGGACGGTTTGGATGGGGGACCGATACTCAGGGTCCCCATCTCGGCCAAATGGACGGTTAGGAATAGATGCAGCAAGGTGGGCTCCCCCGTGGGTGTAGCCCCACCACAATATATATATATATATATATATATATATATATATATATATATATATAAGGATATACATCTAGTGGGTCCCACGTGGAGCCCACCACATGTATATAATATATATATATATATATAATATTACTTTTATTATTATTTAAAAAAAAAAAACCAACATCCAACATCCACGTCCAAACCTGGACGAACGGCTGGATGTCCACATACATCATGATTGGCCCACACGCTGCCGTGGTGGGGTCCACGTTCATTAAATGGACAACTAGGATATAACCATCCTTCACAATGGTCTCCAAAACAGTACTGTCCAGATGGACGGCGATGGTGAATTACGTACAGCAGGTGGGCCCCACCATGGCAGCGTGGGTACAATTCATTCATCAGGTGGGCAACAAAATATGAGAAAGAGAGAGAGAGAGAGAGAGAGAGAGAGAGAGAGACGTGAAGGGGAGGGATCCCGCCACAATTGGGTCATCCCTATACGATTCATACATCAAGAGGTAACTGGGCCCTTAAAAATCGAAATCAATGGTGGATCACCCACATATGGCCTCCTTCTTTAGCTCATTGGATTCCTATGCTCCTTGTCTTTGATCTTGATGGAGGTTGATGAAGAATGGAGGGTTGAGATGAGAGATGAGAGGGTAGGAAAGTGGGCCACACTTGGCTTTAGGAAAGCTTGGACGTTGGGTGCTTTCTCTTGGGAGTTGGAGAATTGTTAGAGAATGAGAGAGAGAGAGAGAGAGAGAGAGAGGGAGAGAGAGAGAGAGAGAGAGAGGAATGATGGATTAATAAGGAATGGTGGAATGGGTGTTGTAAGGAATGGGGATGGGAAGGTATGGGTTTAGTTGAAATTTGGGTAAAAGAGGAATGGGTGGGGAGAGAGAGAGAGTTGACTCAGGGAAAAGAGGGAATGGGTGCTTGTACTTGTGATAGGGTGAGGTGGCATGGGGGTATGGATAATGTACTTGACTTTATTAATGTGACGGATCGTAGAGATTCTCTCAGAATTCGTAACGCACCGCGTTTCTTCAGAAAGAACATGGGCCCACATCTCCTGGCCTGGGTATCGCATCGGCATGTGAGACGCGGCGTTGGAACTGCGCTGTCGGCGCAGTCACTAGGGTAGAAGTTTTGAGTTGAGTCGACTTCGATATATAGACTCAGCTTAGGATCATGTGCAAATGTCGGATACAGGTCGAGGGTTGCCGGAATTCGGAACGCGGAAGCCTACGGAACGATACGGATTAGGGTACGAGCCTACATCTTACAACTAGGTGATAAGTGGATTTCATAGGGGATTCAACTGATGGATGCTCTAGAGTATCATAGAGACTATGAATATACCAATAAGTTTGGTCTCATTGCTCTAGAGAAGGCTCGAGATCATGTTCTTCACAAATAGGAGCTTTATATGTCCATTAAAGTGAGGAATCACAATTATAAGAATATGAATCTCATAGGAATAGAGTCTAGGATGATTTGGTTAATCTTGGGATGCACCTGGGACTCTAAGATGCCTTAATCCATAATTTTTGCAAAGATCTGGATGTTCCTTTCATAAGAAAAAGGTTACAACGGATCTCTAACGGCAATGTTTCAATCCTACTGAGTAATCTTTCGGTCGAACCGAATTCTTGCTTGGTTGGACCGAATTAGGTCCTGAAGTTGTTGGACAATTTTGTCCACTTTCGATCGGACTGAAGCTTGTCTTCGGTTTCACTCGGTCGAACCGAAGTTAAGCTCGGTCGGATCGAATTAGCCTTGAACCTTACTGGACAGTTTTGGCCTGTTTCGGTTGGACCAAGGCTTACTTCGGTCGGACCAAAGTTACCATTCAGTCGGACCAAGTCCAATCGAATAGAGGCCAGATTTTCTTCTAAGTCCTGCAATTTCCAAATTCAGTCGGACCGAAGCTATGTTCGGTCGGACCGAAGATGACTGTTTTCAATGTGTATTTCTACAACTTCAAACTTTTAAAGCCAAATTAAAGAGATATAATATATGATCTTTATGGCTTAAGGGATGATCAAAATGGGGTTTCCTATTTGGGTTAGGATCATCTAGGAGGTATATGTTTGTTTTGGTTTGAAGGTTAGAATCACAAGAGCTTCTATGAATGTTTCTTGATGCTTCTGCTCCACTGCGTCTTCGGTCTTCAATTTCCAAGGGTCTCACATGACTACTTGACACAACGGTTCACGTGATTAACAAACTAGTGTGCAGGAATGGGTGCACTAACATTGCAATCATTTCTAAACTATGAGGCCCCTGATCTTAACCTTCTATAGTTCAAAGTTATTTCTCCAAGTAAACTCCATTTTATACTTAACATCAAATCCCTTAGAAGAGATGTTTTCATATTCAAAAACTCAAAATACTACATTAACTTTAATACCACTTGTTGGGGGGACGCGTGGAAGTAACCCCAAATTAGAATCAAATAATCAGAAGTCAAACAAACAAGTACATAGAGAACACAAGGTTTTATATGGAAAAACCCTCATGGGAACAAATCATGACACAAAGCAACAACGAATCCACAATGATAATTAAAGTTTACAAGAGATAGAAGAGCTTACCAATATGAGAATGACCCCGAACATTACAAAAACTTTAGCTTTGAACTCCCCTTTGCTCACCAAAAGCCCTAGGCACATTTCTATTATCCTAATCACAGATCACAAACCCTTAAAATTAAAAATTAAAAAAAAAAAATCAAAAAAATCAAAAAAGGAAATAAAAGCCACAATTCTGAAAAACTGCACAAGTTGGTTAATGAAAGCTTCGATCATACAAGTGCTATCGATGTCTCATCGATGGGATCGAAGCCAACTTCGATCAAATCGATTTGTACCTAAAAACTGTTGAACAAGCCTAGGAAAAAAAATAAGATGGATTTTATCGATGGGATCAACAACTGATCGAGTGATCTATAAATGTTATCCACAGAATCAGTTACAGAAAAATTTAAGGCAAGGTACATCAGGGGACTGCAGCAGCTGTACAGTACAGACGGTAACCGATTGAAGGTGGCCGCTTGCTGCAAGCACTACACGGCCTACGACCTCGATAACTGGAAAGGCGTGAATCGCTTCAATTTCAACGCGAAGGTAGTCAATCGTTTCACTCTCGTACCGTCAAAACTTTAGGTGGGGCACATGTATCCGTAATCCAAACCGTAGGTACGATGGGCCCCACCGTAGATGAACCATGTGCCAAATTTTTCCTAGATTTGAAGATTCTAACCCTTGGATCTAAACCTTTTATGTTACATATGGTCTTGATGTGTGCAAGAGATTTTTGGGGTACAGTCCATCCACAGTGGGGCCCACCAGATCAACGATCAATATTGCTGAACCATGGGCCCCATAAGTATAAACTGAAAGCTAGCATGTAAATCACCAAATGTCGGTTCATCTCCACCATACATGTGGAAAGTGCCAACTACCGTTCATTTGTGGGCCTTACTATCTTGAATATCAAACAGGCTGCTATCATCACTTATCTAATTATATCACCACGGAATATTTACTTTGCTATCATTCGTTATCTTATTCCATACAGAATACTTTATCTTACCTGAACACATGTCAGCTAGATCACGGTCCCAACTAGTGTGCAGGAATGGGTGCACTAACATTGCAATCATTTCTGAACTATGACACCTCCGATCTTAACCTTCTATAGTTCAAAGTTATTTCTCCAAGTGAACTTCTCCATTTTATACTTAACATCAAATCCCTTAGAAGAGATGTTTTCATATTCAAAAACTCAAAATACTACATTAACTTTAATACCACTTGTTGGGGGGGCGCGTGGAAGTAACCCTGAATTAAAATCAAATAATCAGAAGTCAAACAAACAAGTAGAGAACACAAGATTTTTACATGGAAAAACTCTCGTGGGAAAAAACCACGATACAAAGCGACAACGAATCCACAATAATAATTAAAGTTTACAAGAGATAGAAGAGCTTACCAATCTGAGAATGCACCCCGAACATTACAAAAACTTTAGCTTTGAACTCTCCTTTGCTCACCAAAAGCCCTAGGCACATTTCTATTACCCTAATCACGGATCACAAACCTTTAAAATGATTTATTTTTTTTTGAAAAAAAAAAAATCAAAATAGAAAATATAAACCACAATTCTGCAAAACTGCGCAAGTCGGTTAATGGAAGCTTCGATCATACAAGTGCTATCGACGTCTCATCGATGGGATCGAAGCCACCTTCGATCAGATCGATTTGTACCTAAAAACTGTCCAGCAAGCAAAGGAAAAAAAAAAAAAAAAAAGGATGGAATTTTCTCAATGGGATCAACAATTGATCAAGTGATCTATCAATGTTATCCACAAAATCAGTTACAGAAAAATTTAAGACATCTGATAACAAGTGGGTGTGTGAGTGTAGGGTGTGGGGTGTGGGTGAAAAAAAGACTAAAAAATAAGGAAAACAATGTGTGCATGTGTGTGTATTGGCGCAAGGATGGACGTGATGAGGTTGATCATCGTCTTCCTCAAGGGGATAATTACTCTAAATCCATGGAGCTTCTTTGGACTCCTTACAGAGATTCCTCAAATCCACGAGGAAAAGTAGAAAAATAGAAATAAATTCTAATAAATTCGAAAATAGATTGATTGATGATAAAAAAAATAAAAAAATAAATAAATAAATAAAATTACAACCTTTTAAATAGTAATCTTAAACATAAGAAGAAGTTTCAGAATCAAACTACAACTCAAACTCCCTAAAAACTTGACTTACTACAAATACTAAACTTATTATTTATAGACGGCCATGATTTCTACTAGACTTCATAGTTTTCAGCGAAAATAGTAAGTGTCCAATTTGGCTTAACCACATTATTCTCCTAAAGTTTATAAGCCCTTTTCATGTTGGGCACAACTCCTAAAGTTCAAAGGATCAAGAGTTATGATCCAATTAAAACTTACAATACATAGTAAAAACGAAATTAAAAAGGATTTTTGACTGTTGATCTGATGGAATCTTGCACATCCAGCGTGGGCAACCCGACATAGAGGGGTTGGTTGCCTAAAGTAGCTTCTCCTACCCAAAATCATATATAGTACGTTGAATAACTCATTCTGGTTTGCGAGATATGACTGTTTTAGGGTTCTGATGATCCTAATCACTTCCACCTCTAATTGGGCCTTATCTGGTCCATCTTGGACATGAAAGTGTCCACAGCCCGCTCTATGCCAACATGTATGAATACTTATGTATACATAAAGTTAAATGTTCTTTGCCTTTATCAAATCCTTCATTTTCAAGTAATTTTCTTATAAATTAATGTTGCTATTAAAAGTTTTTACCTTTTACTCATTTTTATGAATGTGCGGTGACCACCGATTAGTATTTTTTAATTTGCCCAAAAAGTTTTTTTTTTATCAAGTAAAACAACTTTTATTGGAAAAACATGTTTGATACAGTTTGCCCAGGAGAAAAATAAAAAATAAAAAATCCACCTATGTTCTGGAATATGCGGTGTTTCAAAGGACTTTTTCAATTATAACATTTTTTTTTCTTTTTCAAAACTAGAGAGTTCAAACCGCAGTTTTGCTAAGGGACCCATCAGTTTTGCCCAGGTTCAAGATAGTCTGGAGTCCAATTAAAAGTCATTGTACCTGGGCATGGGCCCAGCCAGTTTTAGTTGTAGAACCAAAACTCAGGCCAATGTCTGACAATGGCTAAAATCTTCGGCCCAACCCCAGCCCGTAGACGGCTACTCCATCAATCCGGCCCACTTCTAGCAGTAGGCAGAAGTTTACACTATGGATGATTACAGAACATTAGCATCTTCATTTTCTACAAGTGAGGCCCATGGTTCAGTGATCCACCAGATTAGAAGATCTTAGATCTGTAACGTTTTGCCTTATTTCAATTTAATGTGAGCTATTGCTACACTTTTTATTTTCTTAACCATTTGTTTGTTGGGCCAACTATTGAAAGGGTTAGGACTTTTCCATTTGGATGATCTTCAGTGCATTGACCATCCACAATGGGACCATCATATCAATGGTTTAGATCACTGAACTATATGACCCATTGTAGATAGTGAAAGCCTGAACTGAAGTGAGAGATGCGGCTCAATGTCGACCCCTAGTGCGAGAGCCTACAAACGGGCAAAACCATTTATCCACCCAACAGGAGAAACCTTACAACAAGAAGGAGAAAAAAAAAAAAAAATGCTTCTCAATGAATAAAATGCAACCAGAATCAAGGCCATGCTGGCAAAATAAGTCTTTTCAAACGATTCCCGACACCATTTTTTTTTTGGTCTGGATCTTGATGGACCCAAAACTCACTCTTCTTCCTTTTCTTTTATATATATATATATATATATATATATATATATATATATATATATATATATATATATATATATATATATATATATATATATATATATATAGATTGTTCTATGTGAGAAGCGACATTTTTCCATCCAGAGATGAATATGGATTGCAAACTGCTGTATCTTGTGCCTGTGGAGTGTATATATAGACGGTCATTGCACTTTGGCCTTATGGTATACTGTTGCTACATAGCCCATAGGATGTATATGCATTGATATGGTTGCAGTATATTAGTAGAATTTATTTTGATTATGATTTTCTATATTCTTAGGTGTGCATACGAATAGATGTCGTTGTATAACTCTTAGACGCATTCATGCTGCCATACAAATAGTGTATTGCTAGAATATAGTTTGATTGTATGGTCAGAAATAATTTGGACAGTTAGCTAGGCAGCTGTCCTAGGTTGTTGAGATCCACGTATGAGACTCCCTCCCTTAGAGCTCATTTCTGCTACACAAACCCAAGATGACTTAAACTGCAGACAGTTTCTGAAAATGGGTCCCGTTAATCCCTTCATGTTGTCGTCTAGTGGAGAGAAGCCCAGAGCAGTGTCAAAACAAACACACACCCACCAAAAAAATAAAATAAGAAAGGCCAGGCTCCTCCCCACTAGATGAAAGTGTTGTTGTCGCCCACTAGCAAAAGCCATCCACAATTCATGTCATTCTTAATTATGTAACACAGACAGGTCCTTAGGGAGAGAGTGATTGAACAAAGATTGAGGCATGAGATGAATGTATCATAGCCCTTGATAGAGTGGAATGGGAGAAAATGAATCATTTAGCTGACCCAATTAGATGTGATAAGGCTTAGATGAGGATGATGATGAAACAAGCACTCAGTGTTCCTACTTAATGAATACTTCTATTTTCATATTTGGGTTTAGGAGAGTAATGAATGGCATGGTGATGAACAAAAAGGAGAACCACTTCACAGGTGAGTACTGAATAAACATCACAAATTTGAAAAATCAGCATGTATGGGGCATTTATAAGCATATTCTGCTGCTAGTTGGTTTTTTTTTTCCTGTACAAATCTAGTTGAAAGATTTTATCATGGAAAATCTAGGTTCAACATCAGCTTTGCTTTTTTAATTCCAGTATTTCCCAGTGGCATTACAAACCTGCTTCCTTATTCGGTGTAGAAGTGTCAAGAAAACATGTTCGCTTCGAGGAATTGTCTAGCTAGGCTTGCTGTGAACTTTTCTTATTGCATGGACCTTCAAGGTATACTGAACCTATCAACCCCTGAATAGGTTCCTTCAGCTTGTATGTCAGTCGGAGAACCTCTTCAAGAATAGGATTTTGAACTGATTTCTCCTTCAAATGCAGCTTCTCATCAACTTCCTGGCATTACATAAACAAGATGAGGTATTGAATTGAGCTTGGGCCAAACCGTTGTACCACCTGTTTGGTCTTTCAGTTTCTGCAAGTGGGTTCCATGGTTTAGTGATCCAAACTAGTGATATGATGGAGCTAACAATGGATGGTAGATGCTCCAAAAAAAAAAAAAAAAAAAAAAAAAAAAAAAAAAACCAGATTGAAGGATCCTATTCTAGCCATTGAATATTTGGCCCTTCTTTTCTGTGGTTGATAGTTAACCATTGATGTACTTTCGTGTAAGTGGTCTATTTCTTGACCAACTATAGAAAGTATTTTTCTTTTATTTTTAACCATCTATTTCTCAACCAACTATTTCTGGAAGATTTTTGGAGCATGGACCATCTGCTTTGAGGCCCATTGTGTCAACCATTTGGATCACAAACCATGGGCCCCACTTGTATGAATTGAAAGCTCAAATGGTGTTTTACAGATATTTGACCCAAACATTGTATAACACCTCCAATATTATATCATATGTCATGATCTGAATACTCATACGTAAAGAATTTTTGGCAAGAAATTCTACCACACCCTTGATTCATCGCCAAGCCTTGCAGCTTATGCGCCAATCATGCATTTCCCAAAACCCTCACCTTTAAACAATTTCACCAATAATCACCACAACAACATCGCCCATCTTTGAAGTGGTGATAGATCCTTGAATCACCCACTATAATCTCCCGCCTTCCAATTTTAGATATCAGCTTTGCAGCATGATGGCAACCGTCGCATATTCTAACATTCTTCTTCACAAGGATTGGAGTGCCGATTGTTGTGGAGATGACCCCGAAAGAAAGCGCCAACCTCAAACTATGACTACTCGGCAAGCTTGCTTTTCTCCTCACTACATCTTGAGGTTTAAACATTGCACTAGGAATATACACAACTTCCCCTATCTTTTTCGACAGAATATCAAGAACATCATAGATCATGTTGGTTTTTTCATGGGACCTATCTCCGTTGAAGAAACAGCATGTCTTACTCTTCAGCTCGACAGTGCTGCAGCCTATTGTTCTCTCTAAGCCTTCTTTCTTCATGAGGGATCTCACCCTCTCGACATCTTCCCATCTCCCAGCTTCGGTATACATGTTAGACAGAAGAACATAGCACCCAGTGTTATCATTTTCCAAAGAAAATATGTGTTCCGCTGCCAGTTCTGCTAATTCTATGTTCCCATTGTTTCTACTCGCAACCAATAGAGATCCCCATATTCTTGCTGTTGGAGTTAGAGGCATTCTCTTTATAAAACCTTCCACCTGATCAAGATGTCCTGTGCGTCCAAGAAGATCGACCATACACCCATAGTGCTCGATTTGAGGATCAATGCCATAGTCTTGTTGCATAGTATTGAAATATTTCCATCCTTCATCTACCATGCCAGCAATGCTGCAAGAAGACAACACGGAAACAAATGTACTCCCATTTGGTTTTATGCCCTTTTCTTGCATTTCGGAGAAAAGTTCAAGAGCAGTTCTTACAAACCCATGAATTCCATATCCCATGATAATTGCATTCCATGCAACAACATCCCTCGATTGAATGTCGTTGAATATCTTCCTTGCAGTCTGCAAATCACTGCATTTGGCATACATGTAAATGAGGGAATTCAAAATGAAAGTACTCCAACCATGCCCATTTTTTATGACATAGCCATGGATTTGCTTGCATGGTCGCAGCAATGATAATTCAGCATATGCTGGAATGATGCTTGAAATTGTAACAACATCTGGCTTTAGAGGCCCTTTCTGTAAGTAATTGAAAAGTTTCATTGCTTCCAGATTCTTCCCTTTCTGTACATAAGCAGCGATCATGGCATTCCATGATATCAAGCTCTTCTCAGTTATCCGCCCAAATAACACCTCTGCTGATCGCAATTCCCCGCATTTTCCATACATGTCAACTAATGCAGTCTCCAAGACTAAAAAAGGAAGAAACCCACTTCTAATTGCCTTCCCGTGAATCAATTTACCTTGTGAAAGGAATCTTAATTGTGCACAGGCAGGAAGCAAGTTCACAAATGTGATTGCATCTGAATCCATGTTATCAATCTCTTTCATTTTGATCAAGCAAGCAAATGCCTCATGGGGATGATCATTCATCACATACCCACCTATCAGTGCATTCCAAACCACAACATTCCTCTGAGACATCCTGTTAAATACCTGCTCGGCAAAACCCACATCCCCGCATTTGCAATACACATCCACAATCGATGTCTCAACCATGAGATCAGATTCAAACCCATGTCGGATTACATGGCAATGAATTTCCTTTCCATGACGTCGAGACTTCTCCAGAGCACATGCTGCCAGCACCCCCATTATGCTGAACCGGTCAGCTTGCTTTCCGGCCACATGCATTTTCCTAAAGCATGAAAGTGATTTCCACCCATCCCCATCAGAAACATACCCACCAATCATCGAATTCCAAGAAACCAAATCTCTCACTGGCATTTCGTTGAACACCTTCTCTGCAAACTCTATACACCCGACCTTGGCATACATTGTGATGAGGGAATTGCAGATGAAAATATCCGTATCCAATCCTATCTTGATCAGCTTGCAGTGAGTCTTCAATCCTTGTGTAAAAGAAGACAAGCTCAAGCAAGATTTGATTACAAAGGGAAAGGTGAAATTATCAGGACGAACACCCACAAACTGCATCCATTGGTAGAATTCGAGCGCTTCTTGGTAGAATCCATTACCCACATACCCTTTGATCATGACATTCCACAGGGAAGTATCTGGCAGGTCCTTCATCATCTCAAAAAGATGAAGAGCATCGTCTATATAACCGAACTCTGCATAAGAACGGAGAATACGGGCGATCATGCGATCTGATGAATGGGTCCCGGATTTTATGGCTGTTGGATGATTCGCTCTCATGTAGGATGGTTGGGTGATCTTTCGAACGACGAGGTCCCGGGTGGGATTGATTCTCAGCCGTTTGTGTCTGTTTGGAGAGACATTTTCGGGAGAGTTGGAGTTGCAGAAGATCTGAAGAGAGGCTGCAGCCATATTCCGGAGGGTTTGGGAGGAGAAAGGTAGCCGTTGGATGTATGTGGGGTTATTGGCGGGAGAGGAGTGACCGTTGTGTTTGAATGTGATCTGGCCGTTTTCTGTATAGAGGCGAATATCGTTCAACAGTTGTTTGTAGGGAGCACGTGCGAGAAGGAAGCGGATTGCGGGTCGGACGCCATCTGTGTCGGCCCACCGTAATGTATCTGTTTGTCGACGCCACCCATCCCTTTTCTAAGGGATTGCGTCCTAACCCCGCCCGTCTCCAGCTGGGAACGGGCTGGAGCTTTGAGTGGCCACCATGATGTATGGGTCTTATCCATACCGTCCATCCATTTTTTTTCCTATTATTTTATGGCAAAAGCACAAAAATGAGGCAGATCCAAGGGTCAAGTGGACCACACCACAGGAAGCAGCGGTGGTAATGATTCTCACCATTGAAACTTTTCTAATGCCCACTGTGATGTATATCTGCCATTAACCTATTTATTAAGTTATATAGACTTGGGTGAAAAGAGAAAACACAAATATCATATCCATTCAAAACTTATGCGGCTCTTGGAAGTTTTGAGGATGTAGTTCACTTGAGCCTTAGATCTGCCTCATTTGGAACTTCTATCAAAAAAAAATTAAATTAAATTAAATTAAAAAAAAATAAAATAAACGGACTAAAAAAGACCCATGCATCAGGTGGTCACTCAATCTCCTGCCTGTTCCTAGAGATAGGTGGGGTAAGACCTAATATAGGCTCTTCTAATATTACATTTAATGTATGGGTTAAAAAATAAAGAAGATCTAGCGTTTCAATGGACCCTACCAAATAATAAACGTAGATTACATTAAATACACGAAGCATTGAATGCACGTGTAAAATAATAGGATTGGTTGATGTACCACAGACCATCCATCTTGGTGTGGGTACACATGGTGGTGGCGCTCCTTGAGCTCGGAGTTGTATGAACCGTTCAAAGGAGATCAAAGTTATTGATCATCCATTTTGTGAGATTATTTTAGATTATGAATTGGAAAATGATTCACATCCAAAGCTTAAGTGGACCTCACCGCAAATAGGAGCGGGACAATGGTTCTCACTATTAAAAAATTTATAAGGCCTACAAAAACATTTATTTCTCATCTAACTTGTTCATAAGGTCACACAAGCCTGATGAAGAGAAAAAACAAATATTATTTTGATCTAAAACTTCTACTATCCAATAAAGGTTTCAATGGTAGACATTCAATCCCCCCACATCCTTTTGCAGAGCAGTCCACTTAGTTTTTTGATTTGTCTTAATTTTTGGGTCAAGCCTTGCCATGAGCTCACCAAATGGAATGATGGTTGAGATATAACACATACGTGGTTATGGGACCATAGAACTTGGTGACATCAACCCATGGGTAGATGGATGGTACGTGGTACACTCGCCAATCCACTTCGTACATTGGTGTAGTCCAACGAGTTGGATCTGCTTCATTTTTGGCAAGC
Source organism: Magnolia changhungtana (assembly GCA_030180095.1). Classification (NCBI taxonomy): domain Eukaryota; kingdom Viridiplantae; phylum Streptophyta; class Magnoliopsida; order Magnoliales; family Magnoliaceae; genus Magnolia; species Magnolia changhungtana. The sequence goes on along the minus strand of JASAUF010000344.1, from coordinate 1,314,575 downwards.
GGATTGGCTGGTGCATCAACCACTAACAATCTAATTGGTGTGTTGATGTCACCAAGTTTAGTGCATCTCATCATGAAGCATATGTTATATACAAATGGTTGGTCTACTTGGAGAGCTCTTAGTAAGTCTTTAGTGAAAAAATAAGATAGATCTAAAAATCAAGTGGACCACACTACCAAAAGTAGTGGGAGAATGAGCATCTATCAGTGATATCCCTTTGGAGTCACAGAAGGCTTGGATCAATATGGTGTTTGTTTTTCCTCTTTATGTATGTTTGCGTGACATCAGCGAACAGTTTAGATTGAAAGTAAGCATTATGATGATTCCTGCCAATGTTTTAATGGTCAGAATCATTGTCCCCACTACTTTTTTTTGTGTGGTCCACTTGGTCTTTGGATACGATTCATTTTTGGCATAATACTCTAAAATGATCTCTCCAAATGGATGAACGGTGTGGATATAATAAATACATTATTGTGTGGCTTATTTAACTTTGATATCCTTTGAACCGTTGTACATCTCAGAGCTCGACGAGCTCGTCTTTGCACGACACGTACCCACAGCGGCCAGGTCGGTGGTGTGTGGTACACCAGCCAATCCGCAATCCATCTTCGGGCACATACTTTAACTGAGAAAAGGATTGTACGGCGTGGATAAACAGATACATCACGGTCGGCTCCACACAGATCTGGTGGGACGATTAAAGATATGATGTCGGGCGCAATCCACTTTCGTGTGCGTGATGTCTGTGAGAACTCGACTCTTTCCATAAATTCGATCATGCTATGACGTGATCTCAAATATCAGGCAGATCCAAAACTCAAAACTCAAGTGTAGCCACATCAAAGAAAACAGTGGGGATGGTACGCCCACACCATTGAAACCTCCTTTTGAACGGGTTGGATGACATATTGGAAGGATCTTGCGCACGTGGATGATCCAAACCGATGATGTCATGCCCCTTACATTGGATGGCATGATGAGTTGGAAGCCTAGAAGATTCAAGATTAGAACCCCCGGATAGAGTGTCCTGCAAAAACACATGGTTGGCAAAAAAAAAAAAAAGTACATCAACGGTCCGAGTTCAACGGAGAAAGGGCCAATTATCATACGCTGTGATCTTTCACTCTGTGAGATTTCGACGACATCCGTTATCGTGTACGATAGGCCTCACTAGACCAACGGTCAGATTCACCTAAAAATCGACCTCACTTTCATGGACTGGTACATCAAGTCGTTCATAGAACAACAACATCAACATGGACGCCGTTGTCACATGGCACATGTCCAAAACAATCGGGACCATTGATCCACAGAGATGCTACTTAGAGATGATATTTCCGGAAAATCAAGTATATCTACGTATCCCGTTGATCCGATCGGTGGGATTTTGTCTATTAAATGGACCATCGTTCATTTTGTATGGCTGAATTTTTATTTAGCATCCATTTTGTGGCTGTTAATGGAACGGCAATGATAGTTCCAATCACTGGGAACAGATCAAAAGTACGGATTCCCAACCACGAGAAAAGTGAAAAGACCTCGACCGTCCATCACCTAGGACCCATAACACGTGTCCGAACGACACTCAATTTGAGAAAAAAAAATACCGTCACCGTCGATTTTGTCCGTGTTCAGAATGGAAGTTTGGAATCATCTGACCCACTTAATTTATGTGGCGTGGTCCACATATAGAGGGACACATCATATGATTCGTATCGGATTGGGATTGCGTACTCAGTTACTCAGTACCCTCTTATCCTACTTGGTAAACTCTGTTGGAACCACAGTAGATGTACGTGCTTTATCCACACCGTCCATCCGTTTTTTCAGCTCATTTTAGGAGATGGGCTCAAAATTAAAGCTTATATAAAGCCTAAGTGGACCATACCACAGGAAACAGTGAAAAATAATGATTTCCACTGTTGAAACCTTAATAGGCCCCACAGTGATGTTTATTTGCCATCCTACCTTCTCATAAGATCACACAAACATGGATAAATGGAAATACAAATATAAACTTCATCCAAAACTTCTATGCCCCCAAAAAATTTTCCACGGCAAACATTCAATTCACACTGTTTCCACGGTGTGGTCCTTTTAGCTTTTTATATGCTTCATATTTTGGGATAAGGTCCTAAAATCATCCGGTAAAATGTATAGACAGATTGGATAAAATACTTAGGGGGCGTTTGGTGCATGGATTTAAATGGAATTGAGTGGGAGTGGGTTTTAAGAACCCATGGACCGTTGCAATATCCTCTTTGGGACTCACATAAGGTATGGGTTGTGAAGTCCCTTTTTGGAATTAGCACCGAGGGTAAGGTTTGAGTGCGAATTAGATACCGACAAGGTCAGCAGCAAAATTGCTACTGAAGTGACGTCACCAAGCTTTGTGGACCCCACCATGATGCCTGTGTTGTATCCATATCGTCCATCCATTTGGTGAGATCGTTTTATGGCATGAGAAAAATAATGAGATATATATAAAGTTCAAGTGGACCGCACCATAGAAAACAGTGGGGACAGTAACATCCACCATTCAAAACTTCTTAGGGGCCATGGAAGTTTTTGATCAAGCTTATATTTTTGTTTTCACTTCAACTATCTCTATGATAACTTATGAATAGGTTGATATAAAAAAATACATCATGGCAGGCCCTATAAATGTTTCAATGGTGGGTGTGACTGATCCCACGGTTTTCTCTGGTGGGTCCACTTGAACTTTAGATTTATCTCATTCTTTTTCTCATGCCATTTATGATCTCTACAAATGGTTGTACGGTATGGATACAACACATGCATCATGGTGGGGTCCACAGAGCTTGGTGACATCACTTCAGTTGCAATTTGGCTAGTTACCTTTGTCTGTATCTAATCTGCGCCCCAAGGGTTTCTGCAATCCTACTTTGGATTTCGTGTGGCTAGTGGTCAGTGATATGTGGACCCCACCACGATGTATGTGTTTTATCCATTTCATCCATCCATTTTGAAATATAATTTTAGGGCTTGATCCCAAAAACGAGGTAGATATAATTCTCAGGTGGACCACACCATGGGAAAACAGTAGTGATTGAATTACACCATTAAAAACCTCCCAGGGCTAACTGTGCGGTCCACTTGAGATTTGGATCAAACTCATTTTTGGGCGCATACCATAAAATGACATGGAAGAATGGGTGGACGGCTGTTCACACCTCAAGTATAGGGTTGAGATGTAGTAATAATCTCAGTAAGACTGAGGTCGAATCCATAGGGACTGAACCTTTTACATATTCTGAAAGTAACTTGAACTATAACTAGAAGAAGATGAAATCTAAATCAAGTGAATATAAGGGAATAATGATGAAATAGTAAACTAAAACTTGTAGAATTCAAATTAAGAAACTAGGGTGCCAAGGATTCACTTATAGAGATCAGGGAGATCTACGCTTGATTCATGAATTCAACTGGACTTAGAATCCTATCTTCATCCAGTTGGAAGATATTTCATTAAAAACTAATCTGAACTTCCTTTGATCCAGTTTTCAAGAGAAGATAAGTATGAGAATTAGAATTGATTCCATCACAAAATCATGCCCATGAGACAAAGCAAACAACAGAATTATAATTGATTTCAACACAAAATCATGCCCATAAGTATGGCCTTAATTTTTGAGTTCTACGTCTAACTTTGGTGTGACATCTAATGGTTGGAGTTGATTTAATTTACTCATAATTGTGAGTATTATAAAAATCAGAGGTTAACATCTCTCCCTCTACTGTTCTATTAATGTGGCCTACCTGAATCAATAGTCGGTTTGATATTTTGTACCAAGACGTAGAATGAGATGACACATCTGATGGTTAGATTAGATGTCACATGCACATCACGATGGACCTGTTAAAAATAAGGTTATACATTCCTCTTCAGCCATTAAGTTTCTTCGGCTCCATTACAAGAAAAAAGTGCTTATTATATTTTTTGAAAAAAAAAAAAAAAAGTGTGGATTATGTGCGGCCCCTTCCTCATGCAACACAGTTCGTCCCTAATCATGCAGCCCACATTGATGTAGGTATTGTATATCCACGCTATCCATGGGCGCAGATTAGCTACTAACAGGTTGAGTAGCGAGACTCGCTACTGAAGTGACATCGCCAAGTTCCATGGGCCCCACCATGATGTATGTTTTGTATCTACACCTTTCATTCATTTGGAGAGATCATTTTAGGAAAATATCCAAAGAATGAGTTAAATCCAAAGCTCTAGTGGACCCAACACAGAAAATAGTGGGGACAGTGACGCCCACCATTACAAACTTCTAAAGGCCACAAAAGTTTTAGATCAAGCTGATATTTGTGTTTTCTATTATTTAATGTCTTTTTAAAAAAAAAAAAAACTTTTGAACAGGTTGGATTTCAAATAAACATTATATTGGTCCTCAAGATAGTTTTAACGGTGGGTATCACTCTCCCCACTGCTTTCTGTGGTGGGGTCCACTACAGATTTTTATCTGCCTCATTCTTTAGCTCATGCCTTAAAATGATATCTCAAAAATGGATGGACGGTATGGATACAACACATACATCAAAGTGGGGCCCACAGAACTTGGTGACGTCACTTCAGTAGCCGACTCGCTACTTAACCTGTCAGTATCTAATCCGCGTCCGCTATCCATTGATTTTTTTAGCTCATTTTAGAACATTAATCTAAAAAATGTAGTTATAAATCTCAATTGGTACACACCATAGGAAATAGTGGATATTGAACTCTTACCATTAAAAATTTCTTAAGGCCCACCGTAATTTTTTACTTGCCAACCAACTTATTGATAAGTTCACAAAGACCTTGATGAAATAAATTTAAAATAAAAAACAAATTTCAGCTTGATTCAAAACTTTTGGCCCACAAAAAGTTTTTAATGGCTAATCACCTTCTATGGTGTGGTCCACATGAGAATTTTATCTACTTCATTTTTTGAATCATGTCCTATCATGAGCTGAAAATATGGATGTAGGGCATGGATATACAATACATATATGAAGGTAGGCCCCAGGGTTAGGGATGCACAGTACTACTTGAGGACAAGTTGCACCTAATCCACTCTCACTTTTTTCGAAACACACACCATTTCTCTCGAAATCTGAAGAAGTTTAACAAAGGGAGAAAAGGCCTACCTTGATTTTTGATATGGCCCACCGAGTCATATATATGAGATCTACTCCAATCATCAGATGTGCAATCTCATTGTAGGTCTAGAGCCAAAATATGAGGTAGACTTGTAATTCAAGTGAGCCACACCAATAGAACATTTGAGGAAGAGATGTCCACCTTTGATTTTTACATGACCCCAATCATAAATATGTAAAATCCACTCCAACCATTGATGAGACAGAAAAAGTTAGGTGTGGGACTGAAAAATAAGATCCACACGTGATTCAAGTCGGCCTCATCAAATGAATCATTTTGGAGGGTGAGATATTTCAGCACACTATTTCCAACTGTATGGTCCACCTGAACCACCAATAGGGTTGATTTTCAGTCCATAAGTTTAACATCGGGTGACACACATGATGGTTGGGCGGATTTTACATTAACACCACAAAAGGGCCCACCCAAGCCATTAACCATTTTGAAAGACCAGTTTGAAAGGTAACGTGAAACAAAGTCCTGTCTTCGTCTCAACATTAATTAGCATTAATTAATCGAACTAGTTGGACTTGGATGGTCCAACTAGTTGTGTGTGAGCATTTCATATATACACACACCTAGGTTAGGGGATTCTAAAACAACAAACTTAAACATCCCGGTAGAATTAAAATGAGCAGCACTCCTTTTTCAGAGTCAATTTTTCGTGAAACTCCCTTGAGCAGTATCAAGGTGAAACTTCTATGGCTAGGATAAAATATGGGTATTTCCTGGTACACGTCATCCACCAATAAGCTCACAACATAAACGGTTAGGATCACTTAACCATGTTTCATCTTTGTGAATCCCATGTGCACTCTCTTGCACATGTGCCATTATATAAGATAGATCCATGAACACCTTGCTCTTGCTCCAGGTGGTAGACTCTCAGGAGTTTCAACACCTGGTCCAGGGTTCAAGTACCCATAGGTGGTGAAATCCCACTACGGCGTGACTGTGTGGTGGTGTGTGTGCGTGTGTATACATATTTTAAAAAAAAAAAAAAAAAAAAGAAAAAGAAAAAAAAGATCAATACATGAAGTGGACAGGTAGGGCGGCTTAGATTTGCTGCTACTTTGAGAAAAAAAAATGAAGTAAGAGAACTTACTAACATTCACATTAAGCATACACATGTGGCCTACCTTATGAGTGACATTCATAACTCATGTACCAGGGTCTAGGTCAGTGTATGTTGTGTTGGAAATTATACAGATTGATGAAATTTCTGTATAATATGGAAACCGAAAATATCACAATAATCAGAAATAAGGGCAGGCTGAAGCACGTCTCAAAAACGCTGTCCTTAAGGCGTTATTTGCCCCTACTCAAGTAAATTGAGTATGCCGACAGGTTACAGGCAAATAGCTTCTAGGATACGACGAGCCTGATGTGGGTCTGCGTTCAGCAAACACGAAGGCCCACCAAATGGAACTATATTACACACTTTTTGGCAGTATTACAATATAGAGAAAAATCCCAAAAGAAAGAAAAAGAAAGAGAAAAGTGATTTTGACCACTGCACTGGTTAGTTCAAATCCTCAGTCACTGGTTCAGTAGAACCGTCCTAGATCACACCGCTAGTTTGTTTTTCAAGCTAAGGTTCAAGCCTTGCTATGCTGCTTGAAACACTAGAATTCGTATGGGTTTTGCTGGAGTGAGTTGAGATGGTTTGGAAACCCATCCAGGCCCTCCTTTTATAGGCTATGGTGGCTGGGGGTTATGGTCCAGTGAAATAAATCCCATGACCGTTTTCTAGCTGTTGGAGAAAACTAGCTGTTATATGGCTGTTGAAAACTAGCCGTTATATGGTTGTTGTGAGAGAGCTGACTAGCCGTTTTATAGCTGTTAGCAACAGTTTCTTGCAATTAAGCCCATAGCTGTTACACATTTGTACAACAACTATATTTCCAGCCTCTATATAACCAGAGGGACTCTCATTCAGTCCTCTAGATTTTTGTCCAGCCAACCATCTGCCTTAGCCACTAGTCGCACCGCGACTCGCACATGTCTCGCTCTGGTTCGCGAAGGGAGCACCCCTTTGCGACACGATGCGCACGTGCGAAGTGCAAAGTGCGCCACTAGCACCTCTACAGCCACACTGCCTCACATGTCCACGCCCACGCCCTAGCACCAAGCCCGAGACGGAGACAGAGACGGACGGAGACGGAGACGGAGACCGAGCCCGTGCCCAAGCCCGAGCCCAAGCGTGAGCACGCGCGCGGGTGTTCTAGTGTTACGCACTGGAACACGCAAGGTCCATAGTCCACGGACTAGGTAGGTAAATATTATAATACTCCACTATTATCATTTAAACCACATATTTTTCTTTTCTTTTCAATGTGGGACTATTCCCAAAAACCCACAAAACGGTGTTTTTTCCAAACAACATAATATATATTATATATTATTATTTATTATTATTAAAATATATTTTATTTAAAAATCAATATTTTGCAACAATCCCTCACTTGATTTTTAAAAAATATATATATATATTTTTCTCGGTTAAACAATTCTGCCAGAATAATCAGCTTATATGTATAAAGAAAAATATCTTTCGATTTTAATCTTCCCTTAGTGTAAGTATCTCAAAACTCTGTCGAAATGACTGGTAGCCGTAGCTTTGAACCAGTTATTCCTAGACAATAAAGTTGGAGAAACTACATACATATTCGCTATGTGTTTGTTAGAGTTTCCACAATATTGCTCAACACATTTAATGGTCATGTGCTTATCTTAATTCGTGAACGATTCCAAGAGAAAACTCCTAACTCTCATGAGAGACGGCACCATCTCTACGTTCATATAGGTGAAATCCTTCCAGTGTCTCCATTACTATAAGACACTTGTCATATAGACTGGATTTCATTAAGAGTTCTCAGACTCAACCCTCTTTCATAACGCTCAACACTTATTTATTATGGACGAGGTTTTATAATTTAGTACTGAAAAACTTTTCACATATCAGTGACTTGTTTTTACCCATTAAATCCAAATTTAGATATTTTCTAACTTCAGGTTGGGTTACCATCACTGGCGGAACTTTGGTTGAAGAGTTTCAACCCCATCCCTCTAGATGTAGCCTTTAATACCTCTCTCGGTAGAGGTTTAGTAAAAGGATCTTCCAGATTGTTGCTTGATTTCACATAGGAAATAGCAATGATTCCATCTCGAATCAATTGTTTGACATAATCATGTCGAAGACTTATATGTCTAGATTTACCATTATAAGTGCCACTATAGGCTCTAACTAATGTGGCTTCATGTCACAATGTAATGACATAGCCGATATAGGCTTTCCACAGAAAGAAATTTCTAATAGAAGATCCCTTAGCCACTCAGCCTCTTTGCCTGTTGCAGCCAGGGCTATAAATTCAGACTTCATGGTCGAGTGTGTTATGCAAGTCTGTTTCTTGGATCCCCAAGATACAGCCGTACCTCTTAGGGTGAATACCCACCCTGTAGTAGACTTATTGTCTCCTGCACTCGATATCCAGCTTGCATCGGTATATCATTCCAATACGGCAAGAAATTCTGAATAAAATAGTCCTAAGTCTTTGGTTGCTTTTAAGTAACCAAGGACTCTACTGATTGCATTCCAGTGTTCAGTATTGGGGTTACTAGTAAACCTACTAAGTTTACTCACAGCATATGCGATATCTGGTCTAGTGCATTGTATATCATACATAAGACTCCCTATACACTCGCATATTCTAATTGTGCAACGGTTCTTTCAGTATTTTCTTTTAGCTTGATACTTGGATCAAATAAGGTCTTTGCTTCTTTTATATTTAGATGGTTAAACTTGTTTAGTATCTTCTCAATATAATGAGATTGACACAAAGCATAACCCCCACAATGTTGTTTAACTTTGATACCTAAGATGGTATCAACTTGTCTAAGATCCTTCATTTTAAATATTGAAAATAGAAACCTCTTTATTTCAGTCACACTTTCCATTTTATTACTTATTATTAACATGTCATCAACATATAGAAAAATAATAACGATATAACTATTATCTACTTTAGAATATATGCATTTGTCAGCTACATTATGCATGAAACTATGAGATAGTATTTTTGAATCAAACTTCTCATGCCATTGTTTTGGTGCTTGTTTTAATCCATATAATGATTTGACTAATCCACATACTTTGTTTTCATTTCCTGTAGAATGAACCCTTCAGGTTGTTCCATGTATACCTCCTCATTAAGGTCACCATTCAGGAAAGCGGTCTTTACATCCATTGGTGGATGTGAAGATGATGTATGGAAGTTAGCGTAAATAATATCCTAATGGATATTATCCTAGCTATAAGAGAGTATGTGTCAAAATAATCTATCTTTTTTTTTTGTCTAAAACCCTTAGCTACTAATCGAGCTTTAAAGGTTTGGATAGTCCCATCAGTGTGATACTTCTTCCTAAATACCTACTTGCAACCTATGGGTCTAGAACCTGGAGGTAAGTTTACTAGTTCCCATGTTTGATTTGACACTATGGATTCCATTTCATCGTTTATAACTTCTTTCCATAAAGCTGAGTCTCTAGAGGATATAACCTCTTTATATGATTTAGGATAATCTTCTATAGTCATCACTATAAGTATTTGTTTTATAACATTTTCTCTATCTACTTCTAAAAGATGGAAAATGATGTGTTGTGAGTCTATGTAGTCATCTCCTAGACTCTTCTCTATTCTTGCCCTTTGACTCCTATGAGGTTTAATAGGAGCTTCCACTATCTGTAGAGCTATGCTATCTGGTTCTCTATTAGGAGTTTGGATTTCATTATCCTTTGACTCCAAGGATAGTGAGTTCTTAAAGAACTCAACGTCTCTTGATTCTATTATTGTATTAGACTCTATATCTAAAAGTTTATAAGCTTTACTATTTTGTGCATACCCTACGAAAGCGCACTTAATAGCTCTTGGTCTTAACTTAGTTCTTTTTGGATCAGGGGTTCTGCAGTATGCAAGACACCCCCACACTTTAAGATATCCTAGGTTAAGTTTTCTACTTCTCCATGTTTCATATGGAGATATTTTATACATTTTAGATGGTATTCTATTTAGAATATGGCATGCTATAAGCAGTGCCTCATCCCATAGACTTAGTGACAACTTTGCTCTTAACAGCATTGAGTTGATCATTTCTACTAATGTCCTATTCTTCCTTTCAGCTATTCCATTTTGTTGAGGTGTGTATGGCGCTGTACATTGATGTATCAGTCCATATTCTTCACAGAAGCTATCGAATTCATTGGAGAAGTATTCTTCTCCTCTATCGCTACGGAGAATTTTTATCTTCTTATTTAGTTGATTCTCTACTTCTACTTTGTATATTTTAAACATGTTCAATGCTTCATCTTTGCTCTTTAATAGGTACACATACACATATCTAGAGCAATTATCTATAAAGGTTATAAAGTACAGTTTACCTCCACGAGTAAGAATGTCGTTTAACTCACAGATATCACTGTGCACAAGATCCAATACTTGAGATGATCTTTCAACACTTGGAAAAAGTTTCTTCGTCATTTTGGATCGTATGCACACTTCACATATATCGATTTCATTATTTGTGTATGAGATTAAACCAGTCTTAGCCATGAACTTCAAGGTACTATACCTTATATGGGCTAGTCTATCATGACACAGTCCAACGGATTCAACCATATACGCAGAAGTGCTACTTTCATTCAGAGAAAACTTAACCATTCCGTTACAAGCGTATCCCCTTCCGACAAAATTCTCATTCTTAGACAGAATCAATTTACCTGACTCGTACACCACCCTTATACCTAGTTTTCCCAGAAGATCCCCACAAACTAAGTTTCGCCTCATGTCTGGAACGTGCAGTACATTGGTCAGAATCACTTTCTTCCCAAAGGTAAATATCAGTTCGACAGTTCCTTTACCGATGACCTTCGATCGGACTTCATTACCCATTTGGACTTCTTGACCATCGGTTAATTCCTCATAGGTTTTGAAAGCTGATTTGTCGTAGCACACATGTACTGTAGCTGCAGTATTATACCATCATCTTGAAACTTTGCCTTAGATGGTATTCACCTCAGTGATCATGGCCACAATATCGCCTTCTTCTACTGCACTTGCCTCTTGTTTAGATTTGTGATATCGGCATACTCGATCATAGTGCCTGGTTTTCCCACAGACATGGCATGGGCCTTTGAACTTTCCGTTCTTCTTTTGGGCATTTTTCTTGAATTTCCCTTTATTGGGTTTCAGAGAATTGTCCTTTTCGGGATGTTTGTTACTAGAGTTCTCTACTGCATATACTTTGGATGAGGTATTCCCGTTATCATTCTTTTTATCACGGTTACGGGATTTTTCCTCAATTCTGAGGTATTTCTGGATTTGTTCCAGTGTGTAGTCCTCAGTTTTATGCAACAACTTCTTTCTATAGTCTTTCCACATCGGTGGCAATTTGGTGATTATAGCCCCGACTTGGAATGATTCAGGAAGATATATTTTGATGGCTTTGATTTTGTTTACTATTAGCTGCAGTTCTTGGATTTGGGACAGCAGCGGTTTATTATCTACCATGTTGAAGTCAAAATACCTGGCGATGAAAAACTTGTTGGTACCTTCTTCTTCAGCCTTGTATTTGAACTTTAGAGCTGCCCAGATCTCCTTTGCTGATGACGTCTGTTGGTACAGATCGTACAAGCGGTCGGAGAGAGCATTCAGAATGTGTCCTCGACACAAGAGTTCGTCTTCGGCTCATTTGGTGCGGGCTGCTACCTGTTTAGGTGTGTCATCGTCGGTTGCTTCAGGTAGCGGTTGCAGATTTGAATCAATATATAGTAGATCTTTAGCGCCGTTAGGAGAAATTTCAGCTTGTCTTGCCATCTTGTAAAATTGGTTCCATCGAACCGATCAAGACGTATCAAGTCCTGATTCATCAGCTTGATAGATGAAATACTGTCGGCTTCCATTATCAAGAATGACGCTTTAAGATTGTTGAAAATTATACAGATTAATGAAATTTCTGTATAATATGGAAACCGAAAATATTACGATAATCAGAAATAAGGACAGGCTGAAGCACGTCTCAAAAATGTTGCCCTTAAAGCGTTATTTGCCCCTACTCAAGTAAATTGAGTATGCCGACAGGTTACAGGCAAATAGCTTCTAGGATACGACGAGCTTGATATGGGTCTGCGTTCAGCAAACACGAAGGCCCACCAAATGGAACTCTATTACACACTTTCTGGCAGTATTACAATATATAGAAAAATCCCAAAAGAAATAAAAAGAAAGAGAAAAGTGATTTTGACCACTGCACTGGTCAGTTCAAATCTTCAGCCACTGGTTCAGTAGAACCGTCCTAGACCACACCGCTGGTCTATTCTTCAAGCTAAGATTCAAGCCTTGCTATGTTGTTAGAAACACTAGAATTCATATGGGTTTTGTTGGAGTGAGTTGAGATGGTTTGGAAACTCATCCAGGCCCTCCTTTTATAGGCTATGGTGGCTGGGGGTTATGGTCTAGGGAAATAAATCCTATGACCGTTTTCTAGCTGTTGGAGGAAACTAGCCGTTATATGGCTGTTGGAAACTAGCCATTATATGGCTGTTGTGAGAGAGTTGACTAGCCGTTTTATAGCTGTTAGCAACAGTTTCTTGCAATTAAGTCCATAGCTGTTACACATTTGTGCAAAGTGCGCCACTAGCGCCTCTACAACTACACTGCCTCACATGCCCACGCCCTCGCACCGAGCCCGAGCCCGTACGCGCAGGGGTGTTCCAGTGCTACGCACTGGAACACGCAAGGTCCATAGTCCATGAACTAGGTAGGTAAATATTATAATACTCCACTATTATCATTTAAACCACAGATTTTTCTCTTCTCTTTTCCATGTGGGAATATTTCCAAAAACCCACAAAACGGTGTTTTTTCCAAACAACATAATATATATTATATATTATTATTAAAATATATTTTATTTAAAAATCAATATTTTGCAACATGTTGTGGCCTTTATTCCTGCTCGAATTGTGGCATGGTGGACAGATGACCAAGTTGGGAGTAGTTACAACCCATTTACCGGTCCAGATCATGCACATATTTCCTGTAGGAACGTTTATGGGGTAGGGCTTTCCCTGTCTCGAGAGGGATGATTTAAGGGTTTGTATGTTTACAAAAGGTTCAGTCTAGCTAATTATAATTTTCTGTTAAGGTAGGGATACTTTTGTATTTCAAGAGGAGTTTAAAATAAAAAAGAATTTTTATCTCAAAATTTTCTACAGTTGGGATTTTACTTTTTAATTATTTTCTTTACAAAGTAGGGGATTGAGAACAGTGAGAGCCATGTAACGCGTGTTTAACATCCAACTTGTCACTAGATGTTAACCAACGTTATTATCAGGTGAACTAAAAATCATGGAGGATCCAATCATAAAGTGGGCTAATTCATAAAAATAATATATACCACTCAAAGCAACTAAATTTAATTGCGGCTCATTTGATCAGCATAATTACTTGTCAATGTGACCGTCATGGTAGCGTTTATATGTTGGATGTTTCACAAATACCATGTGGGCCTACAAATCTCAACTTTCTCTACATTTAAATAAATAAATAAATAAAAGAAGCTGAGGCCATTTTCCTACTTACCTCTCTAAAAAGCACCTCCTAGACTAGGCAGATCTTTTACATCCAATTTAGAATACTGAATTTGGCCATTGACAGTTCTATGTTAACCATCCATTCAATGACTGACTAAATCAGTACGATTGTTTGCTCTCTATTAGTCTTGATCAGATGATTTGATACACGTGCATGACTTTGACAGCCTGAATTTAGGTTTTTTTTTTTTTTTTTTTTTTTTTTTTGCTTGCGAGGGATGAATCACGTACGTACATATCAGCTACATATTCCTCATACAATATTAAAATAAAAACCCAGCGTTTTCCCAAAAAAGTTTCCACTATAATAAGAGCCAACACACATCACAATAAAAAGCAAACGCATTATATGTTTACAAAACAACCAAAGTCCATAATCAAAATATGCCACACGTGCAGGTCATCCAGGCCATGCAAAAGTTGGCCCACCGTTTGTGGACACAACGAACGGTTTAAGTCAAACACTACCGACAGTCCGATTCAAGGACATGCACTTGTTGTGCACCTTATAAGTGTACCCGCTTGATTTTTGCAATGGGTGATCTTCATGTGGGACTGAATACTTTTGCACGGTTGAGATGTCCTACACACACGTAGCGTGTAAGCTAACATGCAACCGATTTGTAGGAGATCATTCATCTTACTCTTTGAGACGAGAGGCACAAATCACCTAGAAAACCCTAGGAACGCAGATTGGGGTGGAGGGGCTGAGAAAAGGCAAGTGTTTGGAATGTAAGTGGAGGTGCGCTTGGCTGGACTCATGGATCGAATGGCTGGTTGATTGAGATAAGCATACTTGCTTTTGGTCCACCTGCATGTATTATACGTTTTCCATTAATACAATCCATCCAATGTATAAAAAATGGGAAATTATAAAAGTCTTACCCAATTTGGACTTTTGTACTATATGTTCAAAATTGTTGGGATTTTTAATGCAAAATTCTTAATTTCACTAAAATAAAGCCTTGATATTTGAAACGTTTTAGGGGTGAAATGACAAAAATGCCTATCTTTTTTTCGTATCACCTAGCGCAACAGTCATACTTATCTACTTATTAGGTAAACCACATGTGTACTTTGGATTAGATTGGTGGTTGTCAGTCATCTTCTATAGCGTGGCCCACTTGGTGAGTGGCTTAGTCTGATTTTCACGTCAGGTGATAGCCATGGCAAGGCCATCGTTTTGGAAGGGTTGGATGTGGTACAAACTAGCATGTTGCTACAATTGCCCAACTACTTGTGTGTGAGACCTCAAATCCAAAAGCAAATGTGGAAGGAGCCTAATAGGATGCCGTGGGCTGCCATAAGGACGTGTGTCCATGTCAAGCCCAGCTCTTGAGAATAAGGAATACTTGGCCCACCAATGTTAAATAAGTTGGGTTAAGTAAGGCTGTTGGACCTCAAGCATGTCTAAGCGCAGATCTAGCCCATCCATGTACTAGGTCTAAAACTCAAGTCTCAGGCCTACCTTTAGATCCAAGTAATGGTCTGGTTTGGGGTCAGGGTCAGCCCAAGCCCGATGTATTTAATAATAAATGGGTCAAGAAATCTGATTATAACCCAAATCGAATCGCTGAAAATTTCTAGAGCTGAAATCCAACTCGACCCTATCCATTTAATTGCAATCAGGTCAGGCTCAACCAACTCGCTCAACCATGCAGTAACTTTAGTATCTCATATTAAGCCTTTTGGCTATACGAGTTTTCATGTACAGGGAGCTCACTATTACACATTCATGGGATTGACTTATTTTATAACGTGTATGATTCATCTCATCTATACACTTGCAGAAGAGTAATCACTCGTGTATGTTAGAATACCTTTGTTTTGTGTTAATAGGTTAGGTCGGGTTATTTGGCCTTGCACATTGATCCAGTGTATATATGGGTGGCTTGGGTCAGGTCAGGTGGGGTTGGCCTAAACCCATGCCCAATATTCGAGTAGTTTAAATGGGCGTCTCTCTCTCTCTCTCTCTCTCTCTCTCTCTCTCTCTCTCTCTCTCTCTCTCTCTCTCTCTCTCTCTCTCTTCTTGCGCCTGACCTGACTTGGCCTGAACCTAGCTTAAAAATGAGTTAGGCTAATTGATTCATGGGTCAACCCAACCTATTGCCACCCCGAGCTCAGACCCAGTTAAAAGTGGGGGCGCAGGTTGGGTAGGCCACAAAATTTAGAGCTGTACGCGATCTGAATCGAGTCGAGCTTGGCTCAGCTCTGCTTAGTTTGAAAGGCAGGCTACCCCAGCTTGAACTTGAGTTGGCCCGATTTTCGAGCTTGATTGCCTAACTCAGCTTAGCTCGGTCAACAACTTAGGTTAGCTCGAGCTGAGTTCGAGCCAAGCTTGAGCTCGATCTTTTGAGCCGAGTTTGAGTTCGAGCCTACAAGTTGAGTTCGAATTTAGATTCTAACATTATATATATAATTTATTTAAATATATAAATATTTATATTAAGTGAACCCGATTTGATTGGAACTAAGTACGGGTTGGGTCGATTTTCGAGCTTAACTGCTCAACTTTGCTCGGCTCGATCAACAACTTAGTTCGGCTCAAGCCGAGCTTTAGCTCGATCTTTTGAGCCGAGTTTGAGTTCGAGCCTACGAGTTGAATTCGAGTTTAGGTTTTAGAATTATATGTATATATATATATATATATATAATATTATAATATATAATATGTATTATAATAGATAATATATAATTTATTTAAATATATAAAAGTGAATCCAATTCGATTCGAACAAAGTCAAGTTCGAGTTAAGTTCTAGCCAAATTGAGTTGAGCTTGGACTCAGCTCAAAATTTTTTTGACCTAAAAAAATCAACTCAATTAGGCTCCAAACTTAGTTCAAGATTACCAAACTAACTCAGTTCATGTACAGCTCCAACCAAATCAGTGCAATTGCAACTCTAGAGGTGAATTTGTGACTTGTTTGAGTTGGATGCAACCTGTCCGAGTCAACTCAGACATGGTTGAGTTGGAGCAGGTTTGGCACCACGAGTCAGCAATAAGAAAACAGATGCCTTGGCCTGACTTGTCCGAGTCACCACTCAACTTGGCCAAGTCACAACTTGACTCGAGGCCGAGTGAGTCGTCCCATAGGACCGGGTCTTAAAATCATGCTGAAGAGCGAAAAACATATGAAAAGGAGTTCAACCATTACCAGTCCTTTATTCCCACGCGTATCTCTTTGTTGTCATCATCTTTCCTGTTGTTCTCTTCCTTCTTGGTGCCATCCTTCATGTCCTCTTCCAGTGAGTCTTCAAAAAGTTTGTAGTTTTCCTCCTGTCCACCAAAAGCACACACTTCATAAATATCAAGGATGATTTTGTGCATTTGTGACCCATTTTTTAATTATCCAAATCAAACGGTTGAATCTTCCAATTTGGGAAACTATTTTAGGGCTCCACATTGGTGGTGGTTGTGACAATTGGATGAAGTGGTTCCACATGCGCGTGGTCTAATTCTTCTATGTCAAGAAAGGTAATTGCTTATTTAGTGGACAAGCTAACTTGCTTGAACTGACCAAGGTCGAGGATGCCTTTTATGCATGATTTTATTTTAAGTACCATATGCACAAAAACCTAGTGTTTAACCCATCTTTACGTTTCAATTAGCTAGTGTAGATAATCAACTGTTTGTAAAAATAATCCAATAGATGGGCCATCTCATAAACAGCCAATTGCAAAAAGAAAAACTAAAAGAAAGTTTTATCAAAAAAAAAAAACACATCTACTTAAAGCAAAATTTATAATGCAGTAACTATTTTAAATAGATTTTCAGAAAGATTACTCATTAATATAAGTAATTATTACTAGAGCACACGAGGTAAGGCTACTTAAGGGGGGACGGTGCACTCACACCACAATGGGTGCTCGAACCGTGACCTTATGTTGATACTCTTGTGAGTCTACCATTGAGTCATAGGATCGCGGGCATCTTAAGTTACTTAAGATGAATTACTTATACCTTAAGTAACTTATTTTGAATTTCACTTTTTATATATATTGGAATAATTAACTTTAAACAAAAAATTTATTTGTAAGTGATCATAAACCAAACTTATTTATATCAAATAAGTTACTTATCTATTCTTGTAGGTGGAAAAAGTAACTTATTTGATTCTGATAAATAAGTTACTCATCTATTCTTGTAGGTGGAAAAAGTAACTTATTTGATTCTGATAAATAAGTTACTCATCTATTCTTGTAGGTGGAAAAAGTAACTTATTTGATTCTATCCAAATTGGGCCCTTAGGGTGAGCCACCTGAATCTTGGATGGCCTTGATTTCTAGGATGGACTTAAATTTTGGTATAACATCTAAGGGAGTGGATTAAGTGAGACCTCGTATCCACCTAGATGGGTGGGACCCCTGACTGGGGGCTCAGTGGTGTATGTGCCTTAAATCCATACTATCTAACCATTTTGAAAGTTTTTTTTTTTTTTTTTTAAGGGATGATCCCCAAAGTGAAGCTGAATCAAATCTTAGCTGGACCACATCACGGGAAACCATTGTGATTGAATGCTGACCACTAAAAACTTCATGGATTCCACCGAAATGTATATTTTCCATCCAAGTTGATAATGTCACAAACACATGAAAAGACCACACAAATATCATCTTGATCCAAAGCTTTTGTGGTCTACAAAAAGTTTGTAAGGGTCAATAACCACTGTTTCCTGTACTATGGTCCATCTAAGATTTGGAACTGTTGAGAAGTGGAGCCACATGCGCGGATTTCGTGTCTCAAGTCTTTTCGCAACTGGGATGCAGAAAGGAGTTTTACGGATTTCGTGTCGCAAGTCTTTTCGCAACTGGGATGCGGAAAGGAGTTTCGCGGATTTCGTGTCGTAAGTCCTTTCGCAACTGGGATGCGGAAAGGGAAGTTGCCAAAATTATAAATTGAGGTCCCTAGGGCTATTCTAGGGTTAAGGTGAATATTGGGGAGCTATTCTAAGGTGTGGGAAAAGGGTTTTCTCTGTATCTCCAAGGGAGAGGTTAGTATATTGCCTTGTAATCTTCGTTCTTCATAGTAGAAGTTTGTATCTGTGGTTTTTTACCTTAGTTTGGGGTTTTTCCACTTATATCTTGTCTCGTGGTTTATTTGGATTGCTTTGATCTATTTCTAGTTTATATTTCTTCTTGTTTATCTCTTGTGGGTGAGGCTTGAGATTGGAACTAGGTTCATTGCGTTGTTGGCGTGCTGCCCAACAACTGGTATCAGAGCTATTGGTTTAGTTCTATTGGAAGCGATGGCGGAAGATGTAAAAACTAGAATTGAAAAGTTTGATGGTTCAAACTTTGCCTTCTGAAAGATGCAGATGGAGGATTATCTGTATCAGAAGGACCTCTACATTCCTCTAGGAGGAAAATAGAAGAAACCAGAAAAGATGACAGATGATGGATGGTTTTTACTGGATAGGAAGGCTTTAGGAACGATTCGACTCTCTTTGTCTAAGAGTGTCGCTTTCAATATATCCTAGGTGAAAACTACAAAAGAATTAATGGAAGCCCTAGCCATCATGAATGAAAAGCCCTCAACATCCAATAAGGTTCATCTTATGAAACAGCTATTCAACATGAAGATGTCAGATGGTGGGAGTGTGGCTGAACATCTAAACGAGTTCAATATAGTCACGAGCCAGTTAGAATCCGTTGGCATTGTTTTTGAGGATGAGGTCAGAACGTTATTGATCTTATCCAGTTTGCCAGACAGTTGGGATGGTTTGGTGATTGCTGTGAGCAATTCTTCAGGGTCGATAAAGCTGAAATTTGATGATGTGGCTGGTCTAATTCTCAGCGAAGAATCTAGAAGGAAGGCATCAGGAGTTTCATGGGACTCAGGGAATGCTCTAAACATTGAATGAAGAGGAAGATCGCTGAACAAAGGAGACAATAAATACGGGTGTTCTAAGTCGAGGAAGAAGTCCAAGGGACCGAAAGATAAAGACGGGTGTTGGCATTGCGGCAAGAAGGGGCACATGGAACGTGATTGCAGGGCGCTTAAGAAACAAGAAGGAAGCTCTTAAGGTGGGAAGAATTCAGTGAATCTATCTGAGGAGAGTGACACGGAGGCGTTGATCTTGTCTCTTGATGCGAGTAATGAGTCTTGGGTTATAGACTCTGGTGCTTCGTTTCATGCTACTTCATGTAATGAAGTTTTGCGTGATTATGTGTCAGGTGATTTTGGGAGAGTCTACCTGGGTGATGATGAGCTGTGCAGTATTGTTGGAAAGGGGGACGTTCATGTAAATCAGAAAGACGGAATAGTCTGGAAATTGAAGGATGTCAAACATGTACCGTGTTTGAAACGTAACTTGATCTCTGTGGGGTAGTTGGTCGATACCGATTATGTGACGACATTTACTAATGATTTCTGGAAGATTATAAAAGGTGCCTTAGTAATATCTCGAGACAAAAAGGAAGGTACTTTGTACGTGACTTCAGGATCGTATAGTTCACTCGCAGTCGCATCAACTGGAGTGAATGGGCAGTTATGGCATCAAAGGTTGGGACATATGAGTGAGAAGGGGATGGAAGTGCTATTATCGAAAGGAAAATTACCAGGGCTGAAGTCTATTGACTTAAAATTCTGCGAGGACTGTGTGTATAGCAAGCAAAAGAGAGTAAGCTTCAAGAAGATGAGACACGCTCCAAAGAAGCATCTGTTAAAGCTTGTACACAATGATGTGTGGGGACCAGCACAGTTATTATCTCTTGGTGGTTCACATTATTTTGTCTCCTTTATTGATGATGCTAATAGAAAACTGTGGGTCTATTTCTTAAAGCCCAAATCTGATGTATTTGATGTATTTAAGAAGTGGAAAGTCATGATAGAAAATGAGACAGGTAAAACAGTAAATATCTCAGATCTGATAATGGGGGAGAGTATTGTGATAAGAGGTTTGAGGAGTATTGTGCAGCAAATGGAATCAAATATCAGAAAACGATTCCAGGGACACCATAACAGAATGGTGTGGCTAAGCGCATTGACAGGACCATCCTTGAGCACGCCAGGAGCATGAGATTACATGCAGGGTTGCCCAAGACTTTTTGGGCGGATGTTGTAAATATTGCCGTATATCTCATCAATAGAAGTCTTTCAGCACCATTAGATGGTGGGCTACCAGAAGAAACGTAGACTGGGAAAGAAGTGAACCTAGCACATCTCAGAGTGTTCGGTTGCACTTTATATGTTCACATTGATGCAGAGCACAGAAACAAGCTGGATGCGAAGTCCAGGAGGTGCACGTTTATAGGCTATGTGCAGCATGATTTTTGTTACAGGTTTTGGGATGTAGAAAACAGGAAAATCATCAGAAACAAGTACGTATTCTTCAATGAAAAAGTGATGCATAAGGACAGTGTGCATGAAAATAAGACTGAGGAGAAAGAATTTATAGAGTTAGAAGAGTTACCGGACACGAGTGTTACAACGCCACAGGATGATCATGCACAGAATCATTATGAGGCAGGGCTACAGACACCAGTATTGAGGAGGTCTACTCGGGAGAGGAGACCCACGATCCGATACTCACCCTCCTTATATTATCTACTACTGACAGATAATGGTGAACCAGAGTGTTTTGAAGAGGCATTACAGTCAGATACACGGGTTAAGTGGGAGTAGGCCATGGATGAGGATATGGACTCTCTTGAGTCTAATCGTACATTAGAGCTAGTCACTCTACCAAAGGGTAAGAAAGCTCTTCATAACAAGTGGGTTTACAGATTGAAGGAGGAGCACGATGGTTCGAAACGGTACAAGGCCAGATTGGTTGTGAAAGAGTTTCAACAAAAGGCAGGTATCGATTTCACTGAAATATTTTCACCAGTAGTGAAAATGTCTATGATTCGTATGATCTTAAGTATAGTGGCTACAGAGGACTTACATCTAGAGCAGCTAGATGTTAAGACAGCCTTTCTTCATGGGGACCTTGAAGAAGAGATATATATGCATCAACCAATAGGATACGTGGCACCAGGAAAGGAGAACAAGGTGTGCAAACTGAAGAAGAGTTTATATGGCCTGAAGCAGGCCCCGAGGTAGTGGTACAAGAAGTTCGACAGTTTCATGTCGGGAAACGGCTTTAGGAGATGTCATGCAGACCACTGTTGTTACTTGAAGAAGTTTGATACGTTATACATCATTCTTCTTTTGTACATTGATGATATGCTTGTGGTCGGTTCAAGCATGAAGGACATCTCAGATCTCAAAAGACAACTGTCTAGAGAATTTGCCATAAAGGATTTAGAAGCTGCAAAACAAATTCTAGGCATGATGATAAAGTATGACAGGGAAAACAAGAAACTAGTTTTGTCACAGGCAGAGTACATAGCCAAGGTACTTGACCGATTCAATATAAGAGGTGCTAAGCCGGTTAACACTCCATTAGCCAACCACTTCATGCTATTTAAGGAGCAAGGGGTAAAGACGCAGGAGGAACGGGACTACATAGCTAAAGTCCCATATGCGTCAGCTATTGGGAGTCTCATGTATGCTATGGTGAGCACGAGTCCAGACATTGCTCAAGTAGTGGGAGTTGTTAGCAGGTTTATGAACAACCCCGGGAAGGAACATTGGGAAGCTGTGAAGTGGATTCTTAGATATTTGGTAAGTACTAAGGATGTAGGGTTGTGCTATGGTGGATCAGAGATCAAGCTACAAGGCTACATGGATTTAGATTTGGCAGGAGATATTGATAGCAGGACAAGCACTACAGGTTATGTCTTTACTCTAGGTAGTGCTGCAGTCAGTTGGGTCTCTCAGTTATAGAAGATAGTATCTATCAGTACGACAGAAGCAGAATATGTTGCGCTACAAAAGCATGCAAGGAGATAGTGTGGATGTAAGGTTTCATGGAAGAGTTGGGTAAGAAGCAAGCAGATTGCAAACTGTACAATGACAGTCAGAGTGCAATACACTTGGCTAAGAATTTAGCCTTTCATTCAAGGATCAAGCATATTGCCATTATATATCACTTCATACGTTTGTTACTGGAAGATGGATCGATTGCTCTGGAGAAGATTCATACAAGTGAGAATCTCGCGGATATGTTGGCCAAGGCGATCACACGAGAGAAGATGAAGCTCTGTTCAGCTTTGATTGGTCTTGAGGCTTGAAGACGGGGATGTGGTGCACTCCGGATGAAGAAGACAAAGGTTTATGGCGATGTGTCTCCAAGTGGGAGATTGTTGAGAAGTGGAGCTACATGTGCAGATTTCGTGATTCATTCCCTTTCACAACTGTGATGCGGAAAGGAGTTTCGCGGATTTCGTGTCGCAAGTCCTTTCGCAACTGGGATGCGGAAAGGGAAGTTGCTAAAATTATAAATTGGGGTCCCTAGGGCTATTATAGGGTTAAGGTGAATATTGAGGAGCTATTCTAAGGTGTGAGAAAAGGGTTTTCTTTGTATCTCCAAGGGAGAGGTTAGTATATTGCCTTGTAATCTTCGTTCTTCATAGTGAAAGTTTGCATCCGTGGTTTTTTACCCTAGTTTGAGGTTTTTCCACTTATATCTTGTCTCGTGGTTTATTTAGATTGCTTTGATCTATTTCTAGTTTATATTTCTTCTTGTTTATCATTTGTAGGTGAGGCCTGAGATTTGATCTAGGCTCACTGCATTGTTGGCGTGCTGCGCAACAGGAACTGCTTCAAATTTTTTTTTTTCAATTATGCCCTAAAATGAGCTTTCAATACGGATGGATGGGGTGGATGTAGTCGCATACATCACAGTAGGCCCCACTGTCAGGGGTCCCACCCACCTCAGTGGATCTGGGGTCTCATCCAATCCGCTCCCGACATCTAATGGTTAGAGTGTAAAAATCAATGTGATGGCAATCTCTTTACCAACTCTTTTGTTGATGATTTTAACATTTGACTTTTGGATTTAATTACCAGCCGTTCAAAATTTACTTTCTTCTAAATTCATCTTTCATATACAATCCATTCAACAAATGTTTCTTAGAAGAAGCCCTATAAAACGTGATTTAAAATATGAATGGCTCAGATCATCACATAGGATGCAATTTCTCTGTGAATACCCCACCCCTGTACGGTAGCTGTGGCATGGCGGTCAGCGCATTCGTTCAAAACCCCACTTGCCCCTATGAACTGTCCATCTGATACGATCTTCAATGCACAGGCAAATCAAAGCTGTTGGATGTGCGTGTTGGTGGCTATAATACCCTGGGCTATCTAACAGTGATGACCTACTTACAACATAAAAGATCTGAGCTACTTATCAGGTGGACTGCATCATCAATGTGCCTGATCCACCCGTCCACTAGGTGTGTTGCCACAACTTCACCTTCAAGCCCAAAAAATCAGGCAACCTATGAAAGTGTACTAAGATGGGACTCCCACCATTAGTTGAGTGTGGCCCACCGTGGGTTTATATATCTCATCCAATCAGTTATTCTTGTGCAAATCATCAGGATGAAGGGTCATTCCGAAAATCACGCTGTTTTGAAACTCAGGTGGGACACACCAGGTTTTATTCATAATTTTCACACTATTTCTCATGATGAGGCCCATCAGAGTTTTGGATCAGTGTAATGTGACCATTATTTTTGTGACTGCACAATGCTTATCAGGAAAACACTTTGATAAAATCATCCTAACCATCCGATGAATGGAAAAAGAAAATCAACAGTCCACATCAACTGCAAAAAAAAAGAAAAAAAAAAAAAAGGCAATCATCCATCTAGATTGTCTTTCCACTGCATGTAAGAAACAATTTAATTGGATCACCCAAACTGTCCAATTGAAGGTGAATAACTATTTATGGAAAATGCTAACGGTCTTATTCAAGTGAACAAATGAACCATCCTAATTGACAGTGGAAAAGGTCCACTTGTTGGTCTAGACCATTTATCATGTGGATGACCACCTAGAACGTGTGAGGATGGCAGTGGACCAAGCAGCCTTCCTCCTAATTGGCTTTGGATTGGGCCTGGACCTATTAGCTTGGTCCATATCAGCTGCGCATGACCAGCAAGGCTCCAAGCGCCCATTGCCACTGCTAAGGAAAACTATCCCTCTTAACTCTCACTGATTACTTTGATCAGATAACACTAACATCAAATCATTGGTGAATAATGACCAATAAAGTCAACGTTACAAATTGATTCGTTTGAAAAAAAACAACAATTTCACAA
This sequence comes from Magnolia changhungtana, assembly GCA_030180095.1. NCBI lineage: Eukaryota > Viridiplantae > Streptophyta > Magnoliopsida > Magnoliales > Magnoliaceae > Magnolia > Magnolia changhungtana. Next base: position 1,289,600 of record JASAUF010000344.1, on the reverse strand, counting down.
AATAAAACTTCTCTTGATTGACATTTCCCAATTTCACAAAATTGTATTTTGGCAACCAAACATGGTAGAAAGAAAATCACAAAATCAATTCATGAAATTAGTCGCAACCAAACGCTTCATGCTCATGATTCAAACGATCACAATTTAACTACAATGATGGCGATGAAGATGAAGAAAAAACAAAAGGAAACTAAGCTAAAGTAGAACACTTAAAAAATAAAAAATAAAAAATCATGAGTGGGTCCGAACATCCTGACCGTGAGATTCCGGGCCCTGATCCTGGCAGCGGCCTTTTGGGCTGCAAGGAGATGATCTTCTTCCTCCGTCTTCTTACGTTTCCAGAACTGTGCAATCTCCTCCAAAGTCACACTCCTACTAACTGTGACCTGCCGTGCAGCCCATGCCTTTGGTAGTGGCGGAGGCGGAGGTGGCGGTGGTGGGAGGGACTTGGATTTTCTGTCCATGCTACACTTGATATTCACCTCTATTTCCTTCATCATGTAAACTTCCATCTACTACTTACGTTCTTCTAATTCTCCTCCTTTTTGTTATGGAAACGTAAGGGAGATTGGACACTTGAAGCCCAGCATTCTCTACTTCCCACTACAAAACTACTAATCCAACCTAACATTCAAACATGACTATGGGTTGGGCTGGTGCATGTTTTGTCTACCTTTAAAGAGGTGAGCTGTGGCACGTGTGTGCCAAGTAGGTGGACTTGTGAGATCCGGGTTGATCAATAGGTGGGGCCTTCTTTGATTCGTAAAGTAGGCCATCTGACTCTTATATGGCCCAAATTACAAAAATGGACGGTAAGAATGAAAATCATTAATGGGCTATATTCAACGCGCATGTTAGATAAATAGATCAGATCAACCTGGGTTTCAAAATCTGCATGTTGATATAGAACCCCACCTGGTACATGGACCGGATCGTGATAGGAAAATGGTCTTAGGATATGGATAGCTTTGACCATCCGCATGTGAATTATTTTTATTTATTTATTTATTTATTTTTTTTGTGTGTGCGCGCGCGTGTACCATTGCTCTGCTTCGGAGTTTACACTGCCAAACTTTTAGGTTATAGGCCACCTGGCCAAATGAAGGGTCCTGGTTAATGAGCACGGTGGTCATGGGCTGCCTTGACCGGTTGGGTTGAGTTGCATACACCTTGATGAACTTGTTGGCTAGGGCTTTAACCCGAGTATGCCTACAGGGCCAACCGGAAAAGCAGATTGAAGGAACCCACTGGCAGCCTTGCCCATAAGTGTATGTTTTCAACCTAAAAAAGGATAGCTAGTTGCCATGGGTAGTGATGTAATGGGCTACTTTCCAACCATTCGTGGGCTTGGCATATTGGGCCCGAGGTCTTGGCCTAAGCCTAGATTTCAAGATCATTCATTAATTGGATTGGAGCTATGTTTATAGGACTCGGATTGAGTAGTGTAGCACACACAACCGACGTGGTGTGTTGACGTGGCAAAGTTCTGTAGGGTCCACCTTGATCTATGTATTGTTTATCCACGCTCATGTCAGCGTACGAGCTAAAAACGAAAGTAGATCCGAATCATAAGTGAACCATACAAGAGGAAACAGTGGCAATTAAATGCCTGCCATTAATAAAAACTTCCTAGGCCCACCGTAATGACTGCCCATTATAATATTTATTTGCCATCCAACCTGTTAATAGGGTCACACAAACCCGGATGAAGGGAAAACAAATCAACTTGATTCAAAATTTTATTGGCCCACAAGAAGTTTTTAATAGTCGATCACCACTGTTTCCTGTAGTGGTCCACCGGAGACTTAGATGCGTAAATGCCCTACTCTTGGGGTTGGCGTATTGGGCTAGAGGTCTAGGCCTAGGTTTAGGATTCGAGCTCATTTATAAATTAAGCTAGAACTATATTTAACAAACAGGTCAGCTAGCTGGAGCTGAATTCCAACATATGGCATGCATGCATGAGATTGGAATTATGAACTCTATATTTTCTTTTCTTTTCTATTTTTAATTTTCAGCAGTGAATATACCATGGCTCAAAATCACAATGTTTAGATGATCATGTTGGGGACCGCAGAAACATACAGAGACGAATCAACTGGAGTAATCCAATCACACTAAGCAAGCAAAAAGAGAACACAATGATTTAACATGAAAAAAATAAATCATTTCAAAGAAAATAAACCATGGCATAAAACGACAAAAAATTATAATGAAAAATAGAAATTACAAGAGAAAAGAGCTTAGTCAATCTGAACGACCTCAAATCAAACCCTTGAAATCCTTTGGATGAATGCAAAACCCAAGAATTATCTCCCATTCCTGTTTACACCCAAAATCTAGCTTATCCGCTTTTCAGATGGTGCACACAAAGGAAACAAGTTGAAGGATGAATGTTGCCTGTATGCTGTTTCCAATCATACAATCCACCTCAATCACCAGTGAGCTTGATTTTGAGGTCCTGATTCTAATATGGGATGATGTGTCTGGTGGCCGGAGTGGATTCCACGTAAGCATCATGGTATGGTCCAAAAGAGCCACAACCTGCGCAGAAACCTCATTGATACCATGGCGGCCGTTAAAAAAATTCGTAGTCTTTTTTTTTTTTTTTTTAAATGGAATTGGTCAAAATGTCAATTGGAGCTATTTTTGTATAAATTATCTAGACTATCCAAATTAAAGGCTAAAGATCGGATTGGTACAATTGTTAGATTATTACAATGTTGGGATGGTAGACCATAAAATCTGTGTTAGAATTAACTTACAGGTTAGATCAAATGTTTGGGCTGTCTAAATGTCCCAATGCAACAAGGAGCTGTATACCTTACCGTGCATCACGATTCTTCGATGATCTCTCTAAACAAATCTTTTTTGTCAAAACAAAACCCACGGATTGAAAGAATCCAACCTTGGTTAGTAGAAAGCGGACAAAAGCACACAACTGTAATGAAAATACTGACCATTTAACAAATTGAATAAAGAGATTCATGGGAGAAATGTTATTTAATATTTGCAGGCACCTAATCTCCTTTAGCCAATTCAAGTGTTTACACCTGTAGAAATGGCAGACGCATGCCTGATCCCAAATATTCCAATGGGGAATTGTTTGAATGCTAGCCCAAGCGTCAGGCCATGGTACCCGTGAGTTGGGCATCACACCCAGGATTATCCATTCACTACCATGAATTAGTAGTGAATCTCTCTTATGAATGCTCCATGGAGCTCTGTTTCTCTTATCAAACTTGCTGACTGCTAATATTGCACACGTGAGAGATTCAAATCTGGGCCATTAATTAGGTAGGCCCAAGAATCAGACAGATCTGCTCATCAGGTGCAGATTAGTTGTTACCCTTACCATGGGGCCCACCTTGATGATTTTTATATATCCACACTGCCCATCTGCTTCTCCGGATCATTTTAGGACATGGTACAAATGGTACCAGAAATTTAGCAGATCCAAATCTCAGGTGAACCACACAACAAGAAATAGTGTTGGTTGAGTGATTCACCATTAAAAATTTCAAAGGCCCATTGTAAGATTTTCTAATTTTTATTTCCCATCCAACTCTTGATAATGACAGAAGACCAGGATGAATGGAAAATACTAATATTAGCATTTTTATTTCCCATCCAACCTGTTGATAACGTCAAGAAGACCTGGATGAATAGAATATACTAATATCGGCTTGAACCGAGACTTTTGTGGCCCGTAAAAAAGTTTTAATGATCATTGGTCACTTTTTCTAGTGGTATGGTCCATCTGAGATCTAGATCTTCTAATGTTTTGGGAACGCACCATAAACTGAGATGGAAAAACAGATGGAAAGCATCGATATACAAAAAAATACATTAAGGTGGCCACACACGGCTGGGTAACACCCTCTAATCTGTTACCCGGGTAACAGCTAATCCATTCCCCTGCTCATCATGTGGGACAAAAGTATGAAATATATGGTGAAAAAGAGATTGAGGAAACTTCCACATTTGGAAAGGGCTACATGGTGTGGTCCTTTTAGCTTTTTATATGAAGATTCACACTGTTTCCATGGTGTGGTCCTTTTAGCTTTTTATGTGCTTCATATTTTGGGATAAGGCCCTAAAATCATCCGGTAAAATGTATAGACAGATTGGATAAAATACTAAGGGGGCGTTTGGTGCATGGATTAAAATGGAATTGAGTGGGAGTGGGTTTTAAGAGGATCGTTGCGATATACTGTCTGGGACTCACATAAGGTATGGGCTGTGAAGTCCTTTTTTGGAATCAGCACCGATGGTAAGGTTTGAGCACGAATTAGATACCGACAAGGTCAGCAGCCAAATCGCTACTGAAGTGACATCACCAAGCTCTGTGGACCCCACCATGATGCATGTGTTGTATCCATATCATCCATCCATTTGGAGAGATTGTTTTATGGCATGAGAAAAATAATGAGATAGATATAAAGTTCAAGTGGACCGCACCATAGAAAACAGTGGGGACAGTAACAACTACCATTCAAAACTTCTTAGGGGCCACGGAATTTTGTAATCAAGCTTATATTTTTGTTTTCACTTCAACTACCTCTATGTTAACTTATGAATAAGTTGATATAAAAAAATACATCATGGCGGGCTCTATAAATGTTTCAATGGTGGGTGTGACTGATCCCACGATTTTCTCTGGTAGGTCCACTTGAACTTTAGATTTATCTCATTCATTTTCTCATGCCATTTATGATCTCTACAAATGGTTGTACGGTATGGATATGACACATGCATCATGGTGGGGTCCACAGAGCTTGGTGACATCACTTCAGTAGCAATTTGGCTACTTACCTTTGTCTGTATCTAATCCGCGCCCCAAGGGTTTCTGCAATCCTACTTTGGGTTTCGTGTGGCTAGTGGTTGGTGATATGTGGACCCCACCATGATGTATGTGTTTTATCCATGCCGTCCATCCATTTTGAAATATAATTTTAGGGCTTATCTCAAAAACGAGGTAGATATAATTCTCAGGTGGACCACACCATGGGAAAACAGTAGTGATTGAATTACACCATTAAAAACCTCTCAGGGCCAACTATGCAGTCCACTTGAGATTTGGATTAAACTCATTTTTGCGCTCTTACTATAAAATGACATGGAAGAATGGGTGGACGGCTGTTCACAACTCAAGTATAGGGTTGAGATATAGTAATAATCTTAGTAAGACCGAGGTCGAATCCACAGGGACTGAACCTTTTACGTATTCTAAAAGTAACTTGAACTAGAACTAGAAGAAGATGAAATCTAAATCAAGTGAATATGAGGGAATAATGATGAAATAGTAAATTAAAACTTGTAGAATTCAAAGGTAGGAAACTAGGGTGCTAAGGATCCAGTTATAGAGTTCAGGGAGATCTACGCTTGATTCATGAACTCAACGGAACTTTGAATCCTATCTTCATCCAGTTGGAAGATATTTCATTAAAAATCAACTTGAACTTTCTTTGATCCAGTTTTTAAGAGAAGATATGTATGAGAATTAGAATTGATTCCATCACAAAATCATGCCCATGAGACAAAGCAAATAACAGAATTATAATTGATTCTAACACAAAATCATGCTCATAAGTATGGCCTTAATTTTTGAGTTCTACGTCTAACTTTGGTGTGGCATCTAATGGTTGAAGTTGATTTAATTTACTCATAATTGTGATTATTATAAACATCAGAGGTTGACATCTCTCCCTCTACTGTTCTATTAATGTGGCTTACCTGAATCAATAGTCAGTTTGATATTTTGTACCAAGACGTAGAATGAGATGACACATCTGACGGTTAGACTGGATGTCACATGCACATCACGATGGACCCATTAAAAATAAGGTTATACATTCCTCTTTAGCCGTTAAGTTTCTTCGGCTCTATTACAAGAAAAAAAGTGCTTATTATATTTTTTGAAAAAAAAAAGAAAAAAAAAGAGTAGATTATGTGCGGCCCCTTCCTCATGCAACACAGTTCGTCCCTAACCATGTTGCCCACATTGATGTAGATATTGTATATCCACGTTGTCCATGGGCGCGGATTAGCTACTGATAGGTTGAGTAGTGAGACTCACTACTGAAGTGACATCACCAAGTTCCATGGGCCCCACCATGATGTATGTTTTGTATCTACACCTTTCATTCATTTGGAGAGATCATTTTAGGGAAATATCCAAAGAATGAGTTAAATCCAAAGCTCTAGTGGACCCACACATAAAACAGTGGGGACAGTGACGCCCACCATTATAAACTTCTAAAGGCCACAAAAGTTTTAGATCAAGCTGATATTTGTGTTTTCTATTATTTAATGTCTTTTTTTTTAAAAAAAAAAACTTTCGAACAGGTTGGATTTCAAATAAACATTATATTGGGCCTTAAGATAGTTTTAACGGTGGGAATCACTCTCCCCACTGCTTTCTGTGGTAGGGTCCACTGCAGATTTTTATCTGCCTCATTCTTTAGCTCATGCCTTAAAATGATATCTCAAAATGGATGGACAGTGTGGACACAACACATACATCATAGTGGGGCCCACAGAACTTGGTGACGTCACTTCAGTAGCCGACTCACTACTTAACCTGTTAGTATCTAATCCACGTCCGCTATCCATTGATTTTTTTAGCTCATTTTAGAACATTAATCTAAAAAATGAAGTAGTTATAAATCTCAATTGGTACACACCATAGGAAATAGTGGATATTGAACTCTTACCATTAAAAATTTCCTAAGGCTCACCATAATTTTTTACTTGCCAACCAACTTATTGATAAGTTCGCAAAGACCTTGATGAAATAAATTTAAAATAAAAAATAAATTTCAGCTTGATTCAAAACTTTTGGCCCACAAAAAGTTTTTAATGGCTAATCACCTTTTGTGGTGTGGTCCACATGAGAATTTTATCTACTTCATTTTTTGAATCATGTCCTATCATGAGCTGAAAATATGGATGTAGGGCATGGATATACAATACGTATATCAAGGTAGGCCCCAAAGTTAGGGATGCACAGTACTACTTGAGGACAGGTTGCACCTAATCCACTCTCACTTTTTCGAAACACGCACTGTTTCTCTCGAAATCTGAAGAAGTCTAACAAAGGGAGAAAAGGCCTACCTTGATTTTTGATATGGTCCACCGAGTCATATATATAAGATCTACTCCAACTATCAGATGTGCAATCTCATTGTAGGTCTAGAGCCAAAATATAAGGCAGACTTGTAATTCAAGTGAGCCACACCAATAGAACATTTGAGGAACAGATGTCCACCTTTGATTTTTACATGACCCCAATCATAAATATGTAAAATCCACTCCAACCATTAGATGAGACAGAAAATGCTAGGTGTGGGACCGAAAAATAAGATCCACACGTGATTCAAGTGGGCCTCATCAAATAAATCATTTTGGAGGGTGAGATATTTCAGCACACTATTTCCAACCGTACGGTCCACCTGAACCACCAATGGGGTTGATTTTCAGTCCATAAGTTTAACATCGGGTGACACACATGATGGTCGGGTGGATTTTACATTAACACCACAAAAGGGCCCACCCAAGCCATTAACCATTTTGAATGACCCGTTTGAAAGGTAACGTGAAACAAAGTCCCGTCTCCGTCTCAACATTAATTAGCATTAATTAATCGGACTAGTTGGACTTGGATGGTCCAACTAGTTGTGTGTGAGCATTTCATATATACACACACCTAGGTTGGGGGATTCTAAAACAACAAACTTAAACGTCCCAGTAGAATTAAAATGAGTAGCACTCCTTTTGCAGAGTCAATTTTTCGTGAAACTCCCTTGAGTAGTATCAAGGTGAAACTTCTATGGCTAGGATAAAATATGGGTATTTCCTGGTACAGGTCATCCACCAATAAGCTCACAACCTAAACAGTTAGGATCACTTAACCATGTTGCATCTTTGTGAATCCCACGTGCACTCTCTTGCACATGTGCCATTATATAAGATAGATCCATGAACACCTTGCTCTTGCTCCAGGTGGTAGACTCTCAGGAGTTTCAACACCTGGTCAAGGGTTCAAGTACCCATAGGTGGTGAAATCCCACTACGGCGTGAGTGTGTGGTGGTGGTGTGTGCGTGTGTATACATATTAAAAACAAAAAGATAGATCCATGAAGTGGACAGGTTTGGCAACTTAGATTTGCTGCTACTTTGAGGAAAAAATGAAGTAAGAGAACTTACTAACATTCACATTAAGCATACACATGTGGCCCACCTCATGAGTGATATTCATAACTCATGTACCAGGGTCTAGGTTAGTGTATGTTGTGTTGGAAATTATACATATTAATGAAATTTCTGTATAAGATGGAAATTGAAAATATCACGATAATCAGAAATAAGGACAGGCTGAAGCACATCTGAAAAACACTGTCCTTAAAGCGTTATTTGCCCCTACTAAAGTAAATTGAGTATGCCGACAAGTTACAGGCAAATAGCTTCTAGGATACGATGAGCCTGATGTGGGTCTGCGTTCAGCAAACACGAAGGCCCACCAAATGGAACTTTATTACACACTTTCTGGCAGTATTACAATATAGAGAAAAATCCTAAAAGAAAGAAAAAGAAAGAGAAAAGTGGTCTTGACCACTGCATTGGTCAGTTCAAATCTTCAGCCACTGGTTCAGTAGAACCGTCCCAGACCACACCGCTGGTCTGTTCTTCAAGCTAAGGTTCAAGCCTTGCTATGTTACTGGAAACACTAGAATTCGTATGGGTTTTGCTGGAGTGAGTTGAGATGGTTTGGAAACCCATCCAGGCCCTCCTTTTATAGCTATGGTGGCTGGGGTTATAATCCAGGGAAATAAATCCCATGACCGTTTTCTAGCTGTTGGAGAAAACTAGCCGTTATATGGCTGTTAGAAACTAGCCGTTATATGGCTGTTGTGAGAGAGCTGACTAGCCGTTTTATAGCTGTTAGCAACAGTTTCTTGCAATTAAGTCTATAGTTATTACACATTTGTGCAACAACTATATTTCCAGCCTCTATATAACCAGAGGGACTCTCATTCAGTCCTCTAGATTTTTGTCCAGCCAATCATCTGCCTTAGCCACTAGTCACACCGCGACTCGCACACGTCTCGCTCCGGTTCGCGAAGTGAGCGACCCTCTGCAACACGATGCGCATATGCCAAGTGTAAAGTGTGCCACTAGCGCCTCTACAGCCACACTGCCTCATATGCCCATGCCCTGGCACCGAGTCTGAGCCCGAGCCCGAGACAGATACCGAGCCCGTGCCCGTGCCCGTGCTCGAGCCCGAGTGCGAGAGCGCGCACGGATGTTCCAGTGCTACGCACTGGAACACGCAAGGTCCATAGTCCATGGACTAGGTAAGTAAATATTATAATACTCTACTATTATCATTTAAACCACAGATTTTTCTCTTCTCTTTCCCATGTGGGACTATTCCCAAAAACCCACAAAACGGTATTTTTTCCAAACAACATAATATATTATATATTATTATTTTTTATTATTAAAATATATTTTATTTAAAAATTAATATTTTGCAACAATCCCCCACTTGATTTTTAAAAAATATATATATATTTCTCGGTTAAACAATTCTGCTAGAATAATCAGCTTATAAGCATAAAGAAAGATATCTTTCGATTTTAATCTTCCCTTAGTGTAAGTATTTCAAAACTCTGTCGAAATGACTGGTAGCCGTAGCTTTGAACCAGTTATTCCTAGACAACAAAGTTAGAGAAATCACACATATATTCGCTATGTGTTTGTTAGAGTTCCTACAATATTACTTAACACATTTAATGGCTATGTGCTTATCCTAATTTGTGAATGATCCCGAGAGAAAACTCCTAACTCTCATGAGAGACGGCACTATCTCTACGTTCATATAGGTGAAATCCTTCCAGTGTCTCCGTTACTATAAGACACTTGTCCTATAGACTGGATTTCATTAAGAGTTCTCAGACTCAACCCTCTTTCGTAACGCTTAGCACTTATCTATTATGGATGAGGTTTTATAATTTAGTGCTGAAAAACTTTCCACATATCAGTGACTTGTTTTTACCCATTAAACTCAAATTTAGAGATTTTCTAACTTCAGGTTGGATTACCATCACTTGCGGAACTTTGGTTGAAGAGTTTCAACCCCATCCCTCTAGATGTAGCCTTTACTACCTCTCTCGGTAGAGGTTTAGTAAAAGGATCTACCAGATTGTTTCTTGATTTCACATATGAAATACCAATGATTCCATCTTGAATCAATTGTCTGACATAATCATGTCGAAGATTTATATGTCTAGATTTACCATTATAAGTGCCGCTATAGGCTCTAGCTAATGTGGCTTAACTGTCACAATGTAGTGACACAGCCGATATAGGCTATCCACAGAAAGGAATTTCTAATAGAAGATCCCTTAGCCACTCAGCCTCTTTGCCCGTTACAGTCAGGGCTATAAATTCAGACTCCATGGTCGAGTGCGTTATGCAAGTCTGTTTCTTGGATCTTCAAGATACAGCTGCACCTCCTAGGGTGAATACCCACCCTATAGTAGGCTTGTTGTCTCCTGCACTCGATATCCAGCTCGCATTGGTATATCCTTCCAATACGGGAGAAAATTCTGAATAAAATAGTCCTAAGTCTTTGGTTGCTTTTAAGTAACCAAGGACTCTACTGATTGCATTCTAGTGTTCAGTACTGCGGTTACTAGTAAACCTACTAAGTTTAATCACAGCATATGCGATATTTGATCTAGTGCATTACATAGCATACATAAGACTCCCTATAGCACTCGCATATTCTAATTGTGCAACGGTTCTTTCAGTATTTTCTTTTAGCTTAATACTTGGATCAAATGGGGTCTTTGCTTCTTTTATATTTAGATGATTAAACTTGTTTAGTATCTTCTCAATATAATGAGATTGACACAAAGCATAACCCCCACAATGTTGTTTAACTTTGATACCTAAGATGGTATCAACTTGTCCAAGATCCTTCATTTTAAATACTGAAGATAGAAACCTCTTTGTTTCAGTCACACATTCCATTTTATTACTTATTATTAACATGTCATCAACATATACACAAATAATAACAATATAACTACTATCTACTTTAGAATATATGCATTTGTCAGCTACATTATGCATGAAACCATGAGATAGTATTTTTGAATCAAACTTCTCATGCCATTGTTTTGGTGCTTGTTGTAATCCATACAATGATTTGACTAATATACATACTTTGTTTTCATTTTCTGTTAGAATGAACCCTTCAGGTTGTTCCATGTATACCTCCTCATTGATGTCACCATTCAGGAAAGCGGTCTTTACATCCATTTGGTGGATGTGAAGATGATGTATGGAAGTTAGCACAAATAATATCCTAATGGATATTATCCTAGCTACAGGATAATATGTGTCAAAATAATCTATCCCTTTTTTTTTTTCTAAAACCCTTAGCTACTAATTGAGCTTTAAAGGTTTGGATAGTCCCATCAGTGTGATATTTCTTCCTAAATACCCACTTGCAACCTATGGGTATAGAACCTAAAGGTAAGTTTACTAGTTTTCATGTTTGATTTGACAGTATGGGTTCCATTTCATCGTTTATAGCTTCTTTCCAGAAAGCTGAATCTCTAGAGGATATAGCCTCTTTATATGATTTAGGATAATCTTTTATAGTCATCACTATAGGTATTTATCTTATAACATTTTCTTTATCTGCTTCTATAAGATAGAAAATGATGCGTTGTGAGTCTATGTAGTCATCTCCTAGACTCTTCTCTATTCTTGTCCTTTGATTCCTACGAGTTTCAATAGGAGCTTCCACTATCTGTGGAGCTGTGCTATCTGGTTCTCTATTAGGAGTTTGGATTTCATTATCATTTGACTCTAAGGATAGTGAGTTCTCAAAGAACTCAATGTCTTTTGATTCTATTATTGTATTAGACTCTATGTCTAGAAGTCTATAAGCTTTACTATTTTGTGCATACCCTACGAAGGCGCTCTTAATAGCTCTTGATCCTAACTTAGTTCTTTTTTGATCAGGGGTTCTACAGTATGCAAGACACCCCCACACTTTAAGATATCCTAGGTTAGGTTTTCTGCCTCTCCATGTTTCATATGGAGATATTTTATACTTTTTAAACGGTATTCTATTTAGAATATGATATGCTGTCAGCAGTGCCTCACCCCATAGACTTAGTGACAACTTTGCTCTTATCAGCATTGAGTTGACCATTTCTACTAATATCCTATTCTTTCTTTCAGCTCTTCCATTTTGTTGAGGTGTGTATGGTGCTGTACATTGATGTATCAGTCCATGTTCTTCACAGAAGCTATTGAATTCATTGGAGAAGTATTCTCCTCCTCTATCGCTACGGAGAATTTTTATCTTCTTATTTAGTTGATTCTCTATTTCTGCTTTATATATTTTAAACATGTTCAATGCTTCATCTTTCCTCTTTAATAGGTACACATACACATATCTAGAGCAATCATCTATAAAGGTTATGAAGTACCGTTTACCTCCACGAGTAAGAATGCCGTTTAACTCACAGATATCACCGTGCACAAGATCCAATACTTGAGATGATCTTTCAACACTTGGAAAAGGTTTCTTCATCATTTTGGATCGTATGCACACTTCACATTTATCGGTTTCATTATCTGTGTATGAGATTAAACCATTCTTAGTCATGAACTTCAAGGTACTATACGCTATATGGGCTAGTCTACCATGCTACAGTCCAGCGGATTCAACCATATACACAGAAGTGCTACTTTCATTCAGAGAAAACTTAACCATTCTTTTACAAGCGTATCCCTTTCCGACAAAATTCTCATTCTTAGACAGAATCAGTTTACCTGACTCATACACCACCCTTATACCTGATTTTCCCAAAAGATCCCCAAAAACTAAGTTTCGCCTCATGTTTGGAACGTGCAGTACATTGGTCAGAATCGCTTTCTTCCTAGAGGTGAATATCAGTTCGATAGTTCCTTTGCCGACGACCTTTGATCGGACTTCATTACCCATTTGGACTTCTTGACCATCGATCAATTCCTCATAGGTTTTGAAGGCTGATTTGTCGTAGCACACATGTACTGCAGAGATAGTACCATACCACCATCCTTGAACTTTACCTTGGATGGTATTCACCTCAGTGATCATGGCCACAATATCGCCTTCTTCTACTGCACTTGCCTCTTATTTAGATTTGCGATATCGGTATACTCGAGCATAGTGCCCTGTTTTCCCACAGACATGGCATGGGCCTTTAAACTTTCCATTTTTCTTTTGGGCGTTTTTCTTGAATTTCCCTTTATTGGGTTTCAGGGAATTGTCCTTCTCGGGATGTTTGTTACTAGAGTTCTCTACTGCATGTACTTTGGACGAGGTATTCCGTTATCATTCTTTTTATCGCGGTTATGGGATTCTCCCTTAATTTCGAAGTGTTTCTGTATTTGTTCCAGTGTGTAGTCCTCAGTTTTATGCAATAACTTCTTTCTATAGTCTTTCCACATCGGTGGCAATTTGACGATTATAGCCCCGACTTGGAATAATGCAGGAAGATCTATTTTGATGGCTTTGATTTTATTTACTATTAGCTGCAGTTCTTAGATTTGGGACAATAGCGGTTTCTTATCTACCATGTTGAAGTCAAAATACCTGGCGATGAGAAACTTGTTGGTACCTTCTTCTTCAGCCTTGTATTTGAACTTTAGAGCGGCCCAGATCTCCTTTGCTGATGACGTCTGTTGGTACAGATTGTACAAGCGGTCAGAGAGAGCATTCAGAATGTGTCCTCGACACAAGAGTCAATCTTCGGCTCGTTTGGTACGGGCTGCCACCTGTTCAAGTGTGTCGTCGTCGGTTGCTTCAGGTAGCGCTTGCAGATTTGGATCTCATATATAGTAGATCTTTAGCACCATTAAGAGAAATTTCAGCTTGTCTTGCCATCTTGTAAAATTGGTTCCATCGAACCGATCAAGATGTATCAAGTCCTGATTCATCAGCTTGATGGATGAAATACTGTCGGCTTTCGTTATAAAAAATAATGCTTTAAAATTGTTAGAAATTATACAGATTAATGAAATTTCTGTTTAATATGGAAACCGAAAATATCACGATAATCAGAAATAAGGACAGGCTGAAGCATATCTGAAAAATGTTGTCCTTAAAGCGTTATTTGCCCATACTCAAGTAAATTGAGTATGCCGACAGGTTACAGGCAAATAGCTTCTAGGATACGATGAGCCTGATTCGGGTCTGCGTTCAGCAAACACGAAGGCCCACCAAATGGAACTCTATTACATACTTTCTGACAGTATTACAATATAGAGAAAAATCCCAAAAAAAAAGAAAGAGAAAAGTGGTTTTCACCACTGCACTGGTCAGTTCAAATCTTCAGCCACTGGTTCAGTAAAACCGTCCTAGACCACACCGCTGGTCTGTTCTTCAAGCTAAGGTTCAAGCCTTGCTATATTGTTGGAAACACTAGAATTTGTATGGGTTTTGCTGGAGTGAGTTGAGATGGTTTGGAAACTCATCCAGGACCTCCTTTTATAGGTTATGGTGGCTGGGGGTTATGGTCCAGGGAAATAAATCCCATGACCGTTTTCTAGCTGTTGGAGAAAACTAGCTGTTATATGGCTGTTGGAAACTAGCCGTTATATGGCTGTTGTGAGAGAGCTGACTAGCCGTTTTATAGCTGTTAGCAACAGTTTCTTGCAATTAAGTCCATAGCTGTTACACATTTGTGCAAAGTGCGCCACTAGCGCCTCTACAGCCACACTGCCTCACATGCCCATGCCCTCGCACCAAGCCCGTGCCCGTGCTAGAGCCCGAACGAGCGCGCAGTTGTTCCAGTGTTACGCACTGGAACACGCAAGGTCCATAGTCCACGAACTAGGTAGGTAAATATTATAATACTCCACTATTATTATTTAAACCACAGATTTTTCTCTTCTCTTTCCCATGTGGGACTATTCCCAAAAACCCACAAAATGGTATTTTTTCCAAACAACATAATATATATTATATATTATTATTTTTTATTATTAAAATATATTTTATTTAAAAATCAATATTTTACAACATGTTGTGGCCTTTATTCCTGCTCGAATTGTGGCATGGTGGACAGATGACCAAGTTGGGAGTAGTTACAACCCATTTACCGGTCTAGATCATGCACATATTTCCTGTAGGAACGTTTATGGGGTAGGGCTTTCCCTGTCTCGAGAGGGATGATTTAAGGGTTTATATGTTTACAAAAGGTTCAGTTTAGCTAATTATAATTTTCTGTTAAGGTAGGGATACTTTTGTATTTCAAGAGGAGTTTAAAATAAAAAAGAATTTTTATCTCGAAATTTTCTACAGTTGGGATTTTACTTTTTAATTATTTTCTTTACAAAGTAGGGGATTGAGAACAGAGAGAGCCATGTAACGCGTGTTTAACATCCAACTTGTCACCAGATGTTAACCAACGTTATTATCAGGTGAACTAAAAATCATGGAGGATCCAATCATAAAGTGGGCTAATTCATAAAAATAATATACACCACTCAAAGCAACTAAATTTAAATGCAGCTCATTTGATTAGCATAATTACTTGTCAATGTGACCGTCATTTTAGGGTTTATATGTTGGATGGGTTGGATGTTTCACAGATACCATGTGGGCCTACAAATCTCAACTTTCTCTACATTTAAATAAAAAGAAAAACAGAAAAAAGAAGAAGAAGATGAGGCCATTTTTCCACTTACCTCTCTAAAAAGCACCTCCTAGACTAGGCAGATCTTTTACATCCAATTTAGAATATTGAATTTGACCATTGGCCGTTTTATGTTAACCATCCATTCAATGACTGACTATATCGGTCCGATTGTTTGCTCTCTCTTGATTAGATGATTTGATACACGTGCATGACTTGGACAGCCTGATTTTAGGTGTTTTTTTTTTTTTTTTTTTTTTTTTTTTTTTTTTTTTTGCTTGCGAGGGATGAATCATGTAAGTACATATCAGCTACATATTCGTCATACAAGTTTAAAATAAAAACCAAGCGTTTTCCCAAAAAAGTTTCCACTATAATAAGAGCCAACACACATCACAATAAAAGGCAAACGCATTATATGTTTACAAAACAACCAAAGTCCATAATCAAAATATGCCACACGTGCAGGTCATCCAGCCCATGCAAAAGTTGGCCCACCGTTTGTGGACACAACGAATGGTTTAAGTCAGACACTACCGATAGTTCGATTCAAGGACATGCACTTGTTGTGCACCCTATAAGTGTACCCGCTTGATTTTTGCAATGGGTGATCTTCATGTGGGACTGAATACTTTTGCACGGTTGAGATGTCCTACACACACGTAGTGTGTAAGCTAACATGCAACCGATTTGTAGGAGATCATTCATCTTATTCTTTGAGACGAGAGGCACAAATCACCTAGAAAACCCAAGGAATGCAGATTGGGGTGGAGGGGCTGAGAAAAGGCAAGTGTTTGGAATGTAAGTGGAGGGGCACTTGGCTGGACTCATGGATCGAATGGCTGGTTGATTGAGATAAGCATACTTGCTTTTGGTCCACCTGCATGTATTATACGTTTTTCATTAATACAATCCATCCAATGTATAAAAAATGGGAAATTATAAAAGTCTTACCCAATTTGGACTTTTGTACTATATGTTTAAAATTGTTAGGATTTTTAATGCAAAATTCTCAATTTCACTAAAATAAAGCCTTGATATTTGAAAAGTTTTAGGGGTGAAATGACAAAAATGCCTGTCTTTTTTTCGTATCACCTAGCACAACAGTCATACTTATCTACTTATTAGGTAAATCACATGTGTACTTTGGATTAGATTGGTGGTTGTCAGTCGTCTTCTAAAGCGTGGCCCACTTGATGAGTGGCTTAGTCTGATTGGTGGTTGTCAGTCGTCTTCTATAGCAAGGCCATCATTTTGGAAGGGTTGGATGTGGTACAAACTGGCATGTTGCTACCATTGCCCAACTACTTGTGTGTGAGACCTCAAATCCAAAAGCAAATGTGGAAGGAGCCTAATAGGATGTCGTGGGCTGCCATAAGGACGTGTGTCCATGTCAAGCCCAACTCTTGAGAATAAGGAATACTTGGCCCACCAATGCTAAATAAGTTGGGTTAAGTAAGGCTGTTGGACCTCAAGCATGCGTAAGCCCAGATCTAGCCCATCCATGTACTAGGTCTAAAACTCAAGTCTCAGGCCTAACCTTTAGACTTTAGATCCAAGTAATGGGTCTAGTTTGGAGTCAGGGTCAGCCCAAGCCCGATGCATTTAATAATAAATGGGTCAAGAAATCTGATTATAACCCAAATCGAATCGCTTAAAATTTCTAGAGCCGAAATCCAACTCGACCCTATCCATTTAATTGCAATCAGGTCAGGCTCAACCAACTCGCTCAACCAGACCCATACAGTAACTTTAGTATCTCATATTAAGCCTTTTGGCTATACGAGTTTTCATGTACAGGGAACTCACTATTACACATTCATGGGATTGACTTATTTTATAACGTGTATGATTCATCTCATCTATACACTTGCAGAAGAGTAATCACTCGTGTATGTTAGAATACCTTTGTTTTGGGTTAATAGGTTAGGTCGGGTTATTTGGTCTTGCACATTGATTCAGTATATATATGGGTGGCTTGGGTCAGGTCAGGTGGGGTTGGCCTAAACTCATGCCCAATATTCCATTAGTTTAAATGGGCCCCCCCTCTCTCTCTCTCTCTCTCTCTCTCTCTCTCTCTCTCTCTCTCTTCTTGAGCCTGACCTGACTTAGCCTGAACCTAGCTTAAAAATAAGTTAGGCTAATTGATTCATGGGTCAACCCAACCTATTGCCACCCCTAGCTCAGACCCAGTTGAAAGTGGGGGCTCAGGTTGGGTAGGCCACAAAATCTAGAGCTGTACGTGAATTGAATCGAGTCGAGCTTGGCTAAACTCTGCTTGGTTTGAAAGGCAGGCTACCCCAGCTTGAGCTTGAGTTGGCTCGATTTTCGAGCTTGACTGCCCAACTCAGCTTAGCTCGGTCAACAACTTAGGTTAGCTCAAGCCAAGTTCGAGCCAAGCTTGGGCTCGATCTTTTGAGCAGAGTTTGAGTTCAAGCCTACGAGTTGAGTTCAAATTTAGATTCTAGCATTATATATATAATTTATTTAAATATGTAAATATTAATTTATAAAATATTTATATTAAGTGAACCAAATTCTATACAAACTGAGTACGGGTTGGGTCGATTTTCGAGCTTGACTGCCCAACTTTGCTCGACTCAATCAATAACTTAGGTCGGCTCAAGCCGAGCTTGAGCTCGATCTTTTGAGCCGAGTTTGAGTTCGAGCCTTCGAGCTGAGTTCGAGTTTAGGTTTTAGAATTATATATATATATATATATATATATATATATATATTGGGAAAAGGTACTATGCGCTCGACCTCACGAGTCCGTCCCATGAGGTCGAGCTGTGTGGGCCCCACCGTGATGCGTTTCGAACATCTACCCCTTCAGTCAGATGCACCATTCCATCGTGGGCTTAGGTCTCAAAAATCAAGTCAATCTGTGACTTGTGTGGGCTACACCACCTACAGAAGTGGAGAGGGGCCGTGCACCATTAAAACATTCATAACCATTTTTGAGGGCCCACCGAGATGTGGTTTGTAAATCCAGCCCATCCATTATGTGTGTCCCACTTGAATGAAGGTTCAAACCAAGTTTCAGGCGCATGCAAAACTCAGGTGGGCCCCGCCAAGTGCTTTTATATATTTTAACGGTGTCTTCACATAAATTTAGATGGTATGGCCCACCTGAGTTCCGTATACGACTGATTTTTAGGATATCCTATAATTTAAAGGGGACCCATCAAATGCACAAGGTTGATGGTCGAAACGCATCACAGTGGGGCCCACACAGCTCGACCTCACGGGAGCTTATCGTCAGCTCGAGCGCATTGTACCTTTTCCCTATAATATTATAATATATAATATGTATTATAATATATAATATATAATTTATTTAAATATATAAAAGTGAATCCAATTTGATTCGAACCGAGTCAAGTTCGAGTTAAGTTCTGGCCGAATTGAGTCGAGCTTGGACTCGGTTCAAAATTTTTTTAAGCTAAAAAATCAGCTCACCTCGGCTCCAAACTTAGTTCAAGTTTACCAAACTAACTCAGTTCATGTACAACTCTAACCAGACTAACTCAGTTCATGTACAGCTCCAACCAAATCAGTGCAATTGCAACTCTAGAGGTGGATTTATGACTCGTTTGAGTTGGATGCAACCTGTCCAAGTCAACTCAGACATGGTTGAGTTGGAGAAGTCTTGGTACCACGAGTCAGCAATGAGAAAACAGAAGCCTTGGCCTGACTTGTCCGAGTCACCACTCAACTCGGCTAAGTCGCAACTTGACTGGAGGCCGAGTGAGTCGTCCTAGAGGACCGAGTCTTAAAAGCATGCTTAAGAGCGAAAAACATGTGAAGAGGAGTTCAACCATTACCAGTCCTTTATTCCCACGCGTATCTCTTTGTTGTCATCATCTTTCCTGTTGTTCTCTTCGTTCTTGGTGCCATCCTTCATGTCCTCTTCCAGTGAGTCTTCAAATCGTTTATAGTCTTCCTCCTGTCCACCGAAAGCACACACTTCATAAATATCAAGGATGATTTTGTGCATTTGTGACCCATTTTTTAATTATCCAAATCAAACGGTTGGATCTTCCAATTTGGGAAACTATTTTGGGGCCCCACATTGGTGGTGGTTGTGACAATTGGATGAAGTGGTTCCACATGCGCGTGGTCTAATTCTTCTATGTCAAGAAAGGTAATTGCTTATTTAGTGGACAGGCTAACTTGCTTGAACTGACCAAGGTCGAGGATGCCTTTTATGCATGATTTTATTTTAAGTACCATATGCACCAAAACCAAGTGTTTGAGCCATCTTTACGTTTCAATTAGCTAGTGTAGATAATCAACTGTTTGTAAAAACAATCCAATAGATGGGCCATCTCATAAACAGCCGATTGCAAAAAGAAAAACTAAAAGAAAGTTTTACCAAAAAAAAAAAAAACATCTACTTAAAGCAGAATTTATATTGCAGTAACTATTTTAAATAGATTTTCAGAAAGATTACTCATTAATATAAGTAATTATTACTAGAGCGCACGAGGTAAGGCTACTTAAGGGGGGACGGTGCACTCACACCACAATGGGTGCTCCAACCGTGACCTTATGTTGATACTCTTGTGAGTCTACCATTGAGTCATAAGGTCACGGGCATCTTAAGTTACTTAAGATGAATTAGTTATACCTTACGTAATTTATTTTGATCTTGATTTTATATATATATTAGAATAATTAACTTTAAACAAAAAATTTATTTGTAAGTGATCATAAACCAAACTTATTTATATCAAATGAGTTACTTATCTATTCTTATAGGTGGAAAAAGTAACTTA
Source organism: Magnolia changhungtana (assembly GCA_030180095.1). Classification (NCBI taxonomy): domain Eukaryota; kingdom Viridiplantae; phylum Streptophyta; class Magnoliopsida; order Magnoliales; family Magnoliaceae; genus Magnolia; species Magnolia changhungtana. The sequence goes on along the minus strand of JASAUF010000344.1, from coordinate 1,269,109 downwards.
TTTGATTCTATCCAAGTCGGCCTGAATCTTAGATGGCCTTGATTTTCGTAATGCCCTGAAAATCAAGGGTTGAGCATAAGCTTCACTCCCAAGTTCCAATGCACCACTTATGCAATATAGATAATGATGATTAAATGTTGTCCATGTTACTGCATTAAACATGAGTGAGATTATACCAAAACAACATATCATACTCTAGAGACAGTTAAATTATGCAAGCAAAAGACTGTGATATATATATATATATAATACATAAACTGCCGCGCATGTCACTCACTTCCTCAGTGCTCTACCCAATGCCAAACGGCACATGCAATGTGGTGCATGAGCGTATTACCAAGTTCTTATTAGTCCTTTTCATAGAGCAGGATTGGGAAACTAAGGTACCTCCCTTATATCATTTCCCAAATAATGATCCATTTAAGGGTCGTCAGTCCTAGTAAATACCATACGATGTTGCGGTTTTAAGTCACTGCAAAGAGCTCATCACCTTAATGCAGTGCAGGCCTAGTTTATACTCTATTTGCTACAGAAAGGGTCGTCGCCTCTACACAGGCTCAGAGTATGCTCGAGGTCACTACAAAGGGCTCGTCACCTTATCAGTGTAGGTTGATAGCTCGAATACAGTGTCTCATATCACCGTATTCGGCTCACGAGGCTGTGTTGCTCACTGGACACTACGAGGAGGCTCGTCGTCCTAGCATAGGCCGATAGCTCGACCACGGTGTCTCATACCACCATGTCCGACTCATGAGTCTTAGCGGATTGAGGTACCAAGGTTAACGGAGTTTTCATTAGTGAGTTTGGTACCTTAGGTTCAAGCAATAGTGTCCATATATGGTGAACATATATTGGGTTAATTGGGTTACTTGATAAGCTTGACTAGTACAAGCGCACCTCGAGTTAATCGACATGAAGTGCGTAAGCACTCTGTATGGCCTAACCATTGTCGATAACCAAAGTATGGCTTGTATTCATTGAATACATCCCGTGTGGTGAGATAACCTCTGCCACCTGATTAGAATTTATTACCGAATGCCTGGACTATATCATAGTCCCAAACAAAACTCAAGTAAGATATGAATACATATATGCTAGTCCCATACAGCATGTAGCAACCAACTTAAGTATAAGTTTCATTTGAGCAATTCAACAAACACACAGCATACATGTTAGCATACATAGGCATTTAACCATATAGTATGTAGTAATATTATAGAATACATAAAGGAAACTATAACCACAGTTAAGGGAGTTGAGAATCCTATCTCAACACCCTCAGTACATGCATTTCCACAGGTATTTCCTCATTGAGGCATTTTATCAAACATATAGGTTACACATTTCGAAATACACAGATTGGACTAAATATAACATATATCCTGGCAAGCTCTTTTATAAAAGAGTTGTCACATATTCAACAGGCATGTATTCATTATTAATAATCAAGGCAAGCACAAATCCAAATTTTATATCCTCAGACATTTTTGCAAACACTTAGACTACACACTACAACATACATAACGTATGTTGGCGATAATAGGAATTAGGACAAATCCTTTCACCAAGGAGTTTTCACACACATAACGGCCATATATTCACGATGAATAATCATGGCAAGCACGAATACAAATTTTGTACTCATTCAATCATATCAACAAAAACATGGAATACATTATATTCAACATAGTTCATATATATATATATATATATATATATATCTGTAAAGTGAAACAGGCATCGCATTTAGCATGTGAAATGACACCCACATCAGTTATAAATCATTAACCGGCATTGAAAGCCTTGAAAATCATAACCTAAACGTTTATAGTCCGCACCTTTCGTCGGTAAACTTGAACCAAACTCAGTTTGAACACAATACCTTTGTCTACGGCACAAAGGCTACCTGAATCACGAAATAGATTAGCTATTTCGTTATTTGGATTTCTAAAACGAGATTAGAGTTAGGATTTCTTACCCAAATCGGAATCAAAACAAGTTGAGTAGTGTAGTAGAGAAGCGAAACGGCGTGTGGAGTTATGGGAAAAGATCCTAACTACAATCCCAAAGAATCTCTCCTCCTTTCTTCCTCTTTTCTCTCCTTTTCTTTCTCTCTTACCTAAGGTTTTTAACAAATTCGTATGGATTGGGAGTGAGGGGGTTTAAGGTGTATATATAGGCCCAGAAGTGATGGGAATGGCCCAAGGGCCATGTTATACTTAGGTTATAGCCAAATAGTGGGTGTTTCAGTCCAAAAGAGCACTTATGGTGGCCTCTTTTCTGCATATGGTCGGACTTAAGCTCTCTGGCATTGGATATAGGTCGAGTTAAGTTTTCGATCCAATCGGATTTACAGATCGACTTTGGCGGACCAGTTTCAGTTCAACGGTCACCGGTATTCAATCAGGGCCATAAGTACACTAACATGTGTTGGAAATTTTTCCTAATATGAGGGTATAATTGAGTCAGATTCTGACGGTCTGAATCCTTATATTTGACCTGCAAGTGAACGACTCAATTCACTTAAATCTGTGCACGTTTCCTAAAGATATTCGTGTTTCTCACACTCTTTGCTCCGGGCTTAAGTTGTGTGTTTCTGGACACAGTCAAAAATTGACTTCCGAGGTGGTTGTCAAGCCTAGTTAAGTGGTCATAATGGTATAGTTTCGCCATCATCGGACTTTCGACATACGGTCCAGGTCCGATACGGAGTTTAAGGTGCTCCCGAGAGCAATCGGGTTTAGAGATGGATCCTAAGTTATAGGGTAATGTAGTGTTAATGATTCTATAAGTTTTGGGTCTTACGGTTTGTATAGAAAGTGGTTCAAGTAATTCTACTGATTGCCCAAATTACGACAGAATAAGGTCCTAGGGCAGTTCTATGCCCTTTTTTGTACTTTTAAGTAGTATATTATTTTAATTATTTTTTTAGTAGTTTGTCATCAAGTCTACTTCATCTCTACCAAATTTTATTAGTAGAAAAATTCTAAAAATTCTCGAAGCAGCAGCTGTCCAAACTGATGATTTTCGAATAGTTGTCACAACGGCCTATATTTACCTATAATTATTTTTTAAAAATATTTTTCACTTATTTTTATATGAAACTAGACTTATCAACCTTCAATTTGGCTTTTGAATCACTTAAATCGAAGTTGTAACGAGGGAGATATGATTTTTCGAATTAGGATGAACTGTGCAAAAAAATTTCAGAAAACGGGCCGCCCGACCCGCTAGAACGGCGAGGCCTGGCAGAACCGGCGAGGTCCTCGCTGACCTCTGGACTTTACGGTGATGGTTCGCCCCAGGGGCGAGGTCTTCCTGCCCCAGGGGTGCCAAAAACATGCGGGGCCCACTCTGTGTCCCCCTGACTCCGTTTAATGTGATTTCGCCACCCGATGCTTGAAACAGATGCATCATTCAATCTGGAATGGGTTATGCAACGTGCAATATATGATTTTGGGATAGGAAAAATTGATCTATCTAAATAACTCATTTATATCATGAGATTCCAAAAAGGTTAATGGTAAAAATTCTATTTTATTTATGTATTTACCATTTACAGTAAGTTTTTTATTTAAGTGTTGTTTTTCATCATTTAAACTTTAGGATTAGTGTTTAGTGTAAAAGTATTTAGAAAAATTTGAAGAACAAGGTAGTGAAAGGTGATATTTTCAAGGAAATGGGTTAAAAAGTAATTTTAGACTTTAGGATTAAGTTCTGATAAGTTAATAATGTGTTAGGATCGACCCATTGCCTAAGTACGTCTAATTCCAAGTTGGCAAAAAATCCGGGGTGTTATAATCTACCCCCCTTAAAAATAATTTCATCCTCAAAATTGGCTAAGGGTAAAAAGTAAGGATTTTATTATTGATATTCTAAGGAAGATTCAGATCTTATTCAGTGACCTAACCTTACGTATAACCTAGATCAATTTCCTTCAATCCTGGGCCAGTGGGACAAGGGTCCGCCACGCTTCCACTGTGCCACTTTGATCCAATGGATGTATAAACTGACTTAACTAGATTAGGCTCATAATGTTTTACCCCCCTTAACAATTATTTTCACCCTCAAGGCTCAAGGATCTATTTCCTAATCCGTATGTCGGAATAAGGTATAATTTGGGACCTATCCTCGACGTGAATGAGAAACGATCTCTCAATACATTAGTCTTCATTTCATCGATGAGGTGTACTATGGCATTGGTACCTATGGTTACAGAAAGAAGCTAAAAATGTTGGGTGTTGCCGTTGATTTCAGGGACGGGTGTGAGTTTGTGGCAAGATGCCTAATTCTACCAAAGAATTTTGTCACGGTCCAGACCTACCATCTTTAATCATGTCTAGTTTAATACTGTAAAATAATATATACATTATTAGTACATAAGGAATTTGGACAAAATAGGTTAACGCGCAGACTATCCTTCTAAGTTCATATGCATAATATGTATGCTAGAATGGTCTATGATTCAGGACCTAATTCCTAACTGTTTGTTGCCCATTTGAGAAATTTCTTAGGCCTAAAAAGGAAAATCTTTATTGGCTATATATTCTTAACACTTCTCAAAGACGAAGTAATAAACTTTGGGTGTAAGTGGTAGGGTCAACACAGAAGGAAAGTTGTGTATTGGGTTTGAACCGGATACATAGACCTTCTACTTCGTGAGGATAGAAAATTTGTCGTATCAGTTCTTAATCCTAGTTGATCCTGATCTTTTGCTTGATCAGAGCATAGAGTTCATTGGTAACTACCAGGATTGAGAATTCAATTCAAACCGCAAATACCTCGCTTATATATAGTTCTCTACTTCGTGTTCCCATTTGTAATAAGTCTTTGGGAAGACAATTCTAAGGGGTGGATTGATTTGACCTAACATTAAATCTAAGGGATATATAAGTTTTCTCTGAGCGTGAATAGTTTTTACGTCAAACAAGCTTCTTAAGAGTTACTAAAGAAGCCTATAAGTATTAAGGGGATTCAACGAAAGAATGAGCTTTCACTTTAACCTAATCAAGCTGACTAACTAAGTCTATCATTCAATTATCTTAGCATAATCGGTCTCTTACATTTCTTAGTGTAACCAGTAGCCTAGTCTTAATTTTAGGAGTAGCGGTAATCCAATAGCTTATGGGCTAGATGATTTCGTACTATTTCAAAGTCTACACTCATACACTAGATGATTTTATAAAATTTCTAATATAAGAAATTATTTTTATTGCTTAGGGTCAAAAGTTGTCTGATTGGAATTGAGTTGCTCGAACTTAAATTTAACTGCGCTCGAGCACTTCACACATGACCATACCAGCTAAGAAGGTCCTAAGGTTCATGTTATTAATTTATTGGATTTCCTTCACTGTCATTTTTTTTTTTTGAAATCTAAGAGTACCAACTCTAGATCCTAAAACTCGAAATGTCCCAACTGATGGTTATTGTTTACAGACTAACTATGGTGTTTGGTCTTGCCCATCGGTAGAGTACCATCATTTCTTTACCGACGAAATTCGAGGGTCGAGATCCCGTTTTGACCTTTGCTCAGCACTTGTCTGCTTCTTAGAACGGCTTGGACGGCTAGGCCCGGCCTCATCCGGGGCCTCTCTCTTCCTTCCCATGAGGAAAAGGAGCATAGGGATCGAGAAGATGGCTGTAACTAGCTTAAAAAGAGCCATTGGGTTGAAAAAGCTTGTAGGGTGAGATGGGTTTGTGGGTTTGGAAGGTTATGAGACACAAAAGATAGGTTTTGTGCTCATATGGGTGTGAAAGGGTGGAGGGGTGTAAGGAGTTCAAAATTGTCAAGTACAACTCCAACTTGTCGATTATCGGTCTAAATGTGACTAAGATCAATTCACATGATCTCAGACGCATACAGGCTGAACTACAGTAGTCCATCTCGTCTGTTGGCAAAACTTGAGATTTTAATGTGGTTTCTAGATTCCATCGCCCCCTCCTAAGTCAGAGTGCGTCAGAGTGCATCGTGTTACCGTAACTCAGGTCCAGTTTAATCCATATCATGCTCTGATACCAACTTGTAACGCCTTGAAAATTGGGGGTCGAGCATAAGCTCCACTCCCGAGTTTCAACGCATCACTTGAGCAACATAGATAATGATGATTAAATATTGTCCATGTTAGTGCATTAAACATGAGTGGGATTATACCAAAACAACATATCATACTCTAGAGACAGTTAAATTATGCAAGCGGAAGACTGTGATAGATATATATATATATATATAATACATAAACTGTTGTAAGTCTCTAAAGTGTGAACATGTTACCGGGTTAAATATATCAATGTATACTCCAAAAATTAATAAAATGAATATATAAGGATATTCCAAAAGTGTAAAATAAAATGTAATGGCATCTAATCAGCAACCCTGTAACCCCGTCGATCAGAACATGGTCTACATAGACCCGCCTGATGGCTGCATAAAGGAGAATCCATCATCAAAATCATAAAAGTTCGGCTCCACTTCGTAAGCATCGCCATCATCTGAAACTAAAACATGGTCTGGCTGGTGTTTACAACACCATCCCGTAACGTGGGAGTGAGTGATCAACTCAGTGGAACCATAAAGCAAAGATTAACATGTTATCAATTCAGTCAAGCAGTAATGATAAGACAATACAACAAGCATTCCTAAGTACTCTGGTTAATGCAAGAATGATATATATAAATGATGCATGCCCTCGCCTACACTCCCTCTACGATCTTCATCTCACAGTCGTGCATATCAGTTACTTCCTCAGTGCTTTACCCAACGCCAAACGACACATAGAATGCGGTGCATGAGCGTGTTACCAAGTTCTTATCAGTCCTTTTCATACAACAGAATTGGAAAACTAAGGTACCTCCCTTATATCATTTCCCAAACAATGATCCATTCTAGGGTCATCAGTCCTAATAAATCACATGCGATGTTGCGGTTCTAGGTCACTGCAAAGGGCTCGTCACCTCAATGGAGTGCAGGCGTAGAAAGGCTCTAGGGTACCTCCCTTTTTATACTCTAGTTGCTACAGAAAGGCTCGTCGCCTCTACGCAGGCTCAGATTATGCTTGAGGTCACTACAAAGGGCTTGTCACCTTATCAGTGTAGGCCGACAGCTCGAATACAGTGTCTCATACCACCGTAATCGGCTCACGAGGCTTTGTTGCTCATTGGACACTACGGGGAGGCTCGTCGCCCCGCGTAGGCCGACAGCTCGACCACGGTGTCCCATACCACAATGTCCGGCTCATGAGTCTTAGCGGATCGAGTTACCAAGGTTAACGGGGTTTTCACTGGTGAGTTTGGTACCTTAGGTTCAAGCAATAGCGTCCATACATGGTAAACATATATCGGGTCAATTGGGTTACTTGATAAGCTCGACTAGTATGAGCGCATCTCGAGTTAATCGATATGAAGTGCGTAAGCACTCTGTGTGGCCTAACCACTGTCGATAACTAAAGTACGACTCGTATTCATCAAACACGTCCCGTGTGGTGAGACAACCTCAGCCACCTGATTAGAATCTATTACCGAATGGCCGGACTATATCATAGTCACAAACACAACTCAAGTAAGATAGGAATACATATATGCTAGTCCCATACAGCATGTAGCAACCAGCTTAAGTATAAGTTTCATTTGAGCATTTCAACAAACACACAGCATACATATTAACATACATAGGCATTCAACCATATAGTATGTAGTAATATTATAGAATACATAAAGGAAACTATAACCACAATTAAGGGAGTTGAGAATCCCATCTCAACACCCTCAGTACATGCATTTCCACAGGTATTTCCTCATTGAGGCATTTTATCAAACATATAGGATACACATTTCGAAATACACAGATTGGACTAAATATAACATATATCCTGGCAAGCTCTTTTACAAAAGAGTTGCCACATACTCAACAGGCATGTATTCATCGTTAATAATCAAGGCAAGCACAAATCCAAATTTTATATCCATTCAGACATTTTTACAAACACTTAGACTACACACTACAACATACATAACGTATGTTGGCGATAATAGGAATTAGGACAAATCCTTTCATTAAGGAGTTGTCAGACGCATAACGGCCATATAGTCACAACGAATAATTATGGCAAGTAAGAATCCAAATTCCGTACTCATTCAGTCATATCAACAAACATATGAAATACACTATATTTAACATAGTTCATATATATCTGTAAAGTGAAACAGGCATTGCATTTAGCATGTGAAATGACACCCATATCAGTTATAAATCATTAACTGGCATTGAAATTCTTGAAAAACATAACCTAAACGTTTATAGTCAGCACCTTTCATCGGTAAACTCAAATCGAACTCAGTTTAAACACAACACCTTTGTCTACGGCACAATGGCTACCTGAATCACGAAATAGATTAGCTATTTCGTCGATATCTCTATTTGAATTTCTAAAACGATATAGGGTTAGGATTTCTTATTCAAATCAGAATCAAAACAAGTTGAGTCTCGTAGTAGAGAAGCGAAACGGTGTGTGGAGTTGTGGGAAAAGATCCCAACAATAATCTCCAAGAATCTCTCCTCCTTCTTTCCTCTTTTCTCTCATTTTCTTTCTTTCTCGCATAGGGTTTTGAAGAAATTCATATGGATTGTGAGTGAGGAGGTTTAAGATTAATATATAGGCCTAGAAGTGATAGGAATGGCCCTAGGGTCATGTTATACTTTGGTTAGAGCCAAATAGTGGCTGTTTCAGTTCAACGGAGCACTTCTGGTGGCCCCTTTTCTACGTGTGGTCGGACTTAAGCTCCCTGGCATTGGATCTAGGTCGAGTTAATTTTCGATCCGATCAGGTTTACAGATTGACAGTGGCGGACCAGTTTCAGTTCAACGGTCACCGGTATTCAATCAGGGCCACAAGTACACTGACAGGTGTTGAAAATTTTCCCTTATCTGAGGGTATGATTGGGTCAGATTTTGACTATATGAATCCTTATATTTGGCCTGCAAGTGAACGATTCAATTCACTTAAATCTGAGCACATTTCCTAAAGATATTTGCGTTTCTCACACACTTTACTCCGGGCTCAAGTTGTGCGTTTCTAGACACAGTCAGAAATTGATTTCTGAGATGGTTGTCAAGCCCAGTTAGGTGGTCATAACAGTATAGTTTCGCCATCATCGGACTTTCGACGTGCGGTCCATGTTTGATATGGAGTTTCAAGGTGCTCCCGAGAGCAACTGAGTTTAGAGATGGATCCTAAGTTATAGGGTAATGTAGCGTTAATGATTGTAAAAGTTTTGGGTCTTACATTTCATATAGAAAGTGGTTCAAGCTAATTTTACTGATTATTCAGCCCTAATTATGACAGAATGAGGTCCTTGGGCAGTTCTACGCCCCTTTTTCATAGTTTTAAGTAGTATATTATTTTAATTATTTTCATAGTAGTTTTTCATCAAGTCTCCTTCATCTCTACCAAATTTTATTAGGTTTCGTATTGTAAAAAAATTCTAAAATTTTTCGAAGTAGCAGCTGTCCAAACTGATGATTTTCGGACAGTTGTCACAACGACATATATTTAACTATAATAAAAATTTTATTGTATTTTTCACTTATTTTTATATGAAACTAAACTTATCAAACTTCAATCTGACTTTTGAATTACCTAAATCGAAGTTATAACGAGGGAGATATGATTTTTTGAAGTAGGACGAACATTGTAGAAAAATTTCAGAAAATGGGCCGCCCGGCCCGCTGCGGCTCGCCTAGCCTGCTAGAACGGCGAGGCCTGGCGGAACCGGCGAGGTCTTCGCCGACCTTTGGACTTTATAGCAATGGTTCGCCCCAGGGGAGAGGTCCTCTCAACCCCGAAGTGCCCCCCCCCCCCCCCGTTATACAGTTGGCCCCCCGACTCCTTTTGATGTGATTTTGTCACCCAATACTTGAAATGGGTGTATCTTTCAATCTGGAATGGGTTACGCAATGTACAATATATGATTTTTGGGGTAAGAGAAACTGATTTATCCAAATAACCCATTTATATCATGAGATTCCAAAAACGGTTAATTGTCAAAAGCCTATTTTATTTATGTATTTACCATTTACAGTAAGTTTTTTTTTTTTTTTTTTTTTTTTTTTTTTTTTTAAGTATTGTTTTTCATTATTTAAACTTTAGGATTAGTGTCTACTGTGAAAGTACTTATAAAAATTTGAAGAACAAGGTAGTGAAAGGTGAGATTTTGAAGGAAATAGATTAAAAAATGATTTTAGACTTTGGGATTGAGTTCTGACAAGTTAATAAGGTGTTAGGATTAACCCATTGCCTAAGTACGTCTAACTCCAAGTTGGCAAAAAATCCGAAGTGTTACAATTCTTGGGATGGACTTAAATTTTGGTATAACATCTAAGGGAGTAGATTAAGTGAGACCTAGTATCCACCTAGATGGGTGGGACCCCTGACTGGGGGCTCAGTGTATATGTGCCTTAAATCCATACTATCTAACCATTTTGAAGGTGTTTTTTTTTTTGAAGGGATGATCCCCGGAGTGAAGCTGAATCAAATCTTAGCTGGACCACGTCACAGGAAATGATTGTAATTGAATGCTCACCACTTAAAACTTTATGGACTCCACCTAAATGTATATTTTCCATCCAACCTGTTGATAATGTCACAAACACATGAAAAGACCACACAAATATCATCTTGATCCAAAGCTTTTGTGGTCTACAAAAAGTTTGTAATGGTCAATAACCACTGTTTCTTGTACTATGGACCATCTAAGATTTGGAACTGCTTCATTTTTTTCGATCATGCCCTAAATGAGCTTTCAATGCGGATGGATGGCGTGGATGTAGTCGCATACATCACAGTAGGCCCCACTGTCAGGGGTCCCACTCACCTCAGTGGATCCGGGGTCTCATCCAATCCACTCCCGACATCTAAGGGTTAGAGTGGTAAAAATCAAGGTGATGGCAATCTCTTTACCAACTCTTTTGTTGGTGATTTTAACATTTGACATTTGGATTTAATTACCAGCCGTTCAAAATTTACTTTCTTTTAAATACATCTTCATATACGATCCATTCAACAAATGTTTCTTAGAAGAAGCCCTATAAAACGTGATTTAAAATATGAATGGTTCAGATCATCACATAGGATGCAATTCTCTGTGAATACCCCACCCCTGTACGGTAGCTGTGGCATGGCGGTCAGCAAAATCGATCAAAACCCCACTTGCGCATCTGAACTGTCCATCTGATACGATCTTCAATGCACAGGCAAATCAAAGCTGTTGGATGTGCGAGTTGTTGGCTATAATGCCCTGGGCTATCTAACAGTGATGACCTACTTACAACATAGAAGATCTGAGCTACTTAGCAGGTGGACTGCATCATCAATGTGCCTGATCCACCCGTTCATTAGGTGTGTTGCCACAACTTCACCTTCAAGCCCAAAAAATCAGGCAACCTATGAAAGTGTTAAGATGGGACTCCCACCATTAGTTGAGTGTGGCCCACCGTGCGTTTATATATCTCATCCAATCAGTTATTCTTGTGCAAATCCTCAGGATGAAGGGTCATTCCGAAAATCACGTTGTTTTGAAACTCAGGTGGAACACACCAGGTTTTATTCATAATTTTCACACTATTTCTCATGATGAGGCCCATCAGAGTTTTGGATCAGTGTAATGTGACCATTATTTTTGTGACTGCACAATGCTTATCAGGAAAACACTTTGATAAAATCATCCTAACCATCCGATGAATGGAAAAAGAAAATCAACAGTCCACGTCAACTGCAAAAAAAAAAAAAAAAAAGAAAGAAAGACAATCATCCACCTAGATTGTCTTTCCACTGCATGTAAGAAACAATTTAATTGGATCACCCAAACTGTCCAATTGAAGGTGAATAACTATTTATGGAAAATGCTAACGGTCTAATTCAAGTGAACAAATGAACGATCCGAATTGACAGTGGAAAAGGTCCACTTGTTGGTCTAGACCATTTATCATGAGGATGACTACCTAGAACGTGTAAAGATGGCAGTGGGTCAAGCAGCCTTCCTCGTAATTGGCTTTGGATTGGGCCTGGACCTATTAGCTTGGTCCATATCAGCTGCGCATGACCAGCAAGGCTCCAGGCGCCCATTGCCACTGCTAAGGAAAACTATCCCTCTTAACTCTCAATGATTACTTTGATCAGATAATACTAACATCAAATCATTGGTGAATAATGACCAATAAAGTCAATGTTACAAATTGATTCGTTTATAAAAAAAACAACAATTTCAGAAAATAAAACTTCTCTTCATTGACATTTCCCAATTTTACAAAATTGTATTTTGGCAACCAAACATGGTAGAAAGAAAATCACAAAATCAATTCATGAAATTAGTCGCAACCAAACGCTTCATATTCATGATTCAAACGATCAAAATTTAACTACAACGATGGCGATGAAGATGAAGAAAAAACAAAAGGAAACTAAGCTAAAGTAGAACACTTTAAAAATAAAAAATAAAAAATCATGAGTGGGTCCGAACATCCTGACCGTGAGATTCCGGGCCCTGATCCTGGCAGCGGCCTTTTGGGCTGCAAGGAGATGATCTTCTTCCTCCATCTTCTTACGTTTCCAGAACCGTGCAATCTCCTCCAAAGTCACACTCCTACTAACTGTGACCTGCCGTGCAGCCCATGCCTTTGGTAGTGGTGGAGGCGGAGGTGGCGGTGGTGGGAGAGACTTGGATTTTCTGTCCATGCTACCCTTGATATTCACCTCTATTTCCTTCATCATGTAAAATTCCATCTACTACTTACGTTCTTCTAATTCTCCTCCTTTTTATTATGGAAACGCAAGGGAGGGTGGACACTTGAAGCCCAGAATTATCTACTTCCCACTACAAAACCACTAATCCAACCTAACATTCAAACATGACTATCGGTTGGGCTCGTGCATGTTTTGTCCACCTTTAAAGAGGTGAGCTGTAGCACGTGTGTGCCAAGTAGGTGGACTTGTGAGATCCGGGTTGATCAGTAGGTGGGGCCTTCTTTGATCCGTAAAGTATGCCATCTCACTCTTATATGGCCCAAATTACAAAAATGGACGGTTAGAATGAAAATCATTGATGGGCTATATTCAACGCACATGTTAGATGAATGGATCAGATCAACTTGGGTTTCAACATGTTGATATAGAACCCCACCCGGTACAAGGACCGGATCTTGTTAGGAAAATGGTCTTAGGAATTGGATAGCTTTGACTATCCATATGTGATTTATTTATTTTTTGTGCGCGCGCGCGTACCATTGCTCTGCTTCGGAGTTTACACTGCCAAACTTTTAGGTTATTGACCACCTGGCCAAATGAAGGGTCCTTGTTAATGAGCACCGTGGTCATGGGCTGCCTTGACCGGTTGGTTTGATTTGCATACACCTTGATGAACTCGTTGGCTAGGGCTTTAACCCGAGTATGCCTACAGGGGCCAACCCGAAAAGCAGATTGAACCAACCCACTAGCAGCCCTGCCCATAAGTGTATGTTTTCAACCTAAAAAAGGATAGCTAATTGCCATGGGTTGTGATGTGCTGGGCTACTTTCCAACCACGCGTGGGCTTGGCATATTGGGCCCGATGTCTTGGCCTAAGCCTAGAATTCAAGTTCATTCATTAATTGGATTCGAGCTATGTTTATAGGACTCGGATTGAGTAGTGTAGCACACACAACCGAGGTGGTGTGTTGACGTGGCAAAGTTCTGCGGGGTCCACCTTGAGCTATGTATTGTTTATCCACGCTCATGTTAGCGCACGAGCTAAAAACAAAAGCAGATCCGAATCTTAGGTGAACCATACAAGAGGAAACAGTGGCAATTAAATGCCTGCCATTAATAAAAACTTCCTGGGCCCAGCGTAATGACCACCCATTATAATATTTATTTGCCATCCAACCTGTTAATAGGGTCACACAAACCCGGATGAAGGGAAAACAAATCAACTTGATTCAAGATTTTATTGGCCCACAAGAAGTTTTTAATAGTCGATCACCACTGTTTCCTGTAGTGGTCCACCGGAGACTTAGATGCGTAAATGCCCTAAAATAATCTTGAAAAATAGATGGATGTGTGGATATGCAACACACACATCGAGGTGGGCCCTATGGTTAGGACTATGATAGGTCCCAAACGTAGAGTGCAAGTGCTACGATAATTTGTTTTCTCTTCAGGTGAGAAACGTACCATAATTTTAATGCAAATTACTTGACTTTTTATTAACGAAAACATTGGCTGCTTACAGAAGCAAGGCCACGTACAAACAGTTCGGAATAACAAGGAAGTTAATAACTAACAAATGAAATGCAACACACGTAAAACAGAGCATAAAAAACTGAAATAAAATGACGTAACACTCGCGATGTGTTGCGTGAAATTTGCAATGACGGATGGCCCTTCTTCTGCACGTAAACTGCATGTAAACTGCCATGATTCAGTCCACAGTCGATTCCTGCATGGACTCCATGTACTGCACTTCCCCAGCTTATCCCAAATATTTGAGATTTGGCTTAAGGCCCCTCTCAGATCGTCGTGGCCTATCAATACCCACCCCATTAAGTGGACGCTTGTCCCCAAGGTCCATAAAAGGAAAGCGTTCACTCAAAGACTAGTGGGTCTCTCACGTGGCGTCCTCGACTGGTAGATGCTTCCACTGGACCAGATTATCTTCTTAAAATTTATTTCCCCGTTTGACCCAACGAGTGTCCAATATATTCTGCGGTTCGAGGATAATGACCCCTTCATCATTCACGGGCAGTAGTTCCTTTGAAGGTGTCGCAAGCTCACCCACGCATTTTTTTTAAGAGCGAAACGTGGAAGACAGGATGAGTGCGGGCTCCTTCCGGCAGTTGAAGTTTGTATGTGACTGCCCCAATTTTATGTATCACAAGATATGGACTGTAAAAGTGACTAGCAAGATTTTGGTGGGCTCGTTTGAAGGCGGTCTATTGTTTGTAAGGGTGCAACTTAAGAAACACCATATCACCAACTTCGAATGACACATCCCGACGTTTTTGATCCGCCAACTGCTTCATATGATTAATGGAAGTCTCCAGGTTGCTTTTGAGTTGACGCAGCAGCTCGTCGCGAGCCTCTAGGTTTTGGTCTACTTCATGCACCGAAGAAAACCCACTATGGTAAATGGGAATGGAAGAAGGTAAACGCCCATATAATGCCTAAAAAGGGGTCATGCCCATGGACGCATGATACGTTGTATTGTACTAGAGCTCAGCCCATGGAAGGTAGTTACTCCACTTGCATGGCCATTGATGAACCATACCCCGGAGGTATTGCTCAACACAGCGATTGACAACTTTTGTTTGTCCGTCTGTCTATGGGTGATAAGTGGAACTAAGTTGTACCTTGGTTCCCAACATTTAAAAGAACTCCTGCCAGAATTTGCTGATAAAAATGGGGTCCCTATCACTGATGATGGACTTGGGTAGGCCATGCAATTTAATAATTCCGTCTACAAACTTTTCAGTCACGATTTTAGCAGTAAAAGGATGAGTTAAGGATAGGAAATGAGCAGACTTACTCAAATGGTCGACAACTAATAAGATAGTGTCCTTGCCGTGGGATGTTGGCAGCCCTTCAATGAAGTCTAAGGTGATGTCATCCCATACTTGACATGAAACGAGTAACGGCTGCAGGAGCCCAGCTGGAGACAATGTTTCAGACTTCACCCTCTAGCATGTTTCACATTTTTTAATATATTCTTGCACCACCTGGTACATTTTTGGCCAGTAGAATTGTTGGGCTAATTTCTTGAACGTCCGTAAGACCCCAGAGTGTCCTCCTATTTTTGTATCGTGCATTTCATGGAGTAGTTTCGCCTGTAATGTTGCCTGAGAAGGAATGACTACTCTCCCTTTAGAGAAGAGCAATCTATCACGCCACGCATACGGCTAATCTAGTTGAGCCTTAACCAAGTGAGTTAGAGATTGGACGTAAGAGTCTCCTTCATATACTTTTTTAATTTCATCCCATATGGTCACTGTCGGCACATGCAGATGGTGAAGAACTGGACTACCAGACTTGCATGAGAGGGCGTCTGCTGCTGAATTCTCGCGGCCTGGGCGATAAATAATCTTGTAGTCATAGCCCATTAGCTTGACTACCCATTTCTGCTATTCTGGCGTAGCCACACGCTGCTCCAAGAAATATTTCAAGCTACACTGGTCAGTGAGAATGAAGAATTTTTTGCCCAGGAGATAAGGTCGCCATAAGCGTATGGCCTCCACAATGGCAATCATTTCCTTGGCGTAAGTTGACCAAGATTTTTTTGTAACCCCTAATGCTCAACTCATGAACGCTATAGGCCTGCCTTGCTGCGATAAAACTGCACCAATTCCCTTCCCAGATGCATCGGTTTCAATGGTAAAAGAGTCATTGAAATTAGGCATAGCTAACGTCGGAGTCGTTGTCATTGCTTGTTTGAGAGCCAGAAAGGCTGCGTCAGCTTCATCATTCCAGCCAAAATTTCCCTTCTTGAGCAAGTTGGACAGGGGTCGCGCAATAATGCCATAGTTTTGAACAAACTTCCGATAATACCCTGTCAAGCCTAAAAAACCACGTAACTCAAAAATATTAGTGGGGGGTGGCCATGCGACCATGGCTGCAATTTTACTGTGATCAACCTTCACTCCTTGATGTATGATAATGTGCCCCAAGTATTCCAGTTCCTATTGACCAAATATGCATTTGCTTGCCTTGACAAAGAATTGGTGTTGTCGCAAGGTCTCCAATGTTTGCTGAACATGCACCATATGTTCATCCCACATGGGACTATATACCAGAATATCATTAAAAAAAAATGAACTTTCGAAGGAAGGGTCGAAATATTAAGTTCATGATGGCCTGAAATGTCAAGGGTGCATTACAAAAGCCGAAAGGCATTACGAGATATTCGTAATGGCCATTATGAGTACGGAAAGCAGTTTTAATAACATCAGAAGGATTCACTCTTACTTGATGATAGTCGGCCCTCAAATCAAATTTGGTGAAGTAAGTAGGGCCATATAATTCTTCCAGCATATCGTCTACTGTCGGAATGGGAAAACGATCCTTGACAGTGGCGAGATTAAGTGTACGATAATCTGTACAAAATCGCCAACTGCCATCCTTCCTTTTTACTAGTAATACCGGAGACGAGAAGGGATTGATGCTGGGACATATGAGCCCTGAATTTAGCATTTCTTGGACTTGCTTCTCGATTTCAGCTTTCTGGAAGTGTGCATACCTGTCTGGGTGTACATTAATCGACTCGGTCCCCTCTTTCAACGTAATACAATGGTCCACTTCATGTTCAGGTGGTAAACTTGAGGGCTCCTGGAACACATCTTCATATTTTTTCAACAACCCCTGCATACTTTGCTGTTTATCTTTAGTTGGTGCATTAGGTGGTGCGGTTTCCATGGTCGGCTGAAAGCACACAGTAAATAATGCGTGTCCTCGGCGGAACTCCTTTGATATTTCTTTTAGTAAAGCTGCCTGAATGGTTTGCACGTCCACTCCTTACAGCCTTTGGTCTTGATTTTCCCAAATAAAATCCATGGTCAACTGCTTCCAGTTACAAACCACGGATCTCAGCATTTCAAGCCATTGATTACCAAGGACAAGATTAAGACAGGATAAAGGCAGAGAGAAAAGGGTGAGATAAAATTTGGTGCCCTGTAATTCTACCCTTACCTTATCGTAACGCCCCTGGCACGTTAGTTTGTCTCCGTTGGCCACTCAGACAGGGAAAGTTTCCGTAGGTATGACTGGAACCTAAGCATGCTTGCTAAACGGTTGCTGATGAAGTTGTGTGTCGATCCACTGTCAATCAAAACCATTACTTTGTGGGGACCCATTTTCACTGTTACACACATGGTTTTCGATGCTGTCCATCCCGTTAAGGCGTGCAATGTGATCTCTGGTTCAAGTTCAGGTTCTTGTACCTCTACTATATCTCCCCCGTGGTCATCTTCCAGTATTTGTTGATTAGTAATGTCCTCACATATCATATTACCCGTATACCCTTCCAAGAGTAGCAGCTGCATTTTTTGACATCCATGGCTTGCTGTAAAACGTTCATTGCAGTTGAAATAAAGACCTTGTGCCCCTCTTCCTCTGCATTTCCTCCCAAGACAAACGCTTAATGGGTCCCACAGGTGCAATCGGAGCTACACGGGTGGTTTGTGGAAGAGCTAACGGAGCTCTTACAGGTGGTAATTGCATGAACCCCCTTTGCCGTGCGAGCTGATCGTCCCTCATTCGTGCTAAGTTAATGGCCTCTTTGAGTGACTGTGGCTTAAACATCCGAATTCCATCCGCTATTGCTACCTTCAAGTTGCCCATGAAAGTCCCCACCAATGCCTTCTAAGTCCACCCCTGGACCCTGTTGCTGAACTTTTCAAACTCGCGTTGGTAGTCCCTTAAGGTCCCTAGCTGTTTGACACAAGAAAGTGCTTCGTTGAAGTCCTCACACTCCAATGGTTCGAAACGAGCCCAGAGTTCTTCCTCAAATTTCTCCCATGAAAGCACGTGTTCTTCGTCCTAAAATGTCCTGCGAATCCACTATCACCATTGGTTGGCCTCTCCTTCCAAATGGTATGCTGCCATAGAAACCTTCTGGACTTCCGTCGTGCCCTGCTATTCGAAAAACTGGTGCACAGGTTGAACCATTCGGTTGGGTCATCCCCTAAAAATCGTGGAAATTCCAGCTTCATCGTTTTGGGGGAGATTATTTGCCGACCCCTATAGATGCCTTCTCGGTGATGGTTGCCGTGGTTGGGATTTTCCTGATTTGCAATCATCACATTCGAAAGTCGATTGAGAGTTTCCTCCATTCGCAACAGTCCTTCTTGAACTACACCGAGTCCAGACTTCAAGTGCTCAATACGCTCCTTGTTAGTTCCCATTAGCAACCTGGCTTTGATACCAATGATAGGTCCCAAACGTAGAGTGTAAGTGCTATGATAATTTGTTTTCTCTTCAGGTGAGAAAAGTACCTCAATTTGAATGCAAATTACTTAAATTTTTATTAACGAAAACATTGGCTGCTTAAATAAGCAAGGCCACGTACAAACAGTCTGGAATAATAGGGAAGTTAACAACTAACAAATGACATGCAACACAAGTAAAACAGAGCATAAAAAACTGAAATAAAATGACGTAAAACTCGCGAAGCGTTGCGTGAAATTTCCAACGACGGATGACCCTTTCTTCTACATGTAAACTGCTATGACTTAGTCCACAGTCCATTCCTGCATGGACTCCATGTACTGCACGTCCCCAGCTTATCCCAAATATTTGGGATTTGGCTTATGGCCCCTCTCAGATCGTCGTGGCCTACGTGGATGCGATTTTCCTGATTTGCGATCATCACATTCGAAAGTCGATTGAGAGTTTCCTCCATTCGCAACAGTCCTTCCTGAACTACACCGAGTCCAGAATCCAAGTGCTCAATTCGCTCCTTGTTAGTTCCCATTAGCAACTTGGCTTTGATACCAATGATAGGTCCCAAACGTAGAGTGCAAGTGCTATGATAATTTATTTTCTCTTCGAGTGAGAAACGTACCACAATTTGAATGCAAATTACTTGACTTTTTATTAATGAAAACATTGGCTGCTTAAATAAGCAAGGCCACGTACAAACAGTTCAGAATAACAGGGAAGTTAACAACTAACAAATGAAATGCAATACACATAAAACAGAGCATAAAAAACTGAAGTAAAATGATCTAAAACTCGCGATGCGTTGTGTGAAATTTGCAACAACGGATGACCCTTTCTTCTGCACGTAAACTGCATGTAAACTGCCATGACTTAGTCCACAGTCCATTCCTGCATGGACTCCATGTACTGCACGTCCCCAGCTTATCCTAAATATTTGGGATTTGGCTTAAGGTCCCTCTCAGATCGTCATGGCCTATCAGACCGCACCGTGTTGGGTGAGGCGGGGCGCACCTAATCTACTCCCCTCTTGGGTAGGGCTATCAACGGGCCATGCTAGGAGTTGGTCTCGGCTCGAATTTTAAACTGTTTCGGGCTGAGCTGTCGGGCTAGCCCTAGTCAAAATTTTGATTTTGGCAAGCCCAAGCCTAGCTCATTGATAGCCCTACTCTTAGGCTTGGCGTATTGGGCCAGAGGTCTAGGCCTAGGTTTAGGATTCAAGCTCATTTATTAATTGAGCTAGAGCTATATTTAACAAATAGGTCATCTAGCTGGAGCTGGATTCGAACATATGGCATGCATGCATGAGATTGTAATTATGAACTTTATATTTTCTTTTCTTTTCTATTTTTAATTTTCAGCAGTGAATATACCATGGCTCAAAATCACAATGTTTAGATGATCATGTTGGGGGAACCGTAGAAACATACAGAGACGAATCAAGTGGAGTAATCCAATCACACCAAGCAAGCAACAAGAGAACACAACGATTTAACATGAAAAAATCCTTTTGAGGAAAATAAACCACGACATAAAGCGACAAAAAATCACTATGAAAAACAGGAATTACAAGAAGAAAAGACCTTAGCCGATCTGAACGACCTCAAATAAAACACTTGAAATCCTTTGGATGAATGCAAAAGCTAAGAATTATCTCCCATTCCTGTTTACACCAAAATATATAGCCTTTAGAAGAGTCCCAAACGAAATTGGAGTAGTTATCCATTTGAGGAAGACGGTGCTCGACCTTAACACGTCCTTCCCTGCATCATGTTACTATGTTCCTTTTTCTTACCTGTCCTAAACTATTTTTCTTTCTTTCTCCCTCGTTCTCTGTCATGCACTTGTCATCTTATTTGTTCCTAAGGGGTTGTTTGGATACCTGTAAATTGGGCAACTGATAAATGATTTACAGGAAGTGTTTGGATTATGAAAAATGCCTATAAATGATTTACAGCTTTTTAGCTGTAAATGAAAACCTGCTGAAAAACTCTTGACTTCATTTACCTGCAAATGAAATTCAGCCTAACAGATAGAAATTTGAAATTTTGTTATAAATAGATTACAGTTTAAATATATAATTTATAGGTTATCCAAACACTCTATTTACTTACATATCATAGCTTAAAGCCAAAAAAGAAAGGCTGTAAACAATTTACACCTGTAATTCAATTACCAACAATTCATTTACCATTTAAAAAATTTACAAGCATCCAAACGACTCATGTTTAGATTGGATGATTTTACAAGTCCTCTCGATTCCTCCGCCAGGGAAACCTTCTGTGATGATGGATAATTCTTCTAGGAGCGAGGTATGCTTCTTCCATTATGCACATTTCATCCAAAGTCCTTCATATTTAAGGGAAGACTTCTTTTTAAAGTTTCATTTCATGCCATCAATTGAAATAAAATTTCCAATGTCTAACTTGGATGAGTTCTAATTAACTAAGAAACTATATTTTTCTTGGGCTTGTCCAACAGCTCATTCCTTTCTCCAACATATTAATCACGACTTTGATTATTAGACAATGAGAATCTGATAAGGTAGGAGAGAAATGGAGTTCCTGCCCACATCATCTCTTGATTTGCTCATTTGTTGCGGTTTCACATTGCTACGTATTTTGATAATGAGCTTCCGGGTCAGTTGAGGGCATGCTAAACAGACATATAGGAAACTCACTTCCCTAAAAAAATTACCTACATTGCTCACTTCATGTTTCTCGAATCCATTCAATGCATATATTGTATAACTTGTAAGATAAGATGTTTCTTACATCACTTCCACTACTTAGTTCTTAATCCGGTAACTGTGGTTTCAACTTGTTGAAAATATTTATCTTGTTCGCAACAGTTCAATGATGTGTTAGGATATGCGGAGCCTGATCATCAGAGATATTCTATTCATCCAGCCAACACTTTTGCTGTTCGAGCTTTGTGTTGAGCTCTTTGGGGTTGTAGGGGGGCATCTGTAAGTGCTATATTGGAAATCCATGTAACGCCCCGAGTTTTCAGGACCCGAGTACACGACTCGTTTCCCAAAAACCCGAGTGTTAACCTTCAAGGATGGTCAAATATATATTTTTCTTTTCTTCTTTTGTCAGAGTAAGCAGATGAGCGTAGAATGGACAAGTAAGCATAAAGGAAAGTTTTCGTTTACATTTAAGATATACAAGAAGATGCCCATAATGACTTATACAAACCAATGTCCCCATTCTTACAATTACAAAATGAAATAATATTATATGTGAAATAAAGTAAATTACAGTAAATTTGAGATATGAAATCCTGTAGCAACTCTTAGCGATCACAATCATGTATCCCTGTCAAATGTAGCTTGCTCATTGACAATATAAACATGAATTTCACCTGGGTCACCTGTGCTACCTGTACGGTTATATATTTGATGGATGAGTGGCCAACTAGATTACACACCACCGCATTAGGTAAGAAATAGTATAAAACATCCAGACAACCAAAACAGAGTAAATGCAGTCTTATTATATGCATAGATGCATGAATGCAATTGTCAGCCCGGGTAAAACATCCAAACAGCCTATGTCCTGGGTAAAACATCCAGACGGACATTGGGGTCATCACCCATGCAGTCATCGACCCGGGTAAAACATCCAGATGGTTTGTGCCTCGGGTAAAACATCCAGACAGGCAAATATGTACGATAACAACAGATGATGGTTGGTGCCTCGGGTAAAACATCCAGACAGGCGAATCTGTATGTTACGTATGACAACAATAGATGCTGGTCTGTGCTATGCATGCATGATTAGCCAACCCATTATTAGTCCAATTGCAACCAGCCATTTTAAATAATCTCACGGTCATTATGGGGAGCGCATGACCCAGCGTAGGCCGACGGTAAGGGCATAGTGTCCTATAACCACCATCCCCGGCCCATGAGACTACCATCTTAGGATGTTTAATGGAAACCTGCCGACTAGTAGCCAATCATATTATAATATACGGGGCTTACCATTGCGTGGTTGCATGATATAAAACATCAAACCATATAGGAAAGATATCAAAATAAAACCACGCAGGGCGAGTATTAAAACGAGCCATATAGGGCGAATATCAAAATCATGCGATAAAAGACCATCCTTGAAAACCATTGGAGACAACAACCTTGGATGGTAGGCCCACATCAATGATCTATCTAGACCACCACTCAATAACCACCAAGTCGAAGGTCCATTACAATCATAACTAGTCAAGTTACATCCCAAGTATGGGTGTACATTCATATGTGAAAATTTTCCACTAATGTACCAGTTTAAGTTCCATAAGCAATCCACAAAAAGGAATCCACAAGCATGAGCAATTATACAAGATAATCATAAAGCATGTAATACAACAATTCAATTTCCGTCAGCTAACACATGTGATTATAAAGGGAGATATCAATTATGAACTTAAATAAAACTATAACTTAAGCTAATAAGAAGATGGAAAGCTCAAGGGGAAGAATCATCACCTTGCGAATCAAATCACCTACTAACGTTGCTAGGAAGCGCGTGCGCGCCCTTGGAGTCAAATCCTATCACCAATTATAAAATTGTGCGGTTAGATTCAAGCTTTGTACGCTATTCCTGGTTAAGGTTTTAACTTAAGGTTTGGATTACCTTGGTTTTAGGGTTTTGATGTAGAACTAGGTTTTCATCCTAGAGTTTAGGGATAAGATAAGTTTTTAGGATTTAGATTGTAGTTGGTGTATGATAATTTATAATATTAATTTGAAAAGTAATTATTAACATTAGTATTATAATTATCGTTTGCCAACTTAGTAATAATATCCATTATGATGTCAATAATATTATAATTTATTATTAACGATTGTGCCTAAGAATAATAATTAATGATTAATATTTAATAACGGTACTTTGTGTGGACTCACTACCATTAGCATGGACAATCTACCAGAGGTTAGTTGTGTTTAACGGTCACAATTATTACCATAATACTAATGATAATAATAATAGATATCAAGTATTAATAGTGGATCTAATTATGATAATGGATACTATAATTCGCCATTACAGCATTCAAAATCATTTGTTGGGCCCACCAAGTTGTGGGTCACAAATCCAACCCATCCATTATGGGTGTCCCACCAAGTTATGGGGGTCAAACCAAGTTTCAGGTGCATCTAAATCTCAGATGGACTCCGACAAAGTGCTTTCATATGGTTTAACATGTATTCAAAAGATTGTAAATGGTGTGGGCCACCTGAGCTTTGTGTATGGCTAGTTTTTTGGGGGCACCCCGTATATAAAGGGGACCCATCTAATGGACGGTGTTGATGTTCAACACACATCATAGTAGAGCTTGTGGTGGGGCTATGGTTTAAGCCAAAATTTTAAGTAAAATGAGGCAGCGTCCAGAGGACGTCAACGTGCATGTTTCTTATATTATCCTTTTTTTTATAGGTGGGGCCCGCCTAAGGAGGATCTACTCCATTGATTGGGTTCCAGGGCTTAGGAAAGGTCCAATGTCCAATTTTGGATATGTCTTGATGCACCAAAATATCACAAAGGGCCCTCATAATCTACCCCTATTAAATTAGTCTTTATGCTGGTGTGGCCTACTAGATAGTTGTGTTGGCTTCATTTTTCGGGTCAACGCCTAAAATGAGGCGGGAAATGGGATGAACAGTCCTAGATGCAGTCATGCTTTATACATCTAAGGTATCTTAAAATATATTATTTTGAAAGTTTCATGCACGTAGAGATGCATGCACACGTATTAAATGTATATATGTATATGTACATTTTTTATATATTATATATATATTTTTGAAAACGTCCAGGGACTCGTGTGTCTTGATGGACGGCCCAGATGAGCCACAACACCAAGGTGGGGACACATACATGGCCCACCAGCCGTGGTAGGGTGGGTCCACCCGCTGATACAGGGTTCGGCCCATCAGTATTTGTGCAGGGCCCAAAACTGGGTCAGCCCATTGGCTTTAGGTGAGGCCCACTTGCATTTGGCAAAGCCCACAAGCAGCCCAACTAGAGCTTAGTTTCAGTACATCTCCAGGCCCAGCTGAGGGCTGAACTTGGCCCATTGGACGGCCCAAAATTCAGCCCAAAATGGCTCGGATCGGCGTGATCCTGGTGGTTTCCGGCCGGTTTCAGTGTTATCAGACTTGGTTTTCCAGCTATTTACAATCCAGGATTTCAGCTGTTGGAAGACTGATTTTTAGCTCAGATAACAACCTAATTGAGGGTCGTTTTCAGCTTGAACAAGACCTGATGAAGTCCTTGTTTAGCTTAGTTTGGAGTTTCAAGAGGAGACGGAGAGAAGGTTTACCTGACTCGGTTTGGCCTAGAGTTGGAACGAGGAAGAAGATGACGCCATTAATGGCGGATTGCGAATGGAGGCTCCCTCCTCAAATCCGACCGCATGGAATGGTTCATATGGACTCTAGGAGGCTTAAGGATGGGTTTTTTTTTCAAAGCTCTACGGTCGTTTGGATGGTGGGTTCGGAAGGAGGAAGAAACGATTATTTTCTCATGGGCGGCCGCAAGGAGATGGGAAGAGATTACTGTTGATCAATCCAGCACGCTCTTCTTATATTAAAAAACCTAGCTGTTTCCAGACTGTTGGATGAAGGGTGTGTTGGAATTGCAATCCAAAACCCTGCATTTACTGTGACTGTTCATCTTCCAATGTATAGCAGGAGTTCCCATGTAGCTGTTTTGGAAGATGAAATGCGTGTGTATTTTTCTATGAATAGTTAATGTTGGAAGCTCCTAGTAGGGGCAGTCTTGTCATTTCACCTAAACATTCAAATGCCTATAAATTGGCATCCTGTGTATCCGGTTGTAGCAAGTTAAGCTAAGTCAGCAAGCTTGTAAGCAACATAAAAAATACAAAGTTTCTCTTCTCTTCTACGTGTCCAGTGAGCTCAAACCCAAGGCTTTGTAAAGCCAAGTAAACTCTGGCTAATATAGCCAACAAACTGCAGTATCGAGCACGAGTTCTTCTCCTACGGGGAGTTTTTCCAATGATTTTCCAATGAACTACTGATTTTTCAAAAAAAAAATGCTTTTTAAGAAAAAGTTGGTTTTGTTACCTGGTTGGAGTTGTGATTTTTTCAGAAAAAAATCAGTTGCAAAAATTGATTATGAGCCTAGTTGTTTTTCCTAAGAAGTTTTGTGATTTTTTTAGCCAAGTACAGATTTTTTTAAAAAAAAAAAAAACCTCTGTTCAAAAATCGATCGCAAAAGCCAAGTCGCAGAGCCTAGTCTGATTTGGAGAAGTTTTCATTTTCCACCAAATAAAAAAAAAAAAATCCGTTTGCAAAGCACAAGTCTCTTTTTCTTTGCTTGAAGTTGCACAATTTTTCCCAAATAAAAGAAAGTTTCTGTTTAAAAAATTGATTTCAAGATGATTTGCTTTTTTCACCAAAAAATCATGTTAAAAAAAAAAATTCATATTTAAAGATTTTTTCACCAAATCTGTTTCAAAATTAAAGTTTAAAAAAAAATCGTTGTAGAATTTTTTTAATAAATTTTTTTTTTTTTTTAAAAAAAAAAAAACCACTAGATCTTTTATTCCATCCTTTTTTCCCCTTCATTAAAAAAAAAAAAAAAGCTGTTATTCCTTCCTTAAAAATAGAAAGATGGCCAACTCAATCCAACCATTACGTTCTACGTTGTCTAAGGACAACTATGAAAGGTGGTGCATCCAAATGAAGGCGTTGTTGGGTCGCAAGAATTATGGGAGATCGTCACGATGGGTATGTAGAACCCACTATGGAGGAAGAAGCCGCCTTCACCAACGAAGAAAAAGACTCTAAAAAATCAAAGGAAGAAAGATAACAAAGCGTTGTTCCTCCTCTATCAAGGGTTGGATGAATCAACCTTTGAAAAGATTGCCGGCGACATCAAGCAAGCAAGCTTGGGATACTCTTGGCACCATATTCAAGGGTGTTGATCGAGTGAAGCGGGTTCGCCTTCAAACACTAAGAGCCGAGTTTGAAGCATACGCACATGAAGGAAGGTGAGAGTATCTCGACTACTTCTCACGTCTAATTGTTATTATTAACAATTTAAAAAGAAATGGTGAAAAAGTTGAAGACATACGTGTCATTGAAAAGGCATCTGCGATCTCTCACAACCAAGTTTGAGCATGTGGTTGTGGCGATCGAAGAATCAAAGGACCTTGAAAAAGCTGTCCCATTGAAGAATTGATGGGATCGTTGCAAGTGCATGAGCAACGAATGCAAAAGAATCTTGGTTCAACACTTGAACATGCCTTAGAGTCTAAGTTGACTCTAAATGAACAAAAGAATAGCCATACACAACGAGGCGGTCGTGGCACTAGCAATCGTGCAAGAGGCAGAGGCGTGGATATCATCCAAGCCATCAACAAAATCAACAAAAGTTTACCAGTTTCGTGGAAGAGGAAATGGTAGAGGCCGATTCACATGTGGTCGTGGAAACACAAAGAATGTTCAATGCCACAATTGCAAGAAATTCGGCCATTATGCCTCTGAGTGTTGGAGTAAAGTGGATCAAATGAACGATCCAACTATCTTTGAAGCATCACACCAAGAACAAGAAGTCTCTACACTCCTCCTCGCACAAGAAAAGGCATGTGAACAGCCCGGATGTGTGGTATCTTGACACGGTGCAAGCAACCACATGAGTGGTAACAAAGAATGATCGTGGAACTCACAGAAGGAGTTTGTGGTGACGTGAGTTTTGGCGACTCATCAAAGGTACCCGTGATTGGCAAAGGAAAAGTTAAAATCTATCAGAAAAATGGTGAGCCAAATTATATCTCTAATGTGTATTACATACCAAATATGAAAAATAACATCCTCAATATCGG
Source organism: Magnolia changhungtana (assembly GCA_030180095.1). NCBI lineage: Eukaryota > Viridiplantae > Streptophyta > Magnoliopsida > Magnoliales > Magnoliaceae > Magnolia > Magnolia changhungtana. The sequence goes on along the minus strand of JASAUF010000344.1, from coordinate 1,241,303 downwards.
CCAACTCCTTGAGAAGGGGTATGTCATACACATGGAGAATCATTCTCTCTCTATAAGAGATGCTCACAAGAGACTTGTGGCTCAAGTCCAAATGGCAAAGAATCGCATGTTTCCGCTCCATATCAACACAAAGGCCGAGAAGTGTTTTTATGGACTCGTGAAGAATGATTCATGGAGATGGCATCTTCGTGTTGGGCATCTCCATTTCAGTGGCCTTAAACTATTATCCTCATCAAGCATGGTGCATGGCTTGCCGGTTATTGAAGCTCCAGAACATGTGTGTGAGGCGTGAACACTCGGCAAGCAACAAAGGAACTTCTTCCCAAGTGGAGTGTCCAGAAGAGCAAAGGAACCACTTTAGTTGGTTCACACTGATATTTGCGGACCACTTGAAACACCCTCTCTTGGAGGTAATAAATATTTTATTACCTTCATTGATGATTTCAGCAGAAGACTTTGGGTGTATTGCATCAAAGAAAAATCTTCCGCTTTCACTATCTTTAAAATGTTCAAAGCTCGTGTTGAAGTTGAAAGTGGTTACAAAATTAAAGTACTCAGATCTGACAGAGGTGGAGAGTACACCTCAAATGCATTTCGAGATTTTTGTAGGGAGCATGGCATTAAGCAACAACATACTGCAGCTTACACGCCACAACAGAATGGGATTGCGGAACGGAAGAACCGCACCATCCTCGACATGACGAGGACCATGCTGAAGGAAAAAGGCCTGCCAAAGAGCTTCTGGGCAGAGGCAGTTGCATGTACTGCTTACTTGCTCAATCGGTGTCCAACCAAGAGCGTCAGAAATATGACACCACAAGAAGCATGGAGTGGCTACAAACCGAGCGTGGCGCACCTAAGGATCTTTGGGTGTGTCGCCTACGCTCAAGTTCCAAGCAAGAAGAAGGAAGCTTGATGATCGTGGCGAAAAATGCATTTTCATCGGCTATAGTGAAGCATCTAAAGCCTACAAGCTCTACAATCCACTAACCAATAAAGTAGTGGTGAGTAGAGATGTGGTCTTTAGTGAGGAAGAAGCTTGGAAATGGAATAATGAAGAATCGACCAAAGATATTCTTGTCGAAACTGAAGAACATGAAGAAAGGCATGACCGTCAAGAGCAACGCCCGCAACACCTTCTTCGGCCGCATCATCGGTTCGCGAAGTCCGGAGTCAGATCCATCACTCCCGAAAGCACTCCAAGTCAAAATTCAAATGACTCATCCTCACCCATGGCACCTATAAAAATGAAAAGCTTAAGCGACATTTATGAGCAAACCGAAGAGGTCAATCTTTTACTTTTGTATGCAGATCATGAGCCTCTAACATTTCAAGAGGCCATAAAAGAAGAATGTTGGAGAATTGCTATGAAAGAAGAAATTCATGCCATTGAGAAAAATGACACATGGGAGTGACTACACGCTTCCTAGTGGCCAGAAAACTATTGGTGTCAAATGGGTGTTCAAGATCAAGCGAAACGCTGATGGCGAGATCGATCACTACAAGGCAAGGCTCGTAGCAAAGGGCTATAAACAAAAGTACGGGGTGGACTATGAAGAAGTTTTCGCTCCTGTTGCTCGCCTTGACACTGTGAGGATGATTATCTCCCTTGCAGCCCATCACAGTTGGATGATCTACCAACTGGATGTGAAATCTGCATTTCTGAATGGAATTCGGGAGGAAGAGGTCTATGTTGACCAACCTGAAGGCTTTGTTATGCAAGGGGAGGAACACAAGGTGTATCGACTAAAGAAAGCCCTCTATGGGTTGAAGCAAGCTCCACGTGCTTGGAATGCACGCATCGACAACTATCTTCAAGAGAACGGCTTCGCCCAATGTCCATATGAGCATGCAGTCTACATCAAGAAGAATGCTCATGGCGATATACTTATAGCATGCTTATATGTTGATGATTTGCTGTTTACAGGAAACAGCCGATCAATGTTTGATGAATTCTATCTCGGTACGACTGCTTTCACATGGAATTCAAAGAAGCAGAGTGTGGTCACCCTGTCCACATGTGAAGCAGAGTACGTGGCAGCATCGTCCACTGTTTGTGAAGGAATTTGGTTGAGAAACCTACTAAAGGAGCTGAAGCATCCGCAAGAAGGATCTACAGTCATTTATGTGGATAACAAGTCGGCAATCGAACTAGCCAAAATTCAAGGTCAAACATGGAAGAAGCAAACACATTGATACTGTTATCATTTTCTCGAGAGATCATGTGAAGCGAAAACGATAAAATTAGAGTATTGTCATACTACGAAATGTGGCCGATATTTTCACGAAGGCATTACCGACGATGCATTCAAACGACTAAGAACGATGCTCTAATGAAGCCGGTTTTGGTTTGAAGGGGAGTGTTGGAATTGCAATCCAAAACCCTGCATTTATGTGGATTCATCTTCCAATGTATAGCAGAGTTCCCATGTAATGTTTTTGGAAGATGAAACTGCGTGTGTATTTTTCTATGAATAGTTAATGTTGGAAGCTCCTAGTAGGGGCAGTCTTGTCATTTCACCTAAACATTCAAATGCCTATAAATTGGCATCCTGTGTATCCGGTTGTAGCAAGTTAAGCTAAGTCAGCAAGCTTGTAAGCAACATAAAAAATACAAAGTTTCTCTTCTCTTCTACGTGTCCAGTGAGCTCAAACCCAAGGCTTTGTAAAGCCAAGTAAACTCTGGCTAATATAGCCAACAGGGTGGACGGTCAGGATTTGTCTGCCTGAAACTGTCCCTAAAACAGTGGGTATGGCTGAAACCGCCCATGGTTTTCTTTGCTGAGGTGGAGACTAGGTTCGGATGGTTGGGATTTTCCTGGTCTGAACGGTGGAGATGCAGAGATGGAGTGTTCTGGCAACAGCAGGTTTCCACTTTTGAGAACTTTGTGCTTGCAGGGCTGGTTTGTGCCAGAGATTGTGTTCTCAGACGGGTACTCCAACACTCGAGGTAAGCTGGGTTTTGGTGGGGCCCAAGTCCTGAACACGATGGTCGGATCAGATCGCTTATAGGGTCGGTGTAGGTGGGCCACTGATCAATTAGACAGAAACGGCGTGTCTTAAGCTGTTGCAGGCGGAAACGTGAAGAAGGAAGTTTCCTAATCTTAGAAACGTGAGTATGTCTGGTGCAGCTCTTATGCACGTAGGACATGCATACATGCCGCATAATGTGGGGTCCATAGGATGTTTTTGAGAAATCCACTCCATCCATGATTCTCTGTGGGCCCATTTGGGTCACCTGGCCGGAGATGAGGGAAACCCGAAGCTTGGGTGGGCCGTATTCCCAATTTCACTTATTTCTAGCTCTAATTGTAGATTTTGGTTAGTTTAATGGTTGGATCACCTCAAAATTAAACGTTAATGGTTAAAAGGATTCTAATGATCCTAAGGTGTGTTCGAGCGTATTATAGAGGTCGATCTGTAACTCAGGTGGGCCACCCTTTAATTAACGTGGGACAGCGTTCATGTTCAAGCAAGGAAATCATTTACGTAAAATCTAAACTTGCATGCACGGTTGGAGAAAAATCAGGTGGGGCCCATTTGTGATGACTTATGGGGATCCATTCCATTCACCGTCTTTGGCACGCCGTGCTAACCCATGGTCCCAAATTTGAAGTAAATCTGAACTTCAGGTGGGCTGCACGATTTACTAACGCATGAATAGTATCCAACGTTAAATCTTTAATTTTAACTCTTCGTCAACAGTGCCATGCATGTTGTGTTAACATATTTACAATTCTACCCCTTTTCTTTTCAAAACTTCTGCCATCTGTAACTCATAAGTCTATTGTCTAAATGTGATGAAATTTGACAGGTGATCTTTATTTTTCACGCTCTTTCCGTTGCCCAAATTTGAGCTATGATCTCTTAAGGATGACTAAGATACCACTTCAATGGACTATATTACTCTAGGGTTTCAATGTCATGTTTATATATGTCGATTTGTAGTATTATTCGGTAGTTCGGACCTGTGTTCTAAGATCTTCAAAATGACCGATTCATCCTGATATTCTGGTGGCCCATTTGGCAGATCCAAACATGATGGATGGCCAGATGAGCTTCTAAAAATAAGAGGACTTGATGATTAGAACTTTATCCTTGTATGTAGGTAAATGTATGGTCAGTTTAATAAATGGATGGACATAACGTGGATTTTTGGAGTGATTAGGGGTAGGGCTTATATAATGTTAGATTCGAGCGACTTTCTTATATATGAAGGTTTGTCAGATTTTGATTCTAATGCTGAGTTAAGCATATTCATATAGCGTGAACAAGATGGACGGATCAGAATCGTGATCTGATAAGTGTACGAACGGATGTAGAGGTCAAGTAGCTGATTTACTATGATTTAAGAGCTGAAATTTGATGTGTATGGTTAATTTATGATAATTAGGCTTGGTATAAAATTTCACATGAAACGGATGATGAGGACCGTGTGAATTGGAATTTAAGAGCCTAGGTCAATGGCATTTTCGTAATTATTGTTGATGTGTGAGTTTTGGGAAATCCAATGGTTCTGCATGGTTATAAGCACATTTCTAAGAAGTTCTTACAAAAGAATATATATCTAAATCATTATAGATAGGGAGCTCTTCGTCGTGTTCTTCGTGGGAAAGTACTTACGTCAAATCATGTGATGGGTGGGCTTGTCTTGAAATTCAACGGTCAGATGGCTTGATTTATGAATGAAGATCATCCTCAACGGTTAAGTTAGTGTCAGGGAAAGGATGTAAAGCTAGAATAGTTGGATTGCTATTGTACACATGTATATGTCACGTTGAATCTTATGGTAACGCTCGAGGACTTTCGATGCCCAAGCATCGAAAAGTTCGGGGCGTTACAATCTAGGACTAGGATTTGTCAAATTTTGTTGTGCCAAACCATTTAGAATATGTATCGTGTTTTGATAAGTTGGAAAGATCATCTTCATGCATTTTGAGTTGTTCATGTTATTTCAAACTTTTCTACATATTCAAGTTGAAGAACATTGACAAAGTTCAAGACTACAAGGTCAAGTACAAGAACAGAAGTTTGAAGCTCAAGCTAAAGTTCAAGATCATTACCTCAAGTCTAGCTCAAGTGCAAGACTTCAAGGACAAGCTTCATGTACTTCAAGTAATCGAAAGTGATCGATATTTCGATGTTTCAAACTCACAATCAAGGTATGAATGACCCTAGATTGACCATAAGTTAGGTCATATTTATTGCATATTGAATTTGGGTCAATGTATAAGTTTATAGGGTTTTCTTCGACTAGTCCTAGTAATTGTTCGACTCGTCCAGACACTAGCTCGACTAGTACAAGATTTGTTAAGAATTTTTGAAAATTTTTGGTTGTGGCTCGACCAGTCGTGGACAGTATTCAACCAGTCGAGTGAATAGTCTCGACCAGTCGTGCAATGCGTCCAGCAAGCTTTTCTGGTCCCACTCGACCAGTCGAGCAAGCCACTCAACCAGTCGAGTAACGGGTTTATATTATCGCGCTAGAAATTTTGAAAATTGGTTGGTGCTTCGACCAGTCAAACTAATCCTTAGACAAGTTGAGGGAACAAAATTTTTACTTATAAATAGAGGATGAATCTTAGAGTTTTTCTAAAAAAATAAATTTCAAGCCTAATTAAGCCATTACTCTGAGAGATAAGTTCCTGCAATTGTAAAGCTATTACTTATTCATTTTAGATTCTATTTATAGCTTTTTATATTTGATTTTGTGATCTCTATTCAACTCTATTGTATTAAAAAGGAGAATTGTGATTTACCCTTTTGAGATCAAAATCAAATTAAGCTAGCTCTAGGTTGATTTAATTTAAAAATATTTAGACTTGAAACCCTTTCATTTGTGAGATTGGACATTGAATATCTACGATTACATCGAATTAGTTCTACCGGGCTACATCGGAATCTTTAGATAAGTATTTTAATTTTCTGCAATTCTAGTTTGTGAGATTTAGCAAGGAAAAACTCATTGTGGGGTTTTTGTGATTGTGTAAACCCATTTGAAAGACACAATTGTGAAGGTTTTAAGGTGAACCTTGGAAAACCTTAGTTTTGAGTGAAAGCCAATATCTCGTGGGTGTGGATATTGGGAGTGGAGTAGTTGTGTGACTGTTCTTGAACAATTGGTGTACACACACAAACTACTATAATTCCTGGTGTTTGGTTGATGTTGTATGGTGATATATGTGTGGTGAATGTTGTAATTTCCTTTTATGCACTTGTGGTGAATGTTGTAATAATTTAGTTTATTTCCTTTGCTTCTTTCTAAGTTTGAGTTTTTGATACTTACAAACATTCTAGAAATCAGGTTGTCCTGCCATAAACCTTGGTTTTTGGTGTAAGGTTGTCCTTAGAACTCAGTTTGTATCAACCTCTCAAGACTTGTGCATTTAAGGTTACTTTTATTTGTGCTATCTATCTTTGTATTACGCATTTATTTTTTAATTTTGCATAGTCCTATTCACCCCTCCCCCCCCCATCTAGGACTTAGAGTTCGGCCTTTTCAAGTGGTATCAAAGCTTAATAGCTCATTTTTTAAATTTGGATTAATTTCTCGAGCTAACCGATCTCGAGCTTATAATATTTCAAAATTTGATAGCCTCTCTATTACTAAGCCTCAACCTTTTGATGGCTCCAATTATGCTTATTGGAAAGCTAGGATGAGTATCTTTTTTAGATCCATCGATGAGCGCGTGTGGCAAGCCACGATGACTAGATGGAACCCACCCACGTCTGAAGTTCTAGGCACTAATGGTACTAAATCTGTTAAAGTTACACCTTATTATTCATGGACCACTCTTTAGAAAAATGTGAGTAGTGCCAATGCCAAAGATTTAAATGCAATCACTTGTGCACTATCACCAGATGAATTCAAAATAATTATATCTTATGATACTGTAAAGCAAACCTGAGATATCTTAGAAATGACACACGAGGGTACGACTATAGTCAAGAAATCTAAACTTCAAATCCTCACCACTAGGTTTGAGGAAATACGTATGGAAGAAAGTGAAACATTCATGGACTTCAATACTAAATTGAATGACGTAGTCAACTTAATGTAAGGTCTTAGAGATAGCATCCTAGAAAGTAAAGTTTGTGTAAAGATACTGTACTCATTGCCTGAAATGTTCAATTCTAAGGTCACTGCCATTCAGGAATTTCGTGATATAGATAATATGAGGGTTGAAGAGCTTGTTGGTTCTTTAAAAACCTACGAGTTAAATTTCAAGGCTCCTAAAGGTAAGTCCATAGCCCTTAAGTCATCTAAATGTATTTCTCAAAATAATTCTAGTAATTCTTATTACGAAAATTTAGAGGATGATATGACACTATTAGCCAAGAAGTTTTATAAAATTTTCAAAAGCAAAAAGAGAGTTGATTTTCAAAAACCCTCTAAGAAGAAAAATGGTAAATCTAAAAATTGAAAATTACTTAAAGATAGCCAATGTTTCAATTGCCATGAATATGGGCATTTGACAAATAAGTGTCCAAAAAGGGACAAGCCAAAGAGAAAAGGCATGTTGGCCACATGGGATGAATCGTCTTACTTTGAAGCTTCTTATGAGTCGGATGATTCCGAACCCAAATCTTTTAATGAGGTCAAGGCCTTAATGACTGTAGCCAGAGTCACTTCCTCAAAGAGTTGTGATTCAACTTATGATAAAAATCTGAGGAGTGACCTTGAAAATGATGAAGATTTACAAGATGCCTATAATGCCCTATTTAGGGAAAGTTGTAAGATAACTGTAAAACTTAAACTTTAAAAAGAAATGTTTTTAAAATTAAAAGAAGATTTTAAAAACCTAGTTTTAGAAAAATCGCATCTTTCTAATTGTTTTGAAAAGACTAAATGTGATTTAGATTTCAAAACGTCCAAAGTTGAAAATCTAAAATCAGAAAATGAAAAACTAAAACTAGAAGTCTCTTCTCTCTTGAGTTTGAAGGATACTTAGATGTATGCCCAGGGTGATCCTAAACTATAAAAATTGCTAATCGGATCTGTAACACCCTGAAATTCAAGGGTCGAGTAGCAACTCAACTCTCGAGTTCCAGAACATCACTTATACAACATAGATGCTAATGGTTGAATGTTGTCTGTGTCAGTGCAATAAACATGAGTGAGATTATACCAAAACAGTAATTCATACTCCAGATCAATTGTATAAAGGCAAGCGGAAGACTGAACTGTATATATATGTATGTAAAAGAAACAAAATCATTTCATTCTCCAGAGTATGAACCTATCTGAGTCACCATATACATATATCTATTTTATATTCAAAAAGTCAAAAATACAACTAAGGAAGTAATCTTAGCAAATCCCATCGATCCGACAGTCTAGTTGAAGCCACCAGAATACTGCATAAATGAGAACTTGTCCTGGTCCTCGTCATTGTCCGGCTCAGCCTCCTGAGTCGTCATATCATCTACACCTGAGACAGAGTCTGGTTGGTGTGTACAACACCGTCCCATAACGTGGGAGTGAGTAGCTAACTCAGTGGAACAATAAAGCATAGGTTAATATGTTATCAATGCAGTCGAGTAGTAATGATAAAGCAGTATAATCAAACACTCTTAACTACTCTTATTAATGCAAGTATGAATGCAGTCATGATGGATGCCCTCACCACACACTCCCTCGTGCAACACCATCTTACGTTCGCGGCATGTTTGCATTCCTCAGTGCTCCACATCTTCCAGGCACATGCAATGCATGATGAGCATGATTACCGAGTTGATATTAGTCCATTTCAAACAGTAGTATTGGGAAACTAAGGTACCTCCCTTGTATCATTCCCAAACATGATCCATTCTAGGGTCGTCAGTCCTAGTTAATCTTATATGATAATATGGTTCGAGAGGCATTGTGAAGGCATCACAAATGGCTCGTCACCCGTCAGCACAGATACAGATCTCACCGTATATGGCTCAATTGTTGACCGTTAGCTCAAATACAGGTCTCACCGTACTCGGCTCAATTACTGGCCGTAAGCTCGAATACAGGTCTCACTGTACTCGGCTCAACTCATGCTCTAGTTGCTTCGAAGGGCTCATCGCCAATCACAGACTTCAGAGTATACTCAAAGACACTACGAAGAGCTCTTCGCCCGTCAGCACGAATATAGGTCTCACCATATTCGGCTCTCGCCGTAGGTGTCGACAGCTCGAATACAGTGTCTCATACCACCGTATTCGGCTCACAAGTCTGGTTGCTCACTGGTCATTACAGGGAGGCACATGGCCCAGTGTGGCCGACAAATTTCAACCACGGTGTCCCATACCACCATGCCCGGCTCATGAGTCTTAGCGGATTGAGGTACCATGGTTAACGGGATTTCCACTGGTAAGTTTGGTACCCTAGGTTCAAGCAATAGTGTCCAAACATGGTGAACATACATTAGACATATCGGATTACTTGACTAGCCTGACTAGCTCGAGCGCATAATCAACTGAACGATATGAAGTGCATAAACACTTCGTGTGGCCTAACCACTGTCGCCAACTGAAGTACAACTCGGGTTCGTCAAACACATCTTACGTGGTGAAATGAATCTCAACCACGATCTCAAGTCTGGTACCGATTGTCTGGACTATAAACATAGTCCCAAGCAAAATTAATTCTTATTTAGAGCATGTAGAGTAAAGCATATTAAACAAAGTAATTCAAGCAAGTTAACAAACATGTCATAAAGCATATTATAAAGCATGTTATAAAGCACTATATAAACAGGAAACACAAACACATATATTTCATAAGTAAGCAGTTAAAGTAATTAACCACATGGAGGAAAACATACAGGTCTTTAAGGTAGTTGAGAATCCCATCTCAATACCTACCTAAGGCATCATCATCTAAACACTTACTCTCACAAGCATTTTCACAAACACTTAGCATACACTATTTCAACATACACAGTGTATGTTAGCAAAACATGTATTAGGGCGAGTCCTTTCGCCAAACAAGTATTTTATCCACATGTAATATATTCATACAACAAATAATCATGGCCAACACATTTCTAAAATTTATACATATACGGTACTTTCTACAAATACCTAGAATATGTAAAATTCCATATTCTACGTCTTTAATCGAAACGGAAAACAGACAGCACTTTTTACATGTGCAATTGCATGCAGATCATGAATCTATCATTATCTGACATTGAAAGTGTTGAAAACCGTAACCTATACACCTAAAGTCCTCACCTCTTATTGTAGAATCATAATAAAACAGGTAGGTTTGCTAAGCTTCTGTATTCGGCAATTCGGTAACTTATAGAATGGAATAGGTTAGCTATTTCATAACCTACAACCCTTACAACTCCAAAACTGATTAGGGTTAGGGTTTCTTACCTAGAAACGAAATCGGTATCGCCGGGAAAGCGATAAGAATGGAGTGGTGGAGCTTGGGTAGCGGCAGGAAAGAGGGTAGGAAGGATCTCCCACAACTCTCTAGCTTTCTCACTCTTTTCTCTATTCTCTCTCTAGGGTTTCTCTCAAATTCGTATGGCTGTGAGAGAGAGGGTTCTAAGGTCCTTATATAGCCTAAAAACACTTTGAAATAGACTTGTGGACAAGGTATACTTAGGTTATAACCAAAGCGACTCTGTTTCAGTTCAACGGAGGACTTTTGACGGGTCTTCTTGAGCCAAAGGTCAGACTTAAGCTCACCAACCTTGGATCTAGGTGGAGTTAAGTTCTCATTTTAGTCAGATTCTCAGATCACACGTGGCGGACCAATTTCAGTTCAACGGTCAGCGGATCTCGATCTGAAATTCCAAGTACATGGATATGTTTATGAAATTTTCCTGATCCGAGGGTTTATTTGGGTCAGATTCTGACGGTCTGGTTACCTACAAAATGTCTGCAAGTAACAAGTCTCAGATTACTATTTGAGATATTTATTTTGTAAAGAAAACAAGTGTTCTCACACTCCCTCGCTCCGAACTCAAGCGAACAGTCGTGGGACACTGTCTAGATTTGATTTCTGACATGGTTGTCAAGTCCAGCGAGGCGGTCCTAAGTCCTTAACTTCATATTATTCAGACTTCTGATGTGCGGTCCAGACCTGATACGGAGTTTCAATATGCTCCCGAGAGCAGTCAGGTAATGAGTTTGATCTTAGATTTTAAGGTCTTGTAGGTCGTATTTAAAGTAATTCAAATGGATTTCATGGCTAATCTAGTTTAACACTTAGTTAACTTTGTCAAATTTCTAAAGGATTTAATCTTAAGTGATTTCTGGTCGAGGTGGTACTTGGGCCATTGTACAAAATTTTTCGAGTCGTTACAGGATCAAGTAAATGTGAAGATAGATTTGGTTTGGGCTATGATCAGAATACGTCTCTAAAATGTAAGTATACTCCTCCTAAGTTTGTTAAGGAGGGTCCTAAAGGGAAAAGTCTTAATCAAAATGGTTTTAAAATCCTAAAACTTTTCTGACTACTAAATCTAAAAACAACCATATCAATTTTAGAAATCAGAATTATAACCCCTTAGTTGAGAAAATTGTGGATCTACTTAAGGTGCTTCTGAAATCTAACTCTAATGGTAGAATGTATAACAACTACAAGTATAGAAAAACCAACATTGCTCTAAAACCCAAGACAATAATGAAATGGATCCCTAAGGTTACTTGTTTGGTTGCCCACACCGCTTTCAAGGCTTCGAGTCAATCAAAGTGGTACCTAAACAGTGGTTGTTCTAAACACATGACAGGTGACAAAGATTTATTCAATAACTTCAAAGAAATGACTGATGATTCAGTCACATTTGGTGATGGCAGCAACTGCAAAATTATTGGCCAAGGTATGATTCAACTCTTCAATCTTCCTTATTTTGAGAATTTTTTGTTTGTAGAAGGCTTTAAGCATAATCTCTTAAGCATTTATCAAATTTGCGATAATAAACATAGCATTAAATTCACTAATCAAGGGTGTGAAATTTTTAATGAGAAAGGTTCTGTGATATTAACCGGTCGCAGAACATCTGAAAATTGCTATATAGTTAGTGATTCGAGCTCATCTAAGTTATCGTGTTATATGGTCCAGACCAATGAGACCGATTTATGACATAAACGCCTAGGACATGTACACTACCGTAGTCTTTATAGACTGAGCAAAGGCGAATTAATAAGAGGTCTACCCAAGTTAAAGAAAATGGATAAAATTTGTGGCGAATGTCAAATTGGTAAACAAACTAGGAGTAATCATAAGAAAGTGAACTCCAGGGCCACATCTAAACCCCTTGAACTCATCCACATGGATCTCATTAGACTAGTAGAAAGGAGAGTCAAGGCGGTAAAAAATATATTCTGGTAATAGTGGATGACTTTACCAGGTATACATGGGTAGCTTTCGTGAGAGAGAAGTCTTAAATTCTCAATGAAGTAAAAAAAGGATACTTAAGCATATCCACTTTGATAAAGAATCAAATGTTTCAAAAATTCGAAGTGACCATGGATCGAAATTTGATAATAGCAATTTTGAGAAGTTCTATAGAGATCATGGGATATCGCATGAATTTTCTGCACCTAAGACACCTCAACAAAATGAGGTTGTTGAAAGGAAAATCGTGTCCTTCAAGAAATGGCCAATGTTATGTTAAATAGCATAAAATTACCTAAAAATCTATAGGCTGAAGCTGTGAACACTGCATGCTATATAATAAATTATACTAGAAAATCAAATGATAAGACTGCATATGAACTGTGGTTCAATAAGAAGCCGACAGTTAAATAATTTCGAGTTTTTGGCAGCAAGTGCTATTTTTGCATGACCATGAAAATTTAGGAAAGTTTGACATTAAAAGTGACGAAGGGATCTTTCTAGGGTATACTCTAAATAGTCGAACGTATCAAGTTCTCAACAAGAGAACTAGTGTTATTCAAGATTCCATTAATGTGGTTATAGATGATCACTTGAATACACCTGTCTCTAGTTTAGAAGATGATGAAGTCTCTATATTGGATAAACCAGACTCTTCATGCAGTCAAAATGATACTGAACTGCGGTCAGTTAAAGATCATCGAACTGATCAAATTCTTGGGAACCCTCTCACTGGTGTGCTCAATTGTAAACAATTAGAAAACATATGTAATTATGTGTGGTTTACTTCTTAGATTGAGTCGGCCTATGTAAAAGAAGTGCTTACTGATGAAAACTAGATAGTAGCCATGCAAGATGAACTAAATCAATTCGTAAGGAATGATATATGATATTTGGTTCCTAGACCTAATGATAAACATATGATTGGAGCTAAGTGGATCTTTAAAAATAAATCTAATGAATTAAGAAATATTATATGAAACAAGGCAAGACTGGTTGTACAAGGGTACGCTCAGATATAAGGCATCGATTATGACGAAACGTTTACCCCTATAGCTCGTCTTGAATATATCAAATTATTTATATCCATTGCTTGCTTCAAAAAATTTAAAATATATCAAATGGATGTCAAGAGTACTTTCTTGAATGGTGATTTACATGAGGAAGTATATGTAGAACAACCTAAGGGTTTCCGAAGACCCTAAATAATACACAGATCATGTTTATCAATTGAAAAAGACACTATGGTTTAAAACAAGCTCCTAGCGCATAGTATGAGAAGCTGACTAAGTTTTTACTAAGTCATAACTTTATAATGGGGAGTGTTGATAAGACACTATTTGTAAAGAAACACAATGATCACATACTTATAGTACAGATATATGTTGATGATATTATTTATGGTTCTACATGTTCTAACCTGTCTACTGGGTTTGCAGAATTGATGAAGTCCAAGTTTGAAATGAGCATGGTTGGAGAACTGAACTACTTTTTAGGTCTACAAGAGAAATAACTTGAAGACGAGATTTTTATTTCTCAAACCAAGTATGCTCTAAACTTAATGAAGATGTTTGGATTTGAGAGCGGCAAAAACTTTGATACTCCTATGAGTACTACTCTTAAGCTCTCTAAGGATGCAACAGGTAAAAGTGTAGATCCTAGGTTGTATTGCAATATGATTAGTAGCCTATTATATTTAACTACGAGCCGACCTAATATAACATTCAACGTAGGTATCTGTGCTATATATCAATCAGATTCTAAAGAATCTCACCTTATTGCTGTCATGCGAATTATGAGATATGTCGCAAGTTCAGCCAAGCTAGGCCTTTGGTATCCATATAATACTAATGTTCAGTTAACTGGTTATACGGATGCTGACTGGGCTGGGAATATAGATGATCGAAAGTCTACCAGCAGTGAATGTTTTTATGTTAGGAACTGTTTAGTTTCATGCCATAGTAAGAAACAAAGTTTTGTTTCGCTATCCACAGCTGAGGCTAAATATATTACAACCAGGAATGCATGCACTCAGCTTGTGTTGATGAAAAGAATGCTAAATGACTGTGGATTTGCGCAAGATACTATGGTTCTTTATTGTGATAACTCTAGTGCTATCAACATCTCTAAAAATCCCATCCAACATTCACGAACTAAGCATATTGATATTAGATATCATTATATTTGGAAATTAGTAGAAGATAAAATTATTTCATTGGATTATGTTCAAACTGAAAATCAACTTACGGATATTTTCACAAAGCTACTTGACAAAAACAGGTTCGCTAAACTGAAAATGGATATTGGTATGTGTAATGTGATTTGAGATTATTGTGTCGTCTTGTATCATATTGTTATTGTTATTTTTTGTAAATTTATTGGATTTCAAAAATTAATAAAAATTGCACATTTTTGGGTTTACACGACCAGTCGAGTACACACTCGACCAGTCGTGGCACGACCGGTCGAGTATGTACACGACCAGTCGAGTAGCGCATATACGGTGCTTTTAAGATTAGTCAAACCACTTTTTCTTCACTCTCTTCATCTTCTCCAATAGTCCCTTTCACGACCGGTCGAACCCACCTTCGATTGCAACTTGGTTAGTGTATCTTTTCCATTTTCCTTTCGGATTTTGGTTCTTTGCACTTCTATTTGCTTGATTCTAAGGTTTATTTTAAGATTTCTAGTGGTTTCTTTGCATTTCTAGCAAAAAATCTGATTTGTGTGAAACTCTTAAATCCTTCTTGCATTTTATTTTTGTTTCTTGCAATGGAAGGTAGATATAAGAAGAGAACCACTCGTGGTCCTTTTTGTTCCCGTTCCACAGCGATTTTAGTGCGTACTCTTCGACCACCCGAAGAGAACCCAAAATATGTGCGGGATATTCGTCTCTGTAACGTCATTGTTGAGCGGACTCTTAATTCCAACCATTTAAGTCATTTCAATATCATTCTCCTCCTTATGGCTGTAGGATGGGCTAACATATTGAATTGGGGCGTAGCCGCATATCAGTCCATTGCCCAGGCCATGTATGCATGCATTAGTGATGTGTCTATTGAAGATTTAACCTTCATTATTACGTTTAGAGAAGGTACATTTCCAGTAGATTGTCACTTAATTTCTAACTTGATGGATATTCCTTTTAATGATGAAGGAATACCAATATCTACATTGGTTGCAAGATTGACTGAATCTGAAAAACGAATGTTAACCAGAGATTTATGCAACATGAACTCGGATTGGAATTCCGGGATTGCGCTCCAATCCAATCATATGTTACCTAGATATAGAGTTTTTCATCGTATCTTTATCTCGAATGTTTACCCGAGATCTGGTAACAAGATTGAATTAACTTCTTTCATGGTGCGTATTCTTCACTCTGTTATTTCTGGTACCCAAGTGTGGCTTCCATCTTTAATTTGCTATATGATAATTCAATTTCATCTCCATCTAGGCCATAACGATATACATTTCGTTTACTTGATGACCACCCTTGCTACTCATTGTCTCGTGGTCATGCCAATTGGAGAAGCTCCTATTTCCCATCTTCCCTTCAACAATTCTAACATTAATAAGATGAATCTGAAGTTAGCTCCTGGCCAAGTTGATAGGGATGCTGGAGGAGATACTGAAGAAGTTAGAGTGGAAGAAGCACTACCCCCTGATGATGTGACTATGGATAATATCTTTGATGAATTAGAATATGATTCTGAGGTTGATCCTGATTATCAGCTATCTGATTTTAATGAGCGGTTGAGAACCTTAGAGGAAAAGGTGGAAGGTTTGCATGTATCCTAAGAGGCTCAATTCAAATATATGCGCAAATACCTTCAGCATATTAACAAGGGATTACATCAAATTGATCCATCTATTCCTACTCCATCTTCTGGTTCTTACTAGTTGTTATTTATGTTGGGTTTGTAATAACTCTTAAATTTACTTGTACTTGAATAGTACTTGGACATGTTTGGTTTATGCTTTATGATGATATTTTGATACTAATCTATGGACATGTTTATGCTATTCACTCTCTTAAATCATACTCTTCTCTTATATATATATATATATATATATATATATATATATATATATATATATATATATATATTTATTTATTTAATCCTCTCCTTCATTTTCTTTGCTTCGTCATATTGTGACAAAAAGGGGGAGAAATGTGGTATGATTCTTAATGGTATATGTATATGATGATCATTGGGGATGTGTGATTGTGGAGATATATATGGAGATATTTTTTTTGGATATGTATTTGATCGATACACGTACTTTATAAATCACTTCGCCTGGATTGAGGGGGAGTATTGGATTGTGGTGGAGTTGTAGTGAGTTGTAGTAGCATTTCTGGTGCATGATTATTTCTTGAACTGGTGCATGATTCTTTAGTTGGTTTTTTCACAAATTTGACAAAGGGGGAGTTTGTAAGTGCTATATTGAAAATCCAACACTCGGATATGTCAAATTTTGTTGTGCCAAACCATTTAGAATCTGTATTGTGTTTTGATAAGTTGGAAAGATCATATTCATGCATTTTGAGTTATCCACATCATCGTCAAACTTTTCTACATATTCAAGTTGAAGAACGTTGACAAAGTTCAAGACTACAAGTTCAAGTACAAGAACAAAAGTTCGAAGCTTATGCTAAAGTTCAAGATCACTACCTTAAGTCTAGCTTAAGTTTAAGACTTCAAGGATAAGCTTCATGTACTTCAAGTAATTGAAAGCGATCAATGTTTCGATGTTTCAAACTCACAATCAAGGTATGAATGGCCCTATATTGACCATATGTTAGGTCATATTTATTACATATTGAATTTGGGTCAATGTATAAGTTTATAAGGTTTTCTTCGACTAGTCCTAGTCATTATTTGACTAGTCCAGGCACTAGCTCGACCAGTCTAAGAAGTTTCTCGACTAGTCCAAGATTTGATGAGAATTTTTGGAATTTTTTGGTTGTGACTCGACTAGTCGTGGATACTGCTCGACCAGTCGAGTGAATAGTCTCAACCAGTCATGCAATGCTCGACTCAAAGTCCAGAAAGCTTTTCTGGTCCTACTCGACCAATTGAGTGCATTGCTTGACTAGTCGAGTAGGCCACTCGACCAGTCAAGTGAGCCACTCGACCAGTCGAGTAATGGGTTTATCTTATCGCACCCGAAATTTTAAAAATTGGTTAGTGCTTTGACCAGTCGAACCGACCCTTAGACCAGTCGAGGGAACATAATTTTTACCTAAAAATAGAGGACGAATCTCAGAAGTTTTTATCAATTCCAAGCCTAATCAAGCCATCACTCTGAGAGATAAGTTTCTGCAATTGTGATGCTATTACTTATTCATTTTAGATTCCATTTATAGCTTTTTATATTTGATTTTGTGATCTCTATTCAACTTTATTGTATTAAAAAGGGGAATTGTGATTTACCCTTTTGAGATCAAAATCAAATCAAGCTAGACCCAGGTTGATTTAATTTAAAAATTATTTAGACTTAGAACCCTTTCATTTGTGAGATTGGACATTGAATATCTACGACTACATCGAATTGGTTCTACCGAGTTACATCGAAATCTTTAGATAAGTATTTCAATTTTCTACATTTTTGGTTTGTGAGATTTAGTCAGGAAAAATTATTGTGGGCTTTTTGTGATTGTGCAAGCCCATTTAAAAGACACGATTGTGAAGGTTTTAAGGTGAACCTTGGAAAACCTTATTTCATAGTGAAAGCCAATATCCCATGGGTGTGGATATTGAGAGTGGAGTAGTTGTGTGGTTGTTCTTGAATAGTTGGTGTACACACATGAACCACTATAATTCCTAGTGTTTGGTTGATGTTGATGGTGATGTATGTGTGGTGAATGTTGTAATTTCCTTTTATCCACTTGTGGTGAATGTTATAATAATTTAGTTTATTTCCTTTGCCTCTTTCTAAGTTTGAATTTTTGATACTTACAAACGTTCTAGATATCAAGTTGTCCTACCATAAACCTTGGTTTTTGGTGTAAGGTTATCCTTAGAACTCAGTTTGTATCAACCTCTCAAGACTTGTGCATTTGAGGTTGCTTTTATTTGTGCTATCTATCTTTATATATCTTTGTATTTCGCATTTATTTTTTAATTTGGCATACTCCTATTCACCCCCCTCTAGGACTTAGAGCTCGGCCTTTTCAGCATCACCCCTTACTTGGGGTCTAGCCCAGAGGGCAATTTTATAATTTCACATGGAATTTTATATAAATCCTAGTTCATTTAGGGTAATAGAGATTTTGTAGAGAGCAGTTATTGTATTGAGAGTTGCTTTTTCATTTCTTTCCTTTTGAGTATAGTGTATAAGTTTGAATTCATGGACGTATCGAAAGGGAACCACATAAATTTCTATACTATGGTTTGCATCTTTTCTCTGTTTTTCTTTTGCTTTTAATATTGTTGTGTGTGTGTGGTTGAGAAGGGAACCTTCTCATAACATGATGCAGAGTGGGTTGCGGACACTCTCATGGCAAAGATGGACCAGAGAAGGCCCAATCGCAGGTGAAAGTGATCAAGACCATCAGAACCCTAAAGCAGACATATCTCGTAAACTAAAATGAGTTATTCGACGTATAATATGTAATTTTAGGGGTAAAAGAAGCTCATTTAGTCAACCAACACTGCTATGTCGAGTTGCCCATGCCAGATTTACGAGATTCCATTAGATCGATGGTTAAATGTCCATTTTATTTTCATTTTTACTATTTATAGTGAGTTTTAATTCAATCATACCTTTTAATCCTTTAAGTTTTAGGAGTCTCGCGCAACATGGAAAGGGCTTAGGAAAATTAGGAGAATAACATGGTTAGGCCAAATTAGACACTTACTATTTTTGGATGAAAACCATGAAGTCTAGTAGAAATTATGACAATTTATAAATAGTTAGTTTACTATTTATAGTAAGTCACATTTTTAGGGAGCTTAAGTTGGAGTTTGATTCTAAAACTTCTTCCTAGGTTTGATCTCACTATTTAAAGGATTGTAAATTCATTTTTTTTAAATCATCAATCAATTTATTAGAAGTTATTTCTATTTTCCTATTTTCCCTCATGGATTCGAGGAATCTCTTTGAGGAGTCCAGAGAACCTCCGTGGATTCAGAGTAATTATCCCCAGAGGAAGACGATGATCAACCTCATCACATCCATCCCTGCGTCACGACATGATGGGAATTTCATTCTTTTCAATTGGTAACACAATCTTCACAAAATGTTTATAATGGGGCATTAAATCAAAATAATGCTTTTTCACTTGAATTTGTCCGTGACTTCTCCATACAGCGTTGATTTTGATGAAGATGAAATGAACATACATGTTCTTCAATCCTTTGAAACTAGAGCACAATTCTTGGAGCTGATAATGGTACTAAAATGCATTGTTTCTCCTCAATCAAATTGCCCTATCATTAGAACTGTCCTGGATACATTCTTAGGATGCAGGAAGATCACTGAAAGAGATACGTTTATTGAGAAGGTAATCTCAGACATGATTTTTTAACTCATTTTTTCTTTTTCATGTTTTCCCTTCTATTTTCTTCTAAGATTCTCATAAATTTAATTCTGCTTTATTTTCTTAACATAGTTTCTCTATCACAAGTGTTGAATAGGGCATATGATGATGTTGGGAGTAGTGCAGATAAGAGCTTATTAGAGAGAAGTTTATCAACATTTGAATCCATTATAGTTTCATTGACCAAACATTGCCCCATTTCATTAAAAATGACTATTGGATTGAAAGTCGTAGCTTTGTGAAGAACTTGTATCTGCATGGGATATGACTCCATAAGAAATTTTCCATGCTATTGGTGGTCGGGAAGGTTTGATTGACATAGTGGTGAAAACTTCTGAAAGTGGGCATATTTAAAAGTGCCCTATGAAGGCTATGGAGGACAATATGGTCAAATATAGTGTGGTTCAATTTCTTTATTAAGAGGATGGAATGGATACAATTTGTCATGAATCGTGATGAAATTAAGTTTGAGAGAAGTTTCTATGTATTTCATTCAGTATAATGCTCTGCATATATACTGAAAGAATGGGCTCAATTGAAGTTACAATCAATCACACATAATTAAATCTAAGCAAAAAGGGAAAAAACAACAAGAGCAATTAAATCTTTCCTAACACTCTGATGCATTAAGGGACATGATGAGGTTGATCATTGTCTTCCTCATGGATAACTACTTTGAATCCATGGAGTTCTCTGGATTCCTCACAGAATTTCCTTGAATCCACAGGGGATAAAATAAAAATAATTTCTAATAAATTTGAAAATAAATTGATTGATGATAAAATTGAAATTACAATCCTTTAAATGATGAGTTCAAACTTAGGATGGATTTTTAAACACAAACTCCCTAAAAAGGTGACTTACTATAAATAGTAACTTACTATTTATAGACAACCATGATTACTACTAAGCTTCATGGTTTTCTGAAAAGGCCGAGCTAAGAGTCCTAGAGGGGGGGGGGGGGGGGTGAATAGGACTATGCCAAATTAAAAAAAATAAACTACAAAATTAAATAAATATTAATAAAGATAGCACTTAACCAATCCACAATGCGGAAATGTAAAACAACCTAAAAAATCTAGTATTGAGAGGTTGATACAAGCTTGGTTCTAAGGACAACCTGACACCAAAAACCAAAGGTTTATGGTAGGACAACCTTACTAGAACGTAGGTGAGTATAAAAAACTTAAACTGAAGAGGATATGAAAGAAATAAATAGCAAAGGAAATAACTAAGCTATTACAACATTCCCACACTTGCATAAAAGAAATTACAACATTCTCCACAAATGCATAAAGGGAAATTATAAAATTCATAAAATGAAATATTCAATCAATCACCACAAGACTAGTAATTATAGTGGTTCGCTTGTGTGTACACTAACTGTTTAGAAAAATAGCCACACAACTACTCCACTCCTAATATCCTCACACAGTGGATATTAGCATTTACTATGAAAATAGGTTTTTCAAGGTTCACCTAAAACCCTCACAATTGTGTCTTTCAAGTGGGCTTACACAATTCAAAAACCCCACACTCTGAGTTTTCTGGATCATCTCAGACAAACCAAAAGAAAGAAAATTTTCTGGTACAATCTCAATGAAACCAAAACATGAATTTACAAAACTGTAAAATACTTATCTAGATATTCTCCTTTTGATGCAGCCCGGAAGAACCAATTCCGAGTAGAAGATCAACGTAGATGTTCAATATTCACACTCACTTATGAAAGGGTTCTAAGTTCTAAATTGATTTTAAATTAAATCACTTTAGGCTAGCTTGATTCGATTTTGATTCCAAGAAATGGGAATACTTCAATCCCTCTTTCAAATAAAATTGGAATGAAGAATACAAAATCAAATGCAAAAAGCTAATTAAAGAGAATATGAAATAAGAATTAGATAACTTAAGAATATCACTAACTTATCTCTTAGAGCGGTGTATTGCTTTTGCTTGAATTGGATACCAAACTCTGAAATTCATGCTCTATTTATAATTGTAGAAATCACATCTTCGACTGGTCCTGAGGTCGGCACGATTGGTCATAGGACCAACAGATTTTTAAAATTTTAAGCGAGATAAGATCAGATTGTTCGACGACTGGTCGAAGGACCTGCTCGACCGGTCGAGTGGCCTCTACGACCGGTCGAGTGGCCTCTATGACCGGTCAAGTCCTATCCACGACTGGTCATGTGGAACTCAATTTAGTTGTTGGACTTTGAGTCGAGCCTGTAGGACTGGTCAACCATAGGTCGAGCACTGTTCACATGACCGGTCGAGTAGTCTCTAAGATTGGTCGAGGCTCTAACAAAAAATTCTAAAAATTATAAAGAAACTTAGGACTGGTCGAGGATTTCTTGGATTGGTTGATCTAGTGCTAGGACTAGCCGAACATAGCCTAAGACTAGTCGAAAAACAGACTATGCATTTATAAAATGAGTCAATTGAATTCTGTGTTCAAAATGACCAACCCTAAGGTCAATCTAGGGTTATTCATACCTTATACATGATGTATAAACATTGAATCTTCTTTTGTTTCAGTTGATAGTCGTTCTTTGAAGTTCACGAAGCTTGAGATCTTGACATACGATGAAGCTTGAACTTGAGACTTTTGAAGCTTGAATATCACTAACATTAAAGCTTGAGCTTGAGGTTCAAAGAAAAAAACTTTGTCTTGACTTGGACAAAGCTTTGAAAACTTGAACTATTGAAGCTTGAAGGATTGAATTCACACTTGGTGTTGTACTTAACATGAACATGTAATCTTGCACTTGAAGTTCTTGAGGTAAATGCCTTTGTTCTTGTATATGAGAAGCACAGTCTTGAATATGTAGATGCACTACACAAGACATAGATTCCAAGCAGTTTTGGCACTACAAAATTTGACAACCATAGGAGCTTAGCAACATAATACTTACAATCTCCCCCTTTGTTAAATTAGTGATAAAACACACTTTATTTAAAATAAGCATAATATGCATAATAAAGAATCATGCTCAGTTATCAATATAAACCAGTTATAACATGGTCAAAGAATCATGCACTAGTTATAAACAGGTTAAAACAATTTGCATCAACTCCCGCATCAACTCCCCGTTACTTACTCCCCCTTACAAAAAAAATAAAAATGAAAGGCTACTTATCCACAACCCCACAAACCAAAATCCACATGCCACATATCACAAGTATGATAAAATTCTCTCCCCTTTTGTCACAATATGACAAAGGAAGGAAACAATAAATGGAATAGGAAGTAGATAAACAAGGAAGAATAAGAAGAGTAATGAGGAATACATGAACACAATATTCAAGATATTAAATCCATAAGCAAGCATTGTTCAAGCAAGGTTAACCAAGTTCAATCCCCCCCCCCAAAAAAAAAAAAAAAAAAAAAATAAATAAATAAATTCAAGTATCGTAATAGTTATTACAAACCACATAACCAAATACTAATCAGAACCTGATGAAGGAGTAGGTATGGAATGGTCAATTTGATGAAGTCCCTTATTAATGCGCTTCAGATACTTACGCATATATTTGAATTGCATATCATACGACACATTCATATTTTCTACCTTCTCCTCTAGTGAGCGCAAATGCACATCAAAGTCAGATGACTGATAGTCAAGATCATCTGCTGAATCAAATTCGATCTCATCAAAAATATCATCCATATTGATGTCATCAGGAGGCAAATCACCCTCCTCTTCATTTACGATATTAGATCCACCAACACCCACATTGACTTGGCCTGGTGTCAATCTCAAATTCATCTTGTTAATATTTGAGTTGTTGAATGGTAGGTAGTGAATTGGAGCTTCCCCAACAGGTATTGCCACTAAACTATGGGTGGCCAACACTGTCATAAGATAAGCAAAAGGGATGTCACTGTGTCCTAGATGGAGATAGAATTGAATGATGCAATGACAAATCAATGAAGGAAGACATACAGATGTACCAGAGATGATGGAATGAAGAATGCGAACCACGAACGTAGTGAGTTCGGTTTTGTTACCAGAACGAGGATAGACATTCGAAATGAATATCCTATGAAGGACTATGTATCTGGGTAACAAATCTTTGAGGCAAGCACATTTCCAGAAGTATTCCATTTCACATCTATATTATATAAATCTCTAGTAAGCATTCTCAGTTTTAGATGGATTTGCTACTAGAGTGCTAATGTGAATACCTTCATCATGGATAGATATATCCATTAAGATAGCAATAAGATGTCGATCCACATCTATTGGACCTTCTTTGGTTAAGATAATGAATGTCAGATTTTCAGTCGAAAAGTCGGTAATACAAGCATACAAAGCTTGCGTAATGGAACGGTATGTTGGCCCACCCCAATGCAGTATGTTATCCCATCCTACAGACTGAAGGAAGGGAAGGATATCAAATGGAGCAAGATGATCAGCATTAACAGGTCGTTCAACAATAACATTACGCAACCTAATATCCCGTACATATGAGGGATCATTTTCGGGTGACCGAAGGTGGCACACTGTTATAGGAGTTGATCGAGAAGAAGAAGGATGACAAGATACTTTCTTCTTGGTTCTACCTTTCATTTGTACCAAAGATAGCAAAGAACCAAGAGATTACAAAAGAGGTAGAAAGAGTTTTCACTAGATCATATTTTTGAGAGGAAAACCCAAAAAATAACTATGAATCAAGAAATAAACAACACCAATGATGAAAAAGGGAGTGCTAAGAACTTGAATCTACAAGAAAAATAAAAACAAAGCACTAACATTGAAGAAATAGGAGATGGGTTCGACCGGTTGACTTAGGAGCCGTTGGAGAAGAAGCCCAAAATGTGGAAAAAGTGATTTTTCCCCCAAATAAAGCATCAAACCTATGCTACACAGTGGGTTGAGTACATGCTCGACTGGTCGTGCCACAACTGGTCGTTCATAGCCCAAAATATACATTTTCATAAAATTTAAAATTTTAAACATTTAAAATAACAAAAATATTCATTATGATACAAAAATGCATGAATAATCAATTCAAATTGAGAGATCAAATTTCAATTTAGCAAATCTGCTCTTGTCAAGCGATTTTGTGAATATGTCAGCAAGTTGAGTCTTAGTAGGAATATAATCCAAAGAAATTGTCTTGTCTTCCACTAATTCACAAATGTAGTAATATCTAATGTCAATATGCTTAGTTCGTGAATGCTGGATTGGATTTTTAGAGATATTAATTGCGCTTGAATTATCACAATATAAAACCATAATATCTTGCACAATTCCTTAATCGCTTAACATTCTTTTCATCTACATAAGCTGAGTACATGTATTACCTGCAGAAATGTATTTAGCCTTGGCAGTTAAAAGCGATATGGAACTTTATTTTTTACTTAGCTAAGAAACTAAACAGTTCCCTACATAGAAACAACTACCAGTGGTTGATTTTCTATCATCAATGTTACCAGCATAATCAGCATCTGTGTAATCAGCTAATTGCACATTAGTATCATGTAGATACTAGAGACCAAGATTAGCTAAACTAGCGACATATCGCATAATCCGCTTAACAGCAATTAAATGTGATTCTTTAGGGTCAGATTGATATTTAGCACAAATTCCTACATTAAATGCAATATCAGGTCGGCTTGCAGTTAAATAAAGCAAACTACCTATCATACTGCGATACAATTTTGGATCCACACTCTTACCTATAGAGTCCTTTAAGAGTTTTAAGGAAGTACTCATAGGAGTATCAAAAATTTTTCCATTCTCAAATTCAAACTTTTAAACTAAGTTTAGAGCATATTTGGTTTGAAAGATGAAGAAAACATCAGGTTGTTGTTTTACTTGCAACCCTAGGAAATAATTCAATTTCCCAACCATGCTCATTTCAAACTTAGACTTCATAAGATTAGCAAACTCAATAGTCACATTAGCACAGGTAGATCCATAAATAATATCATCAACATAAATTTACACTATTAAAATGTGATCATTATGTTTATTTACAAACAATATCTTATCAACACTTCCCATTATAAAGTTATGACTTAGTAGAAACTTAGTCAACTTTTCATACCATACCTTGTGAGCTTGTTTCAAACCATAGAGTGCCTTTTTGAGGTGGTAGACATGATTAACATTCTTAGGGTCTTTAAAATCCGTTAGTTGTTCAACATACACTTCTTCATGCAAATTGTCATTTAAAAAAGCACTCTTTACATCCATTTGGTATATTTTAAACTTTTTAAAGCATGCAATGAATATAAATAGTCTGATTGATTCAAGACAAGCTACTGGAGCAAAGGTCTCATCATAATCGATGCCTTCAATTTGAGTGTACCCTTGTACAACCATCTTAGCCTTATTTTTAATAATATTACCAAGTTCATTAGACTTATTTTTGAAAATCCATTTTGTTCCGATAATGTGTTTATCTTTAGGTCTAGGAACTAAGTACCAAACATCATTTCTAACAAATTGATTAAGCTCTTCTTGCATCGCAACAATCCAGTTTTCGTCAGTAAGAGCTTCTTTTACATTAGCCGGTTCTATCTGAGATGTAAAGCACACATAATTACACATATCTTCTAACTGTTTATGACTGCACACACCAGTGAGAGGGTTTTTAAGAATCTAATTAGTTAGATGGTCTTTAACTGTTCTCAGTTCAGAGTTATGTTGATTTGATGAAGTATTTGGTTTATCAATTAGAAGAACTTCATCATTTTCTGAACTTGAGACAGGTGTATTCAAGTGATCGTTAATGACTACATTAATGGACTCTTGAATAACACCGGTCCTCTTATTAAGAACCTGATACACTCAACTATTCAGAGCATACCCTAAAAATATCCTTTTATCACTTTTGGTGTGAAACTTACCCAGATTTTGTCGGTCACGTAAAATGTAGCACTTGCTGCCAAAAACTCAAAAGTATTTGACAGTAGGCTTCTTATCAAACCATACTTCATAAGCCGTTTTACCATTTGATTTTCTAGTATAAATGTGGTTAATTATATAACAAGCAGTATTTACGGCTTCTGCCCAAAGATTTTTAGAGAGCTTCATACTATTTAACTTTACATTTGCCATTTCTTGAAGCACTCTATTTTTTCTTTCTATTATACCATTTTGTTAAGGTGTTTTAGGTGCAGAGAATTCATGTGATATTCCTTGATCACTATAATATTTCTTAAAATTGCTATTCTTAAATTCTGATCCATGATCATTACGCATCTTACAGACTTGAGATCCTTTTTCCCATTTGAATACGTTTAAGGATCCTTTTTACTTCATTAAGAGTTTCTGATTTGTCCCTTAAGAAGACTACCCATGTATATCTGGTACTGTCATCAATAATTACCAGTATGTACTTCTTGCGACCTCGACTCTCCGTTCTAGTTGGTCCAATAAGGTCCATGTGGAGAAGTTCGAGCGATTTAGATGTGGCATTGGAGTTCACCTCTTTGTGAGTACTCCTGGTTTGTTTGCCAATCTGACATTCGCCACATATTTTATTTATTTTCTATATTTTAGGTAAGCCTCTTACCAATTCTCTTTTGCTCAATCTATACAAGTTACAGTAGTGTACATGTCCAAGGTGTTTATGCTATAATTCGGTCTCATCGGTATGGACCATGTAATACGATAGATTAGATGAGTTAGAATCACTTACAATGTATTAGTTTTCAGAAGTTCTACGACCAACTAATATTACAGAACCATTTTTTATTTAGAATTTCACATCCTTGGTTAGTAAATTTTACACTATGATTATTATCACATATTTGAGAGATGTTTAATAAGTTGTGTTTTAACCCTTTGACATATAAAATATTCTCAAATAAAGGGAGGTTAAAGAGTTGAACCGTACCTTAGCCAACAATTCTGCAATTGCTACCATCACCAAATGTGACTGAACCATCAGTCATGTCTTAATATTGGTAAACAGATCTTTGTCACCTGTCATGTGTCTGGAGCAACCACTGTCTAGGTACCACTTTGAATGGCTTGTAGCTTTAAAAGCAGTGTGGGTAACTAAGTAAGTAACCTTAGGAACCCATTTCATTATCGTCTTGGGTTTAAGAGTATAGTTGGTCTTCTTATATTTGTAGTTGTTATAAGATCGACCCATTGAGTTAGATTTAAAGATTCCTTAAGTATATCAACAATTTTCTCAGCTAAAGGATTATGAGTCTGATTTTTGTAGTTGATATGGTTGCTTTTAGGTTTTAAGTTTTGAAAAGTTTTAGTCTTTTTAGAATATTTTTAATTCAGACTTTTCCCTTTTGAGTTTGAAGACTCTCCTTTCACAAATTTGGGTGGAGTATTCTTATGTTTGGGAGGAATACTTTTGTCGTAGCCCCATCCAAATCAATCGCCACATTTTCTAGATCCGGATAAGAGTTTTTCTAACTTAGGATCACCTTGGGCATACCTCCATGTGTCTTTTAAACTCAAAAGTGAAGAGACTTTAAGTTTTAGTTTTTCAATTTCAAATTTTAACTTTTCAACTTGGGAGTTTTTGAAATCTAAGTCGCACTTAGTTTTTTCAAAATAATCTAAAATGTGAGATTTTTCTAAAACAAGATTATCAAAATTTTCTTTAAGTTTTGAAAACTTTTCTTTCTGAAGTTTTCATTTTACCGCAATTTTACAACTTTCCTTGTATAGGGCATTATAATCATCTTGAAGGTCTTCTTCATTTTCATGATCACTGTTCAGATTTTCTTCACTAGTTGAATCATCATTATCTGAAAAAGTGAACTTGGCCAGAGTCATAAGGGCTTTAACTTCATTACCCAACTTGATTTTTAGAATCTTCTGACTCAGAAGAAGTTTCAAAGCAGGAAGATTCATCCCATGTAGCTAACATACCTTTCTTTTTTCGGTTTGTCCTTTTTAGGACATTTGCTTGCTAGATGCCCATAGTCATGGCAGTTGTAACATTGGCTGTCTTTTAAAGATTTTTAAGATTTAGATTTAGATTTTTCTTTTCAATAGGTTTTTAAAAATCTACCCACTTTTTACTTTTGAAAAATTTGTAAAATTTTTAGCTAAAAAGGCCATATCATCTTTTGAATTTTCTAAATCAGAATTACTACTAATTTCTTGAGAAATACTTTTAGAAGATTTAAGGGCAATGGATTTACCTTTAGGAGCTTTAAAGTTTAACTCATAGGCCTGTAATAAGCCAACTAATTCTTCTATCCTCATATTATCCGTATCACAAAGTTCTTAGATCGCAGTCACCTTTGAATTGAACTGTTCAAGTAGTGAGCATAATATCTTTGCACAAACTTTACTTTATGGGATTCTATCATCGAGACCTCACATAGAGTTGACAATGTCATTTAATCTTATATAGAAGTCCATGAAAGTTTCACTTTCTTCCATACATATTTCTTCAAATTTGGTTGTGAGGATTTGAACTTTAGATTTCTTGACAATTGTTGTTCCCTCGTGTATCATTTCTAAAATATCCCAGGCTTGCTTTGTAGTATCACAGGATATAATTCTTTTGAATTCATCCAGTAATAGTGCACAAGTAATTGCATTTAGAGCCTTTGCATTGACACTACTCTCACTTTTCTGAAGAGCGGTCCAAGAAAAAAAGGTGTGACTTTCATAGTTTTGGATCTGTCGGTTCCAGTTACTTCAGTGGTAAGAGGGGTCCAATTAGTCACTATGGCTTGCCACATGCACTCATCCATGGATTTTAAGAAAATTCTCATCCTGGCTTTCCAATAGGCATAATTGGAGCCATCAAATGGTGGAGGCCTAGTAAATGAAAGGCTATCAAAATTTGACATCTTACAAAGCTCAGATCGATTAGCAAAGAAAATTAATCCAAAAGAAATAATAATTAAAACGAGCTATTAGGCTTTGATACCACTTGAAAAGGATGAGCTAAGAGTCCTAGACGGGGAGGGGGGGATGAATAGGACTATGCCAAATTAAAAAAATAAACTGCAGAATTAAATAAATATTAATAAAGATAACACTTAAACAATCCGCAATGTGGAAATGTAAAACAACCTCAAAAATCTAGTATTGAGAGGTTGATACAAACTTGGTTCTAAGGACAACCTGACACTAAAAACCAAAGGTTTATAGCAGGACAACCTTACTAGAACGTGGGTGAGTATCAAAAACTCAAACTGAAGAGGATATGAAAGAAATAAATAGCAAAGGAAATAACTAAGCTATTACAACACTCCCACACTTGCATAAAAGAAATTACAACATTCTCCACAAATGCATAAAGGGAAATGACAAAATCCACAAAATGAAATATTTAATTAATCACCATAAGACCAGAAATTATAGTGGTTCACTTATGTGTACTCCAACTATTTAGAAAAATAGCCACACAACTACTCTACTCCTAATATCATCACACAGTGGATATTAGTGTTCACTATGAAAATAGGTTTTTCAAGGTTCACCTAAAATCATCACAATTGTGTCTTTCAAGTGGGCTTACACAATTCAAAAACCCCACACTCTGAGTTTTCTGGATCACCTCAGACAAACCAAAAGAAAGAGAATTTTTTGGCACAATCTCAACGAAACCAAAACATGAATTTACAAAACTGTAAAATACTTATCTGGATATTCTCCTTTTGATGAAGCCCGAAAGAACCAATTCGGAGTAGAAGATTAACGTAGATGTTCAATGTTCACACTCACTTATGTAAGGGTTCTAAGTTCTAAATTGATTTTAAATTAAATAACTTTGGGCTAGCTTGATTTGATTTTGATTACAAGAAATGTGAATACTTTGATCCCTCTTTTAAATAAAATTAGAATGCCCACGTCAATGGCCCATCAATATCCAATACAAAATCAAATGTAAAAAGCTAATTAAAGAGACTTTGAAATAAGAATTAGATAGCTTAAGAATATTACTAACTTATCTCTCGGAGTGGTGTATTGATTTTACTTGAATTGGATAGCAAACTCTGAAATTCATGCTATATTCTTAATTGCGAAATTCGAAAATAAACATCAAATGGGCCTAAAATTCGTTTCAATCGCATCAATAGGCCATCTAATGAGCCATCGACGGGATCCCGCTGGCCTCTATGGTCACAACCGGCCCCATATTATGCATCTTCGACACAGAAATGGGTCCTAAGGTCGACATGACTGGTCGTAGGACCAACAAATTTTTGAAATTTTGAGTGAGATGAGATCAGACCGTTCCACGACTGGTCGAAGGACCTGCTCGACCGGTCAAGTGGCCTCCACGACCGGTCGAGTCCTATCCACAACTGGTCGTGTGGAACTCAATTTAGTTGCTGGACTTTGAGTCGAGCATGCGGGACTGGTCGACCATAGGTCGAGCACTATTCACATGACCGGCAGAGCAGTTTGTAGGACTGGTCGAGGCTCTAACAAAAAATTTCAAAAATTATAAAGAAACTTAGGACTGGTTGAGGATTTCTTAGACTGGTCAAGCTAGTGCTAGGACTAGTTGAACATAGCCTAAGACTAGTCGAAAAACAGACTATGCATTTATAAAATGAGTCAATTGAATTATATATTCAAAATGACCTACCCTAAGGTCAATGTAGGGTCATGCATACTTTATACATGATATATGAACATTGAATCTTCTTTTGCTTCAGTTGATAGTCGTTCTTTGAAGTTCACGAAGCTTGAGATCTTGACATACGATGAAGCTTGAACTTGAGACTTTTGAAGCTCGAATATCACTAACATTGAAGCTTGAGCTTGAGGTTCAAAGTAAAGAACTTTGTCTTGACTTGGATGAAGCTTTGAAAACTTGAACTATTGAAGCTTGAAAGATTGAATTCACACTTGATGTTGTACTTGACATGAACATGTAAGCTTGCACTTGAAGTGAAGTTCTTGAGGTAAATCCCTTTGTTCTTGTACATGAGAAGCACAATCTTGAATATGTAGATGTGCTACACAAGACACAGATTCTAAGAGGTTTTGGCACTACAAAATTTGACAACCATAGGAGCTAGGAAACATAGCACTTACATTTTTAGCCAAAAATAGTACGTGTCCAATTTGGCCAAACCACATTATTCTCTTAATTTTTCTAAGCCATTTTCGTGTTGGGCTCTACTCCTACAATTTAAAGGATAAAAGTTATGATTGAACTAAAACTTACTATTTATAGTAAAAATGAAAATAAAATATACTTTCGATCGTCGATCTGATAGAATCTCACAAATCTGGCATGGGAAACCCAGGATAGTTGTTGGTTGGCTAAAGTTGCTTCTCCTACACCAAAATCATATATGATATGTCAGAAAACTCATTTTGGTTTACGAGATACGACTATTTTAAGGTTCTGTCGGTCTTGATCATCTCCGCCTCCGATCGAGCCTTATCTGGTCCATCTTTATCATGAAAGTGTCCACGAATTGCTCTACATCACACTCCCTTACAAGTTGAAATGTGGAGATCCATAATGCCCAACTTGTAGAGTAAAAAATGAAATTGGTCTCGACCAAGGGGTTTTATGAAAATGTCCACAAGTTTGTGATTGGAAGCCAAATGTGAAGTGCATTAACGTCAGATGAGATGCTTTCATGAACAATGTGAAAATCAATCTCTATATGTTTGGCCCATTTATGAAAAATGGATTGGTGGCAATGTGAAACGTTGCTTGATTATCATAGTGAAGCGTCATAGGTTGGCTATAAGAAGTGCCGAAATCCTGGAATAAAGTTTTGAGCCAATTGAGTTCACAGGTTGCATTCACCATAATGTGATACTCAGCTTCAACAGATGACCTTAAAATATTAGTTTGTTTCTAAGTTTTTCAAGAGATAGGACTTTGCCCATGCATTGTAAAATAACATGCAGTGTTTTGGGGCAACTGGTCCAACTAGAGTCACAATACGCAAATAGTTGAAGAGAACTATTCAACAACAAAAGAATGCCCTTGCTCGAAGATGACTTGAGATATCTTAACATACAAACAACAACATCGTAATGAGGTTGGAGAGGTTGTTGCATGAATAGATTGAAAATGTCGACTGAATAAGTAATATTAAGTCTTGTGATGGTTAAGAAGATGAGACGCACAACAAGCCACCTATACTAAGTAGGATCCTCAAGAAGAGCACCTCGTTTATAGTCAAATGTAAATTTCGTTCAATAGGAAAAGTAACAAGCTGAGTTCTAAATGTAAATTTCGTTCAATAGGAAAAGTGAGAAACTAAGTTCTAAGAAGACCTCTATCCTTAGTATGTTGAGGGTATATTCGCATTGACTTGAGAAATTTCCCATCAAGAACGAGCCAACTTAATGCCTAAAAGAATATTTTAGAAAACCAAGATATTTAATGTGAAACTGTAACACCCCGGCCCCAATAGTAAGATATTGTCTGCCTTGCCCGAGGGTGCACGGCATTGTTCTCGATGCTAGCCCATGGCTCACCCCAAAACGCATCTTACCATTAAAGGAAGCCCCACTTATAGCCCAGGTCAATAGGCATTCCCTTTTCGATGTGGGATGAGTGCGCTACCCTCGACCAGCTGGAGCGCTATTTTCGAAGCTCGGCCGATCCACATAGGGACCCGAATGATAACCCACGCTCGGACCACAGCCCGACTGGGCAGGCGCCCGCCGTCCCTTGGGCGACAGAGCGCCCCCACTTTGATATCATTTGTAATGCCCCACCCAAGGACATAATATTGTCCGCTTTGCCCACAGGGCTCACGGCTCTGTTTCTGCTCAGTGGAAGTACAAGGCCGCACACCCACAAAACACGTTGTTCCAATTAAGGTCCAATATTGTCTGCTTTAGGCCCTGACCGACTGAAGCACTATTTTCGAAGGGGGTCCGGATCAGACGGCTCACCCCAACCCACACTCGGACCACAGCCTGGATGAACCCTCATGGCTTTATTTTTGCTCAGTGGAAGCACAAGGCCACACACCTATAAAACACATTGTATCCTTGAGAACCCCACATATAGCCAGGTCAATTGAGCACTCCCTTTTCGATGTGGGACGAGTGCGCTACCCCCGACCAGCTGGAGCGCTATTTTCGAAGCCCAACTGATCCACATAGGGACTCGGATGACAACCCACGCTCGGACCACAGCCCGGTTGGGCAGGCACCCACCCCCCCTCGGGAGACAGTGCCCTCACTCTAATACCATTTGTAACAACCCCACTGACACTGTATGATATTGTCCGCTTTGGGCACGCCCGCACGCCCGCATGGTTTTCTTCTCGAAGTTTCCCACCAAAAGGCCTCATACAGGGAAGGTGGGAGCTCCATATATAGCCCAGGGTCAGGGCGCCCATCCATCCGATGTGGGACTAACCTTACCTAGCACCCTACCAGCTGGAGCATTATTTTTGATGCCCAACCGATCCCAACGGGACCCGGATGACAACCCATGCTTGGACTATATCCAAGCTGCACCAGGGTGTTAGAGAAACTTAGAATGACTTTTTAAAGCAATGATGGTAGTTTGATTGTTCTTGGTGAGAATAATATTATTCACATAAACAAGAACTACAGTGAAGGAATTCCAGTAAAATAAGTGAAAAGTGAATAATCTATTGAAGATTGATGATATCAACCTCTTTGAGAGTAAAGGAAAACTTGTCAAATCAGTTTACTGATACCTGTTTGAAACCATAGAGAGATTTGTTTAGTTGATAAATATGTTGCTCTCCTTATTTCACAAAATCAGTTGGAATTGTCATATAAATTTCTTCGTGCAGATCTTCAAGGAGGAAAGCATTGTTGACATCAAGTTAGTATATTGTCCAATGACGAATAACAAGGACGGTCAAAAGACAATGTACTATGAAAAGTTTTGCAACGGGAGCAAATGTGTCATGATAGTCTAACCCTTCAACCTAATTATACCCATTTATTACCAAACATGCTTTGAATCGTTCAATTGTACCATTAGCATGATGTTTGACTTTGTAAACTCATTTACAACCAATAGTTTTTTGTTTTTTTTTTTTTTCATAATGGTAAATGTTGTAAGGTCCATGTTTAATTTTACTCTAATGCTTCAATTTCTGCTGCCATTGTGTGTAACACCCCGTGCCTCTAGTGCTCGGGTGTTACTTTTAAAACCTACGTCAACTTAAATCAGGGTGGATTAAATCAACTGACGTGAACACAATGCATGTAGGATGGAGATTTCAGTCGGAAGTAAAGCAATCCACCCAGGTCCCCAAGGAGCCAGAACACGCCCTACAACTAGCAAAGGGTAAGATTACCTGAACACTTTAAATTAAAACACCTATGTTAGTAGTAACTGCTTCCACACACTTCACACCAACATCCGAGGGACTTTTAGTGGCAAATCAAACCTTCATCACGACCAGTGCGTAATATTAACCAATAAAAATAAATATCAGACCCACTGGATAGGCAGGTCACGTTAGTTGGGCCACTAATAGCCCAAAGAGGAGTGTAGCGGCCCACTTGGGCCTCACCATTAGCTCGAATTGGGTTGGGACCCCTGTTAAAGGTCCCCCAGTGCATATGGACGGTGTGGATTGGAGCACAAGCGCCTCCGTGGGCCCCTACGCATTGCATGCACATGGAGAGTACATACACTATGTGCATTGGATCCACGGGGTCGGTCAAACACCCTTTGACCGACTCTCTCTCTAAAAAATTATAAAAATGGCATTTTCCCACCATTTCTTTTTTTAAATGAAGGATCTTTGGGCCCCTAGGTGGCCCACCCTAGCCATTTTCTGACCCATCTGAGCCGATCATTTTCTCCATGGGGTCGGACTTAGTGAAATCGTTTAGTGTCATGGGCCCTTGTAAACAGAGGAGGAAGATTGTGTGTGACCGTCCAAATCATTGCACATGGAGGATATCCGTGAGGTGGGGCCAACCTAGGACCACGTGGGTGGCCTGTGATCGGCACGAGCAAACAATCCTAGCCACCCATTGCCTATGAAAACCACGCGCCCTCCTTTCCAGAAAAGGGCGGGCAAGACCTGTTTAAGAAAAAGCAAGGGGGAACATTCCCACTTCAGGAAACTGTTTCTGGCACGATTTTCAACCGTCCGTAAGGCCACGTGGCCTCATCCCTGCCCTTGGTTGTGGACATGGTGAGTTAAAACCGAAAACTCAAGTTTTCTCATGAGAGTTAGAGATTCTCGCGAGATGAATGGAGAAGGGCGTTTAGAACACGAGAAGTAGGCTCCACGATGATCATGGGTCCCATCTGGACCGATCAGAAGGACCGGATCATCACCATGCACATCAGGTGATGACCTGCCATTGGAGGTCAGGTCATCTTCCCCGGTTAAGCGTCAAATGATATAACAAGATGGGCCCCACCAGACCAGAAAATTTGCTTTTCTGATGGGCCCGGGTGTTAGTTGTCTATCCCACCGAGTGGATAGAACCCATGCACAGCAGATCTCAGATCTCAGCCGTGCACAGTCGGTGCATTTCTAGCCGTTGGTGTCCTCCCCCTTCCCCTATATAAACCATCCTGTAGCACTGGGATTCACACCAACGTGAGAGTGAGCGAGAGAAGAGAGAAAGCAGGTGAACGGTGTGAGAGAGGGGCCGTGTGGAGTGCGGGTGAGCCGTTTTAGCTCGAGCTTGGAGTTGAGCCTGGTAACGTCCCTTGTCTCCCTGTTCCTTCTCCCTTTCTTTCTTCTTTCTTTCTTGTTCTTCCTTTTGTTCTCCCATTTTCCTCATAGTCCTAGCTAGTTGCAGGTGGTGCGTTGTCTAGACCGAGACCATGCCAAACAATGGCTGAGAACCGGTCCAGCAATAGCAGCTCCTGGAGGCTGAGGTCAAGCCAGGTAATGGCTCACCATGGACTGCATCGGATGACCAGTTGGATGTCGTTTTGACTCTCTGTAGAGCTTCGAGATCAGCTCAGGGTGCAAGCTCCATTTCAGTCCAAGACCCAAGCCAATAAATGGCTATGGAATGGTCTGAGGGAGTAGCAGCATTTGGTCCCTGTTTTGGGCTGGGATTGAGCCAACTAATGGCCTTGTCCCGGGCTAAAATCCGACCCAACCGGAGCCTCCATTTCGGGCTGAGATTCAGCCAAACAATGGCTGGGATCAAGGCCAAACCGAAGTTCTAATTAGAGTTGAGAGTAGGTGTCACAACCGGCCATACAGCGGGCCCTATTCTGATGTTGAAACCGGCCAAGCAATGGTCGGGTTTCAGGCAGTAACGTGCCCAAAAGATGGCCAAGCATAATGGCAAGGTTAAAAGCTTCGTTTACATTGGAAGCAAGCCAATCAGATGACTATAAGTTGGACCATTCTTTGACGGTGAAGATGCCAACCACCATGACGCCAGTCGGACACTGACGTGGGTCGAGAATCAACAGTCAGGATCGGTCATTTTCATGCTAAAAATTGCAGCCAGGGGCAGCCCCAGCACCGTGCAGCAGGAGGGTCGTTCCCACATTGAGGGTTGGTGGGCTGCGGTAGCTCTGGGCCTTACCAAAGATGCAGGTGGGCCTCACAAATTGCTAGTGGGCTGCACTGAAGGCGGGCCTTACCTAGCATAGAAGGGCTAACCGTAGATCTTGCATTGATTATGGGCCCCACCAACTAATGGTGGGCTACCCCGAGTAGCATGGGTTTGGACCGTCCATCAAATGGCGGCAATTCCAGACCGTGCATCGGTAGCCGCCCACTGCTGGATGTTTTTCCCTTTGTTTTTTTTATATATGCATGTGAATAGATGTAACATGTGTGTAAGGGCGTGTACAGGGATTTGTGGTGGGCCCCACATGGGAACACCCCAAATGCATGAATATAACGTATTCTACGCTGGGCCACACCTAGCTGTATACATTACATCCAACCCGTCCATCGATGGACGTGCAGAGATGGGAGGACTTTGGTATGTCCAACCTAGAGCAGGTGTTGGATCTGGCCCGTTTGAAGTCTGGACGTGATATGGGTACCATGTATATGGTGCATACATGCATACCATGTAACACCAATGTAATATATATGGTATATGCATAAGTACTGTGATACCTATGTATGATGAATATAACGTGTGCATATGTACCCTGTGGCATAGATATAATACATGGGATGTATATGTAGGTACTGTGATCCATATATATGTGGTGTATATAGATATACATGTGTATGAGTGCAGTGTATATGTAAAATAGGTACACAAAGGTGCATGTCTCTATATGTATACAAGTATACGTTTCTACACATATGCAAGTACACTGACGTACATATTATATGCATATGCCTATTGGTGCATATGGATAGTATACATGTATAAATGGATGAGATATTTAAACAAGATGTACACCCCTGTCTTGTG
Source organism: Magnolia changhungtana (assembly GCA_030180095.1). Lineage (NCBI taxonomy): Eukaryota > Viridiplantae > Streptophyta > Magnoliopsida > Magnoliales > Magnoliaceae > Magnolia > Magnolia changhungtana. Next base: position 1,203,133 of record JASAUF010000344.1, on the reverse strand, counting down.
GTGAAGTTGTTATGTGTGACATGTACCGAGTATATACAGCATATAAAACATGCTCATATGTAATATTCGTCAGGAACAGAGGTATTCTGTATTTACAGCATATATGTGTGTCTTGGGACTTGGATATACATATATAAGGTATAATATGTATGTTATGTATACAGTAAATATGTATGGGCCTTAGTTACATGTGATATGTAGTATCTATTCAATGTGCGCAATATATTCAACCAGCGGTGTCACAAGTTTGGCAGGATAAATCGCCCTTGGGTACAACCCAAACAACCCCGTTTTGGGCCTTCCAACTCTTCACCTATCCTCATTGTCTAATATAAATAAATTCACACAGGGAATCACGCATACGGTGTAGATTCGCTATCTTCTCAAGGGAACTTGCAGTAGGACACACCCTACAACTTGTCTGGTGATGACTTCCTCCCCTTAAGCTTTCCATCCCTAACTAGACTAGAAATGGCAGTTTTTAGTTGTGTAAATGGCTAATTAGATTAATGATGAATCATGTATGGAAATAAACCGTATTCACTTGATTTACCTGTTTAATATGATAACCCTCATGCTTACTCTCGTTTAGAATATTTATTTCGTTAAACTGCCTACATGAATCATTCAGTCATCTACGTTATGTATCTTATGCGATTTCAGTTATTGTTCCTCATTGTGACACATGTTGCTATAACACACATATTGATGAAATCTCTCCATGGAAATTCCCATCAAAGGAGAGTCCATGCTTGGGGTGTAACAAGACTAGTTATGATCTTAGTAGGCCCTTGACATTGAGGTTTTGGTTGTGGTATTTGACCCTAGGGTTTACCATCCATGTGGGACTCCACTTATTAGACTCGGGATGAACTTCACAACTTTTCTAAATACCATTATTTACTCACCTTTGCACCATTCATGCCGTCATATTTAGTCGCCATGTTTGGTAATTTCGATGTTTCATTCCCAGTCAGCATTGGTGGTGGCCCCCTTTATGTTGAACTGATTGGCCACATGTTAGTGGGTACTACACCCACCCTAAGACGGTAGCCTCATGGGCTGGGGATGGTGGGAATGGGACACTATGCCCGAGCCGTCGGCCTACGCTGGGCCATGTGCTTCCCGTATTGACCTTTGAGTTTATCTAAATCAGCTGGTTGTAAATGGACTAATAATAACTTGGCTAATCATGCATACATGGCACGTATTGTTCTGACTGGATGATTTTTCTAGGTTTGATGATTGCATGGGTGATGGCCCACTGTCCGCACGGATGAGCATCCCAGGGGCGATCACTGCATTCATACATCCATGCATCTAATAAGACTGCATCTACTATGTTTTGGATTATCTGTATGTTTTGTGCTATTCCTTGTTTAGGGCGGCGGTGTGTAATCTTGAGGGGAGATCACACTGAGCTGGCCACTCATTCATCAATGTTCAACCGTACAGAGGACGCAGGTACAGGAGACGTCGAGGACGTGGCCGGTTTGGAGGCGGTGGCAGCCGAGGAGGAGCCATATGATGAGGAGTTGCAGCAAGAGGCGGCAGCCTACTTCGGGCTAAACCAGTAGTTTAGTCATTTATTCTATTTCTATACATTCAGATTTTTGGATGATACTTAAGGTTTTGTAAGTGGCCCCCAGCTGGGTGGGCCCGAATATTGTTCCTATTTTGAGGCCGTATCTATGTCATGTTATCATTTCCGCTATATCACACTATGATTTATTGGTTGGTCGTCATTATCATTAGCTAACTCCTGGGTTCTTGGAATTTGAGTCATGTACTCGGGTTCTGAAAATCGGGGCGTTACATTATGTTACGTTAATGGGGATGTTTAACAGCTTAAGAAAATTACGTCGGCTCATCATTAAAAGAATGGAGGAAAGTAAAGAAACATGATTAATAAAAAAATGATTATATGAAAGGAAGTTAGATAAGGGATAAGGAGTACCCGTAGATAGGTTTGTACACGAACCGAGTTAACTCGGTTAGCTCGCTCGACTTGACTCAAAAAAGCTCGGTTTAACTCGGTTCAAAACTGAGTTCGAGTCAAGTCAAACTGATTTTTTGAGCTTGAAAAAATTTCAAATCGAGTTCGAGCTTAGCCGCGATCAACTTGACTTGAATCAAACCCCAACTCGAATTGAACTCAGATCGAACCAGTTCGGTGACTCAGTTACTTTGATATTGATGTTACTCACCAAGTGTTTGACTCAACGAAGTGTCGGCTGGTGCAAGGAAGGTATGTATATGAAAGAAATACCATTTTTTTTCTTGATTTTGATGTTGCCTACAAGGCATTTGATGAAATACCTGTAAAACTGTTGCTGCTATTTTACTTACAGTGTGAATTTGAATGTGCAGTCCACGTGTTTGTGAAAATGCTGCACAGGTGAACTCGACTCGATCTTGGCTCGAACTGGCCCTAGCTACTGACCGAACCGAGCTGACCACTCAGACTCGAGGACCGAGCCGAGCTGAGTTAGAGCTGGGGTTAGCTAGTGGTCGAGCCGAGTTGAGCTTGGCACAAGCTCGATTTGACTCAACTCATGTACACCTCTACCTGTAGAGGGTTGTGAAGTGGATGAAGTAGGAGGGTCGGTTAGTGGTAGAGTGGGATATATATGATCATTGAGTTGGATAGGTTGAGTGACAGGATGATGAAAATGATGAAGGTCAGAGGAAGGTATACCAGTGGAGGGTAAAGGGTTGGAATCAAGGGTGGTGAGGATTGGTGGTGATTATAAGACCCGTATCCTAGCCTGTATTGTTCCATAGGCATCTATGGTCCTCCTAGTTGACTTCCAGTGACCCGCGACGCGTAAATAACATTTACGCGCGACCCTGAGTCGTATCCCGTATTCAAGAGTCGGCTCGACCCGAGACTTGTACCCTAGCGACTGCGCCATAGCCGCGTCTCGTGCGCTGAGGCGATACCCAGGCCAGGAGATGTGGGCCCGCGTCCAGTTCGAGGAAAACACTACTCTTTATAAAACCTAAGAGAACATGTCAAATCAATCAATCAATCAATCAATCAATTACACATCACTAGTTAAGTACATATCCCATCACTCCCTTACCAAAGCAACCCCAAAGTCAAAGTAACCCATCCCTCATATGTCATGTACACATCACTCCATCACTCATCCCTCTCTCTCCTTACAACCCTCTCCCTCATTTCTCCTTTTTTCTTCAAGTAAACTCCCATAGGAGAAACTGTCTAAGCTCCCCAAGAGAGAAGCCATGTGTGGACCACCTTCCTACCACCCAATCCCACCCTCCAAAATCGATCTCAACCGTTGAAGCTTGTTCCCTTGAAGCTTTAGAATGCGTTGGTAGAAGAAGGAAGAAGAAGATCCTATGGTGGGTGATTTATGATTTAATTTTGATGATTTTAGTGCCCACTTATGGTGGGACCTATCTTAATGTATGTTTTGTATCTAGGAGGGGCCCATAGTGGCGGAGTCCCTCCCATTTTCACCATTCTCTCTCTTTCTCTCTCTCCCTTTTTCTTTTATGGCGAAGATAATAATGGGTGTGGCCCGCTTGATCCACACTGTACAGCCATGAGGACCCACTCAATGTATGTGTGCATCTAGCCGTCCATCTGCTAGATCAGTTCGGATAGTGTTAGGCTCACCTGCAGCGTGCAGGGCCACCTCGATGTATTTATCCACTTCGTACGTCCATCAATGGATGCTGCTGGAACAACGTCCAGTAGTTGTGGAATTCCACCATGATTTTTATATTTTATAGACACTGTCCAAACGATGAGGGCCCACATGATGTGCGTGTAGCACCTATACCGTCTAGCTGTGGGGCCCACTCGTGATGTATGTGGTGTATTCGCACAGTCTAGTCCCTGGTGGTGGGACCCACGCCGTAATGTATGTGTTATATACATGCCGTCTGCCCATTTTCTAGGTGTGGGGGTGGGGCCCGCCTTGAGATATGTATTATGTATCCTACCATCCTCGTGGACAGTGGGTCCCAACAGCAGCGGCTGCTGGATGGACGCCAGCAAGTTCTGTGATCCCATCATGATGAATGTGTTTCATCCGAACCGTCCAGCGGTTCTTTGGACCCCACCTTAATATAGGTGTTGTACTCGCACCCTCCAGCAGTACGTGGGGCCCACCTGGATATGTGTTTTATCCACTGTCCATCTGAGGATGGAGGAACCCACCTATATAGGAGCTGTATTGACGTCCCAAGTGTTGTGGGGCCCTGATGTATGTATTGTAAATCCACATCATTCAGCGGGTCTATGGACCCCACCATGATGCATGTGCCTTCCATCCACACCGTCCATTGTTCTGGACGGTGGGGACCACCGAGATGTATGCATTTAAATCCACATCATCTATCTAGTGGATGGTGGGGACTGCATTGATGTATTTGTTACACCATTCATCCATTGTTGGGACGTGGACCCCATCCACATGGCCCACCTTAATGTAAGTGTATGAGGGACCCACCTTGATAACGTGTTTGCTTTGCACCGTCCAGATGTGCTGGGCGGTGGAGTTCACCTCAATGCATGTATTCTATAACCATGCCCTCTCATCTGTTTAAGGTGTGGGCCCACCCCACACGTGTGACACGTGTGGGCAGGTGGGACCCACCATGATATATCTGTTCTATATCAACAATCGTCCATCTGGACGGGCGATACAGGGCACCTGTTATGTATGTGTTTTATGCACTCCATCCAGTCGTGGACCCCACTTGCTGCACGTGTGAGATCCACTGTGATCTATGTATTGCATCCACACTGTCCAATGTTTGGGTAGTGTTAATCATCATTTGTGAGCCATGTGTCCCAGAGAATGATAATGTACAGTGATACACATGTTGCACCTACCACTATTGAAATGATTTTAGATGTAATCCAAGCTTCCACCGTCCATTGGGACGTAGGACCCATTGAGATATATATATATATATATATATGTTATATATTCACACCATCCATTCATGTGGCCCCCACGTGATGTACGTGTTTGATCCGAGCTGTCCATGTCATGCGGCCCACTTTGATGTACATGAAGCCCATGAGTAAGGCCCATTGTGATATATCTGAGGCCCATGAGTTGTGGCCCATCGTGATGTATTTGAGGCTCCAGTTATAAGGCCCATAGTGATGTATATGCGTCACAAATATGAGGCCCATTATGATGAATTTGTGGCCCATTTGGCGAGGCCCACATTGATGTATATATGGCCCACGTGAGGAGGCTCATTGTGATGTGTTTGTGACCTTTGGCGAGGCCCGACGTGATGTATATGAGAGGCCCATGTAATGTATTTGAGGCCCAGGTCTAGGGCCCACCTATTGTGTATTTGAGGCCCGTGTGATGAGGCCTATGTGACGTATTTGAGGCCCAAGTGCAGGGCCCACCTGTTGTGTATTCAAGGCCCGATGTGATGTGTGATTCTACCATGATGTATGTAATGATATTTATGTGGGCCACTCCTTGGGAGCGATGTTGGTTAAATGTCCATATTACTGGGCAATGATGGTTGAATGTCCACATTGTGACCTTCCCCTAAAGCCCTTTGTTAGGCCGATTACCGATTTCAATTGTCAAGGTCGATTCTGATTATTGAGGCCGATTACTGAGGCCGATTCTGATTGTCAAGGCCAATTGTCAAAGTCAATTCCGATTGTCGAGGCCGATTTCGATTATCTAGGACGATTGTCGAGGCTGATTGCTGAGGCTGATTTTAATTGCCAGTTCCGATCGTTGAGGCCGATTCTGATTATCGAGGCCGATTGCTGAGGTCGATTCCGATTGTCGATTCCGATTGTCGAGGCTGATTCCGATTGTCGGGGCCGATTGTCGAGGACGATTCCGATTATCGAGGCCGATTTCGATTGTCGATACCGATTATGAGTATGTGACAATATAGCATCATGATACATACCCATACGCATCATTTACATATTTATTATGAGATGTGGTTGACCATTGCATATGTCATTGGGTAGGTTGTTATAAGACTTCCTGATAGGCAGAGATTGTCTCATATGAGCACACGGTATGCGCTGGATTGATGCATGACTAGATTGTATGACTCATACATCTTGAATTGTGTGCTGTGATTACTGTACACCCTAGCGACATCAGGATCATAACCTCTACAGGCATGTCGTGGATGGCTAGATGAGACACTGAAAATGTTTGGTTCGACCATCTGGGTACTTTGAATGTCTGTGGGTGAAAGTTCCTAAACCTCCATGGTAAAGAGACGCTCCAACGTCTATATCAAGTGGATACATGAGCGCCCAAGTACCGAATACTAGTAGGCCACGTCTCTCACTGTGTCATGGTCAGTTGGGAGGGGGTGTGGCCTTATCCGCCTGAGTGAGGGAGTGTAAGCTAGGTTGAGTTTGACCAGCTCCCAAATGGGTCCGCTATTGATGAGCCGGGTAGGCATTGGTATACTACGAGTAGACAGGTAGTGAGGTCTTTTCCACTCGCTGGGCTGTGCGGCTGGCAGGGGCGGAAGCTAGCTTGGAGTGTACTAGACCCCGGTGATGATCCCAGAGATGTATGGTACTGATATGTGGACTTATTGAGCAAGAGTTGTATATTCATTCATTCACCATCCACTCAGGGTGGTGGTGCGTAACTAATTGTTGTGTACCTTTGTAATGGTAAGGATTTCGATTGGGGTGCATGACTAACCTGAGATTAGGAGTTTACCACATTATGTCTGACTATCTAAATTTAGGTATGGGACTGGTTTGGATAGAATTCCCTTATGATAGACCCCATAGCCTGTGATATTACGTACTATCATCCCGACTTCACTCCAGCTTGGTCATTTCATTCACACCGCATATTGCATTGCATCCGTAGCATTTAACATTTTTGGTTGCCATTTTCTGCATTTATATAGCATAGATACGGCTGGCGATATTTGTGAACTCATCAAGAATTGTATATTGCATTGCATCCTCTCCATCTGATATTTGGCTCTTTATGACTCCTCATTTGCATAACTGATCTGTATTGCATACTCGGATATTGTATGACTCATGGACTTGTCAGTATTTCCGCTTACTCTGATATGGCATGATTCATGATCTTGCCATTATTTCTAATGATGTATGATTTATGTGCTTTATTGTATACTTGGCACTTACCTCACACACACTTTCACCACCCTCTAAGCTTTCTATAAGCTTATGCACGATAAATGCGTGCAGGTGGTGTTAGGTTATAGGAGCGTTGAGCTTGGAGCATGCAGCAGACTTCTGGAGCTTTGATTTTAACATATGTAATTTTCCTTTCAACATTGTATTCAAATGTTTTTATTATTGGATATGTGATGATGATGTTGTCCTTGTGATTTGGGTAAACTTGTGGTTATGCTTGTTATGAAACAAATGTATGTTTAAAATCCTCCTTGTAGGATCCCAGGATCGGAATCTGGAATATGGATGTTGGAAGCCGAGAATGGGGTACTAAGGAGGCTGTTAGCACCAGATTCAGCGATCAAAAATTTTGTGAGCCTGGTTTCTGAGTTTGGGGCATGATAGTGATGAGGGATTATCAAGGGTTGCCTCAAGGATTGGCTTGAGAATGACAGGAGTGGATGTGTCAAAGATGACAACTAGGGAATTAAAGTGCCCTTGTTTGTTAATACACGTGAATGGTAAGTCTGTCTATCAAAGTGAGCCCCAGATTGAAGATCACAAGTTCAAGACTCATGAAGATGAATATATACGAATGTGCTTAAAAGGTAAATTAAGCCTCATCTACCCAAATAAACCCTAATCAAGTATATACCCCAATATAAAGACCTAAAACTTACTCACAACTGCTTCTGGATATCCTTTGGTAAGCTTAGATTTGTACTTTGAGTATTAGAGGAAAAATGAGCTAATATAGGTAAACTCAATGTCCTGATGATTGCATCGATATGCAATTGAGGACTATTTCGATGGCATCGAACATGGTTCAATTGCATCGAAACTAAGATTAAATAGTTCAGCAACAAACTAAACATATGCTAGGGGATTGTCGATGACATCGAATAAAGTTCGATGACATCAAAACATAAGTTTTGATAGCATCAAACCCACTTTGATTGAATCGACATTGGGATTATTCCCTCCATTTATGAAATACTCAAAGTGTTCTTCGATGTAATCGAACCTCCTTCAATAACATTAAGAGTAAGTTATCGATGGCATTGAAGCTCGTTTGATTGCATCGATATAAGGACCAGTTTGTCCAGCAAGCTTTCTAGGAAAATCTAATATTTTCAATTACATCGAACGCAGTTCGATCACATCAAAATTGAAATTTCGATGGCATCAAAGGTCTGATCGATTGCATTGAAAAAGGGACAAAACTATCCAGTAACCAAAGAGAGCCTTCAAAGAAAATCTTGATGGAATCGAAGTATGTCTTGATGACATTGAAGACCTCTTTGATAGCATCGAAGTATGCTTGATGGCATCAGGCAGAATCTGCCCTGCACCTATTTGAAAAACTTTGGTGCATTAAGTCGATGGCATCGAAGACCATTCGATGACATCGACAAGAGCAAATTTCTGCCCGTTTTTTTACAATTGGGATTCTTCTTTATATAAACTCTTGGGTTGCTACTTGAGAAGATGAGCAAGATTTGAAGAGAGCTTGAGAGATTTATTGCAATAGTTAATACCCTCATCCTTAACCCCTCTTTTTCATAAGAGTTCATCATTCAATCCATAACTCAAGTAGTTATTCTCATCTTCATTACTTGAATTGAATTATGAACTCTATCACTCATTAAGTTTCCAGCAACATCCTTTAATGGCAAATCATTGTGCTGGAATACTTGAATGCTTAGCTCATGAGAATCTTCTCTAACTTCCAAAGAAGAATAGTTTATTAGAGAAAATCAAATAAAACCCTAAACAAATAACCTCGAAGCATTGATTAGAGCATCAATAAATGGTTGTGGTTTAAGGGAGCTGAAATGTTAGGCCTGTGTCTTAGTACCATTCCATTCCTTAGGATCCCGCGATCCACCCCGTCGAATTTCGGTAACCCACGACTTGTAGATAGCATTTGCGAGTGACCTTAAGTAGCATCTTATAAACCCGAGTCAACTCAACCCAAGACCTATGCCATTGCGACTGAGCCATCACCATGGTTCCAACACCGCATCTCGTGCGCCAATGCGACGCTTAGATTGAGAGTTATGGCCCACGCATTACCCTGGTCGTGGACTGCACATTGCGGGGCCGTAACATTCCTGATAAAGTGCTTTCCTTAGGAATCATCATTAGGATGATGTCAACTTAGGCTACTAGCTAGGGGTGACATCACCCTACCCTAACAAGCATGCTACTAATGATGGCAAGCATGCCTAGCATCTCTTACATGAGCAATCATTTTCATTGTTAGCAATCATTCCCCTCTCTCTTATCTCTCTCCCTCCCTCTCTTCTTCCTAATTTCCCCCTACTAGCAAGCTCCAACATCCCAAGAGAGCCTCCATGTCCAGCCACCTTCAAGCTCAAGTCCTCCCTATCTAGCCCTTAGATTCTCATCATCACCATTAAAACACTTCCCTAGAAGCATAAGAACCCAACGGTGGAAGAAGGAGTAGAAGATCATAGGTGGGTGCTTTTCTAAGATGTGATTTGTTGTTTTCTTGCTTAGATCTCTAGGTTTTCTTGCTTAGGGCATGTAGGACCCACCAATCAATGGTGGGGATCCTATTTTGACTGCTAGGTGTGGCCAATGGCCCACCTTAGTTGAATATACAAGCCATGATGGGGCCATTCTCCATGGACCCCATCATGATATATTGTTTGACCTAGATTATGAAGGGGTCATCTAGACCTTTGGTTTTATGGTGGGGATGGCATCCCCACCTCAGATTTTCAGATGAACGGCCCATGCATGCATGAGACCCATGTGATGAACATGATGTATGGTTTGGATCTTTTGAGGGTCTCATAGTGGCAAAGCCCCTCCCTTTGGCTGATCTTTCTCTCTCTCTCTCTCTCTCTCTCTCTTCCCCTTGATCCCTTGTATGATGGCTCACTTGATGTATGTTTGTATTTTCTCAAAGATGTCCAAACCATGGGACACCCACCGTCCAGATTTTCTGGACTCCACCAAGTCCCAGATGGGCTGGACGTCCAGTTAATGGAGCCCACCTTGCTGCCAGCTTGGATGTAGGGAAATGCAAATAACAGCTTGATCCTTTGTAGTGGGGTGTCTCACTGACGTGTGGACACCACCTTGATGTATATCCACACGGTCCAGTGCAGCGGCCCACCGCAATGTGTTTGATCCGTGCTGCCCATCCTGGACAGGCATGGATGACAGAGAAAACACAAATGCCAGCTTTGTAAATGCTATTATATCTAGTTCCTATGATTGTCAAATTTTGTAGTGCCAAAACATCTTCGAATCTGTATCTTGTGTAGCTCATCTACATATTCAAGATCATGCAATTCATGTACAAGAACAAAGGTCTTTACCTCAAGAACTGCAAGTGCAAGATGAAGAGATATACAAGTTCAAGTACAACATCAAGTGATAGTTCAAGGTTTCAAAGCTTCATCTATAACAAGACAAAGCACTTTGTTTTGGAACTCAAAGCTCAAAGTGAAATACTATTCAAGTATTTCAAGTTCAAGATTCAAAGTACTTCAATATCAAGCTTCGTATACTTCAAGATCAACTATCAATCGAAGCAAATAATGATTCAATGTCCAAATTTCACTTATAAGGTATGAATGACTCTAGATTGACCATAGGTTAGGTCATATTGATTGCATACTTAAATTGGGTCATTATATAATTTTATAGGCTATTTCTCGGCTAGTCTTAGCGTATGTTCGACTAGTTCTAGTATTGGCTCGACCAGTATAAGAAATTCCTCGACCAGTTCAAGGTTTGTTACTAATTTTTGAAATTTTTTGTTGGATCTTCGACCAGTCCTGGAGATTGCTCAACCAATCAAATGAACAGTGCTCGACCAGTCGAGCAGGCTTGACTTAAGATCCAACAACTATATTGGGTCCCACACGACTAATCGAGTGCAGGGTTCGACCAGTCATGCACGCCACTCGACCAGTCAAGCAAGCAACTCAACCAGTCGTGGAACGGTTTTATTTTATCGCGCCTGAAATTTCAAGAATTTGTTAGTCCTTCGACCAGTCGAGTTGTCCTCTAGACCAGTCGAGTGAACAGTTTCTACACTTATAAATAGAGCACGATTTTTAGAGTTTTCATTCAATTCAAGAAAAATCAAGACACCACTCTAAGAGATAAGTTCATGATATTCTTAAGATATTTAGTGCTCATTTAATATTCTCTTTAATTAGTTTTTTGTATTTGATTTTAAGATTCTATATTCCAATCTTATTTGAAGAAGGGATTTTAGTTTTTCCCTTTCTTGGAACCAAAATCAAATCAAGCAATTCCAAAGTGATTTAATCTAAAAATCATTTAGAACTTAAAACCTTTTCATAAGTGAATGTGGACATTGAACATCTATGTTGAACATCTACTACGAATTGGTTTTACCGGGCTTCATCAAAGGAGAATATCCAGATAAGTATTTTACATTTATGTTTTTAGTTTTTTTGAGATTGTGCTTGGAAAAATCTCTTTCTTTTTAGTTTATCTAAGGTGATCCAAAAAACTCATAGTGTAGGGTTTTTAAATTGTGTAAGCCCACTTAAAAGAAACAATTGTAAAGGTTTTAGGTAAACCCTGAAAAACCTATTGCATAGTGAACCCTAATATCCACTGTGTGAGGATATTTCTGAACAGTTGGTGTACACACAAGCGAACCACTATAATTTCTGGTCTTTTGGTGATTGATTGATTGTGGCTTTCTGTGAATGTTGTAATTTCCTTTTAAGTATTTGTGGAGAATGTTGTAATCTTTTATGCAAGTGTGAGAATGTTGTAATAGCTTAGTTTATTTTCTTTGCTATTTATTTGTTTATTCCTCTGCATCGGTTTGAGATTTTGATACACAGATCGTTCTAGGAATCAAGTTGTCTTACCATAAACCATTGGTTTTTGGTGTAAGGTTGTCCTTAGAACAACATTTGTATTAACCTCTCAATACTTGTATATTTGAAGTTGTTATTCATTTCTGCTTTGTGGGATTGTTTATTGCTATATTTATTTATATTTGTTTAATTCCACATTTAATTTTTTTAACTTCACATAGTCGTATTCACCCCCCCTCTCTAGGACTCTTAGCTCGGCCTTTTCAAGTGGTATCAGAGCCTAATAGCTCGCTTTATTTTTTAGATTGATTTCTTGAGCTAATCGATCTGAGCTTTTTAAGATGTCAAATTTTGATAGCCTTTCAGTCACTAGGCCTTCACCATTTGATGGCTCTAATTATGCCTATTGGAAAGCCAGAATGAGGATATTCTTAAAATCCATGGATGAGAGCATGTGACAAGCCACAGTGACCAATTGGACCCCTCCTACCATTGAAGTAACCGTAAAAATCTTACCTTATTTTTCTTAGTCCGCTCTTCAGAAAAGTGAGAGTGGTGCTAATGCAAAAAAGCTTTAAATGATATTACTTGCACACTATCATTGGAAGAATTCAAGAGAATTATATCCCGTGACACTGCAAAGCAAGCCTGAGATATTTTAGAAATGACACACGAGGGTACAACAATTGTCAAGAAATCTAAAGTCCAAATCCTCACAACCAAATTTAAGAAAATATGTATGGAAGAAAGTGAAACTTTCATGGACTTCTATACAAGATTGAATGACATTGTCAACTCTATGTGGGCTCTTGGTGATAGAATCTCAGAAAGTAAAGTTTGTACAAAGATACTGCGCTCATTGCCTGAACGATTTAATTCAAAGGTAACCGTGATCCAAGAACTTCGTGATACGGATCATTTGAGGGTAGAAGAATTGGTTGGTTCCTTACAGACTTATGAGTTAAACTTTAAATCTCTTAAAGGTAAATCCATCGCTCTTAAGTCTTCTAAAAATATTTCTCAAGAAAATAACAATTCTGAAGATGATATGGCCCTTTTAGCTAAAAAGTTTTATAAGATTTTCAAAAGTAAAAAGAGGGTTAACTTGTAAAAATCTAATGAAAAGAAAAGATTTAGATCTAAAACTTGGAAATATTTAAAAGGCAACCAATGTTACATCTGCCATGAATATGGGTATCTAGCGAACAAATGTCCTAAAAAGGATAAACTTAAAAAGAAAAGTATGTTGGCTACATGGGATGAATCTTCCTGCTCTGAAGCTTCTTCTGAGTCAGAAGATTCTGAAACTGAGTCGGGTAATGATTTTAAAACCCTAATGACTCTAGCCAAGTCCACTTTTTCAAATAATGATGATTCAACCAGTGAAGAAAATCTGAATAGTGACCATGAAGATAAAGAAGATCTTCGAGATGCTTATAATGTCCTATACAAGGAAAGTTGTAAAATTACTATAAAGCTTAAACTTCAAAAAGAAAAGTTTTCAAAACTAAAAGAAAATTTTGATAATCTAGTTTTAAAAAAAATCACACATTTCAGATTACTTTGAAAAAACTAAGTACGACTTATATTTCAAAACCTCCCCAGTTGAAAACCTAAAATCTGAAAATGAAAAGCTAAAACTTGAAGTCTCTTCACTTTTGTGTTTAAAAGACACATGGAGGTATGCCCAAAGTGATCCCAAGTTAGAAAAACTCTTATTCGGATCCAGAAAATGTGTCGATCAATCTGAATTGGGCTATGACAAAAGTATTCCTCACAAACATAAGAATAATCCACCAAAATTTGTGAAAGGAGAGTCTTCTAACTCAAAAGGGAAAAGTATTGGGCTATGACAAAAGTATTCCTCACAAACATAAGAATACTCCATCAAAATTTTTGAAAGGAAAGTCTTCTAACTCAAAAGGGAAAAGTCTGAATCAAAATTATTTGAAAAATGCTTTTTAAAACTTAAAATCTAAAAGCAATCATATCAATTATAAAAATCAGAATCGTAATCCTTTAGCTGAGAAATTGTTGACTTACTTAAGTAGCTCTTAAAATCTAACTGAGCGGGTCGGTCTTATAACAACTACAAACATAAGAAGACCAACTATACTCCTAAACCCAAAACTATATTGAAATGGGTCCCTAAGGTTACTTGTTTGGTTGCCCACACCACTTTTAAAGCTTCGAGCCATTCAAAGTGATACCTAGACAGTGGATGCTCCAGACATATGACTGGTGACAAAGGTCTGTTCGTCAATCTTAAAGACATGACTGATGGTTCAGTCACATTCGGTGATGGTATCAACTACAGAATTGTTGGCCAAGGTGCGGTTCAACTCTTAAACCTCCCTCTATTTGAGAATGTTTTATATGTAGAAGGGTTAAAACATAACTTATTAAGCATCTCTCATATATGCGATAATAATCATAGTGTAAAATTTACTAACCAAGGGTGTGAAATTTTAATTAAAAATGGTTCTATAATATTAACTGGTCGCAGAACTTCTGAAAACTGCTACATTGTTTATGATTTAAGCTTATCTGATCTATTGTGTTACATGGTCCAAACCAATGAGATCGAATTATGGCATAAGCGCCTCGGACATGTACACTACCACAACTTGTATAGATTAAGTAAAAGAGAGTTGGTAAGAGGTTTACCCAAAATACAGAAAGTTGACAAAATATGTGGCTAATGCCAGATTAGCAAACAAACCAGGAGTACTCATAAAAAGGTGAACTCCAATGCCACATCTAAACCTCTTGAACTTCTTCACATGGATCTCATTGGACCAATTAAAATGAAGAGTCGAGGTGGAAAGAAGTACATTCTGGTAATTGTTGATGACTTTACCATGTACACTTCGGTAGTCTTCTTGAGAAATCAGAAACTCTCGATGAAGTAAAGAGGGTACTTAAACGTATCCAAACGGAAAAAGAATCACAAGTCTCTAAGATCTGTAGTGATCATGGTTTGGAATTTGAAAATAGTGGTTTTGAGAAATTTTGCAGTGATCAGGGAATATCATATGAATATTATGTTCCCAAAACACCTTAACAAAATGGTATAGTGGAAAGGAAAAATAGAGTGCTTAAATAAATGACAAATGTAATGCTAAATAGTATGAAGCTTCCTAAAAATCTTTGGGTAAAGCCATTAATACTACTTGTTACATAATTAACTGCGTTTATACTAAAATTAAATGGTAAAACGGCTTATGAAATGTGATTTGACAAGAAGCCTACTGTCAAATACTTTAGAGTTTTTGGCAGTAAGTGTTACATTTTACGTGACTGAGAAAATCTGGGTAAATTTGACACCAAAAGTGATGAAGGGATATTTTTAGGGTATGCTCTGAATAGTCGAGCGTATCATGTTCTTAACAAGCGGACTGGTGTAATTCAAGAATCCATTAATGTGGTTATAGACAATCACTTGAATACACCTGTCTCAAGTTCAGAAAATGATGAAGTTCGTCTAATTGATGAACTAGACTCTTCATTAAGTCAAAATAACACTGAACTGAGGATAGTTAAAGATCATCATTCTAATCAAATCCTTGGAAACCCTCTCACTAGTGTGCGAGGGTTTACATCTCAGATAGAACCGACTAACGTAAAAGAAGCTCTTACTGACGAAAAATGGATAGTATCAATGCTAGAAGAGCTCAATCAGTTTGTAAGAAATGATGTGTGGTATTTAGTTCCAAGACTAAAAGATAAATACATTATCGGAATAAAATGGATTTTTAAAAATAAGTTTGATGAACTTAGTAATATTATTAGAAACAAGGCTAGGCTGGTTGTACAAGGGTACACTCAAATTGAAGACATTGATTATGATGAGACCTTTGCCCCATTAGCTCGTCTTGAATCAATCAGACTATTTATATCCATTGTTTGCTTTAGAAAATTCAATATATATCAAATGGATGTAAAGAGTGCTTTTTTGAACGACGATTTGCATGAAGAAGTGTATGTTGAACAACCAACGGGTTTGTAAGACCCTAAGCATGATAATCATGTCTACCGCCTGAAAAAGGCACTCTATGGTTTGAAACAAGCTCCTAGGACATGGTATAAAAGGTGACTAAGTTTCTACTAAGTCATAACTTTATAATGGGAAGTGTTGATAAGACATTATTTGTAAAGAAACATAATGATCACATACTAATAGTATAAATCTATGTTGATGATATTATCTATAGATCTACCTATGCTAACATGATTATTGAGTTTGCAGATCTTATGAAGTCTAAATTTGAAATGAGCATGGTTGGAGAACTAAACTATTGTAACGCCCTGAAAATCGGGGGTCGAGTGTAACTCAACTCCCGAGTTCCAATGCATCACTTATGCAACATGTTTAGTGATATTTGAATGTTGTCTATGTTAGTGCAGTAAACATGAATGAGATTATACCAAAGCAGTAATTCATACTCCAGATCAGTTGTATAAAAGCAAGCGGAAGACTGAACTGTATATATATGTATGTGAAGAAACATAATAAATGATTCATTATCCAGAGTATGAATCCTTCTGAGTCACAATATACACGTCTGTTTATATAAACAAAATGTCAAAATAAACTAGGTACAATCCCTGTAAATCCCATCGATCCGTGACCTAGTCGGCCGCCAAATAACTTGCATATATGAGAACTCCTCCGGTCCTCGTCATAATCGGGCTCCGCCTCCAGGCGTAGTCGGATCGCTAAACTCGAGACAGAGTCTCGGGTTAGTGTGCGCAACACCGTCCCGTAACGTGGTGAGTGAGTAGCTAACTCAATTGGAACGATAAGACATAAGATATCATGTTCTCAATACGGTCAAGCATAATGATAAAGCAAGAAATCAAACACTCCTAGTTACTCTGATTAATGCAAGTATGAATGCAGGTATGATGGATGCCCTCTCCGACATACTCCCTCAAGCGACACCATCTCACGTTCGCGCATGCTTACATCCCACGGTGCTCCACATCTTCCAGGCACATGCGATGCATGATGAGTATGATTACCGAGTTTTTAATTAGTTCGTTTCAAACAGTAGGATTGGGAAACTAAGGTACCTCCCTTATATCATATCCAAACATGATCCAATCTAGGGTCGTCAATCCTAGTTAATATCGACGATGGTGTGTTTTCTAGGTCACTTGCAGAGAGGTCGCCCGTGGCCGTTACGCACAAAGGTTGCACCACTCCCCATCACCCCTTAAACGATTCATCACGATACAACTATACGAGAAACAGGCCTAGTTCATACTCTATATATCGCGGCGAACCCTAAGGCACGCCGCAACTTCAGAGTATGCTCGCGGTCACTACAAAGTGGTCCGCTGTGGCATTACGCACAAAGGTTGCACCACTCCCCATCACCTTATAAATGTAGGCCGACAACTGCGAATATAGTGTCTCATACCACCATAATCGGCTCACGAGTTGAGTTGCTCACTGGTCACTACGGGGAGGCACGTAGCCCCAGCGTAGGCCGACAGCTCGACCACGGTGTCCCATACCACCATGCCCGGCTCATGAGTCTTAGTGGATCGAGGTACCATGGTTAACGGGATTTTCACTGGTAAGTTTGGTACCCTAGGTTCAAGCATTAGCGACCAAACATGGTGAACATACATAAGGCACACGGTTTACTGGACGTGTTCGGCTAGCTCGAGCGCACAATAAGTTGGGCGATATGAGGCACAGAAGCACCTCGTGTGGCCAACCACTATCGCCAACCGAAGTACGACACGGGTTCGCCAACACATCACGCGTGGCGGAATGAATCCCAACCACATCTTCAAGTCTGATACCGGATGCCTGGACTATGAACATAGTCCCAAGCTCAGTCAAATCCTAACCATAGCATGTGAAATACGACATGATAACATGGTAATTCAAGAACACTAGCAATCATACTATCAAGCATAACATGAAGCATGTTAATAAACAAGTCACAAAGCATGTTCATAGCATGTTATAAAGCATTATGTAAATAGGGAAACAAATACTTAAATTTCGTAGGCGAGTGGTTAGAGTGAACAACCACATGGAGAGTGTCATATGTGACTCTAAGGTAGCCGAGAATCCCATCTCAGCACCTACCTAGGATTCTAACACTTAAGCACTTACATTCACAAGTGAATTCACCAACACTTGGAATGCAATATTTCAACATACATGACGTATGCTAGGGAAGTGTGTACTAGGGTTGTCCCTTTACCAAACCAGTATTTTATACATATACATCATATTCATACAGCAATTAAACATGGCAATCACATCAGCAATTTTTATACGTATAGGGTACTTTCACGTATACCCAATTTCGACATACATAGTGTTTACAAAGGAACATAGATTTCGGCGATTCCTTTCGCCAAGCTAGTATTTTAATCATGTATTGTATAATCATACATTAAATACATATGACAAACATTATTCCAAAAGAAATACGTATACGGTATTTCTACAATACGTAATTTCAACATATGGCGCATTTACAAGTAAACATATATTTTGGCGATTCCTTTCGCCAAACTAGTATTTTATTCATATGTTATATAATTATACATTAAATAAACATGTCAAGCATTTATCCAAAAAAATACGTATATGGTATTTCTACGTATACCTAGAATATGTGAAATTCCATATTTCACACCGTTAATCAAAACAGGAAACGGAAAGCACTTTGTACATGTGCAATTGCAAGCAGATCATGAATCTACCATTATCGACATTGAAAGCGTTGAAAACCGTAACTTATAAGCTTAAAGTCCTCACCTTTGCCTTTGGAAACGGAACGAATCAAAGGGTAATGGAACTTCCGTCTACGGGCGATTTCTAGCCTAAAGAGCGGAATCGGTTAGTCGGTACACATCCTACATCGATCCCACCTCAAATCAGACCTAGGGTTAGGGTTTTTTACCTTCAAATGAGGTGGAATACGCCGGGAAAACGCTTAGAATAAGGCGGTGTAGGCCGTGCAACAAGCCAAAGCAGGAGGAGGAAGATCGGCAACAATCTCCAAGTCCTTCTCTCTCTTTTCTCTCTCTCCCTCTAGGGTTTTCTTCAAAATTCGTATGGCTGTGAGAGGGGCTGTTCTAAGCTCCTTTTATAGCCACAAACATTATGAATTTAGACTTAGGTTCATGGGGTACTGCTTATATAAGATATTCGCTGCTTTTCCAGCTCAAAAGGGGAGTTCTGGTGGCCCTCCTTGAACCAAACGTCAGACTTAAGCTCACCATCGATGGATCTACTTGGGATTACGTTTTTGACTCATTCAGATACCCAGATCACACGTGGCGGACCACTTTCAGTTCGACGGTCAGTGGGCTACAATCAGAAATTCCAAGTACATGTAAATGTTCCTGAAATTTTTCTTAATCCGAGGGTGTAATTTGGTCCGATTCGACGGCCGGTTGCTTATCTTGACGCGTCAACGAACGATGCGAGATCACTATTCCGATATTTATTTTGGCATATGAATAGTGTTTTTCACACTACCTCGCTCCGATTAAAACGAATGGCCGTGGAACGTCGGATAAAGCCGATTCTTGAGATGATTGTTAAGCCCGGTAGGCGGTCCTAGTTCCTTAGCTTTGGGTTAATCGGACTCCCGATGTGCGATCTAGACCCAATATGAAAGTTTCGTTTCATTCCCGAGAGCAGACGGGAAATGTGTTTGGTTCTAAACTTTAGGGTAACCTAGCGTCACTTGTTCTGCAAGTTTTGGGTCTTGCAGATCGTATTTAAAGTGATCCTAACGGATTTCATAGCTAATTGAGTTTAGTACTTAGTTAACTTTGTTAAATTTCTAAAGGATTTAATCCTACGTGATTTCTGGTCGAGGTGGTACTCGACCCAATGTACGGAAATTTTCAGGTCGTTACAACTATTTCCTAGGGTTGCAAGTCAAACAACTCCCTGATGGTTTCTTTATCTCTCAAACTAAATATGCTCTGAACTTAGTTAAAAAGTTCAAATTTTAGAGTGGGAAAATTTTTGATATACCAATGAGTACTACTCTAAAACTTTCTAAAGATTCAACAGAAAAAAGTGTGGATCCTAAGTTGTATCGCAGTATGATTGGTAGTTTACTTTATTTAACTGCGAGCTGACCTGATATTGCATTTAGCATAGGAATTTGTATTAGATATCAATCTGACCATAAAGAGTCACATCTAATTGCTGTTAAGCACATTTTGCGATATGTCGCTAGTTCAGCAAATCTTAGTCTCTGGTATCCACATGATACTAGTGTGTAATTAGTTGGTTACACGGATGCTGATTGGGCCGGTAACATTGATGATCGTAAATCAACCAGCGGTGGTTGTTTCTATGTAGGAATTGTTTAGTTTCTTGACTAAGTAAGAAATAAAATTTTGTATCGCTCTCAACAACTGAGGCTGAATATATTGTTGCTGGTAATGCTTGCACTCAGCTTGTGTGGATGAAAGAATGTTGAACGATTACGGAATTGCATAAGAATCCATGGTTTTATATTGTGATTATTCAAGTGCAATTAATATCTCTAAAAATCCAATTCAACATTCACGAACCAAGCATATTGATATTAGATATCATTATATTTACGAATTAGTGGAAGACAAGACAATTTCTTTGGATTATATTCCAACCGAGACTCAACTAGCTGACATATTCATAAAACTGCTCGACAAAAGCAGGTTTATAAAATTGAAATTTGATCTTGGTATGTGCAAAATGAAGTGATGATTTGTGTCTTTTTATATCATAATATATATATATATATATATTTTTATTTTAAAATTTTCTAGAATTCAAAATTTATGAAAAATTGTAAATTTTGTGAGGTGCACGACCAATTGAGTACATACTCGACTAGTTGTGGCACGACCGGTCAAGTATATACTTGACCCACCGTGAAACGCGGGTTTGACCTTTTATTTAGGGAAAAATTACTTTTTCTTTATTTGAGACTTCTTCTCCAACGAGCCCTACCTCGACCGGTCGAACCCTTCTTCGATTCCTTCATGGTTAGTACGTTATTTTCGATTTTCTTGAAGATTCAAGTCCTTTGTACTTCCTTTTCTTCATTGGTGTGGTCTATTTCATGCTTTATTATTGTTTTTAGGGGTTTTTAATAAAAAAAAATCTGATCTACTAGAAACCCTTCTTGCTTCTTTTGCAATCTCTTTATTCCTTGCTTTCTTTGTTGCAAATGGAGAGTAGAACCAAGAAGAAAAGATCTTGTGGTCTCTCTTCATCTCGTTTAGCTCCTATAATGGTGCGCTACCTTCGATCGCCCGAGAAAGATCCTAGTTATGTGTGGGATACTCGATTGTACAATGTGATAGCAGAATGAACTGTTAATCCTGATCATTTGGCACCATTTGATGTTGTTCCTCTCCTTCAGTTTTTAGGATGGGATAACATATTACATTGGGGTAGACTTGCATACCGGTCCATTGCACAGGCTATGTATGCTTGCATTACTGACTTTTCTAATGAGAATCTGACATTTACTATTATGACCAGAGAAGGTCTAGTTGATGTGGACCATCATTTTATTTCTGGGTTAATGGAAATACTTGTCAATGACGAAGGTATTCCCATTAGTTCTCTTGTGGACAAACCTTCTGCATCTAAGAAGCGAATGCTCACTAGAGATCTATGTAATATGGAAACGGAATGGAGTACTGGGAATGCGCTCGCCTCCAAGTTTATGTTACCCAGATACAGAATCCTTCATATGATTTTCATTTCAAATGCCTATCCTCGATCTGGTAACAAAACCGAGCTTATTATATTCATGGTTCGTATTTTCCATTCTATCATTTCTAGAGTCTCTGTATGTCATCCTTCTCTGATTTGTCATAGCATAATTCAGTTCCATCTCCACCCAGGTCATAGTGACATTCCCTTTGCTTATCTTATGACTGTGTTAGCCACCTATAGTTTAGTGGTTATGTCTATTGGGGAAGCTCCAATTCACCATTTACCCTTCAACAACTTTAACATTAACAAGATGAATTTGAAGTTGGCCCCAAGCCAAGTTGATGTGGGTGTTGGAGGAGCAGCTGAAGCAAATGAAGAAGGTGATTTACCTATTGATGATGTAAATATGGATGAAATTTGTAATGAAATTGAATCTGATTCTGCTGGTGATCCTGATTATCAGTCATCTGATTATGATGCGCGGTTGTGCTTAGTTGAGGAAAAGGTTAAAGGTATGTATGTGTCCCAAGAAATGCAATTTAAATATACGCACAAATATCTTAGGCACATTAACAAGGGACTTCATCAAATTGATTCTACCATGCCTACTCCTTCTTTTGGTTCGGATTAGTTTTTGAGTATCTGTTATGTAATAACTTTTAAAATACTTGAATTTTTCTTGATTTATGTGCTTGGACATGCTTGCTTATTATTATGCACTTGGTTAACTGGTTATCTTGTTCATATCTTCTCTTATTACTCATTACTCTTTTATTTACTTTCGTATATATCTTTCTTCCATTATCATTTATCGGTTCTTTCCTTTGTTATATTGTGACAAAAAGGGGGAGAATTTTATCATGCTTATTTCATTATGATAAATGTGAAACTGCGAAGAATGTGGATAGGTAGCTTTTTTAGCAATTTTTTTTGTAATATGGTATTAAGGGGAGTATTGATGAGTATTGAAGCGTATTGATTTGACCAGGTTGATTTGACCAGTTTGAAACTGGTATATGATTCTTTGACCAGGTTATAACTGGTGCATGATTCTTTATTGTGCGGATTATGCTTATCTTATTTTAATGAAGTGTGTTTTGTCACAAATTTGACAAAGGGGGAGATTGTAAATGGTATTCTATCTAGTTCTTATGATTGTCAAATTTTGTAGTGCCAAAACATCTTGGAATCTATATCTTGTGTAGCTCATCTACATGTTCAAGATCATGTAATTCATGTACAAGAACAAAGGTCTTTACCTCAAGAACTACAAGTGCAAGATCAAGAGATATATAAGTTTAAGTACAACATTGAGTGACAGTTCAAGGCTTTAAAGCTTCATTTATGACAAGACAAAGTGCTTTGTTTTGGAACTCAAAGCTCAAGGTGAAATACTATTCAAATACTTCAAGTTCAAGATTCAAAGTACTTCAATATCAAGCTTCGTATACTTCAAGATCAACTATCAATCGAAGCAAATGATGATTCAACGTTCAAATTTCACTTATAAGGTATGAATGACCCTAGATTGACTATAGGTTAAGTCATACTGATTGCATACTTAAATTGGGTCACTATATAATTTTATAGGCTATTTCTCGACTGGTCTTAGCCTATGTTCAACTAGTTCTAGTACGGACTCAACCAGTCCAAGAACTTCCTCGACCAGTCCAAGGTTTGTTACTAATTTTCGAAATTTTTTAAGATCTTTGACCAGTCCTGGAGACTACTTGACCAATCGAGTGAACAGTACTCGACCAGTCGAGAAGGCTCGACTCAAAGTCCAACAACTATATTGGGTCCCACACGACCAGTTGAGTGCATGTTTGACTAGTCGTGTAGGCCACTTGACCAGTCGAGCAAGCCACTCGACCAGTCGTGGAACGGTTTTATCTTATCGCACCCAAAATTTCAAAAAATTATTGGTCCTTTGACCAGTCGAGTGAACAGTTTCTGCACTTATAAATAAAGCATGATTTTTAGAGTTTTTCATTCAATTCAAGCAAAATCAAGACACCACTCTGAGAGATAAGTTTGTGATATTCTTAAGCTATTTAGTGCTCATTTAATATTCTCTTTAATTACCATTTTGTATTTGATTTTGAGATTCTATATTCTAATCTTATTTGAAGAAGGGATTTTAGTTTTTCCTTTCTTGGAATCAAAATTAAATCAAGCAAGCCCAAAGTGATTTAATAGAAAAAATATTTAGAACTTAGAACATTTTCATAAGTGAGTGTGGACATTGAACATGTACGTTGAACATCTACTACGAATTGGTTCTCCCGGGCTTCATCAAAGGAGAATATTCAGATAAATGTTTTTGGTTTTTTTTTTTTTTGAGATTGTGGCAGGAAAAATCTCTTCCTTTTTGGTTTGTCTGAGGTGATCAAGAAAACTCAGAGTGTGGGGTTTTTGAATTGTGTTAGCCCACTTGAAAGACACAATTGTAAAGGTTTTAGGTGAACCTTGAAAAACCTATTGCATAATGAATGCTAATATCCACTGTGTGAGGATATTGGAAGTGGAGTAGTTATGTGGCTATTTTTCTAAACAGTTGGTGTACACACAAGCGAACCACTATAATTTCTGGTCTTGTGGTGATTGATTGTGGCTTTCTGTGAATGTTGTAATTTCCTTTTAACCATTTGTGGAGAATGTTATAATCTTTTATGCAAGTGTAGGAATGTTGTAATAGCTTAGTTTATTTTCTTTGCTATTTATTTATTTATTCCTCTATATCGGTTTGAGATTTTGATCACAGACCGTTTTAGGAATCAAGTTGTCTTACCATAAACCATTGGTTTTTGGTGTAAGGTTGTCCTTAGAACAACATCTGTATCAACCTCTTAATACTTATACATTTGAGGTTGTTATTCATTTCTGCTTTGTGGGATTGTTTATTGCTATCTTTATTTATATTTGTTTAATTCCGCATTTAATTTTTTCAATTTGGCATAGTCCTATTCACCCCCTCCCCCCCTCTAGGACTCTTAGCTCGGCCTTTTCAAGCTTGTATATAAGCTGGTGGGCCACACGTGTGGACCCACCTGATGTATGTATCTATCCCACCGTCTAGATGGGCTGGACGTGGGACCACCTTGATGTATGTATCTGTCCCACTGTCCAAATGGGCTAGACGTGGGACCACCTTGATGAATGTGTTTTATTCCATGCCGTCCAATCCCTGGATGTGCGATGTGGACCCCACAATGATGTATGTGTATCATCCACACCGTCCAGCTATATGGGACGGTGAGACCCACCGTGATGTATATGATCTACATCATCCAGGGCAGCGGCCCACCCTAATGTATTTTATCCACGCCATTCAAGGCAGACAGCCCACCGAGATGTATGCGTTGTATATCCATGCTGTCCATCAGTGGGGCCCATCTGGCACGTGCAGGGCCCACCTAACATGTACAGGGCCACCTTGTTGTACATATATGCTTCCCTTTTGTTTTGCTGAATCATGGGCTGCCCCATACGCCCACAATGATGTATGTGTTACACACACTATCCACCCCGTGTGATGAGCCCATTGTGATGTATGTGAGGCCCTTGCATGAGGCCCATTATGATGTATATGAGGCCCTTGTGTGTGGACCATTATGATGTATATAAGACCCTTGTGTGAGGTCCATTGTGATGTATGTGAGGCCCTTGTGTGAGGCCCATTGTGATGCATATGAGGCCCTTGTGTGAGGCCCATTGTGATGCATATGAGGCCCTTGTGTGAGGCCCATAGTTATGCATATGAGGCCCTTATGTGAGGCCCATTATGATGCACATGAGGCCATGTGATAAGGCCCATTGAGATGTATATGAGGCCATGTGAAGAGGCCCTTGTGATGTATATGAGGCCCATTGTGATGTATGGCCCATTGCATTATATATGTGAGGCCTAATTGTGATGTGTGAGCCCACCATGATGTATGTGATAATGTTTATGATGCCCATCCATTTTCTAGCTAATATGAGGGCCATGGGCCCCCATTATAGGATAGATCTTAAATGGGCCACACCTTGGGTGCAATAGTGGTTAAATGTCCACATTGTAAACTTCCCTAGGGCCCGTAGATAAGCCCATTACCTTGGGAGCAATGGTGGTTAAATGTCCACATTATAACCTCCCTAGGGCCCATTGTTAAGCCCATTATCATCCTTCCCTTATTGGGCTATCCCAAATCATTGGGCCCCCATAAGTATTGCCCATCTCACCTTAGTAGGCTAACCCAAATTGTTGGGCCCCTAGTATTGATAGTACCCCCACCATGCCTTGTAGGATTGTCCAAATCTTGAAGACCACCTTAATGGGTGCGTTATATACATATAGTCCATCCATATCTAGGCTGCAGGACTGCCTTATGCAGCCCACCATATTGTGTGTTGTTTGTCAACTTTCTAGGCTTTGGGCTGCCCACCTTGACATATGTGTTCTACATACATTGCCCATCCACTTTCCCAGTTAGTTTGAAGGTCATGGGCCCCACCGTGAGTCAGATTCAACCCCCATGTGAACTGCACTAATAAGCCCCCTAGGGCCCATTGATAAGTCCATTTCCTGTCTTACATGTGTGGAAGACAGACCTCACCGTGTTGGGCTATTCCAAACCGTTAGGCCCCCATGATGCCCAATCTTTCCTTGTCGGGCTACCCCAAAACATTGGACCCCACTGATAATGATGCTTTCCACCATACCCCATAGAACTACCCAAGCTTTGGAGCCTTCCTTGTGATTTTGTATCGGGCCTTCTATAGTAAATGTGGTCTACCTAGATGCATGCATTTGCCCAGGCCTAATGACCCAACCTGAGGCCCACTTAGATGATGAGTGAACTACCCGATCCATTTGCAAGGACAATAGTCCTAGATGAATGGACCCTACCGAGGTCCGCCTTGTATTCATAACAAGCTCCCCATAAGAAAGCTCGGTTGTTACATGATTAAGAGAGTGAGGAAAGCCACCCATTGTATACCCGCTTGACTCACCCTGTGTGATGTGGTCGACCTTTGAATTGATTTCGAGGACTTCGTGTTATGTATGTATCAACCACACCGTCCATTTACCTTCTTAGGACAAGTGTGAGGCTCATCATTGACATTTGTACATCATCATCATTCCCCCTTGACGTAGATAAAAGAATATGTGATACCAAGATGGGTATATTCACTATATAGGCCTACCTTGATGTTTATGTTAGATATGCCATCCTTTTGTGGACCCTGTCATGTATTGGCCCGATTAATGTTATATTTGTTAATCATACTAGTGTGCTTAAGCTAGTAGGACACACTAAGTATATGCTAGCATAACATCATGATACATGCCCATACGCATCATTGCATACTTATTATGAGTGATTGATCATAGCATGTGCCATTAGGCTGATTGTTTATGGGACTCCCTGAGAGACAGAATTGCCCCACCTAAGCACGCGGTATGCATAGGTTTGATGCTCGGAGCATGTCATTTTTACTCTTGGGATGTGACATTTATGGCTACTGTTGTTTGCCTTATCTGATAATCAAGCCAGTGTACTTTATTACATCATGATACATGTCCATGAGCATCATATGTATGCTTGTTATGAGGAGTAGCATATGCCATTGGGCTGATTGATTATGGGACTCCCTGTGAGACAGAGTTAGATCACATGAGCGTGCGGTATGCGCAGGTTTGATGCATGATTGGATAGTATGGCTCATGCATCTTGTGGTTTATGTCATATGTGCGCCCTAGCAATATCAGGGCTGTGGCCTCCACATGTATATCGTGAATGGCCAGATGGGACACCAAAAATGTTTGGTTCTAGCATATGGGCATGTTATATGTTCATGAGTGAAAGTCCCTAAACCCCCATGGCTAGGGGATGCTCCAACGTCTAGACTGAGTGGGTACATGAGCGCCCAAGTGCCGAATACCAGTAGGCCACGTCTCTCATTATGTTGGGGTCAGTTAGAAGGGGATGTGACCTTATTCGCCTGAGGGTAGGGGGCAAGCTAGGTTGATTTTGACCATCTCAAAAATGGGTTTGCTATCGACGAGCCGGGTAGATATTAGCAGACTACTGACCAGGCAGGTAGTGAGGTCTTTTCCACTCACTGGGTTGTGCAGCTGGGAAGGGCGGTAACTAGTTTGGAGTGTACTGGACTCCGGTGATGATCCCAGAGATGTACAGTACTGATATGTGGACTTACTGAGCAGAAGTTGCGTACTCAACATTTGACTCATTCATTCATTCACTATCCACTTAGGTTGGTGGTGCGCAACCAAAACATTATGTGTACCTTCACAATGGCCATGATTTCGGTTGGGGTGTACGACTAACCTGAGATCAAGAGTTTACCACATTGAGTCTAGTAATCCAAATTTAGGTATGAGAGTGGTTTGGATGGAACTCGTAAGGCCCGTATCTTAAACTGTACCATTCCATAGATGTCCGCGATCCTCCCTGTCGAATTCCAGCAAATCGCAACATGTAACCAGTGTTTGCGCGTGACCTTGAGTCGCATCCCATATATCTAAGTCCGCTCAACTTAAGACTTGTACCCTTGCAACCACACCGTCGTTGCGGTTTCAACGCCGCGTCTCATGCGCCGATGTGATACCCAGGCCAGGAGTTGTGGGCCCGCATTTATTTCAGGAAATTGCTGTGCGTTTGCAAAATCGAAGAGAATCTCTACCAAATATCAAATCAATCAATCAATGTACAAGTCAAGTACACATCCATCACTCACCCATCCCTCTCTCAACCAAAGTCAACTCTCAAGTCAAGTACACCCATCACTCACCCATCACACCCATCCTCTCCCTTATAACCACTCTCTCTCTCTCTCTTCCCTACCATTTTTCCAAGCAAGCCAAAGGAGAGACCATCCATGCTCTTCTAAGAGAGAGCCAAGTGTGTGGGCCACTCCCTACCCCATATCTCTTAATCCAACCCTTCAATCTTTATCTCCCACCATCAAAGAGGAAGCTTAGGAGCTTAACATTCCAAGGAACCAAGAAGGAGCGAAATCGGTGGGTGTTTTTATAGGCTTAGATTTATGTTTTGATGATGGGCTAAGTGGGGCCTACCGATTGATGGTATGGATCTCACTTTGGACCCTAGGTGTGGCCGATGGCCCACCATGATTCACATGATCATTCCATGATGGGGCCATTCTCCATGGACCCCATCATGATGTTTATTTCCTAGTATGAAAAGGTCATTTAGACCTTGTATTTTGCTAGAGATGGGATCTCCACCATTGATTTTGATTAGTGGGCCCACATGTAATGGGACCCACTTGATGTATGTTGTAATGCATGGAAGGGAGGACCCATAGTGTCAGGGTCCCTCTATCTCACCATTCTCTCTCTCTCTCTCTCTCTCTCTCTCTCTCTTTTAATGTGTGGCCCACCTTGATGAATTGAGTAGATCCACACCATCCATCAGTGGTAGCCACCTTGCTGTCCACTTGTTGGACAATTTTAGGTAGGATCGAATGAAGGGAAAAATGTAAATATTAGCTGATGGTTCCATTAACATATAGTTCCTAGACACTTTTGTTAATGCACATGCATGGTATTATGATATAATGCATCCCCTCACCATCCAACACTCCCTCAAGCGACACCATTTATACGTTCGCATATTGTCACGCCCCAAACTCGGAAACCGGGCTCATGAAACTCCCGATCTCCGAATCCAGCCCCGACAGCCTCCGTAGAACCCCATTCTCGGCTCCTGATGCCCATTCACCAGGTTCCGATCTTGGGATGCTACGAGGAGAATTTTCAATATCAGTTTGATTCGTAATAAGCATAACCAAAGGCATAACTTATAGACAACAACCAAAAACTCCATCACATTTCTACTATGATAAAAAACTTTTTAAGTTCACTAAGCATAAAGGGAAATACAATGAGAATGGACAAAAGCTCCAAGATGATCTGCTATGTGCTCCTACCTCAGCGCTATTGTGTTCCAATGTCACTTGCACGCAACGGTTGTGCATAAGCTTATAGAAAGCTTAGAGGATGGTGAGAGTGTGTGCGCAAGGTAGTAATATAGTTATGCAGTATCAGAGTAATGCAGAACATGCTGATGAATCCATGAATACCGTTAGCCGTACCAAGGCTATGTGATGCAAGGCATGATTGATGTCGGTCGTACCAAGGCCATGCGATGTGAGATGCAACTCAAGCATACAAATCCTCATCTAAGTCCACATATCAATACAACTCAACTCTGGAATATCACCGGGG
This sequence comes from Magnolia changhungtana, assembly GCA_030180095.1. Lineage (NCBI taxonomy): Eukaryota > Viridiplantae > Streptophyta > Magnoliopsida > Magnoliales > Magnoliaceae > Magnolia > Magnolia changhungtana. The sequence goes on along the minus strand of JASAUF010000344.1, from coordinate 1,173,176 downwards.
TCTAATACACTCCAAACCAGATTCCGCTCCATCGCGCGTAATAAGGTAAGTGGAAGAGACCTCACTATCCGCCTGCCAATATCGGGCTCAGTTCATCGACAGCGGACCCATTCCTCGAGCTGGTCAAACTCAGCCTAGCTTTGCCCCCCTACTCCGGCGGGTAAGGCCGCACCCCCTTCCAACTGACCACAACACAGTGGAAAGCGGGGCCTTCTGGTAATCGGCACTCGGCGCTCCAGCACCCACTCGGTTTATACGTTGGAGCAACCTCTTGGTACCATAAGAGTTTAGGGACTTTCACCCAGGGATATCTATAACATCTCATATAGAACATGATTTCTGGTATCCAATCCTGCCAACCACGATACGCCTGTGGAGGCTACGACCCTGATGTCACTAGGGCGTACAGTACACATGTCACACAATGCAAGATGCATGAATCACGCAATCTAGTCATGCAATAATCTTGCGCGTATTGCGCATTCATGTAGGGCAACTCTTCCCATCAGGGAGCCCATAAATAATCTGCTCAAAGGCATGTGCTATGATTAGTCACTCATCTCATCAAAAGCATGCAGATGATGCGTATGAACATGTATCATGATGCTATGTTATCACATACTCATAATCAATATTGATAATCGGCGTTGGCCTCGGCAATCGGCACCGAAAATCAGCATCGGTAATCAGCGTCAATAATTAGGGTCGATAATTGGTGTCGGCCTTGATAATCGGCACTGAGTCAGCATCGGTAATTGACACCGATAATCAGGGTAGATAATCGGCGTCAGCCTCGACAATCGGCACTGACAATCAGAATTGGTAGTCAAAATCGATTAATCACATACGACGAATGGGGCCCACTTATTAAGGTTAACCTACAGAGAGAATGGGCCTAACAAGGCCTAAGGGAAGATCACAATGAGGACATCTAACCATCATTGTCTATCAATGTGGACATCAAACTATCATTGCTCCCAAGGCATGACTGCCAAGAAAAACATCATCACATACATTATGGTGGAACTCAATCGATGGGCGATTCTAATTGGGCCGAATCAATGGGCCGAATCGAATTGGGCCAATTCAAATGGGCCGAATCAATGGGCCAAATCGAATGGGCCGATCAATGGGCCGAACCGATGGACCGATCAATGGGCAAAACTGATGGGCTGAATCAATGGGTCAATCAATGGGGCCGGTTCAATGGGTTGATCAATGGGCCGAAATTTCATTAGGTGGGTCGCACCATCCACACTAATCATCTATTCTTAGGGATCATTTTAGAGTATAAAATATATTTAAATCACATGGACGCACTCCAAATACGGGGTGATAGTAATTCCCACCATTGGAAGTCTCAAGGCCCACCATAACCTTCATTTCCCATACCATCTGTTCATAAGGTCACACAGTCCTGAATTAAGATGAAAAATAAATTTCAAATTGATCCAGAACTGCAGTGACCTCGAGAAGGGTTTCAATGGTGAGCAATCACTCAACACTAATTTATACAGTGTGGTTCTCTTGATATTAGACCTGTCTTATTTGGTCTCAAGGGACCCACAGAACTAGCTGTGGTTAGATGGCAGTGGGGCCCACCATCAAAATAGATGGACAGAATGTGTAAAAACACATACATCATGGCTGGGATCCATCGTCCATGGGCTGGATGGTGGATACAGCGCATCCCTAAGGTGGCTCCACCGTCAGGATGGATGGATGGCTGGTGTAAAACACATGCATCATGTGGGACCTACAACCTTGCTGACGTAAAGAGGAAAAAGGAGTTACTGACGTTGAGAGAGAGAGAGAGAGAGCAGTGCGTGGCTGCTAGCAGCATAGCTGCATTATTTATTAATTTTTTTTTCTTTTCTTTTCTGAAACTAAAACAGAGGTGGGTCCCACATAGGGCCCATCCTCTCATATTATAATATAATATATATAATATAATATATATAACATAATATATATATATATATTATATAAGGAAGTGACATATAGGCCTTTGGATGGCCTGGATAACCACGTACGTCAAGGAGGACCCCACACGTGGGGTGTGTCCCACCGTTAGATGAACGGTGGACACAATACATGTAGGGTGGTGTGGTCCACGCCAAAAGGTTGGACGGTGTGGATGGGTCCCATGGACCCCACCGTCAATCCACACCCTTGTCAGTACACACATGTCAGTACACACTCCATGTTAGCCACCTCCACAGGGATTGACACCAAGACCTCGAGTGTTGAAACGAGGCATCTTTCACTCGGTCTGCCACTTGAGCTCTGGACTAGGTGGGTCCCAACGTGAAAACGGGGTATCTATCACTCAGCATACCACGTGAGCTATAGAGCCAAGTGGGTCCCAGCGTTGAAATAAGGTATCTTTCACTCAGCCTACCACGTGAGTTGTGGAGCTGGGGCCCACGTCAGATCACACTCCACTGGTAGCCACACCCCACTCTAGCCACATTAAGGTGGGCCCCCTATGGACGGTTGGGATGACATGTAAACATCATGGTGTGTCCCACATGGATGGGGTCCACTGGTAGATGGCATGGATGATATACACACATTATAGGTGGGCCATAATCATAGGAAGAGAGATAGAGAAAAGAGAGACATCGGCGAAGATGGAGGGGCCCCGCCACTATGGGCCCCTCTTTGATACAAAGCCTACATCAAGGTGGGTCCCACTACATGTGGCCCTTTAATCATAAAAAATGCAAATGTGGGATCAAGATCACCCACCGTCTTCTGCTTCTTGGTCCGTCAGAAAGGTAGCCGCCTAAGCTTCAATTTCAACGAGGGATGATGAAGTTTTGATGGTTGAGATGGAAGATGAGAGGGTAGGAAGTGGGCCACATTCAAAAATTCTCTTGGAGGTTAGAAATGCTTGGACGTGGGATTTCTTTCTCTTGCTTGGGAATGTGATTTGAGAATGAGAGAGAGGTTTGTAAAGAGAGAAAGAGAGAGAGAGAGAGAGAGAGAGAGAGAGAGAGAGAGAGTGAGAGATGGGTGATGGATGTGTAAGAAGCTTTTTGACTTTTGTGGTAGATTGTGTAAGAAGGGGTATGAGAAACTTTTGACTTTAGGGGTTGCTTGGGGAAGGGTGAGAGGTGATATGTACTTAACATGATGGGATTGATTGATTGATCGATTGATGTGACATATTGTAGAGATTCTCTAGGAATTCACACGCGCAGTGTTTTACTCGCACCGAACGCTAGCCCACATCTCCTGGCCAAAGTATCGGATCGGCGAGCGTGTTTCGATAAGAAAACAAATGCATTCTATTTGGAGATTATCTTATTTTAGTATAACAGAGAGAATGAACATGGATCAATCATCATATTATTATTGCTTAATTCATTTACATCCTTTTAATATCCCTCAATTCTAAGATAGGTTAAGATAACAGTTACAATTAACAAGTTTTATATGTCCAATCTTAATTCAGGCAGCATCTCGACGTTATTTTAGCCATCTCCTAATACTTAGGAGGAATTGCTGAATTGATCAACCAATCTTCAATAAGATAGAAATTTCAGCAGCATTTCGGTGCTATTTTGATCATCTCCCAGTACTTAGGAGGAATTTCTTCTTTCCAAAGAAGAGCTTATGGAGATGAAGGCTGGATTTGAATGCTCCCTGCAATTCTAATACCATACTTGTCTGAATCAAGATTTAGTTGTGCAACCAGTGCAACCAATAAATGTTGTGTGCGATCCGTGCAACCGATAAACTCCTTATGCGATCCGGGCAACCGACGAGCTCATTGCGCGATCCGCGCACCGACACTTCTCTCTATTCTCTACCTTCAGTCACTCTACTCTGCTTTCTGAAATCTTCGATCCCCAAATGGAAGGAGAAATGGGGTATTTATAGGTACTTCACATGTGCCAATCCTCGATTCTTGTGCCCTCTTACTATTTTTCTTTTGTTGATCACACAATCCATGCAATAGTGTTTACTGGTTGTGCGACCAGCGCAATGAACTTCCTTGGTTACGTGACCCACGCAATCATGCCCTCTGGTTGCACAATCCGTGCAACGGAGCTTCTTTGTTGCGCGATCCGCATAACTAACCAAACTGTTCTTCCATGCTTTCCTTTTTTCTTTTCTAGTTTTCACTCTTGAATCTTTCTCCTCTTCATGATTTCTATGCTCCAACAGATGCCCCCTTGATCCGTTCTTTGTTTCAAAGAATCAGGATCAATTCCATTTTTCTTCCAATAGATGGCCCTTGACCGTTGCGCGGCCTACCCAAGTACGGTACTCGGTCCAAACCTCTATAAATATCTGAACTTGATTCATTTCCTCATTCTTTCATTCTGCAGCGGAGCTCTTGCGAATTTTTTTTCTCACACAACTGACATTTGTTGCGCGACCCACGCAATGACTCCTTCATCGCACAAGGTTTTCTAGACATTACGCTGCCCGCGTAACGATCAATCTATTGCGTGACCCGCATAACACCAAGTTCATCACGTGACCTGCGCAACTGCCATTTCAATAGTTCTGCTCTATCTTGGCACAATTTCTTCATATTTAGTGATGGCTCGAACTAAGAGAACTTTATTGCCATCACTCCTCCCGATCAACCCTCACATCAAGAGCTGTCAAACACTGAAGCTTATCATATGACAACTCCTCAAACAACAGAGACACCATCCTCTCCAGTTCAAGCCCTGCGCAAGCGATTCAAGACGACTGCCAGACGGCCCGCTTACATAAAAGAGCTAGTACTCCCCACATTTGACTTCATTGCACGTATTGAGTCATTATCGTCTCCCATCCATAGGGCTATCGCCAAGGGCGATCTGAAAATGCCTCCAAGGCATGGCCGTGAGTACGATTGGGATGAATGGTTGAAGACAACAACACATTACCAGACAATCAGTCAACATCCACTTGCTAGAGAAGATACTCCTCCTTCCAGACTCAAGAAGCATCATCGAAATAAAGCCCAAGAGTTTCAAGAGAAGATTAAGGAGCACAATAGGAAGAAACTCCATAATTCTTGGGAGTCTGTCCAGGTTGTTTAGGGTGTCATTCAATTTGACAATCCCTATAAATAGGGCATCATCAAAATTCTGATCAACATTCACCGCCATCACTCTATGTTGGTCTGTGAACCCAGGGATCACCTTACTTTGGAAAGATAAGCCTACATAAAGTCTTGGTCGTTCAAGAAGCCAAGACTATTAGATGGTATTTTGCAGCCACCAAGACCTCGACAAAAAAACATTCATCCCATGATATTCCTTGTTCCCTCATATGACGTTCATAGTCTCTATCCAACTTGCTTTTATGAGACACTCAAGCAACGTTTCAATCACCTCCCTTTCATTTGGAGTCCAAAGGAATTTAGGACAAGGGGTCTTCTGACTCCTCACAACTACTATTCTGAGTGGGCTGCCATGGTTTTGGTGAAGCATGCTATGACGTTGTCGAAGATTAACATTCTCCATGCGATAAAAGCTACATCATATCCTTTCTGCAAAGAACCTTCTATTTTGAAGGCATTCCTCAACTATTGGTGTCCTTCCACCAATTCCTTCCATCTTCCTGAGGGTGAAATGAGTACTACGCTTTGGGATATTCATAGGATTTGCGGTTTAGCAATAACCGGCAAATTCCTTGATGAATTTGTTCCCACTAATGAGGAATTCACTTTCATCTCCTCTCTTGATCGTGTCCCCTCTATTTCGGAATCGACTACTGAACTCTTCAAGGAGATGTCAAAATTCCCGAATATCCACAAGATTCCTCCCATGCAGTGGCTAGCTCACTTCATCAAAGCTTTCAAGTAATTCCTTTCTTCTCTAATCTCTCTTTATGACAACTTGATATATCTATTTATAATTTCATTTACCTATCCCTTCGGGTTTACCGGCAGTCATTCACGAGCACTAGAACGTCTCAGAAAGAGTATAAGAGGTCGTGATGAATACTCCATATCTGGGGAACTGGCAGCATTCATTGTATACTGGCTAAGCGTGATGGTCATCCTCAGTTCTAAATCGGCAGATGCTATTCATCCCTCACAATTTGTTGTTGTAGGTGTCATGGCCGAGGGAACCAAGTATTCTCTGGCTCCACCTGTTCTTTGTTCAATCTATAGAGGTTTCAGAGAGATTTCGTGCCATATAAAAAGTCCCTTTGTCGGTTCTGCCTCAACTTACATGCTGTGGCATTGCTTCCTAGGTTGGCTTGGTGTCTACTTCCCCTAGACTTTCGAAGTACCAGAAAAAGCTTATGTCCACCCTTCCAAAGTTCCCCTCCACTTCTTCCAAAAGATATCTATGGCAAAGAGATCCTACGACTGGACAAAAGATGTCATTTCCTCGGATGACAAGATAAACTATTTCCACTTCAGCCTACCTTGTTACATTGTTGATACAGAGAAGGCAGACACAGAATCGCTTTCTCCAGCAGAGAGAGGATTCTTTATATCGATTAGATCATGTAGTCTTTTGCTAAGAGAAGGGACTGAATTCTGGCGAGAGCCATATTACCTTAGTTGCTTTGCCCGTTAATTTGGTTTTGATCAGGCTGTGTCGGAAGATTGAGGACTAGTGACTCGCAGAATGCGAAGTTATGGGACTGACCCTTTTATCTGGGTGATGATTTGGAAGCAATTATTGGGTCGAGCTAATTCTTCATTCATCATTCTAGGGTGTGACTGTACCCCGAGAGCATCATACAACCATATGAAATGGTGGGTGCACCAGTCATACTTGGTCAGAAAAATTTAAGCAGTGTCTAGATCCGTATGGCTTCCACCTCCTATGCTCAAGGGTCGCATCATCGAAGCGAGAGTTGGTTTTATCATAGAGACCAGTCATGCCCCCATTGTCGGTCATCACAATATTCAGATTTCCATGGATGAACCTATTCATGAAATAAAACCCGATAATACCCTTGAAGGATGGACGACATACGGTGATATTCACGAATTTGAACAAATCCCTCTCCATCGTTCACAACGAAGAACTGTAGAAGAGGCTCTCTTTCAACCAGATGATATCGCCAACCCTCAGGATCAACCCTCTTCTTCTATTAATCCTCAGCAACAACGAATTTCTTCTCCCATTTTTAAGACCAATCGTTCTCGACAGCGGTCAACTCCCTCTCCTGTCTCTAGGACCGGCATTCCTCATCGACAACCAACTTCTTCTCCGATGACGAGGTCTTGTACGAGCGCTCAAGCTTCTTCACATGGAGAGACTACTGCTATTACTCCTCCGGTTTCGATTGCTGTAGATATTCAGTGATAAAGCTCTTAATCTCTTCCCTCTAAAGGAAAACAGGTTATTGTCGAGGAATCAAGCATAGAAGACACTGTTGAAGAAGATTCAACTTCTTCGTTTGGGTATACTTCCTCCGAGGAAAGCAATGTAGGAGAAGAGGGTTAGGAGAATGATTATGAGGAGGGAGAAGTGGATATTAGTGGTGAAGATGATGTAGTTGCGGAAGATATTCCCACTAATAAGGGACATATTTTTTCAACTTTTGAAGTTGTTCTTGCAAAGACTTCTTCTGTGGCAAGGGAAGAAGAAGAACCACTGGACTATGGGGAATATGACTATTCACCATGTAAGGAAGTCTTGATGCTGTTATTCACTTTTGTCTTTCTTTATTTCTCATCTTACACATCTTATTTCAGGTGATCATGTTGCAAATACGGAGGTAGATAATGCTTCTCCTTTGGATTTGCCCCCTGTTGCACCAATAGCCTCCCCAAAATCCTCAATGCCTCCACGAATAGTGGCACGCGGGATTACTTTTTCAGAGGAGTCAACTGATTTACCCACTGCTACCATTGTCGCTTCCAGTGCTGGTTGCAAAACAGTTTTTCTGGTAGAATTAACTGTTCTACCCACCTCTACCACCGTTAATTTGAGTACTGAAGCTATGGCTCCATCTTTCGCTGAGATAGTAGTACCTAATCCTTCCCTTGCTGGAGAGACGCAACTGCCCGTTGTTTCAATACCAGTAGAAGGTATTCCATTTTCCTTGTCTATATTTTCTTAGATTACGTACATATAAAACTTCTACTATAACTTTATATTTCTTAATAGGAAATTTACCTCAAAGCGGTGTAGCTAGTTCTAGCTCTATTGGCACTTCACTAAACGCGTCATCACTCGAGAAGATTTTTAGATATAAATTGGCACTGATTGGAAACTCTATATTGGTGATTGTTGAGATATTCAAGAGTCCTGACCAATGGTCCGATTTGACTGCTACTTTGGATGTCCTAGATAGTGTCGCACGAATGGCCAAAGTTGATGTTTCCTCTGTACGCGATGCTCTTCTCAGGTTTCATAATTTGATAGCTGCTTTGTTAACCATGATTGCTCCACCTGAACTCTTAGAATACAAGAAGCAGCATGCATGTTCTAAAGAGAAAGTTTCTCAGCTTGCTCCGATTGTGTCTCGTCATGATCAAGAACACTTATCTCTGCACGAGAAATTAAAGACCTTTGCTAATAATAAGATAGCTATCCAAGGTCGCATTTATCTCCTGAAGCAAGAAATAACTTAACTAGAGAAGCAAAGTTCAGAGGAGGATCTGAATATTGAGAGAATCCAAGAACATATATATTGTAGCTTTCATTCTGTGGATTCTGAAAGATCTGAACTGATTAAGAATGAAGAATTGATTGCTTCTTTGGAGGAAAAGTTAGCTGGCATCCCAGATCCTGCAAGAATGATTTTGACTGCCAGACTGGAACATGTAACTACTCAAGTTAATTTTCAAGGAAGTTTGCAATAATATTTAGCAGTACTGGGCATTACAGGGGAATTCTGAAATGTATAACTTCAATACATTGTATTTTGCTACTATAAATATAATGTTCATTTTGATTACTGTTTTATCCTTTTATGCTTTGTTAGTAAAGGATTTCCTAAATGATCCTTGTCTTAATTGGCGGTACTAAATTTCAATTTAGTTAGTCACACACAGTTTAAGCTCTTGAGTAGTGGAGCATACGCAGTTTCTTAGACTCTTGCATAGTGGAGTCTAGTGCTCTTACGTGATGGTCTTTGTAACTCTTAGGAGTTCGCTGGACTTCTCACTGCCTGGGGAGTTCACAAACCGTGGTCCATCAGAGGGGCTCAGTGAAGCTACTGGGGCCGTGAACTCGGTTGGAATTACGCATAGGGTTGGCCAAGGTAACTCTCTAGAGTTCACAAAGCTCACAAGGCGACCTTTGGGGTACCAAATCCCAGGATGCTAGTCCCTCAATGAGTAGGTTTAAGCCCTTCCTCATGAGTTAGTACTAAAATCAAGCCGAAGATCTGGGCGGTCTTACCCATGGTTGGCCTATCTATGGACATGGCCAAAGAGCTCACACTGCGGCCCATTTTTTCTTCATCTGCAAGGTTGTCATGCCCCAAACTCAGAAACTGGGCTCACAAAATTCCTGATCGCCGAATCAGGCGCCGACAGCCTCCGTAGTACCCCATTGTCGGATCCTAGCGCCCATACACCAGATTCTGATCCTGGGATCCTACAGGGAGGTTTTTCAGTATGATTTTTTTTTTGTATAATAGAGCATAACCACAAGCATAACCAAGTCATAAAACAACATCACCACATATCCGCTATATCAAAACTTTAAGTACATTGCAGAAAGGAAAATACAATATAATGAAAATAACAAAAACGTCAGAAGCTCGACTGCATGCTCCAAGCTCAACACTATTGCAACCTAACGCTACCTGCACGCATCCATCATGCATAAGTTTATAAAAAGCTTAGAGGGTCGTGAAAGTGTGTGTAAGGTGAGTGTCAAGTGTACAATATTAGAGTAATGCAGAAATATATGGTAAGTCCATGAATGTTATCAGTTATACCAAAGCTATGTTATGCAAGGCATGAATGCTATCGGCCATACCAAGGCCATGTGATGCGAGGCCTATGTAGCCAAATGTCATATGCGAGATGCAATACAAGCATGTCAGTACATATCCTCTCTGGATATCATCGAGGTCTAATACACCTCACACTGACTGCCTCCTCCCTAGCTGCATAGTCAAGCAAGTGGAAGAGACCACACTATCCGCTTGACCAGTAGTCTGCCAATACCTACCTGGCTCATCGATAGCGGACACATTTGCGAGCTGGTCAAACTCAACCTAACTTATAGCCCCCTCACTCAGGCGGATAAGGCCACACCCCCTTCCAACCGACCACGACACAGTGGGAGACACGGCCTACTAGTATTCGGCACTCAGGCACTCATATATCCACTCGGTCTAGATGTTGGAGCATCCCTTGGTACCGAAAAGGTTCTGAGATTTTCACCCAAGGACATCCTAAGTGTCCACAATGCTAGAGCCAATATTTTCGATATCCGATATGACCATCCATGATGTGTCTGTGGAGGCCATGGCCCTGATGTCGCTAGGGCGTGCAGTGAATCACAACACATAATGCAAAATGCATGAATCACACCATCAGTCATGTAGCAATCTCACGCGTACCACGCGCTCATGTGGGGCACTCCGTCTCATAAGGAGTCCCGTAAATGTCTCAGCCCAATGGCTTATGATATGATCAAACATTTCTCATATCAAGCATACATATGATGCGTATGCGCATGAATCATGGAAGTGTACTAAGTATGTTATAAAGTAATGAACTATCCTTACAATGCAGATGAGCCTAGGTGGCCTACACACAACGAGTATGGGCCTATCAATGGGCCCTAGGGAGAGTCACAATGCGGACATTTAACCAACATTGTACTTACAATGTGGACGTCAAACTAACATTGCTCCCAAGGCATGGTCCATCATAAATATCATTACACAAACCATGGGGAATCACACATTACAATGGACCTATATACATCTCATTAGGCCTCGACCCATAGTCCTCAGATACATCAAATGGGTAGCCTCATATGGGCCTTATATCAATCAAGTGGGCCGCATCAATGGGCCTTATGTACATTGCAATGGGCCATATCCCATGGTCCTTTGAGTTCATCACAATGGGCCTCGTAACATGGCCTTATATATCTAAGTGGGTCTCAACCGCGGGCCACAAATACATCAAATGGGCCTCATAACATGGGCCTTACATTCACATCAAAGTGGGCCTCAACAATGGCTTCACACACATCAAGGTGAGCCTCAACAATGGGCCATAATTATGGCAAAGTGGACCTAATCACTTGGGCCTTATATATATACCAAGGTGGGCCTCAACAACAGCCATAATTACATCACTATAGGCCTTATAAATGCCAAGGCAGGCCTTAACAATGGCTACAAATACACACACACAGACATACACACACACACACACACACATATATATATATATATGAATCATGTCAAAAGATCAACTGATCCTCACTTCAAATAATAGTGGTGGGACCCACTTGAACCATGGATCTGACTCATTCTTTAGCTCATGCCACAAATTGAGCTTTCAAAATGGATTGACGGTTGGATTCAACACATGCATCATAGCGGATCCCACTGTTCAGGTTTGAACGGTGTGCATAGAACACATAAATCATGGTGGGCTCCACCGTCCATCCAACCGTTAATAAGGCCACACGGTCCTGGAGGAACAGGAAAAATAAATTTCGTAATGATTCAAAACTTCTGACAGCCCAAGAAGGGCTTCAATGGTGGACGTACAATCCCACTATTTCTTGTGGTGTGGGCTACCTGAGTTCCAAATGGAGCCGATTTTTGGAGGGGGCCAACTTCATGAAGGGGCCCACCAAATGAACGGCGTGGATGATAAATATACATCATGGTGGAGTCCACGATAGGGGACCCATGGGGCCTTGGTTGTTCACGCCCATCAGCGCACGCAGGCGCTGCCTGCGCCTCTGACAATGACAGCAGCAGCAACTGCTACAGTTTTTATTTATTTTATATATATAAATCGCGTATTTTCACGGTTTTTCGCATGTGCGGCCCGCATCAAGTGAATCCACCCCATCCATCAGTAGTTACTGTTCGAGTCAGACCAAACGAGCCCAATGTGCGGTGTATTCTGGGGTACAAGAATGATAGAGTGCATTTAAATGGTGAAAATTGCTATTTCCTATGTTATGGCCTGCCGGAAAGTCGGATCAGCTTCATTTTTTGGCTCAACGCCTATAATGAGTGGGTAAATAGGATAGATGGTGTGGATTGAATACATACATCAAGGTGAGGCCTATACAAGTGGCCCACCCCAAAATGTCTTAAACTAATCACCTATTTGTGTTTTCCATTCAACGTCCAGTGTCCCTGGATGCTGGATAGTCTGGACATAATACATACATTCGGGTGGGCCCCACCTATGGATGTGGCCACCAAAGAAGGGGTTGGAAGGCATGAGAAATACATACATCAAAGTGGGGTCCATCCAAGTGGGCCACATGGCCACATCACCGCATACAATAGAAAGAAAGAGTAATCCTAAAAATTGCATACTTGTTAGGATTAGAGTGATGGAATTTTTAATAACTCATAAATCTTTAAAAAGTCCTATTCACCCTCCTCTAGGACATATTGACATATTCCAATTCAACTCAAGCGGTCTTCACCGCTATTTCAGAGTTAGATTTGCTTGATGAAAATGCATGGCAGCTCGATTACAATCATATCAAGCAAGAATATCGGCCGCTTTCGATAAACGCGTTAAATATCTCTCTTTCAAGAAAGGGGATATGGCGTTGATGCTAAAAAGACCCATAGTAGTCACCCAGCGAACAGGGGGCAAATTTGAGCCTAAATGGGATGGGCCTTATATAATTCAAGAAGTATACTCCAACGGCGCATATAGAGTGGTGAATCAGGACGGGCAAGGAATAAGTATACCGGTCAATGCTCACTTTATAAAGAGATATCATCCTTGAAGACATTATTGATTTTGATCAAGAATCATTATCAGCATAATGATTATGTATTAAAAGGGGGCAAGAATGGGTAGGACCATGACAATGTAGTGACAGATGAATAAATAAAGAAAGAATTTGCGAGCATATCAAGACTACGTATAGACAAGTGTCGCGAACCAAAAGTGAACATCGTAGACTAAGGGAGATGTGATTGCCGAAACTGATATCCTCACTAAGCTGATATATTATAAACAATACAAATGGATATCCTTGAAGATATTAGTAGAAGCAGTGACACATCAATTTCAGGCGGAGATGTCTATCATTCTCACAGTAGTAACGATCATGCTTATTATTGTCTTTGAAGGCATTTTAAGGTAGTCTAGTCAAGCCCTAAAAGGCCAAGCCTTAAAAGGGGCCAGCTACGCATTAGACTTATCATTTTTGCCATTCGGGCAGCGATGAGAAGCCAGTGGCCCTAAATAGCCCGTGAAGGCCATTGTACACATACCTATGTGGGTAGCTGACGAAGCCAGCGACTAAAAGTGTGAAAGGCTAAAAGTCCTTAATGGCCAGTCACACGTAAGAACGATGCCATTTGTATAGCTTTCTGGTAGCATCACGAGGAATGAAGGAAAATGCCCTCCTGTGAATGGTCTAGAACTTTATAAGAACCGTATCCTAGTTCGTACTGTTCCATCAACTTTTACGATCCTTCCCGTCGAAGTCCAGCAACCTGCGATGTATAATCAACGTTTGCGATCGACCCTAAGTCGTATCCTGTAAAATTGAGTCGGCTTAATCCGAGACTTGTACCATTGTGACCACACCATCGCCGCGACTCGCGCACCAATCCGATAAGTAAGTTGGAAGATGTGGGCCGACATTTATTTCAAAAAAAATGCCAAGCGTTTGCAATTCCAAGGGAATCTCTACAACATGTCCCATCAATCAATCACATCATGTCAAGTACACATCACCTTTTACCCCATCCCCAAGCAACCACCAAGTCAACTCTTTCTCACCCTCTCTCTTACACAACCATACATGTTAAGTACACATCACATATCACTCACCCTTTCACCCATTACACCCATCCCTCACTTCTCTTACAACACTCTCTCCCTCTCTCATTTCCCAAAACACAATTCCAAACCCAAGCAAGAAATCCACGTCCAAGCTCTTCCAAGGTGAGAAAATAAGTTGTGTGGCCCACCTCTCCTATCCCAAAAATCCTTCATCCTAGCCCTTCATTTCTCATCTCTTCCGTCAAAGTGAAGCATAAGAAGATTTGTGTTCCAACGGACGGAGAAGATCAAACGGTGGGTGCTCCTATAGGTTAGTTTTTATATTTTTATGATAGGCCAAGTGAGGCTTACCGATTAATGGTATGGATCTCTCTTTGGACCCTAGGTGTGGCCGATGGCCCACCTTGATTCTCATGATCATTCCATGATGGGGCCATTCTCCATGGACCCCATCATGATGTTTAATTTTCTTGCATAAGAAGGGGTCATCTAGACCTTCCATTTTAGTGGTGAAAGGATCTCCACCATTGATTTTGGATTTAGTGGGCCCAAATGTATTTGGGACCCACTTGATGTATGATGGAATGCAAGGGAGGGCTCATAGTGCCGGAGCCCTCCATCACACGTGTCCCTCGATCTCTCTCTCTCCCTCTCTTTCTTAATGTAACTCAACTGGCTTCCAAGCCTAGTAGAGGATCCAATCACAGAACTATTCAAATAATAAGCATGAAGTAGTTGTAGTCTATGATGGATGTGACTATGTGTGAAGTGTGAGCAGATATGAATTCAGTTAACAGAATCACACAAATGATCAAGCACAAGAATCAATCACAGACACAGTCAGTTTTATAGTGGTTCGACTACTTGTCTACTCCACTCCTGGCTGTCGCACTCAACCCTTAAGTGTACCGAATTTCACTAAGGAGGTTTCTCAGGGTTCACCTCAAACATAAGGTTTTAAATCAGGTTCACCTTCAACCTTACACGGAGGTTTCTACTCGGTTCACCTCTAACCCTGGAGTTTCATTGGTTCACTCCTAACCAGATGTTTATGCTCTCTATAGAGTAAGGGTCCATACAATGCACCCAGAGAGTTCTACTCGGTTCACCTCCAACCCTGGAGTTTTACTGGTTCACTCCTAACCAGATGTTTATGCTCTCCACAGAGCAAGGGTCCACACAATGCACCCACAGCGTACACTTCCACCAGAGGCCTCCTACGAGGGCTTCAAAGGGTGAGAATCACTTAAGACCCAATCCTAGAAAGGAATGATCACAAGTGTCCTCTTGGACTCTAGATACTTACAAATAAGTTAATGAGTCCCATTAAGCACAATGCCGAAGACCTCCTCCTCCTTATTGACGAAGAGTCTTCTGCTCCCTTGATCCGCAACACAAAAGATATACCAAGACTAGGCTTAGGGTTGGGTCAAGGTTAAGATGGAATCCTATTCTCTAAAGGTTTACATATAAGGAAGGTAGAGTAGTTCCAATCTTATGCATTCAAGGCATCCCAGCTCAATGATTTAGCATTAAGGTAGTAGCTGAAGGATCCTTGAATGCGGAAGTTCATTCCCCAATCCACTCTATTGAATATCAATGGTGAGGGTGGATTGGAGGATGAACTCCCTCAAGAGAAAGGGCTTAAGGTATAAGATGTAAGTTGAAACACACAAAAGCTCTCTATATTCTCTCTTACAGCAACAAAAGACAAGTCCTCTATATATAGGCAAAAAGCTCCAACAGATATAAAACAGTCACATTTATGACAGATTTCGATATCATCGAGCAGGTTCGATATCATCGAGCGTATACTCTCGATAGCATCGATGGTCTGCTCAATGACTCGTTCTCGATGTCATACGCTTTTTAAACTTCTTGCCAAGCAGTCGATGAATCGAAACAATTGTCAATGTCATCGGATTTCGAACTCCGATTTCATCGATGATAGGATCGATTGATCGACACATGAGAAATGAGAGAGACTTGACTTTGAGATATTTCAGGTTTTCATGAATGATCGGGGGAACCGTCAAGGTCATCGAAATTTGAATGTCAATGATATCAAGATCAGAGTCGAGGCATCGATAAATCCAACTGATTTATCTTTGAACTTGCTAAACAGTTTATGGCTTTATTTGATGCAATCGATCTGGTGTCGATATCATCGATATTTGAATATCAATTAAATCGAACGGCCCCCGATCATAGTTAAAAATAACCTGAAATAACTGCTGTAAGAAATGCGCGCCCATAATCGATATCATCGATGGACCTCCGATCTTATCAATATTTGAATTTAGATCATATCGGACAGTCATCGATATATCGAAGAATTTTGAGATTTTTATTAAAAAACAGGGGCGTCGAAAATCTGCCTGTCGATCTTATTGAGCCACTCTCGATGGTCTCGAGATTTGAATATCGATGATATCGATATGTATATCGATACATCAATAATTCGTCCAGATATATTGTGAAGTTGCTAGACATATTTATTACTTTTATCGATGATATCGATAGGTGTATCGATACATCGATAAATCCGTCCAGATGAATATTTAGTTGCTGGACATTTTGGTCCTCTTATCGATAATATCGTTAAGGTATCGAGGACATCGACAGTGTAGGTCGATCATATCGAGGGTGCTTCAATAAAATCAACAAGGCGAGAAAAACTTAGAAATTTTCTTATTTTGCAAAAAGTTTTCTCACTTTAAAAACCCTAAGATGTCTATCTTGTTTAAGGGTTTTAATCACCTGGTGTTTTGGGACATGGGATGTGAGGCTATGATTTACCTATTGCGAGTTTTCACACATCCGGTTGAGGCGGACGCTTGAGATAATCTTCCTATCGAGTTCCGCAGCCAGTCTGACTGACAACACATGTAACTTGACAAACCAGGGCACTAACAGGTGCACTTTCAAACTCTTTTAGCCTTATTTTTGCATTTTCATCCTCTGTTATAGACTGATGTACTGCTACTCTGAGTGATGTTACTTGTATTTCAATTGAGATCACTGCTTCTATACCATAAACCAATAAATACGGTGTTACTTTTATCACTGTCCGGTGAGTGGTTCTGTATGCCCATAATGCTTCTTCTAATCTTTCATCCCAATCACGTCTGTTCCTTGTCATTGTTTTCTTCAGTATCTTAATTATCATTTTATTAAATGCTTCTGCTAATCCATTGGCCAGTGGATAGTAAGGTGTCGAAAATGAATGACGAAAACTGAATTTCTGACACAGCTTTTCCATGCCTCTATTTTTAAAGGGCGTACCATTATCCGTAACAATTTTCTTCAGAACACCATGATGGTATATTATCGCATGCCGGATGAAATTCACCACGTCCTTCTCTTTAACATTACATAAAGCAATTGCCTCTGTCCACTTGGAAAAATAGTCCGTTACTGCTAAGATATACTGCTTCCCTTTGGACGAAGGCAGATTTATAGGACCAATAACGTTCAGTCCCCAGACTGAGAAGGGTTAGGATGTAACTGACTGATGTAAGTCTTCTTGGGGAACGTGTATAACATCTCCATGAATCTGACATTCATGACACCGCCTTGCGTAATCTATCGCATCTTTGAACATAAAAGGCCAATAATATCCCATTCGATGTATTCGACGAAATAAGTTTTGTCCCGCTTGATGCACCCCACATTCCCTAGAGTGTGCTTCCCATAACATTTGATTTGCTTCTTGTTCATGTAAACATCATAGTAGTACTTCATTATAAGATCTTCTATATAATACTTCGCTGCTTATGATAAATCTGCTTGCCCGTTGCTTAACTTGTTATTTTTATACTGGCTCTTCTGATAGGATGTCGTATTTGAGATAATTAATGAGAGGCTGACGCCAATCGTTTGTCATTATCTCTAAGCACGATACAGGAAGGGTTTCGACGATTTCTTCAATGATCTCCAAGGGTGGCAAAAATCTTCTCTCTTCTATAGTTATCTGAAGGGGACTTCTATTTGGGTAGGACAGAGCTACTGCCAGGTTGGGCAAAGCGCCTGCTCTTGCATTCTCAGACCGCAGTATATGCTTGACTTCTACGTGACACAATTGTTCTAATAATTGCTATGCTTTCCGACAGTATGGTAAAAGTTTTTGTTTTCTTACCTCAAATTTAGTCGTTAATTGATTTATAATCAATTTAGAATCCCCAAAAATATGCAGCGCTCTTACCTTCATTTCTTGAGCCATTTCCATTCTAATAATGAGGGCCCCGTACTCAGCTTCATTATTCATACATGTGGCACCCAACGTGAAGGAGTACGGTAGTAAGTCGCCTTGAGGGGTGATAAATATTATTTCTACCCCCGCTCCTGATGCTCGAGCAGCGCCATTAAAATACATCTGCCACGGGTTTTGTGTCTCTGTCAACATGACTTGTTCATCTGGAAAGTCGTCACTAACAACTTCGCATTCTTCTACGGGATGTGCTGCAAGAAAGTCTGCCACTGCTTGTCCTTTCATTGCTTTTGCTGGCTCGTACCTAATGTCATATTCTGTAAGCAACAACATCCATTTGGCTAATCTTCCAAACAACATTGGCCTTGTCATTAAAAACTTTATAGGATCTACCTTTGAGATCACAGTTATGTTGTGAGAGAGACAATAATGTCTTAATTTCTGTACTGTAAATACCAATGCCAAACATTCTTTGTCAATTGGGGAATAGTTGCATTCTGCACCTATTAGAGTTTGGCTTAAATAATAAAGAGCAATTTCTTTTCCAGTTTCATTCACCTGAGCCAATAAGGCTCCTAAAGAACCCTCTGCCACAGAGACGGCTCCTAAAGACCCTTTCCTGTAGAGATATATAAAATCAATGGCTTCCCTTTTATTGAAGTTGATAATATTGGCGGCTATTTCAACAGATTTTTGATCGAGTCAAACACATTCTGGCAAGCTTGGTCACATACAAATTCTATGTCTTTCTTCATCAAATGGGAAAACGGCTGACATCTTCCTTCTAAATTTGAAATGAAGCGGCGAATGTATGCTAACTTTCCTTGTAAACTTTTAATTCCTTGAGTGTTTTTGGTGGCTGCATATTTTGGATAGTTCAGACTTTTCCTGGATCAATTTCAATGCCTCTATGCTAGACAACAAAACTAAGAAATTTACCTGAGGATACTCCAAATACGCATTTGGCTGGATTCATCTTTAGTTCTTTCTAAGTCGGTGAAAAACTGAAGCCAAATGTTCACGGTGTTGTTGATGATTCTCTGATCTGACCACCAAGTCATCGACATAACATTCAACATGCTTATGCATCATGTCTTGGAAGATATTCTTCATCGCTCTTTGATATGTCGCCCCAGCATTTTTGAGACCAAACGACATAACTTTATAACAATAAATTCCCAACGATGTTCTGAATGTCGTTGCTTCTTCATCTTCAAGTGTCATCCTAATCTGATTATACCCTGCATAGCCATCCATAAAGGACATGATAGCGCATTGAGTTGTACTGTTAATTAGTAATTCAGTTATTGGAAGAGGAAAATCATCTTTCGGACACACTTTATTTAGATTCTGAAGTCAACGCACACCCTGACTTGTCCTTCTTTTTTACAGGGACAATATTTGATATCCACTTGGAATATTTGACCTCTCTGATAAATTCCAATTTTATTAACTTATTCACTTCTTCTTCTATCAGAGGAACCAAGTCAGGATGGAATCATCTTTGTGCCTACTTAACTGGTATTTTCTCTTTAGATATATTTAATTGATGCATTGCTATGGAAGGTTCCAAGCCCAGCATCTCTGCGTACGTCCAAGCGAAAACATCTCTATTTTCTTTGAGAAGCCGAACATATTCCTCGGACTCTTTTTCAGAAAGACTGGCGCTGACAAATGTGTTCCTCGATTCTTCTTCGATACCCAGATTTACTTCTCGCTAATTATCTATCGTTGGCTACCCCGTCTTTTATTTGTTGTGGGGCCACTTCAGGGTGTTCGATTGTCTTGGGATTCTCTTCTGATGACTGCATGATCATGACTGTGTTCACCGATGATTCTGCCCCCAGTCCTTGCGACTTCCTCCTCTTTACCTGACTTACCCCAATGGGGATTTGAATTCCTCTTCCGTGATTCAGACCGGTAGGTCTTCATAATCAAAACCCATGTTTTTCATAATTTTCTTACTCACCCAACTGTATTTTTCGAGATCTTGCGGCGTAAGCTTACCATAACATACGTCACTCTCTATTTCTTCTCCGAACTTTGCTTCTTCTGTGACGTAAAATTCTATTGATTCCTGATGTTTTGCGCTGGCCTTAACCTAAAATCTTCCCGGAGCGATCAAAAATGGTTTATTCCTTTCAACATGCGGCAACGACATTGTATAATTGGATTGCAAGATTATCAACTGCTCATGAGATAATAAGGTTAACGGCGGCTGCCCTGGTTATCTCAGACATTTCAGAACAAAATAAAATTTCTTTTTTGTTTCTGCGGTTTTGGATTATTCTACCCTTTCTTCTTCAACCTCATTTACCGGCTGTCCCTCAAGACTATGCTTTCATCGTTCTCTTTATCCTTTTCAGCGAACCCTTTATAGTAGCTGGCGTCTGCAAAGAAAGACTCGGCTTCCATATAAGGCTTCGTGTCAGCCATCACTTTATACTGCATCCCATTCTTATAGTACTTAAAGCATTAATGTAGTGTAGAAGGTATAATGTTGTACTGATGTATCCAGGGTCTTCCTAACAGAAGATTATATGTTGTCACGACATTTATGACATGGCACACAACATCAGTTATTAATTCTCCTACTTCCAACGTCACGGTAATCTTACCGAGTGCGCGCTGCCCATCTTGATTGAAGCCCTGTATCATCATTCCACTAGGACGTAGGTCCGAGCGATGATACCCTAATTTGCCCAACATTGAGAGTGACAACAGGTTCACAGCGGACCCATTATCTATTATAATCCGCTTGACCTTCTTTCCGTGTATGTGGCCTTCTATCATCAGTGGTCTATTATGCTCTTCTTCAGAGATTAAATCATCATCAGAAAAGGAGATGACTGGGAGGCAATTTTCTTGCTCCCTATGCTTTTCGCATTCTAACTCTGCCAATAAGGTTTCCCTGACATCGTGATTGGACAACACTTAAATTAAATTTTGTCAGAACTCTTCTGACAATTTGAGAGCGTTATAGATGCTTAATCGAGCTGGTATGCCTTTCAAATGACTCACCACATCATAGGTTACCTTTACTGTCTTGTTTTTTCCTCTTCTTTATCAGCATTGCTTTATTTTTTAATGGATTCTTTTCTTGTAAGACTGAACTTTTGCTTTGTCGGGCTTATCATTTTCTTTCCTGATCTTAGCGTGATTACTGCTACTTTTTTCGTCGTATCACTGCCTCCTTTCTCCTTCATAACATGGATCTTTTCTCGGATCGTGGACATGTTCACCGTAGCCATTGCGCTTCTTTCCTTCTCTTTTCCAATCACTATTTCACCTCTATCCATCATTCGCTGTATTATGCACTTAAATGTATAGCAATTTTCCGTTGGATGTCCCACTAGTCGATGATAATGACAAAAATCTCTCTATGATTTTCGTGACATCTTCAGGGTGCTTGGGTTCTGGCAATTCAAGTGTGCCGACCTTCAACAGTTGGGTCATCATTGGAATGACATCTTCTTTATCGAATGTGAATCCCTCATGAGAATTAAGCATCCTGGACCTCTTCCTGTTGTATCTATTTCTTAATTGGTTCCATTCTTCCTTTCGTTCCGGTTCCCTCATGTCCCGAGCATCTTTGCTTCTTTTATCACTGTCAACGGTGTTTACAGCCATTCTGTTGGGTATTCTCTTGGCCATTTCACGGTGAAATGCTGGCATCTTATGGGTCATTAATTTCAGAGCATGGGCCTTGGTAGCTAAGTCACGGAAAGTCCTGATATTGGCACTGGTGAGTCCGAACGCGATTCTTGTTTCTATGAGATTCAAATACATTTTGACCTGTTCCTTTTCTTCTGGCAATTGTCTACATGAGGCTCCCAATGTCTTCCACCTGTCTATGAACCTTTCTACTAGTTCTCCTTCTTTCTGTCGCACAGAGGCCAATTCTGTAATACTAACATCTCATTCTGAGGAGAAGAAATTTGACATGAAGGCATCCTACATTTGCTCCCAAGTACGTATGGATCCCGGAGCTAGATTTGAGTACCACCGAAATGCCTTGTGCATCAGTGAGGACCTGAACAATCGTAAGCAATACTGCGGTATCATAGAGAAATTTCTCATACTAGTAATGAAATGCATTAAATGTTCTTCCGGCGATCCTTCCCCATTGAACTTTTGAAAATTTGGCTGCTTAAAATTGGCTGGGAAGGGAATATCTTCTACCTCCCTTGGGTATGGTGTTCGGTATCTAAAACGGCCTGTGTTTTCACATTCTCTTTCTATTCTGACAGCTTCTTCGACGACTTGCCTCACTTCATCTTGTGTTATGGTCCTCGTGGCTGGTATAGACCCTCTTGATACCATTCCTTGTGGTTGAGAGCCTGCAGGCTGGTTTTCTTGTTCATTCATCGACGGAGCTACTATCTGACCTACATTATGTCCCAGGGTTGCCAAGGCTTCCCTAAGGTTCCTGCACTCTTCTATTAATATCCTTTGTGTTTCCGCCATTGCATTCACACACTCTTCTGTAGTCCGTATATCATCTTGATTTGTCCTCGCCATATATACGGTGGCCTCTCCACTCTTTGACACTGCTGTAATTGGAGTGGAGCGAGAATATGTCAGTGTAATAGGGCTTACGCATAGACGAGAGGAAGAAGTTTCATTCAACTTTTGTACACTCTTGGTGCTATTGATTAATTGGGGCGATGTACACATCGGTGAACTTTCTTGGGGTGATACAGGTATCGACGAGCTTGTCATCAACGCTTTGCCTTTCTGTTCTTTTGTCCATCTGGCCTGGGGAGTAATCAACGTTGGGAAGTTGCGTGACGCGAACTGCGGAATCACTCATTCAGGGTATACGCTAGAGAGGTGAGCTCAGGATTTTTCCTAGCTACATTGCGCGTTACTGGTCCTCTGACTCTTGGTGAAGACAGATTCGTTCTAGGGTTTCTTGAATTTCGTATTTTTGTCCTACGAGACGTTACGACGGTCTGTCCTTTATCGCCTTCCAGCGGTTGAGGCGAAGCAGATACAACCCCAACTGTCATTTGAGCCACATATTCTGAAGTTCGATCCGGTATGTATTCTATTACGAATCCAGCTGGGATGAAGCGGAAGTTCACTTTCCTTGAACAAATTGCCATTGGTTGTATTTCGTAGTTGGATTCAGAAACTTCCTGATATGAAATACCAGCGTAATTAGTATTTGGTTAACCATATAACCTATCTTAGCGATGAAGGGGGAGTATGTTCTCGCTGAGTGTCACCATTTTGGCGTTGAATAGACGCCAAAAATATAATGAAAGTTCCATAATTGTCCCCATGTTAATATCAAATAAGAACTATTCCCCAGTGGAGTCACCATTTTGTTTTGATAAGAAAATAAATGCATTCTATTTGGAGATTATCTTATTTGAGTATAACAGAGAGAATGAACATGGATTAATCATCATATTATTATTGTTGAATTTATTTACATCCCTTTAATATCCCTTGATTATAAGATAGGTTAAGATAACAAGTTACAATTAACAAGTTTTATGTCCAATCTTAAATCTGGCAGCATCTCGATGTTATTTTAGTCATCTCCTAACACTTAGGAGGAATTGCTGAATTGATCAGCTAATCTTCAATAAGATAGAAATTTCGGCAGCATTCCGTCACTATTTTGATCATCTCCTAGTACTTAGGAGGAATCTCTTCTTTCCAAAGAAGAGCTTGTGGAGATGAAGGCTGGTGTTGAATGCTCCCTGTAATTCTAATACCATACTTGTTTGAATCAAGATTTAGTTATGCGACCCGCGCAACTAATAAATGTATTGCGTGATCAGCGCAACCGATAAACTCCTTACGCGATCCGCACAACTGACAGGCTCGTTGCGCAATCCGTGCAACCAACACTTCTCTCTGTTCTCTACCTTCAGTCGCTCTACTCTGCTTTCTGAAATCTTTGATCCCTAAATGAGAGGGAAAATGGGGTATTTATAGGTACTTCACATGTGCCAATCCTCGATTCTTGTGCCCTCTTACTGTCTTTCTTTTATTGATCACACGATCCACAAAACAATGTTTACTGGTTGTGCGACCCGCCCAACGGACTTCCTTGGTTGCACGACCCGCGCAATCATGCCTTCTGGTTGCATGATTCGTGCCACAGACTTACTTGGTTGCGCGACCTGTGTAATCATGCCTTCTGGTTGCACGATCTGTACAATAGAGCTTCTTTGTTATGCGATACGCGCAACTAACCAAACTTTTTTTTCCATGATTTCCTTTTTTCTTTTCTAGTTTTCACTCTTGAATCTTTCTCCCCTTCATGATTTTTATGCTCCAACAGCGTGAGATATGGCATCGGAACCGTGGTGATGGCGCGGTCGTAAGGGTACAAGTGTCAGTTTGAGTTAATTCAGGTTGACAACGTGTGACGCAGGGTGGCGCACAAATGCCTGTTAAGGGTCGAAAGTTACCAAAATTTGACCGAGAAGACTGCGAAAGCCTACGGAACGGTACGGTCTAGGATATGGGGCTTACACATATGACCAACACTCCCTCAATGCGACCTTGACTGTTGAGTTGCCAACCTATGCTAATGCAATGCCATGAATATTCTCGTTAGCCAGTTATTTAATTAAGTCCATTCATCCAGTAAGATTGGGGAAGCTGAAACACCTCCATTTAATCAATGGCCTTATCCAGATCACTTGGCCCAGGGCGGCCATAACAACTCCGAGTCTGCGATCCATGATCCAAATTTAGGTATCATCCATCTGTCTCACAAATTAATAATTCCAAAGGTAAGGCATGATACCCAAAGGTATGAGGATCAACTCGGTATGGGTCATCACCTAAACACCGAATATGATCACTCAGTTTCAAGGTACGGACTTGTCACATAACCAAATCAACACAAGGAAAAGCGCTCGTCACCCAATTCCATTCATGATCGGGTCATTCTAATGGTACTCTGGCACAGAACCATCAGCTGAGTAATTTGACGGGGGTCATTCGAACAAGGACCTATCACCTCCTGTGCTTGTTGGTTACTAAGGGGAGACTCGTCACCCTAGCGTAGGTCGACAACACAGACACAGTGTCTCATTCCACCATGCCTTGCTCCCGAGACTTGGTTACTCACTGGCCACTACAGGAGGTTCGTCACCCCAGCGTAGGCTGACAGCTCGGACATAATATCCCATTCCACCATGCCCGACTCATGAGTCTTAGTGAAATCATATCACTAATAGTTATCAGTGGGAATCTCAAAGGTATGGGGTGCTTCAGATTCAAGCAAGCGTGAACATACATGGTTGACTAACTAGTGGACTAATTTGGCTGACTTAAGAGAACTACGACGCAATTAGCACTGGGTGCAAGCATCCCATGTAGTCTAAATACTGTGGGTTGTCCATCTTCAGCCTGAATCGATTGGATTAGCCCAGGGCAGCCGATCCAATAGGGCTGCCCTTGCGAATATTTTTTATTTTGTTAGCCAACCCAATTACCGTTAGACTAAAATTCTATAGCATGCCACAAATAATTCTACTCAAGAATAAGCAACTAAATTCATCAGTACTTCAGGATATTCTAGCTAATATGGGCAAAAAAAGGCATGCAAGTGCACTGGTTAGCAAGCTTTCATCTACATAGTATCTTAATCATCAATCGGCACTGATTAGCACATCTACATCTATGTGCAACCAATAGTAACTATGTTAGGCCCATATCCTAATCCGTACTGTTCCTTAGACTTCCTCGATTCTCCTTGTCGAATTCTGGAAACCCGCGACTTGTAGATAGCATTTGCACGTAACCCTAAGTCGTATCCCATATATCTGAGTCGACTTGACCCGAGACTTATACCCTTGCGACTGCATCGTCGCCGCGGTTCTAACGCCGCATCTCGCACACCGATTCGATGCCCAGGCCAGGAGTTGTGAGCCCGTATTTATTTCGAGGAAAATGTCATGCGTTACAAATCCTGAGAGAATCTCTACCACCTTTCAAATCAATCAAGTCAAGTACACATCTCATCACACCCATCCCTCTCTCACCTAAAAGTTAACACAACCCATGCCTCTCATTTTACTCTCTTACACAACCCATACCACCCATCAGCCATCCATTTTCATCCCATCACCTCTCTCTCCCTCTCATTTCTCTCTTCACTCCCAAGCAACTAAGAGAGCAACCATCCAAGCCTTCTAAAGAGAGAAAGAAGCCTAGTGTGGCCCACTCCCTACCACTCAATCTCTCATCCTAGCCATCCATACTTCATCTTCCACCATCAAGAGGAAGCCGAGGAGCTTAGCATTCCAAGGAGCCTAGAAGATTAGCAATCGGTGGGTGTTCATAGTACTAGATCATGATTTCTTTATATGGCCCACATGATTTGGGACCCATCTTGTTGTATGTGTTATATATGGCCCATCTAGGGGAGCTCATAGTGGCAGAGCCCCTCCCCTCCATCGACGTCTCTCTCTCTCTCTCTCTCTCTCTCTCTCTCTCTCTCTCTCTCTCTCTCTCGCTTTATCTCTCTTTCCCATCTTGTGGCCCACCATGACGTATTTTTTATCCATGCCTTCCACCACGTGGACCCTCCTTGATGTGTTGTACCTGGTGGCATCCATCCAGGACTGGCTTGGTGAATGAGGGAGATTAAAATCTCTGGTGGAGTACACCACGGTCCAGCTCGTGAGACGGTTGGTACCACCCATGATGTAAGTGTTATATCCAGACCATCCATCTGAATGGTGGGCCAGCAGGCCACACCAGCTATAAGCTGATGTATCACGTCAGCAAGCCGTGAGTCTGATCATCAGGTATGTGCTATATCAGACCATCCATCTATGGCCCCACTAGCAGCACAACTGTAAGGCTTGTATCTTAGACTGTACCATTCCATAGGCTTCCATGGTCCTCCTGATCGAATTTCGGCAACCCTCGACTTGTATCCGATATTTGTGTGTGAAGTCAAGTCCTTCATACCGAAGTCGGCTTGACCCGAAACTTATACCCTTACGACCGCTCCGTCGCCACGGTTTCGATGTCACGTCTTGCGCGCCGAGGCGATACCCCCGGGCTAGGAGATGTGGGTCCACATTCAATTCGAGGAAAACACCATGCGTTGTAATTCTGAGAGAATCTCCATGACATGTCACATCAATTAATCAAGTATAACCCATCACTCCATCTCATCCCCAAGTATAATCACCCTCCCCAAAAGTCAACACTCTCTCTTACACAAGTACACATCCATCACTCACTCACCCATCACACCCCATCACTCACCCATCCCTCTCTCTCTTACAACCTCTCTCTCTCTCTCTCTCTCATCTCTCGCTCTCTCTCATTTCTCCTAAGCAACTGTCCAAGCAAGAGCTTCCATGAGAGAGAGCTTTGTGTGTGGCCCACTTCCCTACCTCCCATCTCCACCATCCAAGTTTCATCTTAACCCTTAAAACGTGTTCCGTTGGAGCTTTTACATGCATTGGCGAAAGAAGGATCAAAGGTGGGTGATCTTGTATTTGTCTTTTTATGATTTAAGGGCCCACATTGGTGGGACCCATCTTGATGTATGCATTGCATAGGGGGGGCTCATAGTGGTGGGGTCCCTCCCTCTATCTCACTGATCTCTCTCTCTCTCTCTCTCTTTCCCCTTTTGTGGCCCACCCTGATGAATGGATTAGATCCACACCATCCATTAGTGGCAGCTACCTTGCTGCCCATAATGGGACCCACCTGATGCATGTCCCTTACATCTCCACCATCCGTCAGCAAATCTGTGGGGCTGACCGTGATATATGTTATATCTAGGCCGTCCATTTGCTAGACGCTAGGCTAGTAACCCGGCAATCCAGCAGCTAGACAGTCGCTGTATCCACGTTAACAAGTTCCGTGGCCCCCAAACATGAGGTATGTTTTAGATCCAAACCGTTCATCCGTGTGGAAACCCACACGTGATGCATATGCCATCCATCCACACCGTCCAATGGTCTAGACAATGGGGACCACCTTGATATTTATGTGTGTTTTATATCCAGGTCGTCTGTCCAAGGGGCCTTGACAACAGCTGATCTGGTCAGCGGCAGTGGGGTCCACATGCAATAAGAGTTAAATCCTTACCGTCCAGCCATTTGTAAAGGGCATTTTATGGCATTACACAGAGAAGGAGATAAATCTGAATTTCAAGTGGGACCCACCCTGCACGTGTGGGTGGGACTACCTTGATATTTGTGTTTCATCCCCATCGTCCATGTTTGGGATGGTGGGACTCTATCATGAGGTGTCTGTACATCCAAACCGTCCATCCAAGCTATGTGGACTGTTGTGATATATGTGCTTCATACACACCGTCCCTTGTGGGACCCACCCCACATGTGTTGCACGTGTGGAGGTGGGCCCACAGATGTATGCATTATATATCACACCGTCCATTTTTGGACGGTGATTGGGGGGAGCGCACCTTGATGTATTATTCATCCAAGTCGTCCGTGCAGCTCACATGAATGCTGGATCAAAGTAAATAAATAAATATTTTATATATATATATATATATATATATATATATATATATATATATATATATATATATATATAGCATATGTATATGTGGTGGGCCCCACGTGGGACCCACCTGTTGTATAACGGATTGGATAGTGTACCGCACACATCTATATATAGCTGATTGTATTGACGTCAGATGTGTCCTTGGGCCTCTGAGGTATTGTTATATCCAAACCATCCATCTCAATGGTCCACCGTGGTGCATGCATTTCTCCTAACCGTCCATCTGTTTTACTAGAATGGGACCCACATTGATGTATTTATTTCGTGTCCACACCAGACGGTGCTGTTGTGGTACCCACGTGATGTATTTGTGTGCACCACCATGATGTATATTTTGATCCACACCGTCCAGAATGTTTGGAAGGTGCAAGACCATCTTTAAATGGTGCTGAGGACTGCACCATGTGGTATTTATTTTATCCACACCGTCCACAAAGTTTGGACGGTGTTGGATAGTGTTTGGGCAGTATTGTGGACCCACATGCTGTAGGTGTTGTATCCACACCGTCCGCCCTATTTTCAGATCATTGCGAGGCCCACCATGATATGTTTGTTTTCTCCTGGTCGTCCATCTATTTTACCAGCATGGGACCACCATGAAGTATTTATTTCATCCACACCATCCAGATTGTGCTGGACAGTGCTGGGCAATGTTTAGACAGTGTTGATTTACATGAATAATGTTTAGGCGGTGCTGATTATCATTAGTGAGCCATGTGCCCCATAGAATGATAGTGTACAGTGATACACATGTTACACCTTCAACTATTGAAATAATTTTAGATGTAATCCAAGCTCATTTAAGGCCCATTAGTGCGGCCCATCCATGAGGTCCATCATGATGTATCTTAGGCACATGAGCAAGGCCCACCTGTTGCGTATTTAAGGCCCATGTGATGGGACCCACCTGCTTGAATCTGAGGCCTATGGGCAAGGCCCATTGTGATGTATTCATAACCTATGGGCAAGGCCCATTGTGATATGAATTAGGCCCATGACGTGTGGCCCATTTGATGTATTCAAGGCCCAGTTACGTAGCCCATTTGATGCATATGAGGCCCATTTACTGTGTATGCGGGGCCCACCTATTATGTATATAAAGCCATTTGGGCAGCCGATGTAATGTGACCGACTTGATGTATGCGGCCCATTGCGATGTATATAGGCCTAGGTATGTGGCCCATTGTAACGTATTTAAGGCCCATTTGGCGAGACCCAATGTGGTGTATATGTGGCCCTTGAGTGAGGTCTATTGCGATATATATTAAGCCTTTGTGTGAGGCCATGGGCCCATTATGATGTTTGGCTCTATGTGGGGCACTCGTTGGGAGCAATGTTGGTTAAATATCCACATTGACGGGCGATGATGGTTAGATGTCCATATTGTGACCTTACCTTAGGCCTTGTTCGGCCGATTGTATAGGCTGATTCTGATTATCGAGGTCGATTGTATAGGCCGATTCCGATTTGTCGAGGCCGATTGTATAGGCCGATTCTGATTTGTTGAGGCCAATTGTATAGGCCAATTCTGATTATCGAGGTCGAGTATCGAGGCCGATTCTGATTTGTCGAGGCCCATTGTATATGCTGATTCTGATTTGTCGAGGCCGATTGTATAAGCCGATTCCTATTTGTCAAGGCCGATTGTATAAGCCGATTCCGATTGTCGAGGCTGAGTATCGAGGCCAATTCTGATTTGTCGAGGCCAATTGTATAGGCCGATTCTGATTATTAGGGCCGAGTATTGAGGCCGATTCTGATTTATCAAAACCGATTGTATAGGCCGATTCTGATTGTCGAGGTCGAGTATCAAGGCCGATTTCGATTTGTCAAGGCCGATTATATAGGCCGATTCCAATTGTCAAGGTCGACTATCGAGGCCAATTTTAATTTGTCGAGGGCAATTGTATAGGCGATTTCGATTGTCGAGGACGATTTTGATTTGTCGAGGCCAATTGTATAGGCCGATTCCAATTTGTCGAGGCCGATTTTATAGGCCGATTTTGATTGTCGGGCCGAGTATCGAGGCCGATTCCGATTTGTCAAGGCCAATTGTATAGGGCGATTCTGATTGTTGAGGCCGAGTATCGAGGTCGATTCTGATTTATCGAGGCCGATTGTACAGGTCGATTCTGATTGTCGAGGCCGATTCGATTGTCGAGGCCAAGTATCGAGGCCGATTCCAATTTGTCGAGAATGATTGTATAGGCCGATTCCGATTTATCGAGGCCGATTATATAGGCCGATTCCGATTGTCGAGGCCAAGTATCGAGACCGATTCTGATTTGTCGAGGCCGATTCATATTGTCGAGGTCAATTCTGAGTGTCGATTCTGATTATTGAGGCTGATTTCGATTGTCAAGGCCGATCTCGATTGCCAAGGCCAATTGTCGAGACCTATATGATGTATACGTGACCCATAGTTGAGGCCCATTGTGATGTTTATTTAGCCCATGTGATGTATATGCGACCCATAGTTAAGGCCCATTGTGATGTTTATTTGGCCTGTGTGATGTATATACAGCTCATGTTTAAGGCCTAATGTGATGAATATGAGGTTTATGTGATGGGGCCCATTGTGATGTATTTGAGGCCCATGTGTAGGGCCCACCTGTTATGTATATGTGGCCCTTGAATAAGGCTCATTGTGTTGTATATTAGGACTTTATGTGAGGATGTGGGCCCATTATATGTTTGGCTCTATGTGGGCCATTCCTTGGGAGCAATGTTGGTTAAATGTCCACATTGTCGAGGCCGATTGTTGATACCGGTTATTAATACCGATTATGAGTATGTGATAGCATAGCATCATGATACATGCCCATATGCATCATCTGCATGTTTATTGTGAGATGTGATTGACCCTTGCATATGCCATAGTATAGATGGTTTACGAGACTCCCTGATAGGTGGAGTTATTCCATATGAGCGCACGGTATGCGTAGGATTGATGCATGATTGGACTACATGACTCGTGCATCTTACATTGTGTGATTGTGATTACTTACGCCATAGCGACATCAGAGCTGTGACCTCCACAGCCATGTCGTGGATGGCCAAATGGGACACCGAAAATGTTTGGTTTGAGCATCTGGGTACTTTGGATGTCCATGGGTGAAAGTCCATAAATCTCCGAGGCTAGGAGACACCCCAACATCTAGACTGAGTGGGTATATGAGCGGTCGAGTGCCGAATACCAGTAGGCCGCGTCTCTCACTATGTCGTGATCAGTTGAAGGGGGTGTGGCCTTATCCACCCGAGAGGGCTATAAGCTAGGCTGAGTTTGACCAGCTCCCAAATGGGTTCGCTATTGACGAGCCGGGTAGGCATTAGTATACTACTGGCAGGCGGGTAGTGAGGTCTTTTCCACTCGCTGGGCTACACGGCTGGCTGAGGCGATAGCTAGCTTGGAGTGTACTAGACCCCAGTGATGATCTCGGAGATGTACGGTGTTGATATGTGGACTTATTGAGCAGGAGTTACATACTCATTCATTCATTCACTATTCACTCGGGCTGGTGGCGCGCAACTATTTGTTACGTGTACCTTTGAAATGGCCAGGATTTTGGTCAGGCGTGCGACTAATCTTAGATCAGGAGTTTACTACATTGTGTCTCACTATCCAAATTTAGGTATGAGACTGGTTTGGATAGAATTCCCTTGTGATAGACCCCATAGCTGAATTAGCGGTAAAGACCTCACTAGTTGAAGAAGGAATACGCCAATGTCCTAGAGGGGGGTGAATAGGACATTTTAAAGTTTTTATAGTTTATTTAAAAATCCTACTTCACTAATCTTATGATCATGCAATTATTAGGATTACTCAAATGTAACTCTACTGGCTTCCAAGCCTGGTAGAGGATCCAATCACAAACTATTTTAGAGATAAGCAGTATGTAAGCTAGTTTATGATGGATATGACTGTGTAGGTGTGTGTGGTGTGATTAAAAGTTTAGATATGAAAGCATTAAAGTAAATCACACAATCATAAGAATAACAATCTCAAACACAGTCATTTTTATAGTGGTTCGACGATAAGTCTACTCCACTCCCGGTAACCGCACTCAACCCTTGAGTGTACCGGATTTCACTAAGGAGGTTTCTCAATGGTTCACCTCTAACCTAAGGTTTTAAATCGGGTTCACCTTCAACCTTTACAACCTACACTGAGGCTGATTGTTTATGCTATCACGAGCAAGGGTCAACCCAACGCACCTACTTTTAGGCACACTAGCCAAAGATCTTCCATAAGACCCTGCTGGAGGTTTCTACATGGTTGACTTCAAACCCTAAGGTTTTACACGGATCACCTTAAACCTAGAGTTTTACTGGTTCACTCCTAACCAGATGTTTATGCTCTCCATAGAGCAAGGGTCCACACAATGCACTCACCATGTACACTCCCACCGGAGGTCTCCTTGAGGGACTTCAAAGGTTGAGAACCACTTGAGACCCAATCCTAGAAAGGAATGATCACAAGTGTCCTCTTGGACTCTGGATACTTACAAATAAGCTGATGAGTCCTGTTTAACACAATGCCGAAGATCTTCTCCTTGTTGATGAAGAGTCTTCTGCTCCATTGATCCACAACACAAAATAATGTACCAATAACCGGCTTCGGGTTGGGTCAAGGTGAAGATGGAATCCTACTCTCAAAATATTTTCCTATCAGGAAGATAGAGCGATTCCAATCTTATGCATTCAAGGTATCCCAACTTAATGATTTGCCATTAAGGTAGTAGCTGGAGGATCCTTAGATGCGAAAGTTCATTCCCTGATCCACTCCATTGAATGTCAATGATGAGGGTGGATTGGAGGATGAACTTCCTTGAGAGAAAGGGATTTGGATATAAGACATAAGTTGAAACACACAAAAGCTCTCTCTTCTTTCTCTCACAACAACAAAAGACAAGTCCTCTATATATAGGCAAAAAGTTCCAATGGATATAAAATGGTCACATTTATTACAGAGTTCGATATCATCGAGCGTATACTCTCGATAGCATCGATAGTCTGCTCGATGACTCGAACTCAATGTCATACGCTTTTGAAACTTTTGCCAATTGGTCGATGAATCAAAACTATTGTCGATGTCATCAAATTTCAAACTCCGATTCCATTAATAACAGGTTCAATCCATCGACACTTGAAAAATGAGAGAGATTTGACTTTGAAATATTTCAGGATTTTATGAATGATCGAGGAACCATCGAGATCATCAGAATTTGAATGTCAATGATATCAAGATCAAAGTCGAGGCATCGATAAATCCAGCGAATTTTTTGTTAAGCTTGCTGGACAGTTTACAACCTTGTTCGATGTAATCGACCTGGTGCCGACATCATCGATATTTGAATATCGATGATATCGAAGGGCCCCTGATCATAGTTAAAAATAATCTAAAATATCTGCTGTAAGAAATGAGCACCCATGATAGATATCATCGATGGAC
Source organism: Magnolia changhungtana (assembly GCA_030180095.1). Classification (NCBI taxonomy): domain Eukaryota; kingdom Viridiplantae; phylum Streptophyta; class Magnoliopsida; order Magnoliales; family Magnoliaceae; genus Magnolia; species Magnolia changhungtana. The sequence continues at coordinate 1,139,090 of JASAUF010000344.1, read as the reverse complement.
TTCTGATGTTATCGATATTTGATTTCAGATCATATCGGAAGAACATCAATATATCGAAGGAATTTAAGATTTTCATTAAAAAACAGGGGCGCTAGAAATCTGTCCGTCAATCTTATCGAGCCATTTTCAATGGACTCGAGATTTGTATATCGATGATATCGATAGGTGTACTGATACATCGATAATTTGTCCAGATATGTTGTGAAGTTGCTGGACATTTTTAGTTCTTATATCGATGATATCGATAGGTGTATCGATACATCGATAAATCCGTCCAGATGAATATTTAGTTGCTGGACACTTTTGGTCCCCACATCGATAATATCGTTAAGGTATCGAGGACATCGACAGAGCAGGTCGATCATATCGAGGGTGTTCCGATAAAATCAACAAGGCGAGAAAAACTTAAAGATTTTTCTATTTTGAAAAAAGTTTTCTCACCTTAAAACCCTATGATTTCTAATTCATTTTTAAGAGTTTTATTCACCTGGTGTTTTGGGTTATAGGATGTGAGGCTTTAGGTTTACCTGTGGCGAGATTGCACACATCCGGTTGAGGCAGACACTTGAATTAATCTTCCTATCAGGCTCTGTAGACAATCTGACCCAACACTCACATAACTTAACAAACCAGGGCACTTTCAATCTCCCCCTTTGTCAATTACGTGACAAAATCCCCAAAACACCCTAGAACTCTCTAGACAAACACACCCTAAATTGTGTGTATATGGTTTTACACAATTTTACAATTTCTATCCAATGTACACAACCAGTAGCTGCTCCCCCTTTCTTGTAAACTCCCCCTTACTTGATACAACTACTCTCCTAACACCTGCAACAACATCTAATAGGTACACAATTTCCATTCGGGGTGTTTGTAAACGTTCTCCCCCTTTTTCTTAGTCATTGACAAAGATATCTTAGGTGATATTGATTGAAGCTTGAAATACTTTGGAGAACCAGTCGGGTAGAAGCAGAAGATTGATGTATAATAGTTAACTCAATTTAATCAAACATTAATTTCAGAATTCATGAATGCATATTAGATAAGATAGAGCAGTTGTATAGCAGTTAAAATATTCATCAAAAGTATCTCATGCATTCCAGATTAGAAACTAGATAAACTAGGAGAACTCAAGACATAATTATGGCAAAAAAATATGAAGTCTATTCAGCCATATCCATAAGGAAACCAAAATATCCAACTATATACTGCCACAGAAAGCACTAGACTTAAAATTTATCCCAACCAAACCAAACACAAAAGAAAACAAATCCTTCCATGGACATATACAAAAAAAAAAAAACGTCAGAATCCCTAGAGTGGTTAGCTTTCACATACACTCATACAGACGTAGAATATTAAAAAAGATACTAATATTCATATGCAGAAATATGAGTGGAGTGTATGTGATAGTGTGCAGTGACCATCATCATGGTGCAGAGTGTGATGGTGCAGTGTCATCCCGTCGACACGTCATCAAATTGACCAGCTGTTGTACTGTGCTCTGCACTCCTTGAACCATCATTTCCAGGACTGTAAACCTTTCTTTAACTGGGTGGATGTCCTTCTGAATCGCTTCAATCCTGTCCAGCTTGAACCTTTTGCCATACCCAGCTGTTGATGTGGACAGAGTTGGATCGGTTCCAGGAGGTGCCTCTTCAGCCATTGCAGTCCCTTCCATGGGATCACCACCTTCTCCTTCAACTTCTTCTACCTGGATTTCTTCCTCGGGGTTCTCCTTGCACTCTGAAACTCCAAATCTATTTTCCGGACATTTCTTTTATTGAAGACTTGGAGCGGGAATACCAGATCAGTAGTCAATGGGAACCCGATTTTGTTGCATATCATACTGATAATCCAGGGGTACGGCAGATGGAGGTCTCTGGATGTGTGAAAGGCATTTACCAACTGAGAAACAAGCAGAGTTAGAAGGCAAATTTTTGAACCTCTGACAACTGAGTATACGATCATGGTCATGAGGCCGGTGAGATTGGACCGGTTGGTACTTCTGGGATAGATGTTAGTAGCGAAGATACCATGTAGAATTCGAAATCTAAGATCCATATACCTGGATTTTAATGCATTTCCTTGATGCCAGGGGATGTCCCTACCATTGCAGAGATACTTAGTGACCCTGGATCGAATGTGCATGTTATTAAGATCCATCTCTGGGATACCTTCCGGGACCATGTTGAGTCCGATAGTTTCAGTTATTGTAGCCAGCGTGATAAACACATCATCACCATCCAAAGATACCATGAACGAAGGAGGATCAGCCACCGGCGAATGACACGCAGTAAGGAAGTTGCGTGTTCTTTCAAGTTGGTATGGCCCACCAAAGTCCAGAACGAGTAGTCAATCTATTGCGGTAAACAGGGGTTCCAATTTGTATGGTTTGAGACACTCCATGTTTACCCGTCTCTCTTGAATAAGCTTTTTGCCCATGTATTTGGGTGATCGTGAACATACTCCAGTTGGAGGAGGTGGTGTCGGAGATTCGGTCTGGGACCCACCACATGGAGTCTATCTTGTTCTTTACTGTGTGGGGATCCCACTCTCCAGGGCCCTCGCCCTGCCTTTCGAGGTGACTACCTTTTGTCGGGTGGCTATTGAAGATTCCCCAGGGTCGGATGCTACCCCTTTGTCCTTTCCCATATGGACAGATGGAATCTTGAACGATTTGGGAAGGACGACAAAAACCTGACAAAAAAATGACAAATACCCAAAAGAGAATGGACTCTTGACGTGTTAGAAGGGTATTACCCTATTTGTGGAATGATTTGAGTAGTCTGATGTGGCTCCAATTGATTTAGTCAAGAGAATCGAGCAGAGAAGGTGACTGTTAAACCCTTGAGAAAATAACCCCCTTTTTCATTTTGCTGACTTTTATCGGGCGGCATCTGTCAATATGATCGACCACTGTTTTGATAATATCGAGAGGTTGCTTATCGATTCTATCGAGTCTGTCTTCGATATCATTCTTGGCCACCCGACAATCCATATCCTAATGAACCGTCGATAATATCGACCTTCTATCGATAAATCGAGAATGTCATATCGAAGATGAAGATTTTAAGTTTTCAGCATTCAGACGGATCTTCAAGTTTACTTTTCGTATCTCTATCATCAGTATACTCAGCAAAAATTATGTACACACTCTCTACACAACAAAATTATAAACATTTGAATGTTTATACAAAAATAATGGAGGTGAAGTACCTCAGATATATCATTTGAAGCTTAACAAAAATATTTCCTCATTTTAGCACCGGTTTAGATTCTGATACATGATCTGAACTAATTCTTCCTTACCCAGTTTACTTTGTTAATTGATTTGGGTGGTGATGCAAGGGCATTGCTTCTATCCATATCCTTAAGAGGACTCTTGAAGTTCTATATTTCTCTGGTTGACAATTTGTTAACATGATTTTGACCAAGTTAGGTTGAGTCCTCCTAGAAGTTATGCATTCAAAATTATAATGACCTAAATTACCACACAAATAACATGCTAGAGTTGTTCTGGTTTTGCTTCTAGAAGCAGCAGATTTATCAGTTATGGGAGCTCATTTCCAGTCTTTGATTTATGTTTTTCGTATCCAAGACTGCTTTTATCCTTTCCAAGTCTTCCCATTCCTAACAGTTTTCTAGTTTTTTCGCCACTCTGGGAAAACTTGTAGTTTATCTTGGCTATCTTCTTGGATTCTTCCAAATCAAACAAGAGTGTATGATTTTCATTTTGAAGAAGCATATTTTTGTCTTTTAATTGCTCAACCTGTTTGTTTAGTTTTTCAGACTCGTTTTTAAGAAGGGTATTGACTTGTTCAAGTCTATTATTATCCATATGATATTGCTACAGATCATTTATTAATTGTGTGTTGATTTCTAATGCTTTATCCAAATCTTTCTGCGGTAACTTACCTTTGTTTTTTGTTATTCCGAGTCTCTTAAGGATATTGATGCTATGAATATAGAGTTGATTATAAGCATCTTACATTTTATCCTCTTCGATTTCTTCTTCTTCTTTTCCATTGTCGGATGAAGATGATTCCGTGGCTAGCTACTCTTTCTCGTTCTCTGATTTGGTGGGAATGATTGAAGCAGTGGAGACCATGAGTATTTTCAATGATTTCTGATCTCCATTGCTTTTTGAGTCACTGGATTCTGAATTTCACTCATTTGTATCATTCCACGTGGCAGCCATAGCCTTGCCCTTAGTTTTTCTATTTGAACATTCAGTAGATAGGTGTCCATACTTGTGACAGGCGTAACATTGTGGTTCTTTGGTTCTTTTACCAAATTTTCCTGTAGAAGGTTTATAGTTCACCTTTCACCCTCTAGAAGGTCAGCTACGATTCTTCTGAAAGAATCTTTTGAATTTTTGTGCCAGCAAGACCACTTCTTCATCTTCATCTTCCTTTTCACTTTCACTGTCCACATGAATTGTTTTCTTTGAAGTTTTTAGGACATGTTTTTGAATTTTTGGGATTGTTTGAAGTGTTGTTCAAAAGTTTGTAGGGAACCTACCAATTCTTCTACTTTCATTTCATCTATGTTCCTACACTCCTCAATTGTTGTAACCTTAGGATTAAATCGTTCCGGTAGGGATCTTAGAATTTTCCTACAAATTTTTGGTACCAGAATTTTCTCTCCCAATCCACCCATAGAGTTGCAAATTATATTTAACTTTATGAAAAACTCCATAAATGTCTCATGCTCTTCCATTCTAAGACTTTCGAACTGTGAAGTCAGGAGTTGAAGTTTGGATCACTTCACAGTGCTTGTGCCTTCATGGGTTGTTTCCAATAAATCCCATGCTTCCTTGGATGTCCCACACATACTTATCTGATTGAATATATCCTGGGATACGGCACAGTAGATAGCATTCATAGCCTTGGCTTCATATGTTTGCCTTTCTTTGTCGAATGATGTCCACTTTTCTTTTGGTTTGGGCTCTGTGATTGTTGTGCCACTATCAAGTATGATTTGTTCAGTTGGTGGCACATATCCGCTTTCAACTATGTCTCAAACGTCATGATCCAAATATCTCAGAAAGTAGTGCATCCTAGCCTTCCAGTATGCATAGTTTGAGCCGTCAAATACTGGAGGTCTAGTGACTGATGAGCCCTCTCCATTGGCCATATTTCCAACTTCAGTCAAGATCACTCTCTAGGCGGTGAAGCCCTTAAAGGGAGATCCGCTCTGATACCAATTGAAAAGGCGGTAAAGACCGCACTAGTTGAAGAAGGAATATGCCAATGTGTCTTAGAGGGGGTGAATAGGACATTTTAAAGTTTTTATGATTTATTTAAAAATCCTACTTCACTAATCCTGTGATCATGCAATTATCAGGATTACTCAAATGTAACTCTATTAGCTTCCAAGCCTGGTAGAGGATCCAATCACAAACTATTTTAGAGATAAGCAGTATGCAAGCTAGTTTATGATGGATATGACTGTGTAGGTGTGTATGGTGTGATCAAACGTTCAAATATGGAAGCATTAAAGCAAATCACACAATCATAAGAATAACAATCTCAAACACAGTCATTTTTATAGTGGTTCGACGATCAGTCTACTCCACTCCCGATAACCGCACTCAACCCTTGAGTGTACCGGATTTCACTAAGGAGGTTTCTCAATGGTTCACCTCTAACCTAAGGTTTTAAATTGGGTTCACCTTCAACCTTTACAACCTACACTGAGGCTGATTGTTTATTCTCTCATGAGCAAGGGTCAACACAACGCACCCACTTTTAGGCACACTGGCCAAGGATCTTCCATAAGACCCTACTGGAGGTTTTTACAGGGTTGACCTCAAACCCTAAGGTTTTACACAGTTCACCTCAAATACAGAGTTTTATTGGTTCACTCCTAATAAGATGTTTATGCTCTCCACAGAGTAAGGGTCCACACAACGCACCCATTACGTACACTCCTGCCGAAGGCCTCCTTGAGGACTTCAAAGGGTGAGAACTACTTAAGACCCAATCCTAGAAAGGAATGATCACAAGTGTCTTTTTAGACTCTGGATACTTATAAATAAGCTGATGAGTCCTGTTTAACACAATGCCGAAGATCTCCTCCTCCTTGTTGACGAAGAGTCTTTTGCTCCCTTGATCCGCAACATAAAATGATATACCAACACTTGGCTTCGGGTTGGGTCAAGGTGAAGATGGAATCCTACTCTAAAAATGTTTTCTTATCAGGAAGATAGAACGATTCCAATCTTATGAATTCAAGGCATCCCAGGTTAATGATTTGCCATCAAGGTAGTAGTTGGAGTATCCTTGAATGTGGAAGTTAATTCCCCAATCCAATCTATTGAATGTCAATGATGAGGGTGGATTGGAGGATGATCTCCCTTGAGAGAAATGGCTTTGGATATAAGATATAAGTTGAAACACACAAAATCTCTCTCTTCTTTCTCTCATAGCAATAAAAGACAAGTCCTCTATATATAGGCAAAAAGTTCCAATGGATATAAAACGGTCACATTTATGATAGAGTTCGATATTATCGAGCAGGTTCGATATCATCGAGCGTATACTCTCGATAGTATCGATGGTCTGCTCGATGACTCGAACTCAATGTTATATGCTTTTGAAACTTTTGCCAATTGGTCGATAAATCAAAACTATTGTCGATGTCATCGAATTTCGAACTCTGATTCCATCGATGACAGGTTCGATCCATCGATACTTGAAAAATGAGAGAGACTTGACTTTGAAATATTTCAGGATTTCATGAATGATGGGGGAACCATCGAGATTATCAAAATTTGAATGTCGATGATATTGAGATCCAAGTCGAGGCATCGATAAATCCAGTGAATTTTTCGTTAAGCTTGCTGGACAGTTTACGACCTTAGTCGATGTAATCGACCTAGTGCCAATATCATCGATATTTGAATATCGATTCTATCGAAGGGCCCTCGATCATAGTTAAAAATAATCTGAAATATCTGCTGTAAAAATTGCGCACCCACGATTGATATCATCGATGGACTTCTGATCTTATCTATATTTGATTTCAGATCATATCGGAAGAGCATCGATATATCGAAGGAATTTGAGATTTTTATTAAAAAACAGGGGCGCTGAAAATCTGACCGTCGATCTTAACGAGCTATTTTTTATGGGCTCGAGATTTTTATATCGATGATGTCCATAGGTGTACCGATACATCGATAATTCATCTAGATATGTTGTGAAATTGCTGGACATTTTTAGATCTTATATCGATGATATCAATAGGTGTATCGATACATCGATAAATCTGTCCAGATGAATATTTATTTGTTGAACACTTTTGGTCCCCACATCGATAATATTGTTAAGGTATCGAGGACATTGACAGAGTAGGTCGATCATATCGAGTGTGTTCCAATAAAATCGACAAGGCGAGAAAAACTTAAAGATTTTTCTATTTTGAAATAAGTTTTCTCACCTTAAAACCCTATAATTTTTAATTCATTTTAAGGGTTTTATTCACCTGGTGTTTTGGGTTATGGGATGTGAGGCTTTAGGTTTACCTGTGGCGAGCTTGAACACATCCGGTTGAGGCAGACGCTTGAATTGATCTTCTTATCAGGCTCTGTAAACAATCTGACTCAACACTCACGTAACTTGACAAACCAGTGCACTTTCAATAGCCTGCAATACTACGTAGTATCATCCTGACTTCACTCCAGCTTGGTCATTTCATTCGCATCACATATTGCATTACATCCGCAGCATATGGCATTTTGGGTTACTATGTTTCAGCACTTATATGACCTACACGGACTTAGCAGGATTTACATATTGCATTATACCCTCGGCATCTAATATTTGGTTTTCTTTGACTCCTCATTTGCATAACTGATTTACATTGCTTACTCTGATATTGTATGGCTTATGGACTTATCGGTATCTCCGTTTACTCTAATATTACATTCTAAGCACGCATATTCTGCTCACACACTTTCACCACCCACTAAGCTTTCTATAAGCTAATGCACGATATATGCGTTCAGGTGGCGTTAGGTTTCAGTAGCGTGGAGCGTGGAGCATGCAGCGGACCTCTGGAGCTTTGATTTTCAATATATGTATTTTCCTTTCAGTATTGTATTCAAATGATTATATTAATGGATATGTGATGATGATGTTGCCTTTGTGATTTGGGCAAACATGTAGTTATGCTTCTTACGAGAAAAATGTACGTTGGAAAATCCTCTTGTAGGATCCCAGGATCGAAATCTGGTGTATAGACGCTAGAAGCAGAGAATGGGGTACTACGGAGGCTGTCGGCACTAGATTCGGTGATCGGGATTCCTGTGAGTTCAATCTCCGGGTTTGGGGTGTGACAACAGCTGTTGGATTACATTAGCAAGTTCTGTGGGTCTAATAATGAGGTATGTGTTAATTTGGATCATCCAGATCGTGAGGACCCACCTTGATCATCACGTGTGACTCCACCATCCAGCAGTAAGGACGGTGGGTCCCACATGGAGTCCATATCCAGATCATCCGTCAAATGGACGTCCAAGGCTGGACGTTTAAATAAATAATAATATAATAAAAAAATAAAATTATATATATAGAGAGAGAGAGAGAGGGAAGTGAGGTGGCCCACCTACGTGGGACCCACCTGACGTCAGTGTTTTATCCACCATGTCCCACCACGTGGGACCCACGAATGTATGGGTTGCATCCCACCATCTAGTACGTGGACGGTGGGGACCACCGTGATATATATGTTTTCTTCTCACCGTCCAGATGGGACGGTGGGCCCTCACATGATGTATCTGTTTTGGTATATACCATCCATGCATGTGAAATCCACATTGATTTATGTATTTTATATACACGTTGTTCGGCCGCATCCCACCATGATATATATATTAAATCTATACCGTGCAGTTGTGAGGCCCACTATTGTATATGAGGCCCACTATGTATGTGTGAGGCCCACCTATTGTATATGAGGCCCGTGTTTGAGGTTTGATGAGATGTACACGCAGCTCATTAGATGGGCCCAGTGTGACATACGCGAGGCCCATGTGATGAGGCCCATTGTGATGTATGAGACCCTTGTGTAAAGCTCATTGTGATTATATAAGGCCCATTATGATTGTATAAAGCCCATTGAGATTGTATGAGGCCCATTATGATTGTATGAGGTCCATTAAGATTGTATATGACCCATGAGTGTGGACCGACGTGTTGTATATGAGGCCCATGTGATGCAGCCCACTTGATGTATATGAGGCCTATGTGATGCGGCCACTTGATGTATATGAGGCCTATGAGATGAGGCCCATTGTGATGTATATGAGGCCTATGTGGTGAGACCCATTGTGATGTATACAAGGCCCATATGATGAAGTCCATTGAGAAGTATATTAAGCCCTTGTGTGAGGTCCATTATGATCTATATTGGGCTTTTGTGTGAGGCCCATTATGTTATATGTGAGGCCCTTATGTGAGGCTTGGGCCCCACTATATGTTTGGCCTCATGAGGGCCACTCCTTGGGAGCAACGTTGGTTGAATGTCCACATTGTGACATTCCATTAGGCCTCGTTAGGCCCATTCTTGATATGAGTAGGCCGTCTAGGCCCATCCTTGACATGAGGAGAGTACATCATCATACAACATGCTTAGTATATCTCCATGATCCATGCCCATATGCATCATATCTATGCTTGATATGAGGTATAATTGATCATAGCACATGTCATTGGGTAGATTAATATGAGACTCCCTGAGAGACGGAGTTACCCCACATGAGCGCGCTATACGCGTAGGTTTGATGCATGACTAGATGGTATGACTCATGCATCTCGCATTTTGTGAAATGACTACCATACGCCCTAACGACATCAGGGTCATAGCCTCCACAGGCATATCATGGATGGCCAGATGAGACACCAAAATTTTTTTCTACATGGTGTGTCATAGATATCTCTGGGTGAAAGTCCCTAAACCCTCTTGGTACCAGAGGACGCTCCAATGTCTAGACCGAGTGAAAATACATGAGTGCATAAGGGTTGTATACCAGTAGGCTGCGTCTCCCACTGTGCCGTGGTCGGTTGGAAGAGAGTGTGGCCTTACCCGCCCGAGGGAGTAGGCAATGTTAGGCTGAGTCTGACCCACTCATAAATGGGTCCACTATCGACAAGTCAGGCCGATATTGGTAGACAGATAGTGAGGTCTCTTCCACTTACCCAGTTGTGCACTTGATGGGGCGGCAGGTGGTGTAGAGTGTACTAGACCCTGGTAATTATCCTAGAGATGTACGGTACTGATATATGGACTTATTGAGCAGGAGTTGCATACTCAGTATTTTACTCATTCATTATCCACTCGAGCTGGTGGTGCGCAACTAATTGTTATGTGTACCTTCGCAATGACTAGGATTTCGGTTGGGCTGCGTGACCAACCTGAGGTTAGGAGTTTACCACATTAAGTCTGTCTATCTAAATTTAGGTATGAGACTGGTTTGGATAGAAGTCCCTTGTGATGGACCCCATAACCTGCGATACTACGTACTATCATCCCAACTTCACACTCCAGCTTGATCATTTCATTCGCACCGCATATTGCATTGCATCTTCAGCATATAACATTTGGTTTACTATGCTTTTGTATTGTATAGCTTGAATAAGGTTGATGGTATTATGGACTTGCCAAGATTTACATATTGCATTTCATCCTTAGTATATGATATTTGGCTTACTATATTTCCGCATTATACATACTCTGATATTGAATGACTTATGGACTTGTCGGTATTCCGCTTATATTGATAGTTGTGTGTGTGACACTTACCTTACGCACACATACTTACACCACCCTCTAAGCTTTCTATAAGCTTATGCATGATAGATGCGTGCAGGTGGCGTTAGGTCGCAGCAGCATTGAGCTTGGAGCGTGCAGCTGTTTTTTGGAGCTTTGATTTTTAATATATGTATTTCCCTTTCAGCACTGTATTTAACTGTTTATATTACTGGATTTGTGGTGATGATGTTGCCTTTGTGATTTGGGTAAACTAATGGTTATGCTTCTTACGAGATAGATGTACGTTGAAAAATCCTCCTTGTAGGATCTCAGGATCAGAACCTAACGTATGGGTACTAGGAGTCGAGAATGGGGTACTCGGAGGCTGTCGGCATCGGATTCAGCGATCGGGAATTCTGTGAGCCCATTTTTCGAGTTCGGGGCGTGACAAACTAGCACTAGTTAGCATGCATTCGTCTACACACTACACATCATAAATCGACACTAATTATCATGCATAGGCCCATACATTACCTAAATCAATATCAACACTAGTTAGCATGCATCTGTCTACGCATTTACAAATCATCACTAAGTATCATTCATTCATCTATTCACTATATAAACCATTAATTGCGGCATTAGTTTGATAATTGGCAACCTAAGGGTAATGATCCGCACCTAGAAGTGGTTCGTCGATTTTTAGCATTGCCCCTAGGGTTAGGGTCCGTTGATTAACGTGTCGGTGCCCTCTCTCTTTTTACCAGGCTATTTCCTTTCAAGTGCCTACTTTCAAAGGAGAAAAATATCCATATGATATTTTTGTGTATATACATCAAAAACCAAAATTCAGTTCTCATTAATCATACATTCACAAGTATCTGTGAAGGCCCAAACATGGGTGCTTGAGAGAGATGTGCAGAAAAACTGTGCAGAAATGACCCTTGGCCATTTTGGGCGTGTTACATGATCAGGTCGGCCACCTTTTAGCATACCAATAGGTTCTTTTGGTAGCCCTATGTGTGGCCTTCAAAATCTAAATAGTGTGGTTCACTGGATTTGCACATATGAGTTTTGAGATAAGGCCAAACATAGGCATTTCAATTGTTCTGTGCAGGATTTTCTGCAAAACTACATTCGGTCCTATTTGAGATCTACTCCCCAATTATATGGGGTCCACTACTTTCGAAGGAAAAAATGGAATTTGGTAGAGTTGTATATGGACTTCAAAATCCACAAGGTAACCCTTCTTAATCATGCATATATAATTTTTTATGAAGACTCAAACTTGGGTGCTTAGAAGAAATGTACACAAAAAAGTGCAAAATTAGTTTTGGCTCGATTTTGAGTATGTCCCATGATAACAAGGGACCACCTTTTAGTGTGTCGTGAGGTGACCTTGGTAGTACTATATATGTACTTCAAAATTTATAAGCTGCGACAAACCGTTTGTACAGACAAAATATTTGGTATTGGGCCAAACATAGTATTTTAAATTTCTACACAACTGTGCCTTGCCCCATTTTGAGATCCACTCCCTGATCATGTGGGGTCTTATTTGGCCCAAGTAAAATATAATTTCTCTATTCATTGGTATAGCTTAAATGTTCCAAGTGGTGGCCTACTCATATCTTGTGCATGGGGTCCACTACAGAGGCCCAAAGTTGGTACAAAATGCAAAAATAATCAGACAGTTTTCAACGATAGGGTCTGTCACAACTTAGGGCCCAATTTCCAAACACTTAGGGATCATTCCAGACAAAAAGGTGAGACATCTCATCTCACTGATATAAGACTTAAATATCCCACATAGTGGTACCCTTAACTATAGAGCGTGGGGCCCACTACAAGGTGTCAAAGAGGCCTACATACATACAGTTAAGTACTTGGAAAAATTTCAACAAACTAAGAGTGCAAAGGAAATGAAATAGATCCAATGACAAGTGGGGCCCACATGCTAGCAAACCATAGATAAGAGACACAAAATAATGTACAAGGGTGTCCATATTGTACGAATTAATAAAATGTATAAATCACAAGTGGTCCCACACCCAGGTGGGTCAATAAGAGGATGAATGTTATGTACAACATAAATCCAACATACACATCGAGTAGCACATGAAATGTATTGATCAAATCTCTATGATCAGATTTTCTGTTGGAAAATCTCATCTAATGGATGGTTTAGAAATAAGTTATTTATACTTTATATAGGTTTCCAACCATACAGAGTCTTAGATTCATATGGACCATACAAAACAATCCAAGGTTTATCCTTACAGAAGTATCTATCGGTCCAGAATTTTCTAAATTTTATCATAAAAGAATCTGACCATAGGGACCATACATATGATTATTAAGAGTAAATATCAAATATATCTGACTGTTGGAATCACGGATATGGCCCACACAAGAATGGTCATAACAAGCCACCAAATACATTTTCATATAAGGCCAAGATCTCAGTCGTTCAAACTCCGATAGAAGCTTATTATATACCATTGGAAAGCTGCTTAAATTTTCTACAAATCCAACAGAACATATATTTTTATTGTATTCAATAAAGGAAGTAAAAAATGGTTCTGTTTTTGGCAAATCAGAGTCTTGCATGTGTTGCTGGACAACAGCCAAGTAAAGTTGATGCCACTGATGATTGGACCGTTGGATGACTACAAAATTTGGCCTAGAGTTATCTTATATTGTGGTTCATATCATTCCCAAGTTTCAACTCCGATCGTAGCATGGTTGGTTTTATATTATTTTTAGAAATTGCTGTCAAGATACAAAAATGGGATTATAAGTGAAGGGTGTTGATGCAATTTTCATCATGGTGGACCATACTGACGTGGGCCACCATGCTGACCACCATAGCTATTAATACATGCACCCATGGGGCTCCACACTAGTGGGCCTCACATACATCAAAAAAACATAAAAGGTGGAAAGAGGAGGATGAGAAGGATGGAAGGTGGGGTGTAGACTCACCTTAAATGGATAGATGACTTATGATGATGTGTGGTCCACTCACTATGTGAAAAGGGGGAAAATAAGACAAATTTTGAGACAGTTGTGAACCGTCTCTAAAATCCCTTGGTTTAAAGACGGTTATAAACCATCTCTAAAATTTTAGACGGCTCTTAACTGTCTATAATATGAACCAAAATCGTCTTATAAATGTTGTACGTCCACAAATCATTTAAGACGGCCAAAATCTATCAGTAATTGTGGAGAAAAGACGGTTACCGTCTGGAATAAAAGACGGTCCTTAGCTGTATTATAGGCAGTTATCTGAGACTGTTAGAGATAGTCTGCATTAGAGACGGTCCTTAGACATCTTATAGTGGTCATCTGAGATGGTCAGAGACCGTCTGCATTAGAGACGATCCTTAGCCGTCTTATAGTGGTCATTTGAGATGGTCAGAGACCGTCTGCATTAGAGACGGTCTTTAACTGTCTTATAGTGGTCATTTGAGATGGTCCGAGACCGTCTAAATTAGAGACAACCATTAACTGTCTTATAGCCCCAAAACTGCCTTACCCTTCCACTGCCCTGACTCCCTCACGCAAGGTAGAGCATGCCTTAATACGGGGTTACTATAGGGGCCACCTTGATATTTGTATTACGTATCCAGACCTTCCATTAGTTTCCCACTCTACATCCTTTTAATTTTATTAAAAATCAAGATTTAAGGAAATGAAGTTCAAAAAAAAAAAATTTGAGCTTTTGATAAATAATTGACATTCTGAAAAGGAAAATTGAGAAGTTTAAAAATTTTATGAATTTGAAAAAAAAAAATAGTAGAGAAGCTTAGAAAAACAATTAACAAAGTTTGAGAAATTTTGAGATTTTGAAAAAAAAAATAAATTTAAGAACTTTGAATAAAGTTGATAATTTGTAAAAATAATTAGATTTCCAAAAAACTGATATTTTGAAAAAGAAAATTAAAAATATTAAAAAATTTGTGAAAATTTTGGCTACAAAAAAAAAAAAATCTTTCGAAGAAGAAATTGAGATTTTGTATTTCAATTTTTTTTTTTTTGAAAAGTTCGATAACAAAAGTGAGATTTTGATGATGTGTTGTATATCCAGGGTATAAAAAAGTGTAGATTTAAATCTTAAGTGGACCACACCACCAGAGAGAGTGGTAATATAGTGCCTTGCCATTAAAAATTATAAAGAGCCCGTCATAAGGTTTTAGTAGTGTTTATTTGCAATCCAACTTGTTAATAATGTAAAGAAGATTTGGATGAAGGGAAACTATAAAGATCATATTAATCTAAAACTTTTGTGGCTTTCAAAAGGTTTCTAATTGTTATCCATCACTTTATTTCATTAATTTGTGGTGGTCCAGTTGGGCCTTTGATCTGCCTCATTTTTGGGATCATGCCCTAAAACTATATTTCAAAATTAATGGACAGAGTGGATAAATCACACACATCATAGTGGACCCCACAGATCCCTTGGCTAGACCGTCTGTCTCTACCTCCGTGCAAAGGTAGAGCTCATGCCTAAAAAATTAAGTCGCGCCTTCAAACCACGCCCAATCCACAGGATAAAACAAAAAAAAAAAATTCTCTCTCTCTCTCTCTCTCTCTCTCTCTCGATCTCGATCTCGATCTCGACACTGCTCTCCCTCCTTCTCCCTCAAACAACCGACGCATCTCCCTCTCCCCCTCTCTCAAACAGCCCACACATCTCCCTCTCCCTAGGGTTTTGGTGAACCCCTTACCTAGGGTTTTCTCATTATAGTTTGAGGCTCGAAGGAGGGGCAACCACTCTAGTTTATTCCTCAGCTGGGAGGTAGCAATAGTGGTAATGGCAGAATGCTGCCTTTAGGGTCGTTGATTCGAAAGCGAAAGGTTGATATATTTGGGGGTTTTTGAATTTGGAGGTTTTTTTGGATATAGGGGTTTTCAAAATTGGGGGTTTTCAAATTTGGAGGTTTTTAGATTTAGGGGTTTCCAATTTGGGGGGTTTTCGAATTTAGAGGTTTTTGGATTCAGGGGTTTCCAAATTTGGGGGCTTTCGGATTGATATTCAAAGTGGAGATAGGCTGCAACGACTGGGTTACGGTTTTGAGTTTGTTCTTCTCAATGGTGGATATTTGATTTGTTCTTATTTTTGCCTTTACTTTGAATATCCTCATTTTACGCTGTTCTCTTTGCCAATTTGTGTTTGTAAGCCGTAGATCCGGATCTAGATATGTCAAGACTTGTATATCTAGATCAAAAGCTTCTTAGAAGCGTTGGATCTAGCTATATCGATTTCATTCTGTTGGATTTTTTTAATGTTTTTCGGATCTATGATTGTCTTTGTTTCTCTGATTTGTTGCTTTTTATGCTTCACAGATCAGATTTGATTTTTGTTGCATGTATTAGCTCTAGTTCGTTCATTTAGCTTAGTAGATCTTTTGAATTGATGGTTTTGTGTTTGTTATTATGGCACTATCGAGATTTAGGTTGCAGATCTACACTTACAACAGAGTGTTGGCAACACACCTGCAATACACATTTCATACATGTATGACAATCCAAATTGTCCACAAATTATGGACCCCATTGTGGTTGGACATTATACATTTGATGAACAGATTAAGGCTATACTCCATTCATGGTGGGGTCCTTCTAGTATGGATTGATGTACATGATTCTGTGTATACTTTATATGGCAAACTCATTTCGTAGTCCACTCCTATCTAAATATGATTTGTAGATGTGGTGTTTTTGTTCTTTATTCTCTATTGTATACTTTTGAATCTTTCTCATCTTTTCTTTCCTTCTGGATTATATGGATTTTTTTCCTCAACAAAAAGATTCATTGCTTCATTGCATTCTTCTTACTGCATTGTAGCCCGTTGGTGTATTTTATCCGCTTTCTTCTTTATTCTGTTGGAATATGAAGCCCTTTTTGTGCAAGTATCATGGGCAATTTGAATGAAATCACACATTCATTCATGTAATCACAATCACAAAAATTCAGCATTATTTCTAAAAAGACTCGCGAATTTATTTCCAGATTTTTCAGAAAAAGCAATGATTAGTGTCCAACACAAGCATCTAATAACCTGTTAGAGAATGCAGAGTTGACAAGCTTCAGTCACAAATTGCTTGTTATATAGCTGGATGTAACACCCCAGATTTTTGCTAACTTACAAATAGATGTCCTTAGGCAATGAGTCGATCATGATACCTTAAGGGCCAGTTTGGGTGCGTGAAATAAAGCGTATTACATGGGATGGAATTCCTTGTGAGGGATGCATTTATGACGTGCAGTGATTTTTTGGGTACCAAGGTGTACTCGTTTGTCTCATTCCTAGCCAGGGGCTTGTTTGGCCACCGTGGGATTACAACCATCCCACAAATTACCTAACACGTGCTGTTTGGATACACGGTGGGATTCAACTGGATATCGTAAACGGACGGTACCCAAGATGCTACCCCTGGCCCCCGACCACTGTACACACTATACGACTGGTTACCCAAGACGCTACCCCCAGCCCCGGCCACTGTACATACGATACGACTAGTATGTGGGACCCATGGTAAGAAGGTCCATGCACCTCCCTCTACATTAGGCAAATATGTTAATTTAGACCGTTGATCAGGTGGGCCATGTATTATTTTGATGCATGTAATAATCCAACTGATTGGACAACTCCCACCGTTCATTTGCTGTGATTTTTTGTGGTTGAATGTGGACCGTGGGTTTACTCTGATCAGCTAACTATTTCATATACTAGCTGCTGGACAGAGAACTAATACAGCCTAATCCCCTTCCTTTGGGATGGGGATTAGATCTATATAATAGCTCACAAGATCAGCATGTGATTAGTTTAAGCCACCTCTCTATTACAGGTGAGTGCAATCCAATCATCCATTACATACGAGAGATAACTAAAATGTTTTCGTATCCTGCAGTTATACATGCCATTGAAAAAGCATACTGGAACCCCTAAATATCTGATGTCTACCAAAATTAGAGTGAGAATAAGTGCTGAAACATTGAAACTACAGCTTAATAATTATATATAAGATGAAGAGTATAACCAAGATAGTAACTATTAATGCAGCCACCATGCCCCCGTCATTCGTGTGAGTATCATCTGTTTGAGTACTCTTGCACACCCTGGATCTCGAAATTTCTTGGATCAATTTATTGGCATATGTATGTGACTCAACCTCACCACAAGTCTGGATCATTGACTCACTACTCATACTTGCATGGTTAGAATTCCACCATGCTGTCACATCTTGGAATGATTTGAAGGATTGATGTCTGGCACCACTATATCCTTCCACATGTAACTGTGCCTCGTCTCAAGACATATATATCCCAAGTCGACGACCGTTGACTACAACGTAATATTTACTTGAACCCATCTACAGTCAGATAGACATAACCAAGATACAAAAAATATGCATGTTATATAATTCATAATATGAAAGCATATAAAGTGAATAGCATTGAAAATGGCAGATTAGTTTCACACATAAGAGAATATCAAGCTTGTGGTAAATATCCAAAAACCCTAAAAACAAACGGTTACCAAAAAAGATACAAGTAGAATGCGTATATAGTTATTACATATCCTAATTTGAGATTTACCAAAATGAAATCTAATTAATGTTGTTCCAACCACCAGGTAGAACCCTCACCAACATTTCTATTGAGATCAGACAAAGTTTTTTCAACCAATCGACCCTCCGCTCTGGTCGAAGACTTACGAGAAAGGAGGCTAGCTTCTCATCCTTGGTCAAAAGCTAACCAACCTCGATGAACTTTGGCTTGGTCAGCCCCTGAACCTCCTCGAGGATATCTAGTACTTTAGTAGTACGGATGACCTCTTTACCAAGTCCAAATTTTTGCATTGCCTCTGCCACCCCATCTAGAGATATCCCTAGAACGTCACAGGGATGAGTTGCATGCATCCGTTTCGTTGTCGTACTCTCACCACGACTACTCTCACATTCGGTTCCTCGACTGGGAGTGTTGCAGAATGAGCGATTTTCAGATTCCTTATGGCTTTTATTTGAAGCTCGAAAATTCCCAGCTGAATCCTCGAGATTATCCTTGGAAATATCGATATGTGCATCAGTGTCATCGTCCAGGTCAGTCCATGCTTCATTTAGATCTCGTTGAACACAGGATGAAGTTGCAGCCATGTTCCTGCTTCCTTGGGCGTAGCGGCCTGTTGCATGGTCTGAGCCTACAATCGCCGTCAAATCGTCCAATCGTTCAATCCGCTTCCCACGTAGTTTTTCTGCTCTCGGATGCGACTACATACAAGGAAATGATTACGTGAGTAGATGATAATCAAGTACACATAATTAAAGAGAGAAACTTATGTAACAAATGAAATTCAATGTAAGGGTTGTGAGCGACCATTACCTTGAGGTACTCTTCCCATACCTCGTCTGGGGCCGTGACAACCATACGCTTGCTATCCCACCCAAAACCACTTGCAGCTAACATGTCCTTCACATCATTGTACTCTTGCTTATGATACAACATTCGGTTTTGGACGTTTTGCCAGTTTACAGATATTTCAGTCCTCCTAGACACCTCCTCAGTGGCCACATGATATGCTTCTCGCTTAAATCCATTATCTGCCCTTCGGCCTAAAGCGATTTGTTCTAACAACCTATTGAACAATATCTGATCCATTGTTCTTGTCCACTTGATCTTTGGATCTCGTAATAGAGGCTCAGCAAGCGATTTCACGGTCTTCTCGCGTGGAGAAAAATGTGTCGGTAGAACTGGAGACCTCATCGGGGACTGCGTCGGCGTAGGTGTACTACTTACCCAATTGTCAGACATATCACCTAATGTGTGGATGAACAAACTATTATAAATCGAATAAAGAGTACAATACATAGTTTTACTAGCAACGATTCATGTATTGAAGAGTATATAATTGTACCAAGTGAATATGTAAGTCCAAAATGACGGTGTTCAAATAAACCATATTTTACTTATACATATATGTGCCTATCCGATAAGTCAATGCATTTAATAATAAGGAGCCTATCTATTCATACTATTCATTTGGGTGTCTGTCCACATACGCTCTGTAATTTCATCACGAAGTTTAATCCATGCCTCTTTCTCCCGCTGTGTCACTTGAACTAGCCACTGTCGCTCATCCATTCTTGATACCTCATTTGGTGTAGGATTACTCTCTACATCCCCCACGGGTATACCAACATCGTCTAAATCTCATTCAGTTTCATCTTCCTGACAAATGAAATTATGTAGTACAGAACAAGCTACTACAATCTTAACCTGTGTTTCAAATGGATATTGCGCAGCTATCTTCAAAATAGGAAATCTACCCTTCATTACACCGAAACAACGCTCAATTGCATTTCGCAATTGAGCATGTCGGTAGTTAAATAGCTCCTTCTTATTCATGGGTGCTCTACCAGTTCGATATTCTTGCAAGTGATATCGAACACCACGGTAAGGCACCATCAATCCAGGTGAGTGAACGTATCCCACGTCGACGACAAAATATTTTCCTACATTGCATAAGAGTTATGATTTTGGGGGTTAGTGTGCTGAGAATGATGTTACGATGATTAATATGGAACAAGTACTTGTGATAAAACAATTACCGTGTGGGACAATTAGTGGATCATCACTTCTCGTCAGAGCGTTATGTAGGACCCGTGCATCCGAAGCAGAACCCTCCCAACTAGCTAGCACGTATAAGAATGTCATGTCAAACGAACAAGCAGCAAGCACATTTTGTGATACGATACCCTTCCTATTGCAAAAGCTTGGGTGTTTGGATGCTTCCACGTGAGCAGGAATATGCGTCCCGTCTATTGCACCAACACAATCCTATGCAGCATGATATCGAATTTCACTTATAAGATATTCTGAAAAATATTAACTTACTTCAACATAATAATGGAAAAGCCTTCTCCATATCAAAAATGGTACCTGAAAATAAGGGGCCCAGTAAGGATTTGATTGAATCTCGGTGGGGGTATCAGTACCGGCCTGCTTAATAAATTCAGGATACAAAGACACTATCGCATCAAGCACCCAATGAAAGTGACGACTTACGGTTTCACCTGAACATATAAACCTATGTCCTATTACACGATTACGCACGTTATGTCCAATTGTATGGAGGAATATGACTAATTGCTCCTCAAGACTAACGTTACAAGTATCGCGTAGTTGCGTTCTATCACGCAGTATCTTACATAGTGAGAAGAAACCTTCTCGTTTCATCCTTAACTGCATAACACAGTCCTTGTCACTTGCACGAATGATGGAGCTGATAAATCTTGCCCGCTCGTCATCCCCTTGACGTGGCGGTGTTCTTAACATATAGTGGCGATAATATTCCCCAACTGCAGCGACACATGCAGCCATCGCGAGCACCACCATGGTCTCGGCCATCTCTTCTTCATCGTCGCTATCCATCGTCTAAACCTCACCTACACTTACGGAGACAAGATACCATGAAATCACCACGTAAAGCCCTACTTGAATATTTGGGTTAAGCACGTAAAGCTATAGGTGGCCACGTAGGGTTTATTTGATAGTGCATCCAAATACACCCCTAACTTCTTCAATCATTTTGTGTTTTAGAGGAGGAGGTATCTAATATTAAGCTACATTGGATAGTGGAACCCTCCATTGCCATCAGATTTGATGATAGGAACGAGTAACTATTATACAATGCATAAATGGCTGGCCTCTTACAGTTGTTGACGTCAGATCTGGGCAAAACCATATCCACCAGCATTAGAAGGTTTGGCACCTATGTACAATTCATAGGTTCTATATTGTAGCAAGACTCATGGTAAGGTACGAGCAACTGGTCATTGCCAATAAAACTGAATTCAATGAGAAGTGTCACGTAACTTATATTTCACTTAAGAGAAAGAAGAGAAATGTCATCAGCACCCACTGACCAATAATTACTCACATCCTTTATACTTTTGGCCATATAATGGTACAAGTTGGGCTATTGTACGCATGAAAGTAGTAAGGATAGGTGTAAATAGTGGGCTCCAAAAAGAAATAGGTGGATTGAGAGCATTTTGTTAGCAGTGTTAAAGGGTGACTATCAGGATTTCAAAGTGTAGCTAATGTGCACTGAGTGAGCTTAACTGCAGTTGGTTACACCATAAAAGGTTGTACCTAAGCTAATTAAAGAGTTAAGAGTGTCACAAAAATTGTGTCGTGGTCACATTTAATATATAGGGAGTGTAAAGATACGTGACATTTACCAACTGATAAAACTGATCGGCTTTAGATATGGAATTTTTTTCAGCTTTTGAAAATTGTAATGAATTTCTTTAGATTTTTTGTGTATGTAGTATCACATACAAACATCAGAGGCATGTTTGAAGCAAGTTAATCTGGTTAAAAATATTTATTACCAATTTACAAATGTTAAGCCTTCTCAATTCAATTAGGACAAAGTCTACCCATAAGGGCTATCCTCAATGTTAAGGCCTTCTCAATTCAATGTTAGGAAGCGTCCACCGAGATGTGGTCCGCTGCTTTCCCCACTAAAAACAACCTCTTTATTTAGGAAAATAAAGTTATGCATACTTGTGTGACTTGCTTTCTGCATTGTTTGTTCAAACAAAGAATACATATGCAACAGGGCCTTCGTCATGTGATACTTTCATTCAATCATTTTTTGGTTTTGAACAACGACTCTTTTGACATAGGATGGCTGTAAGTATGCCTCAAATTAAGGATAATGAAGGATATTGAAAGAAATATGAATGATTTCAAAATAAATTCTATGAAAACATGAACCAAAATAAAAGATACAATCTATTTGTATTAGGGGTCGTGATAATCACACCTTTCAGAATTGAGTGAAGCAATTTGGGTATTGAATACTTCTTCAGTTGTTGTACTTTCTGCAACAACAAGTACAATACTGAGGAAAGATATTACTGTTCTTCTTTCATAAAAAAAAAAAAAACAACAACAACAAAAAAAAAAAAAAAAAAAAACAAAACAAAAGCAAAAACAAAAACAAAAACAAAAACAGAAGGAAAAAAGAAAAAAAGAAAAAAACAAATCTTCAGACAACACTGAGGTCGGTGACCTATTTTGAGATTTGAAGAAAAGCTATCATTAGATAGATGTCAGTATGGTACATGCGAGCGAGATTAGAGATTGAGCCAGAAGATAACATCATCACATCCACCAAACGGAAAGCTTGACATTCACATATGTGTGCCACACTGGAAGCGTTCACATATGTATACAGGAGAGAATGAGTGTAAAGTTTTGGGGGTTGTTTTTAAGGCAACCGAGGACGATATAGGGGTAGGGTCCCCTTATAATCTTTGGTGATTATGCATTGGTCTTCTCCTCACTCATTGTCCAATGTCTATGCTTGGAGGAATTATGGTTCTTCATGGGAAGATATGTATGGTATCCTCCGGTTCTTACAAGCAGGGCCTCCTATAGATGACATGCCACAAAGATCTCCTATCGGCAACAGTCATAACCATTTGATCAGTGAACTACAAATTAAAACATCTGTAGCAGTCCACATTTAGTGAAATTAAAAAAAAAAAAAAGAAGCCATATAATATCCCGTTGCTTATAAAATTAAAAATATATCAAAAGAAAAAGCCAATGCTTGGATGTCTGTGATCTTCGGATCTGCGTCGGCTTTAGAGGCACAGACCATCTGCTGTTAGGCCCATCATGATTCAGTCACTAGACTATGGGGCCCATTTATATGGACATAGGGCACAAGGATGCTTCACATATACTCCCACAATATTTATCACATAATTCCTCTTATATTTTTACCGTTTGAGGATGTATTTTAACCATTGATCAGCCCAAAAAAATAGACTGTTGTCACTAGATTTTTCCAACATTCCTTCAGTAATTATTTTTTCTTAATGACATATATCAAATCATTAAACCACAAACTAGATCTATCAAGAACAAGGCTGGAGGGGACCTGAAACATATGCACACACCTCTAAATGGACGGGTGCATGCACACGTGCACACAGAAAGCTCCTGAACTTTCTGTTTGCAGAATGTCGCTCTTGTGGGTGAGAGTGGCAGCGGGAAGATGACGGTAATTGACTACTACAGAGGTTCTATGATATTGATTCTGGCCAGATATTGTTGGATGATGTGGAAATTAGAATTTAAAAACTACTATGGCTTCGACAACAGATCAAACCATTGGCATAGAAACAGATCAAATATATCCTACTAGGTGTACTAACCTCAACAGATCAAACCATTTGGTTCAACCAATTGACATCAAACCTTAACATTTTATGCTCTCAGCTATTTTCAAGGTCTTAGCTTTCTAAAGACCATCCAAACAAGGCTCAGATTATATACATATGTTTACTACAGCATCTGTGTGTGTGGCTAAATGCACATAGGTGTAGGGGCTAAAGGCCTTCACATTCTTATGACAACCATATCAACCAAAAGCATCGACTCTCAAGGAATAAAAAGATTTACAAGGGGAATGAAAATACCTCAATAAGATATGCATGATCAAACTTTGGTCATGCTCCATATAGCAACCAAGAAAACAGAATTATACATCTAAAAATCATCAAATAACCCCAAATCCCAACTGGTTAGTAACCAATATACTCATAGAAGAACGTATCTGATCTCATGTAAGCAACCTAAGAATATGGAAATACACAGCCATTTGCACGCATGCAACGAATCATACCTTTGGTTGGAGATACCTCTTCAAATTGAAGTGGAGGATGATATATATCAGGACAGAGATTCCGAAAACCAGCCTTCCGATTGCAAGGATGGCAACTATTGCCCAGGGTAAGTTCCTTCTTCCTCCATCTACCAAGAATCCTGCCAAGGGGTTAAATAACCCACGTAATCCCACCATTCCTACCCGTTTCCTGCAATTACATCCGATGGGATGGAAGAAGACGGACGCAGGTCTTCAGTCCGTACGCAGCAGGTGAGAAGATAAGCTGAAACCCATTGCGCGGGCTCCGGACGATGTTATGGGGGAGGAAAAGGGTGCGGCTTGTGAGATACGAGAGATCGAGAGGCGTATCTCGGTGGGATATCGAAATCCCACCGACTCCATCGCACCTGTCAGAACTTCTTAAATCGCGGAGAGACGGTCGCCATCCAAACAGGAGTCCGTCCATCACATCAGGGATTAGCAGATTCAATCCACTGTAATACGCCTTACAGCAGTTACCCAAACTGGGCCTAATTGACTTCTTAGAACTCAATCCTAAAGCCTCAAATTCCCTTTCAATCCTAAAGCCTAATTTCCTTTAAAATCTCACCTTTCACCACCTTGTTCTTCAGATTTTTCTAAGTACTTTCGCATTAGACACAAATCCTAAAGTTTAAATGATAAAGAACAATACTTAAACTAAAACTTATTGTAAATAGTAAATACATAAATAAAATGGGCTTTTGACCATTAACCTTATGGAACCTCACAAAACGAATAGGTTATTTGGAAAGATCAGCCTCTGCCTTGTTTTGTTGTAATTAGGGCATAATTTAGTTAAGTACTAAATTAAATAATCAGTATAATTGGCTTGAACCACTTTAAATACGATCTGTAAGACCCAAAACGAAATGAACTGTTAACACCACATTACCTTAAAATCTAGAATCAATCTCTAAACCCCGTTGAAGCTTCATATCGGACCTGGACCGCGCATCGAAAGTCCGATTGCTGCGAAACTATACGAATATGACCACCTTATTGGGCTTGACTACCATCCTGAAAATCAAGTCCAAATAGTATCCCGAACCGCACAATTTGAGCCTGTAGCATGTGTGAGAAATGCGAATATCTTTAGAAAATGAACTGAAACTTAAGTGAATTAAGTCGTTCACTTGCGTGAAGAATCTAAGGATTCTGACTGTCGAAATCTGACCCAATTACACCCTCGGATCAGGAAAAATTTCTAACACATGTCAGTGCACTTGTCGCTCTGATCGAGTACCGGTGACCGTTAAACTGAAACTGGTCCGCCATGGTTGATCTGTAAATCCAATCGGACTGAAAATCTAACTCGACCTGGATCCAATGTCAGGGAGCTTAAGTCCAACCACACGCAGAAAAGGGTCCTTCAGAACAGCTCCGTTGAGCCGAAACAGTCAGGTTTTACCTATAACCTAAGTATATCATGGCCCTGGGGCCATTGAGGTCGATTTTGGGCCTATATAAGGACCTTAAACCCTCTCTCTCCCTTCACATATGAATTTTTAAACTATAGAGAGAGAAGAGAGAAGAAAGAGAAGGAAAGAGAGCGAAAGTGAGAGGTAGAGTTAGGGTTTGTTCTCGGGATTCAATCCCGCCGTTCCACGTGCTTAGCTACCACTACCGTATCGCTATTCCAACGATATTATATTTTCAGGTAAGAAATCCTAACCTTAATTTGTTTTAAGGATTCAGATAGTGTATGTGATGAAATAGGTAACCTATTTCATACTATAGGTTGTCGTTGTGCCGTAGACGAAGGCGGAGTGTTCAAACTGAATCCGTTACGAGTTTACCGGTGAAAGGGGCGGACTATAAACGTTTAGGTTATGGTTTTCAAGGCTTTCAACGTCGGTTAATGATTTATAACTGATTTGGGTGCCATTTTACATGCTAAATGCGAAGATTCCTTCACCTTACGGATATATATGAACTATTTCGAGTATAGTGTATCCCATGTGTTAGTTGAAATGATTAAATGCGTATAAAATTTGGATTCGTGTTTGACATGATTATCCGTCGTGGATATGGGGTTATTGGATGTGCGACAACCCCTTGGCGAAAGGACTTGCCCTAATACATGTTATGGCCAACATACGTCATGTATGTTATAGTGTGTAATCTAAATGTTTATTGAAATGATTGAATGAATATGGATTCATGATTTGTGCTTGCCATGTGTATGGAATGTAAGAATATGATTGACATGTATTAGACAACTCCTCGGTGAAAGGATTTGCTCTATTATATGTTGAAATCAACATATGTCATGTATGTCGGTTATGTGTAGTCTAAGTTTTTGACAAAATGCTTAAATGAGTTGTTGCTAGATGAACTATAGTTAATACGGTAGTTGAGATAGGATTCTCAACCACCTTAGCTATGTACATAAATTCCTTTAAGTAGCTGTAAATTTATATGGTGTGTTTGAGTAGAATATGTATATGTAACATGGCATGTTATATGTGTTTCATTGTATTTTCAAATGCAATCCATGGTTGCAATGGTTGTTAAGTGTTGTATGATTACCACATGTACATATTTCTTACATCATAATGTGTCTGGGACTACGATGTAGTCCAGGCAATCGGTAACAATTCCTGCTTGAGTGGTCGAGCTAGTCTCACCACATTTGATGTGTTCGGTGAATCCGAGTCATACGATGATTGTCGACAGTGGTTAGCGCTCCATGTCGATTAATTCAATGTATGCTCATACCAATCGAATTTGTCAAGTAACCCGATTGACCCGATGTATGTTCACCATGTATGGATGCTATTGGTTGAACCTATGGTACCAAACTCACCAGTGAAAATCCCATTTAAACCTTGATACCTCGATCCGCTAAGACTCATGAACTGGGCATGGTGGTATGGGACACCGTGGTCGAGCTGTCAGCCTACGCCGAGGTGATGAACCCACCCATAGTGAACAGTGAGCAACACCACCTCGTGAGCCAAATACGGTGGTATGGGACACTGTATTCGAGCTATCAACCTACACTGATCAGGTGACGAGCCCTTTGTAGTGACCTCGAGCACAATCTGAGACTGCGTTGAGGCGATGAGTCTTTCCGTAGCAACTAGAGTATAAACTAGGCCTACATTGACAAGGTAACGATCCCTTTGTAGTGACCTAGAACCTCAACATTGTATGAGATTTGCTAGGATTGATGACCCTAGAATGGATCATTGTTTGAGAATTGATATAAGGGAGGTACCTTATCTTCCCAACACTGTTGTATAAATCAATCTAATTAAGTATTGGCTAACATGAGCATGCACCACACTGCATGTGCTTTGGCAAGGAAGAGCACTTTCGAGAGGTTGCCATACGCGTCATGAGATGAAGACGCTGAGGGAGTGTAGGCGAGGGCATGCATCATTAATACATATTATGTTTGCATTAATCAAAGTACTTAGGGATGCTTGATTGTATTAATTTATCATTACTGCTTGATTGAATTGATAGCATGTTAACGTTTGCCTTATAATTCCACTGAGTTGATCACTCACTTCCACGTTATGGGACCGTATTTTAAACACCAACCAGACCCTGTTTTAGTTTTAGATGATGGCGATGCTTACGAAGCAGAGTCAGACTTTTATGATGGTGAGGTGGGTTTCTCCTATATGCAGCTATTAGGCGGGTCTATGTAGACCATGTTCTGATCGACAGGGTTACAGGGTTGCTGATTAGATGTCATTACACTTATTATTTTACACTTTTGGAACACCCATGTATATTCATTTTGTTCATTTTTGGAGTATACATATATATATTTAATATGGTAACATGTTCACACTCTGGAGACTTACAACATTTTATATATTTTATATATCTATCATAGTCTTCCACTTGCGTAAGTTAACTGTCTCTAGAGTATAATATGTTGATTTGGTATAATCCACTCATGTTTAATGCACTAATACGAACAATATTCAATTATCATTATCTATGTTGCATAAGTGATGCGTTGGAACTCGGGAGCTGAGCTTCTGCTAGACCCCCGATTTTCAGGGCGTTATAAGATTGTATCAGAGCATGATTTAGATTAAACTGGACCTGGGTGATGGTAACACGACGCGTTCTGATACACTCTGACTTAGGAAGGGGGCGATGAAATCTAAAAACAACATTAGAATTTTAAGTTTCGCCAACAGGCGAGATTAGCTACAGTAGTTTAGCCCATACACATTCAAGATCATGCGAATGGATCTCAATCACATTTAGACCATTAGTCGACGAATTGGAGTTGTACTTGATAATTTTGAACTTGAAACAAATCCAAAAGGTGCGAATACATGCATGTACAGTTAGGAAAAACGGACCAAAACCAAGAAATTTATAGGGGAGTAATGAGATAACTAGGACCTTGGGAATGAGGATTATATAAATAACAATGACCATCAAATGTTAGGACGTTTAGAGTTTTGGACCTAGAGTTGGTACTCCTAGATTTCGAAAGATCTAACGATATAAGAAATCCAATAAATTAATAACGTGAACCCTAGAACCTCCTTAGCTGGTACGGTCATGTGTGTAGTGCTTGAGCGCAGCTAAATTCAAGTTCAGGTAACTCAATTCCAATCTGACGACCTTTGACCCTAAGTGATAAAATAATTTCTTATATTAGAAATGGTATGAAATCATCTAGCGTATGAGCATAGACTTTGGATTACAACTATTAGATTTCAGCTACTCCCAAGTTAAGACTAGGATACTGGTTATACTAAGGAATGTAAAAGGTCTAATTATGCTAAGATAATTGAAATATAGACTTAGTTGTCTTGATTAGGTTAGAGTGAGACCTCATTCCGTCTTTGAATCCCCTTAGACTTATGGGCTTCTTTAATAACTCTTAGGAAGCTTGTTTTAACTTAGAAACTATTCACACATAGAGAAACTTATATATCCCTCAGATTGAACGTTAGGTCAAATCAACATGCCCCTTAAAATTGCCTTACCAAGGACTTGTTATAATCGGGAACGAGGAGTAGAGAAACTATATATAAGCGAAGTATTCACGGTTTGAATCAAATTCTCAATCCTGGTAGTTGCAATGAACTCAATGCTTTGATCAAGCAGAAGATCAGGATCAACTAGGATTAAGAACAGATACGACAAATTTTTTGTCCTAGCTAGGCAGAAGGTCAATGTATCCGGCTCAGACCCACTACACAACTTTCCTTTCGTGTTCGCCCGACCACTTACAACCAAAAGTTTATTACTTCGTCTTTGAGAAGTGTTAAGAATATATAGCCAATAGAGATTTTTCTATCTAGGCCCAAAAAATTTCTCAAATGGACAATAGATAGTTAGGAATTAGGTCCCGAACCACAGACCATTCTGGCATCTATATTGTGCATAGAAAGATAGTTTGCTCATTAACCTATTTTGTCCAAATTCCTTATGTACTAATAATCTATAGATTAACTTACAGTATTAAATCGGACCTGATCAGAAAAGGTAAGTCGGGACTGTGGCAAAAGTCCTTTGGTAGAATTGGACTTGTCACAAACTCACACCCGTCCCTGAAATCAACCACAACACCCATTATTTTTTTAGCTCTTTTCTATAACCATAGGTACTAATGCCATATTACATATCATCGATGGAAGGAAGACCAATGTATTGGGAGATCGTATCCCATTTCATGTCAAGGACAGGTCCTAGATTACACCTTGTTCCAACATACGGATCAGGACATAGATTCTTAAGCCTTAAGAGTAAAATTAATTTTTAAGGGGGGTAGAACATTATGAGTCCAATCTACTTAGGTCAGCTAATACATCCGTTGGATCAGAGTGGCGCAGTGGAAGCGTGGTTGGCCCCTGCCCCACTGGCCCAGGATCGAAGGAAATTGATCTAGGTTATACGTATGGTTAGGTCATTAAATAGGATCTGAATCTTCCTTAAAATGTCAATAATGAAGTATTTGAAGGAAAGCAATTAGGGTTCAAATATTCAACCAATTCATATTAAAGAATAGGCCTAACAATAGATGTAGCTGAATCGCAATAGCCAATGTCAGTGTATCTACATGGTGCTCGTTGAATACAATAGGAGCTTTAGCCAATTTCAAGGCGAAACAGTTTTAAGGAGGGTAGACTAAAGTGACCCAGACTAGCATAAATAGTATACACCCTACCACGCATATAAACTTGAAACCCATAAAGCTTAAGTAAAATGAATAATAGAATTTGCTCTCATTACCCTTAGCCAATTTCGGGGATGAAATTATTTTTAAGGGGGGTAGATTGTAACACCCCGAATTTTTGCCAACTTGGAGATAGATGTCTTTATGCAATGAGTCGATCATGATACCTTAATTAACTTCTCAGAACTCAATCCTAAAGCCTCAAATTCTCTTTTAACCCATTTCCTTTAAAATCTCACCTTTCACCACCTTGTTCTTCAGATTTTTCTAAGTACTTTCGCATTAGACACAAATCCTAAAGTTTAAATGATGAAGAATAATACTTAAACTAAAACTTACTATAAATAGTAAATACATAAACGAAATGGGCTTTTGACCATTAACCTTATGGAATCTCACAAAACGAATAGGTTATTTGGAAAGATCAGCCTCTCCTGCCGTGGGGCCTTATTCTATCGTAATTAGGGCATAATTTAGTTAACTACTAAACTGAATAATCAGTATAATTAACTTGAATCACTTTAAATATGATCTGTAAGACCCAAAACGAAATGAACCGTTAATGCTACATTACCTTAAAATATAGAATTAATCTCTAACCCCGTTGAAACTTCGTATCGAACCTGGACCGCGCGTCGAAAGTTTGATTGCTGCGAAACTATACGAATATGACCACCTTATTGGGCTTGACTACCATCTCGGAAATCAAGTCCAAATAGTATCCCGAACCGCACAACTTGAGCCCAGAGCGTGTGTGAGAAGCGCGAATATCTTTAGAAAATGAACTGAAACTTAAGTGAATTGAGTCGTTCACTTGCGAGACAAATCTAAGGATTCTGACCTTTGGAATCTGACCCAATTACACCCTCGGATCAGGAAAAATTTCTAATACATGTTAGTGCACTTGTGGCCCTGATCGAGTACCGGTGACCGTTGAACTAAAACTGGTCCGTCACGGTCGATCTGTAAATCCGATCAAACTGAAAACTTAGCTCGACCTGGATCTAATGTTAGGGATCTTAAGTCCAACCGCACATAGAAAAAGGGCCTCCAGAACAGCTCCATTAAGTCAAAACAGTCAGGTTTTAGCTATAACCTAAGTATACCATGGCCCTGGGGCCATTGAGGTCGATATTGGGCCTATATAAGGACCTTAAACCCTCTCTCACCCTTCACATACTAATTTCTAAACCGTAGAGAGAGAATAGAGAAGAAAGAGAAGGAAAGAGAGGGAAAGTGAGAGGTAGAGTTAGGGTTTGTTCTCGGGATTCAATCCTGCCATTCCACGTGCTTAGCTACCACTACCATATCACTATTTCAGTGATTCTGATTCCATTTTCGTGTAAGAAATCCTAAACTTAATCGGTTTTAGGGATTTAGATACTGTATGTGATGAAATAGTTAACATATTTCATACTATAGGTTGTCGTTGTGCCGTAGACGAAGGCAGAGTATTCAAACTGAATCCATTACGAGTTTACCGGTGAAAGGTGTGGACTATAAACCTTTAGGTTATTATTTTCAAGGTTTTCAATGTCGGTTAATGATTTATAACTAATTTGGGTGTCATTTCACATGCTAAATGCGAAGATTTCATCACTTTACAAATATATATGAACTATGTCGAGTATAGTGTATCCCATGTGTTAGTTGAAATGATTAAATGCGTGTAGAATTTGGAATCATGTTTGACATGATTATCTGTCATGGATATGGGTTTGTTGTATGTGCGACAACCCCATGGCGAAAGGACTTGTCCTAACACATGTTATGGCCAACATAAGTCATGTATGTTATAGTGTGAGTCTAAGTTTTTGTTGAAATCACTGAATGAATATGGATTCATGATTTTGTGCCTGCCATGTGTATGGAATGTAAGAACATGATTTATGTGTATTAGATAACTCCTCAGTCAAAGGATTTACCCTATTATATGTTGAAATCAACATACGTCATGTATGTGGGTTCTGTGTAGTCTAAGTATTTGACAAAATACCTGAATGAGTTGTTGCTAGATGAACTGTAGTTAATAAGGTAGTTGAGATAAGATTCCCAAATATCTTAACTATGTACATAAATTCCTTCAAGTAGTTGTAAATCTATATGGTGTGTTTGAGTAAAATATGTATATGTAACATGGCATGTTATATGTGTTTCATTGTATTTTCAAATGCTATCCATGGTTGCAATAGTTGTTAAGTGTTGTATGATTACCACATGTACATATTTCTTACATCATAATGTATTTAGGACTACGACGTAGTCCAGGCAATCGGTAACAATTCCTGTTTGAGTGGCCTAGCTAGTCTCACCACAGTTGATTCATTCGGTGAATCGAGTCGTACGATGATTGTCGACAGTAGTTAGCGCTCCATGTCGATTAATTCAACGTATGCTCATACCAATTGAATTTGTCAAGTAACCCGATTGACCCGATGTATGTTTACCATGTATGGATACCATTGCTTGAACCTAAGATACCAAACTCACCAGTGAAAATCCCGTTTAAACCTTGATACCTTGATCCACTAAGACTCATGAGCCAGGCATGGTGGTATGGGACACCGTGGTCGAGCTGTCGGCCTACGTCGGGGTGACG
Organism: Magnolia changhungtana; assembly: GCA_030180095.1. NCBI lineage: Eukaryota > Viridiplantae > Streptophyta > Magnoliopsida > Magnoliales > Magnoliaceae > Magnolia > Magnolia changhungtana. Next base: position 1,105,834 of record JASAUF010000344.1, on the reverse strand, counting down.
AACCCACCCGTAGTGACCAGTGAGCAACAACGCCTCGTGAGCCGAATACGGTAGTAAGAGACACTGTATTCGAGCTGTCGGCCTACACTGATTAGGTGACGTGCCCTTTACAGTGATCTTGAGCATACTCTGAGACTGCGTTGAGGCGACGATTCTTTTCATAGCAACTAGAGTATAAACAAGGCTTACACTGATTAGGTGACGAGCCCTTTGTAGTGACCTAGAACCGCAACATCATATAAGATTTGCTAGGATTGACGACCCTAGAATGGATCATTGTTTGAGAATTGATATAAGGGAGGTACCTTAGCTTCCCAACACTATTGCATGAATCAATCTAATTAAGTATTGGCTAACATGAGCATGCACTGCACTGCATGTGCTTTGGCAAGGAAGGGCACTTTCGGGAGGTTGCCATGCGCGCCGTGAGATGAAGACACTGAGGGAGTGTAGGCGAGGGTATGCATCATTAATACATATCATGTTTACATTAATCAGAGTACTTAGGGATGCTTGATTGTATTGCTTTATCATTACTGCTTGATTGAATTGATAACATGTTAACCTTTCCCTTATAGTTCCATTGAGTTGATCACTCACTCCAACGTTACGGGACGGTATTTTAAACACCAACCAGACCCTATTTAGTTTCATATGATGGCGATGCTTATGAAGCGGAGTTGGACTTTTATGATGATGAGGAGGGTTTCTCCTATATGCAGCTATCAGGCAAGTTTATGTAAACCATGTTCTGATCGATGGGGTTTTAGGGTTGCTGATTAGATGCCATTACACTTGTTATTTTACACTTTTGGAACATCCATGTATATTCATTTTGTTCATTTTTGGAGTATACATGTATATATTTAACCTGGTAACATGTTCACACTCTGGAGACTTACAACAGTTTATATATTTTATATATCTATCATAGTCTTTCGCTTGCGTAATTTAATTGTCGCTAGAGTATGATATGCTGATTTGGTATAATCCCACTCATGTTTAATGCACTAATACGAACAACATTAAATCATCATTATCTATGTTACATAAGTGATGCGTTGGAACTCAGGAGCTGAGCTTCTGCTCGACCCTCGATTTTCGGGGCATTACACTGGATCATGCAATACACTTGTCGCATTCATCGATTACATAATGTTTCCCTCTTATTTCTCAGATTAAGGTTAGGATGAGGCAGATTCCACATCCTCCTATTTATTCTTCTCTTTCCTTCGTATCCTGAGTTTTCTTAGTCCTATGAAAAATGTTAAAATTGTTGGTTATTTATTATTTAATAGTTAGCCAAATATTAATAATTTAGTACCATATTCGTGTAGCCATCCTCAAATAGTTGGGATAGTCAGTACCATATTTGTGCACCAAATATGTTTGATTTGTTGAGATATTTCTCATGAACCCAAATATTCTTGGTTGTTATGTAACACTGTAACTAGTTTTTATACTTTGATTTGCTGAGATTTCGTCTCTGTTGAGCTCCGTCAATGTGCGTAAGAAGGGTAATTTGATTCTGCATACAACATATGAGGAGGGAGCGCAGAATGTAGTGGTGGAGCGCATGTATGTATTTATCCTGTTTAATTTTGGAAAGGAGAATTATATAATACTCAGGCTCATACGATGCTTCTCGATACACCAGCATTCAGAATCTAGTATATTGTGCATCCCATTGTCTCCAAGTCATAATCTCAATATCAAATTGGTTGAATAATCCTAACGTCTGATTCATGGACACCTTTTTGTGGAAATACGACAGTTGGTTTAGTTTTTTTTTTTTTTAATTTTTTACTGTGCAATCCATGTCCTCCAATTCAAAAGTCAGATGATCCGACAAGCTTAATTTTTTATTCACGATACATATATACTGGGTTCTATAATTTGGACATTTAATTTGAGTAGTTGTATGCCTTGTGTGCAATTTCTCTAGTAATTTGTAAGCGCACGAGTATCATCCATTACACTCTGCCATAGTATGAAAGTTTTGCTCTTTAGGAAGATGGTTTTCTGGATTCTATTAATGTGTTTCTATATAAATATCATAACTCTGTTGTGTTCTCTTCTTTTCTGGTTTTTTAATCTTATAGGATTTTGTTTTTTTTTTTCCTATCCCTTTTTATGTTTTGGATTTGGTTATTAATTGAACTTTAAAAATGGTTCTTATTTAAGAGATACTATCTTGGGCTTCTGTTTCAATTTCCACAAGAGGTTTATGGAGTCAGTAAACTTTTTTTTTTCATTAGATGTTGGATTTTGATTATTTTTCTCCTTTTGTAAATGGCATGTTTTGATGAATGCATTGAATAGGGTTAATTTTATTTTGTGTTTGAAGTTTGTGAATTCCTGTGTGGGGCTTAAGTGGTCCCACCTATGATTGAGTTGGACCATTTGGAATTTTATAGAAGGGGAGTTAATTGGTACTCTTGCAGTGTGTAACAGTTGATGTGCAGGCACTCAAAATTTTTATCATGTGGCAAAGGCATACATTAACTCAAAATTAAACCATCAAAATTTTTATCACATGGCAAAGGCATACATTAACTCAAAATTTTAATACTCTTGATCTCCGAGCATGGAAATTCATTGAACTCATACTACTGGCAGTTCCATTTCACTGTCCTTTTGGATCACTCAATATTGTACACACGAGGATTGCTCAATATTGTACACACGAGGATTGCTCAATATTCTTGTTAGGTTATCTAACAAGGTGGGTGTAGAGGTGCATGTTAGTTTACCAAGCTCATCACCTTTCACCCTATTATGTAGTGGCTTACCTTTGATTTGGGATTTAATTATGCAGATATGACGTATGGTTGTAGTAGCAAAGATAATGAATGCAACATTAGTCCTTCCTTCTCTTGATCACCAGTCCTTTTGGACAGATCCGAGGTATGAACTCTTGCCCACAATAGCCATGAGAATCTTTCACTGGTTTGGGTAGACTAGAAAACTGAAAAAACGGGGCTTAATGCAGTTTCAATTGAATCTTGTAATGATTTTAAGGACCCTTTTGACTGGAAGTGCTTCATAGAAGTCTTGAAAGATGATGTTAAGATAGTAGAGTTCCTCTCACATTCAAGTGTAAAAATGCTACATATTGCAAATGGCTATAATATTCCAGTTTGGGGATATTTGGATTATAGTCCATCTACAGTAGGAGATCCATCAAATGGACAATTTGGATGGGAACTGAGACCTGGTTAAACTAGGTGATTTGTGAGACTTTTTGCTATTTGGTGTATATGGATTGTTTGATCTAATAACAAAGAGTGGCCCATATCTTGAAGGCAAAATTTTCCACTAAAAACATCTCGTTATTGTATTTTGGGGTTATTTTTTCACTGTATCCATATTCTCCTAACATTCTTCACTATCATATTTAGAGAAGATAAATTTCTTATATGCTTCTCTCTAACTCTGAGATTGATGGTTACAGAGTAGTGTAGAATGTGGCAATCCCATTTGACAGTAGTAGATGCAGCCATTATGAACTTTATGTAGGCCTTTGTACTGTTGCAGATATCTTCATTATTTAAGTAAGCTCTAATCCAGTCATGTGTATAACTGCATGATGATGGAGCCACGGATCACTTCTAATATCCAGCCATCACTTCTGTTGATTTTTTTCATTGCAGTATTCATTGATATCCACGAGCATGGTTTGGACTGCAGTTTGTCTGTCAAAGCTTAAGTTCTGAGGTTACGGTGGAAGGAAATGTCAGGTAACTCTATTTATCTTCTAGAATATATGTCTACTTTGAATTGAGGATTGATAGGGATGTCGAGGATAGGCTCTTATACTCTTGTAACCATGGAAATCTAATTTAGCAGGTTTCTTTTGGGAAAAAGTTCCATTCATTTTTTGGGAAATGGTGGAAAAGGAAATTGATTTCCATACCTATTTTTGCTTTTGCAATCACAAGAAAACATCACATCTATGGAAATTGATTTTAAATCCACTATTTTCTAGAGTTCTCCACCAATCCAAACTATTGGAAGGAATAGAAAAAGCAGCATGGAAAAGGTAAAACCGCTCCCCTCAGTGAAATCTTCCTTAATGTCTTTCTTTTCAACGTTTATATACCCATTACGGCATAGTCAAGGGGTCCTTGGCTGGCAACGGGTATCTAGACATTATGTTATCATCCATTCCCATTGTGGCACTAGTCAACATTTATATACCCACTGTTTTGAACACTTAATGAATGCATGCCAACCCATCATTGACTACTTGAAATGAGAATGAGATGCTACTGACTCCAAACTATTATCATCCATTCCCACTGTTGGCCTGTTTTAGTAGGTGGGAAGGTTTGGTTTGTCTCGCAATCTCTGCATTTGGCGCCAAAATCCTTGATATGTAGAATGTGGGTTGCCCACTCTCATTCTAAAGAGGCCTTTGTTGCATGACTTTCCCATTTCAAAAGAATGTACAATCCATCATAATGAAATTATGAATGGATGAGGATACAAATCTTTATAACATATTTTTCTTTTTCTTTTTTCTTTTTTCTTTTTTCCTGAAGAAAATGATTTCATCTCGTTAAAATTCATAATCATGGTTTTCATGTGTTGTTGATGTCTTTAAAGGCTGGAGGTGTAGGCTTGAATCTGAGTACAACATCTAATGTGTTTTTAATGGTAATTTCATCATTTAGCACTTAAATCCAACTTGCCAATGTGCGTGCGTGCACATTCACTTATAGTTTCTATTTCATGGGTTTCTTTTCTTTCCATTTTTTGAATAAAATATAGCGGATCCATAGTGGAATCCGACAGTTGAGGAGCAAGCAATCATGCGAATTGACTGTATTGGTCAGAAACGAAAGTTACGCTGGTACACCATTTCTCGATAACCTCCATCTCTTACGATCAAAACAGTTTGCAGGAATTGAAAGAGAGATGAATCTGAATGTTTCTCTTGATATTATCAGGTCATTATGTTTCGCAACTCGCTCAGCTCATGATCCAATTCAACAAGAAGCAGAGGCTATTCAATCTCAAAGGAATTGCTATGAGTAATTGCATTTATATTAGCTAGGCAGTTTGCTATTGCAACCCACCTCCTTAACAGAGAGGCTATTTAATCTCAAAGGAATTGTTATGAGTAGGTGTTGCACATGCACTGTTTCTCTTTCCTCATGCAAACTGTTTATGTTGACCTGCAGGATGGTGATGTCAAAATGGCAGATGCCACAACGGCAAAGACCGAAAAGAAGGCTGTAATTTTCTTGACTATGTGGCTATGATACTTTTTTCAGCTCTATATTACAAAACCTGACGGCCATGTACTAAATTGATAGAGCCTAAAACACCCCAGACTTCTAGATTAAAAACCCTATTTGTTAGCAACCTATCCTATTCTGTCGAAAGAGCTTGTGTAAATATCATTGAATACCTGAGAACTACTCTTGTGATGAGATTTTAATTTCTCAATGTGTATGGGAAATAAGATGGCTACATCTGATAAAATGAGATAATTTGCTTTCTTTGTTCACCTGTAGAGAGGAATTCTTCAAAGATGCTGGTGAAGTTGTTGATGTTCGATTTGCATCAAATGAAGAGGGTGTCTTCAAGGGATTTAACCATATTAAGGTTTGCCACTGAGGTAACGACTCACAAGGTAAGGTGGTTTTTTTTTTTTTTTTTGAGTTACCTGTGCTATGTTAACATGATATTGTTGGTAGCATCGGTTGGATTTACCGTTGCAGAGTTGTCTTGTTATTTAATCATATCTAAGTTTCTGGTATCCGGCTGCCAACTAAATTGTTATTTAAATTGCTTTGGATTTCATGGTCATCCACAACAGCCTTGCTACTTTTGCTACATCACTCACGTTAAGGGCCATGTGTGCTGAAATTGATATGGTTTTCTTGGTGCATGCATATGCAGACGCCTGATTTTTTGTTATTCCTTCACATGGGTAAGGTTCCTTGTTTGTTTGATTTTATTTTATTTTATTTATTTATTTATTTATTTTTTGTTCTGTCTTCACAGGGCCAAGGTTCCCTGTTGTTTGATTAGAGTACCCATTAAAAAGAGAGAGCAAAGTATAAGAAAACTTTTAGTGCATGATCTACCATGGAAGGACCGTGACCCGAGATACTTGCAGTGTGCTTCTCCTCTTCAATTGAATGTGGGGAGCCTACTAGATTTCTTTACTTAACCATATCTATCTTTAGGCTACCAATTGAAGGGTTATGATTGTCTCATTTAGGAAAATTTTGGGGCATGGTTCAATCACTATGGGGCCCATTAGATCAATGTTCTGGATCACTCAATTGGGCACCACTTGTACAAACTAAAAACCAATGATACCATACATATGATCTCCAAGATTAGGATCAATCTTATAATCCTATATGATACCATACATATAGCTGCTGTAGGTATGTGTCGTGCAAAGACGAGCACTGACGCTCCTCGAGCTCCAAGTTGTACGAACGGTTCAAAGGAGAACAAAGTTACATCGGCCCCACAATTATGTGTTTATTATATCTACACCGTTCATCTATTTTTAGAGATCATTTTAGAGCGTTATCCAAAAAATGAATCATATCATGTATGGCAATGTAAACCTTTGCTAAACTGTAGCTCTAATCTGAACTTTTGTGCAATCTGATCAAGTACATTAATGGTTTAATTTGATCAAGTGCATTAACCTCTAATACTATAGCTAACATCTAATACTACAATTTTTGTTCTCATCATCATTAGACTCTTATGCATGAGAATCAACGAGGTATCCCTTTAACACATGCCTCTTTTTACAGAACTTTAATTTTTGTTGTTGTTTCTAGTAACTTGATTTGGAATACTCTTCATTATTATTTCCTTGTCCACTTAAATGAAGCTCCTGTTTAAGCTTAACAATTCTTGTTAATTCTAAATTATAACCATGTTTTGTTGATTGAATATTTTTTTTTATTGACTGAAATAAAATAGAAAATTGCTACTAATTTTTTAATTTTTTAATGCATGGAATTTTCCGATGGCTACAGGTCAATTTTTCTAAAATATTGAAATCCAAGACGGTCCATAACCGTCGTTTTAACGTAACGCTAGTGACGGCCATAGACTGTCAGTGTTTTAGACAGTTTGTAACCGTCCAACATCAGAGACGGTCCATAACAGACCTTTTATTGTCCATCTTTAATGACGGTCCATGACTGTCCTTTAACTAATACAACGCGACAAAATAGGACGGCCCATGCGACGGTTCAAAACCGTCATTTATAGAGATTAGAGACGGTTTTTAGCTGTCCTTTTTTCACTATTTTGGCATAGTGACTCCCTCTAGGTTGATGATAGGCCGCACCTTGGCCTCACCATCTCTCACTCTATCTTAAAATCTCAGAATTTTTCTAAGTATAGCAAAAGGATGAGTGTAAGAGAGCTCCTACTCTTATATAGAGAATTGAAGGTTGAGGTGGTAAGATGATGTGGCAAGTTTATGAGGTCTTATTGGTGTTAAAAGTGACGTGGAAGGTGGTGTATGGTATGGGTAATGGATAGATGAGGTGGATGGTGCTAATCATACATTGGCTAAGGTGGAAGAAATCTAGGCATGCATTATCTAATGAATGCATAAGGGTTGTGGGTTGTCGATGATGTATGGTGGATGATGAAGTGGATTGCTACAATTAGTGGTTTGAAGTGATGTGACACAAAACAAGGCATGCATTGGATGTATGTGTAGGATGAGGTGGACATAGGCCATGATTAGTTTTTAAGGCATGGGGAGAGGGCTAATGATGAATTTTGGGGTAGACCCCATTTTTGTCTTACGTGCATTGTCATATATGTGCTAGCTCATTTATTTGTCTTGTAGTAATTATCATATTTTGTGATAATTTCTATGTTCTAGAAATTAGGCTTTAGGCCCACATGGGCCCAAGTCCAATGGGCCTGGCACAATAAATGCTGCTTAGATTACAAGATACGTAATTTTGGTCGTGGATTCGATGAGTCATATCTTACTAACGGAGCATTAGATTGACGCACAGTTTTTGTCATGATGACTGCAACGACAACGCGGTCCACATGACAGAGGTTTCGAAGGCATTTGAAACAAATAACTTGATCAAACGGTTTTGGTGGAGCCAAGGTCACTCATTTTAGTCCCAAACACGTGCGAATACACACACGGATATGCACTCAAGTTGAAAAATCAAAGGTAACGGCCAAGGACGTCCAATTCTCAGTTAGTAAAAATCTGATATGTTACACTTGTAGCGTGTTAGGATGATTTTCTTGCTTTAATTCTTAATTTTCTTGAACCTCATTGATTCCTAGTTTGATATTAAAAGAATATTTTTAGTTTTCTATTATTTATTCTGACTCAAATTACAATAGATGTTGTAATAGCTTTGGATATCTTCTTTTCCTATTTTGAGGTTGTGAGATTGATAAATCATATTGGTCACCATTGTTTGTTGGGCATGGTAAGGTGATGGAATCCCTTCCAATCCTCACGATACTCTCATGTGTGGATAGATCAATGAAAAGTTTAGATTTGGTTTAATTTCTTTATCTTCCAATTGGATAGGGTAGGACTCCAATTCCAATTGTGTCTCTTGAATCAAGCAAGGTAGCATCCTGATAGCTACAAGTGGATCCTTGACACTCTAGTTCCCTTTTGATTATTGAAATCCCATTCACAATTACTCTCTTTTATTCTAGATTTAGATTTAAATCTTTTTCTAGTTATAGTTCTAGTTATTTTCAGAATACATATAAGTTTAATCCTTGTGGATTCGACCTAGGTCTCACCGAGATTATTACTACAACACGACCCTGCACGTGGGGTTGTGAACACTTGGTATCGTGATTTGATGTTTTGATGTAATAGTCTTGGGGACACTATGTATATTTTGGTAGTGTCTAACTTTTAAAAAATACATGAGAACATATATATGTTCAAATTAAGTTTGGAATGCTCATTAGAGTGATGAATCATAAGGAAGATGACATGAATCTCTTTAGTTTAGAGTTTAAATATATAGGATATGAGTTATATGCTTAAAGCCTCTAAAATCACAAACATATATATATATATATATATATATATATATATATATATATATATATGTTTTATTCCAAAAGGTCCGAGTACTCATTTTATAAGATAATGCCCCAATGGATCTTTAATGGCTAGTTGTTCAGTGGGACCTAAGTAGGTTCTATTTGACAAAAAAAAAATAAAAAATAGCGAGAGTGAGTCCAGAGAGTTACTAGACAAAAGTCAACACTTTCTGTCGAACCAAATGGATATTTCAGTTGGACCGAATCGAGTCAAATGTTCAACCAGTTAGACCAACAATGTGTTGAATTTTCCGATTGCTTGTTGGACTCTTTTGGTCATTTATGGTCGAACAAAATATGGTCCAGGTCAAATAAAAAAAATCCTAGAATGCCTCTAAAGTCTAGCTGAACTTTTTAAAATTAATTCTTAAGGATTGGATGATCTAAACAAGAGTTTTCCTATAAAAGAATTGATCATTTAGAGGTTGGTTGTTTTGGAACTTAAGTGGACTAGAGCTAAGATCACCAAGGTACCTCAATTTACATGCGTCTTCATACCTTAATGTTGCAAGTACTCAAGTCTTCAGTTGTCACCGTCTTCCACTAGAGGCTCAACCGACTTAAGACACACAAATACATGCTATTGATAAACTGAGATACTTAAACATTTTACATCATTGAGAAAGTTTATCAGCTTAAGAGAAGGAAGTTAGCTTATCATGAGAGGATATAACAGAAGTGCAATGATGTTTTTAGCAAAAAAATAATTATATGGAAGAAAATTAGATAAGTGATAGAGTTCTTGTAGAGGGTTGTAAAGATGGTAAAATAGAAGAGCACGTGGTGGGAAGAGTATGACAAAATAGTCATTGAAGGGAGTAAGTCGTGATGATACTGTTGTGTTTTTTAGAATAAAAAAAAAAATTCAAAAAAAAAAATTATTTTTAGAAAATAAATAAACATATTAATTATTTAAACTTTCCATAAATAGTGTGTATAGCCAGTCGGTAAGAGAAGAGGTTTTTGCTTATGCAACCAGGGTTCAAATCTCCTCAAGGACGGTGCGAAGCATCGTCCCTGCACACGCACGCGCGGCGTGGGCTGTAGGGCTCGTTAGGTGCTTTTTGACACTTTATTAGGCACACTTAGCACTTCGCACATGTGAGCATCGTCGCGAGGAGCAATAAGAGCCTTAGTTTTTTTGGCACACTGTTCAAACTTTTTAGGCCATGGTTCAACTGGTATTGAACCGAGGTTTACCCTGATGTTTTATTACATTTTTTATGATTAAGAGTAATTGTGACATGATTGTACATGTGCCACCTATGCCACGTGTCGCTTATGTGGATACAGTTTTTCCTGTTGGATAACTGCTACTGTCTGAATAGGTACAAAAATAACTACCATAGGACAAAGAGTCATGTCCTTTCATGGAAAGGCAATTATTTGCTGTGAATGGGTATAGATTTCTTGAAGAGGCTTTTTAGCACCTCTTTAGGAAGAAATCCATATTTTTCAATTGATATAAATCCTGGATACTATAATCTAGAAGGAAATACTCAGAATACTGTTCTGTGCAATTACTCTTGATCTGATCTCTTACTGAGTTTTTACTGAACGTCTTCGGGCATGTTTAATTTCCGGGTGAAATGGTAAATACCGTGTAAAAAAATAATTATTATTTCCCTGTGCATTTATACCATACTTGATTTAACTGCTAACTTTATAACACAAAAACCAAGAATATTGCAAAATACCCATGAGTCCCACTATGATGCATTTTGCTTATCTACAACATTCATCCATTATTCCGGTTGAATTTATATTATGAGTTAAAAAAAAAATGAGGCATATCTAAAACTCAAGTGGACCATGTCATACGAAAAAGAAAATTGAATATTGATAGTTAAAAACTTTGTGGGTCCACTGTTTCTTTTGGCATGGGCCAGTTAAGTATGGGATCTATTTCATTTTTTGTCTCATGCTTCAAAATATTGTAGTAAAATAGATGGATGGAATGGATATATCATATGCATTATCATGTAGTTCACAAATTAAAGTTACCTCTGTTGAACCAATTTCAATGACCCGAATTCCTATGAACTTTCAAACACGTGAAATTGGAGGAATTACCGTTTACCGTGTATTTACCATCTCTTTGAAAAAACAAACAGGCCCTTAAGGCATATCAGTGTCAAAACTAGAGATCTGTTCAACACTTAAATGTGCAAATTTTCGTGTTGAAAATCGGATTGAGAGTTCATTGTATCCTGAAGACAATTTGCAGATTTCCTTCATTTGCACTTGCTGGAAATTCCAGAAAAATAGCAGCAAATCTGTCTTGAGAAATTAACTATTCAAGTCAAGCCTTGAACCTGATAGATCTGATCGTTTCGTTATCGTTTTCTTCTATCCTCCGTTGTGTACAAGATACTCTTACATTTTCTAACAGATACAATGGGAACGAGTACCAGGTGGTAGTGGAATATTAGAAGATGTAGGAGAGAATAAAGTAGGTGTGCTAAGGCTGGGGTCACCATGATCTCATTCAAGAATTGACATAAGGATAACAAAGGGGATTGCATTAGAGATGTCAATGGTTGTTTTGAAAGAACATGCGGTTTCAACAAAGGAGACTTCTTTGGGAAGTGGATACACATTTTCTTTCAAAATCATAAACTCGATAACCATGTTGACCAAAATGATATCCAACAAATATAAATTTAGAAGCACGGTAGCAAACTTGTGGCAATTACTGTTAAGTGTGTGATCATAGCACAAAGTAGAAGATAATTGAGATAAGTGGGGTTGTGGATGGGTGACCAAAACGCATGTGCCAGAGTCTAGAATTTAAAGACTGAGTTACTGTCATGGCCAAAAGTGAATGGGATAAGACATAATGGTAGAATCTATGTCGTACTTCACCCTCTCCATTCACTTTTTTTGATGTTGAGTTTTAAAAAATATAGAAGGTTGCAAAAATATATGGCAGCACAATTCAAGATTTTGGTTAGTTGGGATTAAAATGAAAGTTGAAAACATAAATGCCATCATGTAAGGCAATATTTTGAGATAAAGAAACAGAACCAACATGAGTGATATGAGTGATATTACCGGTGTGTAGTTTAACAAGGTTAGCATCAGAAGGACAAGATAGGTATTATAAAAAGAAGAATGGAGAATTACTAGCAAGATTGGCAGTGGTTGAACTTTTAGCAGTAACAATAGTTATTAGAATTAATCAGTTAAGAGTCCGTGTAGAGGAATTAATGTGCCCGTTGCATGAGCTTATTTGGTGGAACTTGTATTGGCCTACACAGTATAATTGATGGATTGTCTTTGAGCCACTGTATTAGATGATGAGTCGACAGGAGGCTTTCACTTGTTGGTTTTTTCTGTCCTAATTGGGTCGATAACCTATTAGAGCACAATAATTATCTTTTCTATATTCATACTAATGACAATATGTTACATCCTAAAATGAATTAGGTACCCGAGTAGGGCTACTCAAGACCTGAATTCCGAAAACATGATTTATTTTGTTCACTCTATATCACATCATACACATCCATTTAAATTAAATAAATATTCACACAAAAGCTAAATGAAAAATCATCGCCATATCATAATTAAATTAAAACCAATCAAATAAATATTCAATTCATATCATCATTTGCTCAAGTTACCACTTGTTGGGGACAAAAATACCAAGTCCGAAGACTCGGATCTGGTGCCTCGGCTTAGAAGGCACTACGTCGGATCCGAGGCACGGAGCGTCAGATCCGAGGCAGGGTCAATAAATTTATGAACCGAGACAAAAAAGTTAACTCGCCTCGGACGAAGAACCAGTAACCCGAGGATGCATCGGGCCGACCCTCTTAACGAACTAAGCCGAAAGGACGGCGTGAAACCGGTTTCGTCCAGAACATTTTGGGATAAGATCCCCGATCCCGAAGCTTGCGGGATCGAGACGAAGATCGCGGACGGATGCCACCCGATGTCAGTGAGCCTAGGAGGAGAATCCTCTCACGATTAAACGAGATCGGGAGAAGAATCCTCCTACGATTAAACGCTCTAGCGACTATAAAAGGAAGCTTCCATCATCTAAAAGGTACGCACAAATTTCTCATCCAAGCTCCTCAATACTTTTATGTAAGACCACGATTCCTAGCACGACTTTGGCATCGGAGGGTCCCCTGCTCTAGCCCGGGGTCTCCATTGTCTTCTTCTTGTGCGGGTGTTCGAAGGGTCCGCAGAGGGTCAACCAGATTTTGCATCAACGGTTTGGCGCGTCTCGTGGGAATGCTACGAGGACCGCTCCGACCGTGGAAAATGGGGCCCCTTATAAGTTTTTTTTTTTTTTTTTTTTTTTGTACTCGGATGTGGTCGATGAATGAATAGAAAACACTTTTTAGTCTTATTTGACTCGGCATTGATCTTGCTTCATTCAGAGTTTTTACATTGAGTACTGAGTTAAGGATAGTAAATCTTGAGATGTTCGGCGTTCCATGGATGAGGCGGCGATTGCCGTTTAGATCTTCCAATTGGTATGTTCCTGGCGGATGGTACCCGAGACAATGTAAGGTCCTTCCCAGTTTGGTCCTAATGTGCCCGACCCGATGTCCTTAGTATTCGGAAATACTTTTCGGAGAACCATATCTCCCATCCGAAATCGTCTGATCTTAACTCGGGCATTGTAAACCGTGCCACTTGTCGTTGTCGGGCTTATGTACGCAGTCGTGCTAATTCCCTTCGCTCGTCCGGAGGTGAGTCCGAGTGCGAGGAGTTCTTCGTTTTCATCCTCGTCGAATGAAGTGATTCGGGCCGAAGGCAGGCCGATTTCAACGGGAGTGACGGCTTCCGAACCGTAACCGTTGGGAGTCGGCTGAATCCGAGTCCTACGAGGCTCGTATCCCTCGGTCGTTTCAAAGAGCAGGTGACCTGGCTCTCCTTTCTTGCCCTTCTATTTTTTTTTATACTATACTGAGTCTGACGAGCTTGTGTCTGACAGACATCCCCAAAGCGGCAAAGCTCGGTCTTCGGTGCTTCGGCCCCACAGGATCAAAGAGTTGAGGAAGCTTGATCCGTGAGATAGGTCTGGAAAGTGCTTTACAAATGCGGAGCGTCTTCACCTCGCGCAGTCTAGACTCGGCCGTCACAGTGTCGAGAATGTACCTTTGTGTATCTTCTGACTTTTCCCTGACTCGAAATCCTTTCTTTTTCTTTTATTTCAGATTTGCCTGAAGCTCGTCCTCATATGCGGATTGTTCCCGAGTCAGCCCACAGTACCGCACACCCGAGTAAGTTCCTCCACCCATTCGGAACTATTTGCCCCGGTGCAATCCGAATTCGGGATAAAACTCCCTGGACAATGGGTTGAAGGGGCAGACGCAAGCCACATTGCATCGAGACTTGGTAAATCGCGACTGCCCCAGGAGGAGGATGATCCGGCAGCTGGCTCGGACGAGGGAGATAAGTGATAACTGATTCGGGGATATGATACCCGATCGGATTCTGTCTAAATCCGCCTCAGTTAGAACCGAAGGAACCGGCCCGCTTAGGTCATCCCCGATCCTTCTCCCTCAGACTCGGCACGCGCCGACTTATCAGCAGGAACCGACTTAGAGGTTCTCTCGGCCGTCACTATCTCTTCTTCTTCCTCCTCTTCTTCCTCTTCTTCCTCCATGCCCCTTGGACAATTGGGCCTTCCCGGACGGGTTATCAAAGAAGATCCACCCCGAGAAGGGTTAACGGGAGCGGGGCGCTGCCGTAGCCTCGATGACCCGCTCGAGAGAGAAATGCGACATTAGCATCAGCGCCATCTCCGTTAATAAAGAAGGCGATTCCGCAACGTTCCAAAAACGTTGCGCTTGCTGCTTCATCTCCTAGAAACTCCTTCTGGGGACTTTGGGAACCCCTAGTCGCCATTATCACTAAGTAAAGAGGAAGGAGAGACTCACCCGGAAGGAGGGAGAAAAACGGAAATGGCGAAGGGTGCCGCGAGACGGTCGAAAAGAGGAAGGGAAGGAAAGGAAAGACCGAAAGCCGGAAAAGCTCCAAAGAAATGAAAGCGGGAACGACAATAGTAGTTTGAAATGCGGGGCCCTTACCCTTTATAAGATTGCCGTGCGCGGAAGTAATTAATGAGGTAATGATTCGACGCATCGACTCACGGCTCGACACGTGGCGCACGTCGGCCCGACGGCAATAACGCCCTAGCTACGTGTCCAACCCTTATTGGCGGGATGAGCGACTTGACGGTTGCTTAGGCGCATGCGTTGTCGGCCCAATCGTCTCCTATCAAAGACAGCACAGGATGCATTAAATGTACTTAGTGCCTCGGACCAGGTCATGAACCGACTCACAACTCGTTACTCCTGAGTGTCACGTGAGACACACGGAGTAAGGGGAGAAACTTCTTGTTGGGGACAAAAATACCAAGTCCGAAGACTCGGATCCGGTGCCTCGGCTTAGAAGGCACTACGTCGGATCCGAGGCACGGAGCGTCAGATCCGAGGCAGGGTCAATAACTTTATGAACAGAGACAAAAAAGTTAACTCGCCTCGGACGAAGAACCAGTAACCCGAGGATGCATCGGGCCGACCCTCTTAACAGAACTAGCCGAAGGACAGCGTGAAACCGGTTCGTCCCAGAACATTTTGGGATAAGATCCCCGATCCCAAGCTTGCGGGATCGAGACGAAGATCGCGGACGGATGCCACCCGATGTCCGTGATCCTGGAGGAGAATCCTCTCACGATTAAACGAGATCGGGAGAAGAATCCTCCTACGATTAAACGCTCTAGCGACTATAAAAAGAAGCTTCCATCATCTAAAAGGTACGCACAAATTTCTCATCCAAGCTCCCTCAATACTGTAAGACCCTGATTCCTAGCGACTTTGGCATCGGAGGGTCCCCTGCTCTAGCCAGGGTCTCCATTGTCTTCTTCTTGTGCAGGTGTTCGAAGGTCTGCAGAGGGTCAACCAGATTTTTGCATCAACACCACTCTTTAAATAAATATTCAATTATATTATGAACTTTTAAAATTTCAACTAATTATTAATGAATATAAGAGAAATCTAATATTAAAGACCTGCATACTAATAATGTTCCAACTCTACACATGAAACATTACCTAAGATGGGGTGAGCTTACACAAGCTCAATGAGATTATTTCCTTGTCTAAATTAAAATTTTCTAGATTATATCAAAATTATATAAACAAAGGAAATACTTAAATTAAAGTATAAAGAGTAAATGAATATAAATTGAAAATATTAAAATTGTACATATGCCTAATTTGACTAATTCAATACATGGGATCACATGCATTCAGAGTCAAGTACGACTCACTATTCTTAATCGCACATGTTTGACCAAACACGGACCATTCGTTATACCTGTGATCTCATGTCTGATTGAATAACATCAGATTTCTCACTGTATTTTCACTTCACAATTAAATGAGTATAAATAGATTATAAGAAAAATCAAAAGATACTAATTAGATCTTAAGTTAAGCTCTAGAGAATAACAAAAGAATCTCTACAGTATAAAAAAAGATACAATCAAATCTCCATAGGCTTAATTATCCCGATAGATTGGTAATCCTGATCCTCCATCTTGGGAACATCCAGTGGCCACGTAACATCCCACAAGTATAACATTAATGAAAATACCTATCCATTTAATTGATGAACGTGGAATAGATGGTTGAGAGAAACTGATGCAGGGGAGGATGTGAGGTCGAGCACTGTCTTCCTCAAGAGGATAACTATTCTGAATCTATGGAACTTCTTTGGACTCCTCACAGAGACTTCTTGAATCCACGAGGAAAGAAAACAAAAAATAGAAAAAAATTCTAATAAATTCGAAATTGATTAATGAATTCTTAAAAACGAGTTCACAACCCTTTAAATAGGGGTACCAAGCAATGGGAAAGAAATCAGAATCAAACTACAACTAAAACTCTTAAAAATTGTGACTTATTATAAATAATAAACTTACTATTTATAGAAGGTCGTGATGTCTACTAGTGCGCAAGGTTTTCAGCCAAAAATAGTAAGTGTCCTATTTGGCTTCACCAAACCGTTCTCCTAATTATTCTAAGCTCTTTTCACATTGGGCGCAACTCCTAAAGTTCGACAGATGAAGAGTTATAATCAAACTAAAACTTACTATTTATAGTAAAAAGGAAATTAAAACAGGGAAACAACCGTCAATCTAGGGATTTTTTGCAATTCTGGGCTATACAACCCGGCGTAGCTGGGTTGGTTGGCTAAAGTAGCTCGTTCTACCCCAATATCATATATTTTACGTCAGGTAACTCATTCCGGATTGCGAGATACACCCGATCTAAGGTCTGACGGTCCGGATCACTTCCGTCGTCAACCGAGCCTTTTCTGATACATCTTGGCCTTGAAACTGACAGCAACCCGCTCTACATCAGAAACAAACCTGTCCATAGTCCAAAATTAACGTGGAACTAACCATATGTAGAAACAAACCTGTCCATGGTCCAAAATTAACGTGGAACTAACCATACAATTATATCCATGGTGGTCCATGCGACAACATGTATGGATGATTCAGGCCACACGTCACATGGGCTTTAGAGAAGATTGCTCATTACGCATTCTGACATGACCAGTCAGTAACTGAGCGCTGGAGTAACGGTGTAAAATCATGGCTAAAACTGGTAACTTTTTTCTTTTCTTTTTTACTTTAATTTAATTTTATTTATTTATTTTTACACACTTACGCTAGTGGAATTTCACCTTGGCTAAAACTTGTAACTTGGCGAGGTCTGTGGGCCACGTGAGTGCTGGAATGTCTTCAGGGGTGTCCCTTCATGCCAGTGAGACACCGCAGATGAATATAAATTAGATGGCATATATGCACCGCCGTTGACCCCTCACACATTTTTGGTGATTTCAATGGTGTAGCTCACCTGAGTTTTTGAATAGGCATGATTTTGAGTCCATATCGAAACACAGGGTGGCGCACCTGATGGACGGGGTGGATCTCAAGTCATATATCCATACATGCCACCGAAAGCCATGCAGGCCTTTTCATTTTTATAAACCCCCTCATTAACTAATAGCCCTTTTGGTGGGCATGGGCAGGATGTTAACTATATCCCTATCTTAGATTAGTATATTGGGATGCGTTTGGTTGCATCAAATATCATGAAATTTTATAACTAGTCGGTGTATTTTGCTACAAAATATCATCACGATCCGTTATATTTGGTGCAACCAAACACACCATATTCAAGTAGATTTACCAACTGATGGTATGAATCTCAGCCTCAGGATTTGCGTGTATTTGTATGGACAACAACCCACAATAATCTTGGTATTCTCACAACGAAACAAGCGCCGGGTGACGCGGATTGCCTGTGGCTCCGGCCAGACAAAGTTCCTATAGTCGGAAGCTGTGGAGTTTGCAGATATGCTTGTAAGAAATCTACTCCGTCCATTATTAGTCTGTCGACCTCGTAATAGGATAGGACTCCAAAAATCAGGCTGATTCAAAACTCATATGGGCCACACGACAGGAAAAAGTGAGAATGGAAATATCAGCTCTTGAAAACCTTTAAGAGCCCCCGTGATACTTCTATGCCATCCAAAACTGTTCATAATGTTAATAACATTGGTATAGACTGTAGTTACAAATATCATCATGATTCAGTGGATTGTTTCCTGTCGCATGGCCTACTTGGGTTTTGGATATGATTGATTTTTGGAGTCCTGTAATATAGTAAGGTTGAGAAACTAAGGGCCTTTTTGGGCAAACGGCTTTCCGCCCGCGTATTAAAGGAGATTAGGTGGGATAGGATTGTCAAATCCCTTCTACCCTATCCTTCTTCTTGTTTGGGTGGCGTCGTGTGCTGGAAGTCGTCTTCCTTTACTGTATACATGGGAGATATGGAGGGATTGCAAAATCCCTCCTCCAATTTGCATTGCAAAGCAAAGAGAATAAATGTTCAGGTACTGCAGTCAGTACCACCATCTTCAACAATGCTACATTTATATGATATCCTATCTGTCTAAAAAGGTTGAAAACATCATGGAAATCATTTGGCCCAAAAATCAGGCCGTTCGACTTATCTGATGATCCAGAGAATTGATATGAATTTAAGGACGTCGATCTGAGCCAATAGAAATTTGTGGTCTTTTTAAATTATAAATTTTTATTATTTCATAATATAATATTTTATTTATGGATTAAACTATTCAATGGTTTAAATTTCCCACAAATGCAACACGTTGGAAGAGAAATAGGAGAAGCACGAGATGCTTAGGGTACTGACGCCAGTACCTAACAATTTCTCTCGTATTATGAACTGGACATGATCTAATACAACGGTTGTTTCATAAGTTATGATATAGTCATACTTTTCAGATAATATATCACATACATAGAATATCAAATCCGTTAAAAATGTGCACATCACTATATTAATTATTCTAAATGAAAATTATTTTGATCTATTTATTAGGTTGACCAAAATAGTACGGTAAGTCATACCATTTTTCATCCATTGATAATTTGTCCATATTAACAGTGGATAGGTTTGCTTTTCGTCTTTAATGATTTTGATGGTGTAGACCACTATTTTGACAGTTTAGATCTTATGAAAGTACGATATCTTGGAGGAAAACAGTGCCTTTCTCTGAAGTTATGATACAACTGCCGTATCTTTTTTCATGATCTCATCATCTCTGTCTCTCGCATTCTTCAGACTTCACAACACCTGAATGGCCCACTTGCTGGGTATGGGATTGACGTCTACACCTAAACCACCCGACCATCCACTGACGCCAATAAATGCACCTAACACGGTAATTCCATACGCCTCATTACACCCAAAGTCATTTGCCCAAACAGGTCCTAATAGACAGGAGTGAATTGGATGGTATATATGCACCGTGTTGGACCTCACATATAATTTATATAATTTTGGCAATGTCAACGGTGGCCACCCCATCTGAACTCTCCCTCATGGTGTAGTCCACTTGAGTTTGAATAGGCCTCATTTTGAGTCCTTGGCCAAACACAGGGTGGCGCACTTGATGGACAGCATGGATCTCAAATCATCCATTCAGGCCAATGAAAGTCACGCAAGCCTTCTCTTTTTCTCATCTTTTTTTCTTTCTTCTTTTTTTAAAACCCCCTCTTTAATTAATGGCCCATTTGGCAGGCAAGATTTTAATTTTGTCGTTCTTTATCTTAGATTGGTATTTTTGGGGGACATGGATTAGCTATTGAACTTGATAGTAGCAGTCTCGCCACTAAAGTGACGTCACCAAGTCTGTCGGCCCCACCATGATGTATTTTTTGTATCCACACCATCCATCCATTTGGAGAGATCATTTTAGAACATGAGATAAAGACTGAGAAAGATCCAAAGCTTAAGTAGACACCACCACAGAAAACAGTGGGGATTGAATGCCTTCCACTCAAAACTTCTTTGTGCCAGATAAGTTTTCAATCAAGCTAATATTTATGCTTCACATTATTTCATGTCTATGTTAACTTACAAACAGGTTTTATCTCAAATAAACATCATGGTGGGTGTTATAGGGAAATCTGAACCGAGCCGAATCGAGTTTAACTCCGACATAAGTGATCAGCCCCTGAGCAAATGTATATCCGACCCGAGGCGAATGTCCGATCCAAGGATTCTGGCTGAATGATGACACCAACCCTAGACTCAAGATAAGTCGTGCACTTTACAAGATGGGTTGGCCTCGAAGTCGTAATGTCACGCCCGACCCAATTGAGAAAACTCGGAACGCAAGAGCATCTGTTCAACCATTATACTACCGAGCAGAGACTACAAGAAAAGCCACTTTTACCAACGAAAATTTTCGTAGGCAAAAGTATGATTTTCGTAGGCAAAAAGTTTTGCCCGCGAAAATTTTCGTTGGCAAATTCCTTGCTAATAGTCCGTCGGAAAAACTTTTTACCCACGAAAAAAAATTTTGGTTGGCAAAGGTAAGACTTTTGCCAACGAAATATTTCGTAGGCAAAACATTTTACCTACGCATACTTTTGTGGGTAAAAATATTTAAAATACTTTTTACCTACCAACAATTTCGTAGCTAAAAATATTTACATGACTTTTTATCTACGAATATTTTCGTAGTTAAAAAAATTTAAAATACCTTTTACCTACCAACATTTTCGTAGCTAAAAATATTTACAAGACTTTTTACCTACCAACAATTTCCTTTTTACCTACCAACAATTTCGTACCTAAAAATATTTACAAGACTTTTGTCCTACGAATATTTTCGTAACTAAAAATATTGAAAACACTTTTTACCTACCAATAGTTCCGTAGCTAAAACGTATTTACAAGACTTTTACCCACAAATATATTCGTAACTAATAACTTTTACAAGACTTTTAACTACGAAAATTTTCGTAGGTAAAAATTTGGTTACCTACGAAAATTTTCGTAGGTAAAAGTTTTTAATTCTTACAATCTATTTCTTCATAGACACCTGTTATGTAATATATTTCATCATATTCACATTCACATCCATCTAAACCTAAAATACGTAAATCCATCCAAACACAAAGTTTAGGTTAAAGTTCATGAAACGGAGGAGTCTAAGTTGAAGGTGGAAGACTCTATCATTCCCGTGAAATAATCTTCATCCCATGGCTCCAAGTCTGCACAATCTTCATTGCATATTTTCCTCTTGAAATCCCTAATTGCCTTAAACTCCTACAAGGGGAAAAAAGACATCCAGAAAGTATCAGAAAAACTTCATAATCTACTACAACTGAAAAAATTGAGAAAAAGATCAAAACTACACCCAAGAAAGGACACAAATTTACCTTATCAGCCTTATGCCTAACAATCTTGCTTAAATCAAGCAAAAAGGGCATCAAAACCTCTGGTGATGATGCAATATTCAGATGAACTACAAATTGAGCATAAGATTTATACCCCATTATCTGCACACAAAAGACAACAACAAAATAAAATAAAATAAAAAATTACTAGTTTATAACATAAAAGAATCAGCTTAGAGAACAGATTTTCAATTTTGATTTAGCACAGAAATTGTGGAAAATCGCCAAACTTTCAAAACTAAAGATATTGAATGACGGTTGTAGTGAAGGAAATGTAACCTCTGCAAGCTCATGACGAGCTGCAATAAGCTTATCAAGGACACCAAGGTTCTATGCGTAGGATTTGAATTTCCGATATGTATGATTGTTTCACGACACAGTAAAGAAATCTCAAAATATTCCAAGAGCTTGAATTAACACGGAAAAAAGGAGAAAAAACTAAATGAACAATATAGCCACGGTTAAAATTTTGAAACTGGATATGAACAGAAAGAAGCAAAAAGCTTTCATTTGATCAAATAATCAATCTAGATCCGTACAATGGCTATGTATATATAGTTTTATACAACTCCTAAAAATAAAAGAAGACAATACTTCAATCCTATTGGCCCACAAAAAAGAAATATTTCTAAATTGTCTCAAAGTTGCACCAAAAAGAGATGCTAAATGAAACTAAATGAAGGGTTCTACTCACCAGATCTCTCTACGAGTCTATTGGATATATACCTAGCCATATGGTGTATATGGCCCATATAGTTGTAGGAACTCACAAAAATCTATATGGTTTGTATATAAAGGTGTTTACAGTACCCAGTTGGACTTGCAAATCACAGTCCAAACAATGGTTATTTTTTAGCCATCAGATTAACCTTGTGGGGCCCACACGTCAATTGGACCATTGATCTCGTCGAGATCATTCGACAGGACCGTTGATAGGGTCCTTATCTTTCATTAGCTTGATTTGGGCGTAGCTCATGTAAACACTTTATCTACAACCATTTCGACTAAAAAGATATTAATTTAAAAAAAAAAAAAAAAGTGTTGGTGGGTGCCAAGTGTGTGAGCATAGCACAAATATCTAAAAATCTAAATATGATCATAAAATGGTTGACATTTGAAAAACATTTCTTATTAAATTTTACCATCTAGATTAGGAGTGGGTACACGATTAATTAGATAAGAGGCAGTTAAAACACATTCTCCCGAAACGGATAAAGGTAGATTTGCTTAATAATTCAAAGCTTGAGCGATCTCAAGGAGATTTTTATGTTTACGCTCAATGACGCCGTTCTATTGTGGGTCTAAACACAAATGCATTTATAGATGATGTCATTTTCTTGAATAAAATTTTATTAACATATAAGAAGTAAAAATGAAATTTGAGAATACAAACAACATCATGCGCGCAAGACTACATTTTGAATAAATGAATAGAGCCAACATGAATAATAGAACTGACATCACTTTTGGGTAGTTTGACAGGCTTACAATATTAAAAGTACATGTTGAGCTTGTAAGAAAAGATAAAGTGGGTGTCATATGGTCAGATGCTTCAAAGTTTATAATCTATGTAGTAAGAAGAGAAGAAATAACTTAACTATAAAGATGATAATTTATAGAGGGAGTACTACCAATAAGATAGGTATGGTTGAATTTTCCACTATCATTCAACAGTGTCAACAATTGAGGGTGTAGATCAATAAATTTTCAGGTTGTGGAACTATCTATTAGTCATATGAGGTTGAGAAGCATGAACCTGATTTTATTGGATAACACCATAGAGTGGGCTAGTTGGGGTCATGTGTTGTTGATTTTTATCTTTTTCCATGAGTTTGGATTCATGGACTTCATGAAAAATGAAAATTGTTTACCACTAGCTTGATATTTGGAGTTTTTGGAATCTATTATTGATAGTCAAAATTTTCTAAGAAAAAAAAAAAAAAAGGAATCTATTATTGGATTCATGTGTTGTTGATTTTATCTTTTTCCATGTGTTTGGATTCATGAACATGGACAGTTGGTCATTTCATCTTTAACTATCAATTTCAATAGCCACCAATTGGATAAAATCCCTGGTCCATGCCACTTCTAAGCTTTGGTCAATCACAATGGGGCCCACAATTTGGATGGTCTATGTCATGTTAGTTTAAATTGGTTTCTGACACTCCTTTGGGATTAGAGTCTAGCCAGCGGAAAATAAATGAGAAAAAGCTTACTTTCATGGCTCCAAAGAAACAGCATCCCCAACAAGTGAACATGATGTACATGGTATCTACAATGGAAAATCATTATCATAAACTCAATGCTCCAACCTTGTATCAAATCCATATGAAAGAGAAGAGGAAATGAAACAAGAAAGAGGCTTTGGTACACTTACAAACATTCTTTAAAGTTTCATCATTGAGATGCCAAACAGTCTTATGGACAATGTAATCTCTTTGACCTTCAATATCTTTGTACTAGAACTGCTATATAAGAGGCCAATCTGGTAATGCATTTGCCTTCAACAAAGATCCTCTTTTGCTCCTTTTGCCTTCTCCCTGCAAGTCTTCATCTTTCATCAAATCTCATGATTGCCGATATACAGTTATGAGATGTGTGGTCTCTGATGTCTTGTGATCCCAATGTTCTTATAGTGACTAATGGTAGATCGGAAATACCACGAAAATCTCCCACATCAAATGGTCCTAACCAACTGATTTTTTCCTGCACTAAATGTGGACCACCAGTTGTACGATTTGTCAGATGGCTAGGATCATATGATAGGGGAGATATTTGGCATGGCCCATTGCATGATGCGGCCCACTAGATCAATGGATTAACTACCAAAATGGTGTTTTTGAGATGAAGAAAGATTTTAGTTGGTAAAAAGATATAATGATTGAAGGTGTAGAGATGGTTAGCTTGGTCCATTAACAAGTGGGACATCCAGAAATGGTCAGAATATCTATAACAGAAGGAGATTTAAAGTAGTCATGCATTAAGAAAGATGTAGACCAAGCTAACAAGTGTTCCACCTAGAGAATGAGCACTTCCTCAGCTGCAAACACAAAATAAATCCATTTTGGCAAGAGGAAACTGAAGAGAATTTGACTACATAACTGCGAAAAGTGATGCATGATTACCGATTTGGGAAACTGGTTCATCTCCATCTTGGTTGTTTAGAAAGTAGGAGGGTTGTTGTGAAACCCATGGTTACCTCTGCCATTGCTTTGAATGAAGGTTGGATTGTGTTCTTGGAGGGAAGCTCTTTTTCTCTTTTACTTTTCCTTTGTGTTGCTTAGAAAGAGAAGTTCAGATTCAAAGAGGATAAGGAGACCGTTGGTGTCCACCCCTTTCCACCCACATAAAGTGCTTTTGGATGTGAGAAAAGAGGTACTGTACAATGCTCCACCCAACGGTATTTACAGTTTGCTCTGGTTTTTCAGTTTGTACAGGTGGATGCACATCCATTGAAACCTTCTTTTTTTTTTTTTTTGTACAACGGACCCAACGAGATGTGGTTTATACATCTAGGCCATTCATTGTGACTTAGATAAGGGGTCACAACATATTTTAGGCTATTTCAAAACTTAGGTGGGCTCCAACAAATGCTTTTAAATGTTTTAGGCATGATTTCTCATAATTTCATATGGAGAATCCCAAAAAACCAACAAGAAGAAAACTTAATGTCTATGGAGAATCCAAAAAAGTTTTTTTTTTTAAAAAAAAAAACAAATTTACTAAAAGGTATGACAGGAACTCTTACAACTTGTGGAGAATCCAATGACCGTACTGTCTACGGCCTTCAGAGGAGTCGGTGTTTCTTCCTGTCAAAAGAAACAATCACAGTATAATAATCATCTTTCAGAAATTAGAACCCATATTCAAAAACCAGGAAATAGCAAACAAGAAAAATACCCAATAGAAATTCCATGTTCATTTGATCAGTTCCATGCAATTTCACACACCCAATTCATCCAAAAAATCAAAAACATGACTTGTATGAACAACAGAAGCTCCTTCCATTCAATCAGTTCCATGGAATTCCATGAGTTCACCAAATACAATAACAGAATAACCATAATGATTTGTGAATACCGCTATAGCTGTATGGAAAGGTTAGATCTAAAATTTCTTATACATAGTATAATAGGCATGCAAGAAATCTGAACTTCAACAATAAACTTGCATGCAGTGTGAAAAGAAAATTGCAAAGAAATGAGGAGAAACATCACCGTATACTCCTTCAACCAAGGTGCAATATGATCTGGTTCCAGATTTGGCTTAAGATATTTATGGCCATCATTGGTTTATATGATGATGATGGGTACTTATTCCTCTTTAAGGTCAGAGTGTTGTTAAAAGAAAACCCATTTCCAAAAAAAAAAAAAACTATTGGCCTCACACTAGTTGCCTTATATATAGCACAGATAATGCTAATAATTACATTGTATAGAAGTTTCTAGAGTTTTCTAAAGGGGTCCTATAGATAGTGTCACATAGAGAAAATCTAAAAGTAGCTAGGGATTAAACACAGCATAAGACATCTTGAAAGTTAAATAGAAACAATGATCAAAGTCCAAGACATTCTTAAAAGCAACAATGTCTGGAACTGGAGCATTGAATGATTTAGGGAATTACATGGATAACCGTGATCATCAAATGTATGTAACAAGTTATGGCATCCAGAAAAGGCTTATCTCAACTTACAAAATACAAAATTTGAATGCTGTTCCACACCCAATCATCAACCAATTGGCCAATCAGAATGCCCACCCACTGAGAACTTAACATTAGGACTAAGATTATTAACTAATCCATGACATTAAAATGGCCTTGTTTTGTTTCAAGCTTTTATTCAGCCTTCAGGCCTCTCTTTTCTTAATATTTTTTTTAACAGCCTTAATCTTTTCTTAATAAAAATCTTTGTCTGCCACTCAGGAGAAAACAATATGTATGTATTCATAATGAGAAACCAAATTCAAAGTTACATCCAACAAGTCAGAAAAGAAAATACCAGCACAAAGACAGCCAAATGGGTAGTGGACTAAGGCCCTAGCACTTCTACAGTTGGAAAAAATAATGAGGTAACAAGAATTATAAAACTAGAGTAGAAAACAGTAGCAGTAAACAAATAGTACGTACGAACTGGTTCGCAGGTGAGCATTTCTGATATATATATTTCAATTCTCACAAATCATATGAGGTAAATCTTTAAAATTATAAGCTAATTCTCACTTCTTGGTTAAGATAATGATTACATTCAAAGTAACATATAAACCAAAGTTTGGATTAAACTGCCTAAAATGATTACTGTAGTTAAATCCCAAGCTTTAAAATCGGCCAGCAAACCTCCGCATTCTCGATGAATTACCTGGAATAAGATTTGGATTTAATCTCCAAAACAATATCAATGATGAGTTGAGAGGAAAGAAAAAATCAAATACAACAAATAAAACACTTGTTATGCAGCCACACAAAGTTTTGGCCATATATCAAAGCTATAGGTCCCACCTAATACACACGTCGAAAGTCCACATTTCTTGGCAGGTCTGTCTGTCTGCAAAGGTGCATGGGAACCAGCAAATCTCCTTGTTAAACGCTTGATTTTTTTTATGGCTGAAAATAAAAAGATGAAAATTTTGATTCACTTAGCAAGTTAGACCTATGATGTGCCAAAGCATCAAACAACTACCATTCCTCAAAAGACAAGGCATACTACAGCTTAGCATGTTAGATGAATGCTATGATGGTTTAAGCAATAAGAGATTGAAGGACTAACTGTACACGTGCTGACTTGGCACATTGGTGCAAGATCCAAGCCATTCATCAGATGAGGCCCATGATAAACATACTGCAGCCCTGAAATCAAACCGTGCCCTTATCATCAAGAGGACTGCACTTGTTCGGGAAATTGGACAGTTCAAAGAAATTATGAATCATCATATTACATCTAGCACTTGTTTTCCATATCTTTGTTGGTATGCAATTAGGAGGAGGTCAAGTTCCCTGCTTGTGACAAGCAAGGAACATCCCTGTTTGTACCAATTCTGTGGATGTGGGGCCCATGGTTGGTTCATCCAAATTCAAATTCCCAGCTTCACAAATGTAGTTCTTTATCTGGAGACTCTTAACCCCTTTGCAGCTTTCAATGAAAATGCCCTTAACAGTTTTCTTACTGTCAGGATACTAGAAAATGGGTGTTTTACCCACATCTGGAATTTGTTTTCCATTTCTTTGTTGTTCCTAGTTGGTATGCAATTAGTAGGAGGTGGAATTCCCTGTTTGTGCCAAGCAGGGAATATCTCTGTTTGTGCCGTATCTGTAGATGTGAGGCCCAGGGTTGGTTTATTCAAGCCAATGATCTGATGGCCCCATCATGGATGAACCATGCCCAAAAGTTTCTTCAATTAGTCAACTCTAACCCCCCCAGTGTTGGCATGTAAAATACGTGTTTAAGAAGAAATGCACCATTAGTCCACATTCAATGGAGAAAAGACAAGATTCAATGGCTATGATCTTCCAATTTGGGAGAGTTTTTGGGAATGGTCCATGCATGATGGGAACCACCAGATTTAATGGTTTGGATAAACCAAACATGGGTCCCGTATGCAGCCCGTTGCAGAACAGGGAAGTTCATTCTCAGTTGGTAGTTATTATTCACCTTGCACTCGAGACATCTTTAATGGAAGCTTGCTCATTTTGCTTGCGTGGATTTGCGGGATATATTGATGAAACTAAGGAATGAACATCGATCACCTCTCACTTGTGGGTGTCGGTGTAAGCGACACGCATTTAGAATACTGGAAACGATGTATTGCATACTCCCTTTTAAGGTGGGGAATCAAAATCTGAGACATGTAGTTGCAAAATAACACTTCATGCCATTAGGCCTATGTTCAACAATTCAGACTCAAAATGCAATCTAGTCTTTTGATTTCCAAGTTTGGTGCAGTTGAGCTAACAAGTTGTTCTTACACATCCATTGTGCATTTTCTGTTTCAGTATGAGTCCATGGAGGCGCTGCTATCTGATTACCCTGGACCCAATGAAGATGATCACTGAATCACATTCATAATGCACGAGTTGCAAGTGTATTTATTCAACTGCTAACTTGTCTTTGTCGAGAATGGCCTTGGATGGAAAACGGAAGTGTGGTGATCTTTGGTTATTACTTAATTCCAGTGTTAATGCATCAGGTTTTTTTAAAAAGGTAAGCACTACACCAGAAGCCAACTGTTGCTAGTCTTCTACGAGTCTTAAAAGGATGAAGTCTATGCCATTTTTATCCATGAAAATAAGATCTCTAGCAATTTGGTGAAAATATATGGAGGCCTGTGTTTCTTTAAATGAGAGTATTTTGTTGGTAGGATCCTGACAAGGAGGTTGCTACTACGGTTGAAAACCCAGGAATGTTACTCCTTTATTGGAAGCTTCAAGGCCTCTAAAGCTAAAAGATTGTGTTAATAACACAATGTCGTCATGTAAACAAATCAACAATAACATATGGAGCAGTCCTCGCATCCTCTGCAGAGAGCCACAGTGAAAGCGCTAAATCCTTTTCCCATTTCCATTTTCCTGCAACGCTAATCAGGTTAGTGGCAGCACAAGCAGTTACAAAGTGTACGTGGCCAACCATCAAGGGGCAGGACTCGTGTCCATTTTGTGAGGCCTGGGAGGGGCATTTCCTGCTAAAGCCTGGGAAACTGTGGGGCCCACCGTGATGTTGGTGAGAAATCCACCCCTTCCATCCGTTTTGTGAGCTCATTTTAGTGCATATGACAAATGTGGGCCACACCAGAGGAAACAGTGGGGATTGAATGATCACAAAAATGAGAAAGATCCATAAATCAAGTGGGCCACGTGATAGAAATCAATGAAGATTGAAGGCTCCACCGTTGAAAAATTCATGGGACCCCAGAAATAAGGAATTACAATAGCAAAATACCAATTAGGGATTGAAAGTTCAAAAATCCCCAATTAGGGATTTGGAATTTCAAAAATCCCCAATTTGAGATTTTCAATTTCGCAGACCTATTCGAAAAGAAAAAGAAGACAGAGAAGAGGAAGAGGAGAATACCACTGTCGCTGCCGAGAGAGACAACTGCTGGTCGTGAGGTCGCGAGCGAGAGCGAGAAACGACGAGGATTGCGTGATGACCCTACCACCTCCGACTGGATGTGGATTGCGTGGTAGGGTGGAGAGATCAGAGAGAGAGAGAGAGAGAGAGAGAGAGAGAGAGAGAGAGAGAAGAGGTGCGAGAGAGGCAGAGGCAGAGGCAGAGAGAGGAGTGGGTGCGTCGGACAGAGACAGAGAGAGGGAGAGAGTTCTTGGGTTGCTTTGGGTTTTCGGAAGGGGAAAAGGAGTGGGTGCGCTCGAGCTTATTTTAACGTCCCATGCGCTCGTGCTGTGTGGAACCCACCGTGATGTGTTTCCAAAATCAACCCCGTTCATTTGATGCATCCCCTTTAAATCATGGGATATACCAAAAAGAAACCGTATATGGAACTCAGGTGGGCCATACCATCTAAAATCATGTGAATAGATGCCTAAAACATATAAAATCACTTTTTGGGGCCCACATGAAATTTGGATGCGGCTGAACTTGTTCTTAACCCTCAGTTAAGTTGGACACACAAAATGGGTGGGCTGGATTTGTGAACCACATCTCGTTGGACCTAATAAATGATTATGAATGTTTTAATAGGAGGGGGACCGCATGTGACTATTTATCTGGTGTGGCCCACACAAGTCACAGATTGACTTGATTTTTGAGATCTAGGCCCACGACGGAATGGTGCATCTGACTAATGGGTTAGATGTTTGAAAAACATCATGGTGGGGCCCACACAGCTTGACCTCATGTGAGCTTATTGTCAGCTGGAGCGCATTGTACCTTTTCCCTCCGGAAGATGGCGTGCGCAGGAGGATGTTTTGGGGAGTGGCGGGCCAAGATTTGTGGCCCACTTGATGGAAGAGTTGTGTGGGCCCATCATAATGCGTATCAAACATCTACCCCATGAGTCAGATGCACCATTCCATGGTGGGCCCAGAGATTAAAAATTAAGTCAATATATGGCTTGTGTGTGCCACACCACATACAAAAGTTGAAAGGGGTTACCCTCCATTATAACATTCATAATTACTTTTTGGTTCACCGAGATGTGGTCCACAAATCCAGCACATCCATTATGTGTGTACCACTTGGATGAGGGGTCATACTAAGTTTTAGATGCATCCAAATTTCAGGTGGGGCCCACACTGTGCTTTTATATGTTTTAGGCATGTCTTCACATGATTTTAGATGGTATGGCCCACTGGAGTTCCGTATACAGCTGATTTTTCAGATATCCTATAATTTAAAGGGGACCCATCATATGTATATTGTTGATGTTTGACACACGTCATGGTGGGGCCTACCAGCGTGGCACACGTGAGCTACATTCTACACACGCATGAGCCTTTGTTTCCAAAAATTGAACAGATCCAAATATCAGGTGGACCACATTTAGGTAAAGTTGTAGTGTTGCCAGTCCATTCTGGTTCCAAAAATTGAACAAATCCAAATATCACGTGGACCACATCTAGGGGAATTTGTGGAACCCAGGCTTAGAGGCACCTGTTTAGGACTCCTGAGCAGGATAGGAGGTGGGCCACACCACATGGAAGACCCGGGGCACAAAACATTAGGGTCAACTCATCAGATGGCTACCCCTCTAGAGAAACAACAAATTTATATTTTTCTTTTTAAAAAAGAGCTAACTGTCCACATTTGATGCAAATCTATGGCCCACTCGATGAGTAGGCAGGCTTGATTTTTACACCAGGTCATATGCACAGTGATCACACCTTATGCACACTCAGATGTGCCATGTGTGTGTCGTTGTGAAGGTGCATGTTGGGCTAGCAAACCTCTTGTTATTAGATGTGTGTTTTGCTTAACATATAAACTTTTGAAGTATCTCTAAACATCTGTTATATCTAGTGAAATGTTGCACTAACATATGTTTTTTTTTTTTTTTTACCAACTTGTCATCCAGCAGCAATTGTCGTTGTATTCTACAGTTGCAATGTTCAAATAGCTCTCTTTTGTGTCATGGCAGTCAATTATGGAGGTTATTCTTCTATTCCTCCCACAATTGATCCATAACAGCTGGAGAGCTGGATACAGACGGCCCATTTGAATGCTTCTCATTTTCTTGTTTACCTCCTAATATGGTCTGTATCAGGTGATAATATATTGGATTTCAAATATACATCATGATGGGTACATGGTATATTTGCTCTAAGTAGGGAGGAGAGGACAGATCATTTCAATCCCCAAATTCCTAAATCCCCAAATGCTTAAATCCCCAAATCATTTTAATCGGTATTGAGATTGAGAGAGAGAGAGAGAGATACCTGTCAACCGAACTTTAGAGAGGGCGATGGAGAGAGGGCGCGGTGGAGAGAGAGAGAGAGCACTGAGAGAGACAGAGAGACAAAGGGCGCGGTGGAGAGAGGAGAGAGAGAGAGAGAGAGAGAGAGAGAGAGAGAGAGAGGGCGCGAGAGTGAGAGTGAGAGAGGACAGAGAGCGAGAGACTTAAGTCTCTCTCGCGAGTGGGGTCACGTGGTCGGTGCTCTATGGGCCCCACCATGATGTATGTGTTTCATCCCTGCCGTCCATCTATTTTTTCCTTTCATTTTATGGTATGAGATAAAAAATGAGGTATATCCCAATCTCAATTGGACCACATTATAGGAATCAATGTTGAACGAGCGTCGACCATTAAAAACCTTTTGGGGGCCATATAAAGTTTTGGATCAATCTGATATTTTTTTCCTTCATATGGGCCTGTATGACCTAATCAACAGATTGGATGTCAAATAAAAAGTACAGTGGGCCTTAGGAGGGTTTTAATGGTGGATATCCAATCACTATTGTTTTCATGTGGTGTGGTCCACTTGAGATCTATATCCTTCTAATTTTTGGCGTCAAGCCCTAATATGATTTGTTAAAATGGATAGACGGCATAGATGAAACACATACATCATGGTAGGACCCATAGAGCATCGACCAACATCCACTAAGTTTTGTGGGCCCCACTATGATGTATTTGTTATATCCACATCGTCCATCCATTTTGAGATATCATTTGATGTCATGAGTCAAATAATGAGGTTCAATCAACTTGATCCAAAAATATATGAATGAATAGAAAACACAAACATCAGCTTGATCCAAAACTTCTATGGCTTTCAAGAAATTTTAAATGGTATAGGTTCAATCACACTATTTCCTGTGGTGTGGTCTTGAGCTTTGGATATGCTTCCTTTTTGTTCTTTAGACCTCAAATTATCTGTTAACATGAATGAATGGAGTGGATAAAATAAATAAATAACAGTGGACCCCACAGAGTTATCATCGGTAAAGGTAACGAGTAACTCAAATGTAGTGGAGAAAGGTTTCATTACAACATTTGTAATCATATATTGGGACTGCCGAAATGTGATTCACATATCCAACCTACTCATTATGTGTGTCCCACTTGGATGAGGGGTCAGGCCAAGTTTCAACCGCATCCAAAACTCATGTGGGCCCCACTAAGTGCTTTTATATTTTTTAGGATGTCTTCACACAGTTTTAAATGGTATGGCCCACTTGAGTTCGTTTACCGATGATTTTTGAGATATCTCATAACCTAAAGGGGACACATCAATTCCACGGTGTTGATGTTCGACAGACATCATGATGGGGCCCACAAAACTTACTAACATCAATTTTTACGTTCTCACGAGGTCAGTAATTAGTTGGGTCACAATTTTAACCAGAATATTTGGCCCATTTTACATGTCTGATGCATTCACTCTATTTTACTGATCAATACTCTCAATTTAACAAATTACTCGCCTCAATCAAGCTACATATGAGAAAGATATTGGGCATACAAATTGATCAACAATTTCAATGAAATTTGATTTAAACATCTGAAGTTATTTACTCTTTAATTTAAACTGATTAGATTATCCAAAAACGATTAAAGATTCAAGTAGTGGGTGTGCCTAATAATTTAGTAATTTTATTTTTCACAAATAAATTTAACATTTTTTTCAAAGTAGGTATGTTTTTTTTTATCTTTTAAATAAATAGCATTTTTATTATAAAATATTTCAAAAATATTTAAAAAACAAATTTTGAGTTTTTATTTGCAAAATCTTAAAAAATTTCTCATATTTTCATTTTTTCTTAAAAATTTCAAAATGCCAATTTTTCTCTTCAAAAGCATTATTTTGTTCTCAAAATACTACCTAAACATATTTAAAATTTTATAACTTTTCAATATTCTTTTTCATGTGATATTACAAATTATTTAAATACTCTCTTTTAATTTATATATATATATATACACACACATTTAGGTTATAGGCAAAAATTTTAAAAATTAAAACAATTATCATTATTACTGATGATTTTTAGCCATTGGGGAAAAATATTTAGGACAAACTTTTCCCGACGAAAATTCTCGTCGGTAAAAGTCTTACCGCCATCATTTTCACTACCCCGCCAAATTGTTTAGAAAATTTCCAATTATTCTTAGCTAAAGGTGAGTTTTACCTACGAATTTCAATTTTGTAGGCAAATGTAAAGTTTTTGAATTTTTATTTTATGGAAGGGGAGGAAGAAATTTTAACAAACCCTTTAGCTATGAATATTTTCGTAGGTGAATATGTGTTTTACTTACAAAATTTGATTTCATAGGTAAAAAGTCAATTCAAAATTGAAAAGACCCTTTAGCTACGCATATTTTCGTAGGTAAATATTGATTTTACCTAGGTAAAAAGTAAATTCAAAATTGAAAAGACCCTTTGGCTACGCATATTTTAGTAGGCAAATATTGGTTTTACCTACAAAATTTTATTTCGTAGGTAAAAAGTAAATTCAAAATTGAAAAGACCCTTTAGCTACGAATATTTCGTTGCCAAAGATGGGCTTTTTATGGCTTTTAGCTACAAAATTAGATTTCATAGGTAAAAGTAAAGTTTTCCATTTTTTGTTTTTAAAAAATTAAAAACACCCTGTAGCTGCGAATATATTCGTAGGTAAATAGGGCTTTTAGCTACGAAATTTAATTTCGTAGGTAAAAGTAAATTCAAAATCCGTTTTCAATTTACTGCGGGTGAAAAATTCAAATGAAATTCAAAAGACTCTTTCGCTACGAATATTTTCATAGGTAAATAAGGGTTTTACCTACGAAATTTAATTTCGTAGGTAAAAGTAAACTTTTGGATTTTTTTATTTATTTGAAAATTTAAAACACCATTTAGCTACGAAGATTTTCGTAGGTAAATATGGATTTTACCTACGAAATTAGATTTCGTAGGTAAAAGTAAAGTTTTTGATAATGTGGAAGTTAAAAAGCCAAAAGACCCTTTACCTACGAAAATTTTCGTAGGTAAAGATGACTTTTACCTACAAAATTACATTTCGTCGGTAAAAGTAGTGTTTTACCTACGAAAATAGTTTTCGTCGGTAAAAGTCATCTTTACCTACGAAAAAAAATTTCGTAGGTAAAAGTTTCGTAGGTAAAAACAATATTTCTTGTAGTGAGAGGGTCCAAACCGAGGACTAGTATTCCGAGCTGAGCCTCTTTACTTAGTATATCATCAACCTGCTTCCATACATCCGTAGACTCGGATCGTCGAGTGAGGCTCGGACCATGAGGTCGGCTCGGATAGAGACTAAGTCTCGACAGAGGCAGTGTTCGCGCCATGATCGTGTAGTGCTCGTTGCACAACTGGTATGATCTCGAGATAACTGCCAATTACCATGCATGCGTAGTCCTCGTGTTGTGGCTATGACTACACTAGATTATTGGGCACGTCCTAAGTGATCCTCAGGTATAAAAATAGTACATTTCTACAGTGAAAGGTATGCAAGATCTCACACCCTCTCTACTCTACACTACTTAGACCTAGATTCCTTAGCCTGACTTTGGCATCGGAGGGTCCCCTGCTTGAGCCAGGGTCTCCTTTGCTTACCTTTCTATGCAGGAGTAGGGTTCGTTCTGAGTACTCAAAGCTTAGAGGAGGGTGGTCCAGATTTTTGCATCTACAGTGGGCTCTAGGAAGGTTTCAACGGTGGGCATCATTGCCCCCACTGTTTTCTGTGGTGGGGTCCACTTAAACATTGGGTCTACATCATTATATGGATTATGCCCTAAAATGATCTCTCCAAATGGATGGATAGTGTGGATATAACAGATACACTATGGTGGGACCCATAGAACATGGTGACGTGACTCGCTACTATCAGCTTCAGTAGATAATCCGCGTCCACTTTGGGGTGCATTTGGTTGCTGTTTTCGACAAGAAAACAAATGTGTTTGATTTGGGGGATTTATTCAATGATAACAAAGAAAGAATGAGAGAACATTGATCACATTTATTCTGAGTTCATTTACATCCTCGGATTCCCTTGATTCTGAAAATAAAGTACAATCAATCAAAGTTAAATAAGACAGTTCGATGGAAATTTCAGCAGCATTCAGACGCTTGTTTTATTCATGTCCTAGTACTTAGGAGGAATTGTTGAATTGATCAACTAATCTTCAAGAAGATAGGAGATAGGAATTTTGTTAGCATTCTGACAGTTGCTTCAATCATCTCTTAGTACTTATGAGGATTGTTGAATTGATCTCTTCTACTGATTTCTCCCCTTGAAGCTTGAATAGAAGAAATCTAGAGACTTAGCCATTTCAGCAGCATGTCTACTCCTTGACTTCATAGACTGCAGGGCAGTCTGGTTGCGCGGACCCGTGCAACGGATATCGGTTGTGCGGTCCCGCGCAATCGACCGAAGCTTATTCTCCTACCTTCAATCCCCTTCTTTGCTCTGCTTCCTCTGTGAAATCTTCAATCCGCCCCAAATGAAGGAGGGGAGGGGGTATTTATAGGCCCTCACACGTATGACACCTCGATTTTGGTGCCATGGGACCCACCTTTCAATGCTTTGGACCTTTTCACAAAGAACCAATCCTGAATTCCGGTGTACGGACACGCGTAACTGATATTTCGGTTGCGTGGTCCTGCGCAACTGGCATTGGTTGCACGGACCTGCGCAAATCACCTTCCACTATTTAGGATCCTTCTCGGAGAACAAATCCTGTAAGTCAGTTGAACGATCTTGCGCAACAGACATTGGTTGCGTGGACCAGCGCAACGGACATTGGTTGCCCAGACCCATGCAAACCCCCCTTAGGCTACTTCATTCTTCTTCTTTTCTAATTTTCTTTCTATCTCTTAATCTTCTCTTTCTTTAATCCTTTCTTCATCACCATTTTTTATGCCTCAACAGATACCCCCTCGATCCTTCTTTGATTAATTCTTAAAATCAAATGGAGGATCAATCTTCCTTTGCCCGAAGAACTTGAATGAACTGCAACTTAATGGTGACTGAATGATCATGCTTGCATGGAAAACTGGATGATCAGACTTGACTTAAAAGATCGAATGATTGCGTCCGATCAAAAGACTAGAATGCTCGCGCTCGAATGGAAGATTTAAATGCTCACGTTCGAATGAAAGATTTGAACAATTGCTCTTGAACAAAAGATTGGATGATTGCGTTTGAACAGAAGACTTAATGATCGCATTCGCACAGAAGACTTGAATGATTGTGCTTGAACAGAAGACTTGATGATCGCGTTCGAACGGAAGACTTGAATGATTGTGCTCGAACGGAAGACTTGAATGCCCCCAGCAAGTAGTGTCGATCGGATGTTTCACTAGAGAGGATGAAACTCTCTTTTCATTGAAACATGTCTCTACAACAGTTGTGATGACTTCGTCTTTGAGCAATTTGATCAGAGAACTATCTTTCAATATCGTTGCTGCTGCAACAATCTCTTTGATCAACTCCAGCGACTCTTTCCTTCAATTCAGTGTCTAAAGAGTTGTTCTTTAATGCTGATTTTGCCTCAACAACTTTCTCTATTGTTTCCTTTATTCATGATCTGCATAGCCCAAGATTTTGAATTAAAGTCTTTCCTGCCAAATTAGTCGGAATTAGTATCTCAAGACATTATAATTTTCAATTTAGCTTCATGAAGGGTTGATAATTATTTAAATATATTGAAAGCTTCTTCTCTCTTTTAGGCTGATTGTGATATTCGCTCTGTCATCGTGCTTCACATTGTATCTTTTGCTCATTAAATCGCGCTTTTGGAGATATCATTTCTAGCTCCAAATGTTCAATTGATGAGTCTTTTTGCTGAGTCGTTTCTAGCTTGTGCTCCTTAACATTCCTTAGATCTTTGTTGATTCTAAAAAATAGACAAGACTTCTTTTCAATTTCCATTTAATAACTTTCCAAAGGTCATAGAAATTACTGATGATGATTCTGTTTGTTCTTTGTCTCCATCAAATCTGCTACTTGGAGACTTGCGATATCATTACTAGGATAGTGAGAAGTTACGATATCGGCAAATGAATTTCTCTACCATGTATAAGAGATTATCAGAAAGAACAAGGCATAGATTACTTTAGAGAAATATATCATGCCTCCTTTCTAGGTCAATCTTCGTATAGAGATTTCTTCAGAAGATAATATTTCTGAAGTGAAGCCTGCTGATACCCTTGAAGGATGGATAATCTTTGCTGCTCCTTTAATGAATCTAAGGAATATATCTGAATCTTTAGATTGTCCTAAAGAGAATGATAATTCTTCGCTTAGTTTATTCTCTGCCGCCTTTGAGAATATTGTGCGATAATATTCCTTTATCATCACGACAGCAGAAGACAAAAAGACTTTACGGCTCTTGTCAGCAGAACAAATATATTAGAATTGAAGACTAATAGTTGATCTCGAAGATTTGAACTTTTGAGTAGATAATTGCCAATATCTTGAAGGCATTTATTGTTGTTGTAATTTGAACCTGATTCAAAAGAAATACATTTTTGCATGTTGTTTACTTAATATTTAAAATTTTCATCAAGCAATTGCATATTTGAGCATATCTAATATGTATCTGTAACATTTTGAATGCTATACTTAGTTTACGCTTTTTGAGCAGTGGTGCTAGTGTACTTTGATTTACCATACTTTAACTGGACAAGACTGAACTTATCCTGACTTGACTAGACTTAACTCAACTGGACAAGACTTGATTTTGGGCTGGGCTCAAGGAGCAACTATAGTTTACTGTCGATTTTGGGCTGGCCAATTTCGGGCTTTTTAAATCGTTGAAGCTTTATAGGTCTTATGCGTAGTTGGCCATATAGGCTTGGCTAGGCAGCCTTAAATGACTGGACAAGACTTGACTAAACTAGACTTAACAATGGGCTCAAAGAACAATTATAGTTTACCGCCGATTTTGGGTTGACCAATTTTAAGATTTTTAAATCGTTGAAGCTTTGTAGGTCTTATGCGTAGTTGGCCATATAGGCTTGGCTAGGCTGCCTTAAATGATGAGCTGCCATCGCTGTCGTAAAATTTGTGTGGTTGACCATGTAGGTTTATTCCACTGCTTATTTCATTGTCATGAATCGTGAATCAATAATTAATACATCGCCATTGCTGATATGTTCTGGCAATGCCTATGGTTAGGATAGTGTATCATCTTGGCAATGGTAACAATTTTAATAAGGTGAGATAAGATAATTTTGTATCAGCAATTGATAACAACAACAATAGTTACTAATTTTGGCGACAATCATTGATGCTTTTCATTTGGCGATTGTCATTGACGCTTTGCATTTGGTGATGACTTGATATGCTTGATAGCCTGTATTTTATTCATATACAAAAGAAATACATTCTATGGTGAGAAATATATTCAGTAATTGGAAGTATCATACTGATACCTTTTAAAATCAAAATAGCCGTCATTTCCTGAACTGGCAGGTATTGCAATGCATATCTGCAACGAATATGCTTTTTATTGCGGCTTTATATCTTTTGCTTTACTCGCTTCTTTTCATTTGAGTATTTAGGCCATGACAACTCGATCTTGTCAATTATTGAAGGTTCACCATACGAAGCATGTTATTGTCTTTTAACACAGATGCCCCCAAGATTTTCTTTATCTAGTTTCTGTCATTTTCTCAATTTTTCTCTTTTTGTCATGCTCTTTCCATAAAAATTTCTCCCTTATCGATCATCGTCTGTAACTTTTTCCTGAGGGAATTACAATATTCTGTATGATGTCCAAATTTACATTGATAATAGCAATAATCCATTCCTCCTATATTTTTAATTTCTTCGAGGTGTCTTAGCCGAGGTAATTCAATACGCTTCATAGCCAACGATTGATTTAGGAAGTGTATCTTTTCTTGAGAATGTATATTTCATACGGTCTTTATTTTTCCTAGACCTTTTATATGTCATTATAATCGCATGACCATTTCTTTTTTCTTCATCACTATCTCTTTCAACATTCTGATAATCTTCTTTAGTTTCTTCTTTCCGAGTTATGTGGGTTGATTTTGACTAAAAAGCAGACACTCTTCCCATCATCTTTTCAAGAGCATAAGCCTTCGTAGTAAAATTACGAAAAGTTCTCGAATCTTTACTAATCAGGGGGCATGCCAGTTCTGGTCTCATGCTTTCTAAACATAGTTTCACTTGTTTTGATTCCTGAAGAGGATGTTGACATGATGTTGCCAAGCCCTTCCATTGACTGATGAATTCTTCAACTGATTCATTTTCTTCTTAGGGAATAGAGGCTAGTTTGGTCAAACTAACTTCTCGGTCTGAAGAGAAAAAGTTTGACATAAAAGCACCCTGCATTTGTTCCCAAGTATGAATAGATCCTGGGATTAAACCTGAATACCATCCGAAAGTTCTTCCTGTCAGAGAAGATCCGAATAATCACAGACAAAATTAAGAAATTCTAGAGAAATTTCCCATCTTTGCTATGAAATACATCATATGCTCTTCTGGTGATCCATTCCCATTGAATTTCTGAAAGTCCGGGTTTTTGAAATTAGCGGGAAATGGCATCTTTTCTATTTCACGAGGATATGATATCTGATATCAAAAATTTTAATTCTGACCTTGCCTCTATTCTAAATGAATGACTTCAATGACCATTTGTTGGATTTCTTCCTGCATTATATTTTGAGTAATATTAGGCGTCGGTTCTTGAAATCTAACTGATTGCAATTGTGGCCTTTCTTCTTGTGGTTCAAGGTTATTTACAACAGTTGTTGTCAAGATCTTAGGGACTTCTTCAGCCACATGTTCATCTAGCGAAAACTGATCAGGCTGATTAATATCTGTCGACGAGCTTTCTGTTTCTTTATACTTCAATTGTCTTGATATTGAGATAGAAAACGAGCATTGCCTTGCTGATGCTGTTGAAGAAGACGAACTATCATTTGATTTGCAACCAGCGTACTATCACTTTGAAGGATTAGCTGACTCAAATTATAGCATTCTTAATGCATGACTTTGCTTGAAATCTTTTGCAGGAGGTGCTGTGAGTGAA
Organism: Magnolia changhungtana; assembly: GCA_030180095.1. Classification (NCBI taxonomy): domain Eukaryota; kingdom Viridiplantae; phylum Streptophyta; class Magnoliopsida; order Magnoliales; family Magnoliaceae; genus Magnolia; species Magnolia changhungtana. Next base: position 1,064,471 of record JASAUF010000344.1, on the reverse strand, counting down.
CATTTGCTGGTGACGGTCGCCTTCCCTTTATTTTTCTGAACTCGCAATGATTCTATGGAAAATGTCTTTACGATTATAGTTGACAATATTGGAAGACCTTTTGGAGTGACAGGCCTTTCTGTTTTTCTTGAATGAGATGATTGTATGACCGAAGCAAGACTGTGTCCCACAACACTTTGCATAATCGACCCAGTACTTGGCGAGATGATGCTTCTTGCGGGAGTAGATCGAACTTTTCGCCTTTTGGATATTACTATCCTCCATCCTCCCTCATCTTGTTGAGCTACTGGCGAAACAGAGATTGTTCCGTCCATTATACGAAATTCACTACTCTTGATTACAACAGACTTTCCTTTCTCTGACACTTTCTACTTACCTGTAGACAAAAATATAAAATTACAATTAGGCATCTAAGTGATAATCATTCTATCTCAGAGATGAAGGGGAGGATGTTCCCACTGAGAGTCGCCATTTTGGCGTCTATGCTAACACTAAAAAGTGATAAATGTTCTCTGAATATTTTCTAAGTTACCATTGAAAAAGATTCCCACTGGAGTCGCCATTTTGTTTTCGACAAGAAAACAAATGCATCTGATTTGGGGAATTTATTCAATGATAACAAAGAAAGAATGAGAGAACATTGATCACATTTATTCTGAGTTCATTTACATCCTCGGATTCCCTTGATTCTAAAAATAAAGTACAATCAATCAAAGTTAAATAAGACAGTCCGATGGAAATTTCAACATCATTCAGACGCCTGTTTCATTCATCTTCTAGTACTTAGGAGGAATTGTTGAATCGATCAACTAATCTCCAAGGAGATAGGAGATAGATATTTCGGCAGCATTCTGACAGTTGCTTCAGTCATCTCCTAGTACTTAAGAGGAATGTTGAATTGATCTCTTCTACTAATTTCTCCCCTTGAAGCTTGAATAGAAGAAATCTAAAGACTTAGCCATTTCAGCAGCATGTCCGCTCATTGACTTCACAGACTACAGGGCAGTCTAGTTGTGCGAACCCCCGTAATGGATATGGGTTGCGCGGTCTCGCACAACCGACCCGAGCTTCTTCTCCTACCTTCAATCCCTTTCTTTGCTCTGCTTCCTTTCCGAAATCTTCAATCTGCCCCAAATGAAGGGAGGGGGTATTATAGGCCCTCGCACATGTGACACCTCGATTTTGGTGCCATGGGACCCACCTTTCAATGCTTTGGACCTTTTCACAAAGAACCAGTCCTGAATTCCGGTGTACAGACCCGCGCAACTGATATTTCGGTTGCGTGGTCCTACACAACTGGCATTGGTTGCACGGACCTACGCAAATCACCTTCCACTATTTCGGATCTTTCTCAGAGAACAAATCCTGTAAGTTAGTTGAATGATCCTGTGCAACTGACATTGGTTGTGCGAACCCGTCCAACGAACATTGGTTGCGCGGACCAGCGCAAACCCCCCTTAAGCTACTTCATTCTTCTTCTTTTCTAATTTTCTTTCTATCTCTTAATATTCTCTTGCTTCAATCCTTTCTTCGTCACCATTTTTTATGCCTTAACAGTTGCACCAAATATCATGAGATTTCATAATTAGTCAGTATAATTTGCTGTAAAAAATCAAGATGATCTGTTATATTTGGTGCAACCAAACACAACAGATTCAATAGATTTACCTGACGATATTGCAAATCTCAGCTTCAAGATTTGCTTGTATTTTATATGGACAGAAACCCACAATATTCTTGCTATTCTCACAACGAAAGAAGCACGACACGGGTTGCCTGTGCTTCCGGCCACAATAAGTTCCTGTGGTCGGAAGCTATGTAGGGCCTACGGAGTTCTGTGAGAAATCCAATACGTTCATCAGTTTCTCCACTTCACATTTGGACAGGACTCCAAAAAAATGCAGATTTAAAACTCATGTGGGCCACACAATAGGAAAGAGTGAGAATGGAAATGTCAACCGTTGAAAACTTCCTGAGCCCACTACGATGCTTATATGCCATCCAAACTGTTCTATTAATGGTGGGATAAACTGTAGTCACAAATATCATTCTGATTAAAAATTCTTATGGCCCCGACAGTTTCCAATGATACATGTTCAATCGTTGTTTCAACCTCATGTGGCCCATGTGAGGTTAGGAAACTAATGAACGAAATGGATTTCTAACAGGGATCTTTGTGGGCCCGGTTGTACCCTATTTTTACTCTCATGGGAGAATCAATTAGAGAACGACATGTGTCATTGCATGATAAGTTTAAATCACATCTAAAATCTTTGAGGATATTTCAAGCGCATGTTACGAAATTATAATTGGCCTAGATAAGTGTGTTACATGTCATCTATAAAGGGAGTATGACCAAGAAACTCAAAAGTACGACATGGTCGAGAAAAAAAGTAGTGCTGAAGCGTTTACTGGGACAGGTGTCCAAGATGAATACAAAAGATAGATTGGTGCCAAAATAATTGTTACAACTATCAGAAGTGAGAAGCAATATCTAAATTGCTATCTCAAGAAGATTTATAAATAATAAAGGATTTCAATGAAGTAAATCGTCTCATACTAACCGAATCAAATATATCAAATTTATCTATCAATTATGCTTTATGTTCCTTAACATAATCTATCCTTTACATTCCTTAGTGTAACCAGTAGTCTAATCTTACATTAGAAGTAACAGTAATCATGTAGCTATAATCCAAGTCTACGCTCATACGTTGGATGATTTCCATCGAAACATAGAGTTCTTATTTCAATAAATTTCTTTATAGACTATAGTTACTATCTGTGGTCGACTGTAAGTATTTCCTTTTTGTAGTTTAACTTTTATATCTGAATGTCCTTTCATATAGAAGGCAAGGTGCAACTTATTCTCGGAGGATAAACCATACCATCTAATAATCACCTTATCATTTTAAACAACATCTAACGAGTGACTGAATAGGCGACTAGTCTTCTCAGATCTTGATAATATATTATCAATTCTAATGTATCTGCCTACTTGGTGATTGGGGTTAAAGTTGTTCGGTTGGAATCGAGCCACAAAGTCGATTCTGGCATGTTCATAAATATAACATGTGACTAATTTGAAACCGAGATGAAACAGTTTTTGGCATGCCTAGTGGGACATCTGATTTGGTAAACATACCAGCATGACATAAGTATGATTAATTAATCCAATTTCAGAAATATGAGTTAAAGGGATACCCAAAGCTCCTCTGGGGTTAACGATCCCATAACACCTTCTGCACTACCTCCACTCGGGGAGATGTAGGTGTAACTAGAACCTAAACTCTTAGGTTCACCATCAAACTCAATGCTCGATCCTCCAACTTAAGATGGGGCATCCTCGTCTCGGAGAGACCCTCTCAAGGCGATATCAGTTGGGTTGCCCAATATGCAGTTGAGAATCTAGCATATTTGGAGGGCTCAAGCTAAGTAAACATGAGCTCAGTCAAAACAATACAGAGTTTAAGTAAAACCTTTCAACATGTGGATGGCTAGCTATTCCGAGAACTTGAATCAAATGATGGTTATCCTTGTCAAAAGGACACCTAGTGCCTCTCAGCCGAATGTTGATGGTATTTCTGTTGGAAACTTGGCACCAGTACTACCAGTACCGCCCCCAACACGGGACATGCATCCCGCTCAAACATAGTGCATATGGACTATGCCTTCGCCCACTGAATTCAAGAGACCTAAGTAGGTGTAACGTCTCGGGAAAATCCATACAAAGACCAGAGTACCACCTCAGGCAGAAATCACTAAGGACAAAATCCCTTAGAAATTACACAAGAATTAACTAAGTGTTAAATGAGATTACCTGTGAAATTAGCACTAATCACTTTAAATACGATCGGTAAGACCCAAAATGAGTAGAACCGTTAACACTACATTACCTAAAAACTTAGGATACATCTCAAAACCAGTTGCTCTCGAGAGCAGCTTGAAACTCCATATCGGACCCGTACTGCACGTCGAAAGTCCGATTACTGCAAAGGTATATGATTATGACCGCCTTACTGGGCTTGACAACCATCTCGAAAATCAAATCTAGATAATATCCAGAAAAGCACAACTTGAGCCCGGAGCGAAGTGTGTGAGAAACGCGAATACCTTTAGAAAATGAACTCAGATTTAAGTGATTTAGGCCGTTCGCTTGTCGGCCAATTTTAAGGTTTCAGACTATCACAATCTGACCCAAATATACCCTCGGATTAGGAAAATTTCCCTACACAGGTCAGTGTACTTATAGCCCTGATCGAGTGATGACAACCGTTGAACTGAAACTGGTCCACTACGGTCAATCCACAGATCCAATCGGACCGAAAACTTAACTTGACCTAGATCCAATGTCAGGAAACTTTTTCCAGGCTGTATGCAGAAAGGGGGCCTCCAGATCAGCTCCGTTGGATCGAAACAAACACTCCTTAGCTATAACCTAAGTATACCATGGCCTTGGGGCCATTTTCATCAGTTCTGGGCCTATATAAGGACCTTAAACCCTCTCTCTCCCTTACCATACGAATTTTCTAAACCCTAAGAGAGAGAAGAGAGAAAAGAGAAGGAAAGAGTGAGGTTAAGAGAGAGAGAGAGTGAGAGATAGTTGCTAGGCTTCGTACCTACCGCTCCACGTACCGAATCAGCCTTCCCGTGTCACTATTCAGGCGATTCCGGTTCCGTTATTGGGTAAGAAATCCTAACCCTAATCTATTTTATGGATTCAAATAGAGTAAATAGTGAAATAGCTAACCTATTTCATACTATAGGTTGTCGTTGTGCCGTAGACGAAGACTTAGCGTATAAACTGAGTTCGTTACGAGTTTACCGGCGAAAGGTGCGGACTATAAACATTTAGGTTATGATTTTTAAGGCTTTCAATGTCAGTAATGATTTATGTCTGACTTGATTGCTATCACACATGCCTAGAGACGATGTTTCCCACGTATTACACATATATATGAACTATGTAGAAATAGATGCATTCCATGTGTTGGTTGAAATGTTTGTATGAGTATGGAATTAAGACTTGTGCTTGCCATGATTTATGTTTGTGGATACATAATTATTGTACGTGTAACAACATCCTTGTGAAAGGATTTGCTATAATACTTGTTATAACTACTACATTACATGTATGTTGATATGTGTAGCCTAAGTGTTTGATAAAATGCCTGGATGAGTAAATGCTTGTTGAAATGTGTTTGATGAGGGTGTTGAGAGGTGACTCTCAATCTCCTTACCTATAGTTACCATTTCCTTCATGTAACCTAACTTACTACTATATGCTTTATGTTTGAAATGCCAATGCATGACAACATGCGCACTATGTGTTTGTTGAAATGCTCTTATGAGATTTGTATTTCGATTGGTTGTCACATGTTGTCTTTGACTATAACATATGAATGCTATCATTTGGAGTGTGATTGGGGCTACGATATAGTCTAGGCAATCAGTAATGAGTTCCAAGTTAGTGGTTGATGTCGTTTCTCCACACAAGATAGGTTTGAGGAATCCGAGTCGTACGCTAATCGTCGACAGTAGTTAGGCCACTCAGAATACTTACGCACTCCATGTCGATCAATTCAACGTATGCTCGTAACAATCAAGCTTGTCAAGTAACCCAATTAGCCCAATGTATGTTCACCATATATGGACACTACTGCTTGAATTTAAGGTACCAACTTAACAGAGGAAACCCGTTTAACCTTGGTACCACAATCCACTAAGACTCATGAGTCAGGCATGGTGGTATGGGACACTGTGGTCGAGCTGTCTGCTTACGCTGGGGCGGCAAGCCTCCCTGTATTAACCAGTGAGCAAACCAAATTAACTATTAAACTGAATACGGTAATATGGGACACTGTATTCGAGCTGTCGGCCTACGCTAAGGTGACGAGCATTTCCCGTAGTTACCTTGAGTATAAACTAAGGCCTATGAGGATGGTGACGAGCCTCTTCCTAGTGACCTGAACTTGCCTATCCATTGCTTCATATTCAGGGGTGACGCTGGCCTATAACTTGCCTATCGTATGTGATAAATTAGGATTGACGACCCTAGATGGATCATCGTTGGGTAAATGATATAAAGGGAGGTACCTTAGCTTCCCAAATTTGCTGTATGAATAAGTTTAATTAAGAACTTGGCTAATTACGTACATGCACCACATTTACATATGCATTTGGCATTAGAGTTGAGCACAGAGGAAGGGGTGCATGCCGCGATCGTGAGATGATGTCGCAGAGGGAGTGTAAGCAAGGGCATGCATCATTAAAGCTCTTGCATTATAAGAGTACTTAGGATATGAGTATTGTACTGCTTTATCATTACTGCTTGACTGAATTGATAACATGTTAACCTTTGCCTTATAGCTCCACTAAGTTGATCACTCACTCTCACTCTAGGATGGTGTTTTAAAACACCAACCAGACTCTGTTTTAGTTACAGATATTGGTGCGATGTATAAGGCCAAGCTAGACTTCTACGATGTTGAGGAGAATTTCTCATACATGTAGTTATTAGGCGAATTTATGTAGATCATTCTAATCGACAGGATTACAGGGTTATATGATTAGTTGGACATTCAAATTTTGTTATTTTGTGAATTATACATGTAATTATTTGACCTGGTGACATGTTCATACTCTGGGGACTCAAAATCCACTTGCTTTATATATCTATCACATTCTTCTGCTTGTGTAATTTAATTGTCTCTGGAGTATGATATGCTGTTTTGGTATAATCCCACTCATGTTTAATGCACTAATATGGACAACATTTAATCATCGTTATCTATGTTGCATAAGTGATGCGTTGGAACTCGGGAGTTGGGCTCCTGCTCGACCCTCAATTTTTAGGGCTTTACAAGTTGGTATCAGAGCATGATCTTGATTAAACTGGACCTGAATTATCGTGACACAATGCACGTTGATGAACTTTGACTTAGGAGGGGGCGTTAAAACGTAGCAATGATCATAAGATTCCCAGTTTCGCTGATAGGTGAAACTGACTGTTGAAATCGGAGCCAGTACGCATCTATGACCATGCGTGGTGACTCCAGATCTTTTCTAGACCATCAATCAATAGGTTTATATGAGAATCTAGCCTATGTCACACTCAAACAAATCCAAAAATCATGAATATACGCGAGATGGGACTCGAAACGACTCAAACGAACTAGGGGACCTAAAACGGGGGGGTCCAAAGTGGACCGCTCACACATACGGTACCCCAGGAGGGGGTGGCCACCACCCTATCGCGGCGACATCTTGCTGGGTCCAACAGAAAGCAATGCCCCGCCCACCACCAAGCGGCACCTGGCAGCTCGGGTCCAAAGATCATGGCGGCGCCGCCGTGCCAACTGTGGTGCACCGCACTCGGGTCACTCAGGCTTATCGGGCAATGGCAGGCCACATCAGGCCAATGCATGTGGAGGGCTGTGTGGCCCACCAAATCGTGTGGAGCTCCCATATTAAGCCCCATTTACTTCATTTCCCATTTTTTACCCCTTTAAGCTTTCCAAATCCCTCAAACCTTGATTTTCCTCTCCCAAATCTCCCCTCCATACTCAATCTTCTTCAACTTTTTCAGTACTCATACACTCACCACCATTCCTCTCAAAAAACCCCTCTCCTACAACTTCCTATCTCCCTAGTTTTTCTCATTTAAGCACTTTGATCTATCATTGTGTCTCATAAAACTCAAAACCCATCCCATCTCCTTTATCAAACTTCCTTCACTCATATGGCCCTCTTTGAGTTTGTGGCAGCCATTTTCTCTCTCTCCACAATTCTTTCCCTCATGGGAAAGAAGAGGGCCTCCACGGATGAAGTCGGGCTTAGCTGCCCTACCCGTCCAAGGAAGAAGGTGGGCACCGAAGCTAGCACAAGAACCACCCAAGAGGGAAGGTCGAAGCGAGATCTCAATCCCCAACTGCCACTCGAGAGAGTTCTTGTAACGCCCTGAAAATCGGGGGTCGAGCATAAACTCAACTCCCGAGTTCCAACGCATCACCTATGCAACAAAATGAATGATGATTGAATGTTGTCTGTATTAGTGCATTGAACATGAGTAAGATTAAACCAAAACAACATATCATACTCCAGAGACAGTTAAATTGCAAGCGGAAGACTGTGATAGATAGATAAAATATATAAACTGTGGTGAGTCTCCAGAGTGTGATAAGGTTACCAGGTTAAAGAATTACAATTACAATTTCAAATAAAACCAAGTTGTGGAAGTGTAATGTCTTCTATCCTAAATACCATAGTCCCGTCAACACAATACCAGGTCTTCATAGACCTATCAGAGGGTTACATGTAGGAGAACTTCTCCTCAACATCAAAGTAGTAGCCCGGCTCTGCTTTATAAGCATCACCATCACCTGAAACTCAACAAGTCTGGTTGGTGTTGCAAACACCGTCCCGTAACGTGGGAGTGAGTGATCAACTCAGTGGAACAATAAAGCATAGGTTAACATGTTATCAAAATAGTCAAGCAGTAATGATAAAGCAGTATAATCAACAAATCTAAATACTCTTATTAATGCAAGTATGAATGTAGTCATGATGGATGCCCTCACCGACATACTCCCTCATGCGACACCATCTTACGTTCGCTGCATGCTTGCATTCCTCAGTGCTCCACATCTTCCAGGCACATGTAATGCATGATGAGCATGATTACCGAGTTGTTATTAGTCCATTTCAAACAGCAGGATTGGGAAACTAAGGTACCTCCCTTGTATCATTTCCAAACATGATCCATTCTAGGGTCATCAGTCCTAGACAATCTCATACGATGGTGTGTTTCTAGGTCACTACAAGGGCTACCAAGGCTGTTACATGGAATCGTTACACCACTCCCCCATCACCTTATCAATACAGGCCTAGTTTATACTCTATTACTACGAGAAGGCTCGTCACCTCACCGCAGATTTAGAGTATGCTCGAGGTCACTACACCGGGTACGGTTAGGGCTGCTAGGGCTGTTACATGGAATCGTTGCACCACTCCCCCATCACCTATTAAGTAGTGTAGGCCGACAGCTCGAATATAGTGTCCCATACCACCATAATCGGCTTACGAGTCTGGTTGCTCACTGGTCACTACGGGGAGGCACATGGCCCCAACGTAGGCCAACAGCTTAACCACGGTGTCTCATACCACCATGCCCGGCTCATGAGTCTTAGCAAATCGAGGTACCATGGTTAACGGGATTCCACTGGTAAGTTTGGTACCCTAGGTTCAAGCAGTAGCGACCAAACATGGTGAACATACATTAGACATATCGAGTTACTTGACGAGCCTGACTAGCTCGAGCGCATAATCAACTGAACGACATAACCACTGTCGCTAATTGAAGTATGACTCGGATTCGTCAAACACATCCTACGTGGCGAAAAGAATCTTAACCACGAACTCAAGTCTGGTACCGATTGTCTGGACTATAAACATAGTCTCAATCGCAATTAATCCATATTCAAAGTATGTGGAGTAAAGCATGATAGACAAAATAATTCAAGCATGCTAACAAACATGTCATAAGCATGTATAAAGCATGTTATAAAGCATGTCATAAAGCACCATATAAACAAGAATACAAACACATATATTTCACAAGTAAACGGTTTAAGTAAACAACCTCATAGAGAAAATCATACATGTCTCTAAGGTAGTTGAGAATCCCATCTCGACACTTACCTAAGGCATCACCATCCAAACACTTACTCTCACAAGCATTTTCACAAACACTTAGCATACACTATTTCAACATACTTAGTGTATGTTAGCAAAACATGTATTAGGGCGAGTCCTTTCGCCAAGCAAGTATTTTACGCATATATAATATATTTATACAGCAAATAATCATGGCAAACATATCTCCAAAATTTATACGTATACGGTACTTTCTAGAATACGGTATTTCTACATACATAGTGTATATTAGCAAATCATGTATTATGGTGAGTCCTTTCACCAACTAAGTATTTTATCTATATATATTATATTCATACAACAAATAATCATGGCAAACACATTTCTAAAATTTATACATATACGATATTTTCTACGAATACCTAGAATATGTAAAATTCCATATTCTACGTCTTTAATCGAAACGGAAAACAGAAAGCAGTTTGTACATGTGCAAATGCATGCAGATCATGAATCTATCATTATCTAACATTGAAAGCGTTGAAAATCGTAACCTATACACCTATAGTCCTCACCTTTTACCATAGAATCGTAACGAATATGATAGGTTTGCCAAGCTTCCGTATTCGGCAATTTGGTAACCTATAGAATGAAATAGGTTAGCTATTTCATAACCTACAACTATCAACACCCCAAATCAGATTAGGGTTAGGGTTTCTTACCTAGAAACGGAGCTGGAATCATCGGAAAAGTGATTAGAATGGAGTGGTGGAGCATGGATAGCAGCAGGGAAGAAGGGCAGGAAGACTCTCCTACATGTCCCACACTTTCTCTCTCTTTTCTCTCTTCTCAAACTCAAATTCATATGGTTGTGAGAGAGAGGGTTCTAAGGTCCTTATATAGCCTAAAAAGTCACCGAAATAGACTTAAGGTCAACGTATACTTAGGTTATAACTAAAGTGAGTATTTTTCAGCTCAACGGAGGACTTCTGACGGCCCCCCTTGAGCCAAAAGTCAGACTTAAGCTCACGAACACAGGATCTAGGTTTAGTTAAGTTTTCATTTCAATCGGCTTTCCAGATCACGCGTGGCGGACCAGTTTCAGTTTAACAGTCAGTGGATCTCGATCAGAAATTCTAAGTACATGGATATGTTTATGAAATTTTTCCTGATCCGAGGGTGTAATTTGGCCTGATTCGGACGGTCAGGTTGCTTAATACTGACCCGCAAGCGACAAGTCTCAGATTACTATTTGAGATATTTATTTTGTAAAGAAAACAAGTGTTCTCACCCTCTCACGCTCCGGACTCAAGCGAACAGCCGTGGGACACTGTCTGGATTTGATTTCCGAGATGGTTGTCAAGCCCAGCGTAGCGGTCCTAAGTCCTTAACTTCGTATTACTCGAACTCCCGATGTGCGGTCTAGATCTGATATGGAGTTTCAATGTGCTCCCGAGAGCAGTCGGGTAATGAGTTTGATCCTAGATTTTAGGGTAACCTAGCGTCAATGATTCTACAAGTTTTGAGTCTTGCAGATCATATTTAAAGTGGATCAAACGGATTTCGTAGCTAATCTAGTTTAGCACTTAGTTACTTTGTCTCATTTCTAAAGGATTTAGTCCTATAAGATTTCCGTCTGAGGTGGTACTTAGTCCTTTGTAGTTTGTATATAGAGTGATCCAAGTTATACTACTTAGCTAGTTTAAGATAATGTCTAGGGTGAAAGTACTTAGGAAAAATTAAAAGATCAAGGTGGTGAAGGGTGGGATTTATGAAGGAAATGTGAGGTTTTTCCAGAAATGGTTGAAAGAAAGGATTTGAGACCTTTGAATTGAGTGGTTGAGAAGTTAATCAGGTGATAGGATAGACCCATTGCCTAAGGACGTCTAATTCCTGGTTGGCAAAACTCTGTGATGTTACAAATCTTCTGGCGGGCTTTGAACACGGTCGATTTGGTGACCGTAGGGTTGTGCTTGAAGCTTATGTAGATGAGAGGCTATCTGGGCTGTATCCGATGATAGATTACCTGGTGGATGTCGGGTGGGGTCCCATATTCGAGGGCAAGTCTCACGCATGTGAGAGCACTGTTCGAGCCTTATACGCCCATATATGGTAACCATCGTTGGAGCCCCTGCAGTTCAAGATTCCCGTGGGAAGGCGGGAAGCAACGGTCGATGTAAATTTGGTGTCCGGGATCATGGGGATCCCACGTGGAGAGGTGCACGCTAGCGATAAGTATCTTAAGAATGCGCAAGAAAGAGATTGCCGCATGTGTTCCCTCTGCGGTTGATTAGCTCACTGGAAGGAAGGCAGAAGGCTCCCGTCGATGGAGTTGACAAACGATTTTTGCTTGCTTCACCACATATTCACGTATAACGTGTACCCTAGGTGGGGCAACCATACCGAATACACTCGATTGATGGTGGATTTCCTACTTAGAGCTGGGCAAGGAGACAAGTTGTGTCTGCTTACGTTCACCCTGCTACAGATAGTCCAGACGGCGCGTTCTGTTAGGAACAATGTCTTGCTTCCATTTGGCCGACTCATATGCAAGATTGCTCAAGAGTTTGCCTATAAACTTAACATGGATGACATTGCGCCGATCCACTTCATTAATGAGCCTACGCTTAACAATATAAAGATTAGCCCTCGACAATGTCAAGCCCAACTTGACGAGTATGGGGATGAGATAGAAAGCGATGAGGAAGAAAGTAATGAGATAGAGGAGGAAGATGAGTCAGCAGAAGGGAGTGGTGCGGAAGGCACAAAGGAAGGCAGTGATGAAGAGGAGGCCTAAGGCACTGAGGAAGGCTCTCCTCCCACTGCACAGGGGTGTGACAGTGATCGAGCTACTTTAGAAGCCTGCTTGACTCGAATCGAGGAGAGCCAAGCCGTCCCACGACAGGAGATCGGACAGGTCCAGGCCAAACTTGAACAGACCCGAGCCAAGTCAAAAGAGCATCAGGCCTTTGCGAAGTGAAAATTTAACAAAGTATCTCACACCCTGAGGTCTATCCTTTGTTGTCTGCAGGATAAGGGTGCACCTCCACCATCGCCAGACTCTGACGACTAGTCGTACATGTAGTCGTCTTTTGGTTTTCTTTGTTGCTTGTTTTCTTATTTCTATGAATAGCCTTGATAGGCTTAGTAATGTGGTAGAGTAGTTTGTAGGTTTTAGTGTGTGTGAACCTTGCTTAGATTAGCTCACATACATCTTCTGTCATGGTCCATGTAATACTACATCTCATATATTGTGACAATTTTGGTAAATGAAATGCATGAAGCTTCTTTGGATTTAAAATGCAAATGATGTGTGTATGCGAGTGTGATCTTGTGCTGAATCTGACATGAGTTGCACCCTATGTTGTATGCAGGGGATGCCACCTAAGGCCACATAGAGTACGACATATCTCACACTTGGTGACTCGGTTGACGAGGCACCTCCCCTCAGCGATAGCCATATGGACCCCAATTCGGGCCCAACTCATGAGACTATGCCGAATTCTCAGCCAGCCACTGGCCCCACTAATGGGCCGACACCTGTTGGACCATCGACCCTTGAGTAGAATTGTGCGTCTATTTAGACGTCGGACGTGCCTCAGTCGGCTCCTCCTACTGATAGGTTGGAGCAGATGATGCTCTTGATGCAGCAACAACAATAGCAGTAGCAACAGCTTTTTGCCACCATTGCTGCGAACCTTACTCAGAATATGAGTGTGGTTCTGGCTGCATCGCCTATGCATCCTGCTGGGGGCATGAGTGCCAGCAGCTTGTTTGATCTATTCCAACGCTTTCAACCTCCCACTTTTATAAGTACTCACAAACCCGAGGAGGCCGAGTATTGGGTTGACCGCATCTCTAAGATGTTGAAGCCACTACACTGCACTAAGGCAGAACAGGTGGAGTTAGTCATTTACATGTTCAAGAGGGAGGCCAGCCTTTGGTGGGACAGCGTCCTACGGATCATTGCTATTGGTTACGTGTGGACATGGGAGGCCTTTGAGATGCACTTCCACGAGAAGTATTTACCTCTCACGTACCGCCATGAGAAGGAGGAAGAGTTCCTTCGCCTCCGTCAGGGAGGGATGACACTGGCAGAGTACGAGAACAGATTCATGGAGCTAGCCAGGTATACTCCGTTAATCTTGGCTGATGAGCTGATGAGAATGCGGCAGTTTACTAAGGGGTTGTGACCCAAGATACATTCAAAGATGTGCTGCGCTAGCATACCTCACTATGTTGAGCTAGTGAGCATGTCCCTACAGGCAGAGTAGGATGGGGACAGATTATCTGGTACACGTGTGCCTATGGTTCCTAGGCCTCGACCATATCTGCAAAGCAAGCCTTTCCTCGACAAGAGGCCCCGTGCAGAGTCGCCTCCCAGATTTATAGCTCCACCAGCCCCGACAAGGTGATCCGACTTATGGTGCACTTACTACAAGAGGTCGGGCCATTCAGACACGTATTGCTTCACTAGCATGAGGGACAATGGGTTTTCACCGCCTCAGAGGATCAACCACCAGCTTCCATAAGCTATTTCGGCCCCACCTATACGGTCAACACTAGCACATCCATCTTTTTGGCCGCCCGTGCCTTGATTTAAGTTGCCTCAATGTTCTGTGGCGCTACAGCCGAACCATTCTCAACAGGCTCGGGTACACTCACTTGCAGCTGAGGCATCCGAGACAGAAGTTACTATACCGATGGCTTTCGAAGTCACCGCACATGTTCAAGGTACACCAATCTTCTTGTTAGTGGACAATAGGTCCACTATCTCTATAGTATCATGCACTGTAGTCAAACGACTAGGGTTGGAAACTAGTCCCATGGTCAGATTGAGACTCCTTACCACCACAGGAACTTTCGCCGACTCTACCAAGATGTGTAGGGGTTGTTCGATAGACCTGGGGAGCAAAACAGTGCTTGTTGACCTGATAGTCGCCCTGCATGTCATTATGATGTGATCCTCAGTATGGATTGACTCACGGAGATGAAGACAGAGATCGATTATGACACTAGGGTGGTGACAGCCCATGGACCTAAGGGCATGACCTTTACATTCTCAGTACAGGCCAGTTGGTACTACGACATCAGTTGTTAAGCTAACTTGTTAGAGCATGTTGATGGTCCAACTTTGGGGAACACGCCAGTGGTCCAAGATTTCTCGGACGTGTTCAGGACGATACCTGAATTACCTCCTCAGCGCTAGATCGCTTCTACCAATGATCTAATGCCTGGTGTGACACCCATTTCATTACCCATGTATCGCATGCCTCCATTGAGATGGAGGAACTGAGGAAACAGATCGATGATCTGTTGGATGCAGACTTTATACGACCTAGTGTATCTCCTTGGGGAGCACCTGTGCTATTTGTAAAGAAGAAGGATGGATCACTGCGATTGTGTATTGATTATCACAGGTTGAACCAAGTGACAGTGAAGAACAAGTATCCTTTGCCCAAGATAGATGATTTGTTCGACCAGTTGAAGGTGGCACAGAATTTCTCGAAGATTGACTTACACTCAGGGTATCACCAGTTGCTCGTCAGGGATGAGGACGTGCAGAAGACAGCTTTCAGGACCAGTTTTGGGTACTACGAGTTCCTTGTGATGTCATTTGGACTCATAAACGCGCCGGCCGTGTTCATGGACTTGATGAACCGGGTGTTTCAGCCGTATCTATTCCGATTCATCATCGGTTTATAGATGACATCCTGATATACTCTAAGAGTCGGGAAGATCACGAGGAGCACCCGTGAGTAGTCTTTGATACTGTCAGGAAGAACCAGTTGTTTGCACAATATAGTGTGACTTCTGGAAAGAAGAAGTGAAGTTCTTGGGACATGTGGTGTCTAAGGAAGGTATAACAGTGGACCTTACTAAAGTAGACGCGGTTTAGGACTGGGAGCAGCTCGGTTCGGTTAATGAAGTGAGGATTTTTCTTGGCTTGGCAGGTTACTATCGGTGATTCATTCGGGACATCTCTAAGATAGCCAGACTGTTGTCTCAGCTGACTCGGAAAGATCTCAAGTTTGCCTGGAATGAAAAGGCACAGGCAGCATTTCAAGAGCTGAAGGACAAGCTAACGTCTGCCCCTATGCTAGTATTATCAGAGAAAGGGGTCAAGTATATGATATACACTGACGCATCTCTTATTGGTTTGGGTTGTGTTCTGATGTAGAAGGACAGAGTTATTGCTTATGCATCGCGTTAATTGAGGAAACATGAGGAGAACTACCCTACGCATGACCTGGAGTTGGCGGCCGTCATCTTTGCATTAAAGCTCTTGAGCTATTACCTCTACGGAGAGGAGTTCGAGATCTTTTGCGACCATAAGAGCCTCAGATACATATTCACGTAGAGGGACCTGAATATGAGGCAGCGATGATGGATGGAAATCTTAAAGGACTTCGAGTTCGAGGTCTCCCACCATCCTGGCAAGGCCAACCTTGTGGCAGATGCGTTGAGCTGTAAGAAGACGATAGCATTTGTGGCTCCGCTGATGATAGCAGAGTGGGATATGGTAGAGTTTATGTGGGACTTTGAGCAGAAACTTACGGTAGAGGAGCCGTTTGAGAGCATCGCACATAATCGGATTCAGCCACTCATTGATGACAGGATTATCGTGGCTCAGGGAGACGATGAGCTATTAGTGAAGATGAGAGAGCGGGTTAGTGACAAGGAAGACTCAGAATGGAGGGTTGGTATGAATGGGGGTTTATGTTATCATGGCTGCATATGCGTCCCAAACCTTCATGACTTGAGGAGGGATGTACTCGAAGCTGCTCACAATTCAAAAATGGCGATACATCCTGGTAGTACAAAGATGTATCGAGACATGAAGAGGTCGTATTGGTAGGACAACATGAAGGCCCACATAGCAGACTATATCTCACGTTGTCTTACGTGCCAGCAGGTTAAGGTAGAGCATCACCGACCTCCTGGATTGATTCAGCCCAAGCCTATAGCAGAATGGAAATGAGATTTCATCTCTATGGATTTTATCTCAGGGCTACTGAAGACGAGGAAGGGACATGACTCCATATGGGTAATTGTGGACCGGTTGACGAAATCGGCTTATTTTCTCCCTATTAAAGTTTCGAACTCGACAGACGATTTGGCCAGACTGTACATAAAGGATATAGTGCGTGTACATGAAATTCCTATGGAGATCATGTCAGACCGAGACACGCGATTCACATCTATTTTCTAGACTCGTATCCAGGAAGCAATGGGTGTGAAACTGAAGTTCAGTACCGCATTCCACCCACAAACTGATGGGCAGACGGAACGGGTAAATCAGGTGTTGGAGGATATGCTACGAGTTTGTGTGCTTGACTTCAAGGACTGTTAGGATGACTGTCTTCCTTATGTAGAGTTCACTTATAACAATAGCTTTCAGGTGGGTATTGGCATGGTTCCCTATGAGGCCTTGTATGGGTGCCCCTGTCGAGCACCGCATTGCTAGGCAGAGGTTGACGAGAAAAGTTTGATTGGCCCAAAGTTATTACAGGCGATCTTAGAGAATATCGACATTATCAGGTGTCGACTTCTGACAGTGTAGAGCAGAAAGAAGAGCTACACTGATACGAGGCGACGACAGTTAGAGTTTGAGGTCGGGGACCACATATTCCTAAAAGTTTTCCCAATAAAGGGAGTCCTTCGATTTAGGAAGAAAGGGAAACTCACGCCGAGATTCATTGGCCTATTCCATATACTAGATCGAGTGGGTGTGGTAGCGTATCGCATTGCTTTGCACACACCACTCGTCAGTGTGCATGGCGTGTTTCATGTATCTATGTTGAAGAAATATGTTCCTGACCCTTCTCACATTATTAAATGGGAGCTGGTACAGTTGAGTGAAGATGCTACTTATGTACTGCGACCGACGCGTATTCTAGATAGGAAGAAGCAGGTGTTACGCAGTAAAGTAATTCCACTTGTGAAGGTTCTGTGGATACACCACACTGAGGAAGAGGCTACTTGGGAAATAGAAGCCGAAGTTCGCAAGAACTATCCCCAAATTCTCGAGGAGTACGAAAAGGTATTAATTTTAAGGACAAAATTTCTCTTTAAGGTGGGTAGATTGTAACGTCTCGAAAAAATCTGTATAAAGACCCGAGTACCACCTCAGGCAGAAATCACTAAGGACCAAATCTCTTAGAAATTAGACGAGAACTAACTAAGCACTAAATGAGATTACCTGTGAAATTAGCACTAATCACTTTAAATACGATCAGTAAGACCTAAAACGAGTAGAACTGTTAACGCTAAATTACCTAAAAACTCAGGATCCATCTCAAAACCTAGTTGCTCTCGGGAGCAGCTTAAAACTCCGTATAAGACCTGGACCACGCATCGAAAGTCCAATTACCGCAAAGCTATACGATTATGACCGCTTTAATGGGCTTGACAACCATCTCGAAAATCAAATGCAGATAGCATCCAAAAACATACAACTTGAGCCCGGAGTGAAGTGTGTGAGAAATGCGAATACCTTTAGAAAATGAACTAAGATTTAACTGATTTGGGCCGTTCACTTGCGGCCCAAATTTAAGGTTATAAGCCGTTAGAATCTGACCCAAATACACCATCAGATTAGGAAAATTTTCCTACACAAGTTAGTGTACTTGTAGCCCTGATCGAGTGACAACGACCGTTGAACTAAAACTGGTCCGCTATGGTTGATCCACAAATCCGATTGGACCGAAAACTTAACTTGACTTAGATCCAATGTCAAGGAACTTTCCTCAACCCATATGCAGAAAGGGGGCCTCCGAATCAGCTCTGTTGGATCGAAACAACCGCTCCTTGGCTATAACCTAAGTATATCATGGCCCTCGGGCCATTTTCATCAGCTCTGGGCGTATATAAGGACCTTAAACCCTCTCTCTCCCTTGTCATACGAATTTTCTAAACCTTGGGAGAGAGAAGAGGGAAATGAGAAGGAAAGAGTGAGGTGAAGAGAGAGAGAGTGAGAGAGATAGTTGCTAGGCTTCGTTCCTACCGCTCCACTTGCCGAATCAGCCTTCCCATGTCGCTATTCCGGTGATTCCGGTTCCGTTCTTGAGTAAAAAATCCTAACCCTAATCTGTTTTAGGGATTCAAATAGAGTAAATAGTGAAATAGCTAACTTATTTCATACTATAAGTTGTCGTTGTGCCGTAGACGAAGACTTAGCGTATAAACTGAGTTCGTTACTAGTTTACCTGTGAAAGGTGTGGAATATAAACATTTAGGTTATGGTTTTCAAGGCTTTCAATGTCAGTAATGATTTATGTCTGACTTGATTACTATCACACATGCTTAGAGATGATGTTTCTCGCGTATTGCACATATATATGAACTATGTTGAAATAAATGCATTCCATGTGTTTGTTGAAATGTTTGTATGAGTATGGAATTAGGACTTGTGCTTGCCATGATTTATGTTTGTGGATATATAATTATAGTATGTGTGGCAACATCCTTGTGAAAGGATTTGCTATAATACCCGTTATAACTACTATATTACATGTATGTTGATATGTGTAGTCTAAGTGTTTGATAAAATGCCTGGATGAGTAAATGCTTGCCGAAATGTGTTTGATGAGGGCGTTGAGAGGTGACTCTCAATCCCCTTACCTATAATTACCATTTCCTTCGTGTAACCTAACTTACTACTATGTGCTTTATATATGAAATATTAATGCATGACAACATGCGCACTATATGTTTGTTGAAATGCTCAAATGAGATTTGTATTTCAATAGGTTGTTAATTGTTGTCTTTGACTATAACATGTGAATGCTATCGTTTGGAGTGTGATTGGGGCTACAATGTAGTCCAGGCAGTCGGTAATGAGTTCCGAGTTAGTGGCTGAGGTCGTTTCACCACACAAGACAGGTTTGAAAAATCTGAGCCGTACGTTGATCGTCGACAGTGGTTAGGTCACGCAGAATGCTTACACACTCCATGTCGATCAATTCAACGTACACTCGTACTAGTCAAGCTTATCAAGTAACCCGATTAGCCCAATGTACGTTCACCATGTATGGACACTACTGCTTGAATCTAAGGTACTATCTTACCAGAGGAAACCTGTTTAACCTTGGTACCATGATCCATTAAGACTCCTGAGCAGGGCATGGTGGTATGGGACACTAGGTCAAGCTGTCGACCTATGCTGGGGCGACGAGCCTCCCCGTAGTGTTCAGTGAGTAAACCAAACTCGTGAACCAAATACGGTGGTATGGGACACTGTATTTGAGCGGTCGACCTACGCTAAGGTGACGAGCATTTCCCTTAGTGACCTCGAGTATAAATTAAGGCTTATGAGGATAGTGACAAGCCTCTTCCTAGTGACCTGAACTTGCCTATCCACTGCTTCATATTCAGGGGTGATGTTGCCCTATAACTTGCCTATCGTATGTGATAAACTAGGATTGACGACCTTAGATGGATCATCGTTGGGTAAATGATATAAAGGGAGGTACCTTAGCTTCCTGAATCTGTTGTATGAATAAGTTTAATTACGAACTTGGTTAATCACGTACATACACCGCATTTACATGTACTTTTAGCATTGGAGTTGAGCACAGAGGAAGGGGTGTATGCCGCGATTGTGAGATGATATCGCAGAGGGAGTGTAGGCGAGGGCATGCATCACTACAACATATCATTCCTGCATTAACAAGAGTACTTAGGATACAAGTGTTGTATTGCTTTATCATTACTGCTTCACTGAATTGATAACATGTTAACCTTTGCCTCATAGCTTCACTGAGTTAATCACTCACTCTTATTCTAGAATGGTGTTTTAAAACACCAACTCGACTCTGTTTTAGATGCAGATACCGGTGCGACGTATGATGCCGAGCCAGACTTCTACGATAATGAGGAGTTCTCATACATGCAGTTATCAGGCGGGTTTTTGTAGACCGTTCTGATCGACGGGATTATAAGGTTTTATGATTAGATGGACCTTCACATTTTGTTATTTTGGGAATTATACATGTAATTATTTGACCTGGTTACATGTTCATACTCTAGGGACTCAAAATCCACTTATATGCTTTATATATCTATCACATTCTTCCACTTGTGTAATTTAATTATCTCTGGAATATGATATGTTGTTTTGGTATAATCTCACTCATGTTTAATGCACTAATACAGACAACATTTAATTATCATTATCTATGTTGCATAAGTGATGTGTTGAAACTAGAGAGTTGGGTGAAATAGCAGTGAAGACCGCTTGAGTTGAAGTCGGAATATGCCAATATCTCCTAGAGGAGGGTGAATAGGACTTTTTAAAGATTTATGAGTTATATTAAAAATCTTATCATTATAATCCTATCATGTATGCAATTTTCAGGATTACTTAAATGTAACTCTACTAACTTCTAAGCCAGGTAGAGGATCCAATCACAAGCTAATCAAGATATAGCAATATGCAACTTAGTTTATGTTGGATGTGACTGTATATGTATGTAAGATGTGATCAAATATATCAATATGAATGCATTGTCATGAATCACACATATAGAAAAACAATCACAAACACAGTCATTTTATAGTGGTTCAACGATAAGTCTACTCCACTCCCGGCTGCCCCACTCAACCCTTGAGTGTACCAGATTTCACTAAGGAGGTTTCCCAGGGTTCACCTCAAACCTAAGGTTTTAAATCAGGTTCACCTTCAACCTTTACACGGAGGTTTCTACTCGGTTCACCTCTGACCCTGGAGTTTTACTGGTTCACTCCTAACCAGATGTTTATGCTCTCCATAGAGCAAGGGTTCACATAACGCACCCGGGAGTTTTACTGGTTCACTCTTAACCAGATGTTTTTGCTCTCCACAGAGCAAGGGTCTACACAACGCACCCACCACGTACACTCCCGCCAGAGGCCACCTTGAGGACTTCAAAGGGTGAGAACCACTTAAGACCCAATCCTAGAAAGGAATGACTGTAAGTGTCCTCTTGGACTTTGGATACTTACAGATAAGTTGATGAGTCCCGTTAAGCACAACTCCGAAGATCTCCTCCTCCTTGTTGACGAAGAGTCTTCTGCTTCCTTGATCCATAACACAAAAGATATACCAATACTAGGCTTAGGGTTGGGTCAAGGTTAAGATGGAATCCTACTCTCTAAAGGTTTACCTATAAGAAAGGTAGAGTAGTTCCAATCTTATGCATTCAAGGAATCCCAACTTAATGATTTGCCATTAAGGTAGTAGTTGAAGGATCCTTGAATGCGTAAGTTCATTCCCCAATCCACTTTATTGAATATCAATGATGAGGGTAGATTGGAGGATGAACTCCCTCGACAGAAAGGGCTTAGGGTATAAGATGTAAGTTGAAACACACAAAAGCTCTCTCTTTTCTCTCTTACAGCAACAAAAGACAAGTCCTCTATATCTAGTCAAAAAGCTCCAACAGATATAAAACGGTCACATTTATGATAGAGTTCGATATCATTGAGCAGGTTCGACATCATCGAGCGTATACTCTCGATAGCATCGATGGTCTGCTCGATGACTCGGACTCGATGTCATATGCTTTTGAAACTTCTTGCTAATTGGTTGATGAATCGAGACCATGGTCGATGTCATCGAATTTCGAACATTGATTCCATTGAGGACAGGATCGATCCATCGACATTTAAAAAATGAGAGAGACTGACTTTGAAATATTTCAGGATTTTAAGATTGATCGGGGAACCATCGAGATCATCGGAATTTGAATGTCGATAATATCGAGATCAGAGTCGAGGCATTGATAATTCCAGCTGATTTATCTTGAGCTTGTTGGACAATTTATGGCTTTGTTCGATGCAATCGATCTGGTGTCGATATCATTGATATTTGAATATTGATTCTATCGAAGGGCCCCTGATCATAGTTAAGAACAACCTGAAGTATCGGTTGTAAGATATGTGCGCCCACGATCGATATCATCGATGGACTTCCGATGTTATCGACATTTGAATTCAGATCATATCAAAAGAGCATCGATGCTATCAAGCACTTTTGAGATTTTCTTTAAAAAACAGGGGCACCGAAAAACTGTCTGTCGATCTTATCGAGCCACTCTCGATGGACTTGAGATTTGAATATCGATGATATCGATAGGTATATTGATACATCGATAATTCATCCAGATATGTTATGAAGTTGCTGGACATATTTGTACTTATATCGATGATATCGATATGTGTATCGATACATCGATAAATCCGTCCAGATGAATATTTAGTTGCTGGATACTTTTGATCCTCTCATTGATAATATCGTTAAGGTATTGAGGACATCGATAGAATAGGTTGATCATATTGAGAGTGTTCCGATAAGATCGACAAGGCGAGAAAAATATACAGATTTTCCTATTTTGAAAAAGTTTTCTCACCTCAAAAACCCTAAGATGTCTATCTTGTTTTAAGGGTTTTAATCACCTGGTGTTTTGGGACATGGGATGAGAGGCTATAATTTACCTATTGCGAGCTTCCACACATCCGGTTGAGGCAGACGCTTGAAATAATCTTCCAATCAAGTTCTGTAGCCAGTCTCACTTACCATTCACGTAACTTGACAGACCAGGGCACAAGTAGGTACACTTTCAATCCCCCCTTTGTCAATTACGTGACAAAATACCCAAAACACCCTATAACACTTCTAGACACACCCTAAATTGTGTGTACATGCATTTACACAATTTACAATATTTCTAACCCATGTACACATTCTAGAAGTATCTGCTCCCCCTTACTTCAAAAATCCCCCTTTCTTGGTGCAGCTGCTCCCCCTCACACCTACAACAATATTAAATATACAAATTTTTGAAGGGGTGTTTTGAACTATTCTTCCCCTTTTTGTCAGTCATTGGCAAAAGTATAACAAGTGATATTGACTAAAGAGTGAATTGCATGGGAGAACCAATCAGATAGATGTATACAGATGAAATCATTTTAAAACAATCATCATTTTCATAACCTATGGATGCAGAAAGGAGAGTAGTGATATAGCAGTTTAGAATAGCCGTTAAGAAGTAGCACATGCAATCCATAACTTAGTAAGCCAAGGGAAAGGTAATACACATATGACACAATTAAGTATTATATTTCGCAAAAAATAAATTAACTGCCCCAGTCAGCAATGCATCCCAACCAACAAAACAGACTTTCCAGTTCTAACCAAAATAACCAAACCCATGTATGGGCACCCAAAAGTAACCAACGTTAGCCCAACTGTGGGCATATACAAAACAACAAGAAAATGTCCTTGTCTTAGAAAGGCTGTCACACACACCAATGATAAAGTGTGTATGATAGCATGCATGACCGGCCTTACGGAGCAGAATGAGATGACATCGTGTCGTCCCGTCGGCATGTCAGCAGATCCACCAGCTGTTGTACAGACTGCTGCACTTTCTGGACGATGCGCTCTAAAACTGTCAACTGCTCACGTACAGAATGAATATCTCTCTAGATTGCCCCGATTCTGTCCATTTTGAACCTCTTGCCATACCCGGCTGATGACATGGACGGGGCTGGATCAGGACCAGGAGGTGTATCTTCAGCCATTTTTGCCTCTTCCATGGGATCACCACCTTCACCTTCAACTTCTTCCGCCTGGATTTCTTCCTCCGGGTTCTCCTTGTATTCGTGAAAATCCAAGTCCATTCTCCAGATATTTCTTTTATTGAAAACTTTGAGCGGGAATACTAGATCAATAGTTGATGGGAACCCAATTTTGTTGTATATCATATTGATAATCCAGGGGTACGGAAGATGGAGGTCTCTAGATGTGTGGATGGCATTTACCAACTAAGAGATAATCAGAGATGGAAGGCAGATCTTTGACCCACTGGCAACTGAGTAGATGATCATGGTCATAAACCCGGTGAGGTCAGATCTGTTGGTACTTCTAGGATAGATGTTCGTTGTGAAGATACCATGCAAGATCCGAAACCTGGGTTCCATATACCTGGACTTTAATGCATTCCCTTAATACCAAGGGATGTCCCTACCATTGCAGAGGTATTTTATGACCTTGGATCAAATGTCCATGTCATCAAGATTCATTTCTGGGATACCTTCTGAGGCCATGTTGAGTCCGATGGCTTCAGCTATTGTAGCTGGTGTGATAAATGCATCATCACCTCCCAATGATACCATGAAGGAAGGAGGATCAACCACCGGTGAATGACATGCGGTAAGAAAATTTCGTGTTCTCTCAAGTTGGCATGGCCCACCAAAATTCAAAACGGGCAGCTAATCTATTGCGGCAAACAGGGGTTCTAATTTGTATGGTTTAAGGCATTCCCTGTCAACCCTTCTCTCTTGAATAAGTTTCCTGTCCATATATTTTGGTGGTCGTGAACTTGATCCAGTCGGAGGAGGTAGTGCCGGAGATTCGGTTTGAGACCCACCTCGTGAAGTCTGTGATCTTTGCCCCTTTCTCTAGAGGCGATGACTTTTTGTCGAGTAGATCTTGATGACTCCCCCAGACCGGATGCTACACCTTTGTCTTTACCCATGTGACAGATAGAGTATTAAACGATTTGGGAAAGACGACAAAAAAATGACAAAATGACAAATACCCAACAAAGAATGGACTCTTGACGTGTTAGAAGGGTATTACTCGATTTGTGGAATGATGTTAGCAATCCGACATGGCTCCAACTGATTCGGTCAAGAAAATCGAGCAGAGAGGGTGATAGTGAAACCCTTTGAAAAAAAATCACCCCCATTTTCGTTTCACTCGCTTTTATCGGGCAGCATCTTTCGATATGATTGATTGTTGTTTCGATAATATCGAGAGATTGCTTATCGATACCATCGAGTCTGTCTTCGATATCATTCTTGGCCACCTGTCAATCCGTATTCTAAGGAATCGTCGATAATATCGACCCTCTACCGATTTAATCGAAATGTCCTATCGATAGTCCAATCGCCGATGAATGATTCTGTATTTTTCAGACGATCCTTCAAGTATGCTCTTAATATTTCTATGAAACAACAGTATACTTGGCAAAATTATGTACAGTCACTGTACACAGCAAAATTATAAATATATAAAATGTTTATATATAAAAGATTGAGGTAAGGGACCTCAGATTTATCATTGCAAGCTCAAATAAAAAAAAATCTCATTTTAGCACATGTTCAGATCTTGAAACATGATCTGAACTACTTCTTTCTTACCCATTTACTTTTGTTAACAAATTTGGGTGGTGATGCACAGGCATTTCTATCCACATTCCCAAGAAGACTTTTAACTTTTTGTATTTCTCTGGTTAATAAATTTCCATGTTTCTGACCAGAGTTGGGTTGAGTCCTCTTTGGTGTTATGCATTTAAATTTATAATGACCTGAATCACCACACAAATGACATACTAGAGTTGTTCTGATTTTACTTCCAAAAGCAGCAGATTTTTCATTTTTGGGAGCTGCATTTCCAGTCTTTGATTTATGTTTTTCATATCCAAGCCCGCTTTTATCCTTTCCAGGTCTTCCCATTCCTAACAGTTTTTCCAGCTTTTCGCCACTTTGGGAAAACTTGTAGTTTATCTTGGCTATCTTCTTGGATTCTTCTAAATCAAACAGGAGTGTATGATTTTCATTTTGAAGAAGTATATTTTTATCTTTTAATTGCTCAACCTGTTTGTTTAGTTTTTCAGACTCGTTTTTAAGAAGAGTATTGACTTGTTCGAGTCTATCATTATATAAGTGATATTGCTATAAATCATTGATTAAATGTGTATTGATATCTAGAGTTTTATTCAATTCTTTTTGCAACATTTCCTTTTTGTTCTCAGATATACCAAGTCTTTTAAGAATGTTGATGTTATGAATATAAAGTTGATTATAAGCATCTTGTAACTTGTTTTGTTCATCTTCTTCTCTTTCTTCAATATCGAATGGAAATGATTTTGTGTCTTGCTGTTCTTTTTCGTTCTCAGATTTAGTGGGAATGATCGAAGTAGTAGAGACCATGAGAATTTTCAATGATTTCTGATCTTCATTGCTTCATGAGTCACTAGATTTTGAATTTGACTTATTTGTATCATCCCAAGTGGCGGCCATCGCCTTGCCCTTGGTTTTTCTGTTTGGGCATTCGGTAGATAGGTGTCCATACTCTTAACAAGCGTAGCATTGTGGTTCTTTGGTCTTTTTGCCAAATTTGCCTGCAGAGAGTTTGTTATCCACCTTTCTCCCTCTAGAGGGACGACCGCGATTCTTTTGAAAGAATCTCCTGAATTTTTGTGCCAGCAAGGCCACTTCCTCATCATCATCCTCTCTTCCACTTTCACTGTCCTCATGAGTTGTTTTCTTTAAAGTTTTTAGGGCAGTGTTTTTTTATTTTTGGGATTGAGTGAAGCGTAGTTCAAAAGTTTGCAGGGAACCTACTAGGTCTTCTACTTTCATCTCGTATATGTTCCTACACTCCTCTATTGTTGTTACCTTGGGATTAAACCGTTCCAGTAGGGATCTTAGAATTTTCCTACAAATTTTCGGTATCGACACTTTCTCTCCCAATCCACCCATGGAGTTACAAATAATGTTCAGCTTTGTAAAGAACTCCATAAATGTCTCATGCTCTTCCATTCTGAGACTTTCGAACTGTGAGGTCAATAGTTGAAGTTTGGACCTCTTCACAGTACTTGTGCCTTCATGGGTTATTTCCAATAGATCCCATGCTTCTTTAGATGTCCCACACATACTTATCTGATTGAATATATCCTAGGACACGGCACAGTAGATAGCATTCATAGCCTTGGCTTCAGATGTTTGCCTTTCTTTGTCGAATACTGTCCACTTTTCTTTGGGTTTGGAATTTGTGATTGTTATGTCATTGTCAAGTATGATTTGTTCAGTTAGTGGCACATATCCACTTTCAACTATATCCCAAACGTTATAATCCAAAGATCTCAGAAAGTAGTGCATCCGAGCCTTCCAATATGCATAATTTGAGCCGTCAAATACTAGAGGCTTGGTGACTGATGAGCCCTCTCCTTTGGCCATATTTCCAACTTCAGTCAAGATCACTCTTTAGGTGGTGAAGCCCTTAAAGAGAGACCCGCTAAGATACTAATTGAAATAGCGGTGAAGACCGCTTGAGTTGAAGTTAGAATATGTCAATATCTCCTAGAGGGGGGTGAATAGGACTTTTTAAAGATTTATGAGTTATATTAAAAAGCCTATCACTTTAATCCTATCATGTAAGCAATTTTCAGGATTACTCAAATGTAACTCTACTAGCTTCCAAGCCAGGTAGAGGATCCAATCACAAACTAATCAAGATATAGCAATATGCAACTTAGTCTATGTTGGATGTGACTGTGTATGTGTGTAAGATGTGATCAGATATATGAATATGAATGCATTATCATAAATCACACATATAGAAAAGCAATCATAAACACAGTCATTTTATAGTGGTTCGATAATAAGTCTACTCCACTCCCGGCTGTCGCACTCAACCCTTGAGTGTACCGAATTTCACTAAGGAGGTTTCCCAGGGTTTACCTCAAACCTAAGGTTTTAAATCGGTTCACCTTCAACCTTTACACGGAAGTTTCTACTCAGTTCACCTCTAACCCTGGACTTTTACTGGTTCACTCCTAACCAGATGTTTATGCTCTCTATAGAGCAAGGGTCCATACAACGCACCTGAGAGTTTTACAGGTTCACTCCTAACCAGATGTTTATGCTCTCTACAGAGCAGGGGTCCACACAATGCACCCACCACGTACACTCCCGTCGGAGGCCTTCTTGAGGACTTCAAAGGGTGAGAACCACTTAAGACCCAATCTTAGAAAGGAATGATCGCAAGTGTCCTCTTGGACTCTAGATACTTACAGATAAGTTGATGAGTCCCATTAAGCACAACTCTGAAGATCTCCTCCTCCTTATTGACGAAGAGTCTTCTGCTTCCTTGATCCACAACACAAAAGATATACCAAGACTGGGCTTAGGGTTGGGTCAAGGTTAAGATGGAATCCTACTCTCTAAAGGTTTACCTATAAGGAAGGTAGAGTAGTTCCAATCTTATGCATTCAAGGCATCCCAGCTTAATGATTTGCCATTAAAGTAGTAGCTAAAGGATCCTTGAATGCAGAAGTTCATTCCCTAACTCACTCTATTGAATATCAATGATGAGGGTGGATTGGAGGATGAACTCCCTCGAGAGAAAGGGCTTAGGGTATAAGATGTAAGATAAAACACACAAAAGCTCTCTCTTTTCTCTCTTACAGCAACAAAAAACAAGTCCTCTATATATAGGCAAAATGCTCAAACGGATATAAAACGGTCACATTTATGACAGAGTTCGATATCATCGAGCAGGTTCGATATCATTGAGCGTATACTCTCGATAGTATCGATGGTCTCCTCGATGACTCAGACTCGATGTCATACGCTTTTGAAACTTCTTGCTAATTGGTCGATGAATAGAGACCATGGTCGATGTCATTGGATTTCCAACTCCGATTCCATCGAGGATAGGATCGATCCATCGGCATTTAAAAAATGAGAAAGACTTGACTTTAAAATATTTCAGGATTTCAAGATTGATCAGAGAACCATCGAGATCATCAAAATTTGAATGTCGATGATATCGAGATCAGAGTCGAGGCATCGATAATTCCAGCTGATTTATCTTGAGCTTGCTGGACAATTTTTGGCTTTGTTCGATGCAATCGATCTGGTGTTGATATAATCGATATTTGAATATCGATTATATCGAAGGGCCGCCAATCATAGTTAAGAACAACTTGAAATAACTGCTGTAAGATATGCGTGCCCACGATCGATATCATCGATGGACTTCCGATGTTATCAACATTTGAATTCAGATCATATCGGAAGAGCATCGATGCTATCGAAGACTTTTGAGATTTTCTTTAAAAAATAGGGGCGCCGGAAAACTGTCTATCAATCTTATCGAGCCACTCTCGATGGACTCGAGATTTGAATATCGATGATATCGATAGGTGTATCGATACATCGATAATTCGTTCAGATATGTTATGAAGTTGCTGGACATATTTGTATTTATATCGATGATATTAATATGTGTATCGATACATCGATAAATCCGTTCAGATGAATATTTAGTTGCCAGACACTTTTGGTCCTCTCATCGATAATATCGTTAAGGTATTGAGGACATCGACAGAATAGGTTGATCATATCGAGGGTGTTTCGATAAGATCGACAAGGCGAGAAAAATATAGAGATTTTCCTATTTTGAAAAAGTTTTCTCACCTCAAAAACCCTAAGATGTCTATCTTATTTTAAGGGTTTTAATCACCTGGTGTTTTGGGACATGGGATGTGAGGCTATGATTTATCTATTCCGAGCTTCCACACATCCGGTTGAGGTAGACGCTTGAAATAATCTTCCAATCAAGTTTTGTAGCCAGTCTGACTTACCATTCACGTAACTTGACAAACTAGGGCACAAGTAGGTACACTTTCATTAGGCTCCTGCTCGACTCCCGATTTTCAGGACGTTACAGTAGGAGACCAGGAACTTTATTCCTAAAGTTAGAAATCAAGGAATGCTTGGAGGACAATACCCATTAGATCTAGATCCGCCACCAATGACTGGACCTTAACACATATTGTGATTAGGTTATGTAATTGGTCAAAGAAGTGACAGGTCAAGTTCTCGGTCGCACTATTAACCCTTTTGTGGGATCCCGGTATTTTGTAATGCCACTTATGCACATGTGTCCCGATCCATACTGTTGATAGACCATAAACTACACCATAGTGCACCCAGCAACCCTACTCAAGTGATTTACTCTGGATGACCTTGAGACCTCTATCATGTGGACTGCATCATCATTGCAGTCGCAATGGTGAAAACCGTGCATCAATTCAATGCTCCATTGCAAGATACAACCCATCAAATCCAAATATCAAATTGTGTATCCTGCAACACAAGCAACCTTCACTGTATTAGGCCAATTGGACTTGGGTCCATGTGGGCCTAAAGCCCACTTTCTAGAACATGGATATTATCATAAGATGGGACAATCACTACATGACTAATAAGAAACTAGCACATATAAGACAATGCATTATAAGACAAAATTGTATTCTACCCCAAAATTCATCATTAACCCTCTCCTCATGCCTTAGAAACTAATAATGGCCCATGTCTACCTCATCCTATACATGCATCCAATGCATGTATTGATTTGTGCTACATCACTTCAAACAACTAATTGCAACACTCAACTTCATCATCCACCATGTATCACCTACAACTCATAATCATTATCTATTTATTAGCCAATGCATGAATAGATTTCTTCCACCTTAGCCAATGCTTGCTTAGCACCATTCATCTTATCCATCCACTACCCATACCATACACCACATTCCACCTCACTTTTAGCACCAATAACACCCCATAAACTTGTCACATCATCTTGCCACCTCAACCCTTAATTCCCTATATAAGAGTATGAGATCTTTTATGCTCATACTTTTACTACACTTGAAATTTCTGTGATTTTAAGAGAGAGTGGGAGAGAGTAGGGCAAAGGTGTGGCCCACCATTAATCCTAGAGGGAGTGGACCACACATTATCATCCAACCATCCATCCATTTGAGGTGAGTATACACCCCCTCTTTCCGTCCACTGGTGTAGAGCCCTATGGGTTCGTATATTACTGGCTATGGTGGTCAGTAAAGTGGCCCACGTCAGTATGGTCCACTATGGTGAACATTATATCTACACTCTTCACAAGTAATTTCGTTTTTCTATCTGGACAGTAACTTATACAAATCGTATAAAATCAACCATGCTAAGATCTAAGTTGAGACTTGGTAATAATATGAATCACAATATGAGATAACTCTAGGCCAAATTTCATAACCAAGCCATCTAACGGTCCAATCATCCATGACATTAACTATACTTGGCTGATGTCCAACAATGTATAGAGGGTTCCTAGTTTTTGTCCCTTTATTAAAACCCAATAGAAATATATATTCTATTGGATTCATAGAAAATTGAAGTAGCTTTCCAACGATATATAATATGCCTCGATCAGAGTTCGGATCGTTGGGATCTTGGCCTTGTACCAAAATGTATCTGAGAGCTAGTTGTGGCCATTTTTGTGTGGGCTATATCTGTGATTCCAATGATCAAACATAATTGATATTTTTCTTAACTTACTTAAAATAGGTAATAATCATATGTACAGTCCCTATGGTCATATTATTTCATGATAGAATTTAGAAAACTCTGGACTAATGGATACTCCTGTAAGGATAAACCTTGAATTGCTATATGTGGTCCAAATGGATCCAAGGCCCTACATAGTTGGAAACCTATATATATATATATATATATATATATATATATATATATATATATATATATCCATTTGAAATGATGTATTTCAAAAGAATCCAATGGCACGAATTTTCCAATAGAGAATCTGACCATAGAGATTTGATCAATAAATTTCCTGTGCTACTTGATGTGTATATTGAAATATCATTTGCACTTTTTGTTTGCTGAAATATTTCTAAGTACCTAATTGCATTGCATGTAAACATCGTTGACACCTTATGGTGGGCCTCACACTCTGTAGTTAAGGGTCCCACTTTGGTGGGATGTTTAATATTTATATAAGTGAGTTAGGATGTCCCACCTTTTTGTCAAGAATGATCCCCAAGTGTTTGGAAATTGGGCCCTAAGTTATGACAGACCCCATTGCTGAAAACTATCTGATTATTTTTGTATTTTATACCAACTTTGAGCCTTTATAGTAGACCCCACGCATAAGATATGAGTAAGAAACCACTTAAAAACTTTAAGCTATACTAATGAATAGAGAAATTATATTTTACTTGGGCCAAATCAAACCCCACATGATAAGGGAGTAGATACCAAAATGGGGCAAGGCACAGTTGTGCAAAAAATTATGTGCAAAAGATTAAAATATTTATGTTTGGCCCTATATCAAATATTATATGTGCACAACCAATTGGTCCTAGATTATAATTTTTTAAGTACATATATAGTACTATCAAGGACACCTGACAACATATTGAAAGGTGACCCCTCGTGATTATAGGACATACTCAAAATCAGGCCAAAACTAATTCCGCATTGTGTTTCCTGCACATTTCCTCCAAGTACCCATGTTTGAGACATCACCATAATTGTATACACCCAACCAATGAAGTTTGCCTTATATCTTTTAAAGACCATACATAGAGCTACCGGATGGATCCTTTCTTTCACCAAATCCATAACCCTTATAGTTGTAACATTAGACTGGCTTATGTTGTTTAACATTTTTTCCTTTTCGATTCTCAACCGCCTTTGCCCTCTTATCACAATTCTTTCCTCTACTCAATTTGAGGAATTTTTTAAAATTTCTTTCAAACTCCTCATCCTCATCCTCAATATCACAATCATTTTCAAATATAATAGCTTTAAGCTCATATGAATGCATATGCGATCTTTTAAGGACGGCTAGTTTCTTTGCTCTTGAGGGAGCCTTAAAGTATAATTTATATATTTGTAGAGAACCTAAAAGTTCTACTTTCATACATCTATGTTTGTACACTCTTCTATCGAAGTTATCTTAGGAGTGAACCTATCTAGTAGTTATCTAAGTATTTTTCTATGTATATGCCCTTTTGGAATGTTTTCTCCTAAACCTCACATGAAATTGCAAATATCATTCAATTTAGAGTAGAATTCTGTGAAAGTTTCGGACTCTTCCATTTTTAATGTTTTCGAAATGAGTCATTAAAAGATGAAGCATCAATCTCTTTACTATGCTAATTCCCTCATATGAGACTTTCATATATTTCACACTTCCTTTTCGATTTTACATGTGTAAATACATTTAAATTCATCGGGGGAAACTACACAGTAATTAACATTGAAAGCTTTAGCATCATTGGTATACCGCGCTCTGTCATCGGCACTCCATTGATATGTATCTTTGGAAATGCTAATGGTTTTACCATCAATCACGACTTATTAAATGGGCATCATCCATCCTTATTCGACAATTGCCTAAACTATAGGGTCAATGGATATTAGAAAAACCCTCATTTTAACATTCCAATAGGCGTAGACTCGTCAAAATATAGTGATCATGTGACAGTACACCTCTCTTAAGTAGACATCATTCTTAAGCCCATTTAGATCTCACTTTAGGTGGTTAAGCCTTCTTAGGACGAATCCGCTCTGATACCAATTGAAACTGTGTGGATTGTCTACCATAATACCATTGCTATGCGCGAAAGCTTAACATAGTTATATAATGAAGGATATATCTTAGAGGGGGTGATTAGGACCAAATAAAATTTATGTCATTTTAAACAAAATTGTCTACTTAACTAATTTCCAATTAAAGGTAAACGAAGCAATGAACTCGAAGGCTTCCAAGCTAATAAACGGTCGAATCACATAAACTATAAATAATATGACAATTAAGCAAATAGTCTATAAACATGATAGTGTACATATGTGTGTAGGATGTTCTACCTCCTAGCATTCAACTAATCATGCATGCATATAATGAAACATTCATTCAGATAAATATAATTAAACAAGTGCTCAAATAATAATCTCAAATACAAGCATGTATAGAGATTCCATACTCCACTTCCTTCGAACACACTCAACTCATGAGTGTATCGGATTTCACTATCGGAGGTTTTAAATCAGGTTAACCTCTAACTTTTACAATTCTACATAAGGACCGGCTCCCTTAGAGACTTATGTGGATTTCTATAGGCTCTCCACGAACCTCAATCCTAATCCAATGACATACATTTACTCCTGATGGAGGCTCCCTCGAAAATTAATACGTACACACATGCATTCAATGGCGTACACAAGGACTTTGATTTAGGTCCTACACAAGAACTAAGGTCTGACACAAGAACATAATCGAGTTTGGCAATTCAAACTCTTCACTTAATCCTACACAAGGAGTGTATATGGACTCTTACAAATAACGACATACTTGTCGGATTGATCCCTTTTGTGGTTCTTTCTCAGGTTGCTTGATGATGCTCTCTAATAATTCAATCAGTTCTCCTAACTCCCCTGATCATGATGTCAATGCTTCAGCTCCAAAATCAAACACCTTCCATGCAATGCTCCTTTCGGTGACCAAGGTGATGGGAGGTTGGGGAGAATCTCCTACAACTAATAGAAAGTTGTAATGCCTAGGGGATTCTACTGAAAGGGTCTCCTATAGAGTTTAGACAAATGATAATCTAATAAGGTTGGGTCTAATCTCTCTAAAATTGTGGAGATTGAGTTCATTTTAAAAATTAAGGTTAGAATCCTCATTAGAGTGGTAAAGCTCGAGAATATGAATGAAATCTCATCGAATTTGAAGCTTAGGGTGTGTGGGATATGAGCGAGGATTCACTTACGCCTCTATTGCACAAAAAACCTCTTAAATGATCAAAGATTGGATCTTCTTTATAAATGAATCAAGTTCCAATAAGTCTTCAGTCACACCGAATTAGGGTTCGGTCACATCGAATTAGACAAGAAAGTCACTGGACAGACTTAGACACCTTAGGTCATACCAAAATTGGTCTTTCGTCGCACTAAATATGATCGTTAGTGGGATCAAATGTGGCACTTGGTTGCAGTTGAATAACCTGAAATTCTGTCATAGCACGATGCCCTATTTTAGCCGATTTCAGTCGGATCGAAGGTGGGCTCAGTTGGACTGAAGGCTGCTGAAATTGTGTAGTTTTTAAAGCAATATGGGACCTCTAAAGCCAATCTAAGGATGATCAATTTAAACTTATATAGCTTAAGGGATGATCAATAAAAGGTTTACTTATTAGATTTAAGATTATCTAGAGGTTTAGGTTGTTTTAGGTCAAGAATTAGGATCAACAATGAACTTTATATACCTTTTCTTTGCTCCTTGATGCTCCACCTCTACTTGCATATTTGGTCTTCAGTTTTCGACGGCTCAACTGACTATATGACACGATGGACTCACATGATTGACAAATAAGGTGCACAAATCAATGCACTAACATATCTGGGGTAAAGGTGTGTGTGAGTGTGTGGGGTGTGGGTGTGTAAAAAAATGGGGGCACAAGATTCAGTTGTCCAACACCTCAATAACATTGATGAATTAAAATTCCCAAAAAAAGAAAGGATACTTGAGGATTTAAAATGTGCACTTTATTAATTAATTTTCTATTATGATACCTTTTCTGACTGACTTGGTAATAGGCACCTCTCTGAATCCCAGTGCCTTTTATCTTTTTTTTTTTTTTTTTTTTTCTGAATTCGAGTAACGTTTATTAAAATTATTTACCTTATGTTAGTTTAAAAGATTAATCTTTCAAGGCCCATTTGAATCATAAGTTACTTATGCCACAAGTGTTGATTAATTATTTTTTTTAAAAAAAAAGGAAAATTTGAAAATTCTAGAAAATTGATTTGTACCTTTGTTAACCAACTTGCCTTCATTATATTTAGATTAGTCCCACATTAAAAAGTTGTTAAGAAAACTAAGCATTTATATTAAAACCCTTCACTAATTCTTTGTATTAAAAAACAAGGGTATGTCATGCAAGCAACCTTGCTTGCGCACGCGGCCACGGTCGTGGTCATGACGACTGCTATCGTGGTCGTGATGAGGTGCAGTAGGGTGTATTCCATCTTTGATTGAACACTTTTGATTTTTTTTTCTCTACATATGTTTTTTCTTAATCATACATAAGACGACAAAGAGACGTTACACACCTACCTAATAATAATGAGTGCAACGGGCTACTTACTTTTTCTTTATAAAGGCATCTCCTCTTCATTGCAAACCAATTTGAAAAATTCTTCTCTAGTTTTTCTCTCTAAGTTTTCTCTGGGCAAATCAGTTCGGGTATTATTGAGTTTGTATGGCTATGATCAAGAGTGCACCATATCTAAACCGTTCATCTTGGAGGAAAGTTGTTCTATCCAGGGGGCAGATTTGCTAGGACTCAATGCATCAGGAATCAGCTTCCTGTGAGGGTAAATTTGTCTTTAAGACAGAAACAATAATGTACCTCAGCTCTTCGTATTCTTTTATTTTTATTTATAATTTATTATTTTAAATTTTCTACTATATTTCTGTATTTTAAAACCAATAACAACTAACTTATCTTAATTTCTACTTATTAAGATGATAAATATGTTTGGTAAACAACCTACTTAACAGCACCTCTCTTTTTTCTCTCCTATTCCTCTCTTCAGAAGCTTATGAAAAGTAAAAATATAAATAAATAAATAAATATTTTTTTTAAAAAACAAAAAAAGAGAAGAAGGAGAAAGAAATGAAGTGATCGAGTACTTTCAAGGGAAAAAGTTACTTATAATTAATCTTAAACCAAACTTACTTATGTGAAATAAGTTACTTATCTACTGTTGTATGTAGAAAAATTAACTTATTTGGTGGTATCCAAACAGGCCCTTAGTAAATGATGAAATTACCCCTGACAACAAGGCTGACCAAGGACTTAGGATTTATCGGCTCATGAACTTTATATTAAGTTTACAGTTTGTTGAAGGGCAGAGCAAGATTCTGCACATGGGGCTCACATGGTCTGGTTATCCAGATCATTTATCTTATAGGGCCCATAATGGATGGGACATGTACTGATTAGAAAATCATGGCCCTTCGACTGGAGGTCTAAACAAAATAGTTATGGAAAATGTACAAAAACCTTATGAAGTATCAGCAGATTTTAAGTTAAGGGCTAAGAGAAAAAAAAAAAGAAAAAGAAAAAGAAAAAGTACGGTGCTATGTAGGGTATGAGGGATGACAACTATGCACCCAAAACCTATTTAAGTTACTCTTATAGAGCACTATGAGGTTTTGTGCTTCTAGTTGCATAAGTTGGGTTTAGGTGATCCAATCGATTCATGATTTGAACTGTCCATTATGCCCTGAACACATTTCTAGGGCTATCAGACAAAAATCGAAATGATCCGTTGATCCATGATTTAGTCTTATCTCTACTGGCATCCTTTTTTCTAAGCCATTGATGGGATTACCACTACAATTGCCCAACAAAAGCAATTCTTTAGAATAATAAGCAATCCATGCTGGTCTCTAACAAATACATAAATCAAATTGTTAATTAGACCTATTTTGTGTAAATGATCTCAACCGTCCATTAAAGATCATTGATCAAAATTAAATGGGGATTAAATGGTTGCCCATGAAATGTGGGTCGGACCTAGTGAACAATCTAAATCACTGGATTGGACGGTCCAAGCGTCCACTGCGAAGCTCTATGACTAAAAGTGCTCCGGGAGCACTGGATAATTTCTCTGAGTTAGAGGCTATGCCTTAAAATGCTTAGGTGGTAGGATTGACTTTAGATGGCTTATAAAATGGCAAACCTTTCTGGGACGGCACTCTAACTATCTAATTAATTGTCAGTTAGCATGTTGTCATTTTATTCACGAGGCGAAAAAACAAAAATTATCAAGGTACTTCGTTTGCAATGTTAATTGAAGCTAGGCTCTTTTAAAAAAATAAAAATAAATAAATTAATTAATTAATTAAAAAAAATCCAATTACCAAGGAGCCAATTTTTACAAATGCCTAATACATTTGAGATGTTTGGCTTCTAATGTGTTGAATGGGAACCGTTGCTGTCTTTACCCTTGGTAAGATTTCTATATTTGCCGTTGTGGGACGTCTTCAGTACTTTTGGCCCACGAGCATCGATGATTTGGACCGTTGACCAAATCATCCATATGGAAAAACCAAATTGTACCCCACGATTTCTGAGGGCCAGGACTCCCTGTGAAGTAAACATTGTGAACTGGATCTGACCATATGTATCAAAACTCAAAACCCCAAAATAAATAAATAAACCATTTTCAGCATAATTTCTAGCAAACGAGAGCAAGGGCCGGCCCAGCCCAAGGCTAGCCCATGACACGAGCTAATGTATATAGGATTTGTTATGGGTTGAACCCACATTTAAATAAGTCAGGATGGGCCTACTTGTTGCCCAGGTCTGGCCCAGTTAGTTACTGCCGCTGGACCTCATCCACAGGTCCATGGCAGTCTGGATTGAGGGGGACAGGGGACCAACTGTGTGTTTCAAATAGTGGCGTGATTGGGATCATTTATCCGGTGGGCCATTGAATGAATTGATGGCAATGGTAGTAACACAGTCGTTATGTGTCACTTTACAAGTAACCATTCAATGTGGACGGTTGCTCATTTTTTGCTCACCTTTGAGTTAACTTTCATATACGGCTTCGGTTTCAAAATGGGTTACATTTATGTGATGGATTGTTCGATACAACATTAATAAATGGGTTTGGATATGAAACTGGACCATCCAAGTAGGTCTAAGTCCTAAAGTTTGCCCTGATTACTAAAAAGGTCGACTCGAGACATCTTAAAGTCGATCTCATAAAATTAAAAAATTAAAAATAAAAAGTTCATCTCATTTTATTTAATATTAATTATGTATTAGAGGTAATATAAATTGTTAGTTGTCAGGATTAATTTTAGGGATCTTTTGGGAAAGGACAAAAAACCCCCTCAATTATATTTAGTGGACCAACTGCTCAATGCTTTTGTTTTCGTTCACAACCCACCCCTCTCTCTCTCTCTCTCTCTCTCTCTCTCTCTCTCTCTTAAAAAAAAAAAAAAAAAAAAAAATAAAAAAAATTATAAACAATCTCGTCACTCCTTACTTAAATTTAAAGGCAAAACAACCAGTGCACTCATGGTTAGCTCACATTAAGTTAGGCCCCACTGCAACAGTCCCTTCCAAAAAAAAAAAAAAAACAGTGCATTCATGGTTAGCTCAGATTAAGGTGGACCCTACCGCATAGGGTTCATGGAGCCAAACATAAATCCAACGTCTAGTTACATATATTGTACATGGCTTATGGTTCAAAATACACATGGACCAGATGATGCTAGCCATCAGATCGATAAAGTCAAGGGTAGAAAATGAAACAAAATATTCATTGGTAAAATATTATAGAGAAAATTATGAATAGAACTTTTTACTTAATGTGATTTTAGAAAATAACCCATCCGTAATAGGGCCAAGTAAATGGATGGACCCGATTGATGCATCATGTTGTCATTGTACGGTTAGAGAGATGGCTATACCATATTAAGATGCAATACATTAGCGAGTTGATATGGGACGTGGGCACCATAGTAATTGAATAAGGGGACCATGTTTGATCCTGACCGTTTATACGATGGGCCTTAGCATGGTGAGCCTCCATACACACCATTGGTGGGCATACCCATTCTGACCGTTCCCTACCGGATGGCCCATTTGAGTTTGGATCGACCTCAGTTTTCTCTTACATGAATGCTAGCTCAGTTCTGAATCAAAGCAATCCGGGCAAGAGGTTTGCTGATTTCAGGTGCGTGTGGAGTGTCGTCTGTATACCCGCAGGCAAACGTGCCAACATGAATAATCTTTATACAATTTTAACCATGTATCTAGTTGTAAACAATGCCTAGGAAGGCATTTTCACAAAATTGAAGGAAAATGAATTTTCACCCTTCCGCCACTACCCATCTCTAAATGCCTCACTTATTTCACATGTGCAAATGTTCCACCGCTCATCTTCTACTATGCCACATGTGCCTACATCCATATTCACATTAGGCCCCACACATTCAAAGCGCCTCAAATGTACTCCATGCGCCAATTTTCTATTGTCCATCATTTGTTGTGTCACAAATGTGCATGCTGGTTTTACCGGCGCAATTTTTACCGGCGGCCATGTATAACTGCCGGTGATAATGAGAATCACCAGCGGCCGTCAAAAAATGCCCCTGATTTTGGGGCGTGGCCGCAGTAAAATATTGGTTATTAAAATAATTTATTTAAAAAAAAAAAAGCCAGAGAGTTTTTAATTTCCCTCTATTTGCTCTCTCTCTCTCTCTCTCTCTCTCTCTCTCTCTCTCTCTCTCTCTCTCTCTCTCTCTCTCTCTCGTCTCTTGCGCTTCTCCCATCTTGGATTTGGAACTTTCAATCTCCCGACAATGCTTGGATTCAGGAATGGGAAGAGGAGATGCAGGAGTTTGTTCTGAAAAGTTCGGGCAGAGATAAGGAGGCAGGTGAAAGCGCAGTCGAGGAGGAGGTTCAGCTTCAAATACGACCCTTTCAGCTATGCATTGAATTTTGATGATGCAGGGTCTGGATTCCTCTTTTGAATTAGATAACAGAGATTGAAGATGGTAGAAATGGGGTAAATGGGTTTTGTCTTGGGTGGGTTCTTTTTGCTTCTTGTATATGGTGCTTTTCTTTTTTTCTTCTTTTTCAATAAGGAGTGTAGGTGAGGTAGCTTTTTGTACTGGGATTTCTATCTCAATTCTCCTGGGTGTTGATTTAGTTTTTTTAAATCTTTCCCTATCTTGATATCAATAATGGGTTATGTCTTCTTCTCTGCGTTGGCTTTTGGAGAAACGGGTTTTTCTTCTTTGTGTTTGATTTTCCAGAAATGGTTTTTTTTTCCTTGTTTGTGTTTGCTTTGGAGAAACGGGTTACTGGATTTCTTGAAGCTTGTCTCAGAGAGAGAGAGAGAGAGAGATTCTCTTGTGGTCCATTTTCTGAAAAAGATGAAGAAGAAAGTGATTTTCATCAAAAAGAAAAAAAAATCTCATTCTCTCTCTCTCTCTCTCTCTCTCTCTCTCATTTCCTCTTTTGATGGCAAGAAATTGCCCAACAGCCATGGTAGCGGCAGCCATATCTGCTGCTGTCCATGGCCCCCTACATATTTGAAGAAATGCTTCAACCAATATTCTATAGTCTTGTATCCAGCCTGTGTACAATGATACTGCAGTGCTCAGTTTAGTTCGTGTAGTCTTTTGTTGTGCAACTGTTGATCTCTAATTTGCTTCCAACAGAAATTGTCTATTGCGAAGGAAAGCAATCTTCTGATCGTGAATGCAGGTATCGTGGCACGTGACGGTTTCATTGGGTTGTACAGGAGTTTTGCACCTAATGCATTGAAGAATCTCCCAAATAGCAGGTTCGTTTCCATTCCCTTGCAGCAGTCGAGCACTTCACTCATATAATCACCTTTTAGAACATTACTGTTAATACATTTGTTAGTATTTTCTCTACTAGCACAAATTTAGTTTAGTTATCATCTAGTGCATGCGCAGATTTTTTTATAATCATTTTAGTGTATACAACCTGGCTTCTTGTATACAAAACGGATTTTTTTTTCCATTTAAATTAACTACAGTTTACTACGTCGGTTGCATTGTTCAGTTTGCTAATTTAGTTTTTAACATGCCAAAACTGAGAGAAAGATAGTCCCGATAGTTGAATACCTCTTTCTTGTGGAACCGAATGCAGTATAGTACAAGTATATTCTAGAACTATCTTATAAAACCCATGTTAAGGAAGTATGTTTGACAGATGAAGCTACCAAGCAATAATTTCAATAAGGGAGCAGCCACAATTTACACCCACCTTTGTCACTAGCATACAATCAAATTTTCCATTTGGGAATTGAAATAGTACCAAAGAATAATATTTCAATTTTTCCATTTGGAAGTGATTGATTTTCTTCCTTCATTGCTCGTCCATGATGGGTGGTTTTGTGAGCATTGTGTTTCCATTCTATGGATTTCTCCTCATGGTGTTTATTTCCTCGTGCTTGCAAATAGGATCCACAACAAAATGGGTGAAGGTTGGTTTCTGTAACCAATATAATCTCAAGTGATAAATATTTTGTTTGTCTTATGTGATATTTGAAGCATGTTGTAAGTTTTCTTGTCCATGCATAGGCCTTGCATGATAGAAAACACAGTGGGCGTCTATCTCTTAAAGTTAGTGCCTTGACTTGAGAAATTCTTCAGATGTTCTTAGATTGGCAAGATCAGGATCTGTCTGAATCGTCTGCATAGGAGTGGAAAATATTCAAATAATTCCACACATTATTAATGCAAATGGTAACATGAACAGAGGTTGCAATCAAGAAATCCATGTCCAGGGCAGGTATTGCGTGTAGAGGTTTACTAATCAGACACACAAGTATAAGGCATGCCATCTACATACACCCATGTGTGTCAATCAAACACAAGTGCAAGATCCAAGCTGTCCACCAATTGAGTACCATCTTGCAAATGTCCTATCCCAACATTCATGCTACTCTATTCTTATTGACCATAACATTTGAA
This sequence comes from Magnolia changhungtana, assembly GCA_030180095.1. Taxonomy (NCBI): domain Eukaryota; kingdom Viridiplantae; phylum Streptophyta; class Magnoliopsida; order Magnoliales; family Magnoliaceae; genus Magnolia; species Magnolia changhungtana. The sequence continues at coordinate 1,021,633 of JASAUF010000344.1, read as the reverse complement.
ATAGGGAAATTTAGCAACTTTTTTTTCCTAGCCATCCATTTCTCCATATCTTGAACTCATGTCATGGATCTTGAACTCATGTCAAGTTGCCATATGTGGTGGTATGAAGGAGCTTGGGCTGTACACACATTTGGGATTAGAAAAACCCTGTTAGCAGAAGTACCAGTTATTAACCTGCATTGAGCTATCTATTTTTTGTCGTCTCTCTTCATCACTAGAGTAATTCTACCCTTAAAAGAGTATTGAAATCCTTGTCATGCTATTTGGGTTCCCTTTTTGCCAATGCAAGCTGGTCTTTCTGCACTTGAAGATACAATGAAGACAGGATATGAAGATTTCAAGGTAATCAACCCAATTTCTCAAAATCTACATTTTTTTAATCATAAGATTGATGTTAGCAGAATGTTTTCCTTCAAACAAGAGGTTGGCTAATCCCATATGCTTGTAAAAGGCAGCCCAACATGCATTGCATCTGCCAATGAGGTGTACAAGTGCCAATCCTGCCCTCCATCAACTGTTTCCCACCTCGTAGATGCCTTTCCTCAAAATCAGGCCCATTGATGATCACAAAGATCATGTTTAGTTAGTCTGTCTATGCAGGAGAATATGAAATCCTTGAAAACACTTCCAACAGATGATCACAACCTTTATATTTGAAGTTTCACATGCAGTCCTAGGTTTCCTACCAATGAGTTATGTGCAGGACATGCCACAACATGAAAATCACCTAGGCAAAGGTTGGACATGGTGCATGTTACTCTTAAAATCAAGAAAAGCATCTATCACTTCTCTGTAGATAGTACTTATCTCTTGTTAACATCATCTATCCTTGTTCAAGAGCATGGGTGAAGGCGATGGCTGTATATGGTGGGCAGCTGATCATGGAACTTCTACCAATCTACCTTTTAAAAGCTAACACTACATTGTGGGAAAAAGGCTAAGATGATGATAATAACGGTTTTATAAAGATTTAAGGGATTATGGTGCTCTGATCAACATGCCCATCATCGCCATATTCGTTTTCTTAGATCTTTACTTGGATTTCTGAGGCTTGAGCCATGAAAATTGGTATTTTAAGTAGTACCATGCACAAGCATCGACTTGTGAATGTTGGTTTCATATCTGTTTTGATACGACAATTTGATAAGTTTTTGTATTTTGCATATTAAAGACTTTTAGGGCGTGTTTGGATGTACTATTAAATTGAATTGCAGCATATAATATAATTAAGTGATAATAACCAACTTGTAATTTGCTTTCCTATGCATTCACATCAATGGATTGTGCAAGCTGAGTGGCTGCTGCCTCTTATAATAGCAGTCCATGCTTGAAAAGTCCCCATCTCTTCCAGTCCCATAATACCGGTCTCAAGAATGCTCAGATAGCAACGTCCAACAATCTGAGAATACAATGCCCAAGTTCCCAACGAATGAAAATGGTGAGAGTATGATGGATGACACACATGCACTAGTGTACAGGTAATTCAAATTAAACTGTCCAAATTATGGTTCCTAGATTAGATGTATCATGGACCAAAAATTATATTGGTAGACAGTTAATGGATGGCTAAAAATGAAAAAATATCCAACAGTCCTGTTTCTACAATCAAGTTTCCATGAATCAGAGGTTAGCATTGTTCAGCAAACATGTTCAAAAGTTTTGTAGCTCTTTGATAGTAACTCATTTCAAATTAAAATGTCCAAATTATGGTTAAAGGCATTTCTCAAAGGGCCAGATCACTGGTCATTGAATGGGCTTCTTGTGTTCCAAATTTGAAGGGATGTAATTTGATTTTCCTTGGGCTGTTATTGGACTGCTGCTCGGCATCACTTTTATATTGCTTTTGCTTTCGGTTTGTTTGCATTTTCATTTTTAATAAAATTTTGTAATCTTTTTTTTTTTTTTTTTTCTTAAAAAAAAAAAAAAGAAAGAAAGAAAAGAAACGAAAAAAGATGCATTTTTTTTTTCTTTTGAAAGAGGTATCAAGAAAAATGTGCATTTGTTTTATAGATGACAAAAATATTTAAAAACAAAGGAAGACGCAACCCTAGGACAGGCAAGGCATTTCCAATGATGACCAACCCTCTTGTCATTCTGTTCTTAAATATCAAGAGTTGGTAACCTCATTTGCTCTCTCCACACATGAAAAGAAGACATGCTTTGAATCAGAAACAAGATTGATCTTCATATATTCCAAAAGGGATAACATGATTCAAAGAATGTCGTAGTCGTTGACATTTCATACAGATGTACTTTACGAGAACTTCTATGAAAGCATTTCATTTGCTTCTCTTCCATTGAAGTTTCATTTTCCCCTAATGTGTCTAAAAATTTGGACAAATTCTTCTTCTGATGATTGATTCAACCTTTGATTTTAAAAATAAAAAAATAAAATAAAAAAAGATACGTTGATTGATTTCATCTCTTCAACTAGTATAGTAATGAGCATGGGTACCGTGCGGAGGATTTGAAATACAGGAAAGAAGTACCAGTCAGGTAATATTTCTAAAGGAGTTGTGACCAAGAAGTAAGGCAATGGGTTTTGGTTACATTAACTCAGGTTCGAATCCTTCAGTGTGGACCGATTCTATCATAACAAGGATTGTTCTCTTTTCTTGAACAATCCTCTGTTTAAGAGTGTAATGTTGGATACAATGTATTGTATTGTCAATTATTTCAATGCAAAGTGGAAAATTCTTTACTTACATTTTCATAGAAACTAAAAATGATTTGATTTAACTCAGCCTTTCATGGTTTTATTCTATCATACTAAACAAGGTTGTGCTGGAAATCCTACTCATGCATTCATGGGGCTTGTCAGCAAGACTCTTGAGCTATGGTACACATGGTAAACATTTTAGGTGATCAGGAATGTTGATTGGGTGGGCTACAGTCTGGATGGGGCCATATGCAAAATATCACAGTGATCAGGAATGTTGATTGGGTGGGCTACAGTCTGGATGGGGCTTCAAATATACAATTGGGAATGGAATTTGTTCAGGAAGAAATCATATGAGAGAGGCACGAGCCAAAAATGAAGCCAGAACTGAACTTGAGAGTCATTTGAGAATAGTCAGGGAGCGAGAAGCTACCCTTATTCAAGCACTTGAAGAACTGAAGCAAACTCTTAGTAGAACAGAGCAGCAGGTATTTATTTGATCCTGATTCTTGGCCTGCAATTTCACCAAGTAACAAAAAAGGATTCATTTGTTGGTTTACTGTTGTAGGCAGTTTTTAGAGAGGACATGGTTCGAAGAGACATTGATGATCTTCAAAAATTGGTGGTATGCAGCAACAAAAAGATTATCAACAACATAATGACCTTAGTGCATCTGTGCATGCATGCTTGCATGAGTATAGCTTACCTCCTGTTAAAGAGGCATTTGTAGGATGAGAACTCTACTGCTTACTCTGTGATTAAATTAAATTTCTAGAGATTCTGTTCTTCAATCTCTTAGGGAGTTGGCTAGAAAACCAGCTGAACAATTATTTGTAAATAGTCCTGTGGTGTTTTTGCATCTTTTTTCAGCATGGATAAATTGGTTCAGATCAGTTGGTACAAACAATAAGGTTCTAATCCTCATGGTAGATCCTCAATTTACTTGCATTTCTAGCTGTTTCTTTCAGATCCTGCTTTCACGCTATACTTGTTTGTATGCATGTTGCATTAAATATTCATGAAAGTGGGCATGGATGCAAATGCATGATGTATAGTTGTGAGCAAAATGCATATGTTGCAGGAATTAGTGCATATATTGGTACAGATTCACTGTTGGCAAATCCTTGCATATGCACAATCACACCTACACATAGACGCGTGTTGGCCTACCTTTACATATGTGAAAATTGTTTGTTTACATGTATGTAATGCACATTGACAACTATCCTGCAAGTACCATAATTCCACCAATGCCAGCTTTAATTTCTTTAGCTACTATGGAATTCTACTCAATACATATGACGTCCTGATCTCAATTGTTTGATTGTTTTTCAGTCCCGCTTCAATATCTTGAAAATACACTTGAGGAAGATGAACTTGATGCGTGGGATTGATCTGAAGAAGATCGCAGAGAAGATGAATGGTGCATCTAGTGCAAAACTCAAGGTACCTATCATCCTTGATCCCTACTCTGATTAATTGTCTGTTCACAGAGTTTGGAGTTCCCAAAACACCAATTCACACAGGGAACAATGTAATAAACAGTTCCACTGAAATTCTTATTCCATGCATATTCTGTTTTTAGGCTGTTTGCACGGAGGGGAGTGTCACTCATATGCTAGCAATAGTCCACTATGTCAGAAGATCCAAAACATTCAACTGGAGTATGGCAAACATATTTTCCAATTCAGGATTGAAACGTAGGCAATGCGTTTCCTGAACAGAGGATCCGCCGCGTGTGAAGCTCAGGTACATAGCTTACTATGAGCAGTCCTAATAACATGGTAGCATAGTAAGCATAGCATCTAATGTTTGTATGTGATCGTTCCTCATTAATTAGAGAGAATTTTCTTATGATTAAAAGCAGGAATCGGGTCATGGGTTGGGCTATTGCATCACCATCATCAACATATGGCTGATTTAATGGCCATTTAGCCACATTTCTAACATGGGATATATATTGGAAAGTTAAAAAGTGAAAATCCCAGTGTTCCTGTTTTAACATAAAAGATGCCCACTAATTCATATGTTAGGACTATTCAAACAATATGATGTTTGGAATGTGGCTTAGAAGTGTAGCAGTGTTGCCTATTTTCATCCATCGTTTTCATATGGGCCTACCATCTTGTATGCAAGCATTTTGTATTTTCATATTTAATTCTTTTGTAACTCTTGTTATCTGATTTTGGAGATGATAGATACTAATTCTTGTCCTCATAGATCTCTTCAATGGCAATGTCTTAAACCAATTGCTATATATATGTGACTTCCAATATTTTTAGTGATGTACATTGCCTTTTTATTGTCTGGCAGACCTTACGATAAATTATGTAAATTTTTTCTTATCCGACAATCAATGTGGGTTGCATTTTCCTTTTTGGGTGAATGGTTGATCTGATTCATTGAGTTTTTTTTTGCCAAATCAAACTAAAGAAACCCTACTAGCAACAAGTGATAACAACTCAAATCGTGGTATCAAAAGCTACCCCAACCTGTAATTCCATATTGTTCTTCAAGTGACAACATCACACTTGAGCATGATAATCCATTCATTCTTTATTATACCAGATCTCTGTCACGCCCCGAACTCGAAAACCGGGCTCACAAAATTCTTGATTGCCGAATTCGGCGCCGACAGCCTTCGTAGTACCCCATTCTCGGCTCCCAGTACCCATATACCAGGTTCCGATCCTAGGATGCTACAAAGAGGATTTCTAATAATCAATTTGATTCGTAATGAGCATAACCACAAGCATAACCCATGAACAATAACCACAAGAACACCATCACAAAATCCACTATAATAAAAAACTTTGAGTACAAGGCGTATGAAGGGAAATACAAGATAATGAAATAATAAAAACTCCAAAAGCTCGGCTGCACACTCCAATTGCGGTGAGACTATGACTGCGTCCTGGCATCACCTGCACGCATCAATCGTGCATAAGCTTATAGAAAGCTTAGAGGGTGGTGTAAATGTGTGCGCAATATGAGCGTGCTCAGAATGCAAGGTCAGAGTAATGCGGAAACATGCTGATGAGTATATGAATGCAGTCAGCCGTACCAAGGCCATGCGGTGCAAGATATGAATGTTATCGGTCATAACAGAGACCATGCGATGCGAGATGCAACTCAAGCATGTCAATCATATCATATATCAGTATAGTTCTCATTCAAGATAATCACCGGGGTTTAGTACACTCCAAAAGGCACTGTCGCTCCTGTAGCCGCACAGTCCAAGTGAGCGTAAGAAACCTCACTATCCGCCTAGCCAATAATCTACCAATACCTATCCAGCACATCGATAGTGGATCCATTCACGAGCTGGTCAAACTCAGCCTAGTATTGCCCCCTACCCTCCGGCGAGTAAAGCCACACCCCTTTCCAACCGACCACGACACAGTGGGAGACGCGGCCTCCTGGTATTCAGCCCTCGTGCGCTAATATATTCACTCAATCTCGTCATTGGAGTCATCCTCTGGTACCATCGAGTTCAGGGACTTTCAACTAAGGACATCTATGGCGCCCCAATTACTTAGAACATGGTTTTCGGTATCCAATCCAGCCACCCACGATGTGTCTGTGGAGGCTATGGCCCTGATGTCGCTAGGGCATACAATAATAATGATCACATGGAATCCAAGTGCATGAATCACCCTACCAAACATGTAACAATCCTGCGCATACCGCGCGCTCATGTAGGGCAACTCCGCCTATCAGGGAGCCCATAAACAATCCGCTCGAAGGCATATGCTATGATCAGTCACTCGTCATATCAGACATACATATGATGCGTATGATCATGAATCATGAGTCTATACTAAACATGTTATATAGTGATGGACTCTATACTTAGCGAAAACGGGCTTAGGCGGCCTACACATTATAAGTATGGGTCTATCAATGGGCCTTAGGGCGAGTGATAATGCTGACATTTAACCAACATCATCCTACAATGTGGACGTCAAACCATCATTACTTCCAAGGCACGTCCCACTATAATAGTCAACACATAAACCATGGTAGAATCACGCTATAATGGGCCTCATGTACATTCCATTAGGCCTCGACCCATGGGCCTTCAATACATCAAATGGGCCTCAAACCATAGTCTCATATATATCAAAGTGGGCCTTAGTGGGCGGGCCACAAATATATTAAGATGGGCCTCAACAATGGCCTTAAATAATCTCAAAATGCTTGGACGGTTTGGATGAAACTCATGCATCATGGTAGGTCCCATCGGGATGGAAGGCATAGATAAATCACATACTCCATAGTGAAGGTCCACACTGATGAAAGGTGTGGACACAATACATACATAAGTGGGTCCTAAGTAGGACCCACCATAATGTTTAGTTTCCACCTAACTTAAGGCCCAATCATAATGTTTATTTTCCATCCAAACTGTTCATAGGGGGCCTAGGACCCACTGTAATGTTTTACTTGCAATCCAACTATTCATAAGGTCACATGGACGAAGGGCCCACCAAAATGTTTATTTTCATCCAATTTGTTTATAAGGTCACGTGGACCTGGAGGCCCATAGTGATATTTATTTATCATCCAACATATTCATAAGGTCAGGTGGACTAGGGTGGGGCCCACCAAAATGTTTATTTGCCACCCACCCTGCTCACAGGGCCTCACGGTTAGGGAGGGGGCCCACCGTAATGTTTATTTGCCGAACAACCTGTTCATAAAGTTACGTGGGCCAGGGGCCCATGGTCATGTTTATTTCCACCCAACATGTTGATTGGGTCACGTGGACAGGGAGCCCACGTGATGTGGTTCACCAATCCAGCCCACTCATTATGCGTGTCCCACTTGGCTGAGGGCTCAGATCAAGTTTCAGCCGCATCCAAATTCCAGGTAGGCCCCACCAAGTGATTTTATATGTTTCAGGCATGCCTTCACATGATTTAGATGGTATGGCCCACCTGAGTTCCTTATACGGCTGATTTTTGAAGCAGGCCCCTTTTTAGAATGGGGCCCCACAATGGATGGTGTTGATGTACGAAACGCATCATGGTGGGGCCCACAGCTGAGCCGTGAAGGCCAGCCCAACCGTCCGCCCATGCAGCGCAGGCGCTGCCTGCATGCGTCTGCAGTAGTAGCACTACTGCTTCTTTCCCCTTTTTTTTGAAAACCCAATTTTCCTCAATTTTTAGTAGGCGGGGCCCGCTGCAGACCAATCCAACCGAGCCACTCACTCCTACGGCTCAAGACAAGCTAAATGAGTCTAATATGCAGTATGATCTGGCGGGTAAAAGAGATTAAGGTATGTTTCAACGGCAAACACCACTATTTCCTATGGTGTGGCCCGCCAAAGAATGGGATTAGCTTCATTTCTCAGCTCAGCGGCTAAAATGAGCTGGGAAACGTAATGGACGGCTCAGATTATATACATATACCAAGGTGGGGCCCACATGAGCAACCCACCCCGAAAGCATATATATATATATATATGTGTATATTTTTTTTAAAGCTTGTCGGTATACGCCCATGCCAGTACACATCTCCATGTTAGCCAACCCGCACGTCCAGCGTCCAGGGACGCTGGACGGCGTGGATAAACACAGACATTAGGGTGGGCCACACATGTACGTGGCCCACACATTGAGGTGGGTCCCACATGAACGTGGCCCACCTTTTGGATCAATAGAATATTTGTGTTTTCCCTTCATCTTGACCGTTCAATTGACCCATTACTAGGTGGGCCTCATGATCGAACGGTTAAGATCGTCTTACACCGTGGTGGCCACAAGACATCATATAAAAGAAGGAGAAAGAGAGAGAGAGAGAGAGAGAGAGAGAGAGAGAGAGAGAGAGAAAGAGACGATGATGGTGGGGCCCCGCCACTATGGGCCCCACATAATATAACTCATACATCAAAATGGGTCTCACCAACAAGTGGGCCCAAAAAATAAGATTTCAACGGTGGATCACCCACCTCTTGCACTCCTCCTTACTCCTTAGCCTCCTTAGCTTCTTATCTTTACTTTTAATAGTGGATGGACTTCCTATGGTAGGGATGAGAGATGAGAGGGTGGGCCACACATATGGTTTGAGAAAGCTTGGGAAGATTGCTTAGGAAGGCTTGGATGTATGGAGCTTTGTTGCTTGGGAGAGAGTTTTTGAGAGAAATGAAGAATTAATGGTGAGAGGGATAGGTGGAATGGTGGGTGTAAGGAAGGATATGAGTTGGGTTGAAAAGTTGTAAAAGTGGTATGGTTTTGGTTGAAATTTGTAAAAAGGAAGAATGGTGAGAGAAGAGAGAGAAGTTGACTTTTGGAAAGGGAGGGATGAGTTGTTGTACTCATGGCATGGTGTGTACTTAACATGATTTGATGGGACATCTCATAGAGATTCCCTCGTAATCCACAACATGCGGTGTTTCTTCGGAATGAACGCAGACCAACATCTTCCAGCCTAGGTATCGGTTCGGTATGTGAGTCACGGGGTTAGAACCGCGGCGACGGCACGGTCGCTATAATAGAAGTTTCGGTTCGAGCCGACTTTGGCATGCAGGTCTCGGCTCAAGGTCGCACGTAAATGTTAGAAATGGGTCGAGGATTATCGAAATTCGACCGGTAAGATCGCGGAAGTCTACGGAACGGTACGGACTAGGGTACAGGTCTTACAACTCTCCCCTCTAAATAAAAATTTCGTCCTCAAAATTTGTATAATCATTGCAAGGAAACATAACTCATGATAGAAGAGGAAATAAGGCATCGTCATATAAAATCGGAGATAGTATATAAGACACAATATATGATCAATCATCAAAGAGATGGGGATAGCGCTCTCGAATCTCAGCCTCGCGCTCCCAAGATGCTTCATCAATAGAATGGTGACCCCACTGAACTTTCACCAAGGGTATGATCTTGGTCCGGAGGACCTGCTCCTTCTAATCAAGGATACGAACTGGCTGCTCAATGTAAGAAGCATCCTCACGAACCTCCAACGGTTGCCAATCAATAAGAGGAACGATGTCTAACCCACACTCCCTCAACATAGAGACATCAAAAATGTTGTGGATGCCAGACAACTGAGATGGCAAGGCAAGCCGATAGGCCACAACGCCAATGCGCTCAGTGATCTCGAAAGGTCCTATGAATCTCGGGGCAAGCTTGCCCTTCACTCTGAATCGAACTACGCCCTTCATGGGCGAGACCTTGAGATACACATGGTCCCCTACATCAAACTCCAAGGGACGACGTCAGTGGTCAGTAAAACTCTTCTGTCGGCTCTAAGTTGTGCGCATCCTCTTCCTGATGATATCAATAGCCTCTAATGTCTCCTGCACGAGCTCGGGACTTAGGAGACGCCGCTCTCCAACCTTGGTTCAACAACTCGGAGATCTACACGGTCTGCCATATAATGCCTCAAAAGGAGCCATACCAATGGTCGTCTGATATCTATTGTTGTATGTGAACTCAGCCAATTGCAGATGCTCATCCCAGCTACCCCCGAAGTCAATCATGCAGGCCGGAAGCATATCCTCAAGGATCTGGTTGACTCTCTCGGTCTGGCCATCGGTCTGCAGATGATACGCGATGCTGAGCTGCAAATCAGTCCCCATCGCTCTCTGAAAGCTCCTCTAGAACTGAGACGTGAACCTCGGGTCTCAGTCAGAAACGATCGAGACTGGAACATCGTGTAGTCTCACAATCTCCTCGATGAATAACCTCGCAAGCCGGTCCAAAGGCCAGGTCGCAAGAATCGCAAGAAAATGTGTCGACTTCGTTAGACGATCAACGACAACCCAGATGGCGTCATGATTGCGCTGAGTCCTCGGTAAACCCATGATAAAATCGGTAGATACGTGCTCCCACTTCCACATCAGGACACTCAACGGCTGCAATAGATCAGGGGGTCTCTGATGATCGGCTTTGACACACTGGCATGTGTCACACTCAGCCACAAAACTGACAATTTGGCGCTTCATCCCCGCCCAGAAATACTGCCTCCTCATATCACGATACATTTTCGTCGAGCCAGGGTAGATAGAAAACCGCGATCGATGTGCCTCGGTCATAAGATCTCTGCGCAACTCGGGAATATCCGGGACACATAATCGGCCTCTGAAGCGAAGTCCACCATCAGAACCAATCTACCAATCTGTCTGACTCTCAGATGCTGCCTCTACTTGGTAATCCTGTAACGACTCGTCTACCTGCTGAGCCTCGATTACCCTTGCGACAAGAGAGGGTTAAATTGATAGGCTCGATAGCTGAACGATAGAAGGCTGCAGGCCAAAATCAAAGTCGTACTCTGCTATATCCTCGAGCATCCTCCACTCTTGAATCATCATGTGTACCACTAGGCCTCGTGGCTGACGGCTGAGGGCATCCACCACCACATTCGCCTTACCTGGGTGGTACTGGAGGTCAAAATCATAAACTTTCAGAAGTTCCATCCAACGCCTTTACCTCAGTTCAGCTCGGACTGAGAGAATAGATACTTCAAGCTCTTGTGGTTAGAAAAAAGCTCGAACCTGATCCCATAGAGATAGTGTCTCTACACTTTCAGGGCGAAGACGACTGCTGCCAGCTCCAGATCATGCGTGGGGTAGTTCAGCTCATGGACCTTGAGCTGACGAGACGCGAAGGCTATAGGCCTGCAGTGCTGCATCAGGATAGCACCTAAACCAATACGTGAGGCATCGGTAAATACAACAAATCCATCACTCTCAGAGGGAAGAGTGAGGATAGGAGCGGACGTCAGACGGTCCTTCAGCTCTACAAATGTCTGCTCACATGCGTCAGTCCAAACAAAATCTGCACCCTTCCAAGTCAACCTGGTCATCGGGGTCGCGATACGAGAGAATCCCTCCATGAAACGTCGATAGTATCCTGCTAAACTAAGGAAACTGCGGATCTCGAACGCAGTCGTGGGTTGGTTCCACTGACGCACTGCCTCAACCTTTAAGGGGTCCACTGCGACACCTTCCTTCGTCACCACGTGACCGAGGAACTTCACCTACTCCTGCCAGAACTCGCACTTCTCCAGCTTCGCATACAGCTGGTGGGCACGGAGGGTTTGCAAAGCGATCTCCAAGTGCTGCATATGATCCTCAAGGGTCCTCGAATATATTAGAATGTCATCGATGAAGACCACAACAAACTGATCGAGATATGGACGGAAGACCTCGTTCATCAACTGCAAGAAGACCGCAGGTGCATTGGTCAGTCCAAAGGACATGACCTGAAACTCAAAATAACTGTAACGCGTCTTGAAAGCTGTCTTCAAGATGTCCTCCTCTCGAACCTGAATCTGATGATAACCAGAACGCAGGTCAATCTTCGAAAAGAACTGTGCACCCTGCAGCTGATCAAACAAATCATCTATCCTGGGGAGCGGGTACTTGTTCTTAATCATGACCCGGTTGAGCTCGCGGTAGTTGACACAGAGCCTCAACGAGCCATTCTTCTTCCTAACGAAGAGTACCGGCGCTCCCCACGGTGAACTGATCAGACGAATGAATCCCAACTTGTGCAACTCGTTCAACTGCCGCTGTAGCACACGCAACTCCATCGGTGCCATACGGTACGGGGCCTTCGAGATAGGCGCGGTACCAGGTACAAGATCGATCTGGAACTCAATATGACAGTGCGGCGGCACTCCCAGAATCTCCTGGAACACGTCGGAGAAGTCACAAACCACCGGCAACTGATCAATACACAAGGGAACCAGCTCCTCGACTGCGCAGGACATCAAATATGACAATGACTCTCCTCTCAGCTCGGTGACAAACTGAAACTATGGTAAGCTGGGTATGCAAAACGTGACTGTCCGCGCGGAACAGTCCAAAATAGCGTGGTACTCGGTAAGCTAATCCATGCCTAAGATAACTCAAAATCTGTCATCGGTAGCACAAACAAGTCAGCAGATAAAAAGATATCACTGACCAAAACGGGGCAAGATGAACAGAAACGGCCCAATAGTGTGGTCTTCCCTAAGGGCGTCGATACGGTCAATCCCTCACTAGCAGACTCTGTCGGTAATCCAGTCGATCGGTAAAAATCCTCAGACATGAATGAGTACGAAGCACCGAAATCAAATAATACTCGGGCGATACATGAAGAGACTGGAAGTATACCCTCGACAACTTCTTCGGAGGTCTGCGGGTCCTGCTGAGCTGCGTAGAACCTAGCCTGAGCTGGCTGAGGAGGTGCCTGTCTCCTCTAAGGTCCCTGGTGATGCTGTTGCCTCTGCGGCGGCCTATGCTACTGTCTCTGCTGCTACTGGGGCCTCGGTGGCTAAGGTGGCTGTGGTCGCTATTGATGGGGCTGCTGCTGCTATGATGGAGGCTGCTGCTGTGGTCGTGGCTATCCTAGAGACTGTTGTGGCCCTCTAACTGTTGCAGATAAGGACGGGGGCACTCAGATATGCGGTGTCCAGAACTGCCACATCCAAAACATGTCCTAGGAAACAACTGCTGTGGTAGTGCTGGAGGTGCTGCTGGTACTGCTAGCGCTCTAGTAAGTAGGTGACTCCTATACCTCTATGGTCGTCGATGCTGCTGAGAGCTACTGGACTGGGCTGGCCTCTTCCGGCCTCTCCTCTGATCTTGATCGCTCTGAGAACCAGCCCACTCAATCTCTTAGATCTGGGCCCTCCATACTACCGCCTAAAAGGTCGGGAGCTCGTGCCCAATAACACGGCCTCAAAGACCGAAACGTAAGCCGCACTCGAAATGGCGGGCCTTCCGCCCCTCATCATCAACTAAATACGGTGCAAACCTCGATAGTGCCACGAAACGGGCCGCATACCGCACCACGGACATGTCCCCCTGTACTAGAGTCTCGAACTCTCGTGCCCTCTGACGACGAATGTGCTCAGGAAAGTACTGCTCTTCAAATTGGTTGATAAAATCATCCCATGTCCAGACATACTCAGGCCCTACGACACGGGTAACAGAGGTCCACCAGTGCTCGGCCTCACCCTGGAGAAGAAATACTGCCAACTGGACTCGCTGCTAGGTCGTACATGACATAGTATCAAAAATCTTCTCCACATCGGAGCGCCATCTCTCAGCTGCTGTCGGATCTGGCTCGCCCTAGAATCGCGGAGGATCAAGCTGTCGGAACTTTCGAAGAAGAGCACTCTCGTGCTCTTGCTAGGCTTGGGCTGGAGAAACAACTAGGCGCCTGCCCTGCCCCTGAAGCACAGCAGTCACAGCCTGCAACATCTGCTGTAACTCACTCACAGGCACGGTCGGATCCGCACCGGCATCAGGTGGAGGAACATCATCCTCAGCCAAGGGAGCAGGGATCTCTGGCGGTGGAACGGGAGGCGCGGGTGGTAAAGCTGGAGCCTCAAGTGGTAGATCAGGGTGCGCTCGGGTCGCTCTCCTGGGTGCTATGTCCTAGAGAAAAGATAAGGTGTCAATCAATCTTGAGAATCGTGCCTAAAGGAACTTAATCGAAACGTTACACACTCGAAACCTAATCGTCCTAAGTCATAACAAACATGTGATGCTGTTCTTAGTTATTCCCAAGTTATGCTTTGATACTAACTTCTGTCACGTCCGGAACTCAGAAACTGAGCTCACAAAATTCTCGATCACCGAATTCGGTGCCGACAGCCTCCGTAGTACCCTATTCTCGGCTCCCGGTACCCATATACCAGGTTCCGATCCTAGGATGCTACAAGGAGGATTTCTAATAATCAATTTGATTCGTAATGAGCATAACCACAAGCATAACCCACGAATAATAACCACAAGAAGACCATCACAAAATCTACTATGATCAAAAACTTTGAATACAAGGCGTATGAAGGGAAATACAAGATAGTGAAATAACAAAAACTTCAAAAGCTCGGCTGCACGCTCCAATTGCGATGAGATTATGACTGTGTCCTGTCGTCACCTGCACGCATCAATCATGCATAAGCTTATAGAAAGCTTAGAGGGTGGTGTAAGTGTATGCGTAATATGAGCGTGCTCAGAATGTAAGGTCAGAGTAATGCGAAAACATGCTGATGATTACATGAATGCAGTCAGCCGTACCAAGGCCATGCGGTGCAAGATATGAATGTTATCGGTCATAACATGACCATGCGATGCGAGATGCAACTCAAGCATGTCAATCATCATCATATATCAGTACAGTTCTCATTCAAGATAATCACCGGGGTTTAGTACACTCCAAAAGGCATTGTCGCTCCCGTAGCCGCATAATCCAAGTGAGCATAAGAAACCTCACTATCCGCCTAGCCAATAATCTACCAATACCTATTCAGCACATCGATAGTGGATTCATTCACGAGCTGGTCAAACTCAGCCTAGTATTGCCCCCTACCCTCCGGCGAGTAAGGCCACACCCCTTTCCAACTGACCACGACACAGTGGGAGACGCGGCCTCCAGATATTCAGCCCTCGTACGCTAATATATTCACTCAATCTCGTCATTGGAGTCATCCTCTGGTACCATCGAGTTCAGGGACTTTCAACCAAGGACATCTATGGCGCCCCAATTGCTTAGAACATGGTTTTCGGTATCCAATCCAGCCACCCACGATGTGTCTGTGGAGGCTATGGCCCTGATGTCGCTAGGGCATATAATAATAATGATCACACGAATCCAAGTGCATGAATCACCCTACCAAACATGTAACAATCCTGCGCATACCGCGCGCTCATGTAGGGCAACTCTGCCTATAAGGGAGCCCATAAACAATCCGCCCGAAGGCATATACTATGATCAGTCACTCGTCATATCAGACATACATATGATGCGTATGATCATGAATCATGAGTCTATACTAAACATGTTATATAGTGATGGACTCTATACTTAGTGAAAACAGGCCTAGGCGGCCTACACATTACAAGTATAGGTCTATCAATGGGCCTTAGGGCGAGTGATAATGCTGACATTTAACCAACATCATCCTACAATGTGGACGTCAAACCATCATTACTTCCAAGGCACGTCCCACTATAATAGTCAACACATAAACCATGGTAGAATCATGCTATAATGGGCCTCATGTACATCCCATTGGGCCTCGACCCATGGGCCTTCAATACATCAAATGGGCCTCAAACCATAGTCTCATATATATCAAAGTGGGCCTTAGTGGGCGGGCCACAAATATATTAAGATGGGCCTCAACAATGGCCTTAAATAATCTCAAAATGATTGGACGGTTTGGATGAAACTCATGCATCATGGTAGGTTCCATCGGGATGGAAGGCATAGATAAATCACATACTCCATAGCGAAGGTCCACACTGATGAAAGGTGTGGACACAATACATACATAAGTGGGTCCTAAGTAGGACCCACCATAATGTTTACTTTCCACCTAACTTAGGGCCCAATCATAATGTTTATTTTCCATCCAAACTGTTCATAGGGTCACATGGGCCTAGGACCCACTGTAATGTTTTACTTACAATCCAACTATTCATAAGGTCACATGGACGAAGGGCCCACCAAAATGTTTATTTTCATCCAATTTGTTTATAAGGTCACGTGGACCTGGAGGCCCATAGTGATATTTATTTATCATCCAACATATTCATAAGGTCAGGTGGACCAGGGCGGGGCCCACCAAAATGTTTATTTGTCACCCACCCTGCTCACAGGGCCTCACGGCTAGGGAGGGGGCCCACCGTAATGTTTATTTGCCGAACAACCTGTTCATAAAGTTACGTGGGCCAGGGGCCATGGTCATGTTTATTTTCACCCAACATGTTGATTGGGTCACGTGGACAGGGAGCCCACGTGATGTGGTTCACCAATCCAGCCCACTCATTATGCGTGTCCCACTTGGCTG
This sequence comes from Magnolia changhungtana, assembly GCA_030180095.1. Taxonomy (NCBI): domain Eukaryota; kingdom Viridiplantae; phylum Streptophyta; class Magnoliopsida; order Magnoliales; family Magnoliaceae; genus Magnolia; species Magnolia changhungtana. The sequence goes on along the minus strand of JASAUF010000344.1, from coordinate 1,005,180 downwards.
AGGGCTCAGACCAAGTTTCAGCCGCATCCAAATTCCAAGTAGGCCCCACCAAGTGATTTTATATGTTTCAGGCATGCTTTCACATGATTTAGATGGTATGGCCCACCTGAGTTCCTTATACGGCTGATTTTTGAAGCAGGCCCCGTTTTAGAAGGGAGCCCCACAATGGACAGTGTTGATGTACGAAACGCATCATGGTGGGGCCCACAGCTGAGCCGTGAAGGCCAGCCCAACCGTCCCCCCATGCAGCGCAGGCGCTGCCTGCGTGCGTCTGCAGCAGCAGCGCTACTCCTTCTTTCCCTTTTTTTTGAAAACCCGATTTTCCGTAATTTTTGGTAGGCGGGGCCTGCTGTAGACCAATCCAACCCAGCCGCTCACTCCTACGGCTCAAGATAAGCCAAATGAGTCTAATATGCAGTCTGATCTGGCGGGTAGAAGAGATCAAGGTGTGTTTCAATGGCAAACACCACTATTTCCTATGGTGTGGTCCGCCAGAGAATGGGATCAGCTTCATTTCTCAGCTCAGCGGCTAAAATGAGCTGGGAAACGTAATGGATGGCTCAAATTATATAGATATACCAAGGTGGGGTCCGCATGAGCGACCCACCCCAAAAGCATATATATATGTATATTTTTTTAAAAGCTTGTCGGTATACGCCCATGCCAGTACACATCTCCATGTTAGCCAACCCGCACGTACTGCGTCCAGGGATGCTGGATGGCGTGGATAAACACAGACATCAGGGTGGGCCACACATGTACGTGGCCCACACATTAAGGTGGGTCCAACATGAACGTGGCCCACCTTTTGGATCAACAGAATATTTGTGTTTTCCCTTCATCTTGACCGTTCAATTGACCCATTGCAAGGTGGGCCTCATGATCGAACGGTTAAGATCGTCTTACACCATGGTGGCCACAAGACATCATACAAAAGAAGGAGAAAGAGAGAGAGAGAGAGAGAGAGAGAGAGAGACAATGATGGTTAGGCCCTGCCATTATGGGCCCCACATAATACAACTCATACATCAAAATGGGTCCCACCAACAAGTGGGCCCAAAAAATAAGATTTCAATAGTGGATCACCCACCTCTTGCACTCCTCCTTGCTCCTTGAGCCTCCTTAGCTCCTTATCTTTACTTTTAACGGAGGATGATGGACTTCCTATGGTGGGGATGAGAGATGAGAGGGTGGGCCACACATGTGGTTTGAGAGAGTTTTTGAGAGAAAGGCTTGGACGTATGGAGCTTTGTTGCTTGGGAGAGAGTTTTTGAGAGAAATGGAGAATTAATGGTGAGAGGGATAGGTGGAATGGTGGGTGTAAGGAAGGATATGGGTTAGGTTGAAAAGTTGTAAAAGTGGTATGGTTTTGGTTGAAATTTGTAAAAAGGAGAAATGGTGAGAGGAGAGAGAGAAGTTGACTTTTGAAAAGCGTGGGATGGGTTGTTGTATTCATGGCATGGTGTGTACTTGACATGATTTGATGGGACATCTCATTGAGATTCCCTCGTAATCCGTAACATGCAATGTTTCTTCGAAATAAACGTAGACCGACATCTTCCAGCTTAGGTATCGGTTCGGTGCGTGAGTCGCGGTGTTAGAACCGCGACAACGGCGCGGTCGATATAATATAAGTTTCAGTTTGAGCCGACTTTGGCATGCAGGTCTCGGCTCAAGGTCGCGCATAAATGTTGGAAATGGGTCGAGGATTGCCGGAATTCGACCGGTAGGATCGCGGAAGTCTATGAAACGGTACGGACTAGGGTACAGGTCTTACAATCTCTTAAATGATTTATATACGTGTTGCCTTCCTTTTGGTTTTGTTGTAATATAGTCATTTTATTTTATAAGCATATGTCATTCAAGGTGACCTTTAAAGAGGACGCTTATGAAAGGTAAAACTTTTTGTCTACAAAATATCCTTATAGGAATTAGATATATAATCTTTATATACATGGAGATGCACTTTACAGGAGCATTGCAAGTGTTTGATGGTGGTTTTCCTTTCCTTGACATTGTCTGATATATGATTTTGTCACTGGTAAGAGACATCATTATTATAATTTCTTTTTTTGATAGGTTATCGCAACTTTTTTTTTCTATTTCTTTTTATTTTTTCCACTTATTTGTTTGTTTTAGTTGCTGCAGCTTCATCTTCTCATGAATTAATCCCTACCATAGATTGAATTAGCCATTGAAAGTCACCGGATTTGCCCCATGTAAGTTTTGGATTGAAATTTGACTCCGTTGCTTATAGTGAATGGGCCCCTCCTTTCATTGACTTGTATGGGACCAAACGCGTTCTTACTGGAACATTGATTGTCATAGGATATGCTATCTAAAACACATGAAATGGTTGAAATGTAATTGTTCACCACCCCAAGTATAGGGTCACGATGTAGTAATAATCTGAGTAAAAATGAGGTCGAATCCACAGGGACAGAACCTTGTACGTGATCTGAAAGTAACTAGAACTAGAACTAGAAGAAGATGTAATCTAAATCAGGGAATTATAAGAGAATAATTGTAAAGTTCTTAACTAAAACTTGTAAAATTCAAAGGTGGGAAACTAGGGTTTCCAAGGATCCACTTGTAGAGATCAGGGAGATCTATGAATGATTCAAGAACACAACTGGAATCAGAGTCCTATCTTCATCTAGTTGGAAGATATTTCAGTAAAATTCACATCTGAACTTCCTTTGATCTAGTTTTCAATGAATGATAGGTATGAGAACTAGAATTATTTCCATCACAAAACCATGCTCATGAGACAAAGCAAACAACAAAATTTACTAATCCATAACTAGTCTAAGAGAGTTGTGAAAGTTAGGGAGGATTCCATCATCCAACCATGCCTAGGAGACGATGGTTAACAACAGGATTTCTTAAGGTCACAATCTCAAAAAGAGAAGAACATACTCAAAGCTATCGCAGATCTATTGTAATTTAAGTCACAACAAACCATTAAAAAATTGTAAGTATTTCTATAATCCAACTTAAATCAAAGAGAGTTCATCAACATGAATCAAAGCCATAGAAAAACACCCATCACGCTACAAGCTTCACCTCTTAGCCCTAACTAAGAGGTTTAGCCGATCATAGACATGATCAGGATAGAAAATAAAAAGAACATGTAAGGCCCGTATCCTAATCTCTACCGTTCCTTAGACTTCCATGGTTCTTTCGGTCGAATTTCGGCTACACGCGATGCGTAGATAGCATTTGCATGCGACCCTGAGTCGCATCCTGTTGATCTAATTCGACTCGACTAGAAGCTTGTATCCTAGCGACAGCACCGTCGCCGCGGTTCCAACGCTGCATCTCACGAGTTGATGCGATACCCATGCCAGGAGTTATGGGCTGGCGTATATTTCGAGGAAACGCTAAGCGTTGGAAATTCTAAGAGAGTCTGTCACGCCCCAAACTCGAAAATCGGGCTCATAAAATTTTTTTTCGCTGAATCCGGTGCCTACAGCCTCCGTAGTACTCCATTCTCGACTCTCAGCGCCTATATGCCAGATTCTAATTCTGGGATCCTACAAGGAGGATTTTTCCAACGTACGTTTATCTCGTAAGAAGCATAACCACAAGTTTACCCAAATCACAAGGCAACATCACATCACATATTCACTAATATAAACATTCGAATACAATGCTGAAAGGGAAATACATATATTGAAAATCAAAGCTCCAGAAGACCGCTGCATGCTCCATGCTCAACGCCACCTGCACGCATCTATCGTGCATAAGCTTATAGAAAGCTTAGAGGGTGGTGAAAGTGTGTACACAAGGTAAATACCAAGTATGCAATACAATGCCATAAATCATACAACACCGAAATAAGTGAAAATACTGATAAGATCATGAATCATACGATATCAGAGTAAGCGAAAATATACTGGTAAGTTCATGAGTGCCATCAGTCATACCAAGGCTATGCGATGCAAGGCATGAATGCTAACAGCTATATCAATGTAGAAACATGGCAACCCAAAATGTTAAATGCTGTGGATTAATGCAATATGCAATGTGAATGAAATGACCAGGCTGGAGTGTGAGGTCGGGATGATAGTACGTAGTATCGTAGGCTACGGGGTCCATCACAAGGGACTTCTATCCAAACCAGTCCCATACCTAAATTTGAATAGCCAGACACAATGTAGTTGACTCCTGATCTCAGGTTAGTCACGCGCCCCAACTAAAATTATTATCATTACGAAGGTACACAACAATAGTTGTGCACCACCAGCCCGAGTGAATAGTGAATGAATGAATATGTAACTCCTACTCAATAGTCCACATATCAGTATGGTTCCTCTCTGGGAAATCACCGGAGTCTAGTACACTCCAAACTAGATTGCCACCCCATCACGCGCAATAAGGTGAGTGGAAGAGACCTCACTATCCACCTGCTAATATCAAGCCCCACTCGTCGATAGCGGACCCATTCCTCGAGCTGGTCAAACTCAGCCTAGCTTTGCCCCCTCTTCTCAGGCAGGTAAGGCCTCACCCCCTTCCAACCAACTATGACATAGTGGGAGATGCGACCTAATGGTATACGGCCCTTATTCGCTCATGCATTTACCCAGTCTAGACGTTGGAGTAACCTCTAAAACCAAAAGGGTTCTCAGACTTTCACCCAAGGATATCTATAGCACCCCATGTAGAACAGATTTTTCGTGTCCCATCTGGCCATGTACGATATGCCGTGGAGGCTACAGCCTTGATGTTGCTAGGGCGTACGATAATCATAATCACACAATGCGAGATACATGAGTCACACAGTCCAATCATGCATCAATCATGCGCATACCAAGCGCTAATGTGGGACAACTCCGCCTATCAGGGAGTCCCATGAACAACCTGCCCTATGGCATATGCAATGGCTAACAACATCTCATAACAAATATGCAGATGATGTGTATGGGCATGTATCATGATGTTATGCTATTACATACTCATAATCAGTATTGATAACCAGCCTCGACAATTGGAATTGCTCTCGATAATCAGAATCAGTGAGAATGGGCCTATCAAGGCCTAAGGGAAGGTCACAATGTGAACATTCAACCATCATTGCTCATCAATGTGGTCATTTAACCAACATTGTCCCCAAGGAGTGGCCCACATAGAGCCAAACATAAAGTGGGCCCATGGCCCCACACAAAGGCCTAATGTACATCACTATGGCCCTCACTCAGGGGCCGCATATACATCATAATGGGCCTCGGCACATGGGCCATAAATACATCACATTGGCCTTCATCATCTAGGCCTCATATACAACACAACGAGCCTCATACATGTCATAATGGGCAGCATCACGATGGGCCTAATATACATCACAATGGGCCTTGTATACATCAAGTCGGGCCTCATCACATGGGCCGAAAATATATCACAATGGGCCACGTCCCACCACCTCGAATACTTCACAATGGGTCGTACCACCTGGGGCCTCGAATGCGTCACATGGGCCAAACCCATGGGCCTCGAATACATCACAATGGGCCGCAACCCATGGGCTTCAAATACATAATAGGTGGGCCCTACACATGGGCCTAATATACATCACAGGTGGGCCCTGTACATGGGCCTCATACACATTAAGTGGGCTGCATCAATGGGCTGCACTAATGGGCCTCATAAATGGGCTACAAATATATCAAGGTGGGCCTCACAGATGGGCCACAAGTATATCAAAGTAGACCCCTCGAATGGGCCACAAAATACATCAAAGTGGGCCTGACGGATGGGCCACAAAATACATCAAGGTGGGCCTCAAGTGGGAGCTTAGATTACATCTAAAATCATTTCACTACTTGCAGGTGTAACATGTGTATCACTGTACACAATCATTCTATGGGGCACATGGCTCACTATGATGATGATTAGCACTGCCAAACATTGTCTATGTAAATCAACACTGTCCAAACATTATCCATGTAAATTAGCACTGTTCAAACATTGTCCAATACCGTCCACCATAATTTGGATGATGTGAATGAAATAAATACATCACGGTGGTATCCCACGGAACTTGCTGAAGTCAATAGCAGCTAAAAAGCTGCACCTTCCAAATGGACGGTTAGGATATAACTCATGCCACAGTGAGGCCCACAGAACTTGCCGACTTAGTACAGCAGCCATATAGTTGGTGTGGTACCAACCAACCCATCCAGCAGGTGGGTCCCACATGGGGCCCACCACATACATATATATATTAATATTATTATAAAATAACAGGTGAGAGGTATACCACCGTCCCACCGTCCAAGGATTGGACGGTGAGGATGCAACACATTCATCATGGTAGGCCCCACACCCCACACGTGCACACGTGCAGGGTGGGTCCCACTGTGGATAGATGGTGTGAATATAAACCACATATATGATGGAGGTGGGTCCCACCTGTCTAAATTGTTGGACGGTGTGGATGAGACCTATACATCACGGTTGGGTGTGAACGACTCCAGCCAACCCGTGCAGCAGGTGGGTCCCACATGGGGCCCACCACACACACACACACACACACACACACACACACACACACATATATATATATATAATTTTAAAAGAGTCTAGCGTCCAGACCCTCTGGACGCTTTGGATCATGCTCACATCTGGTGGGTCCCACACCAACATGGCCCACCAAAGTTTTGATCAAGCAGATATTTGTGTTTTCTCATCGTCCAGGCCAGCTGGATGGCCTAGATAAAATAGATAGATGGCATTTATAAAATACAAACAATTGGTGGGTCCACGTGGTGGCCCACCCGAGCCAGGATCAAGCTGATATTTGTGATTTCCCTTCATCCAGATCAGGCAGCGGGGCTAGCCCAATGGCTGGACGGTCTGAATTATACATGCACAAAATAGGTGGGCCACATCAACAAGGAGAGAGAGAGAGAGAGAGAGAGAGAGAGAGAAACTTGAGAAGGGGAGGGACCCCGCTATTATGGGCCTCCCTATACAATGCATACATCAAGATGAGTCCCACCATATGTGGGCCCTTAAATTATAAAAAAATTAAAATAACGATCACCCACCTCAAGATCTCCTCTTCCTTCTTCCGTCAATGTTATCTAGATATCTAAGGGGTGCGATTCAACGGTCGAGATGGACTTTGGATGGTGGAGATGAGAGGTAGGAAGGTGGACCACACTAGCTTCTCCTCTCTCCCATGGAAATGTTGGATGTTAGGTTGCTTGGGAAAAATGAGAGAGAGATGAGAGAGAGGTTGTAAGAGAGAGAGAGAGAGATGGGTGATGGATGGGGTGAGTGATGGGTGTACTTGGTTGTAAGAGAAAGTTGACTTTGGGGTTGCTTGGGGATGGGGTGTGAGGTGATGTGTACTTGACATGAGATGTGATTGATGGGATTGATTTGAAAGCTCTCTCTTGGGTTTTGCAACTGAGTGTCATTTTTTCTCTAACTGAACGCGGACCCACATCTCCTGGCCTGGGTATCGTCTCGGCGCGTAATATGCGGCATCGGAACCGCGGCGACGGCGAGATAGCAAGAATACAAGTCTCGGGCCGAGCCGACTCTAGAATACGGGATAAGACTCAGGATCATGTGCAAATGCCTATTACAGATCGCAAGCCATCGGAATTCAACCGAGAGGACCGCAAAAGCCTATGGAACGGCACGGGCTAAGATATGGGTCTCACAGAGTCTCTACAACCCATGCCTCTCCCATCTCTTTCTTACCAGTAAAGACAAGCAACTCATAACCCATGCCACCTCAACCCCCAAAAGTTAACTAAAACCCATACCTCTCATCACATTTTTTTAACACACACACACACACCACTACACACTCACGCCTTAGTGGAATTTCACCACTTATAGGTACTCAAACCCTTGACCAGGTGTTGAAACTCCTGAGAGTCTACCACCGGAGCAAGAGTAAGGACCCCTCTCATCACATCTCTCCTTACACAACCATTCCTCTCATTACATCTCTCCTTACACAACCATTCTCCCATCTTTCACTCCATCTCATCTCATTTTCTCCACCATTTTTCAAGCAATTCCCAAGAAGAGCAAGGAGCCAAGCGTGGCCCACTTCTTGCCACCCAATCTCTCATCCCAGCCATCTAACCCTCATCATCCTCCATTAAAGAGGAAGCTTAGGAGCTTGTGAGATCAAGGAGCCAAGAAGAAGTGAAATCAGTGGGTGTTCATAGAGCTAGATTGTGATTTTGATTGGTGGGCCCACATACATTGGGACTCACTTGATGTATGTTTTGTATGAACGGGAGGGCTCATAGTGGCGGAGCCCTCCATCACACGTCTTTATCTCTCTGTCTCTCTCTCTGTCTCTCTCTCTGTCTCTCTCTCTCTCTCTCTCTCTCTCCCCCCTTTGTGACCCACCTTGATGAATGGATTAGATCCACACCGTCCATTAGTGGCTGCCACCTTGCTGCCCACAATGGGACCCACCTGATGTATGTTCCTTCCATCTTCACCATCCAGATCTCGGATGGTGGATAGGCCGTTTGATGTATGTGCTTTACCCATGCTGGTTAGCGGCAGTGGGGCCCACATGCCATGTGCATGAAATCCAGGCCATCCATCTATTGTGGTTCCCACACATCATGCAGCTGCTGCTGCATTCACGTCAGCAAGTTCTGTGTCTCCAACATGAGGTATATGATATATCCCTACTGTCCGTCCATTTGTTAGATGGTGGGACCCCGTTGCATGTGTGGGGTCCCCACCGTCTAGTTGGGACATGGACCCCACCCTTAATGTTTGTGCCTTGCATTCGCACCGTCCAGAGTGTTGGACGGTGCTATGGGGCTAACCATAATTTATGTGTTTTATGTAAGCCATCTGTCCATTCGCTGGATGGGCGGGGCCCACCTTGATGACACATGTGTATCCACACCGTCCATCCAAATGGTGTGAATCCACACCGTCCATCCATATGAGGTAGATCTATCTATCAGGTGGACCACACTGCAAATCAGTGGAGAATGAATGTCCACTATTGAAACCGTTTCGGGCCACAGAAGTTCTGGATCAATATGAAATTTGCTTTCCCTCTTAATTTAGGCCTTTGTGACCTTATGACCAGATTGGATGGAAAATAAACGTTATGGTGGGCCCTGGGAATTTTGAATGGTGGAAATCATTATCTTCACTGCTATTTGTGGTATGGTCTAGATGAACTTTCGATATGATTCATTTTTTTAGGAAATGCTCTAAAATGATCTCTAAAATAGTAAATGGTGTAGATGGTGTGCACCCCTAGACGTATATGAGGCCTATTGGTGTGGCCCATGTGATGCGGCTCACTTGTTATATACGAGGCCCATTGGTGCATGTGATGCAGCCCACTTGATGTATATAAGGCCCATTGTTGCTGCCCATGTATTGCGGCCCATTTAATGTATATGAGGCCCATATATTGTGGCCCATTTAATGTAGATGAGATCCATGTATTGTGGCCCATTACGATGCATATGAGGCCCATATAATGCGGCCCATTGTAATGTGTATTAAGCCCATGACATACAACCCATTGTGATGTATATTAGGCCCGTGTGAGAGGCCCATTATAATGTATATGAGGCTCATGTGATGTAGCCCATTGTGATATGTGAGGCCGATTATGTTGTATGTGAGGCCCTTATGTGAGGCCATAAGCCCCACTATATGTTTGGCCCTATGAGGGTCACTCCTTGGAAGCAATGTTGGTTAAATGTCTACATTGATGGGCAATGATGGTTAAATATCCATATCGTGACCTTCCCTTAGGCCTCGTTAGGCCCATTCTTGATATGAGTAGGCCGTCTAAGCCCATCCTTAACATAAGGAGAGTACATAATCATTACATAACATGCTTAGTATAGCTCCACGATCCATGCCCATATGCATCATATATATGCTTAATATGAGGAGTGATTGATCATAGCACATGCCATTAGGCGAATTATTATGGGCACTTTGGATGTCTATGGGTGAAAGTCTCTAAACTCCCGTGGCTAGGGGATGCTCCAACGTCTAGACCAAGTAAAAGACATGAGCACCCGAGTGCCGAATACCAATAGGACATGTCTCCCAATGTGTCGTGGTCGGTTGGAAGGGGGTGTAGCCTTATCCGCCTGAGCGAGGGGGATATAAGCTAGGTTGAGTTTGACTAGCTCACAAATGGGTCCGCTATCGATGAGCCGGGTAGGTATTGACAGACTACTGGCTAAGCGGATAGTGAGGTCTTTTTCACTTGCTGGTTATGCGGCTAGGGAGGCGGCAACTATTGTGGAGTGTACTAGACCCTGGTGATATCCCAGAGATGTACAGTAATGATATGTGGACTTATTGAGCAGGAGTTGCATACTCAGCATTTTACTCATTCATTCACTCATTCATTATCCACTTGGGCTAGTAGTGCGCATCTAATTGTTATGTACATTTGCAATGGATAGGATTTTGGTTAGGGTGCACGACTAACCTGAGATCAGGAGTTTACCACATTGAGTCTAGCTATCCCAATTTAGGTATGGGACTGGTTTGGATAGAAGTCTCTTGTGATAGACCCCATAGCCTGCAATACTACATACTATCATCCCGACTTCACACTTCAGCTTGGTCATTTTATTCGCACCACATATTGCATTACATCTGCGACATATAACATTTTGGGTTGCTATGTTTTTGCATTTATATGGCCTAGATAAGTCTGACGGTGTTCTTAGACTCATCAGAATTTGTATATTGCATTGCATGCTCGGTATATGATATTGGCTTATTATACTTTTGCATTGCATAGCCTAAATAAGGCTGATGGTATTTATGGACTTACCAGCATGTTTTCGCATTACTCTAATATTACATATTTGGCACTTTCCTTGCGCACTCATTTACACCACCCTCTAAGCTTTCTATAAGCTTATGCACGATAGATGTGTGCAGGTGGCGTTAGGTCGCAACAGCGTTGGGGTTGGAGCATGTAGTGGTCCTCTGGAGCTTTGATTTTCGATATATGTATATTTTCCTTTCAACACTATATTCAACTGTTTATATTAGTAGATATGTGATGATGATGTTGTCTTTGTGATTTGGGTAGACTTGTGGTTATGCTTCTTACGAGATAATGTACATTAAAAAATATTCCTTTTAGTATCCTAGGATTGGAATCTGGCGTATGGGCGCTAGGAGCTGAGAATGGGGTACTATGGAGGCTATTGGCATTGGATTTGGTAATCAAAATTTTTGTGAGTTTTCGAGTTTGAGGCATAACATAATAGAAATTAAGAAAACCAGGAAAGAAGAACTCGCAAACGGCCGGCCCATGCTCCTTGCTCTCTCCCTTACTTCACATGTCAAATGATGCCTCCACGGCTGTCTGGATGCCCTCCTCACGTCCTTCTCTCCTCCTTTTATAACATTAAGGAGATGCTAGGTCGGTCACCGACCTTCTTTATGCATGCCCATTCGCAGAAGAAATCGCACTGTGCAATCTCTGCTTTACGCAACAAAAACGCAAAACCATCTTGCATTTGAACTGAATCTGGGACGAAGGATCGTCCATTTCACGAATTTTGACTACATAGGAAGGGTCAAAACCCTCCTCTCCACCTTTTGGACGGTCTGGATCATAAATCCGACCCTGACCTCGATCACACAATGGCCCACAACAGCTGGCTTTCTTGAACACACAACCTTACACAATTTCTTGCGTTGTGCTAATGGTGGGGCCCATGATTGGTGTTGTCAGGGAAATCCACTCTGTCCATTGAATGCACGTCAAAAAACCAGTTGGAGATGGATGGTTTCAGATTAGATTTAGTGTGGCCCACAGAGTTTTTCATACTGTCGTCCATCCTTCGTTTGGACGGTTAAAATCCGATCCTCGCTGTTTTCTGGAATTTCGTCACCTAGGCTTGGATCAGAGGGCCCGTGGGATTCCAATGGATAGTTTGGATTAGACCATTGAATCACGATGGTGGCTCACAAGGGTTGTCTGTAACTCCCTATTTTGAAATCCTACACGGTAGGATTTTTGGATTTTGAGTTTGATCGAGATTGTGTGGTCAAATATTGTTTGACCGTTGTTATAGATTTGGTGCATTGGGAGTTTTGCCATGCTATGTATATGTGTATGGTTACTTTATGATCCTCAGGATGGATATAAAGTTTCGTGCCAAACGGATGGTAGGAACCCTATGATCTTGTATTTAGGGCGATTTTCAGGTCTCTTTATCTTTAATCACTCGATTTTCTCGGATCATTGGTGTGTAAATTCTTCGATCTCGGTCCCCTAAGATCCGTCCCTTGCCTTGGTGATTCTTGAGCGTTAAATGCATGCCTTTAGCACCCTTTTCAGTCTAAACTCTTAAATTCACCTTGCAACACAAACACAATTAAAATAGAACATTAATCATTATCATATACGTAAAACCAAGTAATAAATAGGGTCTAATATGCAATATTTGACCCTCAACAGTAATTAATTCATTTTTATTATTTTGTCTTGCAGGTTGCAGGCCTAAACAGATGATATATGGCTGGATGGAGGGATTTCTTTTATATGTATTTAGAACATTGTCAACACATTATTGTAAATATTATTTGTTTTTCATTGTAAAGTAATACAATTTATTTAGTATTCATTTTTAATTGTGTTGTTCAACATTTTTTAGGTTCTAAATATTTAAAAACAATATAGGTTCCAATTAAATATAAACAATCAAATGGATTAAGAAAAAAATTAACTTGCGGTCAGCACTTTTACAAGCAGTTAGCAGTTTTTACTTGTGTATATTTAAAGGTTTTCCATGACATATGTCAGCGTTTCATGACATTTAAATTATGCCTGACTTGTCGGGAGCCTTTTACTGATGCCTTCGTAGATTTGCACCAATGTATACCGGTGCTTTGATATGTCTAAATGACACTTCAACGTGCCTTCTCCAATATTCTTTGCATATCTTTCCCGATGTTTTGACAACCTTATTACGGCGGTTAAAAATACTTTTACTGGCGCTTTGATATGTCTAAACAACTTTTTGTCAGGCCATTATTGGCGTTTTTGCATATTTTTTCCACCGTTGTGGCAACCTTTTGCGGCACTTTTTCCATATTTTACTGGCATTTTCTTTAATCTTTTAGCGGCACTTTTTATATTTAGCGCCGCTTTTCATTTATCTTACTGGCACATGTTATAGATTTAACGGCATTTCTTATAGATTTTAGCAGCGTGTTTTATAGCTTTAGCGGCGCTTCATATAGCAGCGCTTTTTCCTAGAAGCGCCGGTAGAGTATAATAAGCACCGGTAAAAGTCACTATTTAGAGACGACCATCACAAACGCCGCTAAAGAGGTCCGACCGCTGGTAAAAGATTAGCGACGCCCCCCTTTAACAGCACGAGTACGACCGTTGGTAATTCTTTTACTAGCGTTTCTTTAGCCCTTTACCAGCATCATCCATCTTTATTAGGGTCACATGTACAAAGAGCCTCGCCGGCTGTTTATTATGCATCCTTTCTTGTGTCATATATATGCCACTATCTATCTTTTGATTGTGCCCCACATCTAAAAAGCACCCACATATGCCATTGCCTATCTTCAATCACTTTATATATGCTACATGTGCCAACATGCCATATGTGTCAACCTTTAAGCACCTACAGGTGTCCAGTATGCTAACGTGTTGTTTATGTCACGTACACTATACAGCTTCAAGCACCCATCATGTGTTATGTGTGACCCCATTGAGCTTAAACACCACATATGTCATTGTCCATCTTTGTACAGTCCATGTGTCATGTTTTAAATTTGGACATGTCAATAACTATTAAGAAAATTCTCTAGATTATTTTTTTTTTAATTTTTATTTTTTATATACCAAAGAATAAATCTAGAACTGGCTCTTATTTAAAAACAAATATAGAAAATACAATTTCCTCTCCCACAAATTTTCAAATATAAAGTTTCTCCATAAATAATGTTTCCTTTTCCATGCTTTCCACATGTCCAAAAAAGCCTTTATAGAATGTGACCTATGCAAACTACCTATTAGAGTTATATATACTAGTGTTTTACAAAGAAGAGAAGCAACAACACAATAGACCTAAGGCTATTATTCAAAGGGGGCATATGAGGTTATTCAATAAATATGGGGTGCATATTGGAACAAAAATACAAAGAGTAGAGTTGGGCAGGATCTGACCCAATCGAACCGGTCGGATCCGATCCGACCTGAACTGAAGGGTAGGATCGGTCGGATCGAGTAGGCCCAATCAGATCCGATCGCACAATGAGTCGAGTTCGGGTTAGTGGCCAATCTGAACTGATCCGATCTGATCAGATCCGATTCAATCTGGTCCTATAAAGAGTATTTTTACTCTCTTTTTTTACTACCCTCCCTCTTCTCTACTCGAACAAAAACCCTATACCATCCCTTCCCCTCTTCTCTACCCGATCAAGCAGCGCTGCACCCTCTTCTCTACCCAATCTGATGGGTGTTGCTGTGGATGGGGATGCCATAAAGATCTCCTAGACTTGAGATTCTAGCCCTTAGGTTGGCGGATGAACATAAATGGTTAGCAAAAATGTCCGAAGATTAGATGGCTTAGATCTTCCAATCGGAGGTTTTTGAGGTATTCTTAGTTGGTAAAGTCAACGATATGGATCACATGACCATGGGCCACACTCAGATGCATTGAGCACTTCAGGATTTGTAGTTTATCAATAACCAATTTCTTGGTACGAAGGTCCTTTTTTAGATTTCTGATTACTAAGCATAGATTTCTTACCATTTTTCTGAAATAGATAATCTTCCATTGATGTTTATCTAAAACTTGTTTGCTAGAAATGAAATTATTTCAGAAAGCAGCAGAGAGAGGAGGACTCGATTCGAACTGTACCCAACCCGATTCGACTCGGTTCCTTGACCGAGTCGGACTCGGTTCGAGTCAGGCCATCAAGGGATCGGATCGGATCGAGTCAGCCCTGCTGGACTCGATCCCAGATCAGATCGAGTTTGGGTTAGGTCTTGAAAAAATCAGATCGAGTCGAGTTGGACCCAATCCAGTCTGACTCGACTCGATGCCCACCTCTAACAAAGAGAGAGTGGCTAGTCTCGAACCTTTAGGGGAAGGGGCCTTCAGTCCTTATCCCTTACTTTTATCCCTGCCAAATATTTGGGCCCACTTAAAATAAATTTTTGACATTTTAATTATGAGTAATTATGTAATGGAGATCATGAATTATATAAATTTCGGGTTATGAAGATTATTTCTAATCCTTATATAAATCCCTATAAGCGGGATATCTTTAACTAAGATGAAATGAATTCATTTATGAATGGCAATTAACCAAACAGGGTCTTGATCTCTAATGCGTGCTCCGTCAAATAGGCAATTACACTCTTTGATTACCATATATAATTGATTGATGATCTTTTCAACCTTATTGTATTATTAATTTATCAGAAACAATTTATACTATGACTATCCTTAAAATTAGTTTTTAAAAAATGTCTAACATGGTATAAACATTACGTGCTTTTGTTGTTCATTTGATTTAATAAGAGCCAAAATAAATAAATAAATAAATAAACAATTTATGCCATCATTTCTGCAAAAATCAATGATTGAAAATTAATTTTTGTATATTGTGTTCATCAGTAGAAAACTGGGTTATAATTATATTGGTCCATATTAGGACCATGAACTGAAAGACTCAGCTACTTGAATCGACTCGTTCAGATCAGAGTACAGTCACAACTCAACCGCCAAAAGTTGGGCTGAGTTGATGGGTGCTAGATTGGATTGGACTTGTTCAAGTCAACTCAAATGAGTCATATCCAACTTGGGCGAGTCGTTAATCCATGACATATTCAAATTAGGTTCGACTCGGATCAGGTTGAAGCAGATTGACAGGGTATTCAATTTGGGATAAGGTCGGAAAGCTCTAATCCAATTAGAAATCATGTTGATCTCAGGTTGAGCAGATTCATATGTGAGGTTGGGTTGGACTGAGTCGGTAATAACCACATCTATATTGACTAATTAACGCAACACAGTGCTATGACGTGCACGGACTGTAAGATGGCCTTCAATTCAAGTTGGGACAGGCCCACGTGATGGCCCACTAAATCAACTGTCCTGATCAAAGTGTACAGGTTAAACGTATACAATGATATTTTAGTACGCAATTCATGCATAACTCCATGAAACCCACGCATCAAGGTAACGTGCCTCGTGGAGTAAGGTCCTCTTCTTGTTCCTCTCTTTTGTAGCTAGCCACATGAGTAGCCATCATCTTCAATAACAAAGGCCATTTGGCACCAATGCCATACTTGTAATCGACGGCACCTATTATTATATTGGATTAATGGTGGAGATTCTTTTGGTGTACGAATAATTGGTGGTGTTTTCTTACATAGAGTTATTTGATATTCTAGATATGCATACACTTTATAAAAAAGATAATAATAAATAAATAAATAAAAATTGCAACTAGGAACTAGCCTTATTTGGGCCCAGCTCTTTTGACTATCCGTATATTATGATTTGATTGGCTGATAAGCATCTGTCAGAAATTGAGCCTACGCAAGGCTTTATTTGAAATGTATTGTCACATGGCTCATTTTTATCTTTTATTTTTTTGAATTATTATTTTTATAGCGGGCTACCGTTCTATGAATTTTTGATACGTCAAATGGAGCTGCTTTGATGTAGAGCAAGTCTCGGACACTTTCATCTCCAAGATGGACCAAAGAAGGGCCCATCAGAGGTAGAAGTCAGCAAGATTTTCAAAACCTTAAAGTAGGGATTCTCGCAAACTGGAATGAGTTACTTAACGCGCCATTTATGATTTTCAGGTAGGATGAGGTACTTTACCCAACCAACCTAGCTATGATGGTTGCCAATGTTGAATTTGTGAAATTTTATTAGGTCGACGATCGAATTCCCTGTTTATTTTCATTTTTACTAAATTTTGGTTTGACTATAACTCTTCATCCGCTCGGCTTTACAAGTTGTGTCCAACATAAAAAGTGTTTAGAAAAATTAGAAAAATAACGTGGTTAAGCCACATATGACACTGTAAATTATAAATTTACTATTTATAGTAAGTTACGAATTTTAGAGAGTTTTAGTTGTAGTTTAATTCCGAACTTCTTCCAAGGCTTGGTATCCCTATTTTAAGGGTTGTAGACTCGTTTATTCCAATCAACAATCAATTTACAAATTTTCATGAATATTATTTCCATTTTCTTTCTTTTTCATTGTGGATTCGAGAAGGCTCTATGAGGAGTCTAGAGAAGCTTCGTGGATTTGAAGTAGTTATCCTTGAGGAAGACAGTGATCGACCTCATCAAGTTCATCCCTGCGTCAATTGATATTAGAGTGAGAACTCCCCTTGGGCCGATGGCAAACAACAAAGGTATAGACCAAAATCTTGTGGATGATGATCTAAGGATTCATTATGTTTCAAAAAGAATGAAAGCTTTCCACCGGGAGAGTCAGTTGACCATGCAAGGACTACAGCCGAAGTAGAACAATGTTTAATAAGTGGCATGAGGGAAAGTGTTTAATAGCACTACAGCCGGGAAATTAGTAGCATTCAAATTAAAATCCAATGCTTCTGCATGGTGGGAGAAATTACAACTCTCATGTACCCGATAAAACAAGGTGTCCATCTTATCATAGCCTAGGTTGAGACGCCTTCTTCGATCACGATTCCTTCCTAGTGATTACGAGCATGTATTGTTCCATTAATACCAAAATTGTTGATAAGGGAATTGAACTGTCACAGATTATATTGAAGAATTCCAGCGGTTGGCAACGTGGAATGACCTATTAGATACCGAATCACATAAGGTAGCACGATTCATAGGTGGATTACGATCGATAATTTGAGATCGAATTCAGATGCACCCCGTCGGGACCATGGACGAAGTAATTCAATTGACAGGTAGGGTAGAAACACAGCTTACAAGAGTTTCTATTCAGCCTTACCCTTCAACTTGGCCCCCTATGAGGGACCCACACAAGATTCAGTACTGATACAAGGAAAAGAACTAGTAGGAGGATATCATCAACCCTCTGTAACCGATGGGAGCGGCCTATCTAAGCCTCAACGTGTAGCACCTACAACAGCGGGCTTAAGTAGGATTCCAAATGTTATAGTTGGCAAAGGCCGAACAATTATTACCACTGTGGCCAACTATGCCACTTATTAAACACTTTCCCTCATCGCCCTGCAACCGACTTGATCATTAACGAAGGGGGTACTAAAGGAGATGCCGCAAAACAAAATCCTAGATTTGATGAAGATGAACAAACCACTCAGGAAGGAGCTGGTGGTGAAGAATGGACAGCCGAAGATCGTAGCGAATCTGTGGTCATGAGGTGATTACTGTACACCCCATGGAAGGAGTTACATCCACAGCGATATAATATATTCCGTACACGGTGCACCATCAACGCAAAGTCTGTGATGTGATCATAGACAATAGTAGTAGCGAGAACATTATCTCGGAAGTAATTGTGGACAAGTTGCAGCTACATACGACAAAACATCCTTCCCTTTACTCAGTTGGTTGGATTAAAAGGATGAATGATACCAAGGTAACTAAACAATGCACCGTCTCATTTTCAATTGGTAAAACTTATAAGGAATAGATACTTTATGACGTGGTCGACATGAGAGCATTTTATGACGTGGTCGACATGGGAGCATGCCATATGTTACTCGATCGACCATGGCAGTTAACCGTGATGTGACCCACCGAGGACGAGATAATGTTTATGTTTTTAGGTCGAAAGATAGTCCTTACCCTTATGGTACTAGAGAAACACCCCAAAGCTTTTAAAGTGAATGGGAGCTCTCTCTTTACCATTCGGGATTTCATGAAGGAATCCAAAGAAATCGAGAAGGTATATGCCGTAGTGGTAAATGGCGAGGAATCAAAGCCCTTAGACATTCCTCCAAGTTTAAGGTCATTCCTCAAAGAATTTAAAGAAGTCTGACCCAAAGATTTACCCGATGGATTGCCCCCCATGAGAGACATCCAACATCACATAGGTTTTATCTATCACGCCCCAAACTCGAAAACTAGGCTCACAAAATTTTCGATCGTCGAATCCAGTGCCAACAGCCTCCGTAGTACCCTATTCTCGATTCTTAGCGCTCATACACCAGATTCCGATCCTAGGATCCTACAAGGAGGATTTTCTAACATACATTTTTCTCGTAAGAAGCATAACCATAAGTTTACCCAAATCACAAAGGCAACATCATCATCACATATTCACTAATATAAACATTTGAATACAATGCTGAAAGAGAAATACATATATCGAAAATCAAAGCTCCAGAAGACAATTGCACGCTCCAAGCTCAACGCTATTACGACTTAACACCACCGGCACACATCTATCATGCATAAGCTTATAGAAAGCTTAGAGGGTGGTATAAGTGTATGTGCAAGGTAGGTGTCAAGTATACAATATCAGAGCAATACGGAAACACAGTAAGCCAAATATCATATACAGGGGATGCAATGCAATATACAAATCCTGACGAGTCCACGAATATTGTTATCTGTATCTACGCTATATAAATGCAGAAACATAGCAACCCAAAATGTCATATGCTGTGGATGTAATGCAACATGCAGATCTTGGCAAGTTCATAATACCATCAACCTTATTTAGGCTATGCAATACAAAAGCATAGTAAACCAAATGTTATGTGATGAGTATGCAATACAATATATAGTGCGAATGAAATGATCAAGCTGGAGTGTGAAGTTGGGATGATAGTACGTAGTATCGCAGGTTACGGAGTTCATCACAAGGGACTTCTATCCAAACCAGTCCCATAACTAAATTTAGATAGCTAGACTCAATGTGGTAAACTCCTGATCTAAGGTTGGTCAAGCACCCCAACTGAAATCCTGGCCATTGGAAAGGTACACATAACAATTAGTTGTGCACCACCAGCCCGAGTGGATAGTGAATGAATGAATGAATGAGTAAAATGCTGAGTACGCAACTCCTGCTTAGTAAGTCCACATATCAGTACTGTACATCTCTGGGATATCACCGGGGTCTAGTACACTCTACATTGGTTGCCGCCTCCCTAGTTGCACAGTCATGCAAGTGGAAAAGACCTCACTACCAGCCTGCCAGCAATATACCAATGCCTACCCGACTCATCGATAGCGGATCCATTTGTGAGCTGGTCAAACTCAGCCTAGCTTACAGCCCCCTCACTTGGACGAATAAGGTCACACACACCTTTCCAATCGACTACGACACAATGAGAGACGTGACCTACTGGTATTCGGCACTCGAGCACTCATGTATTCACTCGGTCTAGACGTTGGAGTGTCTTCTGGCCACGGAGGTTTAAGGACTTTCACCCAGGGACATCTATAACACCACATGTAGAAAAAGATTTTCGGTGTCCCATCTGGTCATCCACGATATGCCTGTGGAGGCTACGACCCTGATATCACTAGGGCGTATAGTAGTCATATCCCAAAATGTAATATGCATGAGTCATACCATCCAGTCATGCATCAAACCTGCGAGTATCGCGCTCTCATATGGGGCAACTCTGTCTCTCAGGGAGTCCCATAATAATCTGCCCAATGGCAAGTGTTATGATCAATCACTCCTCATATCAAGCATGCAGATGATGCATATGGGCATGTGTCATGATGTTATATTATCACGTACTCATAATCGGTATCGATAATCGGCCTAACAAAGGGCCTAAGGGAAGGTTACAATGTGGACATTTAACCATCATTGCCCTTCAATGTGGACATTTAACTAACCTTGCTCCCAAGGAATGGCCCACATAAAGCCTAAAATATAGTGGGGCCCATAGCCTCATACAAGGGCCTAATGTACTTTTCAATGGGCTTCAATATACGGGCCTTGTATACATCACATCGGGCCTCATATACATCATATCGGGCCTCATCATATGGGTCAATATACATTGCATCGGGCCTCGCTCATGGGCCACATACACATTATAATGGGCCTCATCATATGGACCATATATACGTCACGTGGGCCGCATCACATGAGCCTAATATACATCACAATGAGCCTCAAATACGGGTCGCATATACATCACAATGGGCCACATCTCAGGGCCTCATATACATCGCAATGGGCCACAACCCATGGGCCTTCCACATCGCTATGGGCCGCATCTCATAGGCCTAATATACATCACAATGGGCCGCATCACATGGGCCTAATATACGTCACGTGGGCCACATCACATGGGCCTAATACACATCACAATGAGCCTCAAATACGGGTCGCATATACATCACAATGGGGTACACTCAGGGTCTCATATAAATTGTAATGGGCCACAACAATAGGCCTCTCACATGCAATGAACAACGTGGATGTAGAATACATACATCAAGTGAGTCCCACCATCGCTGTGGATTTATAACACATACATCACGTTGGGACCCACGGCTGTTAGACATCGTGGATAACATATATAATGGTGGGTCCCACTTGGAATTTAGATCTATTTCATTCTCTTTGTAATGCCATATAACGATCTTTACAGATGGTTGGACAATATAGATAAAACACATATATCATGTGGGACCCACATCCTTGGATGGTAAGGATGAAACCCATACATCAGGGCCCCACGACATCTGGATGGTGCTGATCAAACACAAACATCAAGGTGGGGCCCCACGTCCAAGATCTGGACGGACGGATGGATAGTGTGGATGAAACATAACATCATATGGGCCCCCACTGTCCAACATGCTTGGACAGTGCAGAAATGAAACACATACATCGATGGAAGGTCCCACCGTCCAGAATATTAGATAGTGTAGATATAACTCATACCTAAAGGTGGGTCCCACCCTCACACGTGCAGCACATGTGGGGTGGGTCCAAGTCCAGCAAATGGACAGACAATTTGGAATAACACATACATCATGGTGGAATCCATGATCTAGATTGTCCATTAAGGTAGGCCCCAGAGGGCACACTGTTCAGAGATGGAAGATGTGAAATATACAACACATATTTTAAGGTGGGCCCACCCCCCACACGTGCAGTACGTGTGGGGTGGGTCCTACGCCCTTAAAGCGGACGAGCCAGGTGGGTAAGACCCATACATCAGGTGGAGTCCCACCAGATGGACGGTGTTGATGAAATGCCTGCATCACGGTGCAACCCACCGTCCAGCAGGTGTATAGCTAGATGTTGGCCCACACCCTCCAACAGATGAACGGTTTAGATAAAACACATGCCACATGTGGGACGTCCCACCGTCCCATCTGTCTGGACGGTGTGGATTACCACATAAATCATAACAGGCCCCACCACCCTATGTTGGTTTGGACGGTGGGGATGAATACATGTATCAAGGTGGCACCACATGGGTGGGCCACCAGGATCTAAATCAAACTGATATTTGTGTCTCCACCTTCATCCAGGGACGTTGGACGTCCAACGAATGGACGGACGGCCTGGATGAAATCCGCATGCCAAGTGGGGTCCACGTAGGTGGTCTGGATGTGTTGTACACATCAGGTGGGCCATCAACAAGGAGAGATAGAGAGAGAGAGAGAGAGAGAGAGAGAGAGGGAAATGATGGAGATGGGAGGAGCTCTGCCACTATGAGCTCCTCCATGTACATGCATACATCAAGATGGGCCCTAAAAATCGTGTGAACCCTAATAAAAATCAAAATCTAGCACCATGAACACCCACTGATTCTGTTTCTTCTAGGCTCCTTGGACTCCTTAGCTCCTGGGCTTTCCCTTTAATGGTGGATGATGAAGTATGGATGACTATGATGGGAGATCGGGTGGTAGGGAGTGGGCCACACTTGAGGTTCTCTTGGAGCTTGGATGGTCACCTCCCTTGGATTGCTTGGGATGGAGTGAGAAATGAGAGAGAGAGAGAGAGAGAGAGAGAGGAGTGGTGTGTATGACATGGGAAGCATGGGTCTAATTGACTTTTGGGATGAGAGGAATGGGCTAAGTATGGGTTGCTTTGACTTGGTGAAGAGAGAGGTATGGGTGAGTGATGGGTTGTACTTGACTTATGATTAATTGATTGATGTGATGGGTTGTAAAGATTCTCTCGGGATTCACAAAATAAATGCAGGTCCATAACTCCTGGCCTAGGTATCGCATCGGCACGCAAGACGCGGC
Organism: Magnolia changhungtana; assembly: GCA_030180095.1. Taxonomy (NCBI): domain Eukaryota; kingdom Viridiplantae; phylum Streptophyta; class Magnoliopsida; order Magnoliales; family Magnoliaceae; genus Magnolia; species Magnolia changhungtana. Next base: position 981,992 of record JASAUF010000344.1, on the reverse strand, counting down.
GTTGGAGCTGCGGCGATGGTGTGGCCATGATGGTACAAGTCTCGGGTTGAGTCGACTCAGATATAAGGATGCGACTTAGGGTTGCGCGCAAACGCCCATTACAAATCGAGGGTTGTCGAAATTCGTCAAGGAGGATCGCGAAAGTCTACGGAACGGTACGGTCTAGAATACGGGTCTTACATTGTCCCTAGGGCTAGCTTGCCCAACCACCCTCACTATCAGGTGAGTTAAAAGGAATGTCAAATTTTGTAAGTACAAGTGAATGAACTGAACCATACTTGTAACGTCCTGAAATTCAAGGGTCAAGTAGCAACTCAACTCTCGAGTTCCAGAACATCACTTATGCAACATAGATGATGAAGATTGAATGTTGTCTGTGTTAGTGCCATAACCATGAATGAAATTATACCAAAACAGTAATTCATACTCCAGATCAATTGTATAAAGGCAAGCGGAAGATTGAAACTATATATATAAGGTATGTATGGAAACAAAACCATCATGATCTCCAGAGTATGAACACTAACTGAGTATCCATATACATGTATTGTTTCTGAATCAAAAGGTCAAAGTACAACTAAAAGATAGATCCTGAAATCCCTGCGATCCAGTCGGCCTAAGCAAAGCCGTCAGAGTACTGCATGTATGAGAACTCGTCCTAGTCCTCATCGTAGTCTGGCTCCACCTCCTGAATCGACGTATCATCTATACTTGAGACAGAGTCTGGTTGGTGTGTACAACACTGTCCCGTAACGTGGGAGTGAGTAGCTAACTCAGTGGAATAATAAATCATAGGTTAACATGTTATCAATTCAGTCAAGCAGTAATGATAAAGCAGTACAATCAAACAATCCTAACTACTCTTATTAAATGCAAGTATGAAATGACATGATGAATACCCTTGCCAAACCACCCTCATGTGACACCATCTTACGTTCGCGAATGCATTCATCCCTCAGTGCTCCACATCTACCAGGCACATGCAGTGCGGTGATGAGCATGATTGCCGAGTAGTTATTAGTCCATTTTAAATAGCAGTATTGGGAAACTAAGGTACCTCCCTTGTATCATTCCCAAACATGATCCATTCTAGGGTCGTCAATCTTAGTTAATCTCATATGATGGTGTGTTTCTAGGTCACTGCAGAGGCTGTCAGGGCTGTTACGCACAAAGGTTACACCACTCCCCCATCACTTCTTTAACGTTTCATCACTATACAGAAACAGGCCTAATTCATACTCTATACATTGCGGCAAAACTCGTCGCCTCACCGCAAATTCAGAGTATGCTCGAGGTCACTATAAAGGGCTGCCAGGGCTGTTACACACAAAGGTTACACCGCTCCCCCATCACCCTATCAATGTAGGCCGACACCACAAATATAATGTCCCATACCACCATAATCGGCTCACGAGTTTGGTTGCTCACTGGTCACTACGGGGAGGCACGTGGCCCCAGCGTAGGCCGACAGCTCGACCACAGTGTCCCATACCACCATGCTTGGCTCATGAGTCTTAGCGGATCGAGGTACCATGGTTAACGGGATTCCACTGGTAAGTTTGGTATCCTAGGTTCAAGCAGTAGCGACCAAACATGGTGAACATACATTAGACATATCAGTTTACTTGACGAGCCTGACTAGCTCGAGCACACAATCAGCTGGATGACATGAAGTGCATAAGCACTTCGCGTGGCCTAACCACTGTCGCTAACTGACGTACGACTCGGGTTCGTCAACACATCCTACATGGCGAAATGAATCTCAACCACGATCTCAAGTATGGTACCGATTGTCTGGACTATAAACATAGTCCCAAACTTAATTAATCCATATTCAAAGCATGTAGAGTAAAGCATAATAAACAAAGTAATTTAAGCATATTAACAAACATGTCATAAGCATGTATAAAGCATGTTATAAAGCATATCATAAAGCACCATATAAACAAGAATACAAACACATATATTTCACAAGTAAGCGGTTTAAGTAAACAACCTCATGGAGGAAATCCTACATGTCTCTAAGTTAGTTGAGAATCCCATCTCAACACCTACCTAAGGCATCATCATTCAAACAGTTACTCTCACAAGCATTTTCACAAACACTTAGCATACACTATTTCAACATACATAGTGTATGTTAGCAAACATGTATTAGGGCGAGTCCTTTTGCCAACCAAGTATTTTACGCACATATGATATATTCATACCGCAAATAATCATGGCAAACACGTTTCCAAAATGTATACATATACGGTATTTTCTACAATACACTATTTCTACATACATAGTGTATATTACCAAAACATGTATTAGGGCAAATCCTTTCGCCAAATAAGTATTTTATCCATATGTCATATATTCATACAACAAATAATCATGTCAAACACATTTCCAAAATATATATGTATAAGGTCTTTTCTACGAATACCTAGAATATGTAAAATTCCATATTTTACGTCTTTAATCGAAACAGAAAATAGAAAGCACTTTGTACATGTGCAATTGCATGAAGATCATGAATATATCATTATCTGACATTGAAAGCATTGAAAACTGTAACCTATACACCTAAAGTCCTCACCTTATACCGTAGAATCACAACGGATCAGCTAGGTTTGCCAAGCTTCCGTATTCGGCTGTTTGGTAGCCTGAAGAATGAAATAGGTTAGCCATTTGATAACCTACGACCTACACACCCCAAAAAAGATTAGGGTTAGGGTTTTCTTACCTCAAAATGAAGTCGGTATCACTGGGAAAGCGACAAGAACGGAGTGGTGGAGCTTGGGTAGTGGCAGGAAACAGTAGCAGGGAGTGTCTCCCACTTCTCTCACTCTTTCTCTCTCTTTTCTCACTTCTCTCTCTAGGGTTTCTCTTAAATTCGTATGGCTGTGAGAGAGAGGGTTCTAAGGTCCTTATATAGCTTAAAATCTCTCCAAACTAGACTTGTGGATAAGGTATACTTAGGTTATAACCAAAGCAGCATTGTTTCAGCTCAACGGAGGATTTCTGGCGGGCCTCCTTGAGCCAAAGGTTGGACTTAAGCTCATTAACCTTGGATCCAGGTAAAGTTAAGTTTTCGTTTCAGTCGAATTCCCAGATCACGCGTGGCGGACCAGTTTCGGTTCAACGGTCAGCGGATCCCGATCTGAAATTCCAAGTACATGGATATGTTTATGAAAATTTTCTTGATCCGAGGGTGTATTTGGTATCACGCCCAAACTCGGAAACTAAGCTCACAAAATTTTCGATCGCTGAATCCAGCGCCGACAGCCTCCGTAGTACCCCATTCTCGGCTTCCAGCGCCCATACACCAGATTTCGATCCTAGGGTCCTACAAGGAGGATTTTCAATATGAATTTTTTTTTATGGAGCATAACCATAAGCATAACCAAGTCACAAAATAACATCACCACATATCCACTATATCTAAAACTTTTAAGTACAATGCGAAAAGGGAAAAACTCCAAAATAGTCTGGTACGCGCTCCTGCCTCAGCGCTGCTGCTGTCCAACACTACCTGCACGCAACGGTCGTGCATAAGCTTACAAAAGCTTAGAGGGTGGTGTAAGCGTGTGCGCAAGGCAAACGCCAAGTGTACAATATCAAAGTAATGCAGAAATATGCGGTAAGTCCATGAATGCTATCAGTTGTACCAAAGCTATGTAATGTAAGGCATGAATGCTATAGGCCATACCAAGGCCATGCGATATGAAACATGAATGCTATCGGCCATACTGACGCAATGCAAGGCCTATGTAGCCGAATGCCATATGCGAGATACAATACAAGCATGTCAGTCCTCATCATGTACACATATTAGTACAGTTCCTCTCTGGATATCACTGGGGTCTAATACACCTCACACTAACTGCCTCCTCCTTAGCTGCACAGTCAAGCAAGTTGAAGAGACCACACTATCTGCCTGACCAATAGTCTGCCAATACCTACCCAGCTCGTCGATAGTGGACTCATTTGCGAGCTGATCAAACTCAGCCTAGCTTATAGCTCCCTCACTCAGGAGGATAAGGCCACACCCTCTTCCAACCGACTACGACACAGTAGGAGATGCGACCTACTGGTATTTGGCACTCGGGCGCTCGTGTATCCACTCGGTTTAGACGTTGGAGCATCTCCTTGTACCAAAAAGGTTCTGGGACTTTCACCCAATGACATCCTAAGTGCCCACAGTGCTAGAACAAAGTATTTCCGGTATCCGATAAGGCCATCCATGATGTGCCTGTGGAGCCACGACCCTGATGTCGCTAGGGCGTGCAGTGATCAAGTCACACATATGCGAGATGCATGAGTCACACCGTACAATCATGCAGCAATCTCACCCGTACCACGCGATCATGTGGGGCACTCCATCTCATAAGGAGTCCCGTAAATGTCTCAGCCCAACGACTTATGCTATGATCAAACATTTCTCATATCAAGCATACATATGATGCATATGCGCATGAATCATGGAAGTGTACTAAGCATGCTATAAAGTAATGAACTATCCTTACACCGAAGATGGGCCTAGACGGCCTATACATAACCAGTATGGGCCTATCAATGGGCCCTAGGGAGATTTATAATGCGGACATTAAACCAACATTATTCTTACAATGTGGACGTCAAACCAACATTGCTCCCAAGGCATGGCCCGCCATAAAATATCATTACACAAACCATGGGGAATCAAACATTGCAATGGACCCTAAGGACAACCCGTTGGGCCTCGACCCATGGGCCTTAGATACATCAAATGGGCCGCCTCATATGGGCCTTTTATAAATCAAGTGAGCCACATTAATAGGCCTTATGTACATTGCAATGGGCCATAACCCATGAGCCTTTAATACATTAAGACGGCATAATCATATGGGCCTTACATGTATACCAAGGTGGGCCACACCAAAATACAAGTGGTGATGATGATTTCCACCATTAAAATCCCTAAGGCCCACCAATATATATATATATATATATATATATATATATATAATATAATATAATATATATTAATATAATATCTATATATATATAAGGGAAAAGGTACTATGCGCTCGAGTGTAAAGCGGTCGTCCGTGAGGTCGAGCTGGTGTGGGCCCCATCGTGATGCTGTTCGAAAATCCACACCGTCCACCATATGCACCATTCCAGAGGGGGCCCACACGGCTGAAAATCAAGTCAATCCGTGACTTTTGTGGGCCACGCCACGTACAGAAGTTGAGAGGGGCCGTGCACCATTGAAACATTCAAAACCATTTTTGGGGACCTTTCGAGACGTTGTTTGATGATCAAAACCGTCCATCATGTGTGTCCCACTTAAATATAATTTTAGACCAAGTTTCAGGTGGTATCCACAACTCAGGTGGGGCCCACCAAGTGCATTTACATGTTTTTACGTGTATACTTATGTTTGCCGATAGTATGGCCCACCTGAGTTACATGGACGGCTGATTTTAGGCTGTGTGGGTCCACCCTAGGCTCGCGCATCTGGTGGACGGTGTGGATCTTCGAACGGCATCACGGTGGGGCCCACACAGCTCAACCTCACGGACGACCGCTTTACGCTCGAGCACATAATACCTTTTCCTTATATAAAATATATGATATATATATATATATATATATATACACACACACATACATACATACATATATATATATACACACACACCACACACACACACACGCACACAGCACGCACACACACACGCACACACATGCGCACAAAAATCACCGTCCACTGACAGTGGACGGTGAAACACATACATCACTGTGGGTCCCACGTGGGGCCCACCATAATGTTTATCTTCCATCCAACCCGTTCATAAGGTTGCACGAGTCTGAAAGAAGGGGAAAAAAATATTTAGCTTGATCCAAAACTCCTGTGGTCCAAAAAAAGAGTTTCAAAGGTAGCTATTCAATCTCACTGTTTCCTCTGATGTGGGCCGCTTGAGTCTTGGATGACGTTGAAATTTGGAGGGGGGCCACCTCAGGATGTGACCCACCAAATGGACGATGTGGATATAATAAATACATCATGGTGGGCCCCACGGCTGGGGGCCGTGGGACCTTGGCATCCGTCCGTCCGTCCGCCCCAAAGCCCGGAAGCGCCGTCATGCTTCGATTCTGGACAAAGAAGACGTACGGCCGTCTACGCATGCTTATATATATATATTTAAAACCTATTTTCTTGAGGTTTTTCAGGTGTAGGGCCCGCATCAACAAAATCCACCCCAGCCATTGGACTCTGTAGCCTATGACAAGTCCATCAAGTCCAATATTGGATATGGTTCGGGGTACAAAAACATCAGGGCGGATTTCAATGGTAGAAAACACCGTTTGTTATGCTAAGGCCCGCCAGGACATCGGATTGAGCCCATTTTTCAGCTCAACACCTGAAATGATTTAAGGCATGGATTGACTACATACATCAAGGTGGGGCATAGACAAGTAACCCACCCCAAAAGCTTGTGAACCAAGCTAATATTTGTGTTTTCATTTCAGTCCAGGGATGTCCCTGGACGTGGACGGCCTATGCATAATGCATGCACAAGGTGGGCCTTACTCCTGTTGGCTACCAAATGGATGAATGGTAAGGATAAAACATACATTAAGGTGGGGTCCATCCAAATGGGTCACATGGCCACCTCATCACACACAAAGATAAATAAATAAATAACTAAAAGAGAGGGAGAGAGAGAGATAGAGAGAGAGACAGGGCACGCATGATGGAGGGCTCCGCCACTATGAGCCCTCCCTTACAAGCAATCATATATCGAGTGGGTCCCATTGCATGTGGGCCCACTAAATCAAGAATCAACGGTGGAGATCCCTTCTCCACTAAAAATGAAAGGTCTAGATGACCCTTTACAAACTAGAAAATAAACATCATGATGGGGTCCATGGAGAATGGCCCCATCACAGAATGATCATGAAGATCAAGGTGGGCCATCAGCCACATCTTAAGGTCCCAAGTGAGATCCATACCATTGATCGGTAAGCCTCACTTGGTCCACTATAAAAATATGAAAAATCTAGCCTAATAAGCACCCACCATCGATCTTCTTGGTCCATCGGAAAGCTAATCTCTTAGTGTCTCACTTTGATGGTGGAAGATGATGTTTAAATGGTTAGGATGATGGTTAAAGGGATGGGAAAGGTGGGCCACCAAAATCACTCTTTTCTCTCCATGGGAAGGCTTGGACGAGAGCCTCTTCTCTTGCTTGGGAAAAAGTGATGAGAAATGAGGGAGAGAGAGTGTAGTAAAAAGAGGGAGAGAGTACCTTAGGTAGGCCATGATTATTTGTAAGAGAGGGTGGCTTGCAATAAATGGTTGTAAGAGGGCTAAGGGTAGGGTGGCTAGTCATAAGTGCTTGTAAGAAGGCTAGGGGGTAGGGTGGCTATAGCTAGGCTAGGGTGGCTATAGCTAGTCTAGGGTGGCTATAGCTAGGGTGATGTTATCCATCACCCTCATAATTACCTAGGGATTTGTGCCACATGGGATGGGCGGGTCCCGCAATGTGCCGTCCACATCTTATGATCTAAGCGTTGGATTGGCGCATGAGACGCGGCGTTGGAATCGCGGCGATGGTGCGGTCGCTAAGATATGAGTCCCGGGTTAAGCTGATTCAAATATACAGGATATGACTTAGGATCGATCGCAAACGTTGATTATATGTCGTAGGTTGCAGGAATTCGACGGGGAGGATCGCGAAGTCGACGGAACAGTACAAACTAGGATACAGGTCTTACATTTGGGTCAGATTCTGACGGTCTGATTGCTTACAAAATGACCGCAAGTAACAAGTCTCATATTACTATTCCAGATATTTATTTTGGAAAGAAAACAAATATTTTCACTCTCTTGCTCCGGACTCAAGCGAACAGCCGTGGGACACTGGCTGGATTTGATTTCCGAGATGGTTGTCAAGCCCAGCGAGGCGGTCCCAAGTCCTTAACCTCGTATTATTCGGACTCCCGATGTGTGGTCCAGACCTGATACAAAGTTTCAATGTGCTCCCACGAGCAGTCGGGTAATGAGTTTGATCCTAGATTTTAGGGTAACCTAGCGTCAATGATTCTACAAGTTTTGGGTCTTGCAGATTGTATTTAAAGCGATTCAAATGGATTTCATGGCTAATCTAGTTTAGCACTTAGTTAACTTTGTCAAATTTCTAAAGGATTTAATCCTAAATGATTTCTAGTCGAGGTGGTACTCGGGTCATCGTACGAAAATTTTTGAGTCGTTACAATACTAGCCAAGTTAAGGAGAGCAAGAGTACATGTATTGTATCAGCTCAAGAGCCTAATGCCAAGTACAAGAAAAGGGCTAATAAACATTAATGTCAGAAATTATCTGAGAATCATGAGCTAAGTCCCTTGAGTAACTCAAGGATGTGGTTTTTTTTTTTTTTTTTTCAAGTGGAGGGGTCTGATGTAGAACGTGACACATATACATTCCTAGCATGGTTGGACCAAAAAAAAGTGGATTGTAAATTAATCATAACTTTTGATCCAGGTATCGTTACAGGGCGCACCTAACTGAGTATCATGAACCAAAGTAGGATGAGAACTCGAGGATGACTTCTTTTGAAGTAGAGGGGACTAATGTAGAGCAGGTCGTAGAAACTATCATGTACAAGATGGACCAGAGAAGGGCCAATTGGAGGCAGAAGTCATCAAGACCGTCAGAACCTTAAAACATGCATATCTCGCAAACCGGAATGAGTTACTTGATGTACCATATATGATTTTGGGTTAGGATGAGCTACTTTAGCCAACCAAACCGGCAGCTATGTTGCCCACGCTGAATTTGCGAAATTCCATCAGATCGATGGTCAAATTCCCTGTTTATTTCTATTTACTATTTTTAGTAAGTTTGGTTTAATTGTAACTCTTCATCCGTTGGGCTTTAGGAGTTATGTCCAACATAAAAAGTGTTTAGAAAAATTAGGAGAATAATGTGGTTAAGCCACATAGGACACTTACTATAAATAGTAAATTTACTATTTATAGCAAGTTACAAATTTTAGGGAGTTTTAGTTGTAGTTTAATTCCAAACATCTTCTAAGGCTTGGTATCCCTATTTAAAGGGTTGTAGACTCATGTATTTCAATCATTAATCAATTTACAAATTTTTCATGAATATTATTTATATTTTCTTGCTAATTTTTCCTCTTAGATTCAAGAAGTCTCTATGAGGAGTCCAGAGAAGCTTCATGGATTCGAAGTAGTTATCCTTGAGGAAGACGGTGATTAACCTCATCATGTTCATCCATGTGTCATGCTTGGGTAGGCTAGCAACACTCAATCTATGAGTGTTATAGGATAAACTTTGATTCATGATTCATGGATAATTGTTTTTATATATATATATATATATATATATATAATATTGAATAGTTTTCATTTCTAACAGTTTAATAAATGTCCACCAATCCCGTAACAATTTAAAAGTAATTTATAATTGCCTGTGCATGTCCATTGCACTCGTCGGAGTATCTAAGAATTACTATTTCTTAGATTACTTTTTTTTTTTTTTTGAGAAATTTTCCTCTATAAACTTTACTTTTAACTGACCATATTAACTAGACCTCAAAAACTTTATTTTTTATTTCTAAACCTTTGTTGTATGGATTGTCTTTTTTCAGACTAAAATACTCTTGTTTTTTGGGTTATATTCCTTTCATTCGAATATAACCAAAAACCCAAAAACCCATCTTCTTCACTTCCTTTTTCTTTATGAAATCCTGAGTTGAATATTCAGTTATTGTCATTTTACATTTGCAATTTTTCTCAAGGTTCTAATCATTGCTTCAAACCGATCGCACTAATAAACTTCAAATCTTTCGGATTTTATCCCCAAGGATTTTTTGCAATCTTTCTCAGGGTTCTATTTTAAATTCGTGTTTCACTTCACTGCACTCTTCTTCTTCTTCTTGTACTCGTGTTTCACTAGAATTGTGTCTATGGGAGGTAAGAAAGAAGAATAAATGTATTTTTTTGCGGTGAAATTGACCAGTGAAAATTCACCGATTACAGGTGAATATTGGTCGAGTACAGGTGCAAATTCATCGAGTATAGTGAATATTGACTGGGTACATGTGAAAATTCATTGAGTACTTGATCAAATTCACAGAATACAAGTGATTGATCGAGTACAGGTGAATATTGATCGAGTACATGTCTAAATTCACCGAGTACAAGTGATTAACCAAGTATAAATAAAATTTCACTGAGTATAGGTGAATACTGGATGAGTACATGTTAAATTTCATCAAGTACATGTGAATATTGACTAAGTATAGGTGAAAATTCACCAAGTACAGGTGAATATTGATCGAGTTCTCCCTTATGGTATGCTCTTATTTTGTAATAATTCGCGGATAATTTTTTAATGTGTTTGTTTTCAATTAGTGCTACGAAAATCATCGTATGCTCTTATAGTAGGGAGTTAATACCTGAAAATAGTGTATACATGTATCCTCTGCTTTCCACTCCTTCAACTTTTCCTTCTCCTTCTTCAACTCTTCCATCTCCTTCTTCAAAATTTCCCTTTCCTTCTTCAACCATTTCCTCTCCTTCTTCAACTATTCAACCAATTCATATCCCTCTCCCTCTCCTTCCCCATCTTCTTCGTCATCCTCATCTTTATCTTCCCCATCTTCCTCCTCATCATCTTTGTCTTCTCCAACTCCCACTATTGTCCTTTTAATATAACGCGCTTTAATGCCCTATAAAATGTAACAATATATATATATATATATATATATATATCAAAGAAATTAATAATCTTCAATAGAAAAAGAGATTGCCTGACATCTTAAAACTTTTAACGGATCAAACGAATGGCCTCCGTCTCTAGTTCTTGTCGAGTGGGTTCCAAGGTAAAGATTACTTTGGTCTGCTAAAAATTTTGTTTCAAGTTCACATATAGAATCTATATGTTAAAATAAGCGACTGAATAACTTGAAATAAATTAGCTTACATATTCACTCTCGAAAATGTTGTATATTGTGTTGTACCTTTAACTCTTCCAGCCTCGATATTGAATAAAGTGTGGAATTTGGAATGGGACAAATGAGATCACACAGTCTCTAAGGGTCAGTACTCTTTCAATAGCCCATATATGTTACAATGAAATTGCATAAGCTTAAAAAACTATAATTTAATATAAACACTAGTTATGTTGAATATGGAAAGAATTCTTACTTGTAGTGGAAAGATGCAGTAGTAGATATTGTAGGTTTCCTTGTCCCATGTGATACCCTCACGGCTCCTTCAACCCCTTCACTCATTGTCTTGAATGCCAAACTACCCCATGGATACCTATTAAACTCTTCTAAAGAGTCAACCAAGTTAATGTACTCCGATTTGCATGTATATTTGTTATTAGTTCGCCTAATAAACTACTCTACACATTAATTAATAAGGTAACCTTCACGACATTTTCATACTTATCGGTGTTCAAGTACTTCTTTCTTATTGACTTCTTTGTAATCTCTATTTTTAGTATAGAAATGTCTCCAGTCTTATGCCCTATTATAAGGGCGAAGTCCGTCTCCGTAAATTTCAAAATCTTCCCATGTATCTCAAATATAAGATCACCTCTATGTCTCAAAAAAAGAAGTACGTGCGATAGAGCTCTTATAAATCTAAATGATAGAATGTCTAACAAGAAAGAAAATGGAGATTGCCGAAATAGACTTAACCTAGTCTCATTAATCTCTAAACCACTCTTGACTTTAGCAAACAACCATGTTAATGAACATTTCACGGACAGGTTTGGGATCTTGAAATCATTTACCTTCTTCGAAGACTCTTCAAAATTTATAAAGATGAATAAATTTTAAAATATATCACAAATAGTTCAAAAGTTCATGATAAAGTTCACCGAGTACTCATGAAAATTGACCGATTACAGGTGCAAATTCACCAAGTATAGGGTGAAAACTGATTGAGTACAGTTGCAAAATCACCGAATGCAGTTGAAAATTGACCAAGTATTAGTGCAAATTGAGCGAGTACTTGTGGAACTTGACCAAGTATAGTTGAAAATTGACCGAGTACATGGTCAAAACTGACTGAGTAATCGTGAAAATCCACCATGTGCAAGATGAAAATTGACCGAGTACTTGTGAAAATTGAACTAGTACTCGTGAAAATTGATCGAGTACAGGGTGAAAATTGACCGAGTACAAGGTGAAAAAAATCACTGAGCACGGGGTGAATATTAACTGAGTACATGTGCAAAATCACCAAGTACAGGTGCAAATTCACCTTTCATCGTTTCAACATTCAAAACATCCGTACAGTTTAGGGTTTTAGGTTTTAAGGTTTAGGGTTTACAGAGGAAAATTTATCCGATTTTACCTACAATGCATGGCTTCTTGGACAAAGGCACAATTTTCTTCCTCTTCTATCTCTTTAAATCCATCTTAAGGAAGAAAATGAAGTGGAGATTTCAGGAATAAAAATGAGGAGACTATTTGAAGAAAAAATACGAAGAAAGGAGATGATTTCGGGATGGAATACGAAGATAGGAAGAAACGTTTTTAGAATAACAAGAATAATTTTGTTAAGAAAAAGTCCCAAATTTTAGAAATAAAAAGTAAAGTTTGGAAGTTTTTAAATAAGCTACTTGGTTAAAAGGAAATTTTATAGAGCGAAACTTTTACTTCTTTTTGTTTTTTAAACCTTTAGAAAGGATTGGTTATCCCCACGAGTACCCAAAATCGTTGTTCACCGGTCCTCGTGGATGGGACCCAGCACGGTAACCGGATAATTCACCAGGGCTCTCACTTTGAATGGACCATGAATTCATGATGTAGAATCCAAACAAATTAGACTATCCGTGGGACCCACCAAAATTGGATCATCTGGGTCCCGTCCGTGGTGGTGATCCCACGTAATACAATTTCAGGTGGCCCCAAAGAGCTCCTCGTTTTCTACAACATCCCGTCACACGTACGAAATACGGAATCACCTCAATCCTGTTATATAAAAAAGAGAGGAATTTTGATACTCTGGCCGAGAATGATGAATGATCCGCGGACACTTAGAAAACACGTGTCACTTAAGTGATTAGAATTTTTACCGAATTACAATTATTCAGTCATGATGATCCAAAAATTACGAGTATTCAGTTATCCGATTATCAGTCATGAGAATGAAAGACATCCAATGGTCGTATTTCAATAAACTAGTGTCCATGAATCAGAGAATAGGATTGTTCAATCAATCTGACTTTAGGACAATAACTTCAACTACAGTGATCTCCATAGTCTAGTCGGTTTAATTTAACACATGCCATCTTTACCATTTCTAAGTGCCTGCCTACCAAGCGCCACACACGGCTCGAGTATCAAATAGCCTCCTTAGAAGAAAAAAGGGTATAGATATTTACACCCACCTTGTGCAGTGAGAGACCTTTAATATCTAGTTTTCGTAATAAAAATGCACTCTCTTTTAACCGAAAAAAAAAAAGTAAACAAAAGGGATGTGTCTACAAAAAGAATGGGTATACGTATTATGGGGACAAAGTGATAATGACGAGACGACAAATTGACCAGGACTCGTTTTTCTCTCCCTCAGACGCAAACGTTGTATGAGCGTACTCACGCAAATATCGTGCCTAATCGCCGCCTCTTTTTTTTTTAATAATTATTTTTCTATGACGAAAAAGCCCATATGCCGTCCTTAGCTATTTTCTAACAAGGGGAGCAGGTGCCGGCGATCCACTTTTTTAAGTGACGAAATTGCCCATACTTGGTTTTCTTTTTTCATTCCTTATTAGATCTGACAAACTATCATCGAAGACGTTTACTGTATACGCATATATATGACTATTCCCTATCTAAGGATGATGTCGTAAGAACGAAGGGGGCGGGTGCGGTTTGGGTGTATCCCTAACCGTGGGGCTACTGTAATCTTGTGCCTTAACATCCACACCGTCCATCCATTTTGACAGCTCATTTCGAGGTGATTCAAAAAATCAAGTAGAACCAATCTTAGGCGGACCACACCATAGGAAACAGAGTCATGAACGAATCCCCACATAAGAAACTTCATGGGGCCCCAGGAATGTTTATTTGCCATCCAAAACTTTTGTAGCCCAAGAGAAGCTTTTAATGGTCGGTTACCCCTGTTTCCTTTATCACGGTATATCTGAGATTTGGATCTGCTTCATTTTTAGTATCATTCCCGAAAATGAGTTTTCAAAACTGATGGATGGTGTGAATATAAGGCACATACATCACAGCGGGCCCATTTTCAGAGATCCCACCCACTTCAGATCTACCCAAACCGGGCTGGGGCTGACTTTTTGCTGACGAGGATGGACGACTTTGTATGGATGAGATCCACCCCCATTCATCAGGTACATCACCCCTGTTAGGCTTTGATCCTGAAAATTACGGTAATCTGAAAAAGAAAAAAAAGAAAAGAAAAAAAAGCAAGTTCATGGTTACGTGATCTTTGTGAGAAGAGTAGTATGAATGAATTGGATAGCATGTTCTTATCACAGTATATTTAAGTTGGGCCACATGTAACACTTGTATCAAAGAAGGGACCTGGACCTATTGGATCTTCGAGATGAGTGGCCAATGGTACCGTTAAAGCAATTGAAAAGGCCTAGCTATATGTCTTAGAGGGAGGGTGAATAAGACAATGCCAAATAAATCTTATAACAGCGGAATTAAAACAAATATCATAGCCAAAATAAATTACAATGCAGAAAAGTAAAACAACCTCAAATATCTGATCTTGAGAGGTTGATACAAATGTTGTTCTAAGGACAACCTTACACCAAAACCCAGATTTTATGGTAGGATAACCTTATTTCTAGAAAGATCTTTGTATCAAATCTCAAACCAGAGAGGAATGCAGAAATAAGCACGAACTGAATTAAATTGTAATCACAAATGTATTGTTCTAGGGACAGCCATACACCATAAAAATGGCAGGACAACCTTGCTGGAACAACTTTAAAGGAAATTGAATTTCAAGCAGATAGAAGAATAGCAGAAAGTAAATTCTAAATTATTACAAAATTCCCACAATGCTTGAATTAAATGATTACAACATTCACCACCACACATACATCCCACAAATGAATATTAAAGATTAGAAATGTAAATCATTCAACCACAACACAATGGATTATAGTGGTTCGCCTGTGTGTTCACCAACTGTTAAACAACAGCCACACAAAATGCTACTCCACTCCTAATATCCTCACACAGGGGATATTAGCGTTCACTAACAAATTAGGTTTTCACAGGTTCACCCAAAACCTTTACAATTGTGTCTTTGTCTGTGGGCTTACACAATTAAAAAAAACCCCACTTCTGAATTTTCCTGGCTCTCCTCAGATAACCAAAACAACAAGATTTTTCTGACAAATCTTGAAAGAAACCAAAAACAGAAAGGAAGTTACAATTAAATGTAAAATACCTAATAATCTCCTTCGTTGTAGCAGCCCGGTAGAACCAAATCAGAGTAAATGATTGAATGTTCAAATTCAATGTCCAGTACTCAATTATAATAGTTCTAGTTCTAATAGATTTTAAATTAGACCAACTAGGGCTTGCCTTAATTGATTTTGATTCCAAAGAAAGGGAATAACAATTCCTCTATTCAAATTAGATTGGAATAGCAGAAAAAAAATCAATTAAATAAAGCTAAAGAAAGAGAGTATAAAATAAGCACACTTAGCTTAGATGGAGCACAAAACTATCTCTCAGAAGTTTGATGAAGATTGGCTTAAATAGATTAATTAATTGTTTGAATTCTTCTGAGATTCGTGCTCTATTTATAGGTGAGCAGATCGCATCTTTGACTGGTCTAGGGAGCTCTTCGACTAGTTGAAGAAATAACAGATTTGAAAAAAATCGGACGCGATAAGCTTTGACCGTTCTACGACTGGTCGAAGGTCTCCTTCGACTGGTCATAGGTCATCTTCGACTGGTCGAAGACCTTGTAATTTATAGCTGGACTTTGAATCGAAGATTTTCGACTGGTCGTAGAAGCAGTCGACACTGTTCTTTCGACTGGTCGAACAGATTCCAGGATTGGTCGAAGCCTAACAGAAATTATCCGAATTTCATAACAAACTTATGACTGATCGAGGAATTTCTTGGACTGGTCGAAGCAGAGCTAGGACTAATCGAAGAAAGCCTAGAACAAGTCCCCAAACTGCCCAAACACATGTGTCAAATATGTATGACTTATGTATCCAAAATGGCCTACTTCTAAGGTCAACATATGGTCAATGAAACCCCAATCCAGAGGTAAGGACATTGAAAACATTAGGAACAAGTGACCTTGAAGTTTAAGCCTTGAAGTCTTGATGTAGCTCAACCTTGAAAGTGTCTTAAGTTCTTTATGAACTGCCTTGTACTCTTCTTGAAGTCTTGCATTCTTGAGTCTTGTCTTGTGAGCAATACTTGAAGTCAAGGTTGATCTTTGTACTTGTAATCTTTGCTTGTTTGTGAACTTTGCTTGTTCAAGAGAGTTGATCTTGGAAAGAGCTTCACTTATACAAGTTATATAACAATGATTTTGTCATCACAAATTTGACAACCGACAGAGATATAGACTGATATAAACTATAGCCCTTACAATCTCCCCCTTTGTCAAATTAGTGACAAAACACATAACCAAGAGATAACCAAGATAAAAATAGAACAACCAGTTAGAGTTAGAGAAACATAAACCAGTTAATATCAACTGGCTTACCTGCAAATCAAATCAATATCTAACATTCAACCATTCTAAACATACTCCCCCTGAGTAACATAACCAATGCTACCTCTCTCACAATCACATCATTTAAATGTAAACCATAAACCATTCTCCCCCTTTTTGCCACAATATGACAAAGAAAATATAAGAGTAAATATGAGGAGATATGAGATTATAGCAGAAAAACAGAAACTGTCCAACTTAAAATCAGCATAGTATCACAATAAACAAATACCCAGCATAAAAGAAAAATAGTATCCAATTCTAAATCAGACGACTTAGTGATAAGATTTAAAGTTATTACAAACCAGAAAATCTATAAAGACTAGTCAGAATTAGAACTAGAAGACGGAGCAGGAATAGAGGGATCAAGTTGGTGCATGCCTTTGTTCAATCGCCTAAGATATTTGCGCATGTACTTGAATTGTAAATCATGAGCAACTGACATATTTTCCAACTTTTCATTTATATTCTCAACTTTACCCTCCAATGCACTCAGACGTGCATCAAAATCAGACGGCTCAAAATCTGGATCATTTGTTGAATCAGAATCCAGTTCCTCAAAGATGTCACCATATTAATGTCATCCCCTGCTTCTTCATGACCAGCACCACCACCATTACCACCTTGTTCAGGAAGTAATTCCAACTTCATCTTATTGAGATTAGAGTTGTTGAAAATCAGATGATGGATAGGTGCCTCATTAACTGGCATATCGACCAACATATGTGTAGACAAAACAGTTATTAAATAACCAAAAGGGATGTCACTATGACCAGGATAGAGTCTAAACTGAAGAATGAAATGACAGATTAAGGATGGCAAACAAATCTGAGTACCACTGGAAATAGCATGAATAACACGAACCATAAATGAAGCCAAGTCAGTTTTATTACCCGACCGAGGATACAGATTAGACACAAAGATTCTGTGGAGTATTCTGTATTTGGGTAACAAATACCTTGCGGGAAGCCCATTCCTTTTTTAGTCCAGTGAACATCCATGTTGCACAAGTCTCTAGTGAGCATACGTTTTTCAGATCTAGAGGGTTTATCACCAATTATGAATAGGAATACCCTCATCATTCACAGGAATATCCATAAGGGCTGAAATTAAATGACGATCAATTTCAAATGGCCCTTCACTAGTAGATATTTTAAAAGTTAAATTATCCAGTGAGAAGTCACTAATACATGTAAACATGGATTGGGCAATGGACCGGTATGCAGGCCCACCCCAATGCAATAAGTTAACCCAACCTACAACTTCAAGCATAGGAAAGATATCAAAAGGTGCAATATGATTAATATCAACAGGATGTTCAATAATAACATTACGAGCTCTAAGGTCTGTAACATAAGATGGATCATTATTGGGCTCAAGAAGATGACGTTTGGTCGATCTGGAGGAAGAAGAAGGACCACGGGAAGTAGTTTTTCTACCTCTAGAAGCCATATGCAACAACAATAATAAGGAAATAAAGAGTTGCAAAGGATTGAGAAATGGGTTTACTTCAATCAGATTTTTCAAAATCCAAACCCCAAATCTCAATGAAATCCTAAATAGAAAGCTTCAAGTAAGAAAAGAAAGCAATCTAGACACAGATTTACAAGAAAAACATAAATGGAACACTAACCTTGAAGAACAAGAATGGTGGGTTCTACCGGTTGAAGCTCGGCTGCTTAGAAAGGAAAAACGAAATGAGGAAGAAAGTAAAAATCCCCAAAATTTAAGTGATTTCCGAGACCTACGACTGGTCGTGGGTATCTATGACCGGTCGAAGGTCGACTGGTCGAGTACACTCACGACAGGTTAAAGGACGTCCAGAATTTCATATTTCTTGCAATTTTTTTCTTTTTTTTTTTAAAAAAAATTGGAATTA
Organism: Magnolia changhungtana; assembly: GCA_030180095.1. NCBI lineage: Eukaryota > Viridiplantae > Streptophyta > Magnoliopsida > Magnoliales > Magnoliaceae > Magnolia > Magnolia changhungtana. Next base: position 963,364 of record JASAUF010000344.1, on the reverse strand, counting down.
AACCTAGTAAATATATACACTATGATACACATAGGCATAAATAATCATTTTGAAATACACATGCTAAGATCAAATTTCATCTTATTAAACCTGCTTTTATCAAGAGGTTTTGTGAAAATATCAGCTCGCTGATCTTCAGTAGGAATATATTCCAGAGATATAACTTTTTCTTCTACTAATTCCCGAATATAATGAAATCTTATGTCAATGTGCTTAGTACGGGAATGCTGAATAGGATTTTTTGAAATATTTATTGCACTGGAATTATCACAATGTAATAATATAGAATCCTGTTTAATTCCATAATCACTTAGCATTCGTTGCATCCAAACAAGTTGTGTACATGCATTACCAGCTGCGATATACTCAGCTTCAGCTGTTGAGAGTGATATAAATTTTGTTTCTTACTAAACCAGGAAACTAAACAATTTCCAATGTAAAAACAGCCACCACTAGTTGATTTTCTATCATCTAGATTACCACCCCAGTCAGCATCTGAGTACCCAGCAAGTTGGACACTAGTCTCATGAGGATACCAGAGACCGAGATTTATAGTACTTGCGACATGTCTAACAATTCGCTTGACAGCAATTAAATGAGATTCTTTTGGATCAGATTGAAATCTTGCGCAAATACCAACACTTATAGAAATATCAGGTCTACTAGCAGTTAAATATAACAAACTACCAATCATACTCCGATAAAGTTTTGAATCAACATTTTTACCATTAGAGTCTTTTGAGAGTTTCAGGGTAGTACTCATAGGAGTTTCAAAATTCTTGCCATTCTCAAATCCAAATCTTTTGATTAGATTCCAGGCATACTTAGATTGAGAGATGAATATTCCTTCAGGTTGCTGCTTTACTTGCAAAACAAGGAAATAAGTTAATTCTCCAACAATGCTCATTTCAAACTGTGATTTCATCAAGTTTGCAAACTCAGTAGTCAAGTTAGTACACGTTGATCCATAGATGATATCATCAACATAAATCTGTACCATTAAGATATGATCATTATATTTTTTAAGAAATAGAGTTTTATCAACAGATCCCATTTGAAAATTGTGACTTAAAAGAAATTTTGTTAGTTTCTCATACAATGCCCTAGATGCTTGTTTTAATCCATAAAGTGCCTTTTTAAGCCGATACACATGATCAGTATTTTTGGGATCTTCAAAACTCATTAGTTGTTCAACATATACTTCTTCATGTAAATCGCCATTTAGAAAAGCACTTTTCACATCTATTTGATATATCTTTATCTTTTTAAAACATGCAATGGATATAAATAGTCTGATAGATTCAAGACGTGCTACAGGTGCAAAAGTTTCATCAAAATCAATTCCTTCAATTTGAGTATAACCTTGTACCACTAGTCTAGCCTTGTTTCTAATTATATTTTCACATTCGTCAGACTTATTTTTAAAAATCCATTTTGTTCCAATGATGTGTTTATCTTTAGGTCTTGGTACGAGATACCAAACATCATTTCTTACAAATTGGTTAAGTTCTTCTTGCATTGCAACAATCCAGTTCTCATCAGCAAGAGCTTCTTTTACATTAAATGGTTCTATTTGGGATGTAAAACATACATAATTACATAAATCCTCAAGTTGTCTACGGGTGTGAACACCAGTGAGAGGGTTTCCAAGAATTTGAGTGGTTGGATGATCTTTAATAGTCCTCAGTTCAGAGTCAGTCTGATTTGATGAAGTATCGGGTTTATCAATGATTAGAACTTCATCATTATCTGAATTAGGGATTAGCTTATTTAAGTGATCATCAATGACAACATTGATGGATTCTTGAATCACACCAGTTCTTTTGTTCAGAACCCTATAAGCACGACTGTTTAAGGAATATCGTAGAAAAATCCCTTCATCACTCTTTGTATCGAAATTTTCCAAATTTTCACGATCTCGTAAAATATAGCATTTGCTGCCAAAAACTCGAAAGTATTTGACAGTAGGCTTTTTATCGAACCATAATTCGTAAGCCGTTTTATTATTATCTTTGCTAGTATAGACTCGATTAATAATATAGTAGGCTGTATTTACAGCTTCAGCCCAAAGATTCTTAGAGAGCTTCATGCTATTCAACATGACATTAGCCATTTCTTGAAGCATCATATTCTTTCTTTCCACAATTCCATTTTGTTGTGGAGTTTTGGGAGCTGAGAATTCATGTAATATTTCTTGGTCGGTACAGAACTTCTCAAAATTGCTATTCTCAAATTCAGATCCATGATCACTCTGAATCTTACTGATTTGAGAAGATTTTTCAGTTTGAATCCTTTTGAGAACTTTTCTTACTTCTTCAAGGGTTTCAGATTTATCCCTTAAGAAGACTACCCAAGTGTATCTGGTAAAGTCATCAACTATTACCAGAAATACTTTTTACCACCACGACTTTCCATTCTGGTAGGTCCAATTAGATCCATGTGAAGAAGTTTGAGTGGTTTTGATGTGGTATTTGAATTCACCTTTTTGTGTGAGTTCCTTGTTTGTTTGCCTATCTGGCACTCACCACATATTTTATCTAATTTCTGAAGTTTGGGTAAACCTCTTATAAGTTCTTGATTGCTCAATCTATATAAATTTCGATAATGAACATGTCCAAGACGTTTGTGCCATAAATCAGTCTCGTCTGTATGGATCATGTAACATGTTTGATTAGATGAGCTGGATTCGCTAATGATATAGAAATTTTCAGACGTTCTACGTCCAGTTAATATTACAGAACCCTTATTATTTAGTATCTCACAGCTTTGATTAGAGAATCGAACACTATGGTTATTATCACATATCTGAGATATGCTAAGTAAGTTATGTTTTAGGCCTTCAACATATAAAATATTTTTAAACACAGGAAGATTAAAAAGTTAAACCGTACCTTGGCCTATAATCTTGTAGTTGCTACCATCACCAAATGTGATTGAACCATCAATCATATCTTTTAGATCCGTGAATAAAGCTTTGTCACCTGTCATATGCCTAGAACATCCACTGCCTAGGTACCACTTTGAATGACTTGTTGCTTTGAAAGCAATGTGAGCAACCAAGCAGGTGACTTTAGGAACCCATTTCATAACTGTTTTGGGTTTAGGAACATAGTTGGTCTTCTTTTGTTTATAGTTGTAAGTATAACCTATAGAGTTAGATTTTAGGAGCTCCTTGAGTAAATCTACTATCTTTTTAGCTAGTGGATTTTGTTTCTGATTAAAGTTGACATGGCTGCTTCTAGGTTTTTGAAGAGTTTTTAAATTTCTAGAAAAACCTTGATAAGTATTTTTCCCTTTTGAGTTTGAGGATTCTCCTTTCACAAACATAAGAGGAGTATACTTTTGTTTAGGAGATAAATTTTTATCATAGCCCAGCCCGGATAGATCGCCACATTTTCTTGATCCGGATAAGAGTTTTTTTAACTTTGGATCACTTTGGGCATATTTCCGTGTGTCCTTTTGACTCAGAAGAGAAGATACTTCCTTTTTGAGATTTTCAATCTCAGATTTCAAATCAACAATTAAAGAGTTTTTTAATTCCAAATCGCATTTTGATTTTTCAAAAAATTCTGAAATTTGTGATTTTTCTAAGACAAGTGATTCAAAACATTCTTTGAGTTTAGAAAACTTTTCTTTTTGAAGTTTAAGTTTGACAGCAATTTTACAACTTTCTTTGTATAGGGCATTGTAAGCATCCTGAAGATCATCTTCGTTTTCATATTCACTACTCGGATTTTCTTCACTTGTTGAGTCATTATCTGAAAATGTGAATTTGGCTAGAGTTATAAGTGCTTTAACTTCATTCCCTAACTCAGTTTCAAAATCTTCTGATTCAGAAGAAGCTTCAAAATCAGATGATTCATCCCACGTAGCCAACATACCCTTCTTCTTGGGTTTGTCCTTTTTGAGAAATCTATTTGCCAAATGCCCATATTCTTGACAGTTGTAGCATTGGCTATCTTTCAAAGATTTTCGAGATTTGGGTCTTAACTTCTTTTTATCATTTGATTTTTGGAAATCAACCATTTTCTTACTTTTAAAAATCTTGTAGAATTTCTTAGCCAAAAGAGCCATATCATCTTCTGAATCAGAATTTTCTTCTGAATTACATTTAGAGGATTTTAGAGTGATCGATTTACCTTTAGGAGCTTTAAAGTTTAACTCGTAGGTTTGTAAAGAACCAACTAGTTCTTCTACCCTCATATTATCCGTATAACGAAGTTCCTGGATCGCGGTTACTTTAGAATTGAACCGTTCAGGAAGTGAGCGTAATATCTTTACACACACTTTACTTTCTGGGATTTTATCGTCAAGACCCCACATTGAGTTTACAATGTCATTTAGTCTAGTGTAAAAGTCCATAAACATTTCATTTTCCTCCATATGAATTTCTTTAAATTTGGTTGTGAGGAGTTGGACTTTAGACTTTTTGACAATTGATGTACCCTCGTGTGTCATTTCTAGTATATCCCAGGCTTGCTTCGCAGTATCACAGGATATGATTCTTTTGAACTCATCCGGTGATAGTGCGCAAGTGATTGCATTTAGTGCTTTAGCATTGGCACTATACTCACTTTTCTGAAGAGTGGTCCATAAATAATAAGCAGCTACAGACATAGTTTTTGAACCGTTGGATTCAGTTACTTCAATGGTAGGAGTTTTCCATTCGGTCACTGTGGCTCGCCACACACTCTCATCCATTGATTTTAGGAAGATTCTTATTCTGGCTTTCCAATAGGCATAGTTGGAGCCATCAAATGGTGGAGGCCTAGTGACTAAAAGGCTATCAAAATTTGACATCTTTTTAAATAGCTTAGATCGTTAGCTCAAGAAATAAATCCAAATAAAAAGCAATAAGAACGAGCTATTAGGCTCTGATACCACTTGAAAAGGCCTAGCTATATGTCCTAGAGGGGGGGTGAATAGGACAATGCCAAATAAATCTTATAACAACGGAATTAAAATAAATATGATAGCCAAAATAAATTACAATGCGGAAAAGTAAAACAACCTCAAATATCTGATCTTGAGAGGTTGATACAAATGTTGTTCTAAAGACAACCTTACACCAAAAACCAGAGTTTATGGTAGGACAACCTTATTTCTAGAAAGATCTTTGTATCAAATCTCAAACCAAAGAGGAATGCAGAAATAAGCACAAACTGAATTAAATTGTAATCACAAATGTATTGTTCTAGGAACAGCCATACACCATAAAAATGGCAGGGCAACCTTGCTGGAACAACTTTAAAGGAAATTGAATTTTAAGCAGATAGAGGAATAACAGAAAGTAAATTCTAAATTATTACAAAATTCCCACAATGCTTGAATTAAATTATTACAACATTCACCACCACACATACATCCCACAAATGAATATTAAAGATTAGAAATGTAAATCATTCAACCACAACACAAGGGATTATAGTGGTTCGCCTGTGTGTTCACCAACTGTTAAATAACAGCCACACAAAATGCTACTCCACTCCTAATATCCTCACACAGGGGATATTAGCGTTCACTAACAAATTAGGTTTTCACAAGTTCACCCAAAACCTTTACAATTGTGTCTTTGTCTGTGGGCTTACACAATTAAAAAAACCCCACTTCTGAGTTTTCCTGGCTCTCCTCAGATAACCAAAACAACAAGATTTTTCTGGTAAATCTTGAAAGAAACCAAAAACAGAAAGGAAGTTACAATTAAATGTAAAATACCTGATAATCTCCTTCGTTGTAGCAGCCCGATAGAACCAAATCAGAGTAAATGATTGAATGTTCAAGTTCAATGTCCAGTACTCAATTATAATGGTTCTAGTTCTAATAGATTTTAAATTAGACCAACTAGGGCTTGCCTTAATTGATTTTGATTCCAAAGAAAGGAAATAACAATTCCTCTATTCAAATTAGATTGGAATAGCAAAAACAAAATCAATTAAATAAAGCTAAAGAAAGAGAGTATAAAATAAGCACACTTAGCTTAGATGGAGCACAAAACTATTTCTCAGAAGTTTGACGAAGATTGACTTGAATGGATTAATTAATTGCTTGAATTCTTCTGAGATTCGTGCTCTATTTATAGGTGAGCAGATCGCATCTTTGACTTGTCTAGGGAGCTCTTCGACTAGTCGAAGAAATAACAGATTTGAAAAAAATCGGGCGCGATAAGCTTTGACCGTTCTACGACTAGTCGCAGGTCTCCTTCAATTGGTCATAGGTTATCTTCGACTGGTTGAAGACCTTGTAATTTATCGCTGGATTTTGAATTGAAGATTTTCGACTGGTCGTAGAAGCAGTCGACACTGTTCCTTCGACTGGTCGAACAGATTCCAGGACTGGTCGAAGCCTAACAGAAATTATCCGAATTTTATAACAAACTTACGACTGATCGAGGAATTTCTTGGACTGGTCGAAGCATAGCCAGGACTAGTCGAAGAAAGCCTAGAACAAGTCCCCAAACTGCCCAAACACATGTGTCAAATACGTATGACTTAGGTATCCAAAATGGCCTACTTCTAAGGTCAACCTATGGTCAATCAAACCCCAATCCAGAGGTAAGGACATTGATAACATTAGGAACAAGTGACCTTGAAGTTTAAGCCTTGAAGTCTTGATGTAGCTCAACCTTGAAAGTGTCTTGAGTTCTTTACGAACTGCCTTGTACTCTTCTTGAAGTCTTGCATTCTTGAGTCTTGTCTTGTGAGCAATACTTGAAGTCAAGGTTGATCTTTGTACTTGTAATCTTTGCTTGTTTGTGAACTTTGCTTGTTCAAGAGAGTTGATCTTGGAAAGAGCTTCACTTATACAAGTTATATAACAGTGATTTTGTAATCACAAATTTGACAACCGATAGGGATATAGACTGATATAAACTATAACACTTACAGCTATCATCATAACATGTACGTAGAACCCAGGTGTGGCAACATTTTTAAAAAGTTCTACTATGAGAAGAATTCCATCACTCTTCTACGTCTTCCTCATGGGGGATAATTAGAGCTGTATACGAGCAGACTAAGGCTCGAGTACTCGCTCGACTCGACTCGAAATACTCGACTCGTACTCGACTCATCTGAGTTAGAGCCGAGTACGAGCGGATTTTTCAGAGTCGTTTAGATTACGAGTCTAGAGATACTCGATGCGGTACTCAACTCGTACTCGACTCGTGTGCTCGACTCGTACTCGACCGTATATATATCCACCTCAAAAAAAAACCTATGCCCCCCTTTTGTTTTGCCCGTCGTTTTCACAGCGCAGCCCGCCCGTTCGAAAATACTCAAATCCCTTCCCTCCCAACGCCCGTTCAAAAATACTCTCCCTCTCTCTCCTCTCGTTCCCCTCAGGTGTTGTCCACCGTCTGGCCCATCCCTCTTCCCTCTCTCTCTCTCTCTCCCTCTCCCTCACTCCCCTGTCCGGCGGAGCTCGTCTCTGCCTGCCACTGCCAGTGCCCGGTGCCCCTGTCCGGTGGTACTCTCTCCTCGTTCGGTTGTTCCGATGTTCCCCAAAAAAAAAACTCCAAAACCCTAACCCGCATAGCCACAGCGATCATCCGATGGTCCCTGCCTTGCCCGGTCGCCTTCACCCTTACCCTTCCTCTTCCCTCTCTCTTTCTCTCAGGCACTCACATTGCCCTGTCCGGTGCTCCTGTCTATAGCTCGTCACTGCCTTGCCCTGTCCGCAGCCCATCCTTGCCTTGCCCGGTGCCCGTCCCTACTGCAGCTCGTCCCTGGCCTGTTTAAGGTAGAAAATTATTATTTTTTTTCCTTTTCTTTTTTTTTTTTCCTTACCCCACAGATTTCTGCTCGTACTCGAACTCGCCTCGAAAACTCGGACTCGACTCGACTCGTTTACTACTCGTACTCGGCTCGTACTCAGGCGAGTAGAGTACGAGCAAGGAGTCCATGCTCGTTAGAGCTGGGCATCGGTCCGAGTCGGATCGGATTGGGACCAAACCGATCAGATCCGAAATCTGGTTTTTCTGATCCGAATCCGATCCGAACCGAGACCGAATCCGGGTAACCTGACCCAATCCGATCCTAACCATGCATTTACTGGTCCAATCCGAGACCGACTCGGTTTTAAAAACCGAGTCGGATCGGATTTGACACGGTTCGGATTCAGTCCAGGTTTCAATAGTTGGGTAAATGGATGGTTAGGATTGTTTGAAAGAAGAAGCTGGGTTCCAAAGGGCTGCTGATAGGCCTTCCTTTCAGTTGGAAGATCCTGGCCGCTCATTGGGCCCTTTTCTTTTCTTTTTTTTTTTCCTTAGTTGATTGTGGACCGTAGCTGCATTTATCTTCTTATCCATCTATTTTCACACCAGAAAATTGAACGGCGAGGATTTTGAATTTCATATTGTGGAGATTTTTGAGGTATGGTCCATCGAAAGTAGGGACCAAACAGACCACTGAACGATGGGCCCCACTTGGGTGAAACGTGGGTATCCTTTTCAAGCACTTTAATTTTTAAATATTTCGAAAAACATAGGACGGGAGTGGATTTGTCACAAATATCATGGTGGGCTCCACCTAAGTTAATCAACTTTCATCTTTCGATTTAAATGTCCACCAAATCTCAGTTTAAAAGTGTCCCATTGATTGATGACATTGATTGCAATGACAACCCACGATTGATGGCTTTTGAAAATTTACCCGTCCTAGCTCATGTCAGGGCACGAAACTAAATATGAGAAAGATCAGAAGCTGAATATTAGCCTGGCGATGGCTCCAAAATGTCTCAACAACATAGGTTGAATCTCGCTTTTTCTATTGTGTGGCTTACTTGAGAGTTGAGATTCAAGTTTGCCTAATTTGTGGGCCCGTTCTCTAAAATGAGCCATAAGAAATGGACAGAGTGGATTTGTCATAAACTTAGAGCGGCCCCATTTACAGTTAGACCTGCATTTCCGCACAATCTCCTGTACATCAGCGCATAAAATGATTGATGGAGACGGTCTCTGAATAGGCATAGTGGATTAGACGATCAGATCTGGGTCCAAGTTTTCAAGAACAAGACCCGAACCCCAAAGGAACCAACCCGTCAATACCTAAACCCAGTTAACCAGGGATAGGTACTATATGACCAAACCTGTTGATAGCCCTACTGCCTGATGAGTCGACCAGCCTGGATTGCAAACCATGGTTGCGTGAACCAGGACATTCATCTCGTGGGTCCCTCCATGTCTGTGCTTTAGCCCAAAAATTGAATAATCAGGTGGCCTAACTTTTTTTTTTCCAACCATCAATTTTTTTAAATACACTAATGGCCACCTATGACTGGACCAGCTCTTTCTTTTTTTCTTCTTTTTGTGTTCCACAGCACATACATGCTGGGCTCAACAGACGAACAACCCAAATCTACATTGGCACGTGTGGTAAGAAGAGAATTATGTGGGCAACTCCTACAGGCAGCCATCACATCTAATCTCAGTTGAGTATGAAAGGAAGAAGGAGAGTAACATTTACCTAGAAAACAGGAGTTAAAGGAGCACTTGGGGCATTTTTTTCACTGATAGTCTGATACCATTGGGTAACACAGGACTGGTCTCAATGGATTCATTTTCATCCATGTACCTAAAAATATCGTTGAGGACAAAGTAACCTTTGTCTTGTGGAGCAAGGAAGAACGTTTGGGTGAACTTCCTTCTAACTTCATCCAGCCCAGTCAGGAATCCAGTTACTAGGACGATCACTCCACCATTATGAGATTCCTAAGCATCTGCAGTCTTTATCTCAGCCTTAAATTCTGTGGAGTTCAAGGAAAGAATCTTTTCATTGATGGCCTGCTCCACAACATGAATGAAAGTTAAATATATTATCAATAATTAAAATGCCAAATTCTATTTGAAGTTTGAATACAAAAAGTTTGTATTCAGCATTCATTAAGAAAACCACAAGTTAAATGATAAAAATTTCAAATCTTGTTGCAGTAAGTAGTGCGCAACATGTCATAAGAAGATCTGTCCATAGAAATATCCAAGCATCTCGACTACTTTCTAGTTGAAGGTTTTCAAACAGAACAATTCTTAAAATCAATATGGTTATTTTAACATTTTAAACATGTGGAGAGCACAAGGAACACCAAGTGGATGTGAATAAGGCCACTCCATATAACAAAGAAATGACGTGTTATAGGTACGTGTCAAACAGAATAATGCAGCTATACAGGAAAGAGGATAGTTTATGGATCTGGCCCCACCAACCCCAAATTGTGCCAGTGCAGTTGGTCAGTCCTAACCATCTGATTGATCACCTGCAAATAAGCATGGTGAGAGTTCCTTGCACTCTTTGGATTGATTGGGTGCTTCAAAGGGCTCAGTTGCCGGCATATTTCAAGTGAACTGTATGTGGGCTGATTAGGGGGGAGCATAAGGTTTCCTGGGTCAAGTGAAGAGTATGAATAAATGACCACACAACGCCTCCACTAATCAGTGCTTGCTTTGATTGTATGTTTGCTTTGCTGATGCTAGAGCTTCTAGGCTGAGGTTAAAATTTTCATTGCACTGGTTAGTAGAAGAAGCAAACATTGCACTGGCTTATGATTTTTTTCATAGCAAGCTACGTCATACATGCATTCCGTCCCCAGTATTATGTTTCCCTAGCATTTTAAATCTGAGTGACAGTCTGCAAGGTTTTGGATTTTTATTTTTTTGAAAGGAAATCTATTTCATTAAAGCAGAAAATAGAATAAACATCATGGCCCAAAAAAGTAATATCTCGTGTTATGCAGGAAACCTAGAGCAAAACAACAAACTAAAATCTGATACGCCTATTCAACCAGAATAAGTATTTTCATTACCCTGCTCTATAGACCACCTAAGTGACAAAGATGACATACATGTTATCACCCCTTATGATGTACAGGCCTAGTACAAGCTGCTGAACTCCTTCCTGCAAACAACCCACCAAATAAATATGAAAAATGGTACCCAGGATAGTAGACATGGTTCAGCTTCTTCTTTTTTCATTTTTTTTTTTTTTTTCATTTTTTGTCTTCTAAAAAGCACTTTTATTAGAAAGGTTGCTGGTGCTATCACATATTCACATGGTTATCAACAGCTATAGTAGCAGTATATGTATGAGATCTCAAGTCCAACTGAAAGGTTGGCTCCACCATGAGGATTTCCTTGTGCAAAGGACCAAAGGTCAGCCCTATATATATACTCCTGAAGTGGTCCACCCCATTATTAAAAAAAAAAAAAAAAAAAACAATGTCCAGCCATTGGTGAAAGTAAAACATGAGTTTGGTCCACTCAACAAGTGGCAGTTGCTGAATTTTTCAAAAGTTGACTTATGATTGGGCCAACCTATTGGATTTGTTGGATGTCATATATACATGAAAGGTTGGAAGTTGTCCACAGGTTGGACCTTAACAGTTGTATATGTGAATGGATAGGGAGAATTGCTTCCCACCATAGATGGAAATGGGTATTACAACGGTGCCAAGAGCCATCTCATTACTTGTTTGCACAAAACCAGCACACTAATCTGAGATTGTAGCAGCCTATACTAAGGTTAAGAAGTCTAACATGGATTTAAACTGATCATCTAATCCACATTTCGTGTGGACATGAAAACATGAAAATAGAAAATTACAATAGATCTCAAGTCCAACCGAAAGGTTGGCTCCACCCATAAGCCATAACCATAAAATTACAATGTAATTGTTTTAACAAAATTACAAATAACCTGAAATAACAGACATAAAAGGCATCAAAATCATATCGCAGCTGCAGGTACTGTCTCATCTATCTTCTCACTCTCCTCTTCATCGAACTCCTCATCAACAGAGTTCTCTTTCCCCCACATCGGACGCAGCCAATCCTGACTACAAATGAGCGCTTCAACCGATTCAGGTGTAAGTGAGCTTCTATACTTGCTTACCACCCTACTCCCTGTACTAAAAGCAGATTCTGAAGCTACAGTTGAAATTGGAATTGATAATATATCGCGTGCCATTAATGAGAGCACAGGGTACTGTAAATTACCAGATTTCATCCTCCACCACTCCAAAATATCAAAATCATCGCCTTTGGATTTTACAACTAAAAGATCCTCCTTAAGATACTCTTCAAGTTCTGATCTAGGCATCCGTATTTGAGTCCCTTTCCGCTGTACATAGTAAGACATGGAATCATCTGTTGTGTCTTCTTGCGATTCATCAATTGTAGAACTAGAACCCACATGAGAAGATTGTTCTTTTGCGGTGCACACATACAAATTGTACAATTCATTGACTGCGTCAGAAATCTTTTCGGCCTCAGCAACACCCATCGCACCATACAACTTACTACATATGAAGTTAATCATAATCATCTTATATCGAGGATCAAGAACGACTGCAACACCCATTACCAGACTACACTCAGACCAATACTTATCAAATTTTACCTGCATACCCATGGTCATAAAGTGTAAAAAGTCTTGTCCAGTACTGCCTTTGTGCAAGGCATCTTTTACCTTCCAAAGTTCAGGTAAAAATATATTTGATGTTGGATACTTGCTGCCCGAAAATTTCTTTGTGCTGTTGTAAAAAACAGAAAGGAACTTACGAACTGATTCAGCTACTGACCAATCATCTTCAGAAGGCAGCCAAACATACGCACTATCACGCTGTGCATAGTGAGAGAATGCAAGTCTCAAATCTATTGCTGAATCCAACATTTCAAAAGTTGAATTCCAGCGTGTCGTGACGTCCAACTTCATCGTTCTCTGAGTTGACAAATTCAACCGCTTCACGATCTCATTCCATACATGTAATCGTGAAGGTGACCCCCGTATGTACTTCACACTCTCTCTTATGTTCTCGATGGTGGGATCGATTATTTTAAGGCCCTCTTGTACAATCAAGTTTAGGATGTGAGCACAACACCTAACATGAAATATCTTTCCACCAAAATACAGGTCACCGGTGGCCCTAAACTGGTTGCGCAAATTCATTATCACGCTATCATTTGCAGAGGCATTATCTAGAGTAATTGTGGAGATCTTCTTCTCAATTCCCCACTCCATAAGACATCTGTGTATGCAGTCTGAAATCATCAAACCACTATGAGGAGGCGCCAGATAACGAAAGTTTATTATTCTCTTGCAAAGCCTCCATTCGGCATCAACGTAGTGAGCAGTTAGGGACATATACCCCTTTCGTTGATTGGATGCTGTCCATAGATCTGATGTCAGGCTAATTCGGGAAATCGCTTGCATTACCAACTCTCCTTTCAACTTGACCTTCTCGCCTTCGTATATCTTCATACACACCCTCTTAATTGTTGTACGAGAGACCTTCTCGTATTTAGGGTTAAGGCATTTGGCTAGTCCAACAAAAGCGGGACTCTCTACCATCTGAAATGGTCTTTCATCTGTAATAATTAACTTGGCCGTCAACTCATTCACCAGCTCCTTGTCATACTTGTAGATGGACACTGACGGACCCATTGCAGATTGCGAAAATGAAAGTGTTTGTTGTGTTGCCGCACTTCTGATTTTTTTCTGACACTTTAAAATATGTTTCTTCAACGTTGTAGTCGACCCATCTGATTGCTTAGCGTACTGACTCTTACAATGCTTACATTGTATCTTCACTTGGCCATTCTTTAGGGTAACTTCTTCAAAATCGTCCCACACTGCCGACCTCTTTTTCATTTTTCCCGCAACATGCGACTGTGTGGTACTAGTATCAACGTCGACGGGCACCTCTTCATGTTGAAGACCTAATCCCTCATCTTCGAGGATCATCGGTGATGTAATTGACTGACCACCCGGGGCCGGGGTATTAGAAAGACCCTCGCTTTCCATCTGATAGTTGAAATATACTATATCATATTAGCATTAGCAATCTAATGCTAACAGAGTTACACTAAATCCTAAATTAGTTACCCATCCAAGGTTAGATACATTGTAATACTTTCATATTTCCATTTAAACGTTCACGCCGAAAATCCGGCAGCATCTCCCCATGCCTCTCCAGATAAGTTCATCTTACGTTACATTCTAATGCCAAATATCTAAAACAATGTGAAGATATTTGGCATTGGATACGAAACGGAAGAAACATATCCAGAGAGAAATGAGGAGATAGACCGCGGATTAGGCATGAACATTTAAATAGACTATATGAAAGCATACTATCCATCTAACCTTGAACTGTCCAAAATGGGACAATTTGAGCAATTTCTATGCCGCCAAAAACACACCATATCTATGTATGGCCACATAGAAATCCTCAAACGGGTAACTAATTATCTAATTTAAAAATCACAATCACAAGTCACAAGTCACAATAATAATCTAAGCAAAGAAAGCAATAATGAGATAATCTAAGCAAAGAAAGCAATGTACATATTAAGACTAGAGTACATAGTCAGTAATTAATCTATGGGTTTTTAGATTAACTTGTAATCTGCATTGTAAATCAATTTATCTCAGATGCTCTACTTATATTATAGTAATAACATTGTAAGATCAAACAAGATCTCAATAATTCCCCAGATACACTACTGTATAACAAAAATAAGAAAGAACTGTCATGAAAATATAAATAAGGACAAATTTCATGAAATATCATGACATTTTATACCTAATTAGACTGATTAATCATGAAATTTCAGAAAAAATCAGGACTTCAAATCTTACTAGAATTCATTCTAGGTGGCAGCTTGGGCAGGTTATTGGTTTAGACTGAACTCAAGAAGCTAAAAACAAATTACAAAATGGAATAAGGAAAATTTCACTTTTCAAGATAAGAAAGGGTTGAATTCTTCAAGACATCTTTGATAACATTTGAGTTATATATCATTGAAAGGGAAAAGGAACATATACTGAATCTCAAAGGAAGCTCCTGGACAAACCACAGTTCCTTGTAATTTGAGTTAAGTGGCCAAAAGAAGACAAAGGAAGAAAAACAAATTACCATCATCATCTAAGCCTTCTCGCAACTAATTAGAGCCAGCTACATGAACACTTTTCCACTATTCCACTCTCTCGATGACCGTAACTTCAGTTAGACGATAGGTCATGCAGTTTCTTCTTACTACCTCTACCCAAAATGATTCCATGGGTTTCAGAAGGCAGCTAGAGCACAAATTGCAAAGCCCAAAATGATTTGACCAGTCCTAGGGGTACCATTCTAGAGGTAGCTGGTCAAATTTTTTAAGAGGGAGTGACAAGATGGTCAGTTGCTTTACCGATTCCTTGGGTTTCCTGTACTTTCTCTTGTCTAAAGGAAAGGAAAGAAAAAGGAAACAATGAAATGAGAAGGCAAAGGCATTCAAGATTGTTAATGATGGAAAATCTGTCCAAGAGAGTAACAATTAAACAAACTTGAACACCATTCCATTGGAATGTGTGTCCAACATGTGCAATGGTGACTACCGAGTTGTAGAGTTCTTTACTTCTTTCTTTCTTTCTTTTTTTTTTTTTTTTTGTTTAAAGAGAGAGAGAGAGAGAGAGAGAGAGAGAGAGAGAGAGAGAGAGAGAGTTGTGAAGTCGTTATTTAGCGGAATATCGGAACTAGTGATTCTGAATCTTCACAAAGGTTGTTGTTTGGAACTACGCTTAGACCACGTCTCCTGTGGATATCTATCTTTTAAGGCGGGCCTTCAATGCAAGGGCACCATGTTTAGAAATTCATTCAAAGGGGATTCTGCATTGGGAAAATCATCTCTTCTATCAAACAGGACCACAATCATCATCGTGCTCATTTTATCTAGAACACAAAACAAACTCACACAACTATGAAATCAAGAAACCCAAATGCCACCACTTTAATGGCTTAGATGATGATGATTTTAACTTTGATGAGACAATTATGCATATATTTGATTGGAAGTGTGTAAATGAAGTCCGTTCTTTATGCATTAATTCTTGAATTTTGTCCAGTCATATTATGCATCTGTGGCTCTTCCATTCAAAATTATGAGTTACACCAGGGGATGCTACAGGGTGCACAGGGTCGATGTAAGTGTATAGAATATTTGGAATTTTAAGTTCTGACTGGATTAAGAGAATGATGCTCATGAGTTGAGCTTGAAGTTTTCTACATGATACTGGTGGATCTTATATTGTGAAGGACAACTTTTTTCTTTTTCCCTTTCTTTTTTTTTTTTTTTTAATCACTGACTACCAGCAGTTAGTATTAAACCTAAAACATAAAGCTGAAACTTTCACAAAATTTCGCAATGAACTAGTTATAGTTTCTGTTTGAGGAATGCAGATAGTATATGTGTGAAGAGGGTTGAGAATCCTCTTTCGCACACATTTACAAGATCCAGGCTGTTTTGTTTGGCGAGCACCACCGTGAACATGCCCTAGCCCAAAAATCACATTGCTCCACTCACGAGGCAGCCACTTGTATAAGTTGAATGTGGTTCATTGGTCAATTTGTTCTAACCGTCCATTTCTATCATACACATGCAGCCAAAGCCAATCCTGATGCTCGATTGTCTTGATTTTTTGACTAGGACATGTTCACAGTGTGGCCCATGTCTTAAATAGCCTGGATCTGATGCATGTATGCCATTCTTGCATTTGTGATGCAGGGTGGATTCACCATCCTCTTTTTGTTGATTATCATTAGTACAACTCTCATTTGAAATGTGCCTTAGTTGCATGTATTCAAAGGTGATAATGGAGACCATGTGAATGAAGCTGAGGGCAAATTCTCTGGTTTGGGAGGGGGTTTCAAGACAATCTAGAATACAGAGACAATTTCCCTTCTGTTGTAACATGTTGTATCTTGTTTTCTTTGACAAAATCTCTCTTACTGACAAAAAGAAAAGGTCAAGATGGTTCTATGACCTCTTCTTCTCCACAGCTCTCATTTTTTTAGTCCACTTTATAGGTGTTTACACGAGATCATTATCTAGTGCATTGCGGTGCAAAAGATCACTATTCACTATCTACGGCCTGCCTCCTTGGCTTTTTCCATAGATGGTGTTATAGGCACATTAGCAGCTGCAAGCTGTGGGATTTTATGCATTTACCCACTTTTGTGGCACTTGAGCTAACTTCTGACTTCCTATAATGATAAGGGGTGCCCTCCAGTTACCTAGACATTGTGTCAAAGAGACCCATCTCTCCAAATCTCATTTGATCATGCTTAGAGTGGCAAAAATGAGATGTGGGACTCTTCACTAATCAAAAAGAGTTTCTACATTCTTCTTGCAGCCAGATAATTCAATTCACTTCTTCTCAAACTGCAAAGACTAGTCCTGCTATGACCACTCCACCCACATGATTAGCATGATCAGAATCCCACTGCCAAGTGCACATGCACATGCAAGTGCCAGAATGGTGGGCCACCATGTACGATCCCTTCTGTACAGACATCGAATGAGATCTTGCACACTCAGCATACAGGAAGGGACTCCGGCACACATAAACGCCTCAACCCACCTGATGAACGGCCAGGATCTTGCACAGCAATGCCGCTACCGATACCACAGCATGTTGCATTTCGCATTCATATATTAACTAATCAAATAAAATTATATATATGTATATATATCAAAAAACGATAATGGGGATAATCAGAAGGGATCTAATCCAAACATTCAAAAAACCAGAAATTACAGGCTCTGATGGGAACCGAAAAGAAGAAAGGATTGTGATGCAGATGGAAAACTTTAGGAATGATAGAAGGGATTGAGAAGTTACAGATTTCAGATTTCTTCAAATCTGAAAATTACAGATGATGATCATGGGTGGCCAGGCAACCAGCGGGCAGCGGCCATGGCTGGCCGACGATCCTGGGTGGCCGGACCACCAACAGGCAGTGGCCATGGCTGGCCGACGAGCTAGGCATCAGAAAAAAAAAAACACTAGCCGAGTGGGTCCACCTACCTGATGAACGATTGCGAATGGCCAGATGAGGATTGTGAGTCGCCGGGGGTTTGAGGGATTTTAGGGTTCGGGTGCGGGTAGAGAGCGGCGGGTGGGTAGGGTAAAAAAAAAAAAACAGAGGTAAAACGATATATATAGGGGAGGGGCAAACTTGTCATTATGCATGGTCCGATCCGGATCGACTCGGTTCGGATCAAAACGGATCGGATTTCGGTTCGAGTCGGTCGATTTTGTTGGGAAACCGAATTCGATCCGAACTACATTCGGATCTGTCCTTTGTACCCGAACCTAACCGTTCAAATCCAACGGTCCTGTTCGAATCGGGGCGGATCGGGGCGGATCGGATCGGATCCACCGGATCGGGCCCATTTTGCACACCTGTACAGCCAAGTAGAGTCGAGTACGAGCAGCACTCGGGCGTTAAGAGCCGAGTACGAGTAGGGCGATACTCGACTCGACTCGACTCAACTCGTGTACAGCTCTAGGGATAACTATTCGGACTTCTCATGTTGCTGCTCGAATCCACGGGAAAAAATAAGAGAATAAAATAATTTTAGAAAATTTCTAAATTTATTGAAAATTGAAATAAATGAGCTTATTACCCTTTAAATAAAGATACAAAACCTTGGAAGAAGTTTCCAAATTAAACTATAACTAAAACTCTTAAAAATCATTACTTACTATACTATTTATAGACACGGTCGTGATTCCCACTAGAACTCATGGTTTTTTGCCAAAAGAAGTGTCCTATTGGGCTTAACCATGCTATTCTCCTAATTATTTAAAGCATTTTTTTATTGGACGCAACTCTTAAAACCCAACGGATGAAGAGTTACAATTAAACTAAAACTTATTATAAATGGTAAAAATGAAAATAAACAGGGATTTTTCCCGTCAATCTGGTGGAATTTCGCAGATTCAGCATGGGAAACCCGACATAGCAGGGTTGAGTGGCATGTCAGATAACTCATTTCGGTTTGCAATATACGTCAATGCCCGTTTTAAGTTTTGACGGTTGAGATCACTTTCGCCTCCGATCGGGCCTTTTTTTTGTCCATCTTGGCTATGAATTATCTACGACCCGCTCTACATCAATCCCCTCCACTTCAAAAGAACTCATCCTCGAGTTCTCATTGTGCTTAGGTTTGTGATACTCGGTTAGGCCTACGACGTTGAAAGTACGTGAGATCTCCATGTCATTTGAAAAATCCATAACGTAAGCGTTGTCATTAATATTTTGGAGGATCGGTACTGGTCCAATCTTCTTGTTCTTCAATTTGTTGTATGTCTCAGTCGAAAATCTTTCTTTACGTAGATGGACCATAACTTGGTCACCTGTTGAGACTCAAATATTGCATATTTAACCCTTCAATTACATTAGTTTTTCTGGCATTTAATGGATAATTTAATTTAATTATATACATTTTTGTCATGCGAGGTCCTTCGGAAGCTTATGATGAATATGCGCTTAAAAAGATGGTTTTAGAGCTCAAAAGAAGGTAACAAAGATTTGAAGATTTGGAAGTCGTTAATGAAAAATTCACATGCTAAAGATCTTAGAAAACAAAGTTCAAAAGAGGAAGAAAAGACTGGAAAGATTACAAAGTACACAACAGAAAAACAATCCAGTTCGATCCGACTGAAATCGCACAAAACAATCTATCAAAAAATTGTGATTTTCAGAATTAATTCAGCTCGACCTTCGGCTTGACTTAGTCTGACCGAAGCCAACTTCGGTCCGACCTGAGGCAACTTTTGTCTGACCTAAATTTGACAAATTCTGCACAGATTTTTCAAGCGCAACTTTAGTCTGACCGAAGTGTAACAAAAGTGTGTAAATCCAAGGTCAGTTTATGAAATCTCCAAGTCGGTGCGAAAGTTGGAGTTCCAAAACTATAAATAGGAGTACCTAGGATGTTCCAAATCATTTTATAAGGTTTGGAAATGGAGATAAGGCCTACATGGAGTGCCGACAATATTCTTCCACTTCGATTTCTTCACGAGTTCTAGTTGATCTTTGTGTTTTTCTTGTAGGATGTTAGTCTTCTCAAGCTAATCTCTTAGCTAAGGCGAATGGATGAAACCTATAATTTATTTTGATGTTTATTTTACTTTGATTCAAGTTTATGTTGAACTTCATTGATTTCTAGTTTGATTTAAGAAATATTTTCAGTTTTTTATAGTTTATTGTGACTCCAATTATAGTAGATGTTGTGAGAATTTTGAATATCTTCTTATTTTAATTTGTGTGATGTGTATAAGTCGCTATTCACCATCGTCTCCTAGGCATAGTGGATGCTTGAATTCCCTGCCATCATTACAATTAGGAGGATATTAGGGAATTAATCCAATGAAAGTTTAGATTCTGTTTTAACCGCTCCATCATTCAATTGGATAGGATAGGTCTCAGATTCCAATTGAGTTATTATTGAATCAAGTAAATTAATATTGAGATTTCTATTGGTGGATTTCTGGATCCTTAGTCTTTTTATCTTTATTATTTCAAAACCTTTTTTTAAATCGTTGGATTAAAAACCCAAACCAACGAAGTTAGACTTAAATTAGTTCTAGACCGTGTTCCCCATTCCCTGTGGATTCAACTTACGTCTCACCGAGTTATTACTACATCGTGACCATACACTTGGGGTTGTGAACATTGCCCACCTCGAACACTTTTGTTGTCGATACTTGTTGGCTTGTTCCTTGTACTTGTCATTCGAGGCACGTAACTTGGCTTTGACCTCCGCATGAATATCCATGATCCTGTTTGCCATATATTCTGCTGCAACGCCTATGCCTAGAAGCTTGGGCAAAGGGACTAGGTTAAATATGTGGCGAGGCACTCGAACTGTAAATAACCTGGAATGAGGACTTCCCTATCAAGAAGTTTACCATGTTGTTGAATGCAAACTCTGCTTAAGACATGGATAAATCTCACTACTTCGGCTTTTCTCCTAAAATACATTAAAGGAGGTTTCCCAACGTACGATTTACAACTTCAGTTTGCCCATCGGTCTACGGGTGGTAGGCACTGATGAACTCAAGTCGTGTACCGAACCGATTCCACAAAGTCCTCCAAAAGTGGCTAATGAACTTCATATCAAGGTCAGAAGTGATAGTCTTGGGGACTCTGTGTAGTCGCATGACATCTCTAAAAAATAAATTTGTCACGTGCGTCATGTCAATGGTCTTCCTGCATGGGATGAAGTATGTCATCTTCGAGAAACGGTCTACTACCACAAATACTGAATCCATGTCACACTTTATTCATGGGAGACCTAACATGAAGTCCATTGATAGGTCCTCCCAAGTGTCGTCAGGTATAGGTAATGGTATGTTGAGGCCCGTATTCTAAGAATGCCTCTCGGAGACCTAATAAACATGACAGCGTTGCACCACTCTACCCACATCACGTACTAACTGTGTCCAGTAGTACTGTTCTTTAAAAAAAACTTGCATCTTGTCCCGTCCAAGGTGTCCACTAAGGCCACCTCCATGTAGCTCTTGGATGATCTATTCCCTCAGCGAGCTTTTGGGGATGCACAGTCGATTCCCTTTAAAAATAAACTCATCTTGCATATGTAGGTCACTGGGGTGACCTCTTGGCATCTAACTCATGCGTTCTTGAAATTGTCGTCGTTGGCATATATGTCCTTGAGAAGCTTGAACTCGACAACCTCACTACTCATAGTGACTAACAAAATTGTACGACTACTCAATGCATCAGCCACTTTGTTCTACTGCCCAGACTTATGTTTCATCACAAACGTGAATTCCTCCAAAAATGAAATCCACCTAGCATGCACACAATTCATGTTAGCTTGAATATTAATGAATTTCATAGCTTGATGGTTTGTGTAAAGAATGAACTCCCTTTGAATCAAGTAATGTCTCCAATGTCGCAGTGTTTAGACCATTGTGTATAATTCGAGCTCACATGTCGACCTCTTTTTACATGTATCGCTAAGCTTTTCACTGTAAAAGGCTACCAACCGATCTTCTTGAGACAAGACTTCCCCAATCCCCACATATGAAGCATCACATTCAACTTCGAATAGTTTGTCGAAGTTGGGAAGTATAAGAACCGGGGTTGTGGATAACCTATGTTTAATTTCGGCAAAGCTCCTATAGGCTTATCAGTCCATTGAAATTATCCCTTTTTCATGTAGTCTGTAATTGGAGATAACTATCACAATAACTCATAGTGGGGCCATGTCTCACTAACCAAGCTTATATTTATGTTTTCTCTTCATCCACATCCTTGTGACCATATACACTTGTATGATGGTTAGTATACATCACAATGGGCCCACAACTAGTGGGTCCCACACAAGCTTTAGATCAAGCTAATATTTGTTTCATTCCATCATCTATATGTGTGTAAACATATATCAAAATGGGCCCTACCATTAATGGGTCCTACATCATCATCATCATCATCACTTTAACATCACACTCCAAAGTAAATAAAACATTCCAAAGACAAGTGAGGGAGGGGGGGGGTGTTTGGTGTACTCACCTTGATGGACTAGATGGATGGTTGAGATGGATGGAAGGGATGGGGTTGATGGCCCACCTAGATCACTCCTCTCTCTCTCTCTCTCTCTCTCTCTCTCTCTCTCTCTCTTTCTCTCTTTCTCATGGTAGGAAATTGGTGAAAATGCTAAGGGATGGAGGAGTCTATGTAGAGAAATGGATAAAAATGTGGTTAGATTAGGTTAATGTGATTATGGTTAGCTTAGACTAGGATTATGGGAATTTGTGCATGATTAAGAATTAATGGTTGATTAAAGGGGCATGGGATGACATGGTGTGATAATGTCATGCATAGGATATGGTATGGAGAAGAGTTGACTTTGGGGTGTACATAGAGAGGGGTGGGTATGGGTGTATGACATAACATACATGGATAGAGATTCTCTCACCCATGTGTGGTATGGTGCATGTGTGGGATCATGTGTTTTACACATGTGTGAAATGCAATATATAGCGCCATGCGCACATGATACACCGATGATTCTTCGCGGCATATCTCACAAACGAAGCATCGCACAGATGTACGAGCGTTGCACAAATATACTGTTATTTACGGTCGCATTATGAAGGGTGTACTATAAGAGGTTCTTTTGAGTATTTGAATTGTACATGCAGGCATTACCGAGTTTTATTTCGAAATGTGAGTCTCATCTACTAACCAATCAGTTGTACTTATATGCTGGATTGGGTATTACAATTCTCCTCTCCTTATAAAAATTTCGTCCTCGAAATTTCTACTATATTGGATAAAATGTGGGCTTCATGATCGAAAAAGTGAAATGATAGAAAACCCTTTTTATTGTAAAAAGGATATAATACATTGGTATTTTTTTTGCAGTGTTTATAAAGTTCATTAAAACAAATGGGGATAATTCTTTCGAATGTCCTCCTCACATTCCCATGAGGCCTCTGCTTCGTTATGGTGTCCCCATTGAACTTTCACCAATGGAATTGTCTTTGACCGAAGGACCTGCTCCTTTCGATCCAAGAGACGAATCGGATGTTCTATGTATGACACGTCCTCATGGATTTCGATCAGTTGCTAGTCGATAATGTTTTCTATCTCTGGCTCACACCTTCTTAACATGGATACATGAAATACATTGTGAGCACTTAACAGCCGGGGAGGCAAGGCTAGTCGATGTGCCACTTGGCCAATCCGCTCTACTATCTTGAATGGATCTATATAACGCGCGGCGAGCTTCCCTTGCTTGCCAAATCAAAATATGCCCTTCATGGGTGAGACCTTGAGGTAGACAAAATCTCTGATAGTAAATTTCAATTCCCTATGCCGGCGATCAGCATAACTCTTCTGTCGGATTTGAGCGGTGTGCATACTCTTTCTTATAAGCTCTATCTTCTCTGAGGTTTGCTGAAAAATTTTAGGCCCGAGCAAACTCTGCTCTCTGACTTCTGTCCAACAACTGGGTCACCTGCAAGGTCGGCCGTACAAGGCCTCATACAGAGCCATGCCGATGGTTGTTTGATAACTATTATTATATGCAAATTCAGCCAACGACAAATGATTATCCCAGTTACCCTGGAAATTCAGCACACACGTTCTAAGCATATCCTCCAGAATCTGATTGCCTCTCTCAGTCTGCCCATCTGTCTGGGGGTGGTAGGCGATGCTGTACTTCAACGTCATACCCAAGGCTCGCTGAAAGCTCTTCCAGAATTGCGATGTGAACCTCGGGTCGCGGTTGGATACTATTGATACCGGCACTCCATGCAGCTTGACGATCTCACTAACAAATAACTGAGCAAGTCGGTCCATGGAGTAGGTAGCACGTATAGGTAGGAAATGCACTGACTTCGTTAGTCGATCAACAATGACCCAGATGGCATCATGACCTTAAGGAGTCTGCGACAATCCCATAATGAAATATATTGTAATGTGCTCCCACTTCCATTAAGGAATCTCCAGTTGTTGCAAGGTACCAGAGGGTCGTTGATGCTCTGCCTTGACCCTTTTACATGTATCGCATTGGGCGACAAATTCAGCAATGTGACACTTCATCCCTGGCCACCAATATTGTCTCTTAACATCGCGGTACATCTTTGTACTGCCTGGGTGGATCATGAATTTGGACCGGTGTGCGTCAGTCAATATTTCTTGCCTCAGCTCCGCATCTTCCGGCACATACAATCGCCCTTTATAGCGAAGTCCACTATCTACACCGACCTGACACTCGGACGAACCATCATCATTCATTTCCTTATGGTGATTGATGATCACTGGGTCAGCCTGTTGTGTCTCAATGACTCAGAATATAAGTGATGGTTGAATAAATAAGCTTGCAAGATGATGCATAGTAGCTGATTGTAAGCTCCACTCAAAATCAAAGTCCCTTATTTCTTCTAACGTTTGCCCTGTCAAAACATAAGGTGAGCAATAATTCCTCATGGCTAACGATTAAGGGCATCAGCTACAACATTGGCCTTACCTGGGTGGTATTAAAGAGAAAAATCATAATCCTTTAAAAACTCTAACCACCTTCTCTGCTGCAGATTAAGCTCCTTATGAGAGAATTAATATTTAAGGTTCTTGTGGTCCGTGAACAACTAAAATCTGACCCCGTAAAGATAATGCCGCCATATCTTTACTGCAAACACTACCGCGGCCAACTCTAAGTCATGCGTGGGGTAATTTTTCTCATAGGCCTTCAACCGTCAAGAAGAGTATGTTATAACTTTGTCATGCTGCATCAGCACACAACCCAATCCAACCCGTGAGGCATCTGTATATACTACAAACCCTTCATTTCCAGATGGCAGGGTGAGAACTGGTGCCATTGTTAACTTATCTTTCAACTCGCAAATGCCTTCTCGTAGGCTTCACTCCAGTAAAAAAGGTGCTCCTTTATGGGTCAGTCGTGTAGTGGTGCCGCTATACAAGAAAACCCTCGAATAAACCGTCTGTAGTATCCCGCTAGACCCAGAAAGCTATGAATTTCCATGACATTAGTGAGTTGCTGCCACTTAAGCACGACTTCGACTTTAGCCAAATTTACGACCACTCCTTCTCTAGTAATGACGTGGCCAAGAAACTTCACTTCTTCTTGCCAAAATTCACACTTCTCCAATTTGGCATATAACCGATGATGCTCATGCTCCTCCCAGGTATGAGAATATATCAGAATATCGTTTATGAATACTACCACAAAGTGGTTGAGATAAGGGCGAAATACTTCATCATTCATCAATTGCATAAATACGGCTGGGGCATTCGTCAGTTCGAAGGACATGACTAGGAACTCGAAGCGGCCATATCTGGTATGAAAAGCCATCTTAGGGATGTCCTCCTCTCGAACTCGAACTTGATGGTATCCAGAACGTAGGTCGATCTTCGAGAAGAACTGCGCCTCCCTAAGCTGATCGAACAGATCGTCAATCCTTGGTAATGGATACTTGTTCTTGATGGTCACTTTATTTAGCTCCCTATATCCACACAAAGTCTTAACGACCCGTCCTTCCTCTTGATGAATAGGACTGACGCTTCCCAAGGAGAACTACTTGGGCGAATAAAGCCCAAAGCCCAAAGTTCCTCCAACTGCTTCTTCAATTCTTCCAACTTCATGGGTTCCATGCGATATGACGCCTTTGAGATGGGTGCAGTACCTAACATCTGGTCAATACAGAACTCCACTGCCCTTTGAGGAGGTAGGCCTGGGATGTCTTGAAAGACATCGAGATACTCGCATACGATTGGGATCTCCTCAATTCTTAGGGTCCTTTTTTCTTCTACTAGACAAGCCAAGGATGTCCCTGTCTGCTCTATTGGCAGAATCCTGAACTGGAACTGTGGCTGGCTGATTATGGAGAAGGTGATTGTTCTTTTGAAACAATCTAATGAGGCATGATATGCGACCATCCAATCCATACCTAAAATAACATCCATCTTCGAATCTTCATAACAAATAAATCAACGGGTAGGATGTGATCTCCAATCATCACTAGGCAATCCTTGTAGATAAGGCTTAGGTTAGAATTGTAAGTGTTAAGGTTTCTATCTCCTATATTGTCAAATTTCATAGTGCCAAAACCTCTCTTGGAATCTGTCTTGTGTAGTTCATCTACATAATGAAGTCTCTGCATCTCTCAAGAATAAGGGTCCTTTATTCAAGAACTTCAAAGGCAAGTGTACTAGTTCATGTTCAAGTACAACATCAAGTGTGAGTTCAATGTTTCAAGATTCATAGATCAAGCTCCAAGTCAAGACAAAGTCTTTTTACTTTGAACCTCGAGCTCAAGACTAAAGATATTTCAAGTTTAAGCTTCTTAAAGTTACAAATTTAAGTTTCAAAGTGAAGCTTCAAAAGGTTTCAAGTTCAAGCTTCATCATGTAATGATGACAAGCTTCGTGAACTTCAAAGAACGACTATCAACCGAAGGAAAAGAAGTTTCAATGTTCATACATCACTAACAAGGTTGTTAGGTATAAGTGACCTTAGATTGAACTTAGGGTAGGTCATTTTGAATATATAATTCAATTACTCATTTTATAAATGAAAAGCCGGTTTCTCGACTAGTCCTGGACTCTGTTTGACTAGTCCTAACACTGACTCGACTAGTCCAAGAAATTTTACGACCAATCCTGTAACGCCCTGAAAATCGGGGGTCGAGTGTAACTCAACTCCCGAGTTCCAACGCATCACTTATGCAACATGTTTAATGATATTTGAATGTTGTCTGTGTTAGAGCAGTAAACATGAATGAGATTATACCAAAGCAGTAATTCATACTCCGATCGTTGTACAAAAGCAAGCGGAAGACTGAACTGTATATATATGTATGTAAAGAAACAAAATAAACGATTCATTATCCAGAGTATGAATCCTTCTGAGTCACAATATACATGTCTGTTTATATAAACAAAATGTCAAAATAAACTAGGTACAATCCTGTAAATTCCATCGATCCCAAGACCTAGTCGAAGCCGCCAATGACCGCATATACGAGAACTCCTCCTGGTCCTCGTCATAATCGGCTCCGCCTCCAGAGTAGTCGGATCGCCTAAACCCGAGACAGTCCGGTTGGTGTGCGCAACACCGTCCCGTAACGTGGGAGTGAGTAGCTAACTCGGTGGAACGATAAGACATAAGTTATCATGTTATCAATACGATCAAGCAAGAATGATAAAGCAAGAAATCAAACACTCCTAGTTACTCGATTAATGCAAGTATGAATGCGTATGATGGATGCCCTCACCGACATACTCCCTCAGGCGACACCATCTCACGTTCGCACATGCTTACATCCCACAAGCTCCACATCTTCCCGTGCACATGCGATGCATGATGAGCATGATTACCGAGTTTTTAATTAGTTCGTTTCAAACAAAGCAGATTGGGAAACTAAGGTACCTCCCTTGTATCATATCCAAACATGATCCAATCTAGGGTCATCACCCCAGTTAATATCGACGATGGTGTGTTTTCTAGGTCACTGCAGAGGCGCTGTGGCTTATTACGCACAAAGGTTGCACCACTCCCCATCACCCCTTAAACGATTCATCACTATATAGCTATACGAAAACAGGCCTAGTTCATACTCTATATATCGCAATAACCCTAAGGCACGCCGCAACTTCGAGAATATGCTCGCGGTCACTACAAAGGGTCGCTGCGGTCATTACGCACAAAGGTTGCACCACTCCCCATCACCTTATCAATGTAGGCCGACAGCCGCGAATATAGTGTCCCATACCACCATAATCGGCTCACGAGTTAAGTTGCTCACTTGGTCACTACGGGGAGGCACGTAGCCCAGCCAGTAGGCCGACAAATTTCGACCACGGTGTCCCATACCACCATGCCCGGCTCATGAGTCTTAGCGGATCGAGGTACCATGGTTAACGGGATTTTCACTGGTAAGTTTGGTACCCTAGGTTCAAGCATTAGCGACCAAACATGGTGAACATACATAAGACACACGGTTTACTTGACGTGTTCGGCTAGCTCGAGCGCACAACAAGTTGGGCGATATGAAGCGCGAAGCACCTCGTGTGGCCAACCACTATCGCCAAACCGAAGTACGACACGGGTTCGCCAACACATCATGCATGGCGGAACGAATCCCAACCACATCTTCAAGTCTCTGATATCTGGATGCCTGGACTATGAACATAGTCCCAAGCTCAGTCAAATCCTAACCATAGCATGTGAAATATGGCATGATAACATGGTAATTCAAGAACACTAGCAATCATATTATAAAGCATAACATGAAGCATGTTAATAAACAAGTCACAAAGCATGTTCAAAAGCATGTTATAAAGCATTATGTAAATAGGGATACAAATACTTAAATTTCGTAGGCGAGTGGTTAGAGTGAACAACCACATGGAGAGCGTCATATGTGACTCTAAGGTAGCCGAGAATCCCATCTCAGCACCTACCTAAGATTCTAACACTTAAGCACTTACACTCACAAGTGATTTCATCAACACTTGAATGCAATATTTCAACATACATGACGTATGCTAGAGAAATGTATACTAGGATTGTCCCTTTACCAAACTAGTATTTTATACATATACATCATATTCATACAGCAATTAAACATGGCAATCACGTCAAAGAAATTTTATACGTATAGGGTACTTCCTCGTATACCCAATTTCGACATACATAGTGTTTACAAAGGAACATAGATTACGGCGATTCCTTTCGCCAAACTAGTATTTTAATCATGTATTGTATAATCATACATTAAATAAATATGTCAAACATTATTCCAAAAGAAATACGTATACGGTATTTCTAAAATACGTAATTTCAACATACGGCGCATTTACAAGTGAACATATATTTTGACGATTCCTTTCGCCAAACTAGTAATTTATTCATATATTATATAATCATACATTAAATAAACATGTCAAATATTTATCCAAAAAAAATACGTATACGGTATTTCTACGTATACCTAGAATATGTGAAATTCCATATTTCACACCGTTAATCAAAACAGGAAACGGAAAGTACTTTGTACATGTACAATTGCAAGAAGATCACGAATCTACCATTATCTGACATTGAAAGCATTGAAAACCGTAACTTATACACTTAAAGTCCTCACCTTTGCCTTTGGAAACGAAACAAATCAGCAAGGGTAATGGAACTTCCGTCTACGGGAGATTTCTAGCCTAAAGAGCGGAATCGGTTAGTCGATACACATCCTACATCGATCCCACCTCAAATCAGACCTAGGGTTAGGGTTTCTTACCTTCAATTGAGATGGATACCGCCGGGAAAGTGTCTAGAATAGGGCGGTGTAGGCCGTGTAACAAGCCGAAGCAGGAGGAGGAAGATCGGCAACAATCTCCAAGACTTTCTCTCTCTTTTCTCTCTCTCCCTCTAGGGTTTTCTTCAAAATTCGTATGGCTGTGAGAGGGGCTGTTCTAAGCTCCTTTTATAGCCACAAACATTACGAATTTAGACTTAGGTTCATGGGGTACTGCTTATATAGGATATTCGCCGCTTTTCCAGCTCAAAAGGGAAGTTCTGGTGGCCCTCCTTGAACCAAACGTCAGACTTAAGCTCACCATCGATGGATCTACGTGGGATTACGTTTTTGACTCGATCGGATACCCAGATCGCACGTGGTGGACCACTATCAGTTCGACGGTCAGTGGGCCACGATCAGAAATTCCAAGTACATGTAAATGTTCCTGAAATTTTTCTTAATCCGAGGGTGTAATTTGGTCTGATTCTGACGGTCAGGTTGCTCAATACTGACGCGTCAACGAATGATGCCAGATCACTATTCCAGATATTTATTTTGGCATGTGAATAGTGTTTTTCACACTCCCTCGCTCCGAATCGAAACGAATGGCCATGGAACATCGGATGGAGCGATTTTTGAGATGATTGTTAAGCCCAAGAGGGGCGGTCCTAATTCCTTAGCTTCGGGTTAAGCGGACTCCCGATGTGCGATCTAGACCTAATACGAAGTTTCGTTTCATTCCCGAGAGCAGACGGGAAATGAGTTTGATTCTAAACTTTAGGATAACCTAGCGTCACTTGTTCTGCAAGTTTTGGGTCTTGCAGATCGTATTTAAAGCGATCCTAACGGATTTCACGGCTAATTGAGTTTAGTACTTAGTTAACTTTGTTAAATTTCTAAAGGATTTAATCCTACGTGATTTCTGGTCGAGGTGGTACTCGACCCAATGTACGAAAATTTTCAGGTCGTTACAATCTACCCCCCTTAAACAAAAAATTTCATCCTCAAAATTTATACCTGTTCGTACTCCTCGAGAATCTGAGGGTAGTTCTTCCTGACCTCGGCCTCAGTCTCCCAGGTAGCTTCCTCCTCAAAATGATGTGTCCAAAGCACCTTCACAAGTGGGATGACCTTTCTACGCAGTACCTGCTCCTTCCTGTCAAGGATGCGCGTCGGGCGCAACTCATATGTAGCATCCTCGCTCAACTGTACCTGCTCCCATCTGATGATATGCGAAGGATCAGGAACGTACTTCTTCAAAGATAGATACATGAAATACGTTGTGTACAGAAGCAAGTGGTGTAGGCAAGGCGAGACGATACGCCACATCACCCACTCGATCCAGTATCTGAAATGGACCGATAAACCTCGGTGTGAGCTTCCCCTTCTTCCCAAACCGAAGGACTCCCTTCATAGGGGAAACCCGAAGGAACACATGATCACCGACCTCGAACTCCAGCGGTCGCCGCCTCGTATCGGCGTAACTCTTCTGCCTGCTCTGCGCTGTGAGTAATCGACGCCTGATAATGTCTACCTTCTCTGTAGTCGCCTGAACCAACTCCGGCCAATCAGGCTACGCTCTCCAACCTCTGCCCAACAGTGCGGTGCCCTACAAGGTCGACCATATAGAGCCTCATATGGCGCCATGCCAATAGTCGCCTGGAAGCTGTTGTTGTAGGCGAACTCTGCGTACGGAAGACAGTCATCCCAACTGTCCTTGAAGTCCAACACACATGCTCGCAACATATCCTCCAGAATCTGATTCACCCGCTCTGTCTGCCCATCAGTCTGAGGATGAAACGCTGTACTGAACTTCAACTTCACACCCATCGCCTCCTGGATACGAGTCCAGAAGATAGATGTGAACCGCGTGTCTCTGTCCGACACGATCTCCAAAGGAACCCCGTGCAGACGGACGATCTCCCTGATGTACAATCTAGCCAGCTCGTCTGCAGAGTTCGTAACTCTGATAGGGAGGAAATGGGCCGATTTAGTCAACCGGTCCACAATCACCCAAATGGAATCGTGCCCCTTCCTCGTCTTCGGTAACCCTGATATGAAATCCATGGAGATGAAGTCCCACTTCCACTCCGCTATAGGCATGGGCAAGGGGCCCGGAGGTCGGCGATGTTACGCCTTGACTCCGCCGGCAGTCGACATCGAGACACATACTCGGCAATGTGGGCCTTCATGTTATCCCACCAATACGTCCGTCTCATATCCCGGTACATCTTCGTGCTACCAGGGATGCATCGCAAACTTCGACTATGGGCGGACTCGAGAAGCTCGCGTCTCAAGTCAGGCACATCTGGAACACATAGGCGGCCACGAAATCGTAAACCCCCATCAGAACCAACTCTCCACTCGGAGTCCACGGCGTCGCTAGCCTACTCTCGAAGCTCAGACAGCCGTATATCGCCCTCCTGGGCCTCAACAATCCTGTCGTCAATAAGTGGTCGCACCCGAACGTGCGCAACACACTCAAATGGCTCCTCGACAGTGAGTCTCTGCTCGTAGTCCCGCACAAACTCCACCATGTCCCACTCGGCTATCATCAGCGGTGCCGCAAATGCTATCGCCTTCTTGCGGCTCAACGCGTCTGCCACAAGGTTCGCCTTGCCAGGATGGTAGGAAACCTCGAACTTGAAGTCCTTCAAGGTCTCCATCCATCTATACTGTCTCATATTCAAATCCCGCCATTTGTGTGAATATGTATTTAAGGCTCTTGTGGTCGCAGAAAAGCTCGAACTCCTCACCATAGAGGTAATGTCTCCAGAGCTTCAATGCAAAGATGACAACCAACTCCAGGTCATGTGTAGGGTAATTCTCCTCGTGCTTCCTTAATTGTCTCGAGGCATACGAAATCACCCTATCCTTCGCATCGCACACAACCCAAACCAACGCGAGACGCGTCGGATACACCGTGTATTTCACCCCTTGCTCGGCAATACTAGCACGGGGCGGACGTCAACTTGTCCTTCGGCTCCTTAAAAGCTGCCTCCGCCTTCTCATTCCAGCGAACTTCAGTCCTTCCGAGTCACCGAGACAATGGCCTAGCGATCTTCGAGAAATCCCGAATGAAACGTCTGTAGTACCCAGCCAGGCCAAGGAAACTCCTCACCTCAGTAACCGATTCAGGCTGCTGCTATTCCTAAACCGCAGCTACCTTAGCAAGGTCCACTGCTATCCCATCCTTGGACACTACATGTCCCAGGAACTTGACTTCCTCCTGCCAGAAGTCGCACTTCTTGTATTGCGCAAACAACTGGTTCTTCTTCAGTGTATCCAATACCGCTCGCAAGTGCTCCTCGTGCTCCTCCCGACTCGTGGAGTATATCAAGATGTCATCGATAAAGACGATGACGAATCGGTAAAGGAAGGGCCGAAATACCCGGTTCATCAGATCCATGAACACGGCTGGTGCGTTCGTCAGACCGAACGACATCACCAAGAACTCATAGTGCCCAAAGCACGTCCTGAAGGCTGTCTTCTGCACGTCCTCCTCTCTCACGCGCAACTGGTGGTACCCTGACTGAAGGTCAATCTTCGAGAAATACTTCGCCCCCCTCAACTGATCGAACAGATCATCAATCCTGGGCAAAGGATACTTGTTCTTCACCGTGACCTGGTTCAACCTACGGTAATCAATACACAACCGTAGGGACCCGTCCTTCTTCTTCACGAACAACACAGGTGCTCCCCAAGGAGACACACTAGGCCGAATAAAACCTTTCTCTACAAGTCCGTCAATCTGTCTCCGCAGCTCC
The DNA here is from genome assembly GCA_030180095.1 of Magnolia changhungtana. Classification (NCBI taxonomy): domain Eukaryota; kingdom Viridiplantae; phylum Streptophyta; class Magnoliopsida; order Magnoliales; family Magnoliaceae; genus Magnolia; species Magnolia changhungtana. Next base: position 929,997 of record JASAUF010000344.1, on the reverse strand, counting down.
TCCATCTCACATGGAGGCATACGATAGGTCGGCAACGAGATGGGCGTCGCACCAGGCGTAAGGTCAATCGTGAAATCAATCTCACGCCGAGGAGGTAAACCAGGGATAGTCTCAAACACGCCTGCAAAGTCTCGAACCACTGGCGTACTATCTACTGTCGGACCATCAATCGGCACAAGCAAAGCAGCATAACAATCAACTCGACAGGGCCAACTGACCTGCACCGGGAACGTGAAAGCTGCACCGTCAGGTCCATAGGCCGTCACGATCCGAGTATCGCAATCTACCTCCGCCCTCATCCTGGTGAGCCAATCCATACCAAGGATAACGTCGTAGTGCCAAAGTGGAGTAACAATGAGGTCGACGAGCACTATGCTGCTACCCAAAACTACCGAGCAACCCTCGCATAATCGTGTGACATCCGAACAGGTCCCGGTAGCCGTAGTGAGTCTCATCCCCTTAGTGGGAATCGTATGCAAAGATAGGCGTTTCACCGCCCCACAAGAAACAATAGAAGTGGTGGACCCAGTGTCTACCAACAAGGAAACAGGAATGCCATGAATAAAAGCCGTACCCTCGAAAGCCGTCGGAGCTGAAACCGACGTCTCAGGTGCCTCAGCCACAAGAGTATGAACGCGAGCCTCACTGGCGGCGGTTCGACTGAGGAGCCAAGGGTCGCTGTGGCGGCCTGAAGCGCGGCACAGGAGGTCGGAAGGAAGGATGTGCAGGAGCCATTTGTAGCGGTGGAGCTGATATGGCCTGTGGGTGAGAACGGCCCAACATCTGTGGCGGAGAGAAACCACTGTCCTTCATACGCGCTAAAGAACTCCCGATAAGATGACCCTGTTTCCCGCAAGCACGTGCGCAGTCACAACAGGCGCCTCACCCGAGCCCCCGGCGCCGCGATCCTGGGAGGCGAGTCAACACGAGGCCTCTTGCCTAGATAGGCCTCGCTCTCAGATCTCCCGTCGTGGCCTCGCAACCATAGTGCCACGTGATCGGGCCAACCGGTCCACATCCTGCTCTGCCGTCATAGACATGTGAACCAATGCTGCATATGTAGGTATACCGAGGCAGATATCTTCGACCGTATCTCCGGTCGCAAGCCCAAAGAAAATTGACGCATCCGCATCTGCTCGTCCACTAGTATAGTCGGGACAAAGCGGCCCAACTCTGTGAAGCGGTGCTCGTACTCTGTAATCGTCATGCCTCCCTGCCTGAGGCGCAGAAACTCATCCTCCCGCTCATGTCGATAAGTCGTCGGGTAGTATTTCTCATGGAACCAGAACTCGAAAGCCTCCCAGGTCCATACGTAGTCTGCTGCGACAGACCGCAACACACTGTCCCACCATAAACTGGCCTCCCTCTCAAACATGAAGGCGGCCAGCTCTACCTGCTCTGCCTCTGAGCAATGCAGCATCCGAAGCATCTTAGAGATGCGGTCAAGCCAAAACTCTGCCTCCTTGGGCCTATGAGTGCCCATGAATGAAGGAGGCCTCAAGCGCTGAAATCGCTCGAGAAGACCACGTGTACTGACATCTCCCATAGGAGGCACCACGGGTGAAGGCAGAGGCACATCCTCACACTGAGCAGGAGGCTCAGGGTGCCCGGCAGGACAAGCAGAAGTCGTAGGTGGAGTCGCACTACCACCATGGGACAAGGCCTCAGCGATAGTGGCCATAAGCTGCTGGTGCTGCTGCTGCTGCTGTATCTGCTGCTGATGCATCATCACCATCAGCTGCTCAAATCTATCAGTCGGCGGAGCAGCCTGGGAGTCATGCTGCGCAGAAGATGACGGCCGAAACTGCTCACGGACCGGGGGCGTGTATGGTGGCAACCCACCGGCAGGACCAACAGGGGGCTGGTCAGAACCTAACCCACGGTCCGCAGGACCACTACTACCAGAAGGAGTCTGGTCCATAGAGCCAGTCAGACGGAGATGTGCGGTGCTCCGCGTATACTGTCGCGGCATGCCCTATACAACACAGGGTACAGCATTGGTGAGATACAGCATAACACACATCATAAAGCACTTTAAGCATTCCACACATAATCAAAACAAAAGGGGCTACATGCCGTTCATTTACCCAAAATTAGTCATAATACATGGATTACAGAGTTTATATGAACCATGACGGAAATCACATGATAGCCAATACATCTACTACATCAAACCTTAAACATGCTACTACCTAATACAACATCTGAACGAAAACACAAACCGCCTATCGCGGTAACCAAAGAAAACACAACATACAACAACATGGATGACTAAGCATCCGAAGTAGGCGGTGGAGGAGGAGCATTCTTATCCTGCGCACAGCACAGGATGGCCTTCAACGTACGGGACATCTTCTTGAAATTCTTCTTCATGTAGGCTTCATTCTCTTCAAGTTTGGTTCGAACTTGACCAATCTCACCAACTTGTCCAACCTCTTCTTTGCAGGCGGCTTGCCTCTCCTCAAGACGGCCAAGCCAATCGCGCATCAAAAGCATCTCGACCCACACCCCGCTCCCGAGCCGTAGGGGTGAACTCTCCTCGTGTCCCGAGCCTCGTGTTCTTCCTCCCGTATGTCATCACTGCGCGTCCTCATCACTCTCACCGGAGGTCAACACTCTCCTCACCGGCGCCGTCCGACTCATCTCCCGGACTCGTCGAGTCGGGCTTGCCGCCGTTGGGGGCCGATCTTCATATTCCCGAGTGTCGCTTCACTTATGACTCGGATTTCCGGTGCAAGATCCTCCATATTCAATCTGTAGCCTACATCACGAGCCATCCCGCAGATCAGTCGGCCAAATGGGAGCGAAAGATCGTTCTGGCAGAACGAACAACATTAACTATCTGGGATAGGATGAATGTGGGCAAGCATATGTTGTCCCAGCGTCCCATCTTGTACAGAAAGTCCACCATCACCCTAGTACATTCCGTGCGGTTACCCCACCGTGGGTATACATTGTATGTGAAGATGTGATGGAGCAAATGGAAGTCTTCGGACATCTTTGTCGCCGCAATACAATTTTCTCGCTTCCAAGTAACCCGGCGACCACAGAGAAATCGCGTGCGGCGATCCCTTTCCCGCGCACTTCTAGAGAAGTCATCACTAGGATGCACTTGACCAAGCGGAATCTTCGTGATTCGAACCACCTCATCCACAGTGATTGTGCGCCTTATGCCCCTCACAGAGACAGTAAACTGAAGAGGCTCTACTGATGAGTCCACGATGTGAGCGTAGAAAGCGCGGACCGTGTTCTCACATGCGGGAGACTCGCCTTCAAAAATATAATTCCACCCGATATCCACCAAGTGGTCCATCATCGGGTGTAGCCCGAACATCCTTTCATCCACATGAGCTTCAAACACAACCTTACGGCCCGCAAAACGCCCATATTCCATGCCTATCGGATAAGCATTCCTGGCGGGGTGGTCAGGATCCAGGTCTCGCTTCGACCTAAACTCCCGCACGGTGCTTGTGCCGGCCCCAACGTCGGATCTCCTTCAGGAATGGGCTGGCCTACTTGGGCCGGCGTCATCGGCCGCGGTTTTCCTCTTTCCCATGAAAGATAGGATGGAGGAAATGGAGAAAATGGTGGCCACCACACCAAGGAGGGCCATGGAAATTTCCAAAATGGGAAATAAAGGGGCTGATCTCTTTTATCTTCCACAATCAACAATCCAACAGGTGTGGAAGGAGCTCTAGAGGTAGGAAATGAAGAAGAAACAAGAAGAAAATGGAGTGGGTTAGTAGATTACCCAATTTTGAGCTCCAAGGAGGGTTATGAGAGCTCCAACTTGTGAAAATGGGGAAAGGGAGAGGCTAGGGCTGTTGTGGGAGGTAGGGGTGTGTGTATTATGGAAGGAAATGGAAGGATTGAAGGTTTGGAGGGATGGGTTTTCAGCAAAAATCGGAATGGGAGTGGAGGTGCTTGAAAAGAGGGGAAATGAGAGAAAAGGGAGCTCCAGCCCTTTAAAACCTAACCTATTGCCAAAATGGCACGTGCCATGGGGTAGAGGGGGCTGGGCCGACCAACCCCAAGCTCGGAAACTCGCCGGAAAGCTGACCGGAGCGCGGTCCGCCGCCGCGGTCGGGCTTGGCCGGAACCGCGCCGCCGCGGTCTGACCCTGTTTGCCTCACTCCCAGGGTGCCAAATGCACCCTGTTTTGGTCTGAACCCTTAACGGATTAGTCGTGGGGGCCCACGGACTCACTTCAGTTCCAGAACGGTCAGTTCCGGTACATTTCTGATATAATCTGATTTTTCCTGATTTTTAACGACTCATTTTTGGCAGATTGTGACCTGGACACGTCAATAGACGGTCTAGGAGTGACTTGGGGTCCATAAGTGTGGTCGGGATCGAGTACGCACTCGATCAAACTGTCCATGTGCAATGAACTTCGCCGTACGGCGAAATCGGGAGACCCTAAGACTGTTGCTATATTTTTGCGCACCCTCCTAAGTACAATGCGTCAGTGTATGTAGTGGGGACATAACTCAGGTCCGGTTTAATCAAAATCATGCTCTGATACCAACTTGTAACGCCCTGAAAATCGGGGGTCGAGTGTAACTCAACTCTCGAGTTCCAACGCATCACTTATGCAATATGTTTAATGATATTTGAATGTTGTCTATGTTAGAGCAGTAAACATGAATGAGATTATACCAAAGCAGTAATTCATACTCCAGATCAGTTGTACAAAAGCAAGCGGAAGACTGAACTGTATATATATGTATGTAAAGAAACAAAATAAACGATTCATTATCCAGAGTATGAATCCTTCTGAGTCACAATATACATGTCTGTTTATATAAACAAAATGTCAAAATAAACTAGGTACAATCCCTCAGAAATCCCATCGATCCGTGACTAGTCGGCCGCCAAATGACCGCATATACGAGAACTCCTCCTGGTCCTCGTCATAATCGGGCTCCGCCTCCAGAGTAGTCGGATCACCTAAACCTGAGACAGAGTCTGGTTGGTGTGCGCAACACCGTCCCGTAACGTGGGAGTGAGTAGCTAACTCAGTGGAACGATAAGACATAAGTTATCATGTTATCAATACAACAAGCAGTAATGATAAAGCAAGAATCAAACACTCCTAGTTACTCGATTAATGCAAGTATGAATGCAGGTATGATGGATGCCCTCACCGACATATTCCCTCAGGCGACACCATCTCACGTTTGCACATGCTTACATCCCACAGTGCTCCACATCTTCCAGGCACATGCGATGCATGATGAGCATGATTACCGAGTTTTTAATTAGTTCGTTTCAAACAGCAGGATTGGGAAGCTAAGGTACCTCCCTTGTATCATATCCAAACATGATCCAATCTAGGGTCGTCAGTCCTAGTTAATATCAGACGATGGTGTGTTTTCTAGGTCACCGCAGAGGTCCCGTGGCTACATTACGCACAAAGGTTGCACCACTCCCCCATCACCGCTTAAACGATTCATCACTATACAACTATACGTAAACAGCCTAGTTCATACTCTATATATCGCAATAACCCTAAGGCACGCCGCAACTTCGAATATGCTCGCGGTCACTACAAAGGGTCGCTGTGGCATTACGCACAAAGGTTACACCACTCCTCCATCACCTTATCAATGTAGGCCGACAGCGTGAATATAGTGTCCCATACCACCATAATCGGCTCACGAGTTAAGTTGCTCACCGGTCACTACGGGAGGCACGTAGCCCCCGGCGTAGGCCGACGGCCGACCACGGTGTCCCATACCACCATGCCCGGCTCATGAGTCTTAGCGGATCGAGGTACCATGGTTAACGGGATTTTCACTGGTAAGTTTGGTACCCTAGGTTCAAGCATTAGCGACCAAACATGGTGAACATACATAAGACACACGGTTTACTTGACGTGTTCGGCTAGCTCGAGCGCACAACAAGTTGGGCGATATGAAGCACAGAAGCACCTCGTGTGGCCAACCACTATCGCCAACCGAAGTACGACACGGGTTCGCCAACACATCATGCGTGGCGGAACGAATCCCAACCACATCTTCAAGTCTGATACCGGATGCCTGGACTATGAACATAGTCCCAAGCTCAGTCAAATCCTAACCATAGCATGTGAAATATGGCATGATAACATGGTAATTCAAGAACACTAGCAATCATATTATAAAGCATAACATGAAGCATGTTAATAAACAAGTCACAAAGCATGTTCAAAAGCATGTTATAAAGCATTATGTAAATAGGGATACAAATACTTAAATTTCGTAGGCGAGTGGTTAGAGTGAACAACCACATGGAGAGCGTCATATGTGACTCTAAGGTAGCCGAGAATCCCATCTCAGCACCTACCTAAGATTCTAACACTTAAGCACTTACACTCACAAGTGATTTCATCAACACTTGGAATGCAATATTTCAACATACATGACGTATGCTAGAGAAATGTATACTAGGATTGTCCCTTTACCAAACTAGTATTTTATGCATATACATCATATTCATACAGCAATTAAACATGGCAATCACGTCAGCAAATTTTATACGTATAGGGTACTTCCTCGTATACCCAATTTCGACATACATAGTGTTTACAAAGGAACATAGATTACGGCGATTCCTTTCGCCAAACTAGTATTTTAATCATGTATTGTATAATCATACATTAAATAAATATGTCAAACATTATTCCAAAAGAAATACGTATACGGTATTTCTAAAATACGTAATTTCAACATACGGCGCATTTACAAGTGAACATATATTTTGACGATTCCTTTCGCCAAACTAGTAATTTATTCATATATTATATAATCATACATTAAATAAACATGTCAAACATTTATCCAAAAAAAATACGTATACGGTATTTCTACGTATACCTAGAATATGTGAAATTCCATATTTCACACCGTTAATCAAAACAGGAAACGGAAAGTACTTTGTACATGTACAATTGCAAGAAGATCATGAATCTACCATTATCTGACATTGAAAGCGTTGAAAACCGTAACTTATACACTTAAAGTCCTCACCTTTGCCTTTGGAAACGAAACGAATCAGCAAGGGTAATGGAACTTCCGTCTACGGGAGATTTCTAGCCTAAAGAGCGGAATCGGTTAGTCGATACACATCCTACATCGATCCCACCTCAAATCAGACCTAGGGTTAGGGTTTCTTACCTTCAATTGAGATGGATACCGCCGGGAAAGCATCTAGAATAGGGCGGTGTAGGCCGTGTAACAAGCCGAAGCAGGAGGAGGAAGATCGGCAACAATCTCCAAGACTTTCTCTCTCTTTTCTCTCTCTCCCTCTAGGGTTTTCTTCAAAATTCGTATGGCTGTGAGAGGGGCTGTTCTAAGCTCCTTTTATAGCCACAAACATTACGAATTTAGACTTAGGTTCATGGGGTACTGCTTATATAGGATATTCGCCGCTTTTCCAGCTTCAAAAGGGAAGTTCTCGGTGGCCCTCCTTGAACCAAACGTCGACTTAAGCTCACCATCGATGGATCTACGTGGGATTATGTTTTTGACTCGATCGGATACCCAGATCGCACGTGGTGGACCACTATCAGTTCGACGGTCAGTGGGCCACGATCAGAAATTCCAAGTACATGTAAATGTTCCTGAAATTTTTCTTAATCCGAGGGTGTAATTTGGTCTGATTCTGACGGTCAGGTTGCTCAATACTGACGCGTCAACGAATGATGCCAGATCACTATTCCAGATATTTATTTTGGCATGTGAATAGTGTTTTTCACACTCCCTCGCTCCGAATCGAAACGAATGGCCATGGAACATCGGATGGAGCTGATTTTTGAGATGATTGTTAAGCCCAGTAGGGCGGTCGTAATTCCTTAGCTTCGGGTTAAGCGGACTCCCGATGTGCGATCTAGACCTAATACGAAGTTTCGTTTCATTCCCGAGAGCAGACGGGAAATGAGTTTGATTCTAAACTTTAGGATAACCTAGCGTCACTTGTTCTGCAAGTTTTGGGTCTTGCAGATCGTATTTAAAGCGATCCTAACGGATTTCACGGCTAATTGAGTTTAGTACTTAGTTAACTTTGTTAAATTTCTAAAGGATTTAATCCTACGTGATTTCTGGTCGAGGTGGTACTCGACCCAATGTACGGAAATTTTCAGGTCATTACAAATCCTAAGGTTGTTGCAAATTTTTAGAATTTTTTGGTTAAGCCACGACCAGTCCTGAAGACTGCTCGATCGGTTGTGTGAATAGTGCTCGACTCGTTCTCGACCAGTCCTGCAACCACGACTCAAAGTCCAGCAATTAAATCAGGTTTCACACGACCAGTCGTGAATAGGTCACGACCAGTCGTGGAGGTCCCTTGACCGATCGTGAAGGGCTTACGATCAGTTGTGGAACGGCTTTATCTGATCGTGTTCAAAATTTTAAAAATCAGTTGGTCCAATGACCAGTCGTAGTGTCCACAGGACCATTTGTGAAGGTGATTTCTTCACCTATGAATAGATGACGAATTTCAGAGTATTTCATTCAATTCAAGTTAAATCAATACGCCACTCTGAGAAATAAGTTAGTTGTTATTTTAAGCTATATTGTGCTCATTTAATATTCTCTTTATTTAGCTTTATTATATTTGATTTTATATTCTTTATTCCAATCATATTTGAAGAAGGGATTGAGATGACCCTTTTCTTGGAATCAAAATCAAATAGAGCCAGCCCAACTTGATTTAATTTAAAATCAATTTAGAACCTAAAACCATTTCATAAGTGAGTTTGGTCATTAAACTTCTACGTTGAAATTCTACTCCGACTTGGTTCATCCGGGTTGCATTAAAAAGAAAATATCCAGGTATTTTACATTATTGTAAATTTTTATTTTGGTTTTTAAGATTGTGCCAGAAAAATCTTTGCTTTGGTTTATCTGAGGTGATCCAGAAACTCAAAGTGTGAGGTTTTTGAATTGTGTAAGCCCACTTGAAAGACACAATTGTGAGGGTTTTAGGTGAACCTGGAAAAACCTACTTTCATAGTGAACGCTAATATCCACTGTGTGAGGATATTAGGTGTAGAGTAGTTATGTGGCTGTTTTTCTAAATAGTTGGTGTACACACGAATGAACCACTATAATTCTTTGTGTCTTGTGGTTTGAATGTTTATTTCTTTTTGGAGATGATTGTTATTTCCATTTTTACATTTGTGGAGAATGTTGTAATCCTTATGTGGATGTATGGGAATGTTGTAATAGCTTAGATTTTCCTTCTAGCTATTTATTTCTTATTCCTCTATAACAATTTGATCTTTTGATACACAAACCGTTCTAGTAAGGTTGTCTTACCATAAACCCTTGGTTTCTATGGTGCAAGGTTGTCCTTAGAACAACATTTGTATCAATATCTCAATACTCATTCCTTTGAGGTTGCATTTAAATTCAGCATTTTGAGATTTTCTATTACTATCTGTATTTATTTTATTTAAATTTCACTGTTATTTTTTAATTTAGCATAGTCCTATTCACCCCCCCCTCCTCTAGGACATATAGTTTGGCCTTTTTAAGTGGTATCAAAACCTAATAGCTCATTTTAATTGTTATTTTTTTGGATTAATTTCCTGAGCTAATCGATCTGAGCTTTGTAAGATGTCAAATTTTGATAGCCTATCAGTCACTAGGCCTCCACCACTTGATGGTTCCAATTATGCCTATTGGAAAGCTAGGAAGAGAATTTTCTTAAAATCCATGGATGAGAGCGTGTGGCTAGCCACAATGACTGATTGGACCCCTCCTACCACTGAAGTAACTGGCATCGATGGATCCAAAACTATGAGAGTTACACCTTACTTCTCTTGGACCACACTTTAGAAAAGTGAGAGTAGTACTAATGCAAAATCACTAAATGCAATCACTTGCGCACTATCACTGGATGAATTCAAAAGAATTATATCCTTTGATACTGCAAAGCAAGCATGAGATATTTTAGAAATGACACATGAGGGAACAATAATTGCTAAGAAATCTAAAGTCCAAATCCTCACAACCAAATTTGAGGAAATATGTATGGAGGAAAGTGAAACTTTCATGGACTTTTATACTAGATTAAATGACATTGTCAACTCTTGTGGGGTCTCGGTGATAAAATTTCAGAAAGTAAAGTGTGTGCAAAGATACTACGCTCATTACCTGAACGGTTCAATTCAAAGGTGACTGCGATTCAGGAACTTCGTGATACGGATAATATGTGGGTAGAAGAATTAGTTGGTTCTTTACAAACCTATGAGTTAAACTTTAAAGCTCCTAAAGGTAAATTCATCACCCTTAAATCTTATAAATGTATTTCTCAAGAAAATAGTAATTCTGATTTAGAAAATTCTGAAGATGATATGGCCCTTTTACCTAAAAAGTTTTATAACATTTTTAAAAGTAAAAAGAGGGTTGATTTTCAAAAATCTAATGATAAGAAAAGATCTAAATCTAAAACTTAGAAATCTTTAAAAGATAGTCAATGTTACAACTGCCATGAATATGGGCATTTAGCAAACAAGTGTCTTAAAAAGGACAAACCTAAAAAGAAAGGTATGTTGGCTAATTGGGATGAATCTTCTAGCTCTGAAGCCTCTTCTGAATCAGAAGATTCTGAAACCGAGTCGGGCAATGAAGTCAAAGCCCTTATGACTCTAGCCAAGTTCACTTTTTCAGATCATGATGAAAATGAAAATGAAAATGAAGAAGATCTTCAAGATACTTATAATGCCCTATACAAGGAGAGTTGTAAAATTGCGGTAAAACTAAAACTTCAAAAAGAAAAGTTTTTGAAACTTAAAGAACATTTTGATACTCTTGTTTTAGAAAAATCCCACATTTCAGATTGTTTTAAAAAGACTAAATGTTATTTAGATTTCAAAACCTCCCTTATTAAAAATCTAAAATCTAAAAATGAAAAACTAAAACTTGAAATCTCTTCACTTTTGAGTTTAAAAGAAACTTGGAGGTATGCCTAAGGTGATCCTATGTTAGAAAAACTTTTATCAGGATCTTGAAAATGTGACGACCGATTCGGTTCGGGCTACGACAAAAATATTCTTCCCAAACATAAGAATACTCCTCCTAAGTTTGTGAAAGGAGAGTCTTCAAACTAAAAAGGGAAAAGTCTAAATCAAATTTTTTCTAAAAATACTAAAACTTTTCAATCCTTAAAACCTAAAAGCAACAATTTCAACAATAAAAATCAGAATCGTAATCCTTTAACTGAGAAAATTATTGATTTACTTAAGGAGCTCTTAAAATCTAACTCAAAGGGTCGGTCTTATATCAACTACAAACACAAGAAGACCAACTATACTCCTAAACCCAAAACTGTAATGAAATGGGTTCCTAAGGTTACTTGCTTGGTTGCCCACACCGCTTTCAAGGCTTTAAACCATTCAAAGTGGTACCTAGATAGTGGATGCTCCAAGCACATGACTGGTGACAAAGGTCTGTTCACCAATCTTAAAGACATGACAGATGGTTCAGTCATATTTGGTGATGGTAGCAATTGCAGGATTATTCAACTTTCTAACCTCCCTTTATTTAAAAATGTTTTATATGTAGAAGGTTTAAAATACAATTTATTAAGCATTTCTCAAATATGCAATAAAAAATATAGCGTAAAATTTTCTAACCTAGGGTGTGAAATTTTAAATAAAAACGGTTCTGTAATATTAACTGGTCGAAGAACTTCTGAAAACTACTATATCGTAAGTGATTTTAGCTCATCTAATCTATCGTGTTACATCCATACCGATGAGACTGAGTTATGGCATAAATGTCTTGGACATGTACACCACCGTAACTTGTATAGATTGAGTAAAAGAGAGTTAGTAAGAGGCTTACACAAAATATAAAAAATAGATAAAATATGTGGCGAATGCCAGATTGGCAATCAAACTAGGATATCTCACAAAAAGGTGGACTCCAATGCCACATCTAAACCGCTCAAACTTCTCCATATGGATCTTATTGGACCAACAAGAATGGAGAGTTGAGGTGGGAAAAAATATGTTATGGCAATCGTTAATGACTTTACCAGATATACTTGGGTAATCTTCTTAAGAGACAAATCAGAAACTCTCGATGAAGTTAAAAGGATACTTAGACGTATCCAAACTGAAAAAGAAACTCAAGTCTGTAAGATCCATAGCGATTGTTGAGGCATAAAATAAGAGAAGAATTGGAGCAGAGAAAGATCAAGGCATTTAGGAAAAAGTTGGAAGAAATGAACAAAGAAATAGTTCTGAGAATACTTTGCGCGAGTCCGTACAAAGCATATCGTTTGCGCGGGATCGCGCAAAGTATATCGTTTGCGCGTGTCCGCGTAAAGCATGTAACAGTGGCACAGAAATGATTGCGAGTTATTTTGTCCCACATCGCCTAAGTCAGAGTTTTACACCTGCGAAATGCCTATAAATACCTCGCTCTCTCTCTCAAAAGGGGTTCGAAGATTTCGGAACAAAAGAAGAGTGAAGAAGAAGATCAAAAGGTAGGAGCATTGGGCTCCTGCAAGTTGCGCGGACCCACGCAAATGATAGGGTTTGCACGGGACCGCGCAATCGACCGCCTCAGCCTCAGAACAAAGAATGGGTCCATTATGCTGCTGAAATGATTGAAGTCTTCAAGTTCTTCCTGTTCAAGAAGAAAAGAAGAATCGTCGATAGGAATGCGTATTCCTCCTAAGGCTCAGGAGATGATCGAAATAGCGTCAGAATGCTGCCGGAATTTCTATCTCTCTGAAGATTGTTGATTGTTGATCGACACATCAATTCCTCCTAAGTTCTAGGAGATGATTAAAAGCATTGCTGTTATACTGTCGAAATTTATATTTAATCAAAGATAGTTTAAATTATCTATCTTAGAATCAAGGGACATTAGAGGATGTAAATGAACTCAGAATCAATAAATTGTGATGATTGTTCTTATATTTTCTCTTGTTATGTCTGAATAAGATAATTTCCCTAAATCAAATACATTTGTTTTCTTGTCGAAACAAAATGGCGACTCTGCTGGGGAAAATTACTTTATTTTATTTAGTATTAACTTAGGGAAAGTTGTAAGACTTTTATCACTTTTTGGCGTCCCTTAGACCCCAAAATGGCGACTCTCAGTGGGAACATCCTCCCCTTCATCTCTAAGATAGTTTACTTAATCCCTCGCATACTAACTTTACGTATGTTTCATCATCAAAGGTACCCGAATTCAATCGTGTAACACTACTGGTGGCTAACGTTGCGAGAAAAGTGAACTTCCGTTTCACCCCTACTGGGTTTGTAGTCGAATACGCGCCAAGCCGAACTCCCAAGCGTACAAATGCATGCACCACAAGCAGGCGCAAAGTGACTCAAGTAACAGCAGGAGTCATTTCCGTCTCACCTTAACCACAGGAAAGTGACGGGAACTGGACTGTGGTCTTGTCTAGGAAGACAAAAGCAAAGAACTTAAAGAGCCGTAAGGCAAACTTATCTTTACCAAGAGTTGAGGGACCAATCACGCACAGTATAGCAAGAAGAAAACCCGAACTCGCTCCTCCTGCGATATACCCCGAGCGAACAGTTCTACAGTTCGCGTTGCACGATTTTCCGACTCTAGCGCCCCAAGGACCAAATGGATAGAAGCACAAAAAGGTAAAACGCTGATGATAGGATCACCAATGCCTGCATCACCCGTGACAAGTTCGCCCATAATTGTATCGCCCCGATCGATCAACCGCACGGGAAGCACGCAAAAGTCGAACAAGACTCCGATCTCTCCCCTCTTTATAAGCCCTGTTACATCGACGTACTCTCGTCTTACCCCAACAACGGCCTCGACAAACAATAAAAGAGCCACAGTGTACATGGCAGAGACGGGTCAAGAAAACAGGCCGACTACTGAAGAACGTGTTGACCAAATGGCAGAGGCGCAAAGAGCGCTAATGGACGAATGTCGAAACCTTAGGGAAGCTCTGGTGACTCTGGCGCATAACGTAGCCCAGATAGTGGCTTCACCGATGATGGGAGCAATGAACGGACAGGAAAGCCAGCCCAAAAGTTCTCGTCCACAGGGGGCAGGATCGCGTGGATCCATTCCAGCAACAAGGACTATAATGCAAGATAATATAAGACAGATTGTTGAAGAAATGGTGAGAATAGATAGAGAACGAGAAAATACTGGTCATTTCAAATACCGAACACCCTATCCGAGAGAGGTAGAGGATGTTCCGTTCCCGGCCAATTTTAAGCATCCAGACTTCCAGAAGTTTAATGGGGAAGGATCACCAGAAGAACATCTAATGCATTTCATTACCAGTATGGGGAATTTTTCCACAATATCGTAGTATTGCCTAAAATTGTTTGAGTCGTCGCTAACGCACAAAGCATTTCGGTGGTATTCTAGCCTAACTCCGGGATCGGTACGGACTTGGGAGCAAATGCAAGACGCTTTCATGTCAAACTTCTTCTCGTCAGAGCGCGATATAAGTATTACAGAATTAGACTCTATATGACAACGAGAAGGAGAACCGGTTGAAAAGTTCATAGACAGATGGAAGACACTGGGGGCATCATGTAGACAACTGCCAGAAGAAAACGAACGGGTCAAAATGTGTTTAAATTTTATGGAAACAGGGATTGCGTTCGGACTTACCAGAAAAGCTTATGCGTTGGAATTAATGACTCGCAAGATGCCGGCATTCTATCATGAGACCGTTAGGAGGGTACCCGGTAGGACGACCGTCAATACTGTCGATCGTGATAAGAAAAATCAAGATGCGAGGAGCTCAAGAGACAAAAAGATTGGAAGAGAAAGAAAGCTGGAACCAATCAAGGGATAGGTACAATGGAAAAAGGCTCAGAATGCTCAATTCTCATGAAGGGTTCGAATTCGATAAGGAAGACGTAATTCCTATGATGCAGCAGTTGTTAAAAGCTGGCACCCTGGAGTTACCAGAGCCCAAACGCCCTGAAGATGTGACGAAGACCCGCGAAAGAAACTTTTGCCATTATCATCGCTTAGTGGGACATCCAACGAAAAATTACTATAGGTTGAAGTGCATCATACAACGAATGATAAATAAGGGTGAAATAATAACCAGTGAAGGCAAAGGAAAGGGTATGAGGGTGATAGTAAACATGTTTACAATCTAAGAAAAAACCTGAGAAATAAAAGGGAAAGAAAATCGAAAGTCAATAAAGAATGCAGCAATGATTACGTTGTGATCAGGAAAGCAGATAATGAGTCCGACGAAGCAAAAAGCAGGAATTGCAAGGAAAGAAGTCACCAAAAGACAGAATGGCAATGATGGAAATAAAAACTGGAACGAAGTGACGAAAGTGCCTTAGGACGTAGTTAGCCACTTGAAGGGTATACCGACAAGCCTAAGCATCTATGATGCACTCAAGTTATCGAAAGAGTTTCGACAAAATTTGATCCAAGAATTGTCTGATCACAACATAAGAGAAGCTTTATTGACAAAAATGAAACATGAAAGACACAACGAACAGGCAGATTGTCTACCAGTAATCTCGTTCTCTAATGATGATTTGATTGGTGAAGTGGAACATAACAGGCCACTAATGATAGAAGGGTATATTTGCGGGAAGAAGATAAAACGGATTATGATAGACAATGGGTCCGCATTAAATCTTTTGCCACTCTCCATGATAAACAAATTAGGTTATCGCCGTTCTGATTTGCGCCCCAGTGGAATGATGATACAAGGGTTCAATCAAGATGGACAACGCGCGCTCGGTAAGATTACAGTGACATTGGAAGTAGGAGAATTAACTACTAGTGTTGTATGTCATGTTATAGATGCTGTGACAACGTATAACCTTCTCTTGGGAAGGGCATGGATACATCAGTACAGTATGGTACTGTCTACTCTACACCAATGTTTCAAATACTGTAAAGACGGAATGCAATGCAAGGTGATGGCTGACGCTCAACCATATACGGAAGCCGAGTCTTTTTTGCGGACGCCAGCTATTATAAAGGGTTCTTTGAAGAGGTGGGAAATAATAATGAAAAGAAAATCTTAAAAGACGTCCGAGTAAACAATATTAGAGAAGAGAGAGCAGAATCTTCTGGGACTGCAGAAGCAAGAAAGAAGTTTTATTTTGTACCCAAGCGTCTGAGACAATCGGGGCAGCCGCCGTTGACATTGTTATCGACAGAATAGTTGAAAATCTTACAGTCCAATTATACGATGCCATTACCCAATATTGAAAGGTGTAAGCCATTTACAGCCGCTCCAAGAAGATTTCAAGTCAGGGCTAGTACTAAATACCCTGAGCTGATATAATTCCAAGACGCAGCGAAAGCAAAGGATGAGATCACGGAGAGTTAACACCGTAAAATTTGAAAAAATACAGTGCAGTAAGCAAGAAAATCATGAGAAATATGGGTTTTGATTGTAACAAACCCACTGGACTGAATCATGAGAAAGGAATTTAAATCCCTCTCGGGGTTGATCAGGAAAAGTGGAGAAAATTCCAAGGGCTAGGAGCAGAGTCATCAGTGAATATGGTATCAGTAAATATGACTTCAGCCGCACAAATACGAGAACAAGACCATAAGGTAGTCGAGTATCCTGAAACAGTTCCAAAATAAATAGAAGACAAGGGGCAACCGACAATAGATGGCTTGCGAGAAATAAATTTGGGAACAGAAGAAGAGCTGAGGAATATATTAATCAGCATCAGTCTTTTTGAACAGGATTCGAGAAATATGGCCCACTTCTCAAGGAAAATAAAGACGTCTTCGCCTGGACATATGAAAAGATGCCGGGACTGGAACCCTCCGTAGCGATGCATCGATTAAACATCTCCAAAGAAAAGAAACCAGTAAAGCAAGCACAAAGGCGATTCCACCCAGACCTGATTCCGTTAATCGAAGAGGAAGTAAACAAACTGATAAAGGTTGGGTTCATCAGGGAAGTTAAATATCCCAAGTGGATATCAAACATCGTTCCTGTGAAGAAGAAAAATGGGCAGATCAGAGTATGTATTGACTTCAGAGATCTGAACGAAGCATGTCCAAAGGACGACTTCCCTTTCCTGATAACATAGTTATTGATCGATAGTACTACTCAGTATGCTATTATGTCCTTTATGGACGGTTATGCAAGTTATAATCAAATCAGGATGGCGCCCGAAGATGAAGATGTGATGGCATTCAGAACACCGCTCGGGATTTATTGTTACAAAGTTATGCCTTTGGTCTTAAAAATGCCGGGGCAACATATTAAAGGGCGATGAAAAATATCTTTCAAGATATGATGCATAAACATGTTGAATGCTACGTTGACGACTTGGTGGTCAGGTCAGGAGATCATCAAGAACACCGTGAACATTTGGCAGTAGTCTTCCGTCGACTCAGAAAGAAACAATTAAAGATGAACCCAGCTAAATGTGCGTTCGGGGTATCTTCAGAAAAATTTCTCAGCTTCGTTGTATGGCATAGGGGCATCAAGATCGATCCAGAAAAAATTAAGGCTATTCAAAATATGCCGCCACCGACAACACTAAAGGAATTGAAAAGTTTACAAGAAAAACTGGTGTACATTCGCCGTTTCATTTCAAACCTCGCAGGAAGGTGTCAGCCATTTTCTCGACTAATGAAGAAAGACACAGAATTTATATGGGACCAGGCTTGCCAGAACACATTTGATTCAATCAAGGAATTGTGAAGCAGCCGCCGGTGTTAACAGCTCCAGTGGGAGGTAAGCCGCTTATCTTGTATACATCTGTAGCTACAAATTCTTTGGGTGCTTTGTTGGCACAGATAAATGAAGCCGGAAAGGAGACTGCTCTTTATTATTTAAGCCGAACATTGATGGGGGTAGAATGCAATTATTCCTCGATCGAGAAAGAATGTTTGGCGTTGATATTTGCTGTGCAAAAGTTAAGACATTATTGTCTCTCCCACGATATAACTTTGATCTCAAGAGCAGATCCGATAAAATTCATGATGACCAGGCCAATGTTGTCAGGAAGATTAGCCAAATGGATGTTATTGTTATCAGAATATACTATTTCGTATAGGCCAGCGAAAGCAGTAAAAGGGTAGGCCATGGCAGATTTCCTCGCAGCACATCCTGTGGAAGAAAGTGAAGAAATTAATGATGACTTTCCAGACGAGCAGGTTATGTTGGCCGAATCCCAGAGCCCATGGCAAATGTATTTTGATGGTGCTGCTCGAACATCAGGAGCAGGGGCAGGAGTGATATTCATTACTCCCCAAGGCGATCTGTTACCATACTCCTTCACAGTGCGCACCACATGCACGAACAATGAGGCTGAATACAGAGCCCTCATTATCAGAATGGAAATAGCTCAGCAAATGGAAAAAAAATTATTGCACATCTTCGGAGATTCTAAATTGATTATAAATCAATTGACGACAGAATTCGAAGTAAGGAAACAAGAGCTCTTGCCTTATTGTCGGAAGGCACAACAGTTACTTAAACAGTTTTGTCATGTAGAAATCAAACATATACCACGATCTGAGAATGCAAAAGCGGATGCTTTAGCTAGTCTGGCAGCGGCTCTGTCCTGCACAAATCGAAGTCCTCTCCAGGTAACTATAGAGAAAGAAGATTCCTGCCATCCGTAGAGGTTATCGAAGAAATCATTGAAATGTTTCCTATATCTTATCTGGAAGTAATGACAGATAATTGGCGTCAGCCTTTCATCGATTATCTCAAATATAACATCCTGCCAGAAGATAATGCGCAAAGACAACAGATTAAGCAGCGATCGAGCAAATTTGTCATATGCAGCGAAGTATTGTATAAAAAATCTTATAATGGAACACCGTTACGGTGCTTAGACAAGCAAGAAGCAAACTAAATGCTGCGGGAAGCACATTCAGGTGAATGTGGAGCGCATCAAGCAGGCTAAAATTTATGCCATAGAGTGCATCGAATGGGTTATTACTGGCCTACCATGTTCAAAGATGCGATAGAATATGCGAAGCGATGTCATGAATGTCAAATACATGGGGATATAATACATGTCCCCCTGGAAGACTTACATCAGTCCGTTGCTTCTTGGTCTTTCTTAGCTTGGGGACTCGACGTGATTGGCCTTATAAATCCACCTTCGTCTAAAGGAAAATAATATATTTTGGCAGTGAAAAACTATTTCTCCAAGTGGATCGAAGCAGTCATTTTGTGTAATGTTAAAGAAAAGGATGTGGTCAATTTCATCCGGCATGCCATAATATACTGTCATGGTATTTTGAAAAAGATCGTCTCTGATAATGGCACCCCTTTTAAAAATAGAGGCATGGAAAAGTTGTGTCAGAAGTTTGGCATCCAACATTCATTTTCAACACCTTTTCCATGCCAATGGATTAGCGGAGGTGTTTAACAAAACGATCATCAAAATAATAAAGAAAACGGTGACGGGCAATAAGCGCGATTGGGATGAAAAGTTACAGGAAGTATTATGGGTCTACAGAACTACCCATCGTACAGCAACAGGGGCGACACCGTATTCATTAATATATGGCATGGAGGCAATCATCCCAATCGAAATACAGGTGGCATCGTTCAGAGTAGCTGTACATCAGTCTATAACAGATGATGAAAATGCGAAAATAAGGCTAAAAGAATTAGATCTGCTCGATGAGAAACGTCTAGCAGCTCAGCAGCGGTTGCATCATATCAGGCCAGGATATCGGTTGCCTTTGATAAGCAAGTTAAATACCACTTTTTCAAAAAAGGGGATATGGTGCTAATGCTGAAAAGACCTATAGTGGTCACCCGCCGGACAGGGGGCAAGTTCGAGCCTAAATGGGATGGTCCATATGTGGTAAAAGAAGTATACCCCAATGGGGCATATAGAATCGCAAATCAAGATGAGCAGGGTATCAGTATACCTGTCAACGCCCGCTTCATCAAAAGATACTACCCCTGAAGAGAGACATGCTGATTTTGATCCAAAATATTATTGGCATAATGATTCTGTATTAAAAGGGGGCAAGGAGGAATAAGATCATGTTTATATGTCAACAAAAGAAGCTATGAAGAAGAAATTCACGAGCATGTCAACTATGTTAGCAAGCATTAATGCTAAATATATATATATATATATTGACCATCGTCACACCAAATAAGTTTGACAAAGTTAATATCATCTTGAAGATTCTCTTGAAGATATTGATTCTCTTGAAGATATTGACAAAATTGATATTATTGTCTTACAAGGCACGGATCCTCTTGAAGATATTATAAAAAACAAAGACGTATTAATCTCGGTCAGAAACGTCTATTATGCTGCCAATGACAATGATCACAATTATTATTGCCTTATAAGGCACAGATCTTCTTAAAGATACTATAAAAAATAAAGACGTATCAATCTCAGTCAAAGAGGCAGTCTAGCCAAGCCAAATCCTAAAAGAGCTAAATCCTAAAAGAGCCAAATCCTAAAAGTATCAAGCTCTAAGAAAAAGCTAAAAGCTCTAAAAGAGCCAAATCCTAAAAGGATCAAGCTCTAAGAAAAAGCAAAAAGCTCTAAAAAGATCAAATTCTCAAAGGATCAAGCTCTAAAAGGGCCGGCCAACTACACATAAGACCTATCAAGATCACCATTCGGGCAGTGGCGAAGAGTCAGTGGCCCTAAAAAGCCCGTGAAGACTATCGTGCGCACCCATACGGGTAGCTGACGAAGTCAAGGATTCAGAGCCTAAAAGGTCATAAATCCGTGAAGACTAGTCACCGTAACTCCCATGTCGTCTGTATAGCTTTCCGGCAGTGCCACGGGGAACGAATGAAAGTGCCCTCCCGTGAATGGGCTCGACCTTGCAGACGAAGAAAACAGGGGCCGTAGTGTGAGCTTTTAGGCTAACCATGCGTAAGACCCTCCAGATCTACGGTTTGATTTCAATATTAACTCGTGAGGAAGGGATTAAGCCTACTCATTGATGGACTGGCAACCCTAGATTTGGTGCCCAAAGGTAACCTTGCGAGCCCTGTGAACTTTAGAGAGTTACCGTGGCCAACCCTGTGCGTAAAACCAACAGTTCACCGCCCGATAGCGTCACTGGGCCCCTCTGATGGACCGTGGCCTGTGAACTCAAGGCAGTGAAAAGTCCAAGAGAACTCTAAAGAGTTACAGAGACCATCACATAAGACCAACAAGTGCTCCACTACTCAAGAGCTTAAACTGTGTGTGCGCGCACTCCACTACTCATGAGCTTAAACTGTGTGTGGCTAATTAAATTGAAACTTAGCACCACCAATTTAATACTCACATAGAGAAACCCGCACTAACAAAGCATAAAAGGCTTGAAAATTATAATTAATGATATGATGAAATTACTGTATGAAAATAAGGTTGCCATAATATGATGTGATAAATGTCAGCATGAAAGTCATCAATATGCGATGTGGTAAATGCCATCATAAATATCTCAAAATGCTATCATAAAAGCATATGTTAAGTCAAATAAATTACCCATCCAAAAGCATGAAAACAAAGATTACATGTTCAAAAATCACATGTTTAAAGTTCTTCCGTAACCCCTACTGCCTCTATATATTTGTGCAAATCCTCTTTTAATTGTGCCTGAGCTGCATGATGCTTAGATTTTTCTTCAAAAATAAGTCTCGCCTGATCAGGAACACCAGCTAGCTTGCTCTCCAAAGATGCTATCATTTCTCTACCTTGGAGTAGTGCAGATTTTTCTATATCAATGGAATGAACATTCGCCCGCATCCTTTCTTCAACATCTTGAATGACTAATTCTTGCTCATGACTCCTCTTCTCCAGTTGAGAGATTTCTTCTTTCAGGGCTGCGATGCGATCTCGGATAGTCACTCTCTCATCAATATGAATCTTTAATTGATCTTGAAGAATCAGATATTCTTGCTCAAGTTTGGAGATAGATGAAGTCGTCAGAGAAACTTGTTCTTGAGATGCAGCCAACTACTTTCCATATTCTAAAATCTCTGGGGCTATTATAGCATTTTCTACCGACGCCAATGAGATTACTGAATCACGGAATTTAAGGAGCGAATCGCGCAAAGGAGATATGTTAATTCTAGCCATCCTGGCAGAGCTCTCCAAAATTTCCATAGCAACGTCCAAGTCCAACCATTGATCAGGGTTTCTGAAGATATGGGCTATCGTCAACAAAGAGTGTTTCACCATAAGCATCTTGTGAACAGGGACTTTTGCAAAAGATGATAGTTTAGATGTAGTGGTCACAGAGTCGGAACTGGCCGCACCACTGCAAGAAGGGGTTCCTATAGCAAAAGAAGAAAGGCATTCAGATATATAATGAAATATGTGGTTCTAAGTAAAATAACTAGTGCATATATATACCGGTAGCTGGAATGCGATTAACAGAAGGAGAAGCTCCCTGAGTCGCGGAAGGGCCGAGCACCATCTTTTATCCCACCATATCAGTAAAAGATGGTGCTCTAGCCTCCGTACTTGAATCTCTGGTAGCTGGAGTTGGTAAGTCAGTGGTCTTTGTTGAAAATATAATTTCATGAGTTACCACTTTCTGTACCACCAACGGAACTACAGGAGCTCTTGGTGAAGTTACTGTAGGAAGATTCACTGAAGAGATCGCGCCTATCTCAGCGACCTGAGCACCTAAAAAGGAAGACACGATAATTCTAAATAAATAATTGCTGTTAAATATGTAGATAAATATATGCATATGAAAGTTAAATCTCCTTTACCTGGTGAATATCTGTATTCGCCATAATCTAAATGTTCCTCCTCATCTTCCTCAGCTGCAGGAGATTTAGCCAGAATATTAATGCCAGGAAGAGCTTTAGAGGTTGTAGGAAGAGGTTTCATTTCAATGCCTTCTGTAATTTCTTACTCTTCTCCGCCAATATCGACTTCGCCTTCTTCAAAATCGTCATCTTTATCGTCACGGCTTTCACTGTCCTCGTCGTCTTCATACTGCGAAGAGGCAGTAGTCTCTGATGATGAGGTTGAACTCTCATCTCCCAAAATCTCTTCGTCGACTTCTTCAATGACAGCTTGCTTTTACAAGAAGCAACTCGGCTGCTCTCTGGTGCGGACTCTTTGATTGTAGGAGAGGCGGATACTTGTCTGGTCCCCTCTGAAAGAATAGGAGACGATGCCTGTAAACGCGTTCTCGATCTAGTCATCAGGGAAGATGAGCTAGGATAAAGGGGTTGTGAAGGAGGTATAGGAACATCATTAGCTGGTTCTTCTTGAACCGCTGCAGTCTCTGCAGGAACTGGGGAAGATGCACCTTCAGCGTCGTCTACAGCCTGATCTGTAAAGTTCCGACGAGATTGCTCAAATTCTCTTAAAACTCCATGAGCAAATTAGCCATCTAAAGTGTTAATAGGCTTTATTTCACGGATAGGGTCTTCTAACGATATCTTCCTGCAAATTTCTCCATGATGAGACGCATGACTCTTTTCCGGGATATACCCAATTCCACTCTCTAGATTTCTTCCTTTCAGCCTAGGCGAATGGAGAAAGATGGAAGAATCTGCTGGCAAGCACTTAGTGACCAAATATGATTGATGGTCCCACCATCGCATCCAGCCATATGATGTGCGGACTACGCGATTACAGCCTGGAATTATGAAGGAAGATCCAACGCAGCCGTTCAGTAGCCACTTCCATATCATGGCCCAGTTGAGAGGACCTGTTCCATAACAACGTATCTTCCAAGTAACTAGCCTGCAGTCTTTTGGTACAGTTTGGTCGTAACCGAATTGACGAGTAAAACGACTGGGGTAATAAGGTTCCCTCCAGAACTCTGTCCCTTCTCAAAGGGTTAGACTGCAAGAACGAATGGAAAAGAAGAAAGCTCTTTCCGCTGCGGTAAGTGTTTCTTGCTCCACCATGTCCGTATCCTCAATATAACGATGAAGGCGGAATTGAAAAAAGTTTATTTGGTCATCATCCTGAATTTTATTTGCAACCTAATCATATGCTCTTTTGGCCATCGCTCTTTGTTGGAAGAACCAGAGTGGAAGATGAGAAGGATGAACATATGCTTGCTCTGGGGCTTCGAAAGTCCAAGGAAAGTAGACCCCTAGCCACCCTGTGATATAATGCCAAGAGGTATGTGCAAACAAGGCTTCGAGAGTAGGATCTTTCACATGGGTAGCTATCTCTCCGAGGGCTCTATAAATAGAGCATAATACTGGGGGAGCAAGGGAGTATCTGTGGCCTTCCGCCAAAGCACTAGCTACAGCGAAGACGGTGGGACGAACAACATCTGCCCATTTAGAGCTGGGCAGTACGACTAAGCTCAGCCAATAGGCCAAGAAAGCTGCAAGTTCTCTGAAGGAGCTATACTCCGGTCTCTCCTTCATTACGTCTCGGAGCTTTATTAGCTCCTTGGAGTGACAATCACAAAATCTTCAAAGAAAAAAAAAGAGAGGGTTAATGTGCAGAAATCTCTAGACAGTAAGGATATAAAGAGAAAAGTTGATTGTTGGACTGATAAATACCTGAGGCCTCTGGAGAAATGTGCCAGCCATTGCAAAGGGGAGATCTTGTGAAAATTGGAAAATTTACTCATCTCCTTGAACAGTTCGATAGTGGTTTCAGGAATAGAAGGTCTGTGATCGGGAGAGGATACAAAGGCCAGCTCCCTATTGGTTGGAATAAATTCATCGTAGAATTTACCTGTTATCGAGAGACCAGCTATGCGGAAAAGATCCCAAAGTGTTATACTCATCTCACCGTAGGGTAAGTGGAAGGAGTTGGTTGTGGGCAACCAGTACTTGAGGAAGCCTTTCAGTACAGTAGGTTCCCTATAGAAGTATTTGGAAGTCACTTCTATAGCATCGTGAAGGCCGATTTTCACAAGTGTGCTTGTGTGCTTCAGTAAAATAGCTTCCGCCCAATCAGAATAATAACATCGAGCAGTTAATAGGCCTCTGATGCGAAACTCTTCTTGTCCCCAGAGTGGTCCCCGATCTCGGAAACACTGCCGGACTGTCTCATAAAAATGTGAAGGAAAGAGGTCGTGAGGGCTGTGAAAAGGAACTAAGAAGATCATGGGATGAATTTCTCCTATCTTTTGTCGCGGCTTCTACATTTATATTACTCCCTCAAGGATTTGGAGTTCTCTTGTGGCCCACGATTCAGTATACATCAATCTTTCACCGTGAACATAATCCTTGGATTCACAGCCAAGCATAGACTGATGGCGGTAGACATTGATGGGAATTATTGTCATGCCTTCTGCATGAGGGTTGTCAAACTTCATAACGCCTTCAATAACTCGTACTAAATCCCATGAGTTCTGAAGTCTCTTCTTCTTATGTTCATTGATCTTCTCTGCAAACTCTTTCGCTTTATTCCACCGAGTCTTCTTCGAACGGGAGGCCGGGGGACTATCTTCACGAAAAGGTGGTCTTTCACTATCAGTATGAATGTGAGCAGTAGTTTTCAACCATTCGTCCTAGTCATACTCTCTGTCGTGCTTCGGAGGACACTTAATATCTCCTAATGATATGGATCTATGAATGGGGGATGGTAGAGAATTGATGCAGTCAGAGAAGTCAAAGGTGGGAAGAACAGGCTCTTTAAAATAAGCAGGAGTACTGGAGGTAGTCTTTGTTCATTTAGCAGGCGGTTGATCGGAAGAAGGTTGGTCAGAAGGAGGAGTCATAGGACGGGCTGTTTGCTTTATATGGGCCATAATGAAGTAAGGAGTTAAGAAAAAGAAGATAAGTGTCAGAATGAAAATAGAAGAAAGGTGAAAATGGCCAAGTGTTGGAAGGTTCAAAGGATGGAAAATCAGCTAAGTACGAGACGCTTTGCGCGGGTCCGCGCAAAGCATATAGGTTGCACGGTACGTGGCAGACTACGGAGTAACTTGTGCAAACAGCAAAGGTTTGCGCGCAGGAGAATCGCAACAGCAGAGTTTCGCCAGAGCATAAAGGGTTTGTACAAATGATGAAGTGCTGGACTATTTATAGGGCTCATGAACGAGTACAGTACTTGGGTTGGCTTTGCGTGGGATCGCGCAAACCCTAAAAGGGGGGAATTGTTTGATCCTTTTCTTTGATTTTCTGAAAAATAAAGAATGGATAAAGGGGGCATCTGTTGAGGCATAGAATAAGAGAAGAATTGGAGCAGGGAAAGATCAAGGCATTTAGGAAAAAGTTGAAAGAAAGGAACAAAGAAATAGTTCTGAGAATACTTTGAGCGAGTCCGCACAAAGCATATCGTTTACGCGGGATCGCGTAAAGTATATCGTTTGCGCATGTCCGCGCAAAGCATGTAATAGTGGCATAGAAATGATTGCGAGTTATTTTGTCCCACATCGCCCAAGTTAGAGTTTTATACCTACAAAATGCCTATAAATACCCCGCTCTCTCTCTCTCAAAAGAGGTTCGAAGATTTTGGAGCAAAAGAAGAGTGAAGAAGAAGATCAAAGGTAGGAGCATTGGGCTCCTGCAGGTTGCGCGGACCTGCGCAAACGATAGGGTTTGCACGGGACCGCGCAATCGATCGCCTATAGCCTATAACGAATGGGTCATTATGTCTTGAAATGATTGAACTCTTCAAGTTCTTCCTGTTCAAGAAGAAAAGAAGAATCGTCGATAGGAATGCGTATTCCTTCTAAGGCTCAAGAGATGATTGAAATATCGTCGGAATGCTGCCGGAATTTCTATCTCTCTGAAGATTGTTGATTGTTGATCGACACATCAATTCCTCCTAAGTTCTAGGAGATGATTGAAAGCATTGCTGTTATGCTGTCGAAATTTATATTTGATCAAAGATAGTTTAAATTATCTATCTTAGAATCAAGGGACATTAGAGGATGCAAATGAACTCAGAATCAATAAATTGTGATGATTGTTCTTATATTTTCTCTTGTTATGCCTGAATAAGATAATTTCCCCAAATCAAATACATTTGTTTTCTTGTTGAAACAGCGATCATGGATCAGAATTTGAAAATAACAGTTTTGAGAAGTTTTGTAGTGACTAAGGAATATCACATGAATTCTGTGCCCAAAACACCACAACAAAATGGTATAGTAGAAAGAAAAAATAGAGTGCTTTAAGAAATGACAAATGCAATGTTAAAAGGTATGAAGCTCCCTAAAAATCTTTAGGCCGAAGTCGTAAATACAGCGTGTTATATAATTAAACACGTTTATACGAGAAAATTAAATAATAAAATGGCTTATGAAATGTGGTTTGATAAGAAGCCTACTGTCAAATAATTTTGAGTTTTTGGTAGCAAGTGCTATAATTTACGTGACCGTGAAAATTTGGGACAATTTCACACCAAAAGTGATGAAGAGATATTTTTAGGCTATGCTCTGAATAGTCGAACATATCGGGTTCTTAATAAGGGGACCGGTGTGATTCAAGAATTTATCAATGTGGTTATTGACGATCACTTGAATACACCTGTCTCGAGTTTAGATAATGATGAAGTACTTCTGTAAGACCCGTATCCTAGACCGTACCGTTCCGTAGGTTCCCGCAGTCTTTCCGGTCGAATTTTGGCAACCTTCGACCCTTAACCGGCGTTGTGCGTGACCCTGATTCACACGCCGTCCACCCGAATCGATTCAACCTAAGACTAGTACCTTTGCGACCGTGCCATCGTCGCGGTTCCGATGCTATGACTCGCGCGCCGAGGCGATACTCTGGCCAGGAGATGTGGGCTAGCGTTCAGTACGAGGAAAACGTCGCGTGTTGCGAAACCCAAGAGAATCTCTACGAGATGTCACATCAATCATTCATCAATCAATCCCATCATGTCAAGTACACCTCACTTCACACTCTTCCCCAAGCAATCCCTAAAGTCAAGAATTTCTTACACCACCCATGCCTTTCTTACACCTTTTACCCCAAAAGTCAAAAAGGTACTCTTACACCCATCACTCACCACATCAACACATCCATCACCCATCCCTCTTTACAACTCTCTCTCTCTCTCATTTTCAAACACTCCCAAGCAAGAGAACCATCCCACGTCCAAAGCTTCTCCCATCTCTCCCAAAAACCACAAGTGTGGCCCACCCTCTCATCTCCCATCTTCACCATCCATTCCCCATCTCCTCCATTGGAATCAAAGCTAAGGAGCTAAGGAACCCATAGGAGCAAGAAGATCAAATGGTGGGCACTTGATAAGAGTAGTTTTTCATGTTTTTAAGATGGGCCAAGTGAGGCTAACCGATCAATGGTTTGGATCTCACTTGGGACCCTAAGTTGTGGTCGATGGCCCGCTTTGATCATCATGATCATTCCATGATGGGGCCATTCTCCATGGCCCCCATCATGATGTTTATTTCCTTGCTTTAGATAGGTCATCTAGACCATCCATATTGGTGGGGAAAGGATCTCCATCGTTGAGTTTCAATTTTGATGGGCCCACATGCTTTAGGGCCCACTTGATGTATGATTTATTGCAAAGGAGGGCCCATAATGTTGGGGTCCCTCCATCATAAGCGTGTCCCACCCTCTATATCTCTCTCTCTCTCTCTCTCTCTCTCTCCCCTTTCCTTATGTTTTTGTATGATGATTTGGCCGTGTGTCCCACTTGAATGAAACCCATCATGAAGTAAGTATTTTACCCAAGCCGTCTATGAGTGGGGTCCACCTTATGTATGTTGTACTCACACCATTCATCATGTGGTGGGCCACTTGAATAAAGAGGTCTGATTGTGAGGACCGTCCAGCGTCCAGGGACGCTGGACATCTCTGTGAAAATGCAAATTTGCTTGGTTACAAGCTCATGGGGGTGGCCCACTCATACACACCCTACCTTAATGTGCGTGTCTAATCCATGCCGTCCATTCACTTCCCAAGCTCATTTTAGGCGTTAAACCAAAAAAGGACTCAATCTGATGTTTTGGCAGGCCATGACATAACAAACGGTAGCTTTCATCGTTAAAAATCCACTTGACGTCTTAAAATACCAAAAGATACCCAATATTGGGCTCCTTGGGTTTGTTTTGAGCCCCAGCGACTGATGGTGGGGACGGATCCACCTGATGTGGGCCTCGCACTCGAAACACCCCAAGAACATGGGATTTCAATATATATATATATATATATATATATATATATATATATATATATATATACCTGCTGCCACTGACACAGCAGCAGATGCTACTGCATTTTCACAGGCGGGTGGCCAAGAGGCAGGGACCCACGGCTCCAGCCGTGGGCCCCACCATGTTGTATATTTTGTATCCACACCATCCATGAGGTGGACCACCCCCTTAGGTGGGTCCCCTCCAAAAATCATCCTGATCTAGATCTCAGCCACAAGAAACAACGACGACTGAACTCGACAATTGAAACCCCTTCTGGGCCACGGAAGTTTTAAATCAATCTGATATTTATTTTTCCTGTTCATCCAGGCCTTTGTGACCTTATCAACAGGTTCGATGGCATGTAAACATTACGGTGGGCCCCACGTGGAGCCCACATGATTCATGTGTTTTATCCCACTGCCTGCTGGACGGTGGAGCCCACAGTATTGGCATGAGTGGGTGCATGCGTGGGTGCGTGTGTGTATATATATATATGTATATATATATATATATTTGTATATATATATATATTACTGTATATATGTATATATATATATATATACAAATATATTATGTTATATTAGGTAATATACCGGATGGTAAGCTTTCATGGGCCTCACCATGATACATGGGTTGCATCCAATCCGTCTATCCATTTTGAAAGATCATTTTATGGCACGAGCTAAAGATGAGCCAGATCCATAGTCCAAGTGGACCCCACCTTGGCATGTTTTGAGGTTCATCTTAGTGTATTTGTGGTAGATCATTGTGGCCCACTTTGATGTGGATGTACGGCCCATGTTATTAGGCCATTTGATGTATTTTAAGACCCATGAGACTAGGCCCATTTGATGTATCTAAGGCTCACGGGTTATGACCCATTGCAATGTGCATAAAGCCCATTGGTGAGGCCCATTAATGCGGCCTATTTGATGAATGTAAGGCCCATGTGATACGGCCCATTTGATGTATTTAAGGCCCAATGGGATGTACCTAAGGTCCATTGCAATGTGTGATCCCAACATGGTTTATGTAATGATGATATGACAGTTGTGCCTTGGGAGCAATGTTGGTTTGACGACCACATTGTAGAATAATGTTGGTTAAATGTCCGCATTATGATTCTCCCTAGGGCCCATTGTTAGGCCCATACTTGTAGGCCGTCTAGGCCCATCTCCTTATGAACAACATCTATCCTATATAACATGTTTAGGATAGTCCCATGATTCATGATCATACGCACCATATGTATGCTTGATATGAGAAGTGATTGATCATAGCATATGCCTTCGGGAAGATTATTTAGGGGCTTCCGGTTAGGCGATGTTGCCCCACATGAGCGCACGAGACGCGCAGGATTTGTTGCATGACTGGATAGTGTGATTCATGCATTCGCATCGTGTGGTATGGTTACTATACGCCCTACCGACATCAGGGCCGTAGCCGCCACAGGCATATCGTGGTTGGCAGGATTGGATACCAGAAATCTTATTCTACATAGGGTACTATAGATATCCCTGGGTGAAAGTCCCTAGACCTTTATGATACCAAGAGGTTGCTCCAACGTCTAGACCGAATGGGTGCAGGAGCGCTGATGGCCAATTATCAGGAGGCTGCGCTTTCCACTGTGTCGTGGTCGGTTGGAAGGGGGTACGGCCTTACTTGCTCGAGAGGAGGGGACAATGCTAAGCTGAGTTTGACCAGCTCGAGGAATGGGTCCGCTATCGACGAGCCGAGCCCGATATTGGCAAGCGGATAGTGAGGTCTCTTCCACTTACCTTATTACACGCAATGGGGCGGCAATCTGGCTTAGAGTGTACTAGACCCCGGTGATATCCCAGATTTTGAGTTGTACTGATATGTGGACTTAGATGAGGATTTGTATGCTTAAGTTGCATTTCGCATCGCATGACCTTGGTATGGCCGACATCATTCATGTCTTGCATCGCATAGCCTTAGTACGGCTAACGGTATTCATGGATTCACCAGTATATTCCGCATTACTCTGATACTGTATATCTGCATTACTACCTTGCACACACACTTTCACCACCCTCTAAGCTTTCTATAAGCTTATGTACGACCGTTGCGTGCAGGTGACGTGAGGATGCAGCAGTGCTGAGGCAGGAGAGCAGAGCAGATTTTTTCAGAGCTTTTTATCCATTCTCATTGTATTTCCCTTTATGCTCATTGTACTTGTAAAGTTTTTGATCATAGTGAAAATGTGATGGAGTTTTTGGTTGTTGTTTGTGGGTTATGCCTTTGGTTATGCTTATGACAAATTAAACTGATGTTAAAAATCCTCCTTGTAGCATCCCAGGATCGGAACCTGGCGTATGGGCGTTGGGAGCTGAGAATGGAGTTTTACAGAGGCTGTCGGCACCGGATTCGGCGATCGGGAATTTTGTGAGCCCAATTTCTGAGTTTGGGGCGTGACAACTTCTAATTGATAAACTAGATTCTTCATCAAGTCAAACTAATTATGAACTAAGGACTGTTAACGACCATCCAACTGATCAAATTCTTGAAAACCCTCTCACTGGTGTGCGCACTTGTAGACAACTTGAAGATATGTGTAACTACGTGTGCTTTACATATCAGATAGAACCGGCTAACATAAAAGAAGCTCTTACTAACGAAAACTGGATAATTGTGATGCAAGAAGAGCTTAATCAATTTATTAGAAATGATGTTTGGTATTTAGTTCCTAGACCTAAAGATAAACACATTATTAGAACTAAATGAATTTTTAAAAATAAGTCTGATGAGCATGGTAATACAATCAGAAACAAGGCTAGACTGGTTATACAAGGGTTCACTCAAATTGAAGGCATCGATTATGATGAAACCTTTGCCCCAATAGCTCATCTTGAATCAATCAGACTGTTTATATCCATTACATGTTTTAAAAAATTTAAAATTTATCAAATGGATGTAAAGAGTGGCTTTTTGAATGGCGATTTGCATGAAGAAGTATATGTTGAACAACTAACAGGTTTTGAAGACCCTAAGAATGCTGATCATATATACCACCTAAAAAAGGATCTATACGGTTTAAAACAAGCTCTCAGGGCATGGTACGAAAAGTTGACTAATTTTCTACTAAGTCATAACTTTATAATGGGAAGTGTTGATAAGACATTGTTTATAAAGAAACATAATGATCACATTTTAATAGTAGAAATATATGTTAAAGATATTATTTATGGATCTACTTGTGCTAACATGACTGTTGATTTTGCAGATCTTATGAAATTTAAGTTCAAAATGAGCATGGTTGGGGAATTGAATTATTTTCTAGGGCTGCAAGTTAAACATCAACCTAATGACTTCTTTATTTTTCAAACTAAATATGATCTGAACTTAGTTAAAAAGTTCAGATTTGAGAATGGAAAAAATTTTGATACTCCTATGATTACGACCTTAAAACTCTTAAAGGACTCCAAAGGTAAGAGAGTTGATCCCAAATTATATCGTAGTATGATAGGTAGTTTACTGTATTTAACTGCAAGTCGACTTGATATTACATTCAGTGTAGGCATTTACACTAGATATCAATTTGACCATAAAGAGTCACATTTAATTGTTGTTAAGCGGATTATGCGATATGTCGCAAGTTCAGCTAATTTGAGTCTTTGGTATCCACATCATACTAATGTTCAATTAGCTAGTTACACTGATGTTGATTGGGCTAGTAACATTGATGACAGAAAATCAACTAGTGGTGGTTGTTTCTATATTGGGAACTGTCTTGTTTCTTGACAAAGTAAGAAACAAAGTTCCGTATCGCTCTCAACTGCTGAGGCTGAATACATTGCAGTAGGAAATGCATGTACTCAGCTTATATGGATGAAAAGAATGTTAAGCGATTACGGAATTACACAGAATTCTATGGTTTTATATTGTGATAATTTCAGTGCAATTAATATATCTAAAACCCCAATCCAACATTCACAAACCAATCATGTTGATATTAGATATCATTATATTCATGAATTAGTGGAAGAAAAGACAATTACTTTGTAATATATTCTGACCGAGACTTAACTTGCTGACATTTTCACAAAACCGCTCGACAAAAACAAGTTTTCTAAATTGAAATTTGATCTTGGTATGTGCAATTTGAATTGATTATTTATGCATGTCTGTATTATATTATATATATTTGTTATTTTATTTGTTTAAAATTTCAAATTTTAAGAAAAATGCATATTTTTGGATGTGCACGACTAGTCGAGTATATACTCGACCAGTCGTGGCACGACCGGTCAAGCATGTCCTCGATCGGTCGTGTAGCACGGACTGGTACTTTAATTTGGGGGAAAAACCCTTTTCTTCCTCATTTGTGCTTCTTCTCCAACGAGTCTAAGCTCGACCGGTCGTACCCAACTTTCTTGATCTTCAAGGTTAGTGCGGTAATTCCATTTTTCTTGTAGATTCAAGCTCATATCACTTCTTTTTATCCTTGGAGTGATTTATTTCTTGTTTCATTGAGGTTTTTGGGGTTTTCTTCTCCAAAATCTGATTTTAAGAAAATCCACTCTACATCTTTTATAACCTCTTGATTTCTTATATTCTTAGTTGCGAATGGATGCTAGAGGCAAAAAGAAAAGCTCTCATGCTCCTTCCTCATCTAGATCGACACCTATCACAAGGCGCCACCTTCGGTCACCCGAAGATGATCCCTCCTATGTACGGGATTTACGGTTGCGCAATATGATAGTTGAATGACCTATGCATATTGAACATTTTGCTCCATTTGAGATCTTTCATCTTCTCAAAGTTGTAGGATGGGGTAACATTTTACATTGAGGTGGGCCAACATACCGGTCTATTGTGTAAGCTATGTTTACATGTATTTTTGATTTTTCAACTGAAGATTTAACTTTGTTATAGTAACTAGAGAAGGTCCATTTGAAGTAGACCGACATCTAATTTTTGGCCTAATGGACATACCTGTCAATGATGACGGTATTCCAATTAGCTCTCTAGTTGATAAACCATCTGAATCAGATAAACGTACACTTATTAGAGCATTATGCAATATGGATGAGCAATGGAGTCAAAATGGTAATGCGCTTGCTTCAAAGTACTTGTTACCCAGATATAGGGTCCTTCACAAGATATTTATTTCAAATCTTTATCCTCGTTCTGGTAACAAAACTGAACTCACTTCTTTCATAGTTCGGATTCTGCATTCCATCATCTCTGGTACATTTGTATGTCTTCCTTCTTTAATCCGTCATTCCATCATACAATCCATCTCCATCCTGAACACAGTGATATCCCTTTTGCATATCTTATGACTGTGTTAGCCACTCATATGTTAGTAGCTATGCTTGTTGGAGAGGCTCTCATTCAACACCTTATTTTCAACAACTCCAATATCAATAAAATGAATTTGAGGTTGGCTGATGGCCAAGTCAATGAGGGTGTTGGTGGAGCTGAAGTTGTGAATGAAGAGGAAGGCAATTTACCTCCAGACAATATTAATATGGATGATATATTTGATGAAATCGAATCCAACTCTGCTGATGATCCTGACTATCAACCTTCTGATTTTGCTGAGAGGTTGCATTCTCTTGAGGAACAAGTGGCTCAGATTCGTGTAACTCAGGATTCTCAATTTGCTTATATGCATAAATATATGAGGCACATTAATAAGGGTTTACACCAAATTGATCCATCTATTCCTGCTCCATCTTTAGGTTCTGATTAGTATTTTCTAATCTTGGTTCGTAATAACTTTCATGATACTTAGATTTATTTAGTCTTTTGAGATAGTACTTGAACTTGACTTAACTTAGTTGTACTTGATTGACTTTAGTTAATTATGGTTGAACTTAACTTGCTTATGGATTTGATATTTTATCTATCTTAATTCCTCAATACTCTTCTTAATCTTCCTTCTTTATCTATTTCCACTTTTATCTCTTGCTTCCTTCCTTTGTCATATTGTGACAAAAAGGGGGAGAAGTTTGGCATGCTTAATATATGGTGACAATATTGCATGTGGATTGTGGATTGTGTATGAATGGATTGTGAATGATTCTATTTTTTGAAGGGGAGTTGAGTAAGGGGGAGTATTATTGGTGGAATTGATGCATATAGATAACTGGTGCATGATTCTTTAACTAGGTTGTAACTGGTGATTCTTTTTATAACTGGTGCATGATTCTTTGAGCATATATTGTTTATGTTTGTATGGAGTGTTTTTTATGAAAAATTTGACAAAGGGGGATATTGTAAGTGCTAAGGTTTCTATCTCCTATATTGTCAAATTTTATAGTGCTTAAACCTCTCTTGGAATCTGTGTCTTGTGTAGCTCATCTACATAATGAAGTCTATGCATCTCTCAAGAATAAGGGTCCTTTGTTTACGAACTTCAAAGGCAAGTGTACTAGTTCATGTTCAAGTACAATATCAAGTGTGAGTTTAATGGTTTAAGATTCATAGATTAAGCTCCAAGTCAAGACAAAGTCTTTTTTACTTTGAACCTCGAGCTCAAGACTAAAGATATTTCAAGTTCAAGCTTCTTAAAGTTACAAATTCAAGTTTCAAAGTGAAGCTTCAAAAGGTTTCAAGTTCAAGCTTCATCATGTAATGATGATAAGCTTCGTGAACTTCAAAGAATGACTATCAACCGAAGGAAAAGAAGTTTCAATATTCATACATCACTAACAAGGTATAAGTGACCCTAGATTGACCTTAAGGTAGGTCATTTTGAATATATAATTCAATTACTCATTTTATAAGTGAAAAGTCTGTTTCTCGACTAGTCTTGGACTCCATTCGACTAGTCCCAGCACTGGTTCGACTAGTCCAAGAAATTTCATGACCAGTCTTAAGGTTGTTGCAAATTTTTAGAATTTTTTAGTTAAGCCACAACCAATCCTGAAGATTGTTCGACCAGTTGTGTGAACAGTGCTCGACTCATTCTTGACCAGTCTTGCAGCCAGACTCAAAGTCCAGTGACCAAATCAGGTTTCACACGACCAGTCGTGAACAGGTCACGACTAGTCGTGGAGGTCCCTCAACCGGTCGTGAAGGGCTTACGACTAGTCGTGGAACGACTTTATTCGATCGTGTTCAAAATTTCAAAATTTTGTTGGTCCTACGACCAGTCGTAGTGTCCATAGGACCAGTCATGAACATGATTTCTTCACCTATATATAGATGATGAATTTCGGAGTATTTCATTCAATTCAAGCTAAATCAATACACCACTCTGAGAGATAAGTTAGTCATTATTTTAAGCTATATTGTGCTCATTTAATATTCTCTTTATTTAGCTTTATTATATTTGATTTTGTATTCTTTATTCCAATCATATTTGAAGAAGGGATTGAGATTACCCTTTTCTTGGAATCAAAATCAAATAGAGCTAGCCCAAGTTGATTTAATTTAAAATCAATTTAGAACCTAAAACCATTGCATAAGTGAGTTTGGACATTGAACTTCTACGTTGAAATTCCACTGCGACTTGGTTCATCCGGGCTGCATCAACAAGAGAATATCTAGGTATTTTACATTATTGTAAATTTCTATTTTGGTTTTTGAGATCGTGCCAGAAAAATCTCTATTTTGGTTGTCTGAGGTGATCCAGAAAACTCAGAGTGTGGGATTTTTGAATTGTGTAAGCCCACTTGAAAGACACAATTGTGAGGGTTTTAGGTGAACGTGGAAAAACCTATTTTCATAGTGAACGTTAATATCCATTGTGTGAGGATATTAGGAGTGGAGTAGTTGTGTGGCTATTTTTCTAAATAGTTGGTGTACACACAAGCGAACCACTATAATTCTTTGTGTCTTATGGTTTGAATGTTTATTTCTTTTTGTGGATGGTTGTTATTTCCCTTTTTACATTTGTGGAGAGTATTGTAATCCTTAGTGGATGTATGGGAATGTTGTAATAGCTTAGATTTTCCTTCTTATTATTTATTTCTTTATTCCTCTATGACACTTTGAGTTTTTGATACACAAACCGTTCTAGTAAGGTTGTCCTGCCATAAACCCTTGGTTTTATGGTGCAAGGTTGTCCTTAAAACAACATTTGTATCATTCTCTCAATACTCGTTCTTTTGAGGTTGTATTTAAATTCAACATTTTGGGATTGTCTATTGCTATCTGTATTTATTTTATTTAAATTCTGCTGTTATTTTTTAATTTGGCATAGTCCTATTCACCCCCTCCCCCGCTCTAGGACATATAGCTCGACCTTTTCAAGAATGCTCTCTTAATGATGTGGCTACTGATAACTCTTTTACTACCCTTTCTGGCTTTAATCCCAATGTGTTTACGAGTGATGATGATATGAATAAATGAGATGCACCTAAGTTGAATAAGGTGTGTGCAAATGATGAGAAGAGAGTAGTCATACCCTTGAGTATCGTTGCTGATGATTGAGGATGTCATGCCCCAAACTCGGAAATTGGGCTCACAAAATTCCTGATCGCCGAATCTGGTGCCGACAGTCTCTGTAGTATCCCATTCTCAGATCCCGGCATTTATACACCAGATTCCAATCTTGAGATCCTATAAGGAGGATTTTTCAATGTACATTTTACTCGTAAGAAGCATAATAACAACTATACCCAAATCACAAAGTCAACATATCACCACATATCCACTAATATAATCATTTGAGTAGAGTGCTAAAAGGGAAATACATATATCAAAAATCAAAGCTCCGAAAGTTAGCTGCATGCTCCAAGCTCAACACTGCTACAACTTAATGCCACCTGCACGCATCTATCGTGCATAAGCTTATAGAAAGCTTAGAGGGTGGTGTAAGTGTGTGCGCAAGGTAAGTGCCAAGTATTCAATACAATACCATAATCATACAATATTGAAATTACTGTCAAGATTATGAATCATACGATATCAGAGTAAGCGGAAACACTGTAAGTCTATAAATCATACAATCTCAGAGTACGCAATACAGATCAGCTATGCAAATGATGAGTCCTAAAGAGCCAAATATCAGATATAGAGGATACAATGCAATATATAAATCCTGTTAAGTCCGTCTAGGCCATATAAGTGCAGAAACATAGCAAACCCAAAATGCCATATGCCTGCGGATGTAATGCAATATGCGATGCGAATGAAATGACCAAGCTGGAGTGTGAAGTCGGGATGATAGTATGTAGTATCACAGGCTACAAGGTCCTTCACAAGGGACTTCTATCCAAACCAGTCCCATACATAAATTTAAATAGTCAGACTCAATGTGGTAAATTCCTGATCTCAGGTTAGTCACTCGCCCCAACTGAAATCCTGGCCATTACAAAGGTACACATAATAATAGTTGCGCACCATCAACCCGAGTGGATAGTGAATGAATGAATGAATAAGTATGTAACTCCTGCTCAATAAGTACACATAACAATACCATACATCTTTGGGATCATCACCGGGGTCTAGTACACTCTATGCCAGCTTGTCGCCCTATCAAGTGCACAATACAACTGGGTAAGTGGAAGAGACCTCACTACTCGCCTACCAATATCGGCCTGGCTCATCGATAGATGACCCATTTATGAGCTGGTCAGACGCAACCTAGCATTGCCTACTCCCCTAGGCGGGTAAGGCCGCACCCCCTATCATGGCCCAAAACCCAGAGATTAGAATCACGGGAATCCTGATCATCGAATTCGGTGCCGACAACCTCCGTAGTACCCCATTCTCGGCTCCCATTGCCCATATGCCAGATTTTTTATCCTGGGATCCTACAAGGAGGATTTTCCAAAGTACATTTTTCTTATAAGAAACTTAACCACAAGTTTACCCAAATCACAAAGGCAACATCATCATCACATACCCACTAATATAATCATTTGGATACAATGCTAAAAAGAAAATACATATATTGAAAATCAAAGCTCCAGAGGTCCGCTGCATGCTCCAAGCTCAACGCTACTGTAACCTAACGGCCCCTGCTTGCATCTATCATGCTTAAGCTTATAAAAAGCTTAGTGGGTGGTGAAAGTGTGTGCACAAGGTAAGTGCCAAGTAAGCAATATCAGAGTAATCAAAATAAGAGGAAATATTGACAAGTTTATGAGTCATACAATATCAGAGTACGCAATACAAATAAGCTATACAAATGAGGAGTCAAAGAAAGCCAAATATCAGGTGCCAAGGGTACAATCTAATATGTAAATCCTACTAAGTCTGTCTAGGCCATATAAGTGTAGAAACATAGCGACCCAAAATGCCATATGCCTGCGGATGTAATGTAATATGCAATGCGAATGAAATGACTAAGCTGGAGTGTGAAGTCGGGATGATAGTACGTAGTATTGCAAGCTACGGGGTCTATCACAAAGGACTTCTATCCAAACCAGTCCCATACCTAAATTTGGATAGTTAGACTCGATGTGGTAGACTCTTGATCTCTGGTTAGTCTCACGCCCAACCGAAATCCTAGCCATACGAAGGTACACAATAATTAGTTGCGCACCACCAGCCCGAGTGGATGTGAATGGATGAATGAATAAGTATGCAACTCCTACTCAATAAGTCCACATATCAGTACGGTTCTTCTTTGGGAAATCACCGGGGTCTATTACACTTCAAACTAGATTGCTGCCCCATCGCGCGCAACAAGGTGAGTGAAAGGGATTTCACTATCTGCCTGCTAATATCAGACCTAGCTCGTGGATAGCCGACCCATTCCTTGAGCTGGTCAGACTCAGCCTAGCATTACTCCCTCCTCTCGGGTAGGTAAGGTTGTACCCCTTCCAACTGACTACGACACAGTGGGAGATGCGACCTAACAATATACAACCCTCATGCGCTCATACATCCACTCGGTCTAGACTTTGGAGCAACCTCTGGAACTAAGAGGGTTTATGAACTTTTACCTTGGGATATCTATAGCACCTTATGTAGAACAGATTTTCAGTGTCCCATCTAGCCATCTACGAAATACCCGTGGAGGCTACGACCCTGATGTCGCTAGGGTGTACGGTGGTCATGTCACACAAATGCGAGATGCATGAGTCACACAGTCCAATCATGCATCAATCCTACGCATATCGTACGCTCATGTGAGGCAACTCGGCCTATCAGAGAGCCTCATGAACAACCTACCCTATGACATATGCAATGGTCAATCACATCTCATAATAAACATGCAGATGATGCGTATGGGCATGTATCATGATGCTATGCTATCACATACTCATAATCAATATCAATAACTGACCTCAATAATCGGCATCGACAATCGGCCTTGACAATGTGGACATTTAACCAACATTGCCCCCAAGGGGTGGCCCACATAGAGCCTAACATATAGTAGACCCATGGCCTCACAAAGGGCCTGATATATAACACCATAGGCCTCACTCAAGAGCTTAATACACATTACGATGGGCCTTTCACATGGGCCTAACATACATTGCAATGGGCTTCATTACCAGGCCATCAAATGCAGCATAATGGGCCTCATCACATAGGCCTCATATACATTACATTGGGCCTTAAACATGGGCTGAAAACACATCACAGTGGGCCTCCAATACGGGCTGCATATACATCACAAAGGTCTCGACAATTGGCCTCAGCAATCGAAATCGGCCTCGACAATCGGAATCAGCCTATAAATCGGCCTCGACAAATCTAAATCGGCCTTGGTACTCGGCCTCAACAATCGGAATTGCTGTGATACTCGGCATCAACAATCGGAATTGACCTATACAATCGGCTCGACAAATCAGAATCAGCATCGATAATCGGACTCAGAATTAATAATCGGAATCAGCCTCGATAATCAGAATCAGAATCGGCCTCAACAATTGGCCTAGATAATCGGAATCGGCCTTAATAATCGGCACTGATAATCAGCATCGGAATCCTCCTCAACAATCGGCCTCGACAATCGGCACCGATAATCAGCATCGATAATCGGCATCGATAATTAGCATCAGAATCAGCCTCAACAATCGGCCTTAATAATCAGAATTGGTATCGACAATCGGAATCGGCCTCCATAATCGACACCGATAATCAGCATCGGAATCGACCTCAATAATCGATCTCGACAATCGGCACCGATAATTAGCATCGATAATTGACACCGATAATCAGCATCATAATCGGCCTCAACAATTAGCCTTGACAATCAGAATCAGCCTCGACAATCGGAATCAGTATCGACAATCGAAATGGACCTCGACAATCAGCATCGATAATCAGCATCGGAATCGACCTCAACAATTGGCCTCGACAATCGGCACCGATAATCAGCATCGATAATCGTCACCAATAATCAACATCAATAATTGGCCTATATACACGGTGGGATCCATATATGAACGACCGATCAAACCATAATATAAAGATCGGCCCTTAATCGTGGTTATATCAAATCCGATTGCACGGTGCCATCCGTTTATGGCGAATGGGGCCCACTTATTTGGATTAACCCACTAAGAGAATGATGAGAATGGGCCTAACAAGGCCAAAGGAAAGGTCACAATGTGGACATCCAACCATCATTGCCCATCAATGTGGATTTTTAACCAACATTGCTCCCAAGGAGTGGCCCACATCAGGGATTCATACACAACGTATCGGCCACACATACATCACGTTGGGCCCCATTCATGAGCCTCTCATATATCGCATTGGGCTTCATACAAGGCCCTCAAATGAATCACAATGGGCCACGCTCATGGGCCTCGAATACATCACACTGGGCCTCACCCATGAGCCTTGAATACATCACAATGGGCCTCGAATACATCATAATAGGCCTCGAATACATCATAATAGGCCTCACCCATGAGCCTCGAATACATCACAATGGGCCTCTCCTATGGGCCTCGAATACATCACAATGGGCCAAAAATACACAGTAGGTGGGCCCTACACATGGACCTATATACATCACAGGTGGGCCCTGCACATGGACCTCAAATATACATCATGATGGGCCTCATGGATAGGCCACAAATCATCTAGGTGGGCCCCACGGATGGGCCATAAATACATCAAGGTAGGGCCCACCGTCTACTCTCTATCCAATCTGATGATAAGGTCACAAAGACCTGAATAAGAGGTAAAAGAAATTTCATACAGATCCAAAGCTTCTGTGACCAAAAAGGGGTTTCAAGGGTAGTTGTTCAATTCACCACTGTTTTCTACTTTGTGGTCCACCTGATAGCTGGACGGTGTGGATCATAAATGCATCACGGTGTGCCCCACAGCCTGTCAGATGGACGACTGATACAAATTACATACAATCAAGGCGGGCCTCATGGATGGCCACAAACACATCAAGGTGGGCCTCATCACATGGGCCGCACCAAAAATCATTTCAATAGTTGTAGGTGTAACATGTGTATCACCGCACACTATCATTCTATGGGGCACATGGCCCACTAATGATGATCAACATTATCCAAACATTGTCCGTGTAAATCTGCACTGTCCAAACATTGTCTAGCACCATCCAACACTATCTGGACGGTATGGAGAAATGAATACATCAAGGTGGTGTCCA
The DNA here is from genome assembly GCA_030180095.1 of Magnolia changhungtana. Classification (NCBI taxonomy): domain Eukaryota; kingdom Viridiplantae; phylum Streptophyta; class Magnoliopsida; order Magnoliales; family Magnoliaceae; genus Magnolia; species Magnolia changhungtana. The sequence goes on along the minus strand of JASAUF010000344.1, from coordinate 887,484 downwards.
CGATTCAGATGGGATCCACATAACTTGCTAACATTAATACATTAGCCATATATCTGATGTAAAGTACACCAGCCAGTCAGCTTCCGTCCATGTGAATGGATGGACGGAGTGGATTACACATACATCACGGCGTGCTGCACCTACCACCGTCCAAATACGGATGGTGTGGATGTAAGATACTTACATCAAGGTGGGTCTCATGTGGGGCCTACCAGATATACATATAGATATATTATATATAATACATATCCCAGGTGGATCCCATGTGGGGCCCACCAGATATACACATAGATGTATATTATATATTATATATTATATATAATACATATCATAGGTGGTTCCCACGTGGGGCCACCAGATATAATATAATATATATAATATTATATTATTAAAAAAAGTAATGTCCAGAGGCTCTGAACGCCTAGGATGGACGGTGTGGATTAAAAACACTTACATCAAGGTGGTTCCCACCTCACATGTGTCACATGTGCAAGGTGGGCCCCACAGCAGCAGATGGGCGGTGTAAGATATAATATACACATCTGGTGGGTCCATGTAAATCGACGGACGATGTGGATGACGTCCACACAACTGGGTCCCACAGACCCTACTGACGTTAATAAAGCAGCTATATAGTTGCCTGCATCAAGCAGAGCAGGTGGGTCCCACGTAGGGCCCACCACCATATATTGTATACAATATATATATATATATATACATATATTAAGATAATATTAATTTTTTTATTAGCTTGCTAGTATACTCCACCGTCAATTCACACTACACTGTTAACCACACCCACTATCAGTTCATGCATGCCACTATTAGCCACATCCAGCATCCTTGGACGATGGACGATATGGTTACAACACAGGCATCATGGTCAGGGTTCGACATGGATGTGGCCCACCTGATTTGGATCAATCTGATATTTGTATTTTCCCTACACCCGGGCCTGTCTAGACGGGATGCTGGGTGGGTCCATTCGATGGATGGTAACGATAAGATGCATATTTCATGGTGGGGACCATCTAGGTGGGCCACATGGCCATATCATCACAAACAGAAAGAGAGGGAGAGAGAGAAAAAGAGACGAGTATGACGGGAGGGACCCCAGCACTATGGGCCCTCCCTTCCATGATTTACAACATACATAAAGTGGGTCCCATTATATGTGGGCCCACCAATCCAAATCAACGGTGGAGATCCTTCCTCCACCAAAATACAAGGTTTAGATGACCCTATTATACAAAGAAAATAAACATCATAATGGGGTTCATGGAGAATGGCCCCACATGGAATGATCATGAGAATCATGGTGGGCCATCGGCCACACCTAGGGTCCAAAGTGGGATCCATACCATCAATCGGTAGGCCCCACTTGGCCCCTCATCAAAATACAAAAATGTAAGCCTATGGAACACCCACCATTGATCTTCTTAATCTGATGGAAAGGTAGTCGCCTAGGCTTTGATTTTAACGGAAGGTGATGAAGTTTTGATGGTTAAGATGGAAGATGAGAGGGTAGGAAGTGGCCCATGCAAAGCTCTCTCATGGACGTTGGGTTGCTTGCTTGAAAATGGAGAAAATGAGAGAGAGAGAGAGATGGGATGTAAAGAGAGAGACAGAGAGGGATGGGTGATGGAGTGATGGGTGATGGAGTAAGTGATGTGTACTTAACATGTAAGGGTGTGTAAGAGAGAGAGTTGACTTTGAGAATGGTGTTGTACTTAACATGATGTGGTGATTGATGGGATTGATGAGATTGATTTGATTAGAGATTCTCTTAGAATTTGCAACGTGCGGCATTTTCCTTGAACTGAACGCGGGCCCACATCTCCTGGCCTGGGTATCGCCTTGGGACGCAAGACGTGGCATCAAAACTAGGGTAACGGCACGGTCATTAGGGTACAAGTCTCGGGTTGAATCGACTCACGTTAACAGGACTCGGCTTATGATCGTGCATAAATGTCGGATAAAGGTCAAAGTTTGTTGGAATTCGACCGGGAGGACCGCGGAACCCTACGGAATGGTACAGGTTAGGATACAAGTCTCACACTACTTCTCAACCGACCACGACATAGTGGGAGACATGGCCTACTGGTATACAGCCCTTATGCGCTCATATATATCCACTCGGTCTAGACGTTGGGGCATCCTTTGGTAGTAAGAGGGTTTAGGGAATTTTACCCAGGGACATCTATGGCGGACCGATGCTTGTAACAAATTTTTGGTGTCCCATCTGGCCATCCATGACATGACTGTGGAGGCGATGGCCCTGATGTAGCTAGGGTGTACAGTAATCACCATCACACAATGTGAGATGCATGAGTCATGCAGTCCAATCATGCATCAATCTCGCACATACCGTGGGATAACTCCGCCTATCAGGGAGTCCCATAAACCACTTGCACTATGACATATGCAATGGTCAATCACATCTCATAACAAACATGCAGATGATGCGTATGAGCATGTTTCAGATGTCATGCTGTAACATACTCATAATTGGTATTAATAACCGGCCTCGATAATCGGCATATATAATTGACTTTTACAATGTAGACATTTAACCAACATTGCCCCCAAGGAGTGGCCCACATAGAGCCTAACGTATGGTTGACCCATGGCCTCACAAAGGGCTTAATATACAACACCATGGGCACCACTCAAGGGCTTAATACACATCACGATGGGCCTCTCCCATGGGCCTAATATACATCACAATGGACTCTATCGCTTAGTCTTCAAATGCATCGTAATGGGAGTCATCACAAGGGCCTCATATACATCACAATTGGCCTTAAATACGAGCCGCATATACATCACATTAGGCCTCTTTAATCAGACTCGATATTCGGCCTCGACAATTGGCCTCGATAATCAGCCTCGACAATCGGAATCGGCCTCGATAATCAAAATTAGCCTCGACAATCAGAATCAGCCTCAATAATTAGAATCGACCTCGACAATCGGAATCGGCCTCAATAATCAGAATCGGCCTCGACAATCAAAATCAGCCTCGACAATCGAAATCTGCCTCAATAATTGAAATCGGCCTCGACAATCAGAATCGGCCTTAATAATCAAAATTGGCCTTGACAATCGTAATGGGCCTCGATAATTGAAACCGGCCTCGACAATCAGAATCGGCCTCAACAATCAGAATCGGCCTATACAATCAGCCTCGACGTAAGGCAGGGTCTATAGATGAAAGGCCGATGATGGATCAAGCAATATTAATGAGGCCCAATAATTTGGGTTAACCCACTAAGGAATGATGAGAATGGGCCTAATCAGGCCTAATGGAAGTCACAATATGGACATTTAACCATCACTGCCCATTAATGTGGACCTTTAACCAACATTGCTCCCAAGGAATGCGCTCATAGGGCCAATCGTATAATGGGCCCATGACCTCATACAAGGGCCTAATATACATCATCATGAGCCTCACTTATGGAGTATATACACATCACATTGGGTCTCACTCATGGGCCAAATATATAACATTGGGCTGTATCAAATGGGCCGATCAAATGGACCAAATCAAATAGGCCAAATCAAATGGGTCGAATCAAATGAGCCAATTCAAATGGGCCAAATCAATGGGCCAAATCAAATGGGGCGATTCAAATAGACTGAATCCATGGGCCGAATCAAATGGGCCAAGTTGAATGGGCTGAGTTAAATGGGCTGATCAAATGGACCGATTCTAATACACCATTCATCCATTTTTAGAGATCATTATAAAGTAAAAAAAATGAATCATATCCAAAGAATCATCTGGAACATACCACAAATGGCAGTGGTGATAATGATTTCCACAGTTAAATTTCCAGTGGGCCCACCATAATATTTATTTTCCATCTAGTCTGTTCATAAGGTTACAAAGACCTGATCTAAGAGAATAAACAAATATCATGTTGGTCTAAAACTACTGTTACCTAAAGGGTTTCAATGATAGACATTCAATCCAACTATTTCCGCAGTGTGGTCCACTTGATACTAGATCTGTCTTATTTTTTTTTCTTCTCAAGCCCTAGGACGAGCTCAACAAAAGTATGGACGGTTTAGATGAATCACATACATCACGGTGGAGTCCACATACGTGGCCCACCAAAGAACTAAATTTGCTTCATTATATATATATATATATATATATATATATATATATATATATATATATATATATTTTCTCAAGACCGTTTGCTGGACAGGCTCACCAAATGAATGAACCGTTTGGATGGAAAACATCCATCATGGTGGAGCCGAACATGGCACCGTCCAAATGGACGGTGCAAATGAAGTGCTACATCATGGTGGGGCGTATGTGGCATTGTCCAGATGGACGGTGCAGATGAAGCACATATAACTACGGTGGGTCCCACCAGATCTTGCTGACGTCAACCTCACAGCAGTCATAGCTATGTGAGGTACACCATCCAATCTGCTCATCAGGTGGGTCCCACGTATGTGGCCCACCTCCATATATATATATATTATATGTATATATATCATTTATATATATGTTATTATTATTATTGTTATTATTTTGTTGTTTAAAGGTCTAGCGTCTAGAGGGTTTGGACGCTCTAGATGGTGTGGATTTAATCCACACCACATGAGGGTAGGCCCCACCGTCCTAGCCCCTAGACAGTGTGGTTCTAATGCATATATCATGGTGGGTCCACACATGTGGCCCACATTGGCTTCGGGTCAAACTGATATTTGTGTTTTCCTTCAATCAGGCACGTCCAAAGGGACTGCCATGTGGACCCACTCGGTGGATGGCATGGATGAAATACTTACTTCATGGTGGGCCACACACACATACACACACCATCCATACAAGAGAGAGAGAGAGAGAGGAAGACAGAGAGAGAGAGAGAGAAATAGGGGATGGAGGGACCCTTCCACTGTGGGCCTCTCTATTATACAATGCATATATCAAGTGAGTCCCACAACAAGTGGGCCCTTAGAATTTGAAATTTAACGGTGGATCACCCACATATCGGCCTTCTTCCTTAGTTCCTTGGACTCCTAGGCTCCTTATCTTTAATCTTGATGGAGGTTGATGAAGAATGAAGGGTTGAGATGGGAGATGAGAGAGTGGGAAAGTGGGCCACACTTGTTTTTGGGAGAGAGCTTGGACGTTGGGTGTTTACTCTTGGGGTTGGAGAGTGAAGATAAAAATGAGAGAGAGAGAGAGAGGGAGAGAGAGAAATGATGGATGGAGTGGTTGTTGTGAGGGATGGGAATGGGAAAGTATGGGTTGGGTTGAAATTTGTGTAAAAGTGGAATGGGTGGGGAGAGAGAGAGAGTTGACTTGGGAAAAAAAAGGTAATGGTTGCTTGCACTTGTGGTAAGGTGAGGTGGCATTGGGTATGGAGAGTATATTTGAATTGATTAATGGGACATGCTGTAGAGATTCTCTCAGAATTCACAACGTGCGGTGTTTCTTCGGAATGAACGCGGGCCCACATCTCCTGGCCTGGGTATTGCATCGGCACGCGAGATGCGGTGTTGGAACCACTGCGATGGCGCAGTCACTAGGGTACAAGTTTCAGGTCTGACCAACTCCAGTTTGCAGGACTCGACTTAGGATCAAGGGCAAATGTCAGATATAGGTCGAGGGTTACCGGAATTCGACCGGGAGGATCGTAGAAGCCTGCGGAACGGTACAGTCTAAGATACGGGCCTTACAGTTCTCCCCTCCTAATAAAAATTTCATCCTTGAAATTTACTAACTTCACAAATAGACATAACTCATAAAAGAAGGGAAATTGTTTCACTATGAAAAATCAAAAACATAACATACGACTGCAGTCAAACAACAAGAAGACGAGGATAACACTCGTGAATCTCAGCCTCTTGCTTCCAGGAAGTCTCTTCCATGAGCAATCTAGCAAGACGATGAAGGGGCTAAGTGCACGAATCATTGATGACTCTTCCTAATGCCTGAAGATCCTGTTGCTTTTACTGCCACTGCTGGGGTCTTGGCAGCAGATACTGTCGTCACTGCTACTGCTGCTGAGGACAGGGGCACTCACTCCTACGATGCCCTATCCCACCTCATCCAAAGCAAGTACCTATGAACTGACACAGAGGAGGTGCTGGAGGTACTACTGGTGCCCTTGGCTGTGGCTGCTGCTACGATTGGGGATAATCCGACCTATGGTGTCCTATCCCATCGTATCCATAACAGGCACCAAAAAGTTGCCTCAGAGGTGGTGCCGAAGGTCCTGCTGGTGCTCTGGCAGCTTGGTAGGTTGTGCGTCTCCATTGCTGTTGACGCTGTCGGGAGCTACCGAAGGGCGCCTGCCTCTTCCGTCCTTCTCTCTGAAAAAATGGCGATTATCGCTTCCAATATTAGCTGCACCTAGTCTGTACTAACGGACAATGTCAGTGCTATGCTAGACTCGAACGGGGGTGCAAAAGTCTCATGTGGGGGAACATAAATCTCAGGCGGGGAAGCGGAAGTCGTTGGGGTTACTTACTTGGGTGCCATATCCTACATGAACAAGGGCCTATTACCTTTGAGTACTCTCGAATGCATACACGATGGGGAGCTATATCAGGAAGTTTCTAAGTTATTCGAACTCGGGGATCTAATCATTCTAAGTTCTCAACAATCATAGAGTATAGGGTAGCGATCAGCAGATATGTGATGTTATTCTCAGGTATTCCCAAGTTATGATCTGATACCAACTTCTGTCACGCCCCAAACTTGAAAACCAGGCTCACAAAATTTTCGATCACCGAATCCTGTGCCGACAACCTCCGTAATACCCCATTCTCAGTTCCCAGCATTCATACGCTAGATTCCGATCCTGAGATCCTACAAGGAGGATTTTTCAATGTACATTTTACTCGTAAGAAGCATAATCACAAGTATACCCAAATCACAAAGTCAACATCATCACCACATATCCACTAGTATAATTATTTGAGTACAGTGCTGAAAGGAAAATACATATATCAAAAATTAAAGCTCTAAAAGTCAGCTGCACACTCCAAGCTCGATGCTACTGCAACCTAATGCCACCTGCATGCATTTATCGTGCATAAGCTTATAGAAAGCTTAGAGGGTGGTGTAAGTGTGTGCATAAGGTAAGTGCTAAGTATTCAATACAATGCCATAATCATACAATATCCAAATTACTGGCAAGATCATGAATCATACAATATCAGAATAAGCGGAAACACTTCAAGTCTATAAATCATTCAATATCAGAATACGCAATACAGATCGGCTATGCAAATGATGAGTTATAGAGAGACAAATATCAGATGCCGAGGATACAATGCAATATGTAAATCCTGTTAGTCCGTTTAGGCCATATAAGTGAGAAACATAGCAACACAAAATGCCATATGCCTACGGATTTAATGCAATATACGATGCGAATGAAATGACCAAGCTAGAGTGTGAAGTTGGGATGATAGTACATAGTATTGCAGGCTATGGGGTCCACCACAAGGGACTTCTATCTAAACCAGTCTCATACATAAATATAGATAGTCAGACTCAATGTGGTAAACTCATGATCTCGAGTTAGTCGCGCGCCCCAACAGAAATCCTAGCCATACGGAAGGTACACCTAACAAATAGTTGTGCACTACTAGCCCAAGTGGATAGTGAATGAATGAATGAATGAGTATGCAACTCTTGTTCAATAAGTCCACATAATAATACCGTATATCTCTGGGATCATCACCGGGGTCTGGTACACTCTACGCCAGCTTACCGCCCCATCAAGCGCATAACACAACTGGGTAAGTGGAAGAGACCTCACTACCCGCCTACCAATATTGGCCCGGCTCGTCGATAGCGGACCCATTTATGAGCTGGTCTGATTCAGCCTAACATTGCCTACTCCCTTAGGTGGGTAAGGCCAAACCCCCTCCCAACCGACTAAGACACAGTGGGAGACGCGGCTTACTTATATGCGACCCTCATGCGCTATTATATCCACTCGGTCTAGACGTTGGGGCGTCCTCCGGTACCAAGAGGGTTTAGGGATTTTCACACATGGCCATCAATGGCAGCTTGTTTGCACTAGTGGGCCACTCCACTGATCAAGCTTATATTTATATTCTTCCTTCAATCAGGCCCGTCCAAACAGATTGCCATGTGGGCCCACTCGGTGGACGACATGGATGAAATACTTACTTCATGCTGGGCCACACACACACACACACCATCCATACAAGAGAGAGAGAGAGAGGAAGAGAGAGAGAGTGAGAAAAACAGGGGATGAAGGGACCCGGCCACTATGGGCCTCTCTCTTATACAATGCATATATCAAGTGGGTCCCATAATAAGTGGGCCCTTAAAATTTGAAATTTAACGGTGGATCACCCACCTATCTACCTTCTTCCTTAGCTTCTTGGACTCCTAAGCTCTTTATCTTCAATCTTGATAGAGGTTGATGAAGAATGAAGGGTTGAGATGGGAGATGAGAGAGTGGGAAAGTGGGCCACACTTGTTTTTGGGAGAGAGCTTAGACGTTGGGTGTTTGCTCTTGGGGTTGGAGAGTGAAGATAGAAATGAGAGAGGGAGAGAGAGAAATGATGGAAGAAAAGGGATGAATGGAGTGGTTGTTGTAAGGGATGGGAATGGGAAAGTATGGGTTAGGTTGAAATTTGTGTAAAGGTGGAATGGGTGGGGGAGAGAGAGAGAGTTGACTTGGGAAAAAAAGGTAATGGTTGCTTGTACTTGTGGTAGGGTGAGGTGGCATTGGGTATGGTGGGTGTACTTGACTTGATTGATAAGACATGTTGTAGAGATTCTCTCAAAATTTGCAATGCACAACGTTTCTTCGGAACGAACGCAGGCCCACATCTCCTAGCCTGGGTAATCCATCAGCTCACGAGATGCGACGTTGGAACCAGGGTGACGGTGCGGTTGCTAGGGTACAAGTTTCGGGTCAAGCTAACTCCGGATTGCAGGACTAGGCTTAGGATCACATGCAAACCTCAGATAGAGGTCGAGAGTTGGTAGAATTCGACCGAGAGGACCGTGGAAGCCCATGGAATGGTACGGTGTAAGATGCGTAACTTATAGAGGATCAGTCTATTGAATAACATATATGCAAGGTTGGGTAGTTGAAAGGGCCAAGCTATATGCCCTAGAGGGGGGGTGAATAGGGCAATGCCAAATAAAACTTAAAACAGCGGAATAATAAAAGATATAAATAACAATGCTGAAATAATAACAATCTCAAAGCATATGAAATATGAGAATGATACTAAATCAGTTCTAAGGACAACCTTACACCAAAAACCAATGGCTTATGGTAGGACAACCTTATTTCTAGAATGATTTAGAAAACACAAATGATATGGAGAATAAATCAAGAATAACTTAAAGAAATAAATCCTAAGTTATTACACCATTCAACCACACTTGCTTGAAATGAAAATTACAACATTCATCCACAAAAGTAATTCACAATACTGAAGGAATAAATGAATAAAGAAATCAAGCACATCCACAACACAACGATATATAGTGGTTCGCCTGTGTGTTCACCAACCGTTAATATGACCACACAGAATGCTACTCCACTCCTAATATTCTCACACAGGGGATATTAGCATGCACTATCAAAATAGATTTTCACAGGTTCACCCAAAACCTTCACAATTGTGTCTTTTTATCTCGGGCTTACACAATCCAAAAACCCCCACAATCTCAGTTTTCTGGCTCTCCTCAGATAACCAAAACAATGAGATTTTTCTGGCAAATCTCAAACAAAACCAGAGAAAGTAAATTAAAAAGTAAAATACCTAGATCTCCTTTTGAAGTAGCCCAGTAGAACCAATCGGAGTAGATGAATGATATGTCGTTCAATGTCCAATACTCACATAAAGAATGTTTCTAAGTCTAATTGATTTTAGATTAAATCAAGAAGAGCAAGGTCTATTTGATTTTGATCCCAGAAGAAGGAATATCACAAATTCCTCTTTTCTAAATAAGATTGGAATATGGATCAAAATCACAATAGAAAAATGCTAACAAAAGGAATATTAAATATGCACACTAGCTTAAAAAATAATCACTACATATCTCAGAGTATAGCCTTAAATCGCTTGAATTGAATGGAATGGAATGGAATAAACTCTGAAATTCATGCACTATTTATAGCCTCAAAAATCCCATCTTCGACTGGTCTTAGAATCCTAGGACTGGTCGTAGCGTCAAAGATTTTAAAAGATTTCCACGGGATTAGATTTACTATACTCACGACTGGTCTTAGGTAGTCTACGACCAGTCGTGGACCACCTACGACTGGTCGTGAGACACCTATGACCGGTCGTGATACTCAAGATAAGTCGCTGGAGTTCGAGTCGTAGAACTACGACTGGTCGAAGGATGAGTCGTAGGACTTCTCAGGACTAGTCGAAGCAAGTCCAGGGCTAGTCGAAGGACAACCAGGAAAATTCGAAAATCTGTAACAACCTAGGACTGGTCCTGAGAAACCTAAGACTGGTCGAAGCAAAGCTAGGACTAGTCTTAAGATTTCTAGGACTGGTCTTAGAACAGTCACACCAAGTAAATTAAAATATTCGGATTATGTATCTAGAATGACCTATCATATAGACCAACCTAAGGTCAATCTAAGGTCAAACAAACCTTGAGTGAGATGGACATTGAAGTCTTGAAGGTCTGTATTCTCAGATGATCTTGAAGTAGAAGCTTGAGTCGAGTTGATGGTCTTTCTCGAGCTTGGTACATTCTTGACTTGTCTTGATGAAGTCTTCTAATCTTGAACTTGATAGAAACAAACTTGGAGTCTTCTATTGTTGTAGACTTCATTCATGACATGTCTTGCTAGCATTCTTCATTTATGATCTTGTCTTAAAAACATTCTTCATTCATGATCTTGTCTTGAAAACATTCTTCATTCATGATCTTGTCTTGAAGCAATGTGTAGTCACAAACAAGAAACACAAGAAGTACAAGACATATAGGTTTTGGCACTACAAAATTTGACAACCAAAGAGATATGAAATCATAGCACTAACAATCTCCCCCTTTGTCAAATTTGTGACAAAAACACATTTATAAATATAAGAGTAAAATGAAGAAAGAATCATGAGCCATCAGAGTGAGAAAAAGAAATACTCTACTCCCCCTAAGTGAGTAGAAACAATCAACCATTTTCAAGTAATCACTTTCTCCCTTTCTCCCATTCTCCCCCTTTCCATACTACTCCCCCTTTTTGTCACAAAATGACAAGGGAAGGCCAAAGGAGAGAAGAGAACACCATATGAAGAGTCAAGATTTAATTATCAAATTAGTAGAACACTTCAATGTCATCAATCCAAACCATACAACCAAAGTCATCAAACGTAATAATAATACAGAATCCATCATATTCAAACCAAAAAAAAAATTTTAAAAAAAATTCCACCTAATCAAATCCAGATGAAGGAGCAAGGATGGTTGGATCAATCTAATGTAAACCCCTATTAATGCGACGAAGATATTTTCGCATATATTTAAATTGCATATCATGGGCTACACTCAGGTTATCAACCTTCTCCTCCAATGCACTTAGACGTGCATCATAACCAGAAGATGGATCGTAATCAGAATCATTTTGGGAGTCAGTTTCAATTTCTTCAAATATATCATCCATATTTATATCAGCCTATGGAGGAAGATCAGCAGCTTCTCCTTCATTTCCAGCTTCAGCACCTTCACCACCACCTTCATAGAATTGACCAGGAAGCAAATCCAACTTTATCTTATTTAAATTAGTATTATTGAATAAAAGATGATGAATTGGTGCCTCATTCTCAGGTAAAGCAACGAGCATATTTGTGGCTAAACAAGTCATAAGATAACCAAATGGAATATCACTATGACCCGGATGAAGACGAAACTGAATGATAAAATGACATATCAAAGAAGGTAAACAGACAACCATGCCGGACACAACAGAGTGCAATACCCGAACCATGAAGGCAGTTAACTCGGTTTTATTGCCTGACCGAGGATACACGTTTGAAGTGAAGATCCAGTGCAAAACTCTGTATCTGGGTAATAAAAATTTTGAAGGGAGCACATTTCCTTTGTGTGTCCAATGCACTTCCATATTGCATAAATCTCTTGTCAACATTATTTTTTCCGATTCTGATGGTTTGTCATATAATGTGTGAATCGGAATACCTTCATCTTTGACAGGTATATCCATAATACCTGATATCAAATGTCGATCTATCAAAAATTTTCATTCTCTAGTAGCAATTGAGAACGTTAAATTATCAAGGGAAAAATCAGAGATACATGCAACCATAGATTGTGCAATGGACTGGTATGCAGGCCCACCCCAAAAAAAAATATTAGTCCACCAATGATTCAAGGAGAGGTGTAATCTCAAATTGTTCAATGTGATGAGACTTACAGGGGCGCTCAACGATAACTTTACTTACGTAACTCCCGTACATCATTGGGATCATCTTCGGGTGACCGAAGGTGCTGTCTTGTTATAGATGTAGATCTAGATGAAGATGGACCACGGGATGTTTTCTTTTTCCCTCTAACATCCATTTTCAACAAGATTTACCAAGGACGAAGCACAAAGAACACTAGAAGTGGTGGGTTTCTCTAGATCAGATTTTTAGAGAGGAAACCCTAAATAATCAACGAAAGACGAGATCTAGCTTATGGAATAAACAAATCAAAGCATAGAAAGCATAAATCTTCAATAAAAATGAAGAAAAACGACTTATCTAGAAGAAAATCACGAACTCTCAAGACTGGTCGAGCCACGACTCGTCGAAGGAATAAGAGGAAATGAAGAACAAAGAGATTTTCCCCAAATTATATGATGCTCACGATCTCTACGACCGGTCGAGTGCAGTCCACGATCGGTCGAGTCAGGACCGGTCATGTATGGCAAAGGCCGGTCGAGCATCGACAAAAATAAATATTTTTATGCAGAAATTAAAATTTATTCACATAAAAATTTAAAATATAGTACACTATGATACATGTAGATAAGTATATTCAATTTAAAATGCACATACCAAGATCAAATTTCATTTTAGTAAACCTGCTTTTGTCGAGCGGTTTAGTAAATATATCAGCAAGTTGGACATTAGTTGGAATATATTCCAAAGAGATAGCTTTTTCTTCAACTAATTCACGAATGTAATGATACCTAATGTCAATATGCTTAGTACGCGAATGCTGAATTGAATTTTTGGAAATATTGGTAGCACTGGAATTATCACAATGTAAGATCATTGAATCTTGATTAATTCCATAATCGCTTAACATGTGTTTCATCCATACGAGTTGTGTACATGCATATCCTGCTGCGATATACTCAGCCTCAGCAGTGGAAAGCGATATTGAACTTTGCTTCTTGCTAAACCAAGAAACCAAACAATTTCCAATGTAAAAACAACCACCACTGGTTGATTTTCTATCATCAATATTACCAGCCCAATCAGCATCAGAATACCCAGCTAATTTAACATTAGTATCAAAAGGATACCAAAGACCCAAATTAGTTGTACTTGTGACATATCTAATAATCCGTTTGACAGCAGTAAGATGTGAATCTTTAGGATTAGACTGATATCTCGCACAAATACCAACGCTAAAAGCGATATCAGGTCTACTAGCAGTTAGATATAATAAACTACCAATCATACTACGATATAGCTTAGGATCTATGTCTTTACATGTAGAGTCTTTTGAGAGTCTCAAAGTTGTACTCATAGGAGTATCAAATTTTTTACCATTTTCAAATCCAAACCTTTTAACCAAGTTTGTAGCATACTTGGTTTGAGAAATGAAGATTCCATCAGGTTGTTGTTTTACTTGTAACCCTAGGAAGTAATTTAGTTCACCAACCATGCTCATTTCGAATCTTGATTTCATCAACTCTGCAAACTCAATAGACATGTTAGAACAAGTTGATCCATAAATAATATCGTCTACATAGATTTGAACCATTAAAATCTCATTATTATGTTTCTTAACAAATAGCGTCTTATCGACACTTCCCACTTGAAAACTATGACTTAGTAAGAATTTAGTCAATTTTTCATACCATGCCCTGGGTGCTTGTTTCAGACCATAGAGAGCCTTTTTTAGACGAAATACATGATCAGAAAGCTTGGGGTCTTCAAACCCTGAGGGTTGTTCTACATAAACTTCTTCATGTAAATCGCCATTTAAGAAGGCACTCTTTACATCCATCTGATAAATTTTAAACATTCTAAAGCAAGCGATGGAAATAAAAAGTCTGATAGATTCAAGGCGAGCGACTGGAGCAAAGGTTTCATCGTAATCGATGCCTTCAATCTGAGTGTACCCTTGTACAACCAGTCTAGCCTTGTTTCGTATAACATTTCCAAGTTCATCAGACTTGTTTTTAAAGATCCATTTTGTTCCAATAATGTGTTTATTTTTCGGTCTAGGAACAAGATACCAGACATCATTACGAACAAATTGATTAAGTTCATCCTGTATAGCTACTATCCAATTTTCGTCAGAAACAACTTCTTTTACATTGACCGGTTCTATTTGGGATGTAAAACATACATAGTTGCATATGTTTTCAAGTTGTTTGCGTGTACGAACTCCAGTGATAGGATTTCCAAGGATTTGATTAGTTGGATGATCTTTGACAGTCCTAGGTTCAGATTGAGATGAAGAGGTATCTTGATTTTCAATTTCATCATCATCTGAACTCGGAGCAGGTGTATTCAAATGATCATCAATGACCACATTGATGGACTCCTGAATCACACCTGTTCTTTTATTTAGAACCCTATAGGCTCGACTGTTTAAGGAATATCCAAGGAAAATACATTCATCACTCTTCGTATCAAATTTTCTCAAATTTTCACGATCTCGTAAAATGTAACACTTATTGCCAAAAATTCGAAAGTATTTGACAGTAGGTTTCTTTTCGAACCATAACTCATAAGCAGTCTTATTTTCAGATTTACTAGTGTAAACATGATTAATAATGTAGCAAGCAGTATTAATTGCTTCGGCCCAAAGATTTTAGAGCTTCATACT
Organism: Magnolia changhungtana; assembly: GCA_030180095.1. Classification (NCBI taxonomy): domain Eukaryota; kingdom Viridiplantae; phylum Streptophyta; class Magnoliopsida; order Magnoliales; family Magnoliaceae; genus Magnolia; species Magnolia changhungtana. Next base: position 872,429 of record JASAUF010000344.1, on the reverse strand, counting down.
ATTTAACATGACATTAGCCATATCCTGAAGCACTCTATTTTTTCTCTCAACTATACCATTTTGTTGAGGAGTTTTGGGCGCAGAGAATTCATGTGATATTCCCTGATCACTACAGAATTTCTCAAAACTACTATTTTCGAATTCAGAACCATGATCACTACGGATCTTATAAACTTGAGAACCTTTTTCATTTTAGATTTGTTTGATGATCTTCTTTACCTCATCTAGGGTTTCAGATTTGTCTTTTAAGAACAATACCTAAGTGAATCTAGTAAAGTCATCTACGATAACCAAGATGTATTTTTTGCCACCTCGACTCTCTGTTCTAGTTGGTCCAATGAGATCCATGTGGAGAAGCTCGAGAGTTCTGGATGTGGTATTGGAGTTCACTTTCTTGTGAGAGCTCCTAATCTGTTTGCCCAACTGGCATTCACCACATATTTTTTCTACTTTTTGTAATTTGGGTAGACCTCTTATAAGTTCTCTTCTGCTCAATCTAAACAAGTTCCGGTAGTGTACATGTCCAAGGCGTTTATGCCATAATTCAATCTCATCAGTATGGACCATGTAACACGATTGAGTAGATGAGCTTGCATTACTAACGATGTAGCAGTTTTCAGAAGTTCTACCAGTTAATATAACAGAACCTTCTTTATTAACAATCTCACAACCTTGATTAGAAAACTTTACATTATGATTGTTGTCGCATATCTGAGATATACTCAGTAGGTTGTGTTTCAAGCCCTCAACATATAATACATTTTTAAATAAGGGAAGGTTATAAAGCTGAACCGTACCTTGGCCAATGATTTTGCAATTGCTTCCATCACCAAAAGTGACTGACCCATCAGTCCTATCTTCAAGATCGGTGAATAAAGCTTTGTCGCCTGTCATATGTCTGGAGCATCCACTGTCAAGGTACCACTTTGAATGGCTTGTCACTTTGAAAGCAGTGTGGGCAACCAAGCAGTCAACTTTAGGAACCCATTTCAGTACTGTTTTGGGTTTAGGAGTGTAGTTGAACTTTTTCTGTCTATTGTTATATGAATGACCTATAGAGTTAAGTTTTAATAGCTCCTTGAGAAGATCAATAATCTTTTCAACCAGAGGATTTTGGTTTTGAAGATTGAAGTTGGCATGACTATTTTTAGATTTTTGAAAGGTCCTTGAATTTTTTGAAAAACCTTGATAAGTATACTTTACGTTTGAGTTCGAAGACTCTCCTTTCACAAACTTAGGAGCAGTATTATTTTGTTTAGGAGAAGTATTCTTATCATAGCCCAACCCGGATCTATCGCCACATTTTCTCGATCCGGATAATAATTTTTCCAATTTAGGATCACCTTGGGCATATCTCCAAGTGTCTTTTAAACTCAAAAAAGAAGCCACTTCATTTTTGAGTTTCTCGTTCTCGGTTTTCTAATCATCAACTTGGGAGGTTTTGATTTTTAAATCACATTTGGTCTTTTCAAAAAAATCAAAAATATGAGATTTTTCTAAAACAAGAGACTCATAATCTTCTTTAAGTTTAGAAAAGTTTTCCTTTTGTAATTTAAGCTTGACAGCAATTTTATAACTCTCCTTATAAAGGGCATTGTATGCATCCTGAAGATCATCTTCATTGTCACAATCACTATTCAGATACTCTTCGCTAGTTACTTCATCATAATCTGAAAAAGTGACTTTGGCTAGAGTCATAAGGGCTTTAACATCATCTCCCGACTCATTTTCAGAATCTTCTAATTTCGAAGAGGATTCCGAATCAGATGATTCATCCCAAGTAGCCAACATACTCTTCCTTTTTGATTTGTCCTTTTTAGGACATTTGTTAGCCAAGTACCCATACTCTTGACAGTTGTAACATTGACTATCGTTCAAAGATTTTCGATCTCTAGGTTTAGATTGTCTCTTATCGTTTGATTTTTGAAAATCTCCTCTTTTCTTATTTTTCAAAATTTTATAAAACCTTTTTACAAAAAGTGCCATATCATCTTCGGAATTTTCAAAGTCTGAAGTGCTCTCTTGTGGAATATTTTTAGATGACTTGAGAGCAATTGATTTTCCTTTTGGAGCTTTAAAGTTCAATTCATAGGTTTGTAAAGAACCAACTAGTTCCTCAACCCTCATGTTATCCGTATCAAGAAGTTCCTGAATCGCGGTTACTTTTGAATTGAACCGTTCAGGAAGTGAGCGTAGTATCTTTGCACATACTTTACTTTCTGGGATTCTATCACCAAGACCCCACATTGAGTTTACAATGTCATTCAATCTAGTGTAGAAGTCCATAAACATTTCATTCTCCTCCATATGAATTTCTTCAAATTTAGTTGTGAGGAGTTGGACTTTAGATTTCTTGACAATTGATGTACCCTCGTGTGTCATTTCTAAAAGATCCCATGCATGTTTAGCATTTTCACATGAGATGATTCTTTTGAATTCATCTGGTGACAATGCATAAGTAATTGCATTTAGTGCTTTTGCATTGGCACTACTCTCACTTTTCTGAAGTGTGGTCCAAAGAACATAAGATATTACTTTCATTGATTTTGAACCATCTTCATCAGTTACTTCAGTGATAGGTAGTTTCCATCCATTTACTGTGGCCAGCCACACACCTTCATCCATGGATTTGAGAAAGATTCTCATCCTTGCTTTCCAATAGGCATTGTTTGTGCCATTAAAGGGTGGTGGCCTAGTGACAGATAGGCTTTCAAAATTTGACATCTTAATATAGCTTAGATCGTTAGCTCAGGAAATAAATCCAATAAATAAGCAATAAGCACGAGCTATTAGGCTCTGATACCACTTGAAAGGGCCAAGCTATATGCCCTAGAGGGGGGTGAATAGGGCAATGCCAAATAAAACTTAAAACAGTGGAATAATAAAAGATATAAATAACAATGCTGAAATAATAACAATCTCAAAGCATATGAAATATGAGAATGATACTAAATCAGTTCTAAGGACAACCTTACACCAAAAACCAATGGCTTATGGTAGGACAACCTTATTTCTAGAACGATCTAGAAAACACAAATGATATGGAGAATAAATCAAGAATAACTTAAAGAAATAAATCCTAAGTTATTACACCATTCAACCACACTTGCTTGAAATGAAAATTACAACATTCATCCATAAAAGAAATTCACAATACTGAAGGAATAAATGAATAAAGAAATCAAGCACATCCACAACACAATGAAATATAGTGGTTCGCCTGTGTTCACCAACTGTTAGCCAACAGCCACACAGAATGCTACTCCACTCCTAATATCCTCACACAGGGAATATTAGCATGCACTATCAAAATAGGTTTTCACAGGTTCACCCAAAACTTTCACAATTGTGTCTTTTTATCTCGAGCTTACACAATCCAAAAACCCCCACAATCTCAGTTTTCTAGCTCTCCTCAGATAACCAAAACAATGAGATTTTTCTGGCAAATCTCAAACAAAACCAGAGAAAGTAAATTACAAAGTAAAATACCTGGATCTCCTTTTGAAGTAGGCCAGTAGAACCAATCGGAGTAGATGAATGATACGTCGTTCAATGTCCAATACTCACATAAAGAATGATTCTAAGTCTAATTAATTTTAGATTAAATCAAGAAGAGCAAGGTCTATTTGATTTTAATCCCAGAAGAAGGAATATTACAAATTCCTCTTTCTAAATAAGATTGGAATATGGATCAAAATCACAATAGAAAAATATTAACAAAAGGAATATTAAATATGCACAATAGCTTAAAAAATAATCACTACTTATCTCAGAGTATAGCCTTAAATCGCTTGAATTGAATGGAATGGAATGGAATAAACTCTGAAATTCGTGCACTATTTATAGCCTCAAAAATCCCATCTTCGACTGGTCTTAGAATCCTAGGACTGGTCGTAGCGTCAAAGATTTTGAAAGATTTCCGCGGGATTAGATTTGTTATACTCACGACTGGTCTTAGGTAGTCTACGACCGGTCGTGGACCACCTACGACTGGTCGTGAGACACCTACGACCGGTCGTGATACTCGAGATAAGTCGCTGGAGTTCGAGTCGTAGAACTACGACTGGTCGAAGGATGAGTCGTAGGACTTCTCAGGACTGGTCGAAGCAAGTCCAGAACTAGTCGAAGGACAACCAGGAAAATTCAAAAATCTGTAACAACCTAGGACTGGTCCTGAGAAACCTAAGTCTGATCGAAGCAAAGCTAGGACTGGTCTTAAGATTTCTAGGACTGGTCTTAGAACAGTCACACCAAGTAAATTTAAATATTCGGATTATGTATCCAGAATGACCTATCATATAGAACAACCTAAGGTCAATCTATGGTCAAACAAACCTTGAGTGAGATGGACATTGAAGTCTTGAAGGTCTGTATTCTTAGATGATCTTGAAGTAGAAGCTTGAGTCGAGTTGATGGTCTTTCTCGAGCTTGGTACATTCTTGACTTGTCTTGATGAAGTCTTCTAATCTTGAACTTGATAGAAACAAACTTGGAGTCTTCTATTGTTGTAGACTTCATTCATGACATGTCTTGCAAGCATTCTTCATTTATGATCTTGTCTTGCAAACATTCTTCATTCGTGATCTTGTCTTGAAAACATTCTTCATTCATGATCTTGTCTTGAAGCAGTGTGTAGTCACAAACAAGAAACACAAGAAGTACAAGACATATAGGTTTTGGCACTACAAAATTTGACAACCAAAGGGATATAAAATCATAGCACTAACAGTAGTCGCTGCAAATCCTGCCTGTTGTCTCTGGGGTGGTCTTTATTACTGTTGAGAGTGATCTCGACTTTGCGGTGGTTGTTGCTGTTGTCATTGTTGAGGCTGATACTACTGAGTCTGTTGTTGAGGATGGTATTGTTAAGTCTAATGTTGTTTAAAAGGTCTGTGTTGGGGGGTGACCATGAGGCTGCTGCCTGAAAGAAGACCTATCCTTCTGCTCTACATAAACATCTGGCGGATTGGGGCAAGACCTAACCTGATGGCCTACTCAACCGCACCTAAAACATGTCCCTTGAAATGCTAATCACTGCAAATCTTGCTGGGGTTCTCGAATGGTTGGTCCTTGCTTAGCAAGCCTTTTCGATGGAAGAAACTGCTGGGTTGGGCCTCCCTTCCTAGTGGGGGTGGCTAATAGTGAAGTGTGAACTAATAGTGGGGTGTACTAACCAGCTAACAAATAAATATACATACATACATACATACATACATACATACATACATATATATATATATATGAAAAGGTTCTATGCGATCCAGCACATGGGGACTTCCCATGAGGTCGAGCTGCGTGGGCTCAGCGTGATGCGTGTTGATACCTACCCCATCAGTTAGATAGTTGTGTGGGCCCAGCGTGATGCGTGTCGAACATCTACCCCATCATTTAGATGCACCATTCCATGGTGGCCTAGAGCTTAAAAATCAAGTCAATTAGGGACTTGTGTCAGCTACACCACATACAAAGGTTGAGAGGGGTCACCCTTCATTAAAACATGCATAATCATTTGTTGGGTCCACTGAGAACTGGTTCACAAATCCAGCCCATCCATTATGTGTGTCCCACTTGGTTAAGGGGTCGGATCAAGTTTCAAATGCATCCAAATTTTAGGTGGGTCCCTAACAAGTGCCTTTATATGTTCTAGCATGTCTTCACATGATTTTAGGTGGTGTGGGCCACATGAGTTTCGTGTATGGCTTATTTTTGAGATATCCCAATTTTTAAAGGGAGCCCATCAAATGCACGGTGTTGATGGTCGCCATACATCACAGTGGGACCTATGGTGAGACCCACAGTCCCTGCCTCATTTAAAGCAGCAGGGATAATTCTTTGCTGTTGTATTATTATTATTATTATTATTATTATTTCTTTTTTAATTTTTCATAGGTGGGGCCCACATGAGGACGATCTAGTCCTTTTGCTGCGTTCCTGGGCTCATGACAGGTTTAACAAGTCCAATATTCGATATATTTAGTGTATAGAAACACCACAGTGGGTCCTAACAGTTTTTCAATAGTAAAACCCATTGTTACCACTATTTTCATTAGCGTGGACCATCAGAGATTTGGATTGGCTTCATTTTTCGGTTCAAGGCCTAAAATGATATGAGAAATCAGATGGACGGTGTGGATCAGATACATAATCATGGTGGGGCCTGTTGTGGTCCCACAGCCCCTCCCCTTATGGCATGCAGTAGGTAGCAACATAGTAGCAACGTCTGCTCTTTTTTCTTTTTTTTTTTTAATGTGTGTGTGTGTGTATATTTATGCACATGTGTGAGAGTGTGTGAGAGAGTGAGGGTCTGGTTAGAGGGGTCCATAATCTATATGGTTAGATTGTGTATAAACATTACAATGGCTCATAGTGGGGCCATGTCTTGCTAACCAAGCTAATATTTATGTTTTCTCTTCATCCACATCCTTATGACCATATACACTTGTATGATGGTTAATATACATGTAACGTCTAAGAAAAATCTGTACAAAGACCCGAGCACCTCCTCAAGTAGAAATTCCTAAGGACCGAGTTCTGTAGAAATTAGACGAAAATTAATTAAGTACTAAACTAAATAATCGATGGAATTAGCTCAAACCACTATCTTTACAAATGGCAAGACCCAAAACCGTTAAAATCCCTAACTCAACATTGCTTAAAAACCTAGGAGAAATCTCAAAACCCAGTTGCTCTCGGGAGCACATTGAAACTCCGTATCGGACTTGGACCGCGCGTCGAAAGTCTAATTACTATGAATTATAAGGTTATGACCACCTTATTGGGCTTGACAACCATCACAGGAATCGATCCCAAATAGTATCCAAAAACACACAACTTGAACCTTGAGTGAAGTGCGTGAGAAACGCGAATATCTGTAGAAAATAAACCAAAACTCAAGTGAATTGGGCCGTTCGCTTGCGGGCGAAATTGAAGGTTTCAGACCGTCATTTTCTGACCAAACTATACCCTTGGATCAAGGAAATTTCCCTGCACATATCCATATACTTGTGGCCCTGATTGAGTGACGACGACCGTTGAACAGATATAGGTCCGTCACAGTTGATCGACCTATCCAAATGTGCTGAAATCACATCCTAGCCTAGATCCATTGCCAGGGGACTTACCCTACGTCGTAGACGAGTAATGGACCTCCATATGAGCTCTGTTTGCTCGAAACAGTCACCCTTTGGCTATAACCCAAGTATTCCATGGCCCTGGGGCCATTGACATCACTTATGAGCCTATATAAGGCCTTTAAACTACCTCACTCCCATTCCAAACGAATTTCTCTTATGTGTTTGTTGAAATGTTTAAATGAAACTACAATTATGATTTCTTCTTGGTATGACTATTAATGTAGAATACATGTTTGTTGTATGTATAACAACTCCTTTGTGCAAGGATTTGCCATAATATATGCTATAAATAATTTAGTTCATGTAGGAAGTAATGTGTAGTCTAAGTGTTTGATAAAATGTTTGAATGAGAAATTGTTTGATGAATCGCATTTAATAAGGGTATTGAGATAGGATTCTTAACTACCTTATCAACATGTATAGTTTCCTTCATATAATCTAAATTGCTACTATGTGATTCATGGATGAAATGCATATGTATAACACATTCTCAATGTGTTTGTTAAAATGCTCAAATGGGATTTATATTTGAATTGTTTGTAAAATGTTGTCTTGGTTATCACATGTGAATACCTATTGTATTTGAGTATGATTGTGACTAATACATAGTCCAGGCAATCGGTAGCGGTTTTCGATTGAGTGGCCGAACTAGTCTCGCTACCTTGGATAAGTTCGACGAATCCGAGTCGTGTGGTGATTGTCGACAGTGGTTAGGCACGTGGAGTGCTTATCGCTCTATGTCGATTAATTCAGCATGCGCTCGTACTAATCGAACTCGTCAATTAACCCAATTAGCTTATTGTGTGTTTACCATGTATGGATGTTACTGCTTGAATCTAAGGTACCACTTACCAATGTAAAACTTGTTTCAACCTTGGTACCACGATCTGCTAAGACTCATGAGCCGGCCATGGTAGAATGGGACACCGTGTCGAGATGTCGGCCTACGTTCAGGTGACGAGCCTCCCGTAGTGACCTCGAGTATAATTAATTGAACTTACTTATCCACTGCTTCCATTAGGGGTGATGCCCTACAACTTGCCTATCGTATGTGATTAACTAGGATTGATGACCCTAGATGGATCTTCGTTTGGGGTAAACTATGTAAAGGTAGCTTCCCGAATCTGCTGTATAAATAAGCCTAATTAAGAACTTGGCTAACACGAACATGCATTGCATTACATGTGCTTTAGCGAGGAAGCGCATGTTTAGGGAGTTTGCCATGCACGACCGTGAGATGAAGTCACTGAAGGAGTGCAGGAGAGGGCATGCATCATTATAGCATACCATTCCTACATTAATAAGAGTACTTAGGATATGATTGTTGTACTACTTTATCATTACTGCTTGACTGAATTGATAACATGTTAACCTTTGCTTTATAGTACCACTGAGTTGATACTCACTCCCACTCTGGGACGGTGTTTTAAAACACCAACATTATGGCGAGGTTTATGCGACAGAGCTTTGCTTCTTTGACGAGGAGGAGTTCTCCTATGTGCAGCTCTCTGGAGGGTCTGTGTAGACCTAGAGTTGTGTTGCCGGGATTACAGGGTTATGGATTAGTTGGACATTACACTTGATATTTTATAAATTTTGGAACAATACATGTATATATTCAGCCTGGTAATATACTCATACTATGGGGATTGAGAAACACTTACATACTTTCTATAACTATCTCAGTCTTCCGCTTGCTTAATTTAATTACTTCTGGAGTATGATATGCTGTTTTGGTGTAATCCCACTCATGTTTACGGCACTAATATGGACAACATTTAAACATCATTATCTATGTTGCATAAGTGATGCGTTGGATCTCGGGAGTTGAGCTTTGCTCGACCCTCAGAATTCGGGGCGTTACAATATATCACGGTGGGCCACAGCTAGTGGGTCCAACACAAGCTTTAGATCAAGCTAATACTTGTTTCATTCCATCATCTATATGTGTGTAACCATATATCAAAATGGGCCCTACCATCATGGGTCATACATCATCATCATCACTTCAACATCACACTCCAAAGTAAATAAAACATTCTAAAGACAAGTGAGGGGGGGGGCTGCACTCACCTTGATGGACTAGAAGGATGGTTGAGATGGATGGAAGGAATGGGATTGATGGGATAGATTAGTTGAGACGGATGGAAGAGATGGGGTTGATGGCCCACCTAGATCACTCCACTCTCTCTCTCTCTTTCTCTCTCTCTCTCTCTCTCTCTCTCTCTCTTTCTAATGGTAGGAAATTGGTGAAAATGCTAAGGGATGGAGGAGTATATGTGGAGAAGTGGATGAAAATGTGGTTATGTTAGGTTAATGTGATTATAGTTAGCTTAGCCTAGGATTATGGGAATTTGGGCATGATTAAGAATTAATGGTGGATTAAAGGGGCATGGGATGGCATTGTGTGATGATGTCATGCATAGGGTATGGTATGGAGAAGAGTTAACTTTGGGGTGTACATGAATGAGGGATGGGTATAAGTGTGTGATATCACACGCATGGGTAGAGATTCTCTCACCCATGTGTGGTATGGTGCATGTGTGGGAGCATGTGTTATGCACATGTGTGGAATGCAATATATGGCGCCATGCGCACATGATAAACATGATACAACGATGATTCTTCGTAGCGTATCTCATTAATAGAGCGTCGTACAGATGTACAGGTAGTACCTCCATGATCGCAACGATGGGGTGGTCGATATGGAATAGGTTTCGAAGTCTTGGGGTTCCGGTCAGTCGGGTGTGTACTATGCACGACCGATCCAAGTCTGGCCAAGGGTGTCGATCATCGTGCACATAGGCATAAAAAATGGTACAGAATGGTCAGGGTGGTCATCATGCTATTGGTTTCAGTTATTTACGATCACATTATGAGGGGTGTACTATAAGGGGTTCTTTTGAGTATTTGAATTGTACATGCAGACATTACCGAGTTTTATTTCAAAATCTGAGTCTCATTTACTAACCAATCGGTCGTACTTATAGGCTGGATCGGGAATTACATTTAAGGCCTTATCATTAATACTACTTTCACTTTTTTGAGTTTCATTCCACAAGTAGAATGCAATTTCTCTCATAGACTTGGTTCCATCTTCGGCTACAACCTCAGTCATAGGTGGTTTCCATTTGGTTATAGTGGCTTGCCACACACTTTCATATAAGGATTTTAGAAAAATCCTCATTCTGGCTTTCAAGTATGTATAGTTAGAGCCATCAAAAGGTGGTGGCCTGGTAATAGACAAAATATCGAAATTTGACATGATAAAGCTCTAGATCTTTTAACTCAAGAAATTTAATATAAAAAAAAGGAACTTAGCTCTGATACCACTTAGAAAGGAGAGCTTAAACTGTCCCAAAGAGGAGGTGAATAGGACTATGCCAAATAATTAAGTGAAGTGCAGAAATAATAAATAAATCAGAGGTCTCGATTGCACTAGTATTGAAACAATGATTCAAACTGATTCGTAGGACAACCTTCACCCAAACAAGTATAGGTAGGACAACCTTATTTCACGAACCTTGTAAGAATCAAAATTTCAAACCAAACATGAGTCAATAAAATCTAAACTATTACAAGCATTCACCACTTTAACTTATACGGATTACAACCATTCATCACATAAACATTAAAGGCATTCACCACAACACAAAGAATTGTAGTGGTTTGGTGTGTCAATAACTATTCTCAAATAGCCACACCTACTCCACTCCCAATAATCACTCTCCACGTGATATTAGCTTTCATTATAAATAAGGCTTTCACAGGAACACCTTAAAACCTGATACAATTGTGATTTTAGATGGCTATCACAAACAAAAAAAACCTCACACTGAGATTTTCTAGCTATCTCAGGAAAACCAACAATGAGATTTTTTGGCTATCTCAATAAAATCAAAATATAAAAGAATTATATACTTATCTTCACCTTTGAAGATGTATCTATCGATGTGGTCATAAAACCACTTCTCTTGAATGTAGATTGTTCAATGTTCAATCATATAAACAAGGGTTCAAGGTTTTAGATTGATTTTAAATAGATTCAAACTAATGGCTACTTGTTTGAATTCCTTTAAGATCTCAAAAAGAAGAGTATTTACTCTCTTTATAAAATAAAATTAACAGAATAAGAGATCAAAGAATTAAACAAAAAGTTATTAAAAATATTTAATAAATATCGTGCAATAGCTTGAATATAACCGGGGCTTCTCTCTCTCTCTCTTGTAGAAAGATTTGATAAACTTGAATTGTATTTTCGGATTGAGAGAAAGCCTCAATTTATACGTAAAGAAGAAGTTGCTTCGACTCGTTTAAGACAATTTTCAACTCGTCTAAGAACTGAATTCCATTCTAACAAATATTCAAATTTAAGCAGGATAAGATATGACAAATCTTCGACTGGTCAAAGGCGCTGCTCGACTGGTTGAGGGCCCTGTTCGATTCATCGAGCATGGTCTTCGACTAGTCGAGGGTGCCGAAAATTCAAATTGATTCAGTTGTTGGACTTCGAGTTGAGCGACCCTCGACTGGTCGAAGGCCCACCTTCGACGAGTCGAGCAGCTTCCTCGATTGGTTGAAGGTGTAACAAAAAATATATTTTACTTTGATTTATACTAGGACTAGTCGAAAAATTCTTAGACTAGTCTAGCCACAACTTAGGTTAGTCAAACCTTAGCCAAATATAAGCATAAAAACTCATTTAAAGTAGATTTTGAAAGTATTTAAACATTGAAATAGCGGTGAAGACCGCTTGAGTTGAAGTCGAAATATGCCAATATCTCATAGAGGGGCGTGAATAGGATTTTTTAAAGATTTATGAGTTATATTAAAAATCTTATCAATCTAATCCTATCATGTATGCAATTTTCAGGATTACTCAAATGTAACTCTATTAGCTTCCAAGCCAGGTAGAAGATCCAATCACAAACTAATCAAGATATAGCAATATGTAACTTAGTCTATGTTGGATGTGACTATGTATGTGTGTGAGATGTGATCAGATATATGAATATGAATGCATTGTCATGAATCACACATATAGAAAAGCAATCACAAACACAATCATTTTATAGTGGTTCGACGATAAGTCTACTCCACTTCCGACTGCCGCACTCAACCCTTGAGTGTACCGAATTTCACTAAGGAGGTTTCCCAGGGTTCACCTCAAACCTAAGGTTTTAAATCAGGTTCACCTTCAACCTTTACACGGAGGTTTCTACTCGGTTCACCTCTAACCCTGGAGTTTTACTAGTTCACTCCTAACTAAATGTTTATGCTCTACATAGAGTAAGGGTCCACATAATGCACCCAAAGGTTTCTACTCAGTTCACCTCTAACCTTGGAGTTTTACTGGTTTACTCCTAACCAGATGTTTATGTTCTCCATAGAGCAAGGGTCCACACAACGCACTCACCACGTACACTCCTGCCGGAGGCCTCCTTGTGGACTTTAAAGGGTGAGAACCACTTAAGACCCAATCCTAAAAAGGAATGATCGCAAGTGTTCTCTTGGACTCTAGATACTTACAGATAAGTTGATGAGTCCTGTTAAGCACAACGCCGAAGATCTCCTCATTCTTGTTGACGAAGAGTCTTCTGCTCTCTTGATCCGCAACACAAAAGATATACCAAGACTAGGCTTAGGGTTGGGTCAAGGTTTTGATGGAATCCTACTCTCTAAAGGTTTACCTATAAGGAAGGTATAACTGTTCCAATCTCATGCATTCAAGGCATCCCAGCATAATGATTTGCCAATCAGGTAGTAGCTAAAGGATCCTTGAATGCGAAAGTTCATTCCCCACTCTATTGAATATCGATGGTGAGGGTGGATTGGAGGATGAACTCCTTCGAAAAAAAGGGCTTAGGGTATAAGATGTAAGTTGAAACACACAAAAGCTCTCTCTATTCTCTCTTACAGCAACAAAAGCAAGTCCTCTATATATAGGCAAAAAGTTCCAACGGATATAAAACAGTAATATTTATGATAGAGTTCGATATCATCGAGCATATACTCTCGATAACATCGATGGTCTGCTCGATGACTCGGACTCGATGTCATACGCTTTTGAAACTTCTTGTCAATAGGTCGATGAATCGAAGCTATTATCGATGTCATCGGATTTCGAACTCCGATTCCATCGATGACAGGTTCGATTAATCGACACATGAAAAATGAGAGAGACTTGACTTTGAGATATTTCAGGTTTTCATGAATGATCGGGGGAACCGTCGAGATCATCGGAATTTGAATGTCGATGATATCGAGATCAGAGTCGATGCATCGATAAATCCAGCAGATTTGTCGTTAAGCCTGCTGGACTATTTGTGTCCTTGTTCGATGCAATCGACCTGGTGCCGATATCATCGATATTTGAATATCGATTCTATCGAAGGGCCCCCGATCATAGTTAAAAATAACCTGAGATATCTGCTGTAAGAAATGTGCGCCACTATCGATGTCATCGATGGACCTCCAATCTTATCGATATTTTAATTCAGATCATATCGGACGGTCATCGATATATAGAAGGAATTTGAGATTTTCATTAAAAAATAGGGGCGCTAAAAAACTGTCTGTCGTTCTTATTGAGCCACTTTCGATGGACTTGAGATTTGAATATCAATGATATCGATAGGTGTATCGATACATCAATAATTCGTCTAGATATGTTATAAAGTTGCTGGACATATTTGTACTTATATCGATGATATCGATATGTGTATCGATATATCGATAAATTGGTCCAAATGAATATTTAGTTGCTGGACACTTTTGGTCCTCTTATCGATAATATCGTTAAGGTATCGAGGACATCGATAGAACAGGTTGATCATATCGAGGGTGTTTTGATGAGATCGACAAGGCGAGAAAAGCATATAAATTTTCCTATTTTGAAAAAGTTTTCTCACCTCAAAAACCCTAAGATGTCTATCTTGTTTTTAGGGTTTTAATCACCTGGTGTTTTGGGACATGGGATGTGAGGCTATAATTTACCTATTACGAGCTTCCACACATCCAGTTGAGGCAGACGCTTGAGATAATCTTCTTATCAAGTTCTGTAGCTAGTCTGACTTACCATTCACGTAACTTGACAAACCAGGGCTCTAGCAGGTGCACTTTCAATCTCTCCCTTTGTCAATTACATGACAAAATATCCAAAACACCCTAGAACACTTCTCGACACACCCTAAATTTTGTGTACATGCTTTTACATAATTTTACAATTTTTCTACCCCATGTACACATTCTAGAAGTATTTGCTCCCCCTTACTTCAAAACTCCCCCTTTCTTGGTGCAGCTGCTCCCCCTCACACCTACAACAACATTAGATATACAATTTTCTACTCGGGGTGTTTTGAACTGTTCTCCCCCTTTTTGTCAGTCACTGGCAAAGGTATAACAAGTGATATTGACTGAAGAGTAAATTGCATGGGAGAACCAATAAGCATAAGCAGATGAATTTGATGTATAAGAGTTGGTGCATTTTAGTCAAACATCAATCTCGGAAATCATGAATGCATATTAGATAAGATATAACAGTTATAGAGCAGTGAAAAATATTCATTTAAGGCATCTCATGCATTCTATAACTTGATAAGTTAGGGGAAAATTAACACACATATGGCAATAAAAGATATGAATTTTGTGCAGCCATAAAAGAACCAAAACTGCCTTAAGTAGCAGTAAATTCCAAACCAAAAAAAATGTTCAGTCCTATCCAAAAAAATATATACTGCTACACATAGCAGTAACCAAAAAGTGTCAAGCCCGCATATGGGCACCCAACAACATCCATCAACATAAGCCCAGCCTTGGGCATATACAACCAAAAAAAAATCACATCTAGAAGGCTGGCATGCACACCAAAGAAAGCGAAGAACATCCAAAAAGATACTGATGTTCAAATGCGAAATAAGAGTAAGGTGTGTATGATAACATGTATGAACCGGCCTTACGGAGCAGAGTGAGATGACATCGTGTCGTCTCATCGGCACGTCATCAAATCCACCAGCTGTTGCACTGACTGCTGCACTTTGTGGACGACTCGATCCAAGACAGTCAACTGCTCCCATACAGAATGAATATCTCTCCGTATTGCCCCGATTCTGTCCAGTTTGAACCTTTTGCCATGCCCGACTGATGATGTGACGGAGCTGGGTCAAGTCCAGGAGGTGCATCTTCACCCATTGCAGCTTCTTCCATATGATCCCCACCTTCTCCTTCAGCTTCTTCCACTTGGATTTCTTCCTCCGGGTTCTCCTTGTATTCGTGAAACTCCAAGTCCATTCTCCGAATATTTCTTTTATTGAAAACTTGGAGCAGGAATAATGAATCAGTAGTTGATGGAAACCCAATTTTGTCGCATAGCATGTTAATAATCCAGGGGTATGGCAGATGGAGATCTCTATATGTGTGAATGACATTTACCAACTGGGAGACAATGATAGATGGCAAGCAGATCCTTGAACCTTTGGCAACAGCCCGGTGAGATCAGATCTGTTGGTACTTCGGAGATAGATGTTAGTAGCGAAGATACCATGCAGGATTCGAAATATGGGATCCATATACCTGGCTTTTAATGCATTCCCTTGATGCCAGGGGATGTCCCTACCATTGCACAGATACTTCGTAACCCTGGATCGAATGTCCATGTCATCTAAATACATCTCCGGGATACCTTCTAGGACCATGTTGAGTCCAATAGTTTCAACTACTGTAGCCGGTGTGATAATCACATCATCACCACCCAAAGATACCATGAATGAAGGAGGGTCAGCCATTGGTGAATGACATGCAACAAGGAAGTTGCGTGTTTTCTCAAGTTGGCATGACCCACTAAAGTTCAGAACAGGCAGGCAATCTATTGTGGCAAACAGGGGTTCCAATTTGTATGGTTTGAGGCATTCCCTGTCAACCCTTCTTTCTTGAATAAGCTTCCTGCCCGTGCATTTGGGTGTTCGTGAACTCACTCCAGTTGGAGGAGGTGGTGCCAGCGATTTGGTTTGGGACCCACCTCGTAAAGTTTGTGATCTTTATCGAGTGGGGATCCCTCTTTCCGGGGCCCTCGATCTTTCTCTAAATGTGAGGACTTTTTTTCGGGTAGCTCTTGAAGACTCCCCCTGATCGGATACAACCCCTTTGTCCTTTCCCATATGTCAGATAGAAAGTCGAGCGATTTGGGAAAGACGACAAAAATAAAAGATAAACGACAAAAACCTAAAAGAGGATGGACTCTTGACGTGTTAGAAGGGTATTACCCGATTTGTGGAATGATGTGAGTAGTCCGACGTGGCTTTCAGTAGTTTGGTCAAGAGAATCGAGCAGAGAAGACGACTGCAAACCCTTGAAAAAATAAATCCCCTTTTTCACTTTGCCAACTTTTATCGGGCACCATCTGTCAATATGATCGACCATTGTTTCGATGATATCGAAAGATTACTTATCGATTTG
Organism: Magnolia changhungtana; assembly: GCA_030180095.1. NCBI lineage: Eukaryota > Viridiplantae > Streptophyta > Magnoliopsida > Magnoliales > Magnoliaceae > Magnolia > Magnolia changhungtana. The sequence continues at coordinate 855,843 of JASAUF010000344.1, read as the reverse complement.
ATCGAGTCTGTCTCCGATATCATTATTGGATTCTTCTAAATCAAACAGGAGTATATGATTTTCATTTTGAAGAAGCATATTTTTATCTTTTAATTGCTCAACCTGGTTGTTTAGTTTTTCAGACTCGTTTTTAAGAAGAGTATTGACTTGTTCGAGTCTATCATTATCTGAGTGATATTGCTGTAGATCATTGATTAAATGTGTATTGATATCTAGAGTTTTATCCAATTCTTTTTGCAGCATTTCCTTTTTGTTCTCAGATATACCAAGTCTTTTGAGGATATTGATGCTATGAATATAAAGTTGATTATAGGCATCTTGTAGTTTATCCTCTTCGATTTCTTCTTCTTATTTTTCTCTAGTTTCCTCATTGTCAAATGAAAATGATTTAGTGGCTAGCTGTTCTTTCTCATTCTTAGATTCAGTGGAGATGGTCGAAGCAGTGGAGACCATGAGTATTTTCAATGATTTCTGATCTCTGTCACTTTCTGAGTCACTAAATTCAGAATTTGACTCCTCAGTATCATTCCACGTGGCAGCGATAGCCTTGCCCTTGGTTTTTCTATTTGGGTATTCGGTAGATAAGTGTCCATACTCGTGACAGGTGAACATTGTGGTTCTTTGGTTCTTTTACCAAATTTGCCCACAAGAGGTTTGTTGTTCACCTTTCTTCCTTTAGAAGGATGGCCACGATTCTTCTGAAAGAATCTTCTAAATTTTTGTGCCAGAAAAGCCACTTCCTCATCATTATCCTCTCTTTCACCTACACTGTCCTCATGAATTGTTTTCTTTGAAGTTTTTAGAACAGTATTTTTGGATTTTTGGGATTGAGTGAAGTGTAGTTCAAAATTTTGTAGGGAACCTACCAGTTCTTCTACTTTCATCTCGTCTATATTCATACACTCCTCAATTGTTGTTACTTTGGGATTAAACCGCTCCGTTAGAGATCTCAAGATTTTCCTACAGATTTTAGGTACCGGAACTTTCTCTCCCAATCCACCCATGGAGTTGTAAATAATATTTAGCTTTGTAAAGAACTCCATAAATGTCTCATGCTCTTCCATTATGAGATTTTCGAACTGTGAAGTCAAGAGTTGTAGTTTGGATCGCTTCACAGTACTTATGCTTTCATGGGTTGTTTCCAGGAGGTCTCATGCTTCTTTAGATGTCCCACACATGCTTATTTGATTAAAGATATCTTGGGACACGACATAGTAGAGAGCATTCATAGCCTTGGCTTCAGATGTTTTCCTTTCTTTGTCGAATGCTGTCCACTTTTCTTTGGGTTTGGGCTTTGAGATTGTTGTGCCACTATCAAGTACAATTTGTTCAGTTGGTGGCACATATCTACTTTCAACTATATCCCAAACGTTATGATCCAAAGATCTCAGAAAGTAGTGCATCCTAGCCTTCTAGTATGCATAATTTGAGCCATCAAATATTGGAGGCCTGATGACTGATGAGCCCTCTCCTTTGTCCATATTCTCAACTTCAGTCAAGATCACTCTCTAGGCGGTGAAGCCCTTAAAGAGAGACCCGCTCCGATACTAATTAAAATAACGGTGAAGACCGCTTGAGTTGAAGTTGGAATATGCCAATATCTCCTAGAAGGGGGTGAATAGGACTTTTTAAAGATTTATGAGTTATATTAAAAATTCTATCACTCTAATCCTATTATGTATGCGATTTTAGGATTACTCAAATGTATATCTACTAGCTTCCAAGCCAGGTAGAGGATTCAATCACAAACTAATCAAGATATAGCAATATGCAACTTAGTCTATGTTGGATGTGACTGTGTATGTGTGTGAGATGTGATCAGATATATGAATATGAATGCATTGTTATGAATCACACATATAGAAAAGCAATCACAAACACAATAATTTTATAGTGGTTTGACGATAAGTCTACTCCACTCCCAGCTGCCACATTCAACCCTCGAGTGTACCGAATTTTACTAAGGAGGTTTCCCAAGGTTCACCTCAAACCTAAGGTTTTAAATCAGGTTCACCTTCAACCTTTACACGGAGGTTTCTACTCGGTTTACCTCTAACCCTGGAGTTTTACTTGTTCACTTGTCATGTCCCAAACTCAGAAACCGGGCTCACAAAATTCTCGATCACCGAATCCAGCGCCGACAGCCTCCGTAGTACCCCATTATCGGCTCCCAGTGCCCATACGTCAGATTCCGATCCTGGGATCCTACAAGGAAGATTTTCAGTATGATTTTTTTTTATATAATGAAGCATAATCATAAGCATACCCAAATCATAAAGGCAACATCATAATCACATATGCACTAATATAATCATTTGAATACAATGCTGAAAGGGAAATACATATATCGAAATCAAAGTTCCAGAGAACAGCTGCACGCTCCAAGCTCAACACTGCTGCAACCTAACGCCACCTGCATGCTTCTATCGTGCATAAGATTATAAAAGCTTAAGGGTGGTGAGAGTGTGTATAAGGTAAGTGCCAAGTATACCATAAAGCCCATAAATTATACATCATCAGAATAAGCAGAAATACTAACAAGATCATTGTAACGCCCTGAAAATGGAGGGTCGAGCATAAACTCAACTCCCAAGTTTCAACGCATCACTTATGCAACATAAAGAATGATAATTGAATGTTGTTTCGTATTAGTGCATCAAAGATGAATGAGATTAAGCCAAAACAACATATCATACCCCAGAGATAGTTAAATTATGCAAGCGGAAGACTGTGATAGATATATAAACTATATAAACTATGGCGAGTCTCTAGAGTGTGATAATGTCACCAGGTTAATTAATTACAAGTACAATTCCAAAATATACCAAATTGTGTAAGATCATCTAGTTGACATCCCTGTAACCCTGTCGATCAAGACACGGCTCACATGAAGCCGCCAGAATACAACATATATGAACAAGCATCATCGTCATCACAAAGGTCCGGCTCCACCTCATAAGCAACACCAACACTTGAAACTCAAACAAGGTCTGGTTGGTGTGTACAACACTGTCCTGTAATGTAGGAGTGAGTGATCAACTCAGTGGAACAATAAAGCATAGGTTAACATGTTATCAATTCAGTCAAGCAGTAATGATAAAGAAGTACAATCAAACAATCCTAATTACTCTTGTTAATGCAAGTATGAAATGCAGTCTTGATGCATGCCCTCATCAACATACTCCCTCGTGTGACACCATCTTACGTCCGCAGCATGCTTTCATCCCTCAGTGCTCCACATCTTCCAGGCACATGCAGTGCGATATGAACATGATTACCGAGTTGTTATTAGTCCTTTTCATACAGTAGGATTGGAAAACTAAGGTACCTCCCTTATATCATTCCCAAACAATGATCCATTCTAGGGTCGTCAGTCCTAGATAATCTCATATGATGGTGCAATTCTAGGTCGCTGCAAAGGGCTGCCAGGGCTGTTACACGCACTCATTGCACCGCTCCCCCATCACCTTATCAATGCAGGCCTAGTTTATACTCTATTACTATGGGAAGACTCGTTGCCTCACCCCATATTTAGAGTATGCTTGAGGTCACTACACTGGGCACGGTCAGGGCTGTCAGGGCTGTTACATGCACTAGTTACACCACTCCCCCATCACCCATCAAAACAGTGTAGGCCGACAGCTCGAATACAGTGTCCCATACCACTGTATTAGGCTCACGAGTCTGGGTTACTCATTGGTCACTACGGGGAGGCACATCGCCCCAGCGTAGGCCGACAGCTCGACCACGGTGTCCCATACCACCATGCTCGGCTCATGAGTCTTAGCGGATCGAGGTACCAAGGTTAACGGGGTTGCACTGGTAAGTTTGGTACCTTAGGTTCAAGCAATGACATCTAAACATGGTGAACATACATCAGGTCAATCGGGTAACTTGACAAGCTCGACTGGTACGAGCGTACGCTGAAGTAACCGACAAGGTACCGCTGTCGACAACCATCGTACGACTCGGATTCATCGAATGTGTCTTGTGTGGCGAAATGAGCTCAGCCACACAATCAAGGCCTGTTACCGATTGCCTGGACTATACAATAGCCCCAATCACATTTAGTTACAGCAAAATATCCTAAAAGATAGATAAAGCAGTTATGAATCAAGATTTCAGCTCATACAATCAAATATCCAATATTGTCCGCTTAGGGATGCCAGGGCTGTTGCACGCACTCGTTACACCACTCCCCCATCACCCTTCATGGACCTTATGGAATACAATTTAAACATGGATTTATACATATGCATTACATAGAGAAACGGACATTATAATAGATGGTACATGGAGGAAAACATACACATAGTTAAAGGAGTTAAGAATCATATCTCAACACCCTTATACATTACAATTTACTAACTACTACTCATTCAGACATTCCAACCAACATTTTAGATTACATACATCAACATACCTGACGTATGTTAATCACATAGGTATTAGGCCAAATCCTTTCACTAGGGAGCTACCCCATGGATTACACTCGTGCACCCATGACGGATAATCATGGCAAACATGAATCCAAGTTCCATGTTCATTTGAACATTTTCACAAATACTTGGGCTACACAATTTAACATATATAGCGTATCTTGGCCATGGGGTGATTTAGGGCAAATCCTTTTGTAACGCCCTAAAAATTGGGGGTCGAGCAAAGCTCAGCTCCCGAGTTCTAACGCATCACTTATGCAACATAAATAATGATGATTATGATGAGAGCATTGAAACATGAATGAGATTATACCAAAACAGCATATCATACTCCAGAGATAGTTAAATTGCAAGCAGAAGACTGTGATAGATGTATAAAATTGTAACGACCTGGAAAATTCCGTACATTGGGTCGAGTACCACCTCGACCAGAAATCACATAGGATTAAATCCTTTAGAAATTTAACAAAGTTAACTAAGTACTAAACTCAATTAAATATGAAATCCGTTAGGATCGCTTTAAATACGATCTGCAAGACCCAAACCTTGCAGAATCCTTGACGCTAGGTTACCCTAAAGTTTAGAACCGAACTCATTCCCCGTCTGCTCTCGGGAATGAAACGAAACTTCGTATTAGGTCTAGATCGCACCTCGGGATTCCGATTAACCCGAAGTTAAGGAACTAGGACCGCCCCACTGGACTTAACAATCATCTCAAAAATCGGCCTTATCCGACATTCCACGGCCATTCGTTTCGAATCGGAGCGAGGAAGTGTGAAAAACACTATTCACAAGCCGAAATAAATATCTGGAATAGTGATCTGGCATCGTTCGTTGACGCGTCAGTATTAAGCAACCTGACCGTCAGAATCAGACCAAATTACACCCTCGGATTAAGAAAAATTTCAGGAACATTTACATGTACTTGGAATTTCTGATCGTGGCCCACTGACCGTCGAACTGAAAGTGGTCCGCCACGTGCGATCTGCGTATCCGAATGAGTCAAAAACGTAATCCCACGTAGATCCATTGGTGGTGAGCTTAAGTCTGACGTTTGGTTCAAAGGGGCCACCAGACTACCCTTTTGAGCCGGAAAAGCGGCGAAAAACCTATATAGGCAGTACCCTATGAACATAAGTCTGTTTTCGTAATGTTTGAGGCTATAAAAGGGGCTTAGAGCAGCCCCTCTCACAGCCATACGAATTTTGGTGGAAACCCTAGAGAGAGAGAGAAAAGAGAGAGAAGGACTTGGAAATCGTTGCCGATCTTCCTCCACTTGCACTGGATTGCTACACGGCCTACACCGCCTTATTCTCGGCGTTTTCCCGGTGTTTTCCGCCTCATTTGAAGGTAAGAAAACCTAACCCTAGGTCTGATTTGATGTGGAATTGAGGTAGGGTGTATACCGACTAACCGATTCCGCTCTTTAGGCTAGAAATCGGCCGTAGACGGAAGATCCATCACCCTTGCTGATTTATTCCGTTTCCAAAGGCAAAGGTGAGGACTTAAGTGTATAAGTTAAGGTTTTCAACGCTTTCAATGTCAGATAATGGTAGATTCATGATCTGCTTGCAATTGCACATGTACAAAGTGCTTTCCGTTTCCTGTTTTGATTAGCGGTGTGAAATATGGAATTTCACATATTCTAGGTGTACGTAGAAATACCGTATACGTATTTTTTTTGGATAATTGCTTGACATGTTTATTTAATGTTTAATTATATAACATATGAATAAAATACTAGTTTGGCGAAAGAGATCGCCAAAATATATGTTCCTTTGTAAATGTGCCGTATGTTGAAAATACGTATTGTAGAAATACCGTATATGTATTTCTTTTGGAATAATGTTTGACATATGTATTTAATGTATGATTATACAATACATGATTAAAATACTAGCTCGGCGAAAGGAATCGCCGAAACCGATGTTCCTTTGTAAACACTATGTATGTCGAAATTGGGTATACGTGAAAGTACCCTATACGTATAAAATTTGCTGATGTGTTTGCTATGTTTATTTGCTGTATGAATAGGATGTATATGTATAAAATACTAGCTCGGTAAAGGGACAACCCTAGTACACCCTTCTCTAGCATACGTCATGTATGTTGACGTAGTGTATTCCAAGTGTTGGTGAAATCACTTGCGAGTGTAAGTGTTTAAGTGTTAGAACCTTAGTTAGGTGCTGAGATGGGATTCTCCGCTACCTTAGAGTCACATATGACACTCTCCACGTGGTTGTTCACTCTAACCACTCATCTATGAACTCTAAGTAATTGTATCCCTATGTGTTTAGTGCTTTATAACATGTCTTACAACATGCTTTACAACATGCCTTATAACATGCTATACTTCATGCTTTATAATACATGCTCTACTTCATGCTTTACTTTATGTTCTACCACTGATTGAGTTTGGGACTATGCCTATAGTCCACACATTCGGTACTAGACTTCTTGTTGTGGCCGAGATTCATATCGCCACGATGGACGTGTCTGGCGAACCCGAGTCGTACTTCGGTTGGCGATAGTGGTTGGCCACACGGAGTGCTTTTGCGCTCCATATCGCTCAACTTGTGGTGCGCTCGAGCTAGTCAGGCTCGTCAAGCAAACCGATATGTGTATATGTATGTTCACCATGTTTGGTCGCTCTTTGCTTGAACCTAGGGTACCAAACTTACCAGTGGCGATCCCGTTAACCATGGTACCTCGATCCGCTAAGACGCATGAGCCGGACATGGTGGTATGGGACACCGTGGTCGAGCCGTCGGCCTATCTTTGGGGTCATGTGCCTCCCCGTAGTGACCATTGCGCAACCAACCTCGTGAGCCGATTATGGTGGTATGGGACACTATATTCGAGCTGTCGATATTTACGGCGAGAGCCGAGCACGGTGAGACCTGTGCTCGTGCTGACGGGCGACGAGTCCTCCGTAGTATCTTCGAGTACTCCAAGTGTCTGTGATTGGCGACGAGTCTTTCACAGTAACTAGAGTATGAGTTGAGCCAAGTACGGTGAGACCTGTACTTGAGCTGACGGCTAGTGATTGAGCCAGTACGGTGAGATATGTACCTGGTGACGGCCGAAATTGAGCCGCATACGGTGAGATCTGTATCCGCGCTGACGGGTGACGAGCCCTTTGCGATGCCTTCACTACGCTTCTCAAACCATAACATCGTATGAGATTAACTAGGATTGACGACCCTAGAATGGATCATGTTTGGGAATGATACAAGGGAGGTACCTTAGTTTCCCAATACTGCTGGTTGAAATGGATTAATAAAAACTTGGTAATCATGATCATCATGCACCGCATGTGCTTTGTAGATGTGGCGCACTAAGGGAGTAGCATTCGCGAACGTAAGATGATGTCGCTTGAGGGTGGTTTGGCAAGGGCATACAGCATCATGTCATATCATTTTTGCACTTAACAAGAGTAATTAGAAATGTTTGATTTGTACTGCGTTATCATTACTGCTTGATTGATTTGATAACATGTTAACCTATGCTTTATTGTTCCACTGAGTTAGCTACTCACTCCCACGTTACGGGATGGTGTTTGCAACACCCACCAGACTCTGTCACAGGTGTAGATGGCGCCTCTGTTCAGGAGCCGGAGCTAGACTATGAGGAGGATCAGGAGGAGTTCTCCTTTATGCAGTACTCTGACGGCTACGCTTAGGCCGTTTGCATCGCGGATTTGAGGGCCTCTTTGAGGATTGTATTTTGATTTTTTGACTTAGAGACAATACATGTATATTGGTACTCAGTTAGTACTCATACTCTGGAGTTCACAAAATTTTGATACTTTACATATCTTGAATATAAAATGTTAGTCTTCCGCTTGCCTTTATACAATTGAACTGGAGTATGAATTACTGTTTTGGTATAATCTCATTCATGTTTATTGCGCTAACTCAGACAACATTTAACCATCATTGTGTATGTTGCATAAGTGATGCGTTGGAACTCGGGAGTTGAGTTCATACTCGACCCCGATTTTCGTAGGCGTTACAAGTTGGTATCAGAGCATGATTTTGATTAAACCGGACCTGAGTTATGTCCCCACTACGTACGCTGACGCATTTCACTTAGGAGGGTGCGCAAAAATCTAGCAACAGTCCTAGGGTCTCCCGATTTCGCCGTTCGGCGAAGTTCGCTGCACACGGACAGTTTGATCGAGTGCGTACTCGATCCCGACCACACTTATGGATCCCAGGTCACTCCTAGACCGTCTATTGACGTGTCCAGGTCACAATTTACCAAAAATAAGTCGTTAAAAATCAGGAAAAACCAGCTTATGTCAGAACTTTGCCGGAACTGACCGTTTTGGCACAAAACTGAGTCCGTGGGCCCCCACGACTAATCCGTTAACATTTGGGACCAAGACAGGGTGCATTTGGCACCCTGGGAGTCTGACGAACAAAACCAGACAGCGGCGGCGCGGCTCCGGCCAAACCCGACCGCGGCGCCACCGCGGCACCGGCGGCGGACCGCGCCCCCGTTGACTTTCCGGTGGGTTTTAAAGCTTGGGAGTGGTCGGTTTGGTCCCCCCTACCCCATGGCACGTGCCATTTTGGCATTTGATTAGTATTTTAGGGGCTGAAGCACTCATCTCTCTCATTTCCCCTCTTTTCACCCACCACCACCTCCATTTTCGATTTTGCTGAAAACCCATCCCTCCAAACCTTCAATCCCTCCATTTTCTTCCATAACTCACACACCACTACCTCCTACAACAGCCCTAGCCTCTCCCTTTCCCCATTTCCACAAGTTGGAGCTCTCATAACCCTCCTTGGAGCTCAAAATTGGGTAATATTCTAACCCATCTCATTTCCTTCTTGTTTCTTCTTCATTTCCTACCTCTAGAGCTTATTCCACACCTGTTGGATTGTTGGTTGTGGAAGGTAAAAGAGGTCACCCTTTGTTTCCCATTTTGGAAAATTTCCATGGCTCTCCTTGGTGTGGTGGCCACCATTTTCTCCATTTCCTCCATCCTATCTTTCATGGGAAAGAGGAAAACCGCGGCCGATGACGCCGGCCCAAGTAGGCCACCGTTCCCGAAGAAAATTTGATGTTGGGGCCGGCACACAAGCACCGTGCGGGAGTTTAGGTCGAAGCGAGACCTGGATCCTGACCACCCCGCCAGGAATGCTTATCCAATAGGCATGGAATATGGGCGCTTCGCGGGCCGCAAGGTTGTGTTTGAAGCTCATGTGGATGAGAGGATGTTTGGTCTACACCCGATGATGGACCACTTGGTGGATATCGGGTGGAATCATATTTTTGAAGGCGAGTCCCCCGCATGTGAGCACACGGTTCGTGCCTTCTACGCTCACATCATAGACGCATCACTAGAGCCTCTTCAGTTTACTGTTTCTGTGAGGGGCATAAGGCGCACAATCACTGTGGATGAGGTGGTTCGAATCACGAAGATTCCGCTTGGTCAGGTGCATCCTAGTGATGACTTCTCTAGAACTGCGCGGGAAAGGGATCGCCGCACGCGATTTCTCTGTGGTCGCCGGGTTACTTGAAGCGAGGAAATTGTATTGCGGCGACAAAGATGTCTCGAAGACTTCCATTTGCTCCATCACATCTTCACATACAATGTATACCCACGGTGGGGTAACCGCACGAATGTACTAGGGTGATGGTGGACTTTCTGTACAAGATGGGACACTTTGGAAAACATATGCGCCCACATTCATCCTATCCCGGATAGTTAATGTTGTTCGTTACTGCCGGAACGATCTTTCGCTCCCATTTGGCCGACCGATCTGCGGGATGGCTCGTGATGTAGGCTACTGAGATTGAATATGGAGGATCTTGCACCGGTCCGAATCATAAATGAAGCGACACTCGGAATATGAAGATCGGCCCCCAACGGCGGCAAGCCCGACTCGACGAGTCGGAGATGAGTCGGATAGTGCCGGTGAGGAGAGTGTTGACCTCCAGTGACAAGGCGATGAGGAGCGCGGTGATGACATACGGGAGGAAGAACCGAGGCTCGGGACACGAGGAGAGTTCACCCCTGCGGCTCGGGAGCGGGGTGTGGATCGAGATGTATCGATGCGCGATTTGCCCGTTTTGAGGAGAGGCAAGCCGCCTGCTTGGCAAGAGGTTGGACAAGTTGGTGAGATTGGACAGTTCGGTGAGCTTGGTCAAGTTCGAACTAAACTTGAAGAGAATGAAGCCTACATGAAGAAGAATTTCAAGAAGATGTCCCGTACATTGAAGGCCATCTGTGTTGTGCGCGGATAAGAATGCTCCTCCTCCACCGCCTACTTCGGATGCTTAGTCATCCATATTGTTGTTTGTTGTGTTTGCTTTGGTTACCGCGATAGGCAGTTTGTGTTTTCGTACGGATGTTGCATTAGGTAGTAGCATGTTTAGGTGTTTGATGTGTGGATGTATTGGCTATAATGTTATTTCCGTCATGATTCATGTAAACTCTGTAGTCCATGTATTATGACAATTTTGAGTTAATGAAAAGCATATAGCCTCTTTTGTTTGATGATGTGTGGAATGCTAAAGCGCTTTATGATGTGTGTTATCTTTGTATCTCACCAATCTTTGTACCTGTGTTGTGTAGGGTATGCCGCGACAAGATATACGCGAGCACCGCACATCTTCGTCCCGACCGGCTCCATGGACCGGGCACCTTCTAGTAGTGGTGGTCCTGCGGACCGTGGGTTGGGTTCCGATCAGCCCCCTACGGTCCCGCCGGCGGGTTGCCACCATACACGCCCCCGGTCCGTGAGCAGTTCCGGCCATCATCGTCTGCGCAGTATGACTCCCAGGCTGCTCCGCCGACTGATAGGTTTGAGCAGCTGATGATGATGATGCATCAGCAGCAGATGCAGCAGCAGCAGATGCAGCAGCAGCAGCAGGAGATACAGCAGCAGCAGCATCAGCAGCTTATGGCCACTATCGCTGAGGCCTTGTCCCGTGGTGGTAGTGCGACTCCACCTGCGACATCTACACGTCCTGATGAGCATTCTGGGCCTCCTGCTCAGGTTGAGGATGTGCCTCTGCCCCCATCCGTCGCACCTCCTACTGGAGAGGTCGGTACACGCGGCCTACTCGAGCGATTCCAGCGCTTGAGGCCTCCCTCGTTTATGGGTTCTCACAGACCCGAGGAGGCGGAGTTCTGGTTAGACCGCATCTCCAAGATGCCTACGGATGCTTCACTGTTCGGAGGCAGAGCGGTGTGAGGCGGCCGCCTTCATGTTTGAGAGAGAGGCGAGCTTATGGTGGGACAGCGTGCTGCGCACTGTCGCAGTAGACTTCGTGTGGACCTGGGAGGCTTTCGAGTCTCGGTTCCACGAAAAGTACTACCCGCAGACTTATCGGCACGAGCGGGAGGAAGAGTTTTGCGCCTCAGGCAGGGAGGCATGACTATCACGAGTACGAGCACCGCTTCACCGAGTTGGGCCGCTTTGTCCCGACTATACTAGTGGACGAGCGATGCGGATGCGTCGATTTTCTTTGGGTTTGCGGCCGGAGATCGGTCGAGGATATCTTTGCCGCCACAAGTATTCCTACGTATGCGGCGTTGGTCCACATGTCTATGACGGCCGAGCGGGATGTGGACCGTCCGGCCGATCACGGGCACTATGGTTGCGAGACCGCGACGGGATGTACGAGAGCGGGCCTATTTTAGGCAAGAGGCCTCGGGCGATTCTCCCCCCGCAGGCCGCGGTGCCGGCTATTCCTATGAGACGCCCGTTGGTGACACGCACGTTTGCGGGAAACCCGGACACCCCGGCGAGAGCGCTTCTCGCGCATGAGAGCTAGCGGCTTTGCGCCACCACGAGATGGGTCGCTCTTATCCACAGGCCATATCGCTCCGCCGCTGCTGGACCGTTCTGCACATCCTTCATTCCGACCTCCCGTGCACCGTCCTTCGGGCCGCCACGGCGACCCTTGGCTCCACGGCCGAACCGCCGCAGCGGCGCTCGCGTTCATACTCTCGTGGCTGAGGCACACGAGACGTCGGTTCCAGGCTCCGACGGCTTTCGAGGGTACGGCTTTTATTCACGACACTCCCGTCTCTTTGTTGGTGGACACTGGGTCCACTACCTCTATTATTTCCTGTGGGGCGGTGAAACGCCTATCTTTGCATACGATTCCCACTAAGGGAATGAGACTCACTACGGCCTCACGGGACTGTTCGGATGTCACACGGTTATGTGAGGGTTGCTCGGTAGTTTTGGGTAGCAGCACAGTGCTCGTCGACCTCATTGTTGCTCCGCTGTGGCACTACGATGTTATCCTGGGTATGGATTGGCTCACCAGGATGAGGGCGGAGATAGATTGCGATACTCGGATCGTGACGGCCTATGGACCTGACGGTGCAGCTTTCACGTTCCCTGCAGGTCAGTTGGCCCTGTCGAGTTGATTGTTATCTTTGCTTTGCTTGTGCCGACCGATGGTCCGACAAGATAGTACGCCGGTGGTTCGAGACTTCGCAGCGTGTTTGAGACTATCCCGGGTTTACCTCCTCGGCGTGAGATTGATTTTACGATAGATCTTACGCCTAGTGCGACGCCCATCTCGTTGCCTACGTATCGTATGCCTCCATGTGAGATGGAGGAGCTGCGGACACAGATTGACGTGCTTGTAGAGAGAGGTTTTATTCGACCTAGTGTGTCTCCTTGGGGAGCACCTGTGTTGTTCGTGAAGAAGAAGGAGACGGGTCCCTACGGTTGTGTATTGATTACCGTAGGTTGAACCAGGTCACGGTGAAGAACAAGTATCCTTTGCCCAGGATTGACGATCTGTTCGATCAGTTGAGAGGGGCGAAGTATTTCTCGAAGATTGATCTCCAGTCAGGGTACCACCAGCTGCGCGTGAGAGAGGAGGACGTGCAGAAGACAGCCTTCAGGACGTGCTTTGGGCACTACGAGTTCTTAGTGATGTCGTTCGGTCCGACGAACGCACCGGCCCGTGTTCATGGATCTGATGAACCGGGTATTTCGGCCCTTCCTCTACCGATTCGTCATCGTCTTCATCGATGACATCTTGATATACTCCACGAGTCGAGAGGAGCACGAGGAGCACTTGCGAGCGGTATTGGAGACACTGAAGAAGAACCAGTTGTTTGCGCAATGCAAGAAGTGCGACTTCGCGGAGGAAGTCAAATTCTGGGACATGTAGTGTCCAAGGATGGGATAGCAGATGGACCTTGCTAAGGTAGGCTGCGGTTCGGGATTGGCGGCGGCACTGAATCGGTTCTTGAGGTGAGGAGTTTCCTTGGCTGGGCTGGGTACTACTGACGTTTTCATTCGGGATTTCTCGAAGATAGCCAGACCATTGTCTCACTCGGAAGGACTCGAAGTTCGCTGGAATGAGAAGGCGGAGGTAGCTTTTAAGGAGCCAAGGACAAGTTGACGTCCGCCCCTGTGCTAGTATTGCTGCAGCAAGGGGTGAAATACACGGTGTATCTTGACGCGTCTCGCGTTGGTTTGGGTTGTGTCTTGATGCGAAAAGATAGGGTGATATCGTATGCCTCGAGACAATTAAGGAAGCACGAGGAGAATTACCCTACACATGACTGGAGTTGGCGGTCATCATCTTTGCATTGAAGCTCTGGAGACATTACCTCTATGGTGAGGAGTTCGAGCTTTTCTGCGACCACAAGAGCCTTAAATACATATTCACGCAGCCGAGATTTGAATATGAGACAATACCGATGGATGGAGACCTTGAAGGACTTCAAGTTCGAGGTTTCCTACCATCCCGGCAAGGCGAACCTTGTGGCGACGCGTTGAGCCGCAAGAAGGCGATGCATTTGCGGCACCGCCGATGATAGCCGAGTGGGATATGGTAGAGTTTGTGCGGGACTTCGAGCGAGACTCACCGTCGAGGAGCCATTTGAGTGTGTTGCGCACATTCGGGTGCGGCCACTTATCGACGACAGATTGTTGAGGCCCGGGAGGGCGACATACGGCCGTCGAGCCGAGAGCAGGCTAGCGACGCCGTGGACTCCGAGTGGAGAGTTGGATCGATGGGGTTTACGGTTCCGTGGCCGCCTATGTGTTCCAGATGTGCCTGACTTGAGACGCGAGCTTCTCGAGTCTGCCCATAATTCGAAGTTTGCGATGCATCCTGGTAGCACGAAGATGTACCAGGATATGAGACGGACGTACTGGTGGGACAACATGAAGGCCCACATTGCTGAGTTTGTGTCTCGGTGTCTGACGTGCCAGCAGGTCAAGGCAGAACATCGCCGACCTCCTGGACTGCTTCAGCCCATGCCTATAGCGGAGTGGAAGTGGGACTTCATCTCCATGGACTTCATATCAGGGTTCCGAAGACGAGGAAGGGGCACGATTCCATTTGGGTGATTGTGGACCGGTTGACTAAATCGGCCCATTTCCTCCCTATCGAGTTACGAACTCCGCGAGCAGACGAGTGGGCTGGATTGTACATCGGGAGATCGTCCGTCCTGCACGGGTTCCTTTAGAGATTGTGTCGGACGAGAGACACGCGGTTCACATCCATCTTCCGGACTCGTATCCGGGAGGCGATGGGTGTGAAGTTGAAGTTCGATCTGCGTTTCATCCTCGGACCGATGGGCGGAGACGAGCGAGTGAATCGGATTCTGGAGGATATGTTGCGAGCGTGTGTGTTGGACTTCAAGGACGGTTGGGACGACCGTCTTCCGTACGCGAGTTCGCCTACAAATGCGGCTTCCCGGCGACGATTGGCATGGCGCCATATGAGGCTCTATATGGTCGACCTTGTAGAGCACCGCACTTGTTGGGCGAGGTTGGAGAGCGTAGCCCGATTGGCCGAGAGTTGGTTCGGGCGACTACGAGAGAAGGTAGACATTATCGGCGTCGATTACTCACGGCGCGGAGCGAGAGCGAAGAGTTACGCCGATACGAGGCGGCGACCGCCGGAGTTCGAGGTTGGTGATCATGTGTTCCTTCGGGTTTCCCCTATGAAGGAGTCCTTCGGTTTGGGAAGAAGGGGAAACTCACACCGAGGTTCATCGGTCCATTTCAGATACTGGATCGAGTGGGTGATGTGGCGTATCGTCTCGCCTTGCCTACACCACTTGCTTCCGTGCACAACGTATTTCATGTATCTATCTTGAAGAAGTACGTTCTGATCCTTCGCATATCATCGGATGGGAGCAGTACGGTTGAGCGAGGATGCTACATATGAGTTGCGCCCGACGCGCATCCTCCTTGTGAGAAGGAGCAGTCTGCGTAGCAAGGTCATCCCGCTTGTGAAGGTACTTTGGACACATCATTCTGAGGAGGAAGCTACCTGGGAGACTGAGGCCGAGGTCAGGAAGAACTACCCTCAGATTCTCGAGGAGTACGAACAGGTATAAATTTCGAGGACGAAATTTTTTTGTTTAAGGGGGGTAGATTGTAACGACCTGGAAAATTCCGTACATTGGGTCGAGTACCACCTCGACCAGAAATCACATAGGATTAAATCCTTTAGAAATTTAACAAAGTTAACTAAGTACTAAACTCAATTAAATATGAAATCCGTTAGGATCGCTTTAAATACGATCTGCAAGACCCAAACCTTGCAGAATCATTGACGCTAGGTTACCCTAAAGTTTAGAACCGAACTCATTCCCCGTCTGCTCTCTAGGAATGAAACGAAACTTCAGTATTAGGTCTAGATCGCACCTCGGGATTCCGATTAACCCGAAGTTAAGGAACTAGGACCGCCCCACTGGACTTAACAATCATCTCAAAAATCGGCCTTATCCGACATTCCACGGCCATTCGTTTCGAATCGGAGCGAGGAAGTGTGAAAACACTATTCACAAGCCGAAATAAATATCTGGAATAGTGATCGGCATCGTTCGTTGACGCGTCGGTATAAGCAACTGACCGTCGAATCAGACCAAATTACACCCTCGGATTAAGAAAAATTTCAGAACATTTACATGTACTTGGAATTTCTGATCGTGGCCCACTGACCGTCGAACTGAAAGTGGTCCGCCACGTGCGATCTGCGTATCCGAATGAGTCAAAAACGTAATCCCACGTAGATCCATTGGTGGTGAGCTTAAGTCTGACGTTTGGTTCAAAAGGGGCCACCAGAACTACCCTTTTGAGCCGGAAAAGCGGCGAAAAACCTATATAGGCAGTACCCTATGAACATAAGTCTGTTTTCGTAATGTTTGAGGCTATAAAAGGGGCTTAGAGCAGCCCCTCTCACAGCCATACGAATTTTGGTGGAAACCCTAGAGAGAGAGAGAGAAAAGAGAGAGAAGGACTTGGAAATCGTTGCCGATCTTCCTCCACTTGCACTGGATTGCTACACGGCCTACACCGCCTTATTCTCGGCGTTTTCCCGGTGTTTTCCGCCTCATTTGAAGGTAAGAAAACCTAACCCTAGGTCTGATTTGATGTGGAATTGAGGTAGGGTGTATCCGACTAACCGATTCCGCTCTTTAGGCTAGAAATCGGTAGTAGACGGAAGATCCATCACCCTTGCTGATTTATTCCGTTTCCAAAGGCAAAGGTGAGGACTTTAAGTGTATAAGTTAAGGTTTTCAACGCTTTCAATGTCAGATAATGGTAGATTCATGATCTGCTTGCAATTGCACATGTACAAAGTGCTTTCCGTTTCTGTTTTGATTAGCGGTGTGAAATATGGAATTTCACATATTCTAGGTGTACGTAGAAATACCGTATACGTATTTTTTTGGATAATTGCTTGACATGTTTATTTAATGTTTAATTATATAACATATGAATAAAATACTAGTTTGGCGAAAGAGATCGCCAAAATATATGTTCCTTTGTAAATGTGCCGTATGTTGAAAATACGTATTGTAGAAATACCGTATACGTATTTCTTTTGGAATAATGTTTGACATATGTATTTAATGTATGATTATACAATACATGATTAAAATACTAGCTCGGCGAAAGGAATCGCCGAAACCGATGTTCCTTTGTAAACACTATGTATGTCGAAATTGGGTATACGTGAAAGTACCCTATACGTATAAAATTTGCTGATGTGTTTGCTATGTTTATTTGTGTATGAATAGGATGTATATGTATAAAATACTAGCTCGGTAAAGGGACAACCCTAGTACACCCTTCTCTAGCATACGTCATGTATGTTGACGTAGTGTATTCCAAGTGTTGGTGAAATCACTTGCGAGTGTAAGTGTTTAAGTGTTAGAACCTTAGTTAGGTGCTGAGATGGGATTCTCCGCTACCTTAGAGTCACATATGACACTCTCCACGTGGTTGTTCACTCTAACCACTCATCTATGAACTCTAAGTAATTGTATCCCTATGTGTTTAGTGCTTTATAACATGTCTTACAACATGCTTTACAACATGCCTTATAACATGCTATACTTCATGCTTTATAATACATGCTCTACTTCATGCTTTACTTTATGTTCTACCACTGATTGAGTTTGGGACTATGCCTATAGTCCACACATTCGGTACTAGACTTACTGTTGTGGCCGAGATTCATATCGCCACGATGGACGTGTCTGGCGAACCCGAGTCGTACTTCGGTTGGCGATAGTGGTTGGCCACACGGAGTGCTTTTGCGCTCCATATCGCTCAACTTGTGGTGCGCTCGAGCTAGTCAGGCTCGTCAAGCAAACCGATATGTGTATATGTATGTTCACCATGTTTGGTCGCTCTTGCTTGAACCTGGGTACCAAACTTACCGGTGGCGATCCCGTTAACCATGGTACCTCGATCCGCTAAGACGCATGAGCCGGACATGGTGGTATGGGACACCGTGGTCGAGCCGTCGGCCTATGCCGGGGTCATGTGCCTCCCGTAGTGACCATTGCGCAACCAACCTCGTGAGCCGATTATGGTGGTATGGGACACTATATTCGAGTCGTCGATATTTACGGCGAGAGCCGAGCACGGTGAGACCATGTGCTCGTGCTTGACGGCGCGACGAGTCCTCCGTAGTATCTTCGAGTACTCCAAGTGTCGTGATTGGCGACGAGTCTTTCACGGAAACTAGAGTATGAGTTGAGCCAAGTACGGTGAGACCATACTTGAGTGACGGCTAGTGATTGAGCCAGTGCACGGTGAGATATGTACCGAGCCGACGGCCGACAATTGAGCCGCATACGGTGAGATCTGTATCCGCGCTGACGGGTGACGAGCCCTTTGCGATGCCTTCACTACGCTTCTCAAACCATAACATCGTATGAGATTAACTAGGATTGACGACCTAGAATGGATCATGTTTGGGAATGATACAAGGGAGGTACCTTAGTTTCCCAATACTCTTTGGTTGAAATGGATTAATAAAAACTTGGTAATCATGATCATCATGCACCGCATGTGCTTTGTAGATGTGGCGCACTAAGGGAGTAGCATTCGCGAACGTAAGATGATGTCGCTTGAGGGTGGTTTGGCAAGGGCATACAAAGATCATGTCATATCATTTTTGCACTTAACAAGAGTAATTAGAAATGTTTGATTTGTACCTTTGCGTTATCATTCTTGCTTGATTGATTTGATAACATGTTAACCTATGCTTTATTGTTCCACCGAGTTAGCTACTCACTCCCACGTTACGGGATGGTGTTTGCAACACCCACCGGACTGTCACGTGTAGATGGCGCCTGTTCGGGAGCCGGAGCTAGACTATGAGGAGGATCGGGAGGAGTTCTCCTTTATGCAAGACTGACGGCTACGCTTAGGCCTAGACGCATCGCGGATTTGAGGGCCTCTTTGAGGATTGTATTTTGATTTTTTGACTTAGAGACAATACATGTATATTGGTACTCAGTTAGTACTCATACTCTGGAGTTCACAAAATTTTGATACTTTACATATCTTGAATATAAAATGTTAGTCTTCCGCTTGCCTTTATACAATTGAACTGGAGTATGAATTACTGTTTTGGTATAATCTCATTCATGTTTATTGCGCTAACTCAGACAACATTTAACCATCATTGTGTATGTTGCATAAGTGATGCGTTGGAACTCGGGAGTTGAGTTCATACTCGACCCCCGATTTTCAGGGCGTTACAAAAATATATAAACTATGGTAAGTCTCCAGAGTGTGATAATGTTACCAGGTTAATGAATGACAAGTACAATTCTAAAATATACAAAATTGTGTAAGGTCATCTAGTCGACATCCCTGTCACCCCGTCGATCAAGACACGGCTCACATGAAACCGCCAAAAATAGCATATATATGAAAGCATCCTTGTTATCACAAAGGTCCAGCTCCGCCTCACAAGCATCGCCATCGCCTGTAGCTAACACAGCCTGGTTAGTGTTGCAAGCACCGTCCCGTAACGTGGGAGTGAGTAACTAACTCAGTGGAATCATAGAGCAAAAATTAACATGTTATCAAATCAATTAAGCAATAATGATAAAGCAAGCAAATCAAACATTCCTAAGTACTGTAATTAATACAAGGATGAGATGCAATAATGATACATGCCCTCGCCAACATACTCCCTCATGCGACACCATCTTATGTTCGCGGCATGCTTTCATCCCTCAGTGCTCCACATCTTCCAGGCACATGCAGTGCGATATGAACATGATTACCGAGTTGTTATTAGTCCTTTTCATACAGCAGGATTGGGAAACTAAGGTACCTCCCTTATATCATTTCCAAACAATGATCCATTCTAGGGTCATCAGTCCTAGATAATCTCATACGATGATACAGTCTTAGGTTGATGTAAAGGGCTGCCAGGGATGTTACACACACTCGTTGCACCGCTCCTCCATCACCTTATCAATACAAGCCTAGTTTATACTCTGTTTACTACGCGAAGGCTCGTCGCCTCTCCACAGATTTAGAGTATGCTCGAGGTCACTACACTGGGCACAGTTAGGGCTGCCAGGGCTGTTACATGTACTCGTTACACCACTCCCCCATCACCCATCAAAACAGTGTAGGCCGACAGCTCGAATACAGTGTCCCATACCACCATATTCGGCTCACAAGTCTGGGTTGCTCACTGGTCACTACGAGGAGGCACGTGGCCCCAGTGTAGGCCGACAGCTCTACCACTGTGTCCCATACCACCATGCCTGGCCATGAGTCTTAGCAGATCGAGGTACCAAGGTTAACGTGGTTGCACTGGTAAGTTTGGTACCCTGGGTTCAAGCAGTGAAGTCCAAACATGGCGAACATACATTAGACAGTTTGGGTTACTTGACGAGCCTGACTAACACAAGCACACATTGCATCGATCGACATGAAGTGCATAAGCACTCCGTGTGGCCTAACCACTGCTGACGACCAACATGCGACTCGGGTTCGTCAAACACGTCCTACGTGGTGAATGAATCTCAACCACGAACTCAAGTCTGTTACCGATCGTCTGGACTATAATCGTAGCCCCAATCACATTCAATCCTTAACCAGAAGCATGTAGAGTAAAGCAGAATAAACAAAGTAATTCAAGCATGTTAACAAGCATGTCATAAAGCATAATATAAACAGGAAATACAAACACATATATTTCATAAGTAAGTGATTAAATTAAACAACCAACATGGAGGAAATCATATACATCTCTAAGTTAGTTGAGAATCCTATCTCAACACTTACCTAAAGTATAATCATCTAAGTACTTACTCTTACAAGCATTTTCACAAACACTTAGAATACATTTATTTAACATACATAACGTATATTAGCAAAAACATGTATTAGGGCGAATCCTTTCGCCGAGTAAGTATTACACATATATATAGCATAAACACACAATGGTTAATCATGGCAAACACACTTTCATAATTTGTATGTATATGGTATTTTCTACAAATATACAGAATACACTATACGCCATAATTTTCATACGTAACTGAATCGCAAAATGAACATCGCATTGTACATGTGAAATAACATGCATATCATGAATCTATCATTATCTGACATTGAAAGCTTTGAAAAATGACAACCTAAGCGTCTAAAATCTGCACCTTATGCCATAGAAGCATAACGAACTCAACAAAGACTGTAAGTCTTCGTATACGTGGAATATCAACCTGTAATATAAGCTAGGTTAGCTATCAAACTACTAGCATCAATGGAAACCCTAAAACAAGTTAGGGTTAGGTCTTTCTTACCTAAGAACAAAGTTAGAATTGTTGTAATGACGATTAGATAGTGGTGGTTAAATACGTATGGTGCAGGTTAGAGCAACGGGATCTTTCTCCCACTTCTCCCACACTTTCTCTCTCTTTTCTCTCTTCTCTCTCCTAGGTTTACTCAAATTCGTATGGGAGGAATGAGAGAGGGTTTAAGGTCTTTATATAAGCTAAAAACTCACCAAAATAAACCCAGGGTCAAGGTATACTTAGGTTATGTCCAAAGCGGATCTGTTCTAGCTCAACGGAGCACTTCTAGAGCCCTCCCTTGAGCCAAAGGTCGGACTTAAGCTCACTGACTATGGATCTAGGTCAAGTTAAGTTTTCATTCCTAACAGGTTTCCAGATCGCACGTGACGGACCAGTTTCAGTTCAACGGTCACAAAGTCTCGATCAGGGTTACAAGTACACAGATATGTATGGGAAATGTTTCCTGATCCGAGGGTGTATTTGGGTCATATTTCGACAGTTTGATTGCTTATATTTGGCCCGAACATCAAGTCTTAGATTACTTAAATTTAATTTAATTTCTAAAGAAACCCAGGCTTTCTCACACTCCTCGCTCTAGGCTTGAGCGAATAGCCGTGGGACATTATCTGGATTTGATTTCCGAGATGGTTGTCAAGCCCAGCATGGCGGTCCTAATTCTATAACCTCATATTATTCAGATTTTCGGTGTGCGGTCCAGATCTGATACGGAGTTTTGTGATGCTCTCGAGAGCAACCGGGTAATGAGATTGATCCTAGATTTTAGGGCAACCTAGCGTCACTGATTCTACAAGTTTTGGGTCTTGCAGATCGGATTTAAAGTGATTAGTGCGGATTTCGTATGTGATCTAGTTTAGCACTTCGTTAACTTTGTCTAATTTCTAAAGGATTTAGTCCTATAAGATTTCTGTCTGAGGTGATACTCGGGCCTTCAGTAGTTTATATAGAAGGTGGTTCAAAGAATTAACACTTAACTAAATCATGCCCTAATTACAACAGAAGAAGGTCCTACGGCAAGAGAGGCGGATGTTTCTAATTAACCTATTCGTCGATGATTCCATAAGGTTATTTTGAGTTTGAGTATTGTTCTTCATTACCTAAACTCTAAGATTTGTGTCTAATGTGAAAGTACTTAGAAAGATTTAAAGAACGAGGTGGTGCGAGGTGAGATTTGTGAAGGAAAAGGGTAAAAAAAAGCAATTTTAGACTTTGAGATTGAGTTCTGACAAGTTAATAAGGTGTTCAGATCGACCCATTGCCTAAGGACGTATATCTCCAGATTGGGAAAAATTCGGGATGTTACACCTTTCGTCAAAGCGGGGGTATCACCTATACAATAATCATATATTCATGACAATTAGTCATGGCGAGCACGAATGCGAATTCTATACTCATTCGGTCATTTTCACAAACACTTAGAATACACTCTTTTAACATACATAGCGTATACTAGCAAAAACATGTATTAGGGCGAATCCTTTCTCCAAGTGAGTATTATACATATATATAGTATGTTCATACAGTAATTAATCATGGCTAACATACTTTCAAAATTTCTATGTATACGGTATTTTCTACAATTATACAGAATACACAATATACCATAATTTGTATACGCAATCGAAATGCAAAACAAATATCGGTTTGTGCATGTACAATCACACTCAGATCATGAATCTATCATTATCTGACATTGAAAGAGTTGAAAACCATAACCTATACGCCTAAAGTCCACACCTTATGTCGTAGAAGTGAGTAATGGACTCAGTTAAACATCAAGCCTTAATCACTGGCAGAACGGCAACCTAAGATATGAAATAGGTTAGCTATTTCATCACTTGCAACAATCATAACCCTAGAACGGATTAGGGTTAGGGTTTCTGTAAGTGCTATAGTTTATACCCCTGTCGGTTGTCAAATTTGCGATGCCAAAATCACTGTTATATAACTTGCATAAGTGAAGCTCTCTCAAAGATCAACATTCATGAACAAGCAAAGCTCACAAGTACAAAGATCAACCTTGAATGCAAATATTTCTCACAAGACAAGTCTCAAGAATGCAAGACTTCAAGAAGTGTATAAGGCCATTCGTAAAGAACTCAAGATACTTTCAAGGTTGAGCTATATCAAGATTTCAAGATTGAACTACATCAAGACTTCAAGGTCACTTGTTCCTAATGTTTCAATGTCCTTACTTCACGATTGGGGTTTGATTGACCTTAGGTTGACCTTAGGAGTAGGACATTTTGGATACATAAGTCATATGTTTATGTTACATGAGTTTAGGCAGTTCGAAGACTTGTCCTAGTCTTTCTTCGACTAGTCTTAGCTTTGCTTCGACTAGTCTAATAAATTCCTCAATCAGTCGTGAGTTTGTTACAAAATTTGGATATTTTCTGTTATCCTTCGACTAGTCCAGGAATCTGTTCGACCAGTCGAATGAACAGTGTCGACTGCATCTTCGACCAGTCGAAAGTCTTCGACTCAAAGTCCAGCGATTAAATACAGGGTCTTCAACGAGTCGAAGGAGACCTTCGACCAGTCGTAGAATGGTCAAAGCTAATCGCGCATGATTTTTTTCAAATCTGTTAATTCTTCGATTAGTCGAAGAGCTCCCTAGACCAGTCAAAGACGCGATCTGCTCACCTATAAATAGAGCACGAATCTCAAAAGAATTCAGTGAATTAATTAATCCATTCAAACCAATCTTCGTCAAACTTCTGAGAGATAATTCTGTGCTCCATCTAAGCTAAGTGTGCTTATTTAATATTCTCTTTCTTTAGCTTTATTTAATTGATTTTGTTTCAGCTATTCCAATCTAATTTGATAAGAGGAATTATTATTCCCTTTCTTTGGAATTAAAATTAATTAAGGCAAGCCCTATTTAGTTTAATTTAAAATCTATTAGAACTAGAACCATTGTAATTGAGTACTGGACATTGAACTTGGACATTCAATCTTTTACTCTAACTTGGTTCTACCGGGCTGCTACAACGAAAGAGATAATCAGGTATTTTACATTTAATTGTAAATTCCTTTCTGTTTTGGTTTCTTTCAAGATTTGCCAGAAAAATCTTGTTGTATTAGTTATCTGAGGAGAGCCAGGAAAACTCAGAAGTGGGGTTTTTTTAATTGTGTAAGCCCACAGACAAAGACACAATTGTAAAGGTTTTAGGTGAACCTGTGAAAACCTCTTTTGTTAGTGAACGCTAATATCCCCTGTGTGAGGATATTAGGAGTGGAGTAGCATTCTGTGTGGCTGTTGTTTAACAGTTGGTGAACACATAGGTGAACCACTATAATCCCTTGTGTTGTGGTCGAATGATTTATATTTCTAATCTTTAATTATTTATTTGTGGGATGTATGTATGGTGGTGAATGTTGTAATCATTTAATTCAAGCATTATGGGAATTTTGTAATAGTTTAGAATTTATTTTCTGCTATTCCTTTATCAGCTTGATATTCAATTTCCTTTAAAGTTGTTCCAAAGAAGGTTGCCTCGCCATTTTTATGGTGTATGGTCATCCTAGAACAATACATTTATGATTACAATTTATTTCAGTTCAGTTTGTGTTTATTTCTATATTCCTCTTTGGTTTGAGATTTGATACAAAGATCTTTCTAGAAATAAGGTTGTCCTACCATAAACTCTGGTTTTTGGTGTAAGGTTGTTCTTAGAACAACATTTGTATCAACCTCTCAAGATCTGAATTTTGAGATTGTTTTTACTTTCCTGCATTGTGATTTATTTTGGCTATCATATTCTTTTTAATTCCGCTCTTATATGTTTTATTTGGTATAGTCCTATTCACACCCCCCCCCCCTCTAGGACATATAGCTAGGCCTTTTCAAGTTGTATCAAAGCCTAATAGCTCTTTTTTTTTAAAAAAAATAAAAAAATTCTTGGATTTAATTCCTGAGCTAACGATTTAAGCTATTTAAGATATCAAATTTCGATAGCCTTTCAGTCTCTAGGCCTCCACCCTTTGATAGCTCCAACTATGCCTATTGGAAAGCCAGAATGAGGATCTTCCTCAAATCAATGGATGAGACTGTGTGGCAAGCCACAGTGACTGAATGGAATCCTCCTATCATGGAAGTTGCTGGGGTTGACGGTTCAAAATCTATGAAAGTCACACCATATTACCAATGGACCACACTTCAGAAAAGTGAGAGTAGTGCAAATGCTAAAGCACTAAATGCAATCACTTGCACACTATCACCGGATGAGTTCAAAAGAATCATTTCCTGTGATACTGCAAAGCAAGCTTGGGATATAGTAGAAATGACACACGAGGGTACTACAATTGTAAAAAAAATCTAAAGTCCAACTCCTCACAACCAAATTTGAAGAAATTCATATGGAGGAAAATGAAATGTTTATGGACTTTTACACTAGATTGAATGACTTGTAAACTTAATGTGGGGTCTTGGCGATAAAATCCCAGAAAGTAAAGTGTGTGCAAAGATATTGCGCTCACTTCCTGAACGGTTCAATTCTAAAGTAACCGCGATCCAGGAACTTCGTGATACGGATAATATGAGGGTAGAAGAACTAGTTGGTTCTTTACAAACCTACGAGTTAAACTTTAAAGCTCCTAAAGGTAAATCTATCGCACTAAAATCCTCTAAATGTAATTCAGAAGAAAATTCTGATTCAGAAGATGATATGACTCTTTTAGCTAAGAAATTTTACAAGATTTTCAAAAGCAAGAAAAGGGTTGATTTTCAAAAATCGAATGATAAAAAGAAGTTTAGACCCAAACCTCGAAAATCTTTGAAAGATAGTCAATGTTATAACTATCAAGAATATGGGAACTTAGCAAATAGATGTCCTAAAAAGGACAAACCCAAGAAGAAGGGTATGTTAGCTACATGGGATGAATCATCTGATTCTGAAGATTTTTCTGAATTAGAAGATTCTGAAACTGAGTCGGGCAATGACGTTAAATCTCTTATGACTCTGGCCAAATTCACATTTTCAGATAATGACTCAACAAGTGAAGAAAATCTGAGTAGTGAATGTGAAAATGAAGATGATCTTCAACATGCTTACAATGCCCTATATAAGGAAAGTTGTAAAATTGCTGTCAAACTTAAACTTCAAAAAGAAAAGTTTTCTAAACTCAAAGAATGTTTTGAATCACTTGTCTTAGAAAAGTCACAAATTTCAGATTGTTTTGAAAAATCAAAATGCGATTTGGAATTCAAAAACTCCCTAATTGTTGATTTGAAATCTGAAATTGAGAAACTCAAAAATGAAGTATCTTCTCTTCTGAGTCTAAAGGACACATGAAAATATGCTCAAGGTGATCCAAAGTAGAAAAACTTTTATCCGGATCAAGAAAATGTAGCGATCTATCCGGGTTGGGCTATGATAAAAATTTATCTCCTAAACAAAAGTATACTCTTATGTTTGTGAAAGGAGAGTCCTCAAACTCAAAAGGGAAAAGTACTTATCAAGGTTTTTCTAGAAATTCAAAAACTCTTCGAAAACCTAGAAGCAGCCATGTCAACATTAATCAGAAACGAAATCCACTAGATGAAAAGATAGTTGATTTACTCAAGGAGCTCTTAAAATCTAACTCTATAGGTTATTCTTACAACTATAAACAAAAGAAGACCAACTATGTTCCTAAATCCAAACAGTTATGAAATGGGTTCCTAAAGTTGCTTGCTTGGTTGCTCACACTGCTTTCAAAGCAACAAGTCATTCAAAGTGGTACCTAGACAGTGGATGCTCCAGGCATATGACAGGTGACAAAGCTTTATTCACGGATCTAAAAGATATGACTGATGGTTCAGTCACATTTGGTGA
Source organism: Magnolia changhungtana (assembly GCA_030180095.1). Classification (NCBI taxonomy): domain Eukaryota; kingdom Viridiplantae; phylum Streptophyta; class Magnoliopsida; order Magnoliales; family Magnoliaceae; genus Magnolia; species Magnolia changhungtana. The sequence goes on along the minus strand of JASAUF010000344.1, from coordinate 828,493 downwards.
TGGTAGCAACTGCAAGATTATAGGCCAAGGTACGGTTTAACTTTTTAATCTTCCTGTATTTAAAAATGTTTTATATGTTGAAGCCTTAAAACATAACTTGCTTACCATATCTCAAATATGTGATAATAACCATAGTGTTCGGTTCTCTAATCAAAGCTGTGAGATACTAAAAAATAAGGGTTCTGTAATATTAACTGGACATAGAACGTCTGAAAATTGCTATATTATTAGCGAATCTAGCTCATCTAATCAAACATGTTACATGGTCCATACAGACGAGACCGATTTATGGCACAAATGTCTTGGACATGTACATTGTCGAAATTTATATAGATTGAGCAAAAGAGAACTTATAAGAGGTTTACCCAAACTTCAGAAATTAGATAAAATATGTGGTGAGTGCCAGATAGGCAAACAAACAAAGAACTTACACAAAAAGATGAATTCAAATACCACATCAAGACCACTCGAACTCCTCCACATGGATCTAATAGGACCTACCAGAACGAAAAGTCATGGTGGGAAAAAGTATATCCTGGTAATAGTTGATGACTTTACCAGATTCACATGGGTAGTCTTCTTAAGGGATAAATCTGAAAGCCTTGAAGAAGTAAGAAAAGTTCTCAAAAGGATTCAAACTGAAAAATCTTCTCAAATCAGTAAGATTCGTAGTGATCATGGATCTGAATTTGAGAATAGCAATTTTGAGAAGTTCTGCACCAACAAAGGAATATTACATGTATTCTCAGCTCCCAAAACTCCACAATAAAATGGAATCGTGGAAAGAAAGAATAGGGTGCTTCAAGAAATGGCTAATGTCATGTTGAATAACATGAATCTCTCTAAAAATCTTTGGACTGAAGCAGTCAACACAGCTTGCTATATTATTAACCGAGTCTACACTAGCAAAGATAATAATAAAACAGCTTACGAATTGTGGTTCAGTAAAAAGCCTACTGTCAAATACTTTCGAGTTTTTGGCAGCAAGTGCTATATTTTACGAGATCGTGAAAATTTGGGAAAATTCGATACGAAGAGTGATGAAGGAATTTTTCTAGGATATTCCTTAAACAGTCGAGCTTATAGGGTTCTGAACAAAAGACCTGGTGTGATTCAAGAGTCCATCAATGTTGTCATTGATGATCACTTAAACACGCCAATCCCTAATTCAAATAATGATGAAGTTCTAATCATTGATAAACCCGATACTTCATCGAATTAAACTGATTCTGAGTTGAGGACTGTTAAAGATCATCCAACCACACGAATTCTTGGAAACCCTCTCACCGGTGTTCGCACCCGTAGATAACTTGAGAATATGTGTAATTATGTATGTTTTACATCCCAAATAGAACCATCTAACGTAAAAGAAGCTCTTGTTGATGAGAACTGGATTGTTGCGATGCAAGAAGAACTTAACCAATTCGTAAGAAATGATGTTTGGTATCTCGTACCAAGACCTAAAGATAAACACATCATTAGAACAAAATGGATTTTCAAAAATAAGTCTGACGAGCGTGGAAATATAATTAGAAACAAGGCTAGACTAGTGGTACAAGGTTATACTCAAATTGAAGGAATTGATTTTGATAAAACTTTTGCACCAGTAGCACGTCTTGAATCTATCAGACTATTTATATCTATTGCATGTTTTATAAAGATAAAGATCTATCAAATGGATGTGAAAAGTGCTTTTCTAAATGGCAATTTACATGAAGAAGTCTATGTTGAACAACCAATGGATTTTGAAGATCCCAAAAATACTGATCATGTGTATCGGCTTAAAAAGACACTTTATGGATTAAAACAAGCACCTAGGGCATGGTATGAGAAACTAACAAAATTTCTTTTATGTCATAATTTTCAAATGGGATCTGTTGATAAAACTCTGTTTGTTAAAAAACATAATGATCATATCTTAATGGTACAAATTTATGTTGATGATATCATTTATGGATAAACTTGTACTGACTTGACTACTGAGTTTGCAGATTTGATGAAATCATAGTTCGAAATGAGCATGGTTAGAGAATTGACTTATTTCATTGGATTGCAAGTAAAGCAACAACCTGAAGGAATATTCATTTCTCAATCTAAGTATGCTTTGAACCTAATCAAGAGATTTGGATTTGAGAATGGCAAGAATTTCGATACTCCAATGAGTACTACCCTGAAACTCTCAAAAGACTCTAATGGTAAAAATATTGATTCAAAACTTTATCGAAGTATGATTGGTAGTTTGTTATATTTAACTGCTAGTAGACCTGATATTTCTCCAAGTGTTGGTATTTGCGCAAGATATCAATCTGATCCAAAAAAATCTCACTTGATTGCTGTCAAGCGGATTATTAGATATGTTGCAAGTACTGTAAATCTCGGTCTCTGGTATCCTTATGAGACTAGTGTCCAATTAGCTGGGTACTCGGATGCTGACTGGGCTAGTAATCTAGATGATAGAAAATTAACCAGTGGTGGTTGCTTTTACATTGGAAATTGTCTAGTTTCCTGGTTTAGTAAGAAACAAAATTCTATATCACTTTCAACAGCTGAAGCTGAGTATATCGCAGCTGGTAATGCATGTACACAGCTTGTTTGGATGCAACGAATGCTAAGTGATTATGGAATTAAACAGGATTCTATGTTATTACATTGTGATAATTCCAGTGCGATAAATATTTCAAAAAATCCTATTCAGCATTCTCGTACTAAGCACATTGACATTAGATTTCATTATATTCAGAAATTAGTAGAAGAAAAAGTTATATCTCTGGAATATATTCCTACTGAAGATCAACGAGCTGACATTTTCACAAAACCTCTCGATAAAAGCAGGTTCAAAAAGATGAAATTTGATCTTGGCATGTGCATTTTAAAATGATTATTTATGCCTACTTGTATCATAGTGTATATATTTGCTAGGTTGAATTCCAATTTTTGTATAATTTGCAAGAAATATGAATTTTTGGACATTCTTCGACCAGTCAACCTTCGACCGGTCGTAGATACCCACGACCAGTTGTAGATCTCGGGAATCACTTAAAAATTTGGAGATTTTGCTTTCTTCCTCATTCCATTTTTTTTTTCTAAGGAGCCGAGCTTCGACTTGTCGAACCCACTGTTCTTGTTCTTCAAGGTTAGTGTTCCATATATGTTTTTCTTTCAGATCTGTGTCTAGATTGTTTCATTTTCTAGCTTGAAGCTTTTTATTTTGGATTTCATTGAGATTTAGGGTTTGGATTATGAAAAATCTATTTTGAGTAAACCTACTTCTCAATCCTTTGCAACTTCTTATTTCCTTGTTATCGTTGTTGCAAATGGCTTCTAAAGGTAGAAAAACTACTTCCCGTGGTCCTTCTTCTTTCTCCAGATCGACCATTATCACTAAGCGTCATCTTCTTGTTCCCAATGATGATCCATCTTATGTTATGGATATTAGATCACGTAATGTTATTGTTGAACATCCTGTTGATATTAATCATATTGCACCTTTTAACATCCTTCCTATGCTTGAAGTTGTAGGTTGGGTTAACTTATTACATTGGGGTGGGCCAACATATCGGTCCATTGCCCAATCCATGTTTGCATGTATTAGTGCTTTCTCACAGGATAATTTAACTTTTAAAATATCTACTAGTGAAGGGCCTTTTGACATTGATTGTCATTTAATTTCAGCCCTTATGGACATTCCTGTGAATGATGAGGGTATTCTTATTCATAATTTGACTGATAAACCCTCAGTTTCTGAAAAACGTATGCTCACTAGAGACTTGTGCAGCATGGATGTTCATTGGACTCGTAAAGGGAATGCGCTTCCCGCAAGATATTTGTTACCCAAACACAGAATTCTCCACAAAATCTGTGTCTAATCTGTATCCTCGTTCGGGTAATAAAACTGACTTAACCTCGTTTATGGTTCGTGTTCTCCATGCTATTGCCAGCGGTACTCAGATTTGTTTACCATCCTTAATCTATCATTTCATTCTTCAGTTTCGACTCCATCCGGTCATAGTGACATTCCTTTTGCCTATTTAATGACTGTATTGGATACACATATGTTAGTCGATATGTCAGTTGATGAGGCACCTATCCATCATTTGATTTTCAACAATACTAATATCAATAAGATGAAGCTGAAATTACTTCCTGAACAAGGTGGTGATGGTGGTGGTGGTCATGAAGAAGCTGGTGATGACATTAATATGGATGACATTTTTGAGGAACTGGATTCTGATTCAACAAATGATCTAGATTTTGAACCATCTGATGTTGATGCACATCTGAGTGCATTGGAGGATAAAGTTGAGAATATAAATGTAAAGATGGAAAACATGTCGGTTGCTCATGATTTACAATTCAAGTACATGCGCAATATCTTAGGCGATTGAACAAAGGCATGCACCAACTTGATCCCTCTATTCCTGCTCTGTCATCTGGTTCTGGTTCTGATTAGTTTATATGGGATTTCTGGTCTGTAATAACTTTATAACTTAGCACTAGGTTGACTGATTTTGAGTTGGATATTATCTTTGTTTTATGCTGGGTATTTGTTGTAACGCCCTAGATTTTTGCCAACCTGGGATTAGACGTCCTTAGGCAATGAGTCGATCCTAATACTTCATTAACTTGTCAGAACTGAATCCCAAAGTTTAAAGCCGCCTTTAAACCCATTTCCTTCACAAATCTCACCCTTCACCACCTTGATCTTCCAATTTTTCTAAGAACTTTCACCCTAGACACTATCTTAAACTAGTTAAGTATTATAACTTGAATCACCTTATATACAAACTACAAAGGCCTGAGTACCACCTCGACCAGAATTCACTTAGGACTAAATCCTTTAGAAATGAGACAAAGTAACTAAGTGCGAAACCGGATTAGCTAAGAAATCTGTTTGAATCGCTTTAAATACGATTTGCAAGACCCAAAACTTGTAGAATCATTGACGCTAGGTTACCCTAAAATCTAGGATCAATCTCATTACCCGGCTGCTCTCGGGAGCATCTCGAAACTCCGTATCAGATCTGGACCGCATGTCGGAAGTCCGATTAACACGAAGTTAAGGAACTAGGACCGCCTCACTGGGCTCGACAACCATCTCGGAAATGAAGTCTAGACGATGTCCCACGGCCATTCGATCGCGTCCGGAGCGAGAGAGTGTGAAAGCACTTGTTTTCTTTAAAAATAAATATCTTGAATAGTAATCTGGCATCTCTCGTTTGCGGATCAATTTTAAGCAACCAGACCGTCAGAATCAGACCAAATTACACCCTCAGATCAGGAGAAATTTCATACACATTTACATGTACTCGGAATCTCCGATCAAGATCCGTTGACTGTTGAACTGAAACTGGTCCGCCACGCGTGATCTGGATATCCGACTGAAACGAAAACTTAATAGAACGTAGATCCAGCGTTAGTGAGCTTAAGTCTGACCTTTGGCTCAAGGAGGCCCGTCAGAAGTCTTCTGTTGAGCTGAAAAAGTTCCGCTTTGGTTATAACTTAGGTAAACCTTGTCCAGAAGTCTATTTTGGTGAAGTTTTAGACTATATAAGGACCTTAAACCCTCTCCCATTTCTGCCATATGAATTTGGATTTGAGAGAGAGAAAAGAGAGAGAAAGTGAGGGAGATGTGGGAGGAACTCCTTGCTGCTGTTCCCTGCCGCTATTCGGGCTCCACCGCCTGATTCTCATCGCTTTCCCGATGATTCCGGCGTCGTTTCTAGGTAAGAAACCCTAACCCTAATCTGTTTTAGGGTTGTATAGGTTGTAGGTTATGAAATAGCTAACCTGTTTCGTTCTCTAGGTTGCCAAACTCCCGTATACGAAAGCTTAGCAAACCTATCAACTCCGTTACGATTCTACAACACAAGGTGAGGACTTTAGGTGTATAGGTTACAGTTTTCAACGCTTTCAATGTCAGATAATGATAGATTCATGATCTGTATGCAATTGTACATGTACAAAGTGCTTTCCATTTTCTGTTTCGATTAGAATTGTAGAATTTGGGATTTCACATACTCTAGGTATTCGTATAAAATACCGTATACGTATTTTTTATGGAAATGTATTTGACATGTTTATTTGTCATATGGATATATGATGTATGGATAAAATACTCATTTGGCGAAAGGGTTCGCCAAAATACATGTTTACTAATATACACCATGTATGTAGAAATACGGTATTGTAAGAAGTACCATATACGTGTATATTTTAGCGATGTGTTTGTCATGATTAATTGTTGTATAAATATATTATGTGCGTATAAATTAATTTCTTGGCGAAAAGAATCGCCGTAATACATGTTTGCTTGTATACACTATGTATGTTGAAAATATGTATTCTAGAAAATACTGTATACGTATAAATATTGGGAGATGTATTTATCATGATTATTTACTGTAGTAATATATTATACATGGATAAAATACTCACTTGGCTAAAGGATAACCCTAATACATGTTTTGCTAACATACACCATGTATGTTGTAATAGTGTATTCTAAGTGTTTGTGAAAATGATTGAATGAGCACCGAATTCTCATTCGTACTCGCCATGACTAATTGTTATGGATTCATGATTGTTTATTGGCGATACCCCTTTGACGAAAGGATTTGCCCTAAATCACGCCACGGCCGATATACACCATATATGCTAAAATGTGTGGCCCAAGTGTTTGTGGAAATGACTGAATGAATATGGAACTTGGATTCCTGCTTGCCATGACTATCCGTCGTGGGTGTACGCGTGTTATGATTGGGGCAACTCCCTAGTGAAAGGATTTGGCCTAATGCCTATGTGATCGACATATGTCATGTATGTTGATGTATGTTTCTTTAAGTGTTTCTTGAAAAGTCTGAATGAGTAGTAGTTAGCAAATTGTAATGTATAAGGGTGTTGAGATATGATTCTCAACCTCTTCTAACTATGTGTATGATCTCCTTGGATAGTTGTGTGATTAGGAATTTGAACATGTACAAACTCATGCTCGTGTTGTGCTTCATAACATGCTCAACTGCTTTATGATTTTAACTATGTAATGCATATGTTTAAATTTATATTTACATTGTATGATCCGTCATGGGTGATAGGGGAGTGGAGCAACGAATGCGTGCAACAGCCCTGGCAGCCCTAAACGGATACTACGAGATCTCGATTGTATGAGTTGAATCTTGATTCACTACTGCTTTATCTATCTGCACTTGATTGTGTTTGGGGCTATGATTATAGTCCAGACAATAATCGGTACATTGAATTCGTGGTTGCGATTCATTTGCCACGTGAGATGTGTTCGACGAACTCGAGTCGTACTTCGGTTGGCGATAGTGGTTGGCCACGCGAAGTGCTTATGCACTTCATGTCGTTTAACTTGTTGTGCGCTCGAGCTAGCCGAGCTCGTCAAGTAACCCGATCCGTCTAATGTATGTTCACCATGTTTGGTCGCTACTGCCTGAACCTAGGGTACCAAACTTACCAGTGAAATTCCTTTTAACCATGGTACCTCGATCCGCTAAGACTCATGAGCCGGGCATGGTGGTATGGGACACCATGGTCGAGCTGTCGGCCTACGCTGGGGCCACGTGCCTCCCCGTAGTGACCAGTGAGCAATTAGACTCGTGAGCCGATTATGGTGGTATGAGACACTATATTCGAGCTGTCGACACCTACGGTGAGATCTATACTAGTGCTGACGGACGACGAGTCCTCCATAGTATCTTCGAGTATACTCCAAGGTCTGTGATTGGCGACGAGTCTTTCACAGTAACTAGAGTATGAGTTGAGCCGAGTACGATGAGACCTGTATTCGAGCTGACGGCTAGTGATTGAGCCGAGTATGGTGAGACCTGTACTCGAGCTGACGGCCAGCAATTGAGCCGCATATGGTGAGATCTGTATCCGTGCTGACGGGTGATGAGCCTTTTGTGATGCCTTCGCTACGCCTCTCAAACCATAATATCGTATGAGATTAACTAGGACTGACGACCCTAGAATGGATCATGTTTGGGAATGATACAAGGGAGGTACCTTAGTTTCCCAATACTGCTGTTTGAAATGAACTAATAATTACTCGGTAATCATGCTCATCATCGCACTGCATGTGCCTGGTAGATGTGGAGCACTGAGGGATGGACGCATTCGCGAACATAAGATGATGTTGCATGAGGGTGGTTTGGCAAGGGCATACATCATGTCATTTCATACTTGCATTAAATAAGAGTAGTTAAAATTATTTAATTGTACTGCTTTATCATTACTGCTTGACTGAGTTGATAACATGTTAACCTATGCTTTATTGTTCCACTGAGTTGATTACTCACTCCCTCATTACGGGACGGTGTTTCAAACACCCACCAGACATTGTCTGATTGCAGATGGCTACTCTACTCCTGAAGCAGAGCCGGACTACTATTATGATGTCGAGGAGGAGTTCTCCTACATGTAACTCTCTGACAGGTCTCTAAAGACCTGGTACTATATTGACGGGGCTATGGTACATGGGATAGAAGACATTACACTCACACATTGGTATAATTTGAACTGTACTTGTAATTTATTAACCTGGTAATGTTATCACGCTCTGGAGATTCACCACAGATTTTATATATTTTATATATCTATCACAGTCTTCCGCTTGCTAATTTACTATCTCTGGAGTATGATATTCTGTTTTGGCTTAATCTCACTCATGTTCAATGCACAAATACAGTCAACATTCAATCATCATTCATTTTGTTGCATAAGTGATGTTCTGAAACTCGGGAGTTGAGTTTATGCTCGACCCCCGATTTTTAGGGCGTTACATTTGTTCTATGTGAAACTATGCTGATTTTGAGTTGGATACTATCTGATTTTCTCCTATAATCTCGTAACTCCTCATATTTACTCTCATATATCCCTTTATTTAGTTCTCCTTGTTGTTTCCTTTGTCATATTGTGATTAAAAGGGGGAGAATGGTTTGTTCTTAACGATGTGATTGCGAGAGGAGTAGCATTGGTTATGTTACTCCGGGGGAGTATATTTGAACTAGTTGAATGAACTGGTTGAATGTTGAATGTTGAATATTGAATATTGATTTGTAGGTAAGCTAGTTGATATTAACTGGTTCATGATTCTTTAACCAGTTGTTTTACTTTATGTTTATCTTGCTTATGTGTTTTGTCACTAATTTGACAAAGGGGGAGATTGTAAGTGCTATAGTTTATACCCCTGTCGGTTGTCAAATTTGTGGTGCCAAAATCACTGTTATATAACTTGCATAAGTGAAGCTCTCTCAAAGATCAACATTCATGAATAAGCAAAGCTCACAACAAGCAAAGCTCACAAGTACAAAGATCAACCTTGACTGCAAGTATAGCTCACAAGACAAGTCTCAAGAATGCAAGACTTCAAGAAGTATATAAGGAAGTTTGTAAAGAACTCAAGACACTTGCAGGTAAGCCAGTTGATATTAACTGGTTCATGATTCTTTAACCAGTTGTTTTACTTTATGTTTATCTTGGTTATGTGTTTTGTCACTAATTTGACAAAGGGGGAGATTGTAAGTGCTATAGTTTATACCCCTGTCGATTGTCAAATTTGTGGTGCCAAAATCACTATTATATAACTTGCATAAGTGAAGCTCTCTCAAAGATCAGCATTCATGAACAAGCAAAGCTCACAAGTACAAAGATCAACCTTGACTGCAAGTATTGCTCACAAGACAAGTCTCAAGAATGCAAGACTTCAAGAAGTGTATAAGGCCGTTCGTAAAGAACTCAAGACACTTTCAAGGTTGAGCTATATCAAGATTTCAAGATTGAACTACATCAAGACTTCAAGGTCACTTATTCCTAATGTTTCAATGTCCTTACTTCACGATTGCAGTTTGATTGACCTTAGGAGTAGGCCATTTTGGGTACATAAGTTATATGTTTATGTTACATGAGTTTGGACAGTTCGAAGACTTGTCCTAGGCTTTCTTCGACTAGTCTTAGATTTGCTTCGACCAGTCTAAGAAATTCCTCGATCAGTCGTGAGTTTGTTACAAAATTCGGATATTTTCTGTTAGCCTTCGACTAGTCCAGGAATCTGTTCGACCAGTTGAAGGAACAGTGTCGACTACATCTTCGACCAGTCAAAAGTCTTCGACTCAAAGTTCAGCGATTAAATATAGGGTCTTCGATCAGTTGAAGGTGACCTACGACCAGTCGAAGGAGACCTTCGATCAGTCGTAGAACGGTCAAAGCTTATCGCGCCTGATTTTTTCAAATATGTTAATTCTTCGATTAGTCAAAGAGCTCCCTAGACCAGTCGAAGACGCGATCTGCTCACCTATAAATAGAGCATGAATCTCAAAAGAATTCAGTGAATTAATTAATCCATTCAAGCGAATCTTTGTCAAACTTATGAGAGATAATTTTGTGCTCCATCTAAGCTAAGTGTGCATATTTAATATTCTCTTTCTTTAGCTTTATTTAATTGATTTTGTTTCTGCTATTCCAATCTAATTTGATAAGAGGAATTGTTATTCCCTTTCTTTGGAATTAAAATTAATTAAGGCAAGCTCTATTTGGTTTAATTTAAAATCTATTAGAACTAGAACCATTGTAATTGAGTACTGGACATTGAACTTGGACATTCAATCTTTTACTCTGACTTGGTTTTACCGGGCTGCTGCAACGAAGGAGATAATCAGGTATTTTACATTTAATTGTAAATTCCTTTCTGTTTTGGTTTCTTTCAAGATTTGCCAGAAAAATCTTGTTATATTGGTTATCTGAGGAGAGCCAGGAAAACTCAGAAGTGAGGTTTTTTTAATTGTGTAAGCCCACAGACAAAGACACAATTGTAAAGGTTTTGGGTGAACCTGTGAAAACCTATTTTGTTAGTGAATGCTAATATCCCTTGTGTGAGGATATTAGGAGTGGAGTTGCATTCTTGTGTGGCTGTTGTTTAACAGTTGCATTCTGTGTTGTGGTTGAATGATTTATATTTCTAATCTTTAATTATTTATTTGTGGGATGTATGTGTGGTGGTGAATGTTGTAATCATTTAATTCAAGCATTATGGGAATTTTGTAATATTTTAGAATTTATTTTCTGCTATTCCTTTATCAGCTTGATATTCAATTTCCTTTAAAGTTGTTTCAGCAAGGTTGCCTTGCCATTTTTATGGTGTATGGCTGTCCCTAGAACAATACATTTGTGATTACAATTTATTTCAGTTCAGTTTGTGTTTATTTCTATATTCCTCTTTGGTTTGAGATTTGATACAAAGATCTTTCTAGAAATAAGGTTGTCCTACCATAAACTCTGGTTTTTGGTGTAAGGTTGTCCTTAGAACAACATTTGTATCAACCTCTCAAGATCTGAATTTTGAGGTTGTTTTTACTTTCCTGCATTGTGATTTATTTTGGCTATTATATTCTTTTTAATTCCACTGTTATAAGTTTTATTTGGCATAGTCCTATTCACCCCCCCCCCCCCTCTAGGACATATAGTTAGGCCTTTTCAGTTTCTTACCTAAGAACAAAGCCGATATCACCGGAATAGCGATTGGAAAGTGATGGTTAGCACGTAGATCGGCAGGGTAGAATAGCAGGAAGATTCTCCCACTTTTCTCACACTTTCTCTCTCTCTCTTCTCTCTTCTTTCTCCTAGGGTTTCTCACCAATTCGTATGGGCTGAATGAGAGAGGGTTTAAGGTCTTTATATAGGCTAAAAACTCACCAAATTAGACTCAGGGCCAAGGTATACTTAGGTTATAGTCAAAGTAGGCCTGTTCTGTCTCAACGGAGCACTTCTGGAGCCACCCCCTGAGCCAAAGGTCGGACTTAAGCTCACTGACTATGGATCCAGGTCGAGTTATTCCAATCGGGTTCCCAGATTACACGTGGCAGACCAGTTTCAGTTCAATGGTCAGCGAAACTCGATCAGGGTTATAAGTACACGGACATGTATGAAAAATGTTCCTTGATCCGAGGGTGTATTTGGGTCAGATTCCAATGGTCTGATTGCTTATATTTGGCCCGCAAGAGACAATTCTCAGATTACTTAAATTCGAAATTTATTTCTAATTATTTTCACGTTTCTCACACTCTTCACTCCGGGCTCAAGCGAATAGCCCCGGGACACTATCTGGATTTGATTTCCGAGATGGTTGTCAAGCCCAGCAAGGCGGTCCTAGTTATATAATTCCATGGTAATCGGACTTTCGACGTGCGGTCCAGATCCGATACGGAGTTTCAATGTGCTCCCGAGAGCAACTGGGTAATGGGATTGGTCCTAGATTTTAGGGTAACCTAGCGTCAATGATTTTACACGTTTTGGGTCTTACAGATCATATTTAAAGTGATTCAAGCAGATTTCGTAGCTAATCTAGTTTAACACTTAGTTAACTTTGTCTAATTCCTAAAGGATTTGAGGTTTGAGAGGTTCATAAGGGGTTAGGATCTACCCCTTACCTAAGGACATCTAACTCCAGGTTGGTAAAAATCTGGGGCATTATAATCATGAATCATACAATATCAGAGTAAGCGAAAATATACTGGTAAGTCCATGAGTGCTATCAGCCGTACCAAGGCTATGCGAAGCAAAACATAATAAGACAATAACAAATGTTCAGGATGCAATGCAATATGCAAATCTTGAGGAGCCACAAATACTATCAATCTCATCTACGCCATATAAGCACACAAACATAGTAACCCAAAATGCTAAGTACTGCAGATGCAATGTAATATGTGGTGCGAATGAAATGACCATGCAGGAACGTGAAGTCGGGATGATAGTACAAAGTATCACAGGCTATGGGGTCCATCACAAGGGAATTCTATCCAAACTAGTCCCATACCTAAATTTGGATAGTCAGACACAATGTGGTAAACTCCTGATCTCAAGTTAGTCGCGCGCCCAACCGAAATCCTGGCCATGCGATGGTATACGTAATAAATAGTTACGCACCACCAGCCTGAGTGGATAGTGAATGAATAAATGAATGGATATGCAATTCCTGCTCAATAAGTTCACATATCAGTACGATTACTCTTTGGGAAAATCACTGGGGTCAATTACACTCAACACCGACTGCCTCCTCCCTAGCTACACAGCCCAGCGAGTGGAATAGACCTCACTATCCGCCTGACCAGTAGTCTGTTAATACCTACCCGGTTCGTCGATAATGGACCCATTTATAAGCTGGTCATACTCAGCCTAGCCTAGCTTATATCTCCCTCCCCCATTTTCGATTTTCTCCCTCAACCCATTCCCCTAAATCTTGCAATCCCCCATTTTCTTCCATAAATCACCCACTCTAACCGTCCATAACAGCCCTAGCCTCCTCCTTTTCTTTTTTCTCACATTGGAGCTCTCATATCACCCATTTGGAGCTCAAAATTGGGTAACCTCCTAACCCATTCCATTTTCCTTTTATTCCTTCTTCATTCCCTGCCTTTTTGGGTCTTTACACTCTATATTGAGGCTCAAATCCGTGGAGAACCAAAAACTCCAGCCCCCCCATTTCCCCTTATACTCATTTTCCATGGCTCTGGTTTTCCTCTTACACTTAGAGATTCTGATTCCTGGGATTTGGAAATCCCATCTCACACTTTCCACCACTAGACTCATTTTTCAAAGCCTATAAAATTTAATCCCCACCCACCCTCCTACCAACCATGCCATTGCCAATCCTAAAGTCGGATTAGTAATGCAGTTCCATTTAATACAACTTAAGATCGCTGGCCAAGTAGGCCTTTGGAATTTGGACCTAGGGCGGTGCTCCTAGTTTTCGACAGACCTGACCGTATAGGGACCCTAAGTGCTAAACCCCTCCTGTATTAGAAATGATGTAAAGTCATCTAGTATATAAGCATAGACTTTGGACTCACCTATGGATTCTCCCTACTCCTAAATTAAGACTAGACTACTGGTTAGGCTAAGAAAAGTAAAAGACTAATTAATTATGCTAAGCCAATTGAATAATAGACTTAGTTATTCGGCTTAACCGACTCAGACCCACTACACAATTTTCTTTCCGTGTTGGCCCGACCATTTACAACTAAAAGTTTATAATTTTGTCCTTGAAAGGTGTTAGGAGTATATAGTTGATAGAGACTTTGTCTTTTAGGCCTAAAGAATTGCCCAAATGGGCAACAGACAGTTAGGAATTAGGTCCCAAATCGCATGTCATGTCGGCATATATATTGTGCTTATGAACGTAAAAAGATAGCCTGCCTATTAAGCTAGACATGACTAAATAGGATAAGTCTGGACCGCGACAACATTCCTTGGTAGAATTAGGCATCTTGCCTCAAACTCACACTCATTCGTGATAGCCCCTTTCTACAATCCTAGGTACCAAAACTGATGTAGTGGGAGACCGCATCTCATTTCATGTCAAGGATATGTTATAAATTACACCTTGTTCCGATGTACGGAGCAGGACATAAATCTTAAGCCTTGAGGGTGAAAATAAAATTTTAAGGGGGGTAGAACATTACGAGCTCAATCTAGTTAGGTCACCTATTGCATTTCTTTGATCTGGGTGGCGCAGCGGAAGTGTAGTGGACCCTACCCCACTGGCCCAGGATCGAAACTATGCTCGTTAACATACGCACATTATAGAAGCCCTAGCAAGTTCTACTATGAGAAACCGTTTTAGGATGATCTAGTAAGATTTGATTCCCCACTTCCTTGGACATAAAAAATATCAAGGCTTCTCTTAGACTAAGACCTAAAAGGTAAGCTTAGACAGAGACAATTTGAGCCTTTCAACGATGGACATTCCCTACGTTTCTAGAGTGATCGGACTACGGAGTTACAGAAATATACAACTGCAAAACATTCGCGGCTTGACCCAATTCTTAATCCTGGGCGACAATGGACTCCCTGTTTTGACTGAGCAGAAGACCAGGATTCACCAGGGCTAGGAGGGGATACGACGAGCCTTCTACCCTAGTCAGGTAGATGATCGATGTATCGGGATCAAGCCTACTATTACTGACTCTCTGTGTTGGTCAAACAATGAAAACAGTTATCTTACTCTAAATTGTTGGGAATTGTCGTCGAGACTCCAAATAGGTAAAGAAATAAATGGTAGCAAACCATCAGGGTATGAGAAATGGATAAAGAATTAAGTTTTAAGGGGGGTAGACTAAAATGAACCAGCTGGTATATACCCTACCACGCGTGGAAACTTGGAATCAATAAGTCTTACGCGAATGAAATAATAGAAATCTTCCCTTATTACCCTTAGCCAATTTCGGGGACAAAATTTTATTTTAAGGGGGGTAGATTGTAACATCCCGGATTTTCGCCAACCTGGAATTAGAAGTCCTTAGGCGATGGGTCAATCCTAACACAGGTTTAACTTCCCAAACGCTCAATTAAAGCCTCAAATCCCTTTTTAAACAATTTTCTTCGCAAATCTCACCCTTCACTACCTTGTGCTTTCAATTTTTCAAAGCACTTTCGCCCTAGATACTATCTTAAACTAGCTAAGTAGTAAAACTTGGATCACTTTATATACAAACTGCAAAGGCCTAAGTACCATTTCAACCAGAAAACAATTAGGATTAAATCCTTTAGAAATTTAACAAAGTTAACTAAGTGCAAAACTCAATTAGCCATGAAATCCGTTGGGATCGCTTTAAATACGATCTGCAAGACCCAAAACTTGTAAAATCAGTGACTCTAGGTTACCCTAAAGTTTAGAACCAAACTTATTTCCCATCTGCTCTCGGGAATGAAACGAAACTTCGTATTAGGTCTAGACCGCACATCGGGAGTTCGATTAACACGAAGCTAAGGAACTAGGACCGCCTCACTGGGCTTGACAATCATCTCAAAAATCAGATCCAGCCGATGTCCCACGGCCATTCGTTTCGATCCGGAGCGAGGAGTGTGAAAAACACTATTCCCATTCCAAAATAAATATCCGGAATAGTGATCTGGCACCATTCGCTTGCGCATCAGTATTAAGCAACCAGACCGTCAGAATCAGACCAAATTACACCCTCAGATCAGGAAAAATTTCAGGAACATTTACATGTGCTTGGAGTTTCGGATAGTGGCTCATTGACCGTCGAACTGAAAGTGGTCCGCCACGTGCGATCTGGGAATCCGATCGAGTTGAAAACGTAATCCCACATAGATCCATAGGTGGTGAGCTTAAGTCTGACATTTGGCTCAAGGAGGGCCACCAGACCTCTCTTTTGAGCCGGAAAAGTGACGAAATACCCATATTAGCAGTAACCCTTGAACCTGAGTCTATTTTGGAAAGGTTTTAGGCTATAAAAGGACCTTAAACCCTCTCCCATTCCAGCCATACGAATTTGGATTTGAGAGAGAGAAAAGAGAGAGAAAGTGGGAGAAGTGGGAGCTACTCCCTGCCGTACTTCCCTGCCGCTCCACGGGCTGCACTGCCTCTTTCTTTCCGCTTTTTCGGTGATTCCGGCGTCATTTCTAGGTAATAAACCCTAACCCTAACCTGTTTGGGGGATTAGACAGTTGTAGGTTAGGAAATAGCTAACCTATTTCTTTCTCTAGGTTGCCAAACTCCCATATACGGAAGCTTAGCGAACCTATCAACTCCGTTACGATTCTACGACAAAAGGTGTGGACTTTAGGTGTATAGGTTATGGTTTTCAACACTTTCAATGTCAGATAATGGTAGATTCATGATCTGCATGCAATTGCACATGTACAAAGTGCTTTCCGTTTCCTGTTTCGATTAGAATTGTAGAATTTGGAATTTCACATACTCTAGGTATTCGTATAAAATACCGTATACGTATTTTTATGGAAATGTGTCTGACATGTTTACTTGTTGTATGTATATATTACGTATGGATAAAATACTAATTTGGCGAAAGGAATCGCTGAAATACATGTTCATGTGTAAATGCTACGTATGTTGAAATTGTATATTCTAGAAATACCGTATATGTATTTTTTTTGGGAAAATGTATGACATGTTTATTTAATATATGATTATACAATATATGTATAAAATACTAGTTTGGCGAAAGGAATCGCCAAAATACATGTTCGCTTGTAAATGCCTAGTATGTTGAAATTGTGTATTCTAGAAATACCGCATATGTGTGAATTTTGGAAATACAATTGTAATGATTATTTGATGTATGATTATGATATACGTGGGTAAAATACTCACGTGGCGAAGGGACAGCCCTAACACGTATTTTGCTAACATACGTCATGTATGTTGGAATAGTGTATTCTAAGTGTTTGTGTAGATGCTTGTGTGTGTAAATGCTTGAGTGTTAGTGCCTTAGAGAGGTGTTGATATGGGATTCCGACTCCCTTAGAGACATGTAGGATCCCCTCCATGCGGTGGTTCGCTATAACCACTCACTTGTGATGTGTATGTAATCGTATCCCTATGTGTATAGTGCTTTACAACATGCTTTACAACATGCTTTACTTCATGCTTTACTTCATGCTTTACTTCATGCTTTATAACATGCCTGCTAACATGCTTGTATTGATTGTTTATCATGCTTTACTCCACATGTTATTGATGCAAACTGTTTGAGTTTGGGACTATGTCTATAGTCCAAACATTCGGTACCAGACTTGCGGTTGTGGCTGAGATTCATATCGCCACGACGGACGTGTCTGGCGAACGCGAGTCGTACTTCGGTTGGCGATAGTGGTTGGCCACATGGAGTGCTTTTGCGCTCCATATCGCACAACTTGTGGTGCGCTCGAGCTAGTCAGGCTCGTCAAGTAAACCGATATGTGTATGTGTGTTCACCATGTTTGGTCGCTACTGCTTGAACCTAGGGTACCAAACTTACCAGTGGCGATCCCATTAACCATGGTACCTCGATCCGCTAAGACGCATGAGCCGGGCATGGTGGTATGGGACACCGTGGTCGAGCTGTCGGCCTACGCTGGGGCCATGTGCCTCTCCGTAGTGACCATTACGCAACCAAACTCGTGAGCCGATTGTGGTGGTATGGGACACTATATTCGAGCTGTCGATACATATGGCAAGAGCCGAGTACGGTGAGACCTGTGCTCATGCTGATGGGCGAGGAGTCCTCCGTAGTATCATCGAGTATACTCCAAGTGTCTGTGATTGGCGACGAGCCTTTCACAGCAACTAGAGTATGAGTTGAGCCGAGTACGGTGAGACCTGTACTCGAGCCGACGGCTAGTGATTGGGCCAAGTACGGTGAGACCTGTACTTGAGCTGACGGCCAGCAATTGAGCCGCATATGGTGAGATCTGTATCCGCGCTAACGGGTGACGAGCCCTTTGCGATGCCTTCACTATGCTTCTCAAACCATAACATCGTATGAGATTAGCTAGGATTGACGACCCTAGAATGGATCATGTTTGGGAATGATACAAGGGAGGTACCTTAGTTTCCCAATACTGCTGATTGAAATGGACTAATAAAAACTTGGTAATCATGAGCATCATCGCACCGCATGTGCTTTGTAGATGTGGCGCACTGAGGGAGTTAAGCATTCGCGAACGTAAGATGATGTCGCTGAGGGTGGTTTAGCAAGGGCATACATCATGTCATTTCATACTTGCATTTAATAAGAGTAGTTAGAATTGTTTGATTTGTACTGCTTTATCATTACTGCTTGATTGAATTGATAACATGTTAACCTATGCTTTACTGTTCCACTGAGTTGATCACTCACTCCCACGTTATGGGACGGTGTTTGCAACACTAACCAGATTTGTTGAGTTTCAGGTGATGGCGATGCTTGTGAAGCAGAGCCGGACTACTTCTGTGATGATAGGAGGAGTTCTCCTATCTGTATCTCTCTGGTAGGTCAATGAAGACCTGATATTGTATTGACGGGGCTATGGTACATGGGATAGGAGGCATTACACTTTCTCACATTTGGTACATTTTAGAACTGCACTTGTATTTTTTTTAAACTGGTAATATTATTACACTCTGGAGACTCATCATAAGTTATATATTTTATCTATCTATCACAGTCTTCCGCTTGCAAATTTAACTGTCTCTGGAATATGATATGTTGTTTTGGCTTAATCTCACTCATGTTCAATGCACGAATACAGTCAACATTCAATCATCATTCATTTTGTTGCATAAGTGATGTTCTGGAATTCGGGAGTTGAGTTTATGTTCGACCCCCGATTTTCAGGGCGTTACAAGATGGTATCAGAGCATGGTTTGGATTAAACTGGACCTGGGTTATGGTCACACGACGCACACTGACGCACTCTGACTTAGGAGAGAGCGACGGAATGTAGAAATAGTCGTAGGCATCCCTGTCCCATCCAACGGCTTGTTCGCTGAAAACGAACACCGAAATCGAGTCCGTATTCAACCATGGTCGCACGGGTCGACCTTAAAACATTTCTAGGTTGTCTAGTGAAGGGTCTAGATCATAATCCACCTTATCCCAATCATTGAGAATTAGTAAAATGTGCGATAAACGTGATGAGGATAACTACTCCGAATCCTTGGAGCTTCTCTGGACTTCTCCCAGAGACTTCTCGAATCTACAAGAGGAGAAAGCAGAAAATAGAAATAAATTCTAATAAATTCGAAACTGATTAATGAATGACAAAAAAAAATGAGTGAGTTCACAGCCCCTTTAAATAGGGATACCAAGTAATGAGAATGAAATCAGAAACAAACTACAACTAGAACTCCTAGAAGTCGCGACTTACTATAAGGTCGTGATGTCTACTAGTGTGCAGGGTTCTCAGCCAAAAATAATAAGTGTCCTATTTGGCTTCACCAAACCGTTCTCCTAATTATTCTAAGCCCTTTACACGATGAGTGCAACTCCTAAAACCCAACTGATAAAGGGTAATTAAACTAAAACTACTATTTTTAGCAAAATGAAATTGAAGTGGGGAAATGACCGTCAATCGGAGGGTTTTCTCGCAATTCTGGGCTGCACAACCCAGCATGGCTGGGTTGGTTGCCTTCATTAGCTCGTCCTACCCCAAATTCATATATTTTACGTCAGATAACTCATTCCGGATTGCAAGATATGTCCTGTTTGCCCGAAACTACCTGAAATAGAGCGAATCGGAGTCGGGGGCATCCCCACTTAAATCCGATGGGACCCAGGGTCGAACCAGGGTGCATTTGGCACCTTGGGACCATGGTAAACAGGGCCCCACCGCGGCGGCGCTGTTCCGGCCAAGTCCGACCGCGGCGCCGCCGCGGCTCGGGCGGCGGACTGCGGTCCGGTCGATTTTCGGGGGTGGGTCCAAGCATGAGGTTGGTCGGCCCAGCCTCCTACACCCCCTGTCACTTGCGAAATTCCCATGGGTTTGGGATTTTACGGGCTGGAGCACCCCTCTCTCTCATTTCACCCCTTCCACACGCCCAAAACCCCCCCATTTTCGATTTTCTCCCTCAACCCATTCCCCTAAATCTTGCAATCCCCCATTTTCTTCCATAAATCACCCACTCTAACCGTCCATAACAGCCCTAGCCTCCTCCTTTTCTTTTTTCTCACATTGGAGCTCTCATATCACTCATTTGGAGCTCAAAATTGGGTAACCTCCTAACCCATTCCATTTTCCTTTTATTCCTTCTTCATTCCCCGCCTTTTTGGGTCTTTACACTCCCTATTGAGGCTCAAATCCGTGGAGAACCAAAACTCCACCCCCCCCCCATTTCCCTTATCCTCATTTTCCATGGCTCTGGTTTTCCTCTTACACTTAGAGATTCTGATTCCTGGGATTTGGAAATCCCATCTCACACTTTCCACCACTAGACTCATTTTCCAAAGCCTATAAAATTTAATCCCCACCCACCCTCCTACCAACCATGCCATTGCCAATCCTGAAGTCGGATTAGTAATGCAGTTCCATTTAATACAACTTAAGATCGCTGGCCAAGTAGGCCTTTGGAATTTGGACCTAGGGCGGTGCTCCTAGTTTTCGACAGACCTGACCGTATAGGGACCCTAAGTGCTAAACACCTCCTGTATTAGAAATGATGTAAAGTCATCTAGTATATAAGCATAGACTTTGGACTCACCTATGGATTCTCCCTACTCCTAAATTAAGACTACACTACTGGTTAGGCTAAGGAAAGTAAAAGACTAATTAATTATGCTAAGCCAATTGAATAATAGACTTAGTTATTCAGCTTAACCGACTCAGACCCACTACACAATTTTCTTTCCGTGTTGGCCCGACCATTTACAACTAAAAGTTTATAATTTTGTCCTTGAAAGGTGTTAGGAGTATATAGTTGATAGAGACTTCGTCTTTTAGGCCTAAAGAATTGCCCAAATGGGCAACAGACAGTTAGGAATTAGGTCCCAAATCGCATGCCATGTCGGCATATATATTGTGCTTATGAACGTAAAAAGATAGCCTGCCTATTAAGCTAGACATGACTAAATAGGATAAGTCTAGACCGCGACAACATTCCTTGGTAGAATTAGGCATCTTGCCTCAAACTCACACTCATTCGTGATAGCCCCTTTCTATAATCCTAGGTACCAAAACTGATGTAGTGGGAGACCGCATCTCATTTCATGTCAAGGATATGTTATAAATTACACCTTGTTCCGATGTACGGAGCAGGACATAAATCTTAAGCCTTGAGGGTGAAAATAAAATTTTAAGGGGGGTAGAACATTACGAGCTCAATCTAGTTAGGTCACCTATTGCATCTCTTTGATCTGGATGGCGCAGCGGAAGCGTAGTGGACCCTACCCCACTGGCCCAGGATCGAAACTATGCTCGTTAACATACGCACATTATAGAAGCCCTAGGAAGTTCTACTATGAGAAACCGTTTTAGGATGATCTAGTAAGATTTGATTCCCCACTTCCTTGGACATAAAAAATATCAAGGCTTCTCTTAGACTAAGACCTAAAAGGTAACCTTAGACAGAGACAATTTGAGCCTTTCAACGATGGACATTCCCTACGTTCTAGAGTGATCGGACTACGAAGTTACTGAAATATACAACTGCGAAACATTCGCGGCTTGACCCAATTCTTAATCCTGGGCGACAATGGACTCCCTGTTTTGACTGAGTAGAAGACCAGGATTCACCAGGGCTAGGAGGGGATATGACGAGCCTTCTACCCTAGTCAGGTAGATGATCGATGTATCGGGATCAAGCCTACTATTACCGTCTCTCTGTGTTGGTCAAACAATGAAAACAGTTATCTTACTCTAAATTGTTGGGAATTGTCGTCGAGACTCCAAATAGGTAAAGAAATAAATGGTAGCAAACCATCAGGGTATGAGAAATGGATAAAGAATTAAGTTTTAAGGGGGGTAGACTAAAATGAACCAGCTGGTATATACCCTACCACGCGTGGAAACTTGGAATCAATAAGTCTTACGCGAATGAAATAATAGAAATCTTCCCTTATTACCCTTAGCCAATTTCGGGGACGAAATTTTGTTTTAAGGGGGGTAGATTGTAACATCCCGGATTTTCGCTAACCTGGAATTAGACGTCCTTGGGCGATGGGTCAATCCTAACACAGGTTTAACTTCCCAAACGCTCAATTAAAGCCTCAAATCCCTTTTTAAACAATTTTCTTCGCAAATCTCACCCTTCACTACCTTGTGCTTTCAATTTTTCAAAGCACTTTTGCCCTAGACACTATCTTAAACTAGCTAAGTAGTAAAACTTGGATCACTTTATATACAAACTGCAAAGGCGTAAGTACTATTTCAACCAGAAAACAATTAGGATTAAATCCTTTAGAAATTTAACAAAGTTAACTAAGTGCAAAACTCGATTAACCATGAAATCCGTTGGGATCGCTTTAAATACGATCTGCAAGACCCAAAACTTGCAAAATCAGTGACTCTAGGTTACCCTAAAGTTTAGAACCAAACTCATTTCCCGTCTGCTCTCGGGAATGAAACGAAACTTCGTATTAGGTCTACACCGCACATCGGGAGTTCGATTAACACGAAGCTAAGGAACTAGGACCGCCTCACTGGGCTTGACAATCATCTCAAAAATCAGATCCAGCCGATGTCCCACGGCCATTCGTTTCGATCCGGAGCGAGGGAGTGTGAAAAACATTATTCCCATTCCAAAATAAATATCTGGAATAGTGATCTGGCACCATTCGCTTGCGCATCAGTATTAAGCAACCAGACCGTCAGAATCAGACCAAATTACACCCTCGGATCAGGAAAAATTTCAGGAACATTTACATGTGCTTGGAATTTCGGATCGTGGCCCACTGACCGTCGAACTGAAAGTGGTCCGCCACGTGCGATCTGGGAATCCCATCGAGTTAAAAACGTAATCCCACATAGATCCATAGGTGGTGAGCTTAAGTCTGACATTTGGATCAAGGAGGGCCACCAGAACCTCTCTTTTGAGCCGGAAAAGTGACGAAATACCTATATTAGCAATAACCTTTGAACCTGAGTCTATTTTGGAAAGGTTTTAGGCTATAAAAGGACCTTAAACCCTCTCCCATTCCAGCCATACGAATTTGGATTTGAGAGAGAGAAAAGAGAGAGAAAGTGAGGGAGAAGTGGGAGCTACTCCCTGCCGTACTTCCCTGCCGCTCCACGGGCTGCACCGCCTCTTTCTTGCCACTTTCCCGGCGATTCCGGCATCATTTCTAGGTAATAAACCCTAACCCTAACCTGTTTGGGGGATTAGACAGTTGTAGGTTAGGAAATAGCTAACCTATTTCTTTCTCTAGGTTGCCAAACTCCCGTATACGGAAGCTTAGCGAACCTATCAACTCCGTTACGATTCTACAACAAAAGGTGCAGACTTTAGGTGTATAGGTTACGGTTTTCAACGCTTTCAATGTCAGATAATGGTAGATTCATGATCTGCATGCGATTGCACATGTACAAAGTGCTTTCCGTTTCCTGTTTCGATTAGAATTGTAGAATTTGGAATTTCACATACTCTAGGTATTCGTATAAAATACCGTATACGTATTTTTATGGAAATGTGTCTGACATGTTTATTTGTCGTATGTATATATGACGTATGGATAAAATACTAATTTGGCGAAAGGAATCGCTGAAATACATGTTCATGTGTAAATGCTACGTATGTTGAATTGTATATTCTAGAAATACCGTATATGTATTTTTTTTGGGAAAATGTATGACATGTTTATTTAATGTATGATTATACAATATATGTATAAAATACTAGTTTGGCGAAAGGAATCACCAAAATACATGTTCGCTTGTAAATGCCTAGTATGTTGAAATTGTGTATTCTAGAAATACCGCATATGTATGAATTTTGGAAATACAATTGTAATGATTATTTGCTGTATGATTATGATATACATGGGTAAAATACTCACGTGGCGAAGTGACAGCCCTAACACGTATTTTGCTAACAGACGTCATGTATGTTGGAATAGTGTATTCTAAGTGTTTGTGTAGATGCTTGTGTGTGTAAATGCTTGAGTGTTAGTGCCTTAGAGAGGTGTTGATATGGGATTCCGACTCCCTTAGAGACATGTAGGATCCCCTCCATGCGGTGGTTCGCTATAACCACTCACTTGTGATGTGTATGTAATCGTATCCCTATGTGTATAGTGCTTTACAACATGCTTTACAACATGCTTTACTTCATGCTTTACTTCATGCTTTATAACATGCCTGCTAACATGCTTGTATTGATTGTTTATCATGCTTTACTCCACATGCTATTAATGCAAACTGTTTGAGTTTGGGACTATGTCTATAGTCCAAACATTCGGTACCAGACTTGCGGTTGTGGCTGAGATTCATATCGCCACGACGGACGTGTCTGGCGAACCCGAGTCGTACTTCGGTTGGCGATAGTGGTTGGCCACACGGAGTGCTTTTGCGCTCCATATCGCTCAACTTGTGGTGCGCTCGAGCTAGTCAGGCTCGTCAAGTAAACCGATATGTGTATGTGTGTTCACCATGTTTGGTCGCTACTGCTTGAACCTAGGGTACCAAACTTACCAGTGGCGATCCCGTTAACCATGGTACCTCGATCCGCTAAGACGCATGAGCCGGGCATGGTGGTATGGGACACCGTGGTCGAGCTGTCGGCCTACGCTGGGGCCATGTGCCTCCCCGTAGTGACCATTGCGCAACCAAACTCGTGAGCCGATTATGGTGGTATGGGACACTATATTCGAGCTGTTGATACATACGGCGAGAGTCGAGTACGGTGAGACCTGTGCTCGTACTGACGGTAGTATCATCGAGTGTACTCCAAGTGTCCGTGATTGGCGACGAGCCTTTCACAGTAAATAGAGTATGAGTTGAGCCGAGTACGGTGAGACCTGTACTCGAGCTGACGGCTAGTGATTGGGCCAAGTACGGTGAGACCTGTACTTGAGCTGACGGCCAGCAATTGAGCCGCATACGGTGAGATCTGTATCCGCACTGACGGGTGACGAGCCCTTTGCGATGCCTTCACTACACTTCTCAAACCATAACATCGTATGAGATTAGCTAGGATTGACGACCCTAGAATGGATCATGTTTGGGAATGATACAAGGGAGGTACCTTAGTTTTCCAATACTGCTGATTGAAATGGACTAATAAAAACTTGGTAATCATGAGCATCATCGCACTGCATGTGCTTTGTAGATGTGGCGCACTGAGGGAGTTAAGCATTCGCGAACGTAAGATGATGTCGCTGAGGGTGGTTTGGCAAGGGCATACATCATGTCATTTCATACTTGCATTTAATAAGAGTAGTTAGAATTGTTTGATTTGTACTGCTTTATCATTACTTCTTGATTGAATTGATAACATGTTAACCTATGCTTTACTGTTCCACTGAGTTGATCACTCACTCCCACGTTACGGGACGGTGTTTGCAACACCAACCAGATTTGTTGAGTTTCAGGTGATGGCGATGCTTGTGAAGCAGAGCCGGACTACTTCTGTGATGATAGGAGGAGTTCTCCTATCTGTATCTCTCTGGTAGGTCAATGAAGACCTGATATTGTATTGACGGGGCTATCGTGCATGGGATAGGAGGCATTACACTTCCTCACATTTGGTACATTTTAGAACTGCACTTGTATTTTTTTTAACCTGGTAATGTTATCACACTCTGGAGACTCATCATAAGTTATATATTTTATCTATCTATCACAGTCTTTCGCTTACAAATTTAACTGTCTCTGGAGTATGATATGCTGTTTTGGCTTAATCTCACTCATGTTCAATGCACGAATACAGTCAACATTCAATCATCATTCATTTTGTTGCATAAGTGATGTTCTGGAACTCGGGAGTTGAGTTTATGTTCGACCCCCGATTTTCAGGGCGTTACAATAACGAGCCCTCATACACATCAAGGTGGGCCCCAATAACAGGCCTTGAATACATCTCAATGGGCCTTATATATTTACCAAGGTGGCCCTCAATAGACGACCACAAAAGAATAAAGATGGGCCTCATACATATACCAAGGTGGGCCTTAATGGACAGCCACAAATGAATCAAGATGGGCCTCATCATATGGACCTCATGTATATATCAAGGTGGGCCTAAACAACGGACCATAAATACATCAAGGTGTGGCCCACCTTAATGTCTTAGAGATCCATCCTATTCATAAGCTAACATAGGGATAGATGAACTGAAAACACATATCGACTTAGTAGGAAAATACTGTGGCCCTTAGAAATTTTGAACGATGAAAGTCACTGTCTCCACTATTTTCAAGAGTGGGGTCTACTTGAACTATAAATCTATCCCATTCTTTTTTCATGTCATAAAAATGATCTCTCAAAATGATTGGAGCGTATGGATACCATACATGCATCATAGTAGGGTCCACACATGTGGCCCACCATGTAATGGACGATTTGGATATAACTCAAACATCAAGGGTGGGTTCACTGAACCTTAGATCTGACTCATTTTTTGTCTCAAGCCTATTAAGACAAGCTTGCCAAAGGGTTGGACAGTTTGGATGCAACACATGCATCAATGTGGGTCCCATTAGGATGGGCAGTGTGGAGAAAACACATACATCATAAGGAGTCCCACCGTCCAGTGGTGTGGACGATGGTGAGATTCACAGTGGCTTACACCGTCCACTGTGGATGGTGTGAATGAACACATACATCATTGGTTGGTCACATATCTCATGGTAGGGTCCACATGTGTGGCCCACCGGAAGGAAGGACAGTTGGATATAACACAGACATGGTGGGGCCTACTGGCCGTCCAGCAAAAGCCTAGACAACATTGATAAAACACATGCATGGGGGGTTTCCACCATCCACAGCCATGGACGGTGTGTGAATAAAATACATACATCATTGTGGGTCCCATGTGGGGCCCACCATAATACTGATTTATAATCTAACCCGTTGGCAAGGTCACAAGGACCTGGATGAAAAGGAAAACAAATTTCATGATGATCCAAAACTTCTGTGACCCAGAAAAGGGTTTCAATGGCAGACGTTCAACCTCGCTGTTTCCTATGGTGTGGGCCACCTAAGTAATGTATATGGCTGATTTTTGTTGGGGGCCACTGCCTCGAGGGGACCCACAAACTGGACGGTGTGACTGTCCAACATACATCACGGTGGGGCCCACGTATGGGACCCACCTGGCTGTCGTCCACGTGCAGCAGGCGCTGCCTACCACCTCTGGCAACAGCAGCGACCTACTGCATATAATATTTATATATATATTTTTTTGTTTTCTTTTAAAACTTATTTTTCAGAGGTTTTTCTGTCGTAGGGCCCGCATCAGGGGAATCGAATCTGGCCATTGGTTTCCATGGCTCCATATAAACCTATCAAGCCCAGTATTAGGTATATTTTGGCGCGTAGAAATATCAGGTGGCTTTTTAATGGTGAAAACCACCATTTCCTATGCTATGGCCCACCAGAAATTCGGATCAGCTTCATTTTTCATCTTAATGCCTAAAATGGGCTGGAAAATGGAATGGACAACTTGGATTAAAAATATACATCAAGGTGGGGCCTGTATGAGCGGTCCACCCAAAAAGCCTAAAAAAACAAACTCCCTTTTTTTTTCTCTGGCTGTGAGTACACCTCACCATCAGTTCAAACTTCACTCACCTCCAGCGTCCAGGGACGCTGGACGGTTTGGGTAACACATAATTAGGGTGGGTCCCACGTGAACGTGGCTCACATGGCTTGGGGGTGTGGCCCACATGGCTTGGATCAACCTGATACTTGTCTTTTCCCATCATTAAAGGGTAGGGCCCATGTGGTTTGGATAGCCGTGTGGTCCGTTTGACGGACGGTAAGATATCACCTACACTCATCATGTGGGCCACAAAATAAAGGGAGGAGAGAGAGAGAAAGGGACACGTGATGATGGAGGGACCCCGGCACTATGAGCCCTCCGTTCCATGCATTCAATCATACATCAAGTGGGTCCCATTGCATGTGGGCCCACCAAGTCAAAGATCAACAGTGGAGATCCCTTCTCCACCAAGATGTAAGGTCTAGATGACCCATTTTCAAGCTAGAAATAAACATCATCATGGGGTCCATGGAGAATGACCCCATCATGGAATGATCATGAAGATCAAGGTGGGCCATCGGCCACATCTTAGGGTCCAAGGAGAGATCCATACCATCGATCGGTAGGCCTCACTTGGCCTATCATAAAAAAACATGAAAATCTAGCCTATAGAAGCACCCACCGTTCGATCTTCTTGGTCCGTTGGAAAGGCGATCTCTTTGTGCTCCACTTTGATGGTGGATGATGAGGAATGGATGGCTAGGATGAGGGATTTTGGGATGGGAAATGAGCCACAAAAAAAAATCATTTTTTCTCACACTTGGGATGCTTGGACGTCCACATTTTTCTCTCCTTTGTTTGCTTGGAAATGTGTGTAGAGAAAGAGAGAGAGAGAGAGAGAGAGAGAGAGAGAGAGAGAGTTGTAAGGAGTGATGGATGGGAGGTGAGTGATGTGAGGTAAGTGATGGGTGAGGTGAGAGATGGGTTGACTTTGGTGGTTGCATAGCTTATGGATAAAGAAAGCATGAGTTGCTTTTGTACTTGACATGATGTGATTTATTGATGGGACTTGTTGTAAAGATTCTCTTGGGATTGCAAATGCACCGTGTTTTTTTTCGAACTGAATGCCGGCCCACATCTCTCGGTCAGGGTATCGGATCGGTGCATAAGACGCGGTGTCGGAACCACGGCGATGGTGCGATCACAATGGTACAAATCTTCGATTAAGCCGACTCAATTCTACAGGATACGACTTAGGGTCGATCGTAAACATTGATTATACGTCGCAGGTTGTCGAACTTCGACGGAAAGGATCGTGGAAGTCGGCGGAATAGTACGGACTAGGATACGGGTCTTACATCACTCCTAACTAGATGTTTATGCTCTCCATAGAGCAAGGGTCCACACAACGCACCCAGAGGTTTCTACTCGGTTCACCTCTAACCCTGGAGTTTTACTAGTTCACTCCTAACCAGAAGTTTATGCTCTTCATAGAGCAAGGGTCCACACAACGCACCCACGGCGTACACTCCCGCCGCAGGCCTCCTTGAGGACTTCAAAGTGTGAGAACCACTTAAGACCCAATCCTAGAAATGAATGATTGCAAGTGTTCTCTTGGACTCTAGATACTTACAGATAAGTTGATGAGTCCTGTTAAGCATAACGCCGAAGATTTCCTCCTCCTTGTTGACGAAGAGTCTTCTGTTCCCTTGATCCGCAACACAAAAGATATACCAAGACTAAGCTTAGGGTTGGGTCACGGTTAAGATGGAATCCTATTCTCTAAAGGTTTAGCTATAAGGAAGGTAGAATAGTTCCAATCTCATGCATTCAAGGCATCCTAGTATAATGATTTGCCAATCAGGTAGTAGCTGAAGGATCCTTGAATGCGGAAGTTCATTCCCCAATCCACTCTATTGAATATCGATGGTGAGGGTAGATTGGAGGATGAACTCCCTCGAGAGAAAGGGCTTAGAGTATATGATGTAAGTTAAAACACACAAAAGCTCTCTCTATTCTCTCTTACAGCAACAAAAGACAAGTCCTCTATATATAGGCAAAAAATTCCAACGGATATAAAACGGTCACATTTATGATAGAGTTCGATATCATCGAGCGTATACTCTCGATAGCATCGATGGTCTGCTCGATGACTCGGACTCGATGTCATACACTTTTGAAACTTCTTGCCAATAAGTCGATGAATCGAAGCTATTGTCGATGTCATCGGATTTCGAACTCCGATTCCATCAATGACAGGTTCGATTAATCGACACATGAAAAATGAGAGAGACTTGACTTTGAGATATTTCAGG
Organism: Magnolia changhungtana; assembly: GCA_030180095.1. Lineage (NCBI taxonomy): Eukaryota > Viridiplantae > Streptophyta > Magnoliopsida > Magnoliales > Magnoliaceae > Magnolia > Magnolia changhungtana. Next base: position 798,247 of record JASAUF010000344.1, on the reverse strand, counting down.
TTTTCATGAATGATCGAGGGAACTGTCGAGATCATCGAAATTTGAATGTCGATGATATCGAGATCAGAGTCGATGCATCGATAAATCCAGTGGATTTGTCTTTAAGCTTGCTAACGATTTGTGTCCTTGTTCGATGTAATCGACCTGGTGCCGATATCATCGATATTTGAATATCGATTATATCGAAGGGCCCCCAATCATAGTTAAAAACAACCTGAGATATCTGTTGTAAGAAATGTGCGCCCACTATCGATGTCATCGATAGACCTCTGATCTTATCGATATTTGAATTCAGATAATATCGGATGGTCATTGATATATCAAAGGAATTTGAGATTTTCATTAAAAAACAGGGGCGCCGAAAAACTCTCTATCGATTTTATCGAGCCACTTTCGATGGACTCGACCTTTGAATATCGATGATATCGATAGGTGTATCGTTACATCGATAATTTGTCTAGATATGTTATGAAGTTGCTGGACATATTTGTATTTATATCGATGATATCGATATGTGTATCAATACATCGATAAATCCGTCCAGATGAATATTTAGTTGCTGGACACTTTTGGTCCTCTCATCGATAATATCATTAAGGTATCGAGGACATCGACAGAACAGGTCGATCATATCGAGGGTGTTTCGATAAGATCAACAAGGCGAGAAAAGCATAGAGATTTTCCTATTTTGAAAAAGTTTTCTCACCTCAAAAACCCTAAGATGTCTATCTTGTTTTAAGGGTTTTAATCACCTGGTGTTTTGAGACATGGGATGTGAGGCAATAATTTACCTATTGCGAGCTTCCACACATCTGGTTGAGGCAGACACTTGAGATAATCTTCCTATCAAGTTCTGTAGCCAGTCTGACTTACCATTCATGTAACTTGATAAACCAAGGCTCTAGCAGGTACACTTTCAAACCTAAGGTATTTTTAATGTTCATAATGCCTGAAATTACTGAACTTTGAAGTAGATTGGATGCTTGAACTTTATGGAACTTGTTCTTCTAATAGATTCTTCAGTAGAGCTTAAATTTCTTGATGGAGCTTGATCTTCTACTTAGAACTTCAGTAGAACTTGAAATTAACTTGAACTTTCCATCTTGATCTTAGTAGAACTTAAACTTTCCATCTTAATCTTCTACTTGACTTGAATTTTAGTAGAGCTTGAACTTTCCATCTTGACCCACATTAGAAGGCCACTTCATAAGCTGTTTTGTTTAAACGAAATTTGACAAACAAGGTGTGATTTATACATTATAGCACTTACAGATTCACCACTTGTCACTAGGGATAAGTATTTGATAGGTGACCCAGTTAGCAACAACAATAGAAATTGTCAGGTCTTAGCCGAGCATAGGGGTTCGGGATCTTACTCGGTCCAACAGCAGTCGATACGCCCCTTTAGGGCCTAACTTGCCCACTTCTTTTATCTCAGTTCATGACTGTAAGAGGCTAAGTGTGTGCTCCTATGGGCTCTTTCCTTATGGGCTTTAGAGCTCCCTAGGGCGAGAACATGCAATGAAGACCCTAATGGTAGGATATGTCTGTGTGTTGGAATGTTCAAGTTGCGCTTACGCTCGGATAGTTAACTTGATTGCATTCTGTTTGGACGATGAATGATGCAATCCACCGTTGAATAGGGCGACTTGTTGTGATTCAGTCTCAATCAAATTGTTACACATTGCCACACGGTAGAAATTTTCAGCATAATCTCTCACCGACTGACTACTCACCAATAATTTTGGTATCATTACCTGCTTCATTCGTTGCCATGTGCAGATTTATGCTTTCGTCTGTCTCATCTGTGTGCGTTGTAGTTTCTCCCATCAAGCTAAAGTTCTGCCCTTCAATTTGTAGGCCACAGGTTTGACATTCTTCGCTTTAGAAAGCCAATTGAGGAAATCCTCAATGTGAAATTGACCATTAAAGCTAGGGATATCAACCTTCATCCTAAACTCACGATCTACATCAACACCGCCTTATCTCGAATATTGGAGGATCATTTCATCATCCTCCTCATCACTGGATCCCCCTTCCTTGGGAGTGATCCTTTAGTTCACTGCTGGCACCATCCTGCGATCAGGGCAATGATGAGTTCCAGAACGTGCATGTGGCAGATCACCACCATGAACATGGAGTGGCCGTAGGGCTTCCGTCAAACAATTAATGGCAGCCTACAAGATTTGCATGACTTACAGATTTTTTCGTTGCACTGCTTCGAAAGCCGCTGCCATTAAAAGATGATTCTGTGGAGCATCGTCCATGGGATGTTGCCCGACCCATCGTTAGAAGGCATAGATCCAAGGAAAATCCTGGCTCTGATACCAAACTGACACAAGGAAGGATGTGTTGAGGTCAAGCACCATCTTCCTTAGAGGGATATTTATTCTGAATCCACGAAACTTCTCTAGACTCCTCACAGAGATGCCTCGAATCCATGAGGAAAAATAAGAAAATAGAATAATTTTTAAAAATTCATAAATTGATTGATAATTGAAATAAATGAGTTACAACCCTTTAAATAGGGATACTAAACCTTGGAAGAATCTTGGAAATTAAATTACAACTAAAGCTCCTAGAAATCATGACTTACTATTTATAGACGGTCATGTTTTCCACTAGACCTCATGGTTTTCTGCCAAAAATAGTAAATGTCCTATTTGGCTCAACCATGCTATCTTCCTAATTATTCTAAGAACTTTTCATGTTAGACACAACTCCTAAAGCCCAACAGATGAAGAGTTATAATCAAAGTAAAACTTATTATAAATAGTACAAATGAAAATAAACATGGATTTCAATCGTCGATCCGGTGGAATCTCGCAAGTTCTGCATGGGTAACCCAACATAGTGGGGTTGGGTGGCTAAAGTAACTCGTCCTACCCCAAAATCATATATGGCATGTCAAATAACTCATTTTGATTTACGAAATATGCCCATTTTAAGTTCTGACGGTCCGGATCACTTCTACCTCTAATCGGGCCTTTTCTGGTCCATCTTGGCCATAAAATTATCCATGACCAGTTCTACATCAGTATCCAACTTTTTTCATATGAACGAAGTAATAATCCCATTGACAGTGTGTGATGAAGAGAAAGAAGTTCGACATTATCATCTGTTAACTAGAGAAGTAGATCATCTTTGATTTAGCAAAATAAAGGAGACCAAAAGTATCCTTCTATACACCAAATCACATGCTTATAAGTGCATGAGGTCTTTGGGGTTAAGGCAATTTAGCACTAACAATATGGTATTATTAGAGCAAGTCATGCACTAGGTGTGAGAATTTTTATTTTTTATATTTTAAATTCTTTTCTTGACCTAGATGGAGAAATCAATTGAATTGTAGACAATGTCATTCTATTCTTTTTTAATCATGGGTCATCTTTGTTGTGCATGAAGAGGCATGGACCCTTTAGTAATAAATAGGGCATCTATGTTCCCTTCCTCTTTTTTTTTTTTTTTTTTTTTTTTTTTTTTGAATTTTTCCTACATTCAATTACAATCCAGCTAGCCTTAAAGACATTAGGATTGTATGTATATAATCTTTTTAATCAACTAGGTATGTGTACATTTGGATTCCACCATATGAATTATTACATTAATGTTGGATTCATCAAGGCCGCCATTGAGCCATTATGATAATTAGTCCATTTGGTGGTGATTGAGATCAAACTAGGATTAGATATTGAAAATATGTTCTAGTACTTAGGCGTTATGGATGTCCTTAGGTGAAAGTCCATAAATCCTGTGGTACTAGTAGGATGTTCTAACGTCAAGACTAAGTGGATAACATGAGCGCCGGAGTGCCCAATACCAATAGGTCGCATCTCCCACTGTGTAGAAGTCAGTTGGAAAGAGGTGTGACCTTATCCACCCAATGTAGGGAGTTATAAGTTAGGTTGAGTTTGACCAACTCGTGAAATGGGTTCACTATCGGTGAGTTGGTTGGGCATTAGCATACTAGTGACGAGGCAGATAGTACAGTCTTTTCCACTCACTTGGTCATGCACTCGATAAGGGGCAGCCAATGACGGAGTGTATTAGACCCCGATGATATTTTTAGTTATGAACTATTCTGATATATGGACTAGTTGAGGATTTACATGTTTACGTTGCATCTTTATCATATGACACTTAGCCATGTAGGCTTTGCATTGTATAGCCTTGGTATGGCTAATAACATTCATGGACTTGGCAGCTTAGCCTTCCATTTTTTGCTTACTCTGATATTTGTATTCTAGTCATATGCATTATGTACGCGCGCGCGCACACACGCACACACTTTGTTGAGCTTCGTAGGAGGCTTATGTTTGTTTGTTTATATTACAGGTGATGCTAGGGTGTATTAGCAACATTGAGCCCAGAGTATGAACTTGATCTTTTGGAGTTTTGTTACATTTTGTATTTCCCTTTCTAGCACTGTACTTAAAGATTATATAGTGGTTATGTGATGACGTTTTTTTGACTTTGGTGCACTTATGGTTATGCGCTACAAAAAAAAAAATCAATCTGAAAATTCACCTTGTGGGATCCCACGATTGGGACCTGGCATATTGGAGCCAGGTGCTAAGAATGGGGTTCTACGGATGTTGTCGGCACCAAATTCATCGGTTAAGAAATTAGTGAGCCTGGTTCCCGAGTTTGGGGCGTGACATGATCTACATGATGGATGGTTCGGACTAGCCATAAGGCATCACATGTACATACGTGGCAACGAGGGTGCATTGATTTGGTGTGTAAGGGAGCACCATACACGTAAAACCTCACACTTTTACATGGATGTTTCATTTTGGCTTAGCATGAGAAACCATGTCGGGCTCATGCTAATGTGTGGGGTCAAATCCACACAGTCCATCTGATTATAGAGGTTAAAATATGTTGGGATCTCAAAGATTAGGTTGATCTGACCATCAAGTGGGTCGCACCGATCAAATGACATTTTTTAAAAGGAAAAATGGCATTTAAGAACTGTTTGGGCCCACAGTAGTGTTAGATCATACTGATATTTGGCCATTATCTTTGTTGTGGGTAAAAATGGACCAGCCAATGAGATAAGGTCAAGTCGGACATCTGTGCAGACTCAAAGTTACTCAATGACGGTTATGATGAAGACCTCAGCCCGAACAGGAAAGGAGCTCGAGCTCGGCCATGGTAAAAACGTCGGCCCCATCCTCGACCTAAGTAGGGAAGCAGCCCGACCTCAACAGTTTAGGGCAGGATGATAGATCAGCCATCCACTTGGCACCAAAGGAAAATACGACCATGATTCACCAAAGCATCCAAGTTGGTGAACTAATCTCCAAGACAACCGTATAAGTCATCTCAGATTCTCCACTTGAACTTCCTACCATACGCCTCTGCTAGTTTCAACCTAGCCCCGATCGACTCTATCCAAAATCCTAGCCGAGGGTTTCCAAAGTCGATTACAACACGGATCTCCCTGAGATCTTAGCCGAAGATCTCTGGAGATATCTGCAGTATCCAACTTGGGATCCGAATCCTACTACTATGCACTCTTACTAAATAGGGAAGATCCATCTACGCCACTGCTTCTCCTCACCAATAAATAAGAGCACCCTCAATGGTGAAAGGTATGAATAAACTTAAGCCTAAAACCCTGTTTACGACCAGACCCATATTCCCTACCTAACTTAGTCATCGGAGGATCCCCTATTGTAGCTAAGGTCTCCTTTTTTCGCTCCTTGTGTAGGTACCTAAAGGTCTAGGGAAGGCTACCCTAAAAATTACATCAACAGTTTGGTGTCGTTTATAGGAATGACATCAAAAGTCGTTCTCATCATGTAACGCCCTGAAAATCGGGGATCAAGCACAAGTTCCACTCTCGAGTTTCAATGCATCACTTATGCAACATAGATAATGATGATTAAATGTTGTCCGTGTTAGTGCATTAAAAATGGTGGGATTATACCAAAATACTATATCTTACTCCAAAGACAGTTAAATTATGCAAGCGGAAGACTGTGATATGTATATCCGTATAAGTGAGAGTAAGCCTTCAAAGTATGAACGTCACCAAGTTAAATAATTGCAAGTGTGTTTCCCAAATAAACAAAATAATAAAGTGTCGTGTCATCTATCTATGCCCCTGTAGCCTCGTCTGTGCAAATCCAGGCCTACATAAACCCGCCTACTAGCTGCATGTAGGAGAACACCTCCTCATCATCTGCGAAGTCTAGCTCCGCCTCATAAGTCATGTCATCCTCTAAAACTACAACAGAGTCTAGTTGGTGTTTAAAAACACCGTCCCAAAACGTGGGAGTGAGTGATCAACTTAGTGGAGCTATAAGGCAAAGGTTAACATGTTATCAATTCAATCAAGTAGTAATAATAATGTAGTACAATAATCATCTCCTAAATACTCTTGTTAATGTAAGAATGGTATGTGATAATGATGCATGCCCTCGCCTACACTCCCTCAACATCTTCATCTCACGATGCGTATGGAAAACTCCCGAAAGTGCTCTTCCTCGCAAAAGCACATGCAATGCGGTGCATGCTCATGTTAGCCAATACTTAATTAGATTGATTCATACAGCAGTGTTGGAAAGCCAAGGTACCTCCCTTGTGTCACTTGCCCAAACTATGATCCATTCTAGGGTCGTCAGTCCTAGTAAATCTCATACGATGTTGCGGTTCTAGGTCACTACCAAGGGCTCGTCACCTGATCAGTGTAGGCCTAGTTTATACTTTAGTTGCTATGGAAAGACTCATTGTCTCAACGCAGTCTCAGATTATGCTCGAGGTCACTACAAAGGGCTCGTCACCTGATCAGTGTAGACCGACAGCTCGAATACAGTGTCCCATACCACCGTATTCGGCTCACGAGGTGATGTTGCTCACTGGTCACTACGGGGGGGCTTGTCGTCTCAGCGCAGGCTGACAACTCGACCACGGTGTCCCATACCATCATGTCCAGCTCATGAGTCTTAGCGGATCGAGGTACCAAGGTTAACGGGGTTTCCACTGGTGAGTTCGGTACCTTTGATTCAAGCAGTAACATCCATACATGGTGAACATACATCGGGTTAATCGGGTTACTTGATGAGCTCGACTGGTACGAGTGCACATCAAATTGATTGACATGAAGTGTGTAAGCACTCTACGTGGCCTAGCCAGTACCTACAAATGACGTACGACTCGAGTTCATCAAACGTGCCCGTCGTGGCCAAGAATAGTTCGTCCACTAACCGTAAACCATTACCGATTACCTGGACTACGACGTAGCCCCAAACACACTCCAAGATAATAATAATAAAATGTAACAGCCAAAACAGCATGTAACAACACAATTAAATATAGATACCATATCAGCATTTCATCGAACACATATAATACATGTTAACGTACATGAGCATTTAATTCACAAATCACATAGTGGTAAAATAGATTACATGAAGGAAACTGCAATCCTAGCTAAGGGGATTGAGAATCCTATCTCAACACCCTCATTAAACACATTACAGTAAGCATTTTCTCACTCAGGCATTTTATCAAACACTTAAACTACACATATCACATACATGTAATGTTTTAGTTTAAAAAAACACATATAGTAGCGAATCCTATCCCGAAGGAGTTGCCACGCATACAACGATCATGCATTGGCAACCAATAAGCATGGCAAGCATAAATTGTAGTTTCATATTCATTCGAACATTTTTATAAACACTTAGACTACACACTTCAACAGACATGACGTATATTGATCCTAGCATGTATTAGGGCAAGTCCTTTCACCAAGGAGTTGTCACATATACAACAATCATATATCCATGACGGATAATCATGGCAAGCATGAATCCAAATTCCATACCTATTCAAACATTTCAACAAACACATGGAAAACACTATATTTAACATAATTCATATATGTCTGTAAAGTGAGGGAAACGACGCATATAGCATGTGAAATGGTAAGTAAGTCAGTTATAAATCATTAACTGACATTGAAAGCTTTGAAAACCATAACCTAAACGTTTATAGTCCGCACCTTTCGCCGATAGACTCGTAACGAACTCAGTTTAAACACTAAGCCTATGTCTACGGCATAACGACAACTTATAACATGAAATAGGTTAGCCATTTTACCATCTAAGCTATTTAGATCCCTAGAACAACATAGGTTAAGGATTTCTTACCAAAGTACGGAGTCGAAATCGCCAGAAAAGCGATACAGATGTGGTGGTTAAGCACATGGAGCGGCAGGGAAGAATCTCAGAAGCAAACGCCAACTCTCTCTCTCACTTTCTCTCTCTTTCCTTCTCTTTCTTCTCTCTTTTCTCTCCTAGGGTTGGGAATTTGTATGAAATGAGAGAGGGGTGGGTTTAGGCCCTTATATAGGCCCAGAACTGATGGGAATGGCCCTAGGGCCATGGTATACTTAGGTTATAACCGAATAAGGGCTGTTCCGATCCAACGGAGCACTTCTGGAGGCCCCTTTTCTGCATGCAGTCAGACTTAAGCTCACTGACATTGGATTTATGTCAGGTTAAGTTTTCAGTCCGATCGGATTTATAGATCGACCGTGGTGGACCAGTTTCAGTTCAATGGTCACCGATACTTGATCAGGGCCACAAGTACACTGACATGTGTATGAAATTTTTCCTGATCCGAAGGTGTAATTGGGTCAGATTCTAATGGTCTAAAACCTTAAATTTGGTCCACATGCGAACGACCCAAATCACTTGAATCTGAGTACATTTTTCAAAAATATTCGTGTTTCTCACACACTTCGCTCCGAGCTCAAGTTGTGCATTTCTGGACACTATCTGGCTTTGATTTCTGAGATGGTTGTCAAGCCCAGCAAGACGGTCATAAGAGTATAGTTTCATGGTCATCGGACTTTTGACGCGTGGTCCAGGTCCAATACGAAGTTTTAATATGCTCCCGAGAGCAACTGGGTTTAGAGATTAATTCTAGACTTCAGGGTAATATAGCGTCAATGATTCTGCAAGTTTTGGGTCTTACAATTCGTATTAAAGTGATTAGCGCTAATTTCACAGGTAACCTAATTTAGCACTTAGTTAATTTCATCTAATTTCTAAAGGATTTGGTCCTGTGTGATTTCTGCCTGAGGTGGTACTCGGGTCTTTGTACGGATTTTTCTGAGACATTACACATCATTTGTAATGGTTCCACAATGGCGAAAGAGAGAAAGAAAGCCTAGACCACCACCGTTGTGCCCAACCCTATTCTGCCGGAACAATATGTAGATCAACGGGACTCATCTTCCCAACTACATGTTGATTCCGCACTCGTAGGCCAGGTGCAGCAGTCCCAGAATCGGGGAGGCCTGCTCACCTCTCTTGAACATCAAGTCGAAGCCCTGACTAGCAATCTCGATCAGATAAGACGATTGTTGGAACAACGAATCCCTCCCCCTAATCAGGGGGCTGAGGAAGTTGTCGCTTGAGCAGCCGCATAAGTCTATGCACCATCTCAAGCACCCGTCGGTTCTCGGGGGAATAGACAGGTCAGTGAAGCATCAAGGCGATTACCCTCCCATGCTTTGAAAACTTCCACGCTGGCTACCTCTAACTTATGCCATGAGTTGGAGAAGAAGAGGCGTGACAAAGCTTCTAAAGTCGAGGCCGAGGCAATAGTAGGGAACGAATATCCCTGGGAGACTGAGCTCAATGAACTGCGAAGTCAGATCGGCAACATGAGACAAGCTTACTATATGCACGCTCCAACCTCGATAGAGGCGCTACGGGAAGAAACCGAGCCCCCATTCACTATCAATATCATGCATGCCCAGCTCCCGCCTAGGTTCCAGATGCCACAAATCGCCCCTTATTCCGGAACCACCAATCTGACCAAACACCTGGAATCTTTTAAGGCTTAGATGGAACTCCATGGCGCATCAACCACGATTATGTGTTGGGTGTTTTCCTTAACCCCAACAAGAGCAAATCAGAAGTAGTTCTGGCAATTGAAACCACAGTCCATCAGCTTGTTCATGTAGCTCAGCAAAGCATTCATCACTAACCTCATCGGAGGAAAGGAATGGCTTAAACTGACTACTCACCTCCTCACCGTCATCCAGAAAGAAGATGAGTTGCTGAAAGACTACATCAAATGCTTCAACATGGAAGCAATTTAAATCAAGGGCTATTCAAATCAGATCGCCTTGGCTACCACGATGAGGCTCCTGAGGGAAGGGAGGTTCCTCTTCTCATTGGCATGAATCCACCGACAACATTGGCCTATCTCCTAAATCGAGCTAAAAAATACTCCAATGCCGAGGAGCTTTTCATCTTGCAAAAAGCCACTCAGAAAAAAGGAAATTCGACTAAGAAAAAATTACCTAAGGAAGAACAAGCCTCGGATGCCAGCAACAAATGGAGAAAGGATGACGATTTAACTAGAGGTCAGCGTATGAGCAGACGGCCTAAGAGCAGGTTCAACTCTTACACCCCCCTCAATGCAACGCTTGAACAAGTTCTCATGGAAGTGTGGGACGAAAGAATCCTCGAATGACTTAACAGAATGAAATCTGATGCCGACAAGCGGGACAAATGGAAGTACTGCCACTTCCACTATGACCACGACCACGACCACTCAACCGGCGATTACTTCAATCTTAAAGAGTAGAAGCCCTCATCCGCAAAGGGCATTTGCAAGAATATATTAACAGGAGGGAAGAACAGGTAGATTAGAAGAATGAGTAGCCCACTAATAACGAAGCTATAGGAGAAATCCACACCATCTTTGGTGGACCTCCTAGAGGAGGAGACTCAAACTTAGCACAAAGAGCTAATGCCCGAAGTATCAACCACAACAGCTTGGAACACCAATTCCGCATCACTAGCAGACCTCGAAGGATCAAAAAGTAGCACCCTGCGAATTGACCTTCACTGAGGAAGATGCCCGAGGTATCCACCATCCCCATGATGACGCACTGGTGGTGATCGTGACTATCACCAACCGAAAAGTATTTCAGATCCTGGTGGACACCAGCAGCTCAGCTGACATCCTCTTTATCGAAGCCTTCGACAAAATGGGAGTCGAGAGGTCCGGACTCTGACCTGTCAAGACTCCTCTGCTTCGGTTCGCGGGGGACAGAGTCACATCCGAGGGATCCATACAGCTCCCGGTTCAGCAGAAGAGGGACAGAATCAGATGACGACTATGATTGACTCTCTTGTGGTCGATTGTCCTTCTGTCTACAATGTCATCCTTGGACGACCATCCCTCAACGCTTTGCGAGCAATGGTATCAACCTATCACCTCGTTATGAAATTTTTGACTGAACACGAAGTTGGATAGGTCAGAGGAGATCAGTAAGAAGCTTGGTAGTGTTATTCTATGACATTAAGAACACAACACTATGTGATGCCCATCACCACCCTCGATCCCCAGGAAGAATCAACCAAAAGAGGGTATCCAATGGAGGACCTCATGACAATCCTGCTCGATGAATCTGACCTGACTCAAATAGTTCAAGTCAATGACACACTGACATATTCGTCTGGTCCCACCAGGACATGCTCGGCATCAATCCGAAAGAAATAGTTCATAAAATAAATGCCAACCCCGATCACCGACTAGTCAGGCAAAAATGACAAGCGTTCGAACTAGAATGGTACACCATCATTGGTGAAGAGGTCGAAAAACTCCTCGCAGTAGGTTTTATTAAAGAAATATATTACCCTGACTAGATCGTCCATGTTGTCTTGGTAAAAAAAGTCCAATGGGAAGTGGTGAGTCCGTGTTAATTACACCGACCTGAATGAAGCTTGCCCCAAGGACAGTTTTCCTCTCCTGCGGATTGATAAGCTGGTCGATAGTGCAACCGAGTTCAAACTCCTAAGTTTCATTGATGCTTACTCGGGATATAATTAGATCACCATGTGTCCCTATGAAAAATAGAACATGACCTTTATCACAACAAAGGACTCTACTATAGTCATGCCCTTCGGGCTAAAGAACATTGGGACTACATACCAGCGACTCATCAACAGGATATTTCACTCAACAGATCGAACGTTCCGTGGAGGTCTATGTTGACGGCATGCTCGTCAAAAGCATCAAAGCTACATGCCATATTACTGATCTTGAGGAGATGTTCGCAATCTTATGGATATACCAGATGAAGTTAAGCCTGAGCAAATGCGCCTTCGACGTCGGCTCCAAGAAGTTCCTTAGCTTTCTGGTCAGCCAAAGGGGGATTGAGGTGAACCTCGACAAAATTCGAGCTTTATTGGATATGAGCTTACCTAGAACGATGAAAGAAATTCAGTGCCTCACAGGGAGAATTGTCGCCCTCAACCGTTTTGTCTCCAGAGTTCTAAAATAATGTCTCTCATTCTTCAAACAACTGAAAGGAAAACAAAAAATAGAATGGACCAAGGAATGCGAGCTTGCCTTCCAACAACCTAAGTAGTACCTGGGCTCACCCCCATTACTTTCAAAGCACAAGTAAGGAGAGCTGCTGCTGTTATACTTAGTGGTCTCGATGACAGCAATTAATTCAATATAGCTAACGGTGTATTTCGTTAACAAAACCCCAGTCCTAGCCAAAACTAGATACCCGGACATCGAAAAGCTCACATTAGACTTGGTCATGTCATCCTGCTACCTTCGACCTTACTTCCAAGCCTATACTAACATAGTCTCAACCAATCAGCCTCTCCGCTAGGTACTCCAGAAACTTGAAGAATCAGGAAGACTTACAAAACGGGCAATCGAACTCAACGAGTTTGACATTAAATATCAACCCTGAATCGCCATAAAAGGACATGCAGTGGCTGATTTCATTGTCGAGCTCGCCGGTGGGAATGACCAAAAGACTAGTCCAAGCAATGAAACCTATTATCTTGAAGATCAAACAGTCGAGCTAACTGTTTCGAACAAGAAACAAATGTGTTTGATTTAGGGGAATTATCTTATTTGAACATAACAGAGAAAGTGTATGAAGAACAATATTATTTTATTAATACTGAGTTCATTTACATCCTCTAATATCTCTTGATTCTAAGATAGATCATTTAAAATATAGGAATTGACAAAGTTCAAATGTCGAATCTGAATATCAAATTCGGCAGCATTTTGACCTATGCTTTGATCATCTCTCTAGGAGGAATGTTGTGTGGGTCTGATCATCTAATCTTCCATTTTCGAGCTTATCCCTTATGCAAAAGGAGAACTTGAAGTGATGAAGATCAAGCTTGACGATTTTGGCAGTATTTCAGCCCCTTCTTATCATTGGCTGTATAATAGCCTGGTTACGCGCCCGTGCAACCAACTATTGGTTGCGCGGTCAGCGCAACCAACTTCTCTCCTTTCTCCTACCTTCAACTTCCTCCGGAGCTCTAACCTTCTTCCAAAATTCTTCTGATCGACCCAAATGAGAGGGGAAGTGGGGTATTTATAGGCCTCCACATGTGCGAACCCTCGATCTTTGTACCATAGGGCCCACCTTGTATCAAATCCAACCATTCATAACAGACTGCTTCTTATCTTGGTTGCGCCACCCGCACAACACATGAAGTCGTTTGCGCGACTCGCGTAACCAACTATTTATTGCTCACCTCATCAAGTTGTTTACGCAACCTGTGCAACCAACTATTAATTGCACGGTCCGTGCAACCACTTACTATGATACTCAGTTTTCTTCATTCTTTCTCATTTCTTTATTTCTCCTCAAATCTTCTCACCCTTCAATCTTCTTTCATCTTTTTTTTATGCTCTAATAGATGCCCCCTTGATCTGTTCTTTGTTCATTTGAATCGAAGAATTAGGATCAATCTTTCAAAATTTCTGGCCTTCCTAAAGTGGTTGTGCGACCCACGCAATAGGCGCTCGAGTATCGTACTCGGCCCCATCCTCTATAAATAACGGAACTCAGTTCATTCTCCTACTTCCCATTTCCTGTAGCGAAGCTCTGTCTCACTATTTTTTCTCACACAATCAAATTTCCTTGTGCGACCCATGCAATAAATATTCCGTTTGCACAAGGCAAAAATACTTTGCGCGACTTTGTGCTACGACTCCGGTTGCGCGACCCGCGTAACAGACCCTTTGCAAATTTCTTCGGACTTAACCTTTTCTCTTAACTTGTTTCCCCAAGACTTGAACTTTTCATCATGGCCAGCACAAAAAGGACCCTCCATTGTGTCAACCCTCCTACCGTACATCCTTCCCATGAAGAACTGCCAAATCCTTCACCTTCTAAAGCCACAAAATCATCGCCATCCATAGCTCAACCTTCGCGTAAATGCCTCAAAACAACTAGTAAGCGCCCCACTTACATAAAAGAATCGATGCTTCCAACCTTCAATTTTACCGACCGTATCAACACACTACCCTCTCCAATTCATAGAGCCATCTCTATGGGTAATATAGAACGACCACCGTGACGTGGTCGAGATTACGATCGGGATGAATGGCTAAAGACAATGACTCATTTGTTAACGATGAGTTAGAAGCCACCAATGACGAAAGACACTCCTTCGCCATCCAAGTCAAAGAAGACCCGCCGCAATAAAGTTGAGGAGTTTCAGGAGAAAATCGAGGAACAAAAGAAGAAGAAACTCCAAAACTCTTGGGAAGGGGTCAGGAGTCATTAAGGGTATCATGAAATTTGATAACCCTTATAGGCAAGGCATTATAGTGATCCCATTGAGCCTTCATCGCCATTAGTCTCTCCTCAACTGTGAGCCTACAGATCAAATGAAAGGAGAGAAATTGGCCTTCACAAAATCTTGGTCATCAAGAGAACCCAGAATTCTGAAAGGCATCTTGCTGCCGAAGAAACCAAGGCCATAGATAGGTGATGTTCACTAGATGATCTTCCTGACCCCTTCTCATAATCCACGCAACCTATTCCCGACTCATTTTTACAAGACGCTTCAACAACGTTTCAGAGAGTGTCAACTAATCTCAAGTTCGGAAGAATTCAGGACGAGAGGCCTCCTAACTTCTTGTGACTATTATCCTGGGTGGGTAGCAACAATCTTAGCTAAGCACTCAAAAATCTTGGCGAAGATTGATCTCTACAATGCGATAGAAGCTACATCGCAACATTTCTATAAGGAACCCACCATTCTAAAAGGCTTCCTGAATTATTGGTGTCCCTCAACCAATTCCTTCCATCTTCCCACGGGCGAGATGAGTATCATGCTCTGGGATCTTCATCGAATTGCAGGTCTTCCAATAACTGGGAAATTCCATGATGAGTTGTGCCGACAAATGAAGAACTAGCTTACATTTCCTCACCAGGTCAAGTTGCTTCTATTTCAGAAATGACCGCTGAACTTTTCAAGGAGATGTCCAAATTCCTGAACGTCACAAGATCTCTCCTTTACAATGGCTTGTGCACTTCAACAGAAATCTTTGGTAAATTTTCTTTCTTGCATACTATCAACTTCTTATTGTATCCAGATACATATTTCTTATCATTCTTTTTTCTTTTTTAGGTTTAATGGCAACCATTCACGAGGATTAGAGGAACTCCGTGAAAATACAAAAGAATGCCTAAAGTGTACTCGTTACGGAGAACTTGCAGCGTTTCTTGTGTATTGGATGAGTATAGTAGTCTTACCCAGCTCGAAATGGGCAGATGCCATTCGTCCTACGGTATTCGTGGTCGCTGGCTCGATGGCTGAAGGATTTGAATATTCCCTCGCTCCTCCGATTCTATGGTCGATTTATAGGGCTTTTGGAGTGATTGCTTCACACGTGAAAAGTCCTTCAATTGGTTCTGCCTCTACCTATGCTCCATGACATTACTTCACCAACTAGCTTGGTGAATATTTTCCATGGACTTTTGAAGTTTCTGAGAAGGCTTATATTCATCCCGCCCATATTCCACTCTAGTTTTTTCAGAAGAGAGCTATGGCAAAAAGATCTTATGACTGGGTCATTGATGCAATTACTTCCGATGACAACATCAACTACTTCCATTTCTACCTGTATCACTACATAGAGGATAGATAAAATAGACACTGGATCACTTACCCTATGGGAGAGGGCATTTTACCTGTCGATCCGATCCTGTTGTCTCCCATTGAGAGAGGGAGTAGAGTTTTGCAGGGAACCATACTAGCCGAGATGTTTTGCTCGTTAATTTGGTTTTGACCAAGCTGTTCTAGAAGACTGCGGGTTAGTGACTCGGCGAATGCGAAGTTACGGGACAGGTTCGTTTAATTAGGCGATGATATGAAAGCAGCTCCTGGGCAGTCGAGTCGAATCTTCTTTCATTATCCCGGGCTACAATCACATCCATTGTGCCTCATATAGTCATATGAGATGGCGGGTTCATCAGTCATATCTGGTGAATAAATGCCTACATGTGACTGTACCTGTTTGGGTTTCACCTTCAAAGCTCAGAGGCCATAAGTTTGAAGAAGGAATAGGCTTCGTGCCTAAGACAAGCCATGCCTCTTTTCCTGGACATCTTTGCATCAAGATATCTGTGGATGATCCCATTCACGAACGAAAACCCGATAATACCTTAGAAGAGTGGATAACTTATGGGGTGTAACGCCTTGAAAATCAGGGGTCGAGCAAAACTCAGCTCCCGAGTTCCAATGCATCACTTATGCAACATAGATAATGATGATTATGATGAGTGCATTGAAACATAAATGGGATTAGACCAAAATAACATATCATACTCCAGAGACAGTTAAATTATGCAAGCGGAAGACTGTGATAGATATATAAAATTTATAAACTGTTGTAAGTCTCCAAAGTATGAACATGTTACCAGGTTAAATATAGACATGTATACACCAAAAATGAACAAAATGAATATACATGGGTGTTCCAAAAGTGTAAACTAAAGTGTAATGGCGTCTAATCAGCAACCCTATAATCCCGTCGATCAGAAGATGGTCTACATAGACCTGCTTGATAACTACATATAGGAGAAACCCTCCTCATCATCATAAAAGTCCAGCTCCGCTTCGCAAGCATCGCCATCAACTGAAACTAAGACAGAGTCTGGTTGGTGTGTACAACACCATCCCGTAATGTGGGAGTGAGTGATCGACTCAGTGGAACTATATAGCAGAGGTTAACATGTTATCAACTCAGTCAAGCAGTAATAATAAAGCAGTACAATCAAACATTCCTAGATACTCTTATTAATGCAAAGATGAAATGTATTCATGATGTATGCCCTCGCCTACACTCCCTCATGTAACACCATCTTACGGTCGCGGCATGCTTTCTTTCCTCTGTACTCTTCAACCCGAGGCACATCAGTGCGATGTTATGAGCATGATCACCAAGTTTTTATTAGTCCTTTTCATTCAGCAGGATTGGGAAACTAAGATACCTCCCTTATATCAATACCTAATAATGATTCATTCTAGAGTCGTCAGTCCTAGTAAATCTCATACGATGTTGCGGTTCCATGTCGCTGCAAATGGCTCGTCACCTGATCAATGCAGGCCTAGTTTATACTCTTGTTGCTATGGAAGGGTTGTCGCCTCTACGTAGACTCAGAGTATACTCGAGGTCACTACAAAGGGCTCGTCACCTTATCAGTGTAGGCCGATAGCTCGAATACGGTGTCCCATACCACCGTATTCGACTCACGAGCTTTGGTTGCTCACTGGTCACTACGGGGAGGCTCGTCACCCCAGCGTAGGCCAACAGCTCGACCACGGTGTCCCACACCACCATGTTCAGCTCATGAGTCTTAGCGGATTGAGGTACCATGGTTTAACGGGGTTTCAATGGTGAGTTTGGTACGTTAGGTTCAAACATTAGCGTCCATACATGGTGAACATACAATAGGTAAATCGAGGTACTTGACGAGCTCGACTAGTACAAGTGCACATTGAGTTGATCAACATGAAGTGCGTGAACACTCCGTGTGGCCTAACCACTGTCAACAATCGTAGTACGACTCGGATTCATCAACACATCCTTTGTGGCAAAATAACCTCAGCTACGAAAATGGAATCTATTACCGATTGCCTGGACTACTCCATAGTCCCAACCACACTCAATACCAACAAGAATTCATGTTAAAAATCAAGCAGTAAGTTAAATCCTACAATCGTTCGAGCATTTTATGAAATATAATATAAACATGCATTCACCCATATGCATTTCATAAGTAATCAGACAATATAATATAAGATATACATAGAAGGATTTATATGCATAGTTAAGGTAGTTGAGAACCTTATCTCAACGCCCATAAATAGTACAAGTCACCAGATACTTACGCATATAGACATTTTATTAAACACTTATACTACACATATTAACATTCATGACATATGTTGATTTATGTCGTATACTTGGACAAATCCTTCCAACAATGAGTTGTCAAGTACACAACCATCATGTACTTGCAATTCATAGCCACGATAGGCACAAATCATGATTTCATCTTCATTCAGTCATTTCAACAAACACTTAGACTACACTTAATAACATACATAACGTATGTTGATATAACGTGTATTAGGGCTAACCCTTTCGCTAAGGAGTTGTTACGCGCATAGCTAGTATATACACATGGCAATTAATCATGGCAAACACACTTTCAAATTTTATACGTATACGAGACTTTCTACAAATACAAAGAATATGCTAAACTCCACATAGTTCGTATATAACTGAAACCCAAAACAGACACGCATTTTACATGTGAAATAGCATCCATGTTAGGAATATATCATTAACCGACATTGAAAACTTTGAAAACCATAACCTATACGTCTATAGTCCGCACCTTACGACGGTAAACGCGTAACGGATTCGTTTTAAACACGCAATCTTTGTCATCGGGAAGATGACAACCTATAGCATGAACTAGGTTAGATATTTCATCAAAATCAACTATTTGAATTCCTAGAACAGATTAGGGGTTGAATTTCTTACCTAAGAATGGGATCGGTAGCACTGGTAGAGTGGTACGGAAGTGGTGGTAAGGCACGTAGAGTGATGGGATTGAATCCCAGGGATGAACTCCAACGCTCTCTCTCTTTCTCTCTCTTTTCTCTCTTCTCTCTCCTAGGGTTTTTCAAATTCTTATGGGATGAGCGAGTGAGGGCTTAAAGCCCTTATATAGGCCTAAAACTGATGGAAATGGCCCAGGGCCAAGGTATACTTAGGTTATAGCCAAAGGAGGCTTGTTTCGATCCAACAGAGCACTTCTGAAGGCCTCCTTTCTATGTGCGGTCGGACTTAAGCTCCCTAACCATGGATCTAAGGTGAGTTAAATTTTCGGTCTGATTGGATTTACAGATCGACCACGGTGGACCGGTTTCAGTTCAACGGTCACCGAAACTCGATCAGGGCCACAAGTACACTGCCATGTATGGAAAATTTCTCCTAATCCGAGGGTGTATTTGGGTCAGATTCTGACAGTCTAAATCCTTATATTCGGCCTGCAAGTGACAAGTCTCAGATTACTTAAATGCAGATTTCATTTCTAAATATATTCACGTTTCTCACACACTTCACTCTGGGCTCAAGTTGTCCGTTTCTAGACACTATCTAGATTTGATTTTCGAGATGGTAGTCAAGCCCAGCAAGGCAGTCATAATCATTTAGTTTCACGGTAATCGGACTTTCGACGTGCAGTCCAGGTCCGGTACAAAGTTTCAATGTGCTCCCGAGAGCAACTGGGTAATGAGATTGATCCTAGATTAAAGGGTAATGTAGCGTCGATGATTCTCTAAGTTTTGGGTCTTGCAGATCATATTTAAAGTGATTAGTGTGAATTTCACAAGTAAACTAGTTTAGTAATAGCTAATACTCGCCTACTTTCTAAAGGATTTAGTCATGTATGATTTCTGCCTGAGGTGGTACTCGGGCCTTTGTAATTTGTATAGAAGGTGATTCAAGATATTAATACTTGATTAAATTATACCCTAATCACGGCAGAATAAGGTCCTAGGGTAGTTCTACGTCCAAGGACGTCCATTACCAAGTTAGGAAAAATCTGGGGTGTTACAATCTACCCCCATTAAAAATAATTTCATCCCCGAAATTGGATAAGACTTCTAGTGGGTTTGTATTCAATGAGCACATTGTGGATACACTTACTTCAGCTATTATAATTCAGCTTGTACCCATTGTTAGGCCTATTCTTTAGTACGAATTGGTTTAGCACTTGGACCCTAATTGCGTTTATTCCAATAGCTTCAACGTTGACCTTCTAAGGAAGATTCATTCCCTATTTAATGACCTATCCTTACGCAGCACCTTGATCAATTTCCTTCAATCCTGGGCCAGTGGGGCGGGGGTCCACCACGCTTCCGCTGCACCACTTTACTTTGATCCAATGGATGTATAAACTGACTTAACTAGAATATTCTACCCCCCTTGAAAATTATTTTTACTTTCAGGGTTCAAGATCTATGTCCTGATCCGTATGTCGGAACAAGGTGTATTCTAGGACCTATCCTTGACATGAAATGGGATACGATCTCCCAATACATTGATCTTCCTTCCATCGATGATGTGTACTATGGCATTGGTACCTTTGGTTATAGAAAGGAGCTAAAACGATGTGTGTTGAGGTTGATTTTTGGGACGGGTGTGAGTTGGTGGCAAGATGACTAATCCTACCAAAGGAGGACTTTTATCATGATCCCGACTTACTTTATTTAATCATGTCTAGCTTAGCAGGCATGCTATCTTTCTAAGTTCATATGCACAATATGTATGCCAACATAGCATGTGATTTGAGACCTAATTCTTAACTATCTATTGCCCATTTGGGAAATTCCTTGGGCCTAAAGAGAAAATCTCTATTGGCTATATATTCTTAACACTTCTCAAAGACGAAATAATAAACTTTTAGTTACAAGTGGTAGGGCCAACACGGAAGGAAAGTTGTGTAGTGGGTCTGAGTCGGATACATGGACCTTCTGCCTAGCTACGACAGAAAGTTTGTCGTATCAGTTCTTAATTCTTGTTGATCCCGATCTTCTGCTTGATTAGAGCATTGAGTTCATTGGTAACTACCAGGATTGAGAATTCAATTCAAACCGCGAATACCTCACTTATATATAGTTCTCTATTCCATGTTCCCGATTGTAATAAGTCCTTGAGAAAGCAATTTCAAGGGGTGTGTTGACTTGACCTAACGTTCAATCCGAGGGACATATAAGATTTCTCTGAATGTGACTAGTTTCCTAAGAGTTATGAAAGAAGCCTATAAGTATCAAGGGAATCCAATCAAAGAATGAGGTCTCCCTCCAACCTAATCAAGCTGACTAACTAAGTTATCATTCAATTATTTTAGCATAATCAGTCTTTTACATTCCTTGGTATAACCAGTAACCTAGTCTTAATTTATGATTAGTGGTAACCCAATAGTTGTAATCCAAGGTCTACGCTCATACACTAGATGATTTCATACCCTTTCTAATACAAGAAATTGTTTTATCGCTTAGGGTCAAAGTTGTCTGATTGGAATTGAGTTGCCCGAACTTGAATTTAACTGCTTAACTTGAATTTATCTATGCTTGAGCAGTTCACATATGCCCATACCAGCCAAGGAGGTCATAGAGTTCACGTTATTAATTTATTGGATTTCCTTTACTGTCAAGTCTTTCGAAATCTAGGGGCACCACTCTAGGTCCAAAACTCTATGGGCCTATTTGGCTAGCGGTCTTAAGTTGTATTAAATGGGACTGCATTGCTAATCCTACCTAAGGATTGGGAATGACATGTTTGGAAGGAGGGTGGGATGGGATTAAAATTAATTTTATAGGCTTTGAAAAATGAACCTTGTTCTGAAAAGTGTGAGATGGGATTTCCAAATCCCATGATGATGAATTTCTAAGTGTAATTTGAAAGAAAATCTCGGG
Source organism: Magnolia changhungtana (assembly GCA_030180095.1). Taxonomy (NCBI): domain Eukaryota; kingdom Viridiplantae; phylum Streptophyta; class Magnoliopsida; order Magnoliales; family Magnoliaceae; genus Magnolia; species Magnolia changhungtana. The sequence continues at coordinate 776,432 of JASAUF010000344.1, read as the reverse complement.
ATTTACTTTTAATTGCATACTTTCCAAACATGGTGTTGGAAACCATGTGATACACCCAATCTAGGGACAATACCTTACACATACATTTATTGTTACTTTTATAATTCCATCCACCTTAAACTCACCTAATGCAGTTGGCCGAAAGGGCCCTAAATGTCCCAACATTTGGAGGTTGTGAAGGTTATGGGACATCAAAATGTGGATTTTGAGGGGGTGGTGTGGATGGTGTATGAAAATGGAAGGAGAAACTCTTGGAGGGGAGATTTGGCTGAAGATTTTTGGTTTTTCTTGAGAAAATGAGAGCTTGGAGGGGTAGGTTAAGAAGGAGAGGCATCATAGGGGGGTTTAAAATGAAAAACCCTGCATCAGTGGGCCACACAACCCCAAAAATGCGTCGGCCAGAGCCGGCCTCAGCTCCCGAGTTCCAACGCATCACTTATGCAACATAGATAATGATGATTATGATAAGTGCATTGAAACATGAATGGGATTAGATCAAAACAACATATCATACTCCAGATACAGTTAAATTATGCAAGTGGAAGACTGTGATAGATATATAAAAATTTTAAACTGTTGTAAGTCTCCAGAGTATGAACATGTTACCAGGTTAAATATAGACATGTATACACTAAAAATAAACAACATGAATATACATGGGTGTTCCAAAAGTGCAAACTGAAGTGTAATGACGTCTAATTAGCATCCCTGTAATCCTGTCGATCAGAAGATGGTCGACATAACTCGCTTGATAGTTGCACACAGGAGATACCCTCCTCATCATCATAAAAGGCCAGCTCCGCTTCGCAAGAATCGCCATTATCTGAAACTAAGACAGGGTCTGGTTGGTGTGTACAATACCGTCCTGTAACATGGGAGTGAGTGATCAACTCAGTGGAACTATAAAGCAGAGGTTAACATGTTATCAACTCAGTCAAGAAGTAAGGATAAAGCAGTACAATCAAACATTCCTAGATACTCTTATTAATGCAAGGATGAAATGTATTCATGATGTATGCCCTCGCCTACACTCCCTCATGTGACACCATCTTACGGTCGCGGCATGCTTTCTTCCCTCTGTGCTCTTCAACCCTGGGCACATGCAGTGTGATGTTATGAGTATGATTACGAAGTTTTTATTAGTCCTTTTCATACAGCAGGATTGGGAAACTAAGGTACCTCCCTTATATCAATACCTAATAATTATCCATTCTAGGGTTGTCAGTCCTAGTAAATCTCATACGATATTGCAGTTCCAGGTCGCTACAAAGGGATTGTCACCTGATCAGTGTAGGCCTAGTTTATACTCTTGTTGCTACGGAAGGGTTGTCGCCTCTACGTAGACTCAGAGTATGCTCGAGGTCACTACAAAGGGCTCGTCATCTTATCAGTGTAAGCCGACAGCTCGAATACAGTGTCCCATACCACCGTATTTGGCTCACGAGCTTTGGTTGCTAACTGGTCACTATGGGGAGGCTTGTCACCCCAGCGTAGGCCAACAGCTTGACCACGGTGTCCCATACCACCATGTCTGGCTCATGAGTCTTAGCGAATCGAGGTACCATAGTTTAACGGGGTTTCACTGGTGAGTTTGGTACCTTAGGTTCAAATATTAGCGTCCATGCATGGTGAACATACAATAGGCAAATCAGGGTACTTGACGAGCTTGACTAGTACGAGCGCACATCAAGCTGATCGATACGAAGTGCGTGAACACTCCGTGTGGCCTAACCACTGTCGACACATCCTTTGTGGCAAAACAACCTCAGCTACGAAAACGGAATCTGTTACCGATTGTCTGGACTACTCCATAGTCCCAACCAAACTCAATACAAACAAGAATTCATGTTAGAAATCAAGCAGTAAGTAAGTTAAATCCTACAACCGTTCAAGCATTTTATGAAATATAATATAAACATGCATTCACCCATATGCATTTCATAAGTAATCGAACAATAGAATATAAGATATACATAGAAAGAGTTATACGTGTAGTTATTATAGTTGAGAACCTTATCTCAATGCCCATAGACAGTACAAGTCACCAAATACTTACTCATACAGACATTTTATCAAACACTTATACTACACATATTAACATTCATGACATATGTTGATTTGTGTCATATACTTGGACAAATCCTTCTAACAAGGAGTTGTCACGTACACAACCATCATGTACAGGCATTCCATAGCCATGAGAGGCACAAATCATGATTTCATCTTCATTCAGTCATTTCAACAAACACTTAGACTACACTTAATAACATACACAACGTATGTTGATATAACATGTATTAAGGCTAATCCTTTCGCTAAGGAGTTGTTATGCGCATAACTAGTATATACACATGACAATTAATCATGGCAAAGACACTTTCAAAATTTATACATATACGGGACTTTCTACAAATACAAAGAATATGCTAAACTCCACATAGTTTGTATATAATTGAAACACAAAACAGACATTGTATTTTACATGTGAAATAGCATCCATGTCAGGAATCTATCATTAATCGACATTGAAAGCTTTGAAAAGTATAACCTATACGTCTATAGTCTGCACCTTACGCTGGTAAACGCGTAATGGATTCGTTTTAAACACGTAGTCTTTGTCATCGGTAGGATGACAACCTATAGCATGAATTAGGTTAGCTATTTCATCATTTCAACTATTTGAAACCCTAGAATAGATTAGGGGTTGAATTTCTTACCTAAGAATGGGATAGGTAGCACCGGTAGAGCGGTACGGAAGTGGTGGTAAGGTACGTGGAGTGATTGGATTGAATCTCAGGGATGAACTCCAACTCTCTCTCTCTTTCTCTCTCTCTTTCCTCTCTTCTGTCTCCTAGGGTTTTCCAAATTCGTATGGGATGAGAGAGTGAGGGCTTAAGGCCCTTATATAGGCGTAAAACTGATGGAAATGGCCCTAGGGCCAAGGTATACTTAGGTTATAGCCAAAGGAGGCTTGTTCCAATCCAACGGAGCACTTCTGGAGGTCCCCTTTCTATGTACGGTCAAACTTAAGCTCCCTGACCATAGATTTAGGGCGAGTTAAGTTTTCGATCCAATCGAATTTACAGATCAACCGTGGTGGACCAATTTCGGTTCGACAGTCACCGAAACTCGATTAGGGCTACAAGTACACTGCCATTTATAGAAAATTTCCCTTGATCTGAGGGTGTATTTGGGTCAGATTCTGACGGTCTGAATCCTTATATTTGGCCCACAAGCGACAAGTCTCAGATTACTTAAATGCATATTTCATTTCTAAATTATTCACATTTCTCACACACTTTGCTCTGGGCTTAAGTTGTCCATTTCTGGACACTATCTGGATTTGATTTTCGATATGGTAGTCAAGCCCAACAAGGGTATCATAATCGTTCAGTTTCAGAGTAATCAGACTTTCGACGTGCAGTCCAGGTCCGATACGAAGTTTCAATGTTCTCCCGAGAGCAACTGGGTAATGAGATTGATCCTAGATTAAAGGGTAATGTAGCGTCGATGATTCTAAAAGTTTTGGGTCTTGCAGATCATATTTAAAGTGATTAGTGTGAATTTCATAAGTAAACTAGTTTAGTACTAGCTAATACTCGCCTACTTTTTAAAGGATTTAGTCCTGTATGATTTCTGCCTGAGGTGGTACTCGGGCCTTTATAATATGTATAGAAGGTGATTCAATCTATTAATACTTGATTAAATTATGCCCTATTCATAGCTAAATAAGGTCCTAGGGCAGTTCTACGTCCAAGGACGTCCATTGCCAAGTTTGGAAAAATCTGGGGTGTTACATGGGGTCATCAAGGACTTTGAGAAAGTCCCACGAGATCTTTCTAGGATAGTGATTGAAGAGGTAGCAGAGGCTTCTCCTGCTCAAGAAAATGTTGCTGAACCTTAGGATCAATCAGCCCCTTCTCTTGTTCCTCGAACTTCTCATCCTAGCCCATCTCCTCCAATAACAAGGTCTCGGACACGCTCACAAGCTTCCCCCCTTCTCCTCAAGAAGGGGGTAGCCAGGCATCTCCATCTTCTTCAGTTCCAATTAATAAAGATTCTCAGCCAGGAGGTAGCCGGATCTCTCTCTCTAAAGGGAAACAGGCTATGGTTGAAGAAATAGATGTAGAAGATTCAGAGGACACAAGTTCAGCCTCTTCATCTAAAGGCACCAATTCTGCCGAGTATGGAGATGCGGAAGATGATGAAAATGATGACTTTGAGTAGGGAGAAGTTGATATTGATGGCGAGGAAGATGTCGTTGCGGAGGGTACTTTTATTGACGAAGAACATCTTCCACTAACCTCTGAAACTCTTCCCGGTACAACTATTCCTGCAAAGACTCCTGCAGTGATAGAAGAGGAAGAAGATGAGCCTCTAGATTACAGAGAATATGGATATCCACCAGGTAAGAAATTTTCTTTCTTTTCCTTTTTTTTTTTCAATTTTATATGTATATATGTATAAATACACACACACACACATCTTGTAATAGTTATCCCATTATTATTATTGTCAATACTAGGACGGGTGATACTCCCCTAGCGGATCTTCCTCCAACTGCACCAGTGGTTTCACCAAGGGTTCCTCTGGTTCCTTTGGTAGCACCAAAGGCGGTGGCTCGTGAAATCATTTTCAAGTAGAGACCATTGATCTACCAACTCCGAATACTAGAGATTCGAGCATAAAGGCCAGAGCGCCTTCCTTTGCTGATATATTAGGAGCTGACCCTTCTTCTGTTCAGGAAGTTCAACCTCTTGTCGCCCATACTTCTGCAGCAGGTATATATATCAATTACTTTATTGAAATTACCATATCCTCTAGCCTTGTTATCATTATCCTAACTTCTTTTCTTCTTTATATTACAGGAACTCCTCCTTGTAGTGGTGCAATAAGCTCTAAATCTGTAGCTACAATGTCTGATCTATTATCTTTCGAGAAGGTTCCTACGTATAAATTGCTTTTGATGAGGAATTCTATGTCAGCGATAGTTCATATTTTCAAAGATCCTGAGCAATGGTCGGATCTAGACATCGCTATTGAAATCCTGGAAAGCACTGCAAGGATGGCAAAAATTTCATGATTCTCTTCTCAAATTTTGTGATTCGATAACTTCTCTAGCATCAGCAAAAAATGTCACCATCGCTCTTGAGATATTGGAATACGGAAAATAATTAGCTCTTTCTAAAGAGAAGGCTTCTGTCATCACTTCTACTATTTCTGAGTTCAATCAAGAGAAATCAACTATTTAGGAATAGTTGAAGGCTTGTACTGACGACAGGACAATTATTTTGAATTGCATAGCTATCCTAAAAGAGGAAATTTTGCAGCTGGAGTTGAAAGACCATACGAAGGAATCAACTATGAAGGAGATTGAAGAGAAGATGCGAATTAGTATTCAATCTGCCAATGCTGAGAAATCTGAATTAATAAAAAATGAAGAGATAATCGCATCCTTAAAGAGTAAGCTAGCTGGAATTCCTGATCAGGAAAAGATCATTCTCGAAGAAAAGTTAAAGCATGTCGCAGATCAAATTCAGTTGAAGGAAGATTTGCAAAAATATCTGGGAACATTAGGAATCACAAATGAGTTGTAAAGAATTTATTTATTTATTTTTTTAGAACATGTAACTTCTTTTGATTTTCAGCATATATCAATGAAGACAAAATGATATCTTGAGATAATTTTCTTCTTCGTAAATTTCTAAATCATGGATCATTTTAAGCATGTTCATTTATGTAATTGTCTCGACATGATATTTAATGAAGAGTTGAGATAAAAATATCAACATATCATGATTGTTAGTATGGGATTTCTTATATGATTTTTGTTTTGATAGGCGGCACTAGATTTTAATTTAGTTAGATGATCACACACAGTTTAAGTTCTTGAGTAGTGGAGCAACGCAATTTTTTAGACTCTTGATTAGTGGAGTCGGGTCTCACGTGATAGTCTCTGTAACTCTCATGAGTTCACTGAACTTCTCATAGCCTGGTGAGTTCATAAACTGCGATCCATCAGAGGGGCCCAGTGAAGCTACCGGGGCCGTGAACTTAGTTGGATTTATGCACAGAGTTGGCCGCGGTAACTCTCTAGAGTTCACGGGGTGCACAAGGCGACCATTGGGGTACCAAATCCAGGGTCACTAGTCCATCAATGAGTAGGTTTAAGCCCTTTCTCATGAGTTACTACTGAAATCAAACCAAGGATCTGGGGGTCTTATGCATGGTTCGCCTATCTATGGACAATGGCCACAGAGCACACACTACAGCCCGCATTTTCTTCGTCTGCAAGGTCGGACCTATTCACGAGAGGGCAATTTCATATGTTCCCCGTGATGTTGTTGGAAAGCTGTATAGACAGCATTGGTGTTACGCATGACTGGCCGTTGAGGACTTATTGGCCTTTGAAGGCTTTCAGTCACTAGCTCCATCCGCTGCCCGCATGGGGATGCATATGATGACCTTCATGTGCTTTTTAGGGCTACTCACTATTGCCTGAATGGCGATGGTGATAGGCCTTATGCGTAGTTGGCCGCATAGGCTTGGCTAGGCTGCCTTAAATGATGATAAGCTACCATCGTTGTCATAATAGTAATAAGCATCTTGATTGATATATCACCACTGCTGATAATGTCTCTGACAATATTTGCACTATGCATATAATAATATATCGGCTTGGTGATGATAACAATTTCAACGAGTTTCAAAAAAGCTTGTTTGATGATGACAACGATGGTTATTCGCTTTTAAGAAATCACTGATATGTAATCTTTGACGATATACTTGGAATTCCTCCTTTATTCAATCATCTGTAAAAGAATATATGAACATGACTTCACTTGTCCTTTCCCCCTTTTGATATAGAAGCATTATGCCGATAATTTTCTAGATCAAAATTGTATCTTCAGGGACGATACTTCTTGATGAAGCGTGCGTTGACTGGTATACTGATACCCTATCCATCTTGATCGACCACTCTATATGCTCCATTAGAATATACTTCTTTTATGATGTATGGCCCATCCCATTTAGGCTCAAATTTGCCCCCCGTTCTGCGGGTCACCACTATCGGTCCTTTCAACATTAGCACCATGTCCCCTTTCTTAAAAGAGCGATATTTGACTCATTTATCAAAGGCAGCCGATATTCTTACCTGATATAACTGTAATTGCTGCTGAGCTGCCAAGCGCTTCTCATCGAATAGGTCTAGTTCTTTCAACCTTATCTTTGCATTTTCGTCATCTGTAATTGACTGATGCACTGGCACTCTGAGTAAAATGACCTGTGTTTCAATTGGGATGATCGCCTCTACGCCATAAACTAATGACCATGGTGTTACTCTTGTTGCTCTTCAGTGGGTAGTCCTGTACGCCGACAATACTTCTTATAGCTTTTCGTCCTAATCACGCTTGTTTCATGTTACTGTCTTCTTCAGTATTTTCATAATCGTTTTATTAAATGCCTCTGCTAATCCATTGGCCGGCAGATAGTAAGGTGTTGAAAACAAATGGTGGATACCGAGCTTTTGACACAGTTTTTCCATGCCTCTATTCTTGGAAGGGGTACCATTATCAGTAACAATTTTCTTTTGGATGTCGTGGCTATATATTATAGCGTGTCGAATGAAATTGACCACCTTTCTCCTTGACATTGCGCAATGCGATTGCTTCAGTCCACTTGGAGAAGTAGTCTGTTGCTTATAGAATATATTATTTTCCTTTGGATGAAGGTGGAATTATGGGCCCAATGACATCGAGTCCCCAAGCAGCGAAAGGCCAAGAAGAGACTGTTTGATGAAGTTCTTCAGGGGGAATATGTATGACATCTCTGTGAATCTAACATTCGTGGCATCGATTCGCGTAATCTATTGCATCTTTGAACATTGTAGGCTAGTAATACCCCATTCGATGTATCTGATGAAATAAATTTCAATTAGCTTGATGTGCCCCACACTCTCCAAAGTGAGCTTCTCGTAACATTTGACCTGTTTCTTGTTCATCAAGACAATGCAACAACATCCCATTATAAGATTTCGTGTACAACACCTCGCTACATATGATAAATCTGCTTACTCTCTGCTTGATTTGTTGTCTTTGTGCTAGATCTTCCGGCAAGATATCATATTTGAGATAATCTATGAAAGACTAGTGCCAATCATTTGCTGTCACTTCTAATCACGATATGGGGAGCGCCTCTATGACTTCATTGATAACTTCTAAAGAGGGTAAGAATCTCCTTTCTTCTATAGTTACTTGGAGTGGACTTCAGTTCGGCAAGACAGGGTTGCTACTAGACTGGCCAGAGTGTCTGCCTTTGCATTTTCAAATCGCAATACATGCTTGATTTCGACGTGGAAGAATTGCACCTGTAACTGCTGTGCTTTTCGATAGTAAGGTAAGAGTTCTTGCTTTCTTATTTCAAACTCAGTCGTTAGTTGATTTATAATCAACTTGGAATCTCCGTAAATCTACAGTGTTTTTATCTTCATTTCTTAGGTAATTTTCATTCGGATGATGAGAGCTCAATATTCAGCTTCATTGTTCGTGCACATGGTAGCTAATGTGAAAAAATAAGGTAATAGATCACCTTGAGGAGTGATGAATATAACTCCTGCCCCCGCTCCTGATGCGCGAGAAGCACCATCGAAATACATTTGCCATAGATCTTGTGACTCAATCATCAATACCTGCTCATCGGAAAAATCATCATTAATGGTCTCACTTTCTGTTATGGGATGCGCTGCTAGGAAATCTACCACAACTTATCCTTCATTGCTTTCGCTGGCTCATAGGTAATTATATATTCTGAAAGTAACAACATCCATTTAGCCAATCTTCCTGATAACATCGGCCTTGTCATTAAAAACTTTGTCGAATCTGCTCTTGAAATCAAAATTATATCATGAGAGAGGCAATAATGTCTCAATTTCTGTACCGTAAATATCAGCGCTACACATTCCTTCTTAATCGGGGAGTAATTGCATTCTACGCCTATCAGAGTTCGACTTAAATAATAAAGAGTTGTTTCTTTTGGATTCATCTTTAACTGTTTCTTTTGGAGTCGTCGGAAGACTGACGCCAAATGCTCGTGATGTTCCTAATGATTACCTGACCTAACCACCAGGTCGTTTACATAACATTCAACATGTTTGTGCATCATATCTTGAAAGATATTTTACATTGCCCTTTGGTATGTCGCCCCAACATTCTTAAGACTGAACGACGTGACTTTGTAGCGATAAATCCCTAATGAGGTTCTGAACGTTGTTGCTTCTTTGTCTTCAGGAGCCATCCTAATTTGATTATAACTAGCATAACCATCCATGAAAGACATGACAACATATTGTGTCATACTATCAATCAGCAGTTCCGTTATCGAGAGAGGAAAGTCGTCTTTCAGGCAAGCCTCATTCAAGTCTCTAAAATCTACACACACCCTGATTTGCCCATTTTTCTTCTTTACCGGGACAATGTTTGATATCCACTTAGGATATTTGACCTCTCTAATAAACCCGACTTTAATCAGCTTGCTCACTTCTTCTTCTATTAGAGGGACCAAGTCCGGGTAAAATTGTCTTTGTGCTTGCATAATCGGCCTTTTGTCCTCAGAAATATTTAATCGATGCATTACCACTGAGGGTCCCAAACCCGACATTTCCGCATATATCCAGGCGAAGATATCTTTATTTTCTTTCAGTAGTTAGACATATTTTTTGGCTTCTTGCTTAAGAAGGTCAATGCTTATGAATGTATTTCTTAGATCTTCTTTCGTGCCCAAATTTACTTCTTGCAAACTATCGATTGTCGGCTGCCCCCCCGTCTTCCATCTGCTTCCGAGCTATCTTAGAATGTTTGACTATTCCAAGATCTGTTTCTGATAGCTGCTTGATTGTGACCATATTTACCAAAGATTCTGCCCCAATCCTTGAAAACTTTCTTATCTCTTCTGACCAACTCCGATAGGTGCCTGAATTCCTTTTCCATGATTTAAACCAGATGGTTCTTCATCATCAAAACCCATCCTTTTCATCATTCTTTTGCTTGTCGAATTGTATTTCTTGAGATCGCGAGATGTTAGCTTTATGTGATATATATTATTCTCAGCTCTTTCTTTTATCTTTACTTCCGAAGAGGAGTAAAATTCAATCGGCTCTGGATATTTCGCATTAGCTTCAACATAAAACCTTTTCGGAACAGTCTGGAATGGCTTGTTTCTTTTAGAATAAGGCAACTGTATAATTTGACTACAAGATTTTTAACTGTTCAGGCGATAATAATGTTAATGGCGGCTGTCCTGGTTGTCTCAGGTGTTTCGGCACAAAATAGAATTTCTTCTTTGCTTCTAAAATTCCAGAGGACCCTGCCTTTTCGAACTCCTCTTTTATCACTTTCACATGAGCATTTTTTAGGGCTTTATTTTCATCATTCTTTTTCTCTTCTTCTCTGGCAAATCCGTCGTAATAACTAGCGTCTGCGAAGAGGCTTTGGCTTCCGTGTATCGCCTTGCATCGGCCATTACTTTATATTGTATTTCGTTCTTACAATACTTAAAACATTGATGAAGGGTAGAAGGTGTAATACCATACTGATGTATAGACGGTCTTCCTAAGAGAAGATTATACGACATGACTGCATTAATCACATGGAAAACAACATCAGTAGTTAATTCTCCTATTTCCAATGTCATCATAATTTTACCAAGCACGCGCTGCCCATCTTGATTAAAGCCATATATCATCATTCCACTAGGGCGCAGATTAGAACGTCCGTAGCCCAATTTATTCAACATTGTTAGTGGTAACAAATTCACCGTAGACTCGTTGTTGAGCATAATCCTTTTTACTTCCCTGCCGTAAATGTAGCCTACTATCATTAGTGGCCTATTGTGCCCTGTATCACAAGCTAGGTCATCATCAGAGAAGGAAACTACTAGCATGCAGTCCTCTCATTCTCGGTGTTCTTCATTTTCCATTTCGACAAGCAACGTTTCTCTGACATTGTGGTCGGACAGCGCTTGAATCAGACTCTTCCTAAAGTCCTCTGATAACTTTAATGCGTTATAAACACTTAACCAAGCCGGTATGCCTTTCAAGTGACTTGCTACATCATAAGTCACCTTTGCTACCTCATTCTTTTCTTCTTTCTTATCATTGTCATGTTGATCCCTGATAGTCTCTGTTCTTGTGGTTCTGACTTTCTGCTTTGCGGGACTAGCCATTCTTTTCCCCGACTGTAGCATAATTACCACGGCCTTTCCTATCATTTTGGGATTTTCTTTCCCTGCTCTTTCATGAGTATTTTCTCAAACTGTCAGTACATTCACCGTCGCCTTTGTGTCCCTTTCTTTTTCTTTGTCAATCACTATTTCACCCTTGTCTATCATTCTTTGTATTATGCATTTTAATGTATGGCAATTTTCTGTCAGATGTCCTACTAGACGATGATACTGACAGAAATCCCTTTCTCTTGGGGGAGTCGCTATTTGGGCCACGTTGTACGTGAGGGTTGTCAAAGCCTCCTGGAGATTTCTACACTCATCCATCAGTGTTCTCTATGCTTGTGCCATTTCATTTATACTGTCTTCTATAGTTGGCATGGTTCCCTGATTTATTCCAGCCATGTGTACTGTAGCTTCCCCACTTCCTAATGAAGTTATAGTTGGAGTAGGATGAGAATATGTCGACGTAATGAGGCTTACGAAGATGGGAGTCTCGTTCAATTTTTCTGTACTTCCACTGCAACTGATTGATCGAGGTGATATAGAACTAGGTGATCATATGAGTAGTGCCTTTCCTTTTTTCTCTTTTGTCCATCGAACTTTTGGAGCAATCAAAGCCGGGAAGTCACGCGTTGTTAACTGCGGAATTGTTCGCCCGGGATATATCGTAGGAGGGGTGAGCTCAGAGTTCTTCATAGCAACGTTACGCGTTATCGGTCCCCTAACCCTTAGCGAAGGTAGGCTCGTTCTGGGGCTTCTAGCATTTCGAGCTCTCGTCCTTCGAGACGTTACGAAAGTCCAGTCCTTGTCACCCCTCGGTGCTTGAGGTGAAGCAGACACAACTCCAACCATTGTACGGGTTGAGTTGTTTCTGTTTGCGGGAGATTGGGTCTTATGCCTCAGAGACTGGTCTGGTGTGTATTCCACTACGAATCCGGTTGTAGTGAAATAGAAGTTCACCTTTCTCATAGAGATTTCCATCAATTGCATTTGCAGGTTAATCTTTTCACCTTAAATATGAAACATAGGATTAGATTATAATTAGTATTTGAAGGATAACGTGATTTATCTAAGAGATGAAGAGGAGGATGTTCCCACTCTAAGTCGCCATTTTGGTGTCGAAAAGATGCCAAACTACAATAAAAGTTCTATAGCACTCTCAATGTTACTATCAAATAAGATAAAACATCCCCAGCAGAGTCACCATTTTATTTTGAACAAGAAACAAATGCGTTTGATTTAGGGGAATTATCTTATTTAAATATAACAGAGAAAGTGTATGAAGAACAATCATTGTTTTATTAATACTGAGTTCATTTACATTCTCTAATATCCCTTGATTCTAAGATAGATCATTTAAAATATAGGAATTGACAAAGTTCGAATGTCGAATCTGAATATCAAATTCGGCAGCATTTCGACTTGTGCCTTGATCATCTCTCTAGGAGGATTGTTGTGCGGGTCTGATCATTTGATCTTCCCTTTTTGAGCTTATCCCTTATACAAAAGGAGAACTTGAAGTGATGAAGATCAAGCTTGATGATTTCGGCAACATTTCGGCCCCTTTTTATCATTGGCTGTATAGCAGCCTGGTTGCGCGACCTGTGCAACCAACTATTGGTTGCACGGTCTGCGGAACTAACTTTTCTCCTTTCTCTTACCTTCAACTTCCTCCGGAGCTCTGACCTTCTTCCAAAATTCTTTTGACCGACCTAAATGAGAGGGGAAGTGGGGTATTTATATGCCTCCATACGTGTGAACCCTCGATCTTTGTGCCATGGGGTCCACCTTGTATCAAATCCAACCATCCATAATAGACTGCTTCCGATCTTGGTTGCATGACCTGCACAACACATGAGTTGTTTGCTCGACCCGCGCAACCAACTATTTATTGCTCACCTCATTAAGTTGTTTATACGACCTGCATAACCAGCTATTAATTGCGCGGTCCGCGCAACCACTTACTATGATACTCAATTTTTTTTTCTTTCTTTCTCATTTCTTCATTTCTCCTTAAATCTTCTCTCCCTTCAATCTTCTTTGATCTTTTTTTTTTGTGCTCCAACACTAACCTTGTCGACATGGACATTGTATGTTGATGGTTCATCCAATTTTAAAGCCAACGGGACCAGGGTAGTCATGGAGGCTCCTGATTGGACTTGCACACAATATGCCTTAAGATTTGGATTCCAAACATCGAACAACACAATAGAATACGAGGCATTGCTTGCTGGACTGAGGTTGGCGGCATCGATGGGAGATCAGAACCTGAAAGTCCGCAGTGATTCATAGTTTGTCGCCAACCAAATAGCCAGCGAAAATAAAGCTACGGAGGAAAGAATGAACGCCTACTTACAGAAGGCCCAAGAACTCATCAGAAAATTCTCCAAATGCGACATTACCCTGATCGCCAGGTCAAAAAACACCAAAGCATATACATTGGCAAAGCTGGCCATAGCGGCCGAAGATGAAATCCCAAGGGCGATCCTCATCGAGTTCCTAGCCGAACCAAGCATCAATAAGCCTGACCCCAATCTAGTTCTCCTCGTGAATCTAGCCCCAAGTTGGATGGACCCAATAGTCGACTATCTTAGGGAGGGCAGGCTGCTCGAAGAATGACTCGAGGCATGTAGACTCTGATTTAGGTCAGCCTGCTACACCATGATTGGGGACACTTTGTACAAGAATGGATTCTCCCTTCCGTACCTCACGTGTCTCCGTCCTAATGAGGCCGAATACGTCCTGAGAGAGATTCATGAAGGAATTTGAGGCAATCAATACGGTAGTCACGCCCTTGCCCACAAGGTCATTCGACAAGGGTACTTTTAGCCAACCATCCAGAAAGATGCTAAGCAGTACAAACAGAGGTGTGATAAATGTCAGAGGTTCGCAGTTAAACCCCATCAGCCACCTGAGTAGCTGACTCCTATGACTGGGCCATAGTCATTCACCTAATGGGGGGTAGACATCATAGGCCCCCCTGTCAACCGACAAAGATCAAACAAAATTCACAGTCATTGCGATCGACTACTTACTAAGTGGGCCAAGGCCGAGCCCTTAGCCAAGATCACCGAGTAAAAAATTACCGACTTCGTCTGGAAAAACATCGTATTTTGGTATGGAATCGCTCACACAATTATCACAGACAATGGGAAGCATTTTAACAATGATCGATTCTGAGGTATGTGCAAGAACCTCAAAATTTGAAATGTCTACTCATTACCTTGGCACCCCAAGTTAACGGTCAAGTCAAGGCGATCAACAAGATAATAAAAAAACCACCTTCAAACCAAGCTCGAGAAAGCTAATAAGACTTAGGCCGAGGAGCTCCCCCATGTCCTCTACCCATATCAGACCACCGCACGAACAACCATACGAGAAACTCCCTTCTCCTTAGCCTTTGGAGCTGAAGCTGTAATCTCGATAGAGATCGGGCTACCGATAGCTCGAACCTATTCTTACGATGAAGCTTAGAATGCCAAACAGATGGCTTTGGACCTAAACTTATTCGAAGAAAGTAGGGAGAAAGCCCAACTTAAGGCCACCACTCGACAACAACAAGTCGCCTGATTCTACAACTCCCAAGTAAAAGTGAGAAGGTTCCGAATAGGAGATCTAGTCCTCCACAAAACTTTCTAAAACACCAACGAGCTCGGCTTAGGAACCCTAGGGCCAAACTGGGAAGGACCCTACAAAATAACAAGCACAACCCGACCTGGAACCTATCAGCTTGAAGATATGGAGGGACGACCCCTGCCACAATCATGGAACACCGAACATCTGAAGATCTACTATCTGTGAAGCCCAATCAAGATTCTAAGTCAGAGTCTACATATCTACAGTTTGAAATCTACAAGTGGCTGACCTATTAGGTCATAATCTACATGACTACTGATCATATTTTTCAATAAAAATTTCAAAGCTGGAGAATTTTGCATTCCACTTGTTGTTTATAACTAGTCAAACTACATAGTCTACTAAGGACCTCCCTTAGTACAAGGGAAAAATGGTCCTCACCAGTTGCTTAACCCTTATAAAGGAGGTCAGACCACTAATCGATCTTACTACATGTTGAGACTCAAATATTACATATTTAACCCTCCAATCACATTAGTTTTCCTAACATTTAAGTGTTAATTAGATTTAATTATATATGTTTTTGTCATGAGAGGTGGTTATGGTCCTAAAGATGAATATGCGATTAAAAGGATGGATTTAGAGCTCAAAAAAAGATAATGAGGAATTGAAAATTTTAAAGTCATTAATGAAAAATTACATGCCAAAGATCTAAGGAAACCAAGTGAGGAATGAAGAGAATCGAATATTTGAAGTGAAGAAAAGAAATCCTAAAAATTGGCCAGAAAAATCATACTCTGGAATTTTGAGTCTAAAAAGAGAAGTCCTAAAATAATTCCAAAGATAGACTTCAGTCCCATCGGGGTTCAACTTCGGTCCGACCGAAATCGCGCAAAATAGTCCATTAAGAAAGTGGAATTTTTAGACTTAATTCGGTTCGACCGAAGCCAACTTCGGTCCCACCTAAATTTGACAGATTTAGCACAGATTTTTCATATGTGAGTTTGGTCCAACTGAAGAGTAATAGAAGTTTGTAACTCTAAGGTCGATTTGCGAAATATCTAACTCAGTGTGAAAGTTGGAGTTCTACAGTTATAAATAGGAGTCCCTAGGATGTTCTAAAGAATCTTTTAAGGCTTGAAAAGGGAGAGAAGGCCTAGGTGGAGCTCCAATAACGTTCTTTCACTTCGATTTCTTCATGGGTTCTAGTTGATCTTTTTGTTTTTCTTCTAGGATGTTAGTCTTCTCAGGCTAATCTCTTAGCTAAGGCTAATGGATGAAACCTATAATTTATTTTGATGTTTAGTTTGCTTTGATTTAAGTATATGTTGAACTTTCACTAAGTTTTAGTTTAAATAAAGATATATTTCTAGTTTTCTATGGTTTATTATGACTGAATTACAGTAGATGTTTTGAAAGCTTTTGATATGATCTTATTAGCTATAAAATTTTGTGATATGTAAAAGTCATTGTACACCATCATCTATGGGCATGGTGGATGATTGAATTCCCTGTGATCATTACAAGTAGAAAGATATTTGGGAACTAAATTAACGAAAAGTTTAGATTCTGTTTTAACCACTCCATCATCTGATTTGATGGGATAGGACTTCGATTCCAATCGAGTTATCATTGAATCAAGTAGATTAATATTGAGATTACTATAAGTGGATTTCTAGATCCTTAGTCTTTTATCTTTATTATTTCAAAATCTTTTTCTAAAAACCCAGATCAATTAAGTTAGACTTAGATTAGTTATAAAACATGTTCCTCATTCCCTATGTATTCAACCTCGTTCTCACTGAGTTATTACTATGTCGCGACCCTGCACTTTGGGTTGTGAACACTACTTGCCCAACTAAGGACTCTCCTTAGCACAAGGGGAAAACAGTCATCACCAGTAGTCTAACCCTTAAAGAGGCTGGACCACTAATTAATGACACTACCTAAGCTACGCTATACACAATGGGGACTCCTTTAGCGTAAGGAAAAACAATCCCCTCAAGCAAACTGCTAGGCCCTCTATGAAGGGACCATTGTGGCTCAACCATCCAACATGCAAAAATAAAAATCCCCCAATAAAAGAAAGGACTCAATAGTCAACTCCCAAGCTCCCATTCAACCGACCTACTAGCAAATGATAAGCTGATCTAAAAAATCTACTGAAAAACCCGCACATTTCCTACAAAAAGTACTTCCTTTTTCATTAATATATGAGGAGTACATGATGAAAGCAAATGAAAAAGAAACTAAAATACAAAAAAAAAGGGGGGGAGTTCAGGGCACCGTTAGGGTGGGTTGCTCAGAAGGCAAGTCTTTGGCTCTCGTGGAGTCAAATCTTCAGCAGAGCAATTCTCGAAAGAGGATAGGTCGAGATCGGGATATGCCTCCTTAACGTCCTCAAGGCACATGTCGTACCTGATGCTTAGAGCACATCTCTCTCTTCCTCCCACCCCTTGGAGGCCTTGAACTCCTCCACGGCCACTACCCAAGCTAACAGAATAGCTTCTTGGGCCTCCTTCATCTTCATGTCAAAGCTATACCTCAACTCGCCCAACTCAGATTTCCACCGGGCACCCTTCTCCTGAGCATCCTTAAGAAGCGATTTTGATGCTTCCAGCTTAGTCCTTGCCCCCTCCACCTGGGCCTTCAGGGTAGTGATCTCGGAGCAGATCTTCTTGTATTCGACTCTCTTCTGCATTAGAGCCGCCTCTGCCTCTTTACATTCCATCTTTTCACGCAATATCTTGCGATGAACATTAAAAAGAGAGGGGGCGAACTGAAAGTGAATTTACGTTAGAAAGCAAGAAAAAAAACTAAGTAATGAAAGATGACAATTACGAAAGAAATGACCTATTAATGCACTCACCATGTACACATGTTTATCAATCACGTGACTAGTTGTGTCAAGTAGTCGGATGGGTCCTTGGCAAATGAAGACCGACGATGCAACTAAAACAGAAGCCCAAGCTACAAGTTTAAAGTACAAAGAACCTAATATGATATTGATCATACCTATAGATGATCTTGACCCATAATAGGAAAACTCACTTAGATCATCTATTCAAGCCATTCTAAGTTTATATTTTTCATTATTTTAAAGTTGGCTTTAGAAGGTTTAAAGTTGTTGAATGAATTGTTGGACAAAAGTTCAAATAGGAAAAACTGTCTCACAATCAATTGGAGAAGGTGCCACTGAAGATACCTTCGGTGCCACCGAAAGTGCCCAAAACAATCCAGGAGCATTCGAAGTTAATTTAGTACCACTAACTAGACTTTCGGTCCCATCGACTCCTATCGAAGTACAATATTCAGTGCCACCGAAAGTAATAAATTTCATCCAGTAACTTCAGGATCTAATTCAATACCACCAAGAGATATTTAGGTGCCACCGACTGCAGTTCGGTGCCACCGAAGGTTCACTCAGTAGAACCGAAAAGTAGCCATTATAGATTCATTTATTACTTTTTCTTTATAAATATAGGACCCATAACTTTATGAAAAGTGCATATTTAGGCATTTTAGAGTCTCTAGTGTATCTCAAGATTGTCCCACTCATCTTAGACTTTATCCACACGAGATTCATGTTTTTTTATTGTATTTCTCATTTCAATGAGCATTCAAAGCACTTATTATGAAGAACATGATCTTTAGCATGTTCTAGAGTATAAAGACCAAACCCATTGGCAAATCCTTAGTCTCCATGATACTCTAGAGCATCCATTAGTTGATTTTTTTAGGAAATCCATTTATAACCTTTGATAGGAGATTCAACCCACTCCCATTACCTTAGTTACCTTAATAGGAACATCATATGCAAGGTACTTGATCGTGAAGCTAAAACAATAGGAAAACTATAGCATCGTGATCAAGGGAGCATCGGGGAGCTGATTCAAGCACGAGAGAGCGAAGATCAAGCAACCCAAGATAAACTACAAAAGAGGACTCATTCCGACAAGTGTCATTGTTAAGAGTCCACAAGTTAGTCTTTATCCTCGTGTAGGATTGAGGCTAAGAGTTTGCTATCCACAAACTCGATTAGGTGCCTAGTGTGGGACCTTGCCCATGGGGCCTAAATGTAGCTTCTTAGTGTACGACATTTGCTCGTATGTAGAGCATATTTTGGAGAGTCTTTTGTGTAAGGTTGTAAAGGTTTATGGTGAACTTAATTTAAAACCATTAATAGTGAAATCTGACACACTCTAGGAGAGAGTGCAGTTGTCGGGAGTGGAGTATGCACGTAGCCGAACCACTATACATCCTTGTGTTTAGAATTGTCATTCGCATGCTTAATTATTTATGCATGATTGGATAAGTTTGAATGCTTGATTATTTATACATGATTGGATGAATGCTTAAGATTGATAGGTAGCACATTCCACACACAAGTTCACAATATTATAGGCTAGTTGCTTTATTTATATATCTTAAGTAGCCTATGTAATTGGACCCTCTATTAGCTTGGAAGCCTTTAGAGTTACATTGTCTTGCTTAGTTTAATTACAAATCAGTTTAACTTAGGCAATAAAGTTTTAAATTGGTATAATCATTGAAAAGTACTATTCAAGCCCCCCTCTAGGACTCTTGGACTATTCCATACTTCTACTACAGTGGTCTAAATCGCAATTTCATGACCTACCCTGTAAAAGAGTGCCTCCAACTGGCCTACGAAAGCTGCCAGAGGCATGTCCATCACCCTGGTAAACTTCACATTTAAAACGTGTCGAGCTATCTAGGGCATGAGATCATCTATCGTGGAAGTAGCCGACTTGAGAGGCCCCTGTTCACACCCCAAGTATAGGGTTGTGAGGTAGTAATAAACTCAGTAAGACCAAAGTCAAATCCACAGGGACTAAAACCTGTACGTAATCTGAAAATAACCAGAACTAGAACTAGAATAAGATGAAATCTAAATCGATTGTAATTTGAGGAATAATGATGGAATAATTATCTAAAACTTAAAGAATTCAGGGAAGGGAAACTAGGGATTCAGAGGATCCACTTGTAGAAATCATGGAGATCTTATGCCTGCTTCAAGAACTCAACTGGGCTCAGAGTCCATCTTCCTCTAGTTGAAGGGTGTAACCATGAAAATCAAACTAAACTTTCTTTAATATAGTTTTCAAGAGATGAAAGGTATATGAATTAGAATGGATTCCATCATCAAACCATGCCCAGGAGATAAAATAAATAACAGAATGAAACTAATTACCAACCAATCAACATGATATGAAGGTTAGGAAGCGTACCGACATCTAACCATGCCCAAGAGACTATGGTGAACAACAGAGCTTCCTCACATCATAATCATAAAAAGGAAAGGAACATTGCTCAAAACTATCGCAGATCTATTGTAATTTCAGTCACAACAAACCATTAAAAACTGAAAGCATTCTTATTAATCAACTAAATCAACATTCATTTAGTCTAAATAAAAGGCACAAGCAAAAAGTCTACCATCACGCTACAAGCTTCACCTCTTAGCCCTAGGTAAGAGGTTTAGCCTATCATAGACATGATTAGGCTAAACATATTAAAAGAAATAACAGAAATAAATAGTAAAAATAAACAAAAGAATATGAAATACTATTTACACCACGTACAAACTGCCAATTGAATCCCCTGGAAATTGAATGATCTTTTCTCTCTCTCACTTCTTCTTTTTATAGGTTGTTGGAGGTCGGCTGCTGAAGAGCTGGAGTCGGTGGAAATCAAATGAGTGGAGTGCATAAGGAGTTACGAACTCCTTTCGTAGCCTTTCGCATGCTCTACGTAAAAACTTGAAAAGTCTCTCCCGTTGATCCTCCTATCGTCCATCAAAAGTGGTTAAAACAATGCCCCCTGGATGGTTTTGGACGATCTTTAAGATGAACGGTCTAGATTACTCATCCGATCATCACCATGTTCATGCAATCATTGGCAAAACTTAGATAGCGTCCAGACGCAAACAGAGCCTGCGTATTCGTTACACAATGACGATGATGGGGCCCACTTTACTGCTGGTTTGAGAAATCCACACTGTCCACTTCATTCTACTCGAAAAATCATTCAAGTATGGATGTTTTTGGATTGGATTTGGTGTGGCCCACCAGAGTTCCTATTCCACCATCTGACCTGCGTTTGAACGGTTAAAAACTGATCGTCGTTGTCTTCTTCAATTCTGTCACCTAGGCGTGAGTGAGAGGGGTCATGTGAGACTTATGGACGGTCTGGATCGGACCATTGATGTATAGTGATGGCCCACAAAGCTCCGTTCGCAAGTCCTTGTGTAGACGTTGGAAGGAGATTGATTTAGAGAGGGAATGCTCGGTCAAACACAGTTTAACTGCTTTGTTAGTTTAGGTGCAATGTGAGTGCACAGCCAGTGTGCACTCTCATTCATGCGAATGGGCCCTACAATGATGCATGTGAGAAATCTGCTTCGTCCATCCATTTTACCACCTCCTTTAAAGGGTTGAGACCAAAAGTGAAGCATATCCAGATGTCAGGTGGGCCCCAAATTGATAATTCATGGGTTGATCTAGCCATTGGTCCACTTTCATAAGGATCTAAGGGCTCAAATTTGATGTGTATGGTTAATTTATGGTCCTCAGGCCATGTATGAAGTTTTGAGCTAAACGGATGGTTGGAACCCTATGATCTTGCATTCTAAGCCAATTTCGGGCTACTTAATCTTCAGTTTCTCAATTTCCTCAGATCTCTAGCGTGTAAATCCATTGATCTTGGTCCCTTGGGGTCCGTCCCTTGCCTTTGGTGTCATCAGAGAGTTAAATCCATGCTCTAAGTACCCTTTTTCAGTCCAAGCTCGTAAATAGACCTTTCATCACAAACACGATTAAGTCGGGTCATTAAACAGTACCATCTTCGTAAATCTAGGCAATAGTTGGGGTCTGATATGCAATAATTAACCCTCAATAGCCCCTGAGCCTCATCACCTAGCCACGAGTCAGACTATCCGCTTGAGGTGAGGAGGACTGAGCCTCACAACCAGAAGTCGTCCGAACCTCTGAAGGCCAGGCCTCAGTAGCAAAGGTCACCCCCGCGGTGACCCCAACACCCTTTGTGACCATTAGCAAGCCTGAAGGGGCAGTAAAAGTAATGGTGGCGGGATCGGTAGCCACGCCTGACCATCCAGCCATAGAGGGGGTAGTAGCCTTCTTCTTCGAAGTCAGCCTCTGCTTTTTCTAGGCTAAATCGGCTGTAGAGGGAGCTTTGCGCTTAGATCGGCTTTGTTTAGGCATCTTTACACAACAAAAAGAAATGATTAGTAAGCAGATGAGAATAAAATAATTTTTATTATTGCCTAAGGATGTACCTGATATGAATAAATTAAGACTTAATTTCAGAAGTAGCTTAGATGCCTCTAAGACCTCAACTCGGTGTCTACCAACCTCACCTCGGCTATCCGAGCACACTCCTCCTCGCCCACTCCAGTGGGATACTTGGACAGAACTGTCAAAGATGACCACAATTAGACATTAAGAAAATAAAATAAGTTAAGGAAAATGCAGTTCGAACATAATGACCTGGTTTAGAGAAGTGGGTTGGTGCTCAAGAACCCAACCTGAAAACTTTAGGAGCTTCCCAATCCCCCGACACCCAGTACCACTTACTCTTCCAATTCTTGTTTGAGGTCGTGATGTCTATGATTAAGACCTTACCAGTCCTCGACCAAGCAATAAAATAATACCAACCTTTGTGGATGAGGTTGGATATCACCTGGTATAGGTGGAGGAACTCATTTATGATTAGCTCGGGTTGGTCGAGCTTGGACCAGAGGATGAACAACCCTACCAGTGCCCTCCAGGAATTTGGGATTGTTTTGTCAGGGGCTAACTCTAACCACAAGAGGACTTTCCTCACTTACGTTGTAAAGGAAGCCTCATGTCGCATTGGAGGGCGACCAAGAAAATGGCCACTTTGCTTGCTTGCGGCTCGCTTGGAAGCTCACCAAGTACGAGAACTCGGAGTACCACAAAGTCTAAAATGTGGTACCGCGACCTGATCCACACCAGGTCAGCTTCCATCAGCGTTGACTCAATCGTCTCATTTTCATTCGCCTCCGACGAGGATCCATTGGCTTCCTCTATAGTTGGGACAACATCCTCTGTCCTATGGTCGCTTGGCCAAGGACTGGGTGCCATTCGTAACTTATGGGATGCTTGGAAGTGTCGATCACTCATCATCAACAACAGCGATGATGGGTTCGACATAGGGCAGAGATCATCTTACCCACCATCACACCGGGATGCCCCCTCCCAAATTGATCCGATGATCCTGACATGTCCTTTTGACTAAAAGGCCACCGGAAGCTAGGAACTCGAGAGAAAAAGAAAATAAAAGGGAGGGGGAGGAAGGCAGGAATGAAGCTCATCGGAGAAGAAAGCCCCTAAAGATCGCCAAATATCGCTCCAAAATCCTCTAAGTATGGGGTGAGCGAAGAAATGGGTAGAGTGATAGTGCAAATAGCCCTTGCATGATTATGGCTTCCCCCTTTTATAGACAGCTTTATTTCATGACATTTAATGCCCGCACTCATTACGGAAGCCAAATCGGCACATTAATAGCCACTTTAGGACATGTGGAGCTCTCCCACTCGCCGACCTTCCTATCTTGCCAGAAGATGCCACGCGTTGACATCCCATACGCCAAATTTTGAGCAGGCATGCCACCAGTGCACATGACCTTGAGCGGCATGCGCTATCTCGAGCACGTCGTACCATGATTACAGATATGCCTCAATTTTGGTGCACACTGCCTTATCCAGCATTAATGGGAAGCTGACTCAACACTCAAGGTACAGAACAGTCCAACCTCACTATCTCCGACTTGCTCCACGAGCCATTTGTGCAAACTCAGAAGCCGGGCACTTATTGTTATGGGTAAAAATGGACTGGCATATGAGATAAGGTTAGGTCAGACATCTGTGCGCACCACAAAGTTACTCAATGACGGTTATGATGAAGACCCCAGCCTGAACAGGAAAGGAGCTCAAGCTAAACCATGATAAAAACCTTGAACCCATCCCCGACCTAAGTAGGGAAGTAGCCTGGCCTTAGCAGCTTAGGGCAAGATGACAGATCGGCCATCCACTTAGCACCAAAGGAAATTATGACCATGATTCACCAAAGAATCCAAGTCGACGAACCAATCTCTGAGACAACCATATAGGTCACCTCGACTTCCTACCTTATGCCTCTATTAGTTCCGACCTGACCCTGACCGACTCCATCCAAAATACTAACAGAGTGTTTCCAAAGTCGATTACAACACAGATCTCCCCGAGATCTCAGCCGAAGATCTTAGGAGATATCCATAGTATTCTCGAAAACAAATCTAACTTGGGATTTGAATCCTACTACAATGCACTCTTGCTAAATAAGAAAGATCCATCTATGCCACCGCCGCTCCTCACCTATAAATAAGAGCACCCTTAATGGTGACAGGTACGGATAATCTTCAGCTTGAAACCCTGTTTACGACCGGACCTAGATTCCCTACTTAACTTAGGCATCGAAGGGTCCTCTTCCATAGCCAGGGTCTCTTTTGTCCACTCTTTGTTTAGGTATGCGAAGGTCCAGGGAAGGCTACCCAGAAAATTACATCAACAATCTTTAACCATATATTGGCGGGCCATTGATCACTAGGGATCTAACATGTGTGCCACTAGTGGACCCTAGGTATAGGTTAGGAAGAATATGAAAAATCCTTGATTCGGTTAATGAAACCAAAGTAATCTCTGGACTCTGTCGGTCCAACCACAGGGTCGTTCATCTGACCCACAGAGTGTTTTTCCCAAAAAAAAAAAAAAAGATGGAGCAAGACTTTGTCTGTCTGACTAACATAGAGTAAATCATACTGCCTACACTATGATTTTTGAGAATTTGATTAACTGGATAATTAAATTTCATAATTAATTATCATTGATGGGTTAATTAAATATCATTGGTCAGGTAGGGATCACTTCGATTGATCAAGCGGGTCCCATGTGAGATTGTGGTTATTACAAACCCTATGTCAAGGGTTGGATTTGAAAGAAACCAATATGATCATATGGTAAATCCTAATCATAATCTTGATCAATCAAAGGTAGGGCCCATCATATTAATTAATTTATAAGAAGAATTATTGTTATTACGTATTGTATTTTAAGAATTTCTAAATCATTCTAGTTCGATTATTCTAAATCAATTAACCTCACTAAATTCTAAGGTGAGGGATCCCAACTTATTTCCTTCCCATTTGAATCAAAATGGTGTTTACTTGATACATTTTGAATATGGATTAATAGTTTTGTTTTGATAATTGTTTTAGTTATGCTCAATTAGAGTTATTTATTTCTTATTAACATGTGTTCATTTGTAAAGATGCTAATTTTTATACATATATAAGCTGATAAATCATCGTAATTGTAAATCTATGAATGAATGGTGAAACCTAAAACTCATGCATGCATGGCACACATATCGTTGATCCTAGGGGACCTCCATGGAAGAATTATTTATCCAGGTAGCTACGCTTCCAGACATGGGTTTTACCCATGCCTACCAATACAGTGGAAGCCTTCCCTAATGGGTAGATGGAGGTTGATAAATTTTGAAAGATGAGCCATCGATGTCCTAAAGGGGGGGTGAATAGATCTATACCAAATTCTTCAAAATAATATAGAATAAATAATCTCAATTGCACAAAGTATTAAAATCTTGATTCCAAATAATTTGTAAGAAAACCTTCACCTAGAATTTTAGGCAGGACAACCTTATATCACGATGACATTAAAATTAAACTTTCAAACTAGTAAGAGACAAAGAATCAAATAAAATAATCACCACAAATGCACAAGGGTTATAGTAGTTTGGTGCTTAAACCCACACTTACTCCACTCCCAAAATTATTACCCTCGTAATTTTAGTTTTCACTATTTAAATGTTTTCACAGGTTCACCCAAACAACCTCTTATCGTTCTTGTGATTTTCATGGGCTATCACAACAAAACCCCCTTTGTGATTTTCACGGGTGTACTACAAATCAACCTACAGAGATTTTTTGGTTATATCAAAAAAACCCAAATAAATCAATAATAATAACAGCTATACTTATCTTCATATGATGACTTGAAGATATAGTCCAGGCTTAAAGCAACGATCTTCTTTCTTGAGTGTCGATGATGCAGTATATGCTTAACCAGCAAGAATATAGGGATCTAATGTATTTCAAAGAATAAAAGCCCTAACTGCTACATATTCATTTCTCTATTTCTCAAGTAGAGTATATATTACTCTCTAATTGCATTTAACACTAACTTGAAAAAGGAATTGAATCAGATAAAAAAATTAAAATTACTACACAGATAGCTTGGGGACGACCTGAGTTTCTCTCTAACTTGCTGAAGATTATCACTGATTTCGTTGTAGAAAAGAATGAAAGAAGGTCCCTATTTATAGCCAAACGATTTGGAAATTCAGTAAGTTTAGCTGGACGGAATTCCAACGATTCTGTTCTAATGGCTATCGAATTGCGTGGGATAAGATTTATAAAAAATTTGGCTAGCTTGAACCAAAATTCGATTGGCCGAATACAGGGTTCGGGTTGTCTTGAAATCCAAAAGTTCCATTACTGGAACTTGACCCGAGACACTTTCGGGCTCACCCAATGCCAAGTTCGGCTGGCTGAACCCAAAGTCTTGTAACAGATTTTTCAAGTATTGTTGTAAACTTGGCCGAATGATGTTGAGCTGGACGATTTTAGTTAGGCTAGCCTAACCTAAAGTTAGGCCAGTTGAACTTCAATG
Source organism: Magnolia changhungtana (assembly GCA_030180095.1). Taxonomy (NCBI): domain Eukaryota; kingdom Viridiplantae; phylum Streptophyta; class Magnoliopsida; order Magnoliales; family Magnoliaceae; genus Magnolia; species Magnolia changhungtana. The sequence continues at coordinate 749,845 of JASAUF010000344.1, read as the reverse complement.
AATTTACATTGTAATATAAACATTTTAACCATTTTTCAAAAGGACCTAACTTGAGGTCTTTCTAATGTCATATAACCTAGTGGTTGGCATATACATTGTTGATCTTTATCTTAAAACCATTCTAAGTTCTTAAGTCTTGAGATATTGAGCCAATTTTGAGTCAATCTTTATGAGATGTCATAGAGGACTGAAGTGTACTTGAGATCTAACAAGTATTTCATTTACAAAATTTGACCATTGCAAGTGCGCTTCAAATATAAGCACTTACAATCTCCCCCTTTGTCAATTTTGAGATAAAATACATATACATATATATACATCACATCATACTATACACATTTACATGAAACATACACATCTCATAGACTCATCCATCAATTTGAAGCTTTGGTTCAAAACTCATTTGTACACCACCTGTAAATTCAAAACTCATTTATACACCACCTTTAGCTCCCCCTAAGAAATATACCAAGTTATTTTCTATCGAAACACATTCACAAGATATATCTATATAAATTTTCAATTTTTAAGCATCACATATACATGTATCAATAAAAAATTTCAATTTTCAAGTATATCATCTCATATGAGCATCACATGCACTGGACATATATCACCTTCTCCCCCCTTTTGTCACAAGTTGACAAAGGAAGATGTAATGAAAAAGAGCATTATCAGATGGGCAGATGAATGAAGCATAAATTAAACAAATTGATTAAGCATAACAACATCAGAAATCAAAGTCAGGTGTAAAAAATATAGAGTAGCAAGCATTGTAGTAAACAGTGTATCAAAGAGCGCCACACCAAACCATCCAAGTATAAAGTTATTACAAACCATAACCAAGAAAATATCACTCTGACTTAGAAGAGGATGGAGCAGACATCTTAGGATCATTAATCTTCAAACTCCTACTAAATCGATGAAAGTACTTTTCAATGTGCTTCATGTTCTTTTTCTGAATTTTGAGCTAATGACACTTGGGATACATGCAAAACATCCACCTCTTCTAAAGTTGACAACCTTTCATGAAATTGAGAGGGTTGATAGTTAGAATCTATAGCATCTTTTCATTCTTTTATATCAGCATATCATCCATATTAATGTCACCTTCCTATGTTTCTTCCTGATCAACTCGTTGCTTAGGAAGAGGAGATAATTGCGTCATATTATGATTAGCAGTATTAAATGGTAATTCGGACTCCGGTGCGTCAATCGATGGGATTTGAACATGATATTGCAGAGCAAGGGAAGTCATAAGATATGCGGATGGAAGAGAACCATGTCTAGGATGTAGTCTATACTGAATGGTAACGAAACAAATCAAGGAAGGAAGACAAATACAAATACCAGTGGCAATGATATGAACAACTCGAACCATGAAGGGAGTAAGTTCAGTTTTATTCCCGACCCTTGGATAAACGTTCGAAGTAAAAAATACGATGAAGGACGCTATATTTAGGGAATAACATACTAGTGGGTATGGCGTTAACGGACCTCCATTCTACATTGAAGTCACATAACACACGGGAAATAGATCATTTTTCTGAATTATTCATTTTGTCAGAAAATAGTGTTAATTGAAATCCCGTCTTCCATCATGTCTATTTTCATCAACAAAGATATGGTGAAAGGTGTTATGGTGACGGTTTCTTCCAAAAATTTAACTTTAAAAGTTAATTCATCCATGGAAACCTTAGAAATGGATGCGTACATGCTTTGCACAATGGACCGGTAAGCTGTCCCTCCACATTGTAAGATTTTCTCCCATCCTACCTCAGATAGGACTTCAACAAGACCATATTGAGCAATGTGGTTAAGATTAACTGAATGCTCTAAATGGTGCTTTTGTTTAAAAATCCCAAATATTTTTGAAGTCATCCTCCAATGCGCGTAGGGTCCGCACATCACGTGGACCAGAACGGGATGAGGAACCCACTTGAACCTTGCATACAACACATTTGGTTCTAGGTTCCATGCTTTAAACAATAAGAAAAAAAATATAGAGAGAGAGCAAGTAGATCAAATTTTGAGGAAAACCCACCAAAAAAAGGTTTCTAGATTCAAGAAAAATGACAAAATCAAGATACTAATGCAACTAGGAAATTAAATCTAAAAAATAAATGCTCAAAATTAACTTACAAGGAAGTTAGAAGGATGGGTTGCCTGAATGGAGCACAGGCAGACCAAAGAAAATGAAGTGGAGATGATAAAATGGGGTGTTTTTCCCCATTTTTGAGGAATCCACTCACGATTCGGCTAGATGGAGTACGTACTCGGCTAGTTGACTAACTCGGTTAGTGTCGGGCTGGCTGAAAAATCCATTTTTTTTTCATTTTTTCATTTTTCTTTTCTTTTCATTTAGAAATTATTTTCAAAAAAAAAAAGAATAAATGCGAAAAGAAAAATAAAAATAAAATTATTATCATTAATTAAAACACATAATCTAATATCATGCTTTAAATTAGAGAATTTGATACTGTGAAGTGGATTAGTCAAGATATTTGAAAGTTACTTCTCAGTTTGAATATATTCTAACGTGATAGTCTTTTCTTCAACTAATTCTTGTATATAGTGATATATTATGTTAATGTGTTTTGTATGAGAATGTTGAATAGGATTTCTTTTAAAAATATTTATCGCACTTGTGTTATCGCAATATAAATTCATTGTATTTTGAACAATTCCATAATTGCAATATAAATTCATTATATTTTGCTTCTTGCTCATTCATGATACAAGACAGTTTCCAATATAAAAATATCCACCACTTGTAGATTTTCTATCATCAACATTACCTGCCCAATCTACATCAGTGTATTCTGCTATTTGAACAGACGTATCCTGTGGATATCATAAACCTAAGTTAGTAGTACTTGTAACATATCTGATTATTCGTTTGACAGCGGATAAATGGGATTCTTTAGGGTCATTTCAAGTATATTCTAAGCTTGTTTTATTGTATCATATGAAATGATTCTTTTGAATTCATCTGGTGATAGAGCACAAGTTATAGTATTCACGGCTTTAGTATTAGCACTACTTTCACTTTTCCGAGTAGTTGTCTAAAAACCATTAGCAATTTATTTCATGGACGTGGTTCCATTCTCAGCTACTACTTCCATCATAAGAGGGATTCATTGAGTTACAATGGCTTGCCACACACTCTCATCAATGAATTTGGGAAAATTTCTCATCCTGACTTTCCAATATGAATAATTTGATCCATCAAAGGGAGGTAGCTTGATAATGGATAAACTCTCAAAATTTGACTTCTTATAGCTCTAGATATAACACCAGTAGATAAATCCCAAAAGAGGAATAAGACTATAACAAATTCTTTAAAACAATGTGCAATAAATAATTTCAATCGCACAAAGTATTGAAACCTTGATTCCAAATAATTCGTAGGACAACCTTCACCTAGAATTTTAGGCAAGGCAACCTTATATCACGATGTCTTTGAATCAAACTTTCAAACTAAAAAGAGACAAAGAATCAAATAAAACAATCACCACAAATGCACAGGGGTAAAGTGGTTTAGTGTTTAAACCCACACCAACTCCACTTTCAAAATTACTACCCTCGTAATTTTGGCTTTCACTATTTTAAGGTTTTCACAGGTTCACCTTAACAACCTATTACAGTTCTTGTGCTTTTCATGAGATATCACAACGAAACCCCCTTTGTGATTTTCGTGGGCATATCACAAATCAACCCATATGACAAAAACCAAAACAAAATAATAATAATAATAATAACAACTATACATATCTTCAGATGACGATTTGAAGATGTAGTCGAGGCTTGAAGTAGCGATCTTCTTTTTCGAGTGTCGATGAGGTAATATATGCTCAACCAGAAAGAATATAGGGATCTAATACATTTCAATGAATAAAAATCCTAGCTGCTGCAGATTCAATTCTTTATTTCTGAAGTAAAGTATATATTACTCTCTAATTGCATTTAACACTAACTTAAGAAAGGGAATTGAATAAGTTAAATAAAAATAATAATTACTATACAAATACCTTGAGGAGAACCTGAGTTTCTCTCTAACTTGCAGAAGATTTATCACTGGTTTTCATTGTAGAAAAGAATGAGAGAAGGTCCCTATTTATAGCCAAAGGATTTGAAAATTCAGTCAGCCTAAAAATAAGTTCAGCTGGCCAAATTCCAAAGATTCTGTTCCAACGGCTATCGGATTGTGCAGCATAAGATTTATAAAAATAAAATAAAATTGGCTGGCTCAAACCAAAATTTGGCTGACCGAATCCCTTTCAAAATCCAAAATTTCTATTACTGGAAACTTAACCCGAGATACTTTCAGGCTGGCCCAATCTGAAGTTCGGCTAGTTGAACTTGTAACAAATTTTCCAAGTAATGCTGTAAACTTGGCCGAGTGAGGTTGGGCTGATCGATTTTAGTAAGGTTGGTTGAGCCTGAAGTTAAGCTGGCCAAACTTCAGTGAATTTACACTATAATTTAAATATTTTAACCATTTTTCAAAAGGACCAAACCTAAGGTCTTTCTAAGGTCATACAACCTGGTGGTTGGCATATACATTGATCTTTATCTTAAAAACATGCAAAGTCCTTAAGTCTTGAGATGTTAAGTCGATCTTGAGCCGATCTTTGTGAAATGTCATAGAAGACCGAAGTGTATTTGAGATCTAACCAGTATTTTATCTATGAAATTTGACAATTCCAAGTGTGCTTCAAATACAAGAACTTACAAATTTTTAACTCATGCAAGTGGATACATCCCCTACCTAGTGCATACATGCATTTCATGCATTTAATAAAATTACAACTATTAAATGTGCTTTATGTTACTTTTACTATCTTTAATTTAATGTGAACGAACCTTGGTGGGAAGTTTCATTGGGCCTAGCCAGCTCATCCTTTTATTAATGAAAAACAAACATATGTAATCGAGGCTGAGCCATTAGCATAAGAGCACGAAGATGTGGCTAAGCAGATGAATGACCCATGAGAGACATGGCCTTATCTTACTAAAGAAGAGCTTACTGCTCTGGATTAATTTTAGTTTTATTTATTTTGTTACTTGGATGTTTTATTTATATTTTTGGGTATTATAGTGGACATGAGTGTGTAATTCTTTTTTGTGAATATTGGTTTAGTACATATGAATCAAACCCCAAATGGGTGGGTCATTAGATGGTTTTTTTATATAGTTGATAAATTGTGGATGGAACTTAAATTTTATGTCATTTATACAATGATTGTTGCTTGTGATATACATATTTTATTGACTTAAGTGCAGTCAGTGTATGAGTCGTGCCACAGAACTCAGGACTAAGATGTGCACTCGATCTACGAATTTTGAGACATGACACAATAGCTCTCTTAGATCCTATGTGGCAACCCATTTTCAAATTTAAATTTCTTTCTTTTAATTGCAGGCTGTCTCTATTATTGTTGTTATATTTTATTATAAGTTATTTATAAGATTATTGTGGTGCTTATATAAGAGAATACATTGTAATATCTATGGGCAAAGAAATAACAACAATCTTTCTTTCTTTTCTCCTCTCTCATCTCTCTCAATTATCTTCCTTATTCTTTTTTAATCCTTAATCCTTATCTTCTTTCTCCTCTATCGATTCTCATTTTCTTCCTTATTCAATCCTTCTTTCTCACACATCCAGTTAAGGCATACATTATTAATTTGGTCTCAAACATACCGATTCATTATAACTAAAATGTCACTACACCAAAATCGTCATTTAGGAATGGTTTTAAACCGTCCCTAAATGCTTCAGGAACGGTTTAATACCGTTCCTAAATGAGGCATCACAAAAAATCAGGAACGGTTCAGAACCGTTTTGGGTACCATTTTAGGAACGGTTTTAAACCGTTCTGGTGCCAACTGTCACATTTTAGGCACAATTTCAGAAACGGCTTTGAATGCTTATTAATGTTGCCAACGGTCAGATTTTATGACAGAATTTTAATAACAATTTAAAACCCCTTTGTTCATTGCATGAGAGAGAGAGAGAGAGTGGGGTCTGTAATCTACTTGTATTATATGCTAAATAATTACCAAATAGAAGAAAAGGACAATAGAATGATTCACACATAATAATCTTTAACCACAGATTGGTAGCAACTAATAACTGTCTCTGCAGCTAACTAATCAATATAAAATCCACCAACCATATCCATCCAACCGTCCACCGATCTACTTCAAAATCTTGTCCCTCCATCAATATACCCCACCCAAGATAAGTACAAAATACAACATACAAGATCTCCCATTTCCAATTTTTTAAATTCCATTTATGTCCTCCTCTCCTGGAATCTTCTCAGTACCCCTTCAAGGGAAACATCAAACGCATCCTTCATACCGGCCAACCCCTCTTTGGGGGCGGTGTACACAAACTTCGGTACCCCTTCAAGGCAGACAAAGGCTCGTCTTCTTCCTCCCCCTCAGCAACCTGCTCGTTGTAGTGAATGCAGTGGTTGTCCAGCATGTTCAACAGTAGCCTCTGATTGCACCAACCCAACAAAAAAAAAAACCAACATTAGATTTCCAAACAGTTCAAAAAATCAATGAGATTAATTTTCTTAGAATTCAATACATGTACTTGTTAGGTATGTTCTTGATCATGATAGTCGTTCTGGTGTCTTTGCTAATGATTTCTTCATTGAAGAGGAAGTTGTTTTCTGTGATGTCTACATAAAAGGAAAACAACCTTGGATCAGCCTTGATGGGAATAAGGCCCAACATGAAATTACCATTGAGAACAGACAGTGAGTTAAAAAACCAAGTACAAAATGAGCAGATGGTAATAGCAGATCTGGAAAATCAAATACAGAGCAGAATTTTTAGTTTTATTTTTTTAAAAAGAACTTAACTATTATGCCAAGGTTGAATGGCTAGAACCTTTGAGCACCACAGCTACAGCAACATCATTGGACCCTCTCCTAGCAAGAGTAAATGGAATGTTTAATCTAAAAGCTAGAATTCTGATCTAGACACTTCTATATTATTTTTTTTTTGAGCGTGGAGGGACAGGTTTGGAGCTGTAGCAAAACTCTTCCATAACACCTATTTCTACCCATTAAAAATAAAAGAAACAAGTGGTGAAGAAATTCTTGTCTGCAAGGGATGTGCTAGCTGTACCTAAGCCCAGATCAAGGAGTAGGGTTCATGTCAGAGGGGCAATGGGCCCTAGCACTGTGCCAAACTTCTTGTTTCAGATATGATTGGCAGAACAGGAAAATCATAAAACCAACCCCAAGTAGTTGGGCCCAGGCCTATCATGAAGATGATGAGAGGTGGTGGCTTCTCCAACCATATAAACATAAAAGGATATATAGAAAAACCTTCAGCAACTACATATTAAAAAAAAAAAACCTAACTATATCAACTAACCTGTAAAAAACTAACTATATTAGCTAGGGCTCCCTTGCTGATTGTATTACATAAGTACTGATGGTTTTGTTTCTATTTCATTCTCTGTTTCTATTTCTAGTAGGTGAGCTTTAATTACAAGTGCAGGATAGCTAATAATATATAAATCTTAGTCTCTCATAAAAGAAAAATAGCTGCCACATTACAGTCACATCATGGGACCAGAAATTAAAGACTGAATGACTGTTGAAAATGGGAGCTAGAAACGTCAATTGGTGGATGCTCAAATCAAAGCACAAATATAGATAAACAACATGATATTGATATTATCGTGTGGGTATCAGAAGGATCTGCAGCAGTGGTGGAATCACCAAATTCTACTCTCACTGTAGTTCCCTGTTCACAATAAAATTATATGATAAAAAACCATAATAACAGCACACCAAAATCAAAACCCATCAAGCAATCTGATGTTTCAGGCCAAACGATCAATAGATAAACAACATGATATCAAACTCTTGAATTGACAAACCTGATAGCATATAATCATTCATGATATTGAACTCTGATGCAAGAAGCAAGTCACTTCTATACAGATACCTGAAAATAGGCAATAACAATGCAGCATTGGCCAAACTGGTAGAGTCTACTTTCAGTAAAGTGTTTTATCTGTGATATAATTCCTTACCATGCAGTGATGATCGAAGCCATCAACACATTTGTCACAAACCTGCATTACATCTATCATGTCCAGTCTATAGAAACAACTAATCAAGTAAGCTATACAATCAAAACATATATACAGTCCCCTAAGAATGAAACCACTTAAATAATTACCCTACAAGTATCTGCAAAACAAGATGTGTTAGTTCATGTTCCTGCAGCAAGGAAAAAGAAACAGATCCTCATGCACACACGCACATAAGCACATGACACAAGTTGTGTACATGCCACACATGTGCATACATACGAGATCCAATCCATTCAGAGTACCACTATGTTGATGCCCTGCCTCAAGAATCAGGTTGATCCACTGTTAGACGGGTCATGGTTTAAGAAAAAATTGTTTTGCTGAGAAAAACTAGGGAAGGTTCTGGAACTGTAATGCATTCACTTGTTTCTGAAGTCGTGTCTTACATATAACAGGGACAAGTTTCTTCTTCTTCTTTTTCTCCTTTTTTATTTTTATTTATTTATTTATTTATTTTTTAAGCAAGCAATGGAATTTCATTAAAATGCCCAATGGGCCGGAGTACAAAGCTAGCAAGAGATAGCCAAAAGCAATGGACCACTTTTGTTTTTGGGTGACAACATCTACATGGTTTGACCCACCAAATGGATGGATGGATTTGACCATAAGCTACCATCCACATAGCAGACAAATTCCAACTCACAAGTGCGTATTGAGTCTCAAGGACAATCAACATCCACCTTACAACAGAACACTCCAAAATATAAAAATACCTAAGGCATTATGCTAAATATAGAAACATCTGTTAATTGATAATTGACAGAAAAGAAAAAAGAAAAAAAAAAAGAAAAAGAGTATCATTGTTGTTGTTTAAGTAATCAAGAGAATGCAGCCTAGAGAAACCAAAATAAGAACTAGTCTTGCTTACCAATCGTGCAACCACTGGCATAAAGGAAGAGAACAACCTAGATGACAACATACATAGCAGGAGTGTTGAAGATTTCAAATATGATTTGGTTGAAGCACGAGGTGCTGGTAAAGCAGCAAGAAATCAGTCCTTGTAGCTGAAAATCAACATTATTATTCAATTACATACAGATGAAAGATTACACAAAATTGCATACATCCAAGCAGTGACAGTGACATTCAACCATCCTTGCATTTCTCAATGAAAACACACGCAATGTGCATTTCTTACATAAAAAATCAATCAATTACTCAAAAAAATGAAAAAGAAATAAAGAACATCACCAAATCAACTAGATTTGCTTAATACTAGTCGACAGAAAAGCATTACTCAAGAAATGAAATCCCAAAATGAAATCTATTTTGACGTCTTCCCATGGAGCATCATGTACTTGGAATTGGAGTATAAACAATTGGTATCACCCAGGGTTTGCAGGGAATCACAAAAAGGTGGGAAAATAGTGATGTTAAGAAAGGGTTGTATATTGTTGATTGGGTTAGGGACATTGCTAGGAACTGCTTTGGACTGAACTTAATTGTTAATGGGGCAACTATGACTGACGATTCTCGGGATTAATTTTTGGATGAATTTGGGACTCAAATCTGGTTTGCAAACCATGGCATATCGCCACTATGCATGTCACTGTGAAAACATGAAACCCAATTAAAGTTTCATAATAATCACCAACCGAGTTTTGCCTGTTAGACTTAGGATCCAAGGTGTGTCACCATCCACCGGGGCCCACATACTTGAGTGGTCCAGGCAAGTCAACCAATTAGCCTTGTAAGGAACATAGAGAAAAGATTGGATGGCAAGGAACTTTCAATTAGATTTGGTTGGGTCATATATAACAAAATGAGAACTAGTAAAATTATAGAAATATTACTAACACAATCCAAATTTAAGCTTGGGATGTGAAATTCTATTCTCACTTGATATGGGTTTCAAAGCATGGATTGGTCAGCAAACAAATCTAGACGTCGCCTCCTTGAAGAGTTCCTTCTTGACATAAATTACACTCTCATAGCTTAAGAGTTACACATGCTATAAAGGCAAATATCATATACAATTGTGAATCTGGAATTTACCAAGATGTCAGAACTGGTACTACGAAATTTATGTGTGAAGTGAGTCATACAAGTAGTTTAATTGTGAAGTTATAACCACATGAAACATAGTCAATTGATCACTCAAGCTAAACCATTAAAAAGATTAAATCAAGGTACTCACTTAAACTACTAAAATTAGAGATATTGAAAATTCCCTTTGAAAGTGTAGGCTTCCAAGAAAATCATTCTCAATCTCTTCCACGTCACCAATAGAAGCTCAATTAGCCATCAAGAAATTTGAATTAGTGATCCTAAAAGTACTAGTGGAAGAAAATATATAGGAAAATCATATCCCATGAACCCAAACTTTTGTGATCTAAATTAGGTTCAGAGGGTTAATATGGGGAAGCTGGGTTTCCGAGGGTGAATATAAAAAAACCCCTTCATTTAAGGTGTCCCCTCACATACTCTTCTCATCTGCTCCTATGTAAACCTGATGCCTTGGCGAGGCTCACATAAGTTAAGCACCCTTGGCTGTGAGCTTGACTTGCCCTTTTCTTTTTTTTTTTTAGAAGATTGAAATTTTATTAAAGGGAGTCAGGGGAGCACAAAAGGAAGCCTGGCTCGCCTTTAATTACACAGATGTCAGAAGATAACTTTTTGATAGGAAGTTAACCCAGATAACTAACTAGAACTTTATAGGTAGTTACTTGCAGAATAGCCACCTTTTCTGAATTGCCAACAAATTAACGCAGCCAAAGCAAAGGAGAAAATGATGTCAGACACATACTTTATACTTTATTTGGATCCTCTGAAGGCTAACTTCGCTGTCCATGACCTCTCTCTTTTTCTCCTCTCTACAAGAATTATGTAATCGATACAGAATATGGATTTCCTAGTGTAATAAGATCCTTCATGAGGTACATCTAAATCGGATTTTTTTTTTTTGGAAGGATGACAAAATTTTATTAGAAGCGGCAGAAGCCAAAAGAATTTTAAATTGGCAACCGAATACCTTAATCAAAGCCTCTAATACTGTTTTTACTTGGTCCAAGTTGCTACGACCAGCAGTGAATTCAACAAATAAATAACTTATAGAACGAAAAATAAATGAACAGTACACGCATGGGTGTATGTATCTATTTGCATGTGGGCGTGTGGATGTCATGTAAAATTGTTAAAAGATAAGATCAGAAAACTGAACCAGATCCTAGGGGACAAGATATTAACTCTTACAAATTTGTATGTGTTACAAATGTGTGATGTAAAATTGTTAAAAGATCGAAAAGTCGAACCAGATCCTAGGGAACAAGATATCAGCTCTTACAAATTTGTGTGTGAAATTTAACCACTACTTTCCCATGAGGGAATCAGGTTTTACCTGGCGAAGCTTCTCAACTCTCATGGTGCAGACCTATGCACAAGCATCACAACCATTTAGAATTAGAAGGCCCTATCTCTTCACACAATGAATTTTTGCTCAGTATGCAGAAAGAAGCAAGCTGCACAATGCAAAATCATTCATGCTAATGGAATCTTAAAGGATTGATACGATAAGTACTGATATGATCTAATTCATAAGTTTTTACATAATAGCTTATGTTAGATTACAGGTAAACAACTTCTACATGAGTTTTTCAGGACTTGAAGACTTCCATAATCAACTTGCTGGCAAGAGTTTCCAAACAAAATGCATACACATCTATTCAGCTGAAGTGCAAACAGAGTTCTAAGAAGAGAGTAGAGAATAGACCAAAATTATTCTAAGAATTGGACAAGTAAAAGGAAATTTTTGAATAATTTGGTTGTCCAGCAATCCAAATGGAATGCTAGCAATAAAATATAAGCTAAAAGTCCTATCAGTTGCCAGCTCAAACAAAAGATGCTACAGAGGCTATTAAAAAGCATACAATGTCATTCAAATGGGCAACACATTAATCCACGTGGACCTGCCTTAAAATGTACTAATCTAAAATGGTTGCCTAATTCAACAAATGGGAGCAATTCAAGATCAACCTATCACTTAGAAACTCTTGAAGCTACCAGTAGTACTATTAAAGAGAGCCAAAGTAATATGAGACAACGTCATAAGAGTATATCAGCTGCACAAGAAACAACAATCTTGCCATGCCCTATGTGAAAGCAGAAAACCTGTGAGCCAGCAAGAATCCTGCTACTTAGTACTCTTCAAAAAAAAAAAAAAAAAAAAAAAAAAAAAAAGATGTGACAAGTGAGTGATAAACGATTCATCCACTTAGCAACCACCACGAATAGGATGAAAGTTAGACTTCTTGAAAATCAAGGAATAAAATTCCATTATGTGTCAAATAGACTTCATAATGCACGATTTGTCAAATAAGGACATGATTCTGCAGATTTTGATGAACTACAAGCATGAGAAGTGAGCTTGTAATCGTAGTTGTAGCAAAAGCCTAACCAAGAAAGCGAGACTTCCTAGCAAAGATAAGTAAGAACCAATCAATTTTATTTTGTTAAAGATTTCAGTGATCATTTTCAAAGCAAATAATCCAAACAAATATCATGCCACTTAAAATGCAACCATATCCACCTTATCTACTTACTCCTAAATATATACTACAAAATTTAGATCTTGTTGTAATGAATAATTGGCATGCCTTCCATCATCACAAATAAATCCTTGATGCCAAATTGGTGACACGGAATCCTTCTAACACGGTTATTGAATTCTGTACAAAATAAATGAGAGTCAAGGTTTCTTGCATGTATCATAACTTAGAATGGAAAAAAAAAAAAAAAGTCACTCCATTTCCATTGATGATTTATTTCATTAAAAAAAAAAAAAAAAAAAAAAAAAAAAACCAAGATAAGAGTAACCGTCTTCTCATGAAAATCAAAGACCCCTGATGATCCATGCAAAATTCAACAAGCTAATGAAAGCATCACATTTAACTATACACTCATAACTTTAGAAACATATTGTTTTATGATAAAATATCTTGGCATCTCCCCAAAATGGGAACTTTCATTGTTCCAGTTCCATGGTAAAATATCCTGAAAGCATCACGTTTACCTATACACTCATAATTCATTGTTCTCCTCTTTAAGTTTTACAACTTCAGCCTCCAGTTCCATGGTATAAGCCTAGCAGAAAAATTAAATTAGATAAAACACAAGCATGCATACCAGGATATGAAATATTGTAAACTCTGAGGTGGTTGCATAATTTTTTTTTAAATCAATGCAGCATCAAGTGTGCTTTGGTCTCCACATCCCAATAGCTTCAAGGAGTAAAGATAGTAGGTATCAAATTTGATTTGTGTGTCCTTTTTAAGATGTAGTCTGGGTTTTAGTTTGCATACCTTTTGTCAGATTTAAGTGATAACACAACTCAAAAATTGAATTACCTATAAGCTGGTATAAATAATTTTAGCCCTATATTCCTCCACCTCTTGCTATATCACCAACACATCTTAGTCATTAACAATGCTGCTGTTTCAAACAACAGAATTATGGGGAAGCATCTACATGCAGCATGTCCATGACATGATAACAGCTAGAGGCACTCAACTACCAAGATACCATGGCGCTACCTTGGAGGTTGACTCTCAACTACGAAGATCACCAAAAGTGCTCCCCCATACATACAGTCAAGGAGAAAAAAGACTAGAAAACATGCATACACTAGCCCACCTGATGACTAACCAATCTGATTTCCAGGCCTAGGTAATGTGATCTGCTGACCATCTAATGTGGTATGATCCTTCTGGCGAAGGACAGAAAATGACAATCCACAAAAGCAAAACACAATGATTTAGGGAAGTAAAACAATTAGAAGAAATAACCCGATTAAGTTGGAATCATGTGGAAAATAGACAGAATAGTATCATACTTCATAGTCGATGTTATGTTACTTGGTCTTGAGGCAGCTTCCTTTTGCTTGAAAGAGCAGACAAATTGCCACTATGTATTATTAAAGAACACAAAACTATAGATCAAAATTAAACCATGTCAGTCTATTGAAAAAATTAAAGATGGTGCTTGAATGTGCACAACATATTAAAATTTGAGAAAGGTGTCATGCTACCATGAAAACAATATACATTATGCATTGACTGACATACAGATGAATTTCTTCTCTTTACAACTCCATTCTAATGCTTTGTCAATGGCCAAAAAGAAAAGATAGTACATTACTTTGGTTGCTGTGCTCGGGAAGTATGAGAGATTTGACTCCATGTGAGGTTTGAACACAAAAGGTGCAGTTTCAACATCTTCTAATTGAACATCTTTATTATTATCTGGTGCTGCTGATAGTGACATTGAGCTCCTGCTATTAAATGGCGAAAAGGGAAATGTGCCTGTTGTGGCAGACTGTTGAACCTACAAAATAAGAAGTAAAATAGGCTCTCACATGCAATTTTTTGTTGGGATATAAAATAAGATGTGACATTGAGCTCCTGCTATGAAATGGCACAAAGGGAAATGGCTAACTTGATTCTCATACATCCAAATTGCATGTGAGAGCATATTTAGTAACAGACTAGTGAAGTCACTGCCATTGAAAAATTTCCCCATTTCACCAACATTTTTTGGAGCAGGAACAATCCACATCATGACCCAACAGATCAAATCCAAACCATCAAACCATGGCCCAACTAATATGGACTGGGAGACCTTAGAACACTTTACACATCCATAGGCTGACAACCCTATAATTAGTATAGTCATCCTTTTTGGAGATTGACATGAGAAACAAGGGGCGAACTACATAAAGTTATCCCACAGCCAGATGCAATACACAGCAATGCATCGCAAGCTGCATCCAGCAAGGGACATAAGTACAAGTTCTAGGAAGATTTACAGCATAAACGTAGCAACTGTGTAAATGATCCAGGCCATTCTTCACATGGGCCACACTATGAACCATGGCCCCAACAAGTACAATCATCTGAAGGTGCAGACATGTATTAGAAAAAAATTGAATGGTTGAAAGAGATGACCAATAGTCTATAATCAACAAACGTGTGCAGCTGTATCATACGTAATGATACAATCACTTTCCCTGACAACTTCTCTCATATGTAGAATATGGTATCCGTACCATGATGACCACCTGATACGAAATTCAAGCCGATCCACAATGTCAATATCTGGTGTGGCCCACCGACGAGTGGATTGGCTTGATGTTCATATAACGTGAACATCATACTCTCGCCCACCTTTTGTATGGATGGGATATTCTACATTAGAGGATAGCAGCTGTATCAATCACTACAACAAAAAAAAATGTACGGTTGAAAGAGATGACCAATAGTACCTGTCTGAACCAGGGATTGAAAGAGGGAGGGAGGGAGAGTGAGAGGGAGATCGAGAGAGGGAGGGAGATGAGAGGGAGATCGAGAGAGAGAGAGGGTTGAGATTGGAAGAGGGAGAGGAAGATCGAGGGAGAGGGAGATCAAAAGAGAGGGAGATTGAGATCGGTAGAGGGAGAGGGAGAGGGAGATCAAAAGAGAAGGAGATCGAGAGAGAGGGTTGAGATCGGGAGAGGGAGATCGAGAGAGAGGGTTGAGATCAGGAGAGGGAGATCGAGAGAGAGAGAGAGAGAGAGAGAGAGAGAGAGAGAGAGAGAGGGAGATCGAGAGGGAGACGCAGACGGCGCAAATGAAGGATTTTAGGGTTGAGATCGGGAGAGGGAGATCGAGAGGGAGACGCAGACGGCATAAATGAAGGATTTTAGGGCGTTTTGGTTGAAGGAAATAAAGAAAACCATTCGGTAGTCTGCTGTAATTTACAGTAATGTGGCTCTCGGGCCATGTGGGGTCCACTCAGAGGTTACTGATAGAATCCATTCCGTCCATCTATTTCAAAATAAAACAATAAAATATAATAATAATAAATAGGAACATCAAACACTCAATTAAGACACACCAACAAAACAATGGAAATAATAGTGTACAACAGCAACTAATTGAGTACGGTTCAATACCGTTTCAATTCAAGAACGGCTTAGAGCCGTTTCTGAACCAAAATCCCGACCGTACCAGATTAACGATTTTGGTGTAGTGTGTAGGATTCCATTAACCAGCTTAAAATTCAAATGGCTGTCATAGTGAGAAGAATCAAAAGGCTATTAGAGCAATAAAAAAACAACTCTCAAAACATAACCAATCTTAAGAAACAATAAGTTATTTTGGTGGGGTTTCATGAGAGAAATGGCTGTAATTTTGTAAAGGAAGAACACCCTTACAAAGTTGAAAGACACATTGTAGATAGTTCTGCAACTTAACATCAACAAAACGACGGAGTCACTCCAAACACACCATCCACGTCCTTCAATGCCCACACTTCTAATGGTCTACAATCCCGTGATAGCTGACTTTTCTTTATAGTTAAAAGACACATTGTGGATAGTTCTGCAACTTAACACCAAGAAGACAACTGAGTCACTCCAAACACACCATCCATCTCCATTAATGCGCACACTTCCAACAGTCTACAATTTCGTGATATCTGGCTCTTCTTTACATTACAAACTTAATATATGTGGGCTAATTCATTGGGGAGAATCTCCTCAACTGGATTTATTAGGCCCGATTTTTTTTTTTAATTTAATTAATTAATTTATTTTTATCTATGATCAAATCTCTAAGAAAGAAAATTTTAATTAGCGGTTTTTTACCTTGAAGGTAAAAACTATTCAATAATATCATTAGATGGAAGATATAGTAGCGGCATAGATGTGGGATGAGTTCAAATATTCTATTTGTGTTAACTTTGGTGTCATATAATATATGCGACCGAGTGAGATGTTGTCACCATTGCAACAGCATGGATTAGTGCAAGAATATAAAGATAAATTTAAACGCCTTGCAAACCTCACAATTAAACTACTCATGCCATTTATGATTGATTACTTAGTAGAAGGGTTGCACAATGATATTAGGGGCAATGTTAAACTTTTCACTCAATATCCCTACTTAAGGCAATTGGAATGGCATGATCGGTAGAAGAAAAGATCGCCCTAGCCCATGAATCTAACGGTTCCAACATGGAGTGTTTTTTTTCCTCTATTGTCGCTCCACAGTCCACATCTAAGTCATCCATGGCCCCTAAAATCATTCCCACCAAACACTTTATACCATCCAAAATAGAGGAACGACGTAGTTGGTGTTTGTGTTATAATTGTGTTGAGCAGTTCCATTGAGACCACCACTGCAAGATGAAACAACTCTCTCTTCAAGAGAGATTAGTAGGAAGATGATCCCATGCCCTATGACCTTAGAGGACACTGCGTGGGAGATTTGTGCGAGTATCTCTTCCTGGTTCTCTAACTAAAAACCTTGAGAACAAAGTTCTTTTGATGGATGGTTAAATGATGTGTTCCCCATCGCTTAGATCCTATGTGACAAATCATTTTCAATTTTTTTTTCTCTTTTAATTATTTGTTTTAATTATAGATTATCTTTATTATTATTGTTCTCTTTTAATTATAGCGTATCTTTATTATTATTGTGGTACTTATATAGGATAATCTATAATAATTTATGTAGGTAGAGAAATAACAACAATGTCTTTTTTATCTCTCTCAATTATCTTTTCCTATATTCTTTTCTAATCCTTCTTCCTCATCTTTTCTCTTATATCTTTTAACTAGAATTTTCTTCTAGATGCATCCCGTTAAGGCACTTATCATGTTATAACTGAAGTAATGAATGGAATGGATTGTTGCTAAAAGATGTCTTAAATCTGGAAAAGTTCGACTAACCCAAGAAAGTTCGACTTGAAGTCCAACAACAAATATATTGGAATTTCCATGATCCTTTACTAGTCGAAGGACATGCTCAACTAGTTGAAGGTCCCTTACATTAGTCGAAGCTCTGGTTCGACTAGTCTAAGGTTACGCTAATTGCATAAAATTGAGGCGATTTCTGAACTATTCTAAGTCGGTGCGAAAGTAGGGTTTCCTAAACTATAAATAAGAGTTCATAGGGCTATTCTAAAACATCCTAAGGCTTTCTAAAACATTTCAAAGGATTTCTAAGAGGGGTTCTAGGGTTGTAAACAGTGTAGCAAGGGTTAGATTCAAGCTTGTTTGAATTGGGTATGTCTTTTCTCTTTGTAATTTATGCTTTCATAGTGGATTTCTGTCGCTGCGTGCTGTGGTTTTTGCCCGAAAGGGTTTTCCATTTTAAATCTTTGTTATCTCTTGTGTTTGCTTGGAGCTCTTGGATTATTATCCTAGATTCATCTCTGTGTGATTCCACGGCCCAATCCCCAATAAGTGGTATTAGAGCAATCGTTGGGGCATAGATTTGAATTTATAGGATTAGCAATAATGGGAAGTACTCGGTATGATAAGTACTCAGGCAAAAATAACTTTGAGTTATGAAAGATCAAGATGATCAGTTCCTTAACCAAGCAAGGTGAGGATGGTGCTATTGAGCCAAAAAAGTCTACTATGACTGATGATGAACGAAATACTCTTGAAAAGAAGGCCTTATCCTCGATCCATTTATGTCTCACGGATGAGGTTCTCTACAATGTTTTGAGGGAGAAAACTGCGGCTAGTTTATGGGTGAAGTTAGAGGATATCTATGTAAAAAATTCCTTTGAAAATCGCCTACACTTAAAACTATAGTGGTATAACTTCAAGATGGTAAAGGGTGGAGATCTAGAGGCCCACATCAGCAACTTTAATAAACTGGTTTGCAAATTGTTGGATATGGAGGAAGTGATCAAATATGAGGAACAAGTATGTTGTTGAATTCTCTTCTGGCATCGTATGAGTCATTCAAGGACGCTATGCGCACCGCAAATTAAACCCTAGCTAATGCAATGCAATGCATCACCGTGTTAGCCAAGTACTTAAATAAGCTTATCCATACAGCAGGTTCGAGAAGCTAAGGTACCTCCCTTTATATCATCAACCCAAACGAAGGATCCATATAGGGTCATCAATCCTAGTTAACTACATACGATAGGCAAGTTGTAGGGCATCACCCCTAACGAAAAGCAGTTGATAGGTAAATTCAAAAGTTTACACTCACAGTCACTACAGAAAGGCTCATCACCTCAGCGTAGGTTGATAGTTCGAACACGGTATCCCAACCACCATGCCCGGCTCACGAGTCTGGGTTGCTCACTGGTCACTACAGGGAGGCTCATCACCCCAGCATTGGCCGACAACTCAACCACGGTGTCCCATACCACCATATCCGGCTCATGAGTCTTAGCGGATCATGGTACCATGGTTGAAACGGGCCTTTACTTTGGTAAGTGGTATCTTAAATTCAAGCAGCGATGTCCATACATGGTAAACACACAATAGGTCAATCAGTTTATTTGACAAGTTCAATTGGTACGAGCACACGTTAACTTAATCGACGTGGAGTGCATAAGCACCCCTTGTGGCCTAACCACTGTCGACAATCGTCGTGCAACCAGGATTTGTTGAGTTACCCAATGTGGCGAGACTAATTCGGCCACCCAAACAAGGACTATTACAATTGTCTGGACTACGTTGTAGCCCCAATCTTACTCAGATGCAACAATTAAATACATGTGATAATCAATTCAGCATTTAACAAACAATCCAAGTAAAATCCTCATTTGAGCATTTCATCAAACACCTTGATCATGTTACTAAATACAAGCATTTTATCAATCATTTTTATAGAGGCGAATATGATTACATGAAAGAAACTATACATATGTATAAGGCAAGAGAGCATCCTATCTTAATGCTCGTAATACATACAAATCATCAACAATTTCTCATTCAGATAATTCATTAAACACTTAGACTACACTTCACCAAATACATAGACTAGGTTAGTTACAACATATATTTTAGCAAATCCTTATACAGAGAGGTCAGCATACATATGGCAACGATAAATCCTAAATTAGTAGTCATTCCAAGCACAAATCATGTTTACATGTTCATTCAAACATTTCAACAAACACATAAGAGGCATATTTTGTTCAACATAGTTCACACATGTATATTATATCGAAAATGGCATATCTAAGACAATATGGCAGCAATCAAGTCAGACATAAATCATTAGCTGACATTAAAAGCATTGATATCCATAACCTAAACGTTTATAGCCCGTACCTTTCATCGAAATACTCGATTCGGACTCGGTTCGAATTCTACGTTCCCGAAAACAGAACGTCGGGTACCTAAATGGTGAAATCAGTTAGCCAGTTCGACAAATACTCAATTTGGATCTCTATAATTATATTAGAGATAGGTTTTCTTACCCAAATCGTAGCTGAATCAGATTGTGTAACGAAACTATAAGGTGATTCAGTGTGTGGAGTAGTGGGAGAGAATCACGACAACGATCTCCCAAGATTTCTCTTCTCTCCTTCCTCTTTTCTCTTCTTTTCTCTCTTCTCTCTCCTAGGGTTTAGAGAAATTCGTATGAGAGAGGGGTGGGGTGGTATAAGGGTTATATATAGGCCCAAAAGTGATGCAAATGGCCCTAAGGCCACTATATACAAGGTTTATATCCTTTGGGTAATTGTTTCTGACAAACAGGGCACATAGGGAGGCCCACATCTCACATACGTCCTAAGGTAAGTCCCCTGACAATGGATCTATGCTAGGATATGGTTTTAGCGTGATTGGATAGTCCGATCGACCGTGAAGGACCTGTGTCAGATCAATGATCATACTTACTCGATCAGGGCCACAGTTATATGGATATGTGCAAGGAAATTTCTCTTTTCCATGGGTGAAGTTTGGTTAGAAACTGACTATCCGAAATCCTCAATTTCGCATGTGAGCAAATGACCCAATTCACTTAAGTTTCATTACATTTTCTAAAGATATTCACGTTTCTCACACACTTCACTTAGGGCTCAAGTTGTGCATTTCTGGACACTATCTGGGCTCGATTCTCGTGATGGTTGTCAAGCCCAGTAGGACGGACATAACCCTATAGTTTCCCGGTCAACAAACTCTCGACGTGTAGTCCAGGTCCGATACAGAGTTTCAACGTACTCCCAAGAGTGACAGGCTCTTGTAATTACGCCTAAGTCTTTATCTAGTATTGAGTCAGTGGTAATAATGGTTTCAGGCCCTCTCGTTTATGGAAATGGTGGCCCATGCTTAATCCACCAATTATTTTGTTTAGTACTTAACTAAATTCTGCCTAAATTATGACTGGATACTGTCCTTAGGTGATTCTGCCTGAGGTGATACTCGGGTCCTTATACAGATTTTTCCGAGACGCTACAATCTACCCCCCTTAAAGAAAAATTTTATCCTCAAAATTAATACCTTTCGTACTCCTCAAGGATCTGTGGGTAGTTTTCTTCGTGTTTCCTCAACTGTCGTGAGGCATAGGCGATCACCCTACCTTCTGCATAAGTACACAACCCAAACTAACTCGAGATGTGTCAGTCTAAATGGTATATTTGACCCCTTGCTTTAGCAGTACTAGCATGGGTGCAGACGTTAGCTTGTCCTTTAATTCCTGAAAGACTTCTTCTACTTTCTCGTTCTAGGCAAACTTAAGATCTTTCCGAGTGAGTTGAGACAACAGTCGAGCTATCTTGGAGAAATCCTTAATGAATCGGTGATAATAACCTGCAAGTCCGAGGAAACTCCTCACTTCTATAAGAGCCGGGCTGATCCCAGTCTTGCACCGCGGTCACCTTGGCAAGGTCCACGATGATTCCTTCCTTGGAAACCATGTGCCCTAGGAACTTGACTTCTTCCTTCCAGAAGTCACATTTTTGATATTGTACAAATAATTGATTCTGCCTGAGAGTATCAAAGACTGCTCGTAAGTGTTCGTCATGATCCTTCTGACTCTTGGAGTATATCAAAATGTCATCTATAAATACGATGATGAATCTGTACAGATACGGCCAAAATACTCGGTTCATGAGATCCATGAATACGACCGGTGCATTTATAAGTCCAAACGGCATTACGAGAAACTCATAGTGCCCAAAACTGGTCCTGAATGCTTTTTTCTACACGTCTTCATTCCTGACGTGCAACTGATGATATCTGAACTTTAAGTCTAGTTTTGAGAAATATTGCGCCCCCTTCAACTGGTCAAATAGGTCATCTATCCTGGGCAAAGGAGACTTGTTCTTTACTGTGATGTGATTTAGTTTGCGGTAATCAACACACAATCGCAGGGATCCATCCTTCTTTTTCATAAACAACACGGGTGCTCCCCAAGGAGATATGCTCGGCCATATGAAGCTTAAATCCAATAAATCATCAATCTGCTTCATCAGTTCCTCCATTTCACATGGAAGCATACTGTACGTCAGTAAAGAGATAGGCGTCGTGCTCGGCACAAGGTCGATGGTAAAGTTGATCTTGCGCTAAGGAGGTAGTCCAGGGATTGTTCTAAACACGTCCATGATATCTTATATTAACGGCGTGTCCCCAAGTGATGGATCATGTAGCATAACAATTAATACGCAGGGCCAACTGACCTGAACTGGGAAAGTGAAGGTCGTGTTTTCGGGCTCATGTGTTGTCATCGATCTGGTTTCACGGTCAATCACGGCCTTCATTTCAGTGAGTCAATCCATGCCGAGGATGACTTCGTAATGATATATCGTGGTGACAATCAGGTCAATGCACACCACCCTGCTTCTTAAGTCTATCGGGCAATTCTTACAAAGCTTAGTGGCGTCTGTAAAGGTTCTTATTGTTGCAATAACTCTCACCCCAACCATAGGGGTAGTACTCAGCCCTAATCGCTTGACTGTAGAGTATGCTATCATTGATATAGTAGACCCGGTGTCCACCAACATAAAAACTGGTGTACCTTGGATGTGGGCAGTGACTTCAAAGGCTAGCAGTACTGTAACTGCAGATTCAGATGCTTCGGCTGCGAGGGCATGTACTAAACTTGTTGAGGATGATTGGGTTGCACTGTCATTGGTTGTTGAGGCTGCCTGTATCAAGGTGTGGGAGGTTAGTTGAATGGCTATGCTGGTGGTGCAGATCGTAGAGGTGGAGCCGATATAACTTGTGGTGGCTGACGGTTGATCTTCTGAAGCGGCATAAAGTCGTTGTCCCTCATCTTGGTAAAACAAAGGGCTCTATATGGCCTGCCTTGTTATAATAGATGCACTAAAGATTAGATCGCCTCTGTTGGACTGGTGGAGCCAGTTGTCTGGGAAGTGAATTTGCATGCGACCTCTTACCGAGAAATGGTCAATTTGGTAATTCAGGCCAAGGCCTCAGGCTCATTGGCATACATGTCTGAGACAGTCTTTCACTATCCTGCTCAGCTCGCAGGGACATGTTCACTAGCTCAGCATAGTTGGGAATGCTAGCGCAACACATCTGGGTGCAAATATCTGCCCACAGTCCCTCTGAAAACCACCGCATTCTCATCGGATCATTGCTAGGATCAATGGAGCATACCTAGCCAGCTCCATGAAATGGTTCTCTTACTCTACCACGGTCATTCCTCCTTATCGGAGTTGAAAAAATTCACCCTCTTTTTCATTACGGTACGTAAGGGGGAAATATTTTCCATGAAAATAGGCTTCGAAGTTGTCCCAAGTCCACACAAATTCTGGGGGAATGGTTCGTAGGATGCTATCCCACCAAAGACTAGCCTCCTTTTCAAACATAAAAGTAACAAGCTCAACCTGCTCTGCTTCAGTACAATGCAATGGCTTCAACTTAGATATGCGATCCAACCAGTACTTAGCCTCCTCGGATCTATGAGTACCCATAAAAGTGGGAGGACGGAGGCGCTGAAAGCACTCAAATAGGCCACTTGTATTCATAGTTCTAGCAGGCTGCATGGGTGATATAGGCGGGACCACATTCATGTTTTGGGCAATACCCCCCACAATAGTACCCAAAACTTGTTGTTGTTGTTATATTATGAGCATCATTTGCTCCAACCTATCAAGGGGAAAGGTCGCCTGAGGCACGTGTGGCATCAACGTAGACACACGGTTCTGATCCAGAACCGGTGGTGCACTAGGTGCTTGCCCATTCATGGGGCCAGTGGCCGGCTGTGAATCCGGCATTGTCTCAATACCCGGGCCCAAATTGGGGTCCATGTGGCTATGACTTTGGGAAGGTGACCCGTCAATCAATCCCCAAGTGGGAGATGTGTCACATTCCAAGTGTTTTTAGGAAGCATTCCCTATATATAACATAGGGTGCAACGTTTACAGGATTAGGATAAAATCAACCACTTTACCAAGCATTCTACACATTTCTAAACCAAAGAAACTACATACATTTCATTTAACCAAAATTGTCACAATACATATGATATGGCATTACATAAATTATGACAGAGAATGCATATGAGCTAATTTAACAAATACTGACTAACCTAACATCCAACTAAGCCTAACTAAGGCTATTAAAAAAAAATAAGAACTACAACTACAAACATATGAATAGTCCTCAGATTCTGGCGGAGGCGCTCCCTTATCCTACATACAACACAGGAGGGCCTTTAGGGTGCGAGGCATCTTCTTGAACTTTTGCTTCAGGTAGGCCTGGTTCTCCTCGATCTTCTGCTTTAGGTGGGCCTGGTTCTCTTTAATCTTAGCCATGCGGGCTTCTATGGCGGCCCGATCATGGTTGTCCTCATGTGTAGCAGTAGGAGGTCCCCCGTCAGAGTCTTGGGCCTCCTCCTCTTCTTCTTGCTCCACTTCCTCATTACTTTCCTCTTCTTCACTTCCTTCCTCTTCTTCACTGCCTTCTTCCTCTTCATTTCCTTCCTCTTCTTCACTGCGCTCTTCTTCTTCTATCTCATCCCCATACTCATCAAGCCTTAGTTGGCATTGCTTGGGGCCTATTCCCATATTGTTGAGTGTAGTTTCATTGATGAAATGTATTGGGGTGTGGTCTTCCATATGGAGTATGAAGCCAAAATTTTGGGCGATCTTGCAAATGAGTCAGTCGAAAGGGAGTGAGGTGTCTTCCCTAGTAGATGGTGTAGTTTGATTATTTGAGTCAAGGTGAGAGTAGACAGGCATAGCTTGTCTCCCTGTCCAGCTCTGTACAAGAAATCCACCATGAATCGAGTGCATTCTGTGTGGTTACTCTACCTAGGATACACGTTATACGTGCATATATGTGGAGTAGGTAGAAATCTGCCGTCATTTGAGTCGATGCGAGGTTATTTCCTCGCCTCTACCTCTCAAGTTGGCCGCAAAGGAAATGTGTGTGTCAATTTCTCTCCCGTTCACTAGCGAGATTCATCCCACTTATGTGTACAACTCCACGTTCTATTCCCATGATACGTGCCATGACATCCACATTGACCATGGCGTGAGATCTTTCTAACAGTATGATAAATTGAAGAGGCACCATAGTTGGGTCCCGTATGTGAGCATAGAAGGCTCACACGGTGCCTTCACTCACATGAGTGTTTCCCTCGAATATGAGACCCCATCCATTCTCCAGGAGGAGGTCGATTACTAGATATAACCCAAATAAATTCTTGTTAATGTGAGCTTCAAACACCACCTTGCGATTACGGAACTTACCTAGTTTGGCGCCCGCCGGTAGAGACCTCTCTATCACGATTCGAGGGTCAAGGTCCCGTTTCGACCTTAGCTCGGTGCTTGCACTTGTATCGGCACTCGTCCTCTTTCTTGAACGGCTTGGACGACTAGGCCCGGCCTCATCCGGGGCCGCCCTCGTCTTTCTCATAAGAGAAAGGAGCGTTGAGATAGAGAAAATGGCTGTGACGAACTCAAAGAGGGCCATTGGAATGAAAAAGATTGGAGAATAAAGTGGATTGTAGGATTTGAAGGTTATGAGACACAAAAGAGGATTTTTTGTGCTCAAATGGATGAGAAGGAGAGAAATGAGGAGATGAAATAGGTTATTTTTTAGGAATGGTGGTTGATGGGTGTAGGATGTAGAAGAAATGAGAGGTTTGAACGTATGGAGAAGGAGATTTGAGAGGGAAGGATAGTTTTGGAGGGTTTGGGGATGTTTTTGGGGTAGGAGTAGGGTGAAATGAGCAAGGGGGGGGGTAAAAGGGGTTAAGTGGGGGGTCCCACATGTGGGAGTGGCCCCACATGGGCGGCCAACCAGCAGCACGCTGCCGTTGTCGTGCCCTGCTGTGGAGGCAGGCAGTGCCGCCGTACCCCTCTGGGGTGTCCGGCGGTGACGCCCTGGGGCGGTGGCCACCCCCTCTCGGGGTGTCGGTTTAATGCGTGGGAACCCCTGGGCCCCACCGTATTTCATGCTTTGGGGTTTTAGCCCCGCACGGTCTGATTTTATAATTCAATATGCGCGTATTCGCTCCCTTTGGGTTTATTTTAGGATTGGAATTCGTCAATTAACGATTTAAACTCGTCGACTGATGACCTAAAAGTGACGGAGATCAATTTACAAAATCTAGGATGCGCACTGGCTAAATTATAGATTTGATCTCACCTGTCAGCAAAACTTTAGGATCCTAAAATCGTTTCTAAATTTCATTGCCCCCTTCCTAAGTCAGAGTGCGTAAGAGTGCATCGTGTTACCTATAACCCAGGTCTAGTTTAATCCAAATCATGATCTGATACCAACTTGTAATGCCTCGGATTTCGAGGGTTGAGCAAATCTCTACTCCCGAGATCCAGCACATCACTTATGAACATGGATAATGATGTTCAAATTTTTTCTATATTAATAAGTTAAACATGAGTGGGATTATACCAAAACAACATATCATACTCCAGATATAATTAAATTAAACAAGCGGAAGTCTAAAATATATGTATTTAAATATGAAAGGGTTTCACAAACTCCGGAGTATGAGTATGTAACCAGGCTGAATATACACATGTATTGTTTTAAAATATACAAAATGTGAGAATGTAAGATGTCCAATTAAGCCAATGTCCCTGTAGTCCTTGCGCATCGGTACGAGATCTACATAAACCCACCCGAGAGTTGAACGTAGGAGAACTCTTCCTCCTCGTCCATGAAGTCCTACTCCATCGCATAGACTTCGTCAATAACTGCATCTAAACCAAAGTCTGTTTAGTGTTTTAAAACGCCATCCCAGGGTGGGAGTGAGTGATCAACTCAGTGATACTATAAGGCAAAGGTTAATATGTTATCAATTCAATCAAGTAGTAATGATAAAGCAATATAACAATTACTTCATAACTACTCTTGTTAATGCAAGAATGGAGTGCAAGTAATGATGTGTGCCTTCACACAAAGCTCCCTCACAAGCGACTCCGACAACCAATTTGGCACATGACAACCTCCATAAAGTGCACCTTCCTCGCCATAAGCACATCCAAGTTAATGCAATGTGAAGCATCATCGTGTTAGCCGAGTACTTAATTAAGATTATTCATACAGCAGGTTCAAGAAGCTAAAGTACCTCCCTTTATATCATCAACCCAAATGAAGGATCCATCTAAGGTCGTCAATCCTAGTTAACCACATACGATAGGCAAGTTATAGGGCATCACTCCTAATGAAAAGCAGTCGTAGGAAAATTCAAAAGTATATACTCGCGGTCACTACGAAAAGGCTCATGACCTCAGCGTAGGCCGATAGCTCGAACACGGTGTCCCATACCACCATGCCTGGCTCCCAAGTCTGGGTTGCTCATTGGTCACTACGGGGAGGCTCGTCACCCTAGCATAGGCTGACAGCTCGACCACAGTGTCTCATACCACCATGCCCGGCTCATGAGTCTTAGCAGAATATGGTACTACGGTTGAAACGGGTCTTTACTTTGGTAAGTGGTACCTTAGATTCAAGTAGTGATGTCCATACATGGTAAACACACAATAGGCCAATTAGTTTATTTGGCAAGTTCGAGTGGTACGAACACACGTTGACTTAATCTACATGGAGCGCATAAGCACCCCTTATGGCCTAACCACTGTTGACAATCGTTGTGCGACCTAGATTCATCGAGTTACCCAATGTGGCAAGACTAATTCGACCACCAGAACAAGGACTGTTACCGATTACCTAGACTACGTTGTAGCCCTAATCTTACTCAGATGCAACAATTAAATACATGTGATAATCAATTTAGCATTTAACAAACAATCCAAGTGAAATCCTCATTTGAGCATTTCATCAAACACCTTGATCATGTTACTTAATACTAGCATTTATCAATCATTTGTATAGAGGCAAATATAATTACATGAAAGAAACTATACATATGTATAAGGCAAGAGAGCACCCTATCTTAACACTCGTAATATATACAAATCACCAACAA
Organism: Magnolia changhungtana; assembly: GCA_030180095.1. Lineage (NCBI taxonomy): Eukaryota > Viridiplantae > Streptophyta > Magnoliopsida > Magnoliales > Magnoliaceae > Magnolia > Magnolia changhungtana. The sequence continues at coordinate 721,558 of JASAUF010000344.1, read as the reverse complement.
TTTCTCATTCCGACAATTCATTAAACACTTATACTGCACTTCACCAAATACATAGACTAGGTTAGTTACAACATATATTTTAGCAAATCCTTATACAGAGAGGTCAGCATATATATGGCAACGATGAATCCTAGATTAGTAGTCATTCCAAGCACAAATCATGTTTACATGTTCATTCAAACATTTCAATAAATAATGAGAGGCATATTTTGTTCAACATAGTTCAGACATGTATATTATATTGAAAACGGTGTATCTAAGACAATATGACAGCAATCAAGTCCGACATAAATCATTAGATGACATTCAAAGCATTGATATCCATAACCTAAACATTTATTGTCCGTACCTTTCGTCGGAATACTCGATTCAGACTCGATTCGAATTCTACGTTCCCGAAAATAGAACGTCGGGTACCTAAATGTTGAAATCGGTTAGCTAGTTCGACAAATACTCAACCTGGATCTCTACAATGATAATAGGGTTAGGTTTTCTTACCTAAATCGTAGCTGAATCAGATTGTGTAGTGAAACGGGAAGGTGATTCAGTGCATGCAGTAGTGGGGAAGAATCATGACAATGATCTCCCAAGATTTCTCTTCTCTCCTTCCTCTTTTCTCTTATTTTCTCTCTTCTCTCTCCTAGGGTTTGGAGAAATTCGTATGAGAGAGGAGTGGGGTGGTATAAGGGTTATATATAGGCCCAGAAGTGATGCAAATGGCCCTATAGCCACTATATACATGGTTTATATACTTTGGGTAACTGTTTTTGACAAATAGGGCACTTAGGAAGGCCCACATCTCACATATGTCGTAGGGTAAGTCCCCTGACAATGGATCTATGCCAGGATGTGGTTTCGGCGTGATTGGATAAGCCGATCAACCGTGAAAGACCTGTGCCAGATCAACGATCATACTTACTCGATCAGGGATACAGTTATACGGATATGTGCAAGGAAATTTCTCTTTTCCATGGGTGAAGTTTGGTCAGAAACTGACTGTCCAAAATCCTCAATTTCGCATGTGAGCAAATGGTCCAATTCGCTTAAGTTTCATTACATTTTTTAAAGATATTCGTGTTTCTCACACACTTCACTCAGGGCTCAAGTTGTGCATTTCTGGACACTATCTGGTGTCGATTCCCGCGATGGTTGTCAAGCCCAGTAGGACGGACATAACCCTATAGTTTCATGGTCATCGGACTCTCGAAGTACGGTCCAGGTCCGATACTTAGTTTCAACATACTCCCGAGAGTGACAGGCTCTTAGGATTACTACTAGGTCTTTATGCAGTATTGAGTCAGTGGTATTAATGGTTTTAGGCCCTCTCGTTTGTGGAAATGGTGGCCCATGCTTAATACATCGATTATTTAGTTTAGTACTTAACTAAATTCTGCTTAAATTATGACAGGATACTCTCCTTAGGTGATTCTGCCTGAGGTGATACTCGAGGCCTTGTACGGATTTTTCCGAGACGTTACAGATAATGCTTGTAATGTTGTGGCTATTGGTACAATGAGCATTATGATGTTTGATGGGATGGTGCATACCTTGATTGATGTTAGGTATGTTCATGATTTGAAGAAAAGTTTGATTTCTCACGGTGCACTCAAGGCTATAGGGTGCAAGTTCGCTGGTATTGATAGTGTCCTTAAAGTTTCAAAATGGGTACTCATGGTTATAAGAGCGTAAAGGTACGAAAACCTTTACAGGTTGATCGGGATCACTTCATCAGGTGGACTGGCAGCAGCCGTTGTAGATTTCACGTCTGTATGTATGTGGCATGCTCGTCTGGCCACATGAGTGAGTGGGGCATGAGGTACTATCTGATTTTTCGCAATCCTAATTATAGGGTTGCGATGTAGTAATAACTCGTGAGAACGAGGTCAAATCCACAGGGACTAAACTTGTACGTATTCTGAAAAGAAGTAGAACTAGAACTAGAATAAGATCTAAATATAAATTCTGGAATAAAAGAGAGTAATTGTGAATATTGTTTAAGCTATCAACTAAAGGTGGGAACTAGGGTGCCAAGGATCCACTTGTAGCTATTAAGATGCTACCTTGCTTAATTCAATAAACACAATTGGAATTGAAGTCTTATCCTATCCAATTGGAAGATAAAGCAATTTAAATCAAATCTGAACTTTTCATTGACCTAATTCTCAATGGAAGAGAATTGTGAAGATAGGGAGGGATTCCATCACCCTACCATGCCTAAGAGACGATGGTCAACAATAGGATTTACCAATCTCATTATCTCAAAATAGGAAAAGAAGATATCCAAAGTATCACGACATCTATTGTAATTTGAGTCACAATAAATCATAAAAAACTGAAACTATTCCTTTAATACAAAACTAAAAATTAACAAAGTTTAATAAGAATAAGAATTAAAGCAAAATAAACATCCAAACACGTTACAAGCTTCACCTCTTAGCCCTAGCTAAGAGGTTTAGCCAACCATAGACATGATTGAAACCAAATCTCTTAAACAAAGTATGAAAAACAAACTAGGGAATAAGAAAAACTCTTTGACGGCTACTCCACCCTTTTGTTATGCTCCTTAAGACCTTTTCAAACCCTAGAAGATGCTTTGGAGCATCCTAGGGAGTCCTATTTATAGTTGGGGAACTCCAACTTTTGCACCTAGTTGGAAAAATCTAGAAACCGCCTCAAATTTACACTCGACAGTTTGCAAAATTAAACTTCACTCTGCACAGTTTCTCAAAATATACTTCACTCTGCACAGTTTCTAAAAATATACTTCACTTGGCACAGCTAAAATAGACTCCGAGTGTCACAATATGCTTTTTAAGGACAATTTCAGGAATATGTTTGTTTTCAGGACAATTTCAGATCTCTTTTCTTCACTTCAAATCTTTGATTCTCTTCATTCCTCACTTGGATTTCTTAGATATTTGGCATGTGAATTTTTCATTAATAACTTTCAATTCTCCAAATCTTCATTTAGTAATCTTTTGAGCATAAATCTTCCATTTGGCATCAATTTTACCTTAAGCTCTTGAAATCACCTTGCACATGAAAACATGCATAATTAAATCGATCAAACACTATCATGTTTATAAAACCATGGTATAAATAGGGAGAAATATGCAATATTTCACACTCGACACACCCCCCAACCAGCATTTTTCTAGTCTCGAGCAAAACATGAGTGAAGTAATTCTCAATTCTCAATGTTCAAACCCTTTTTCCGAAATCAATCCTTTGTGTAATCAAGTATGGATGAGTAAAATTAAAACGAGAAAGTGGGATTTTAAAAACCTAGAACTGAATCATATAAGCAATCCATCAAATAGGTTCTTTATCAATTAAGTCAGAGCATAAATTCATATATCAAGTTTTTCTAACGTGCTTAGTGAATTCTAGCTTACTTTCCATAAAAGTATACTATCATTACATAATATTAGTCATGATCATCACCTCAAGATTAATTGAATAATCAAGTAGCGATTCTGAACTTATCCCATTTTCCTTCTTTTTCCAGTTTTTTATTTTATATTGACGGTTTCTTTTTATTTATTCATTCTTTTTAAACTTTCTATTCTTTTTCATTCTTTTACAATCTTTTCATTCTTTTCTAGTCTTTTCATCATATATGACATTTTTGTCGATCTCACGATTTTTTTAACTAGTTCTTTTCATCTTTTAAGGTGAATAAAATTCTCCAGACTTAATTCACAATCATCTATAAATGCTTCACATACTAACAATTAGAAATTCTAACATAACTCACAGAAAGCAACTTGAACGTGTCTTGTGACTTAGATTAACAAGATATTCAAACTTCATTTTAATCAATTGAGTGAAAGAACTATAGGTGATAGACTACTTAGTTGATTAAACTCCAACAATTCAAAATGCAATCTTAATCTTATCATCATACTCAAAACATTCTTTACATACACAATTTATTATTTTCCAAATAGATTTCAGCTTAAAACATTGAAATAAAAAAATTAATTCTCATAACTAAGAAAACACTGATTAGTTTACCTAATCCACACCCCCCAACCTAAAATCTATATTATCCTCAATGTAATTAATATATATATATATATATAAGCATGCAATGCATATGAGACAACGAAATGAAATGAGAAGTGATGGAAAGGTAGTTCCTGAAGGAAGGGGATTGAAGCTTTTCTAAGGTTCTCAATGTGAAGATGGGTCAGTACAAAGACTCAAACAAACTGAAAGTAAACTATCCTAATCATAAATCTTACTGAAACAATAAAATCTAACTATACCTCCATCAGACTAAGAGATCAATCCTGGTACACAGGATCAGTCAGAGGCATGGACATGTCCTCTTAGTCAAATTTCTCAACAAATGGCTTTAAACGATGTCCGTTCACTTTAAAAATATGTCCATATATTGGATTCTTTATCTCAACAGCCCCATGTGGATAAACATTAGTAACAGTGAAAGGGCTGGTACATCAAGATTAGAGTTTACCCGGAAAAAGGTGTAATCGAGAATTGTACTGAAGGACTTTTTGACCAGTTATGAATGATTTCCAAAGGATGTTCCTATCGTGGAACACCTTCATCCTGTCCTTGTAAATTCTCAAGTTCTCGTATGCATCGTTTCGGATTTCCTCAAGTTCATCCAATTGTAGTTTGCGCAGTGAACCAGCGTTGTCCAAATTGAAGTTCAGATTTTTGATAGCCCAGTAGGCTCTATGTTCCAACTCTACAGGCAAGTGGCAAGCTTTCCCATAAACAAGTCTAAAGGGAGACATTCCAATGAGGGTCTTAAAAATTGTACGATATGCCTATCAAGTATCGATCAAATAAATTAACCAATCCTTACGGTCACGGTCAACCGTTTTCTCCAGAATGTGTTTAATTTCCCTGTTGGAAATCTCAGCTTGCCCACTTATTTGTGAGTGGTATGGAGTGCTCACCATATGAGAGATGTCATATTTCTTCATTAAGTTTTCAAATGGCCTATTACAGAAGTGTGAACTTCCATCACTAATGATGGCCCTAGGCGTTCAAACCAGAAAATGATATTTTCTTTTAAAAATCGAATGACCATACGATGGTCATTGTTCCAGTATGAGATCGCTTCGACCCACTTAGTGGCATACTCTACTACTAGCAAAATGTACAAATTCTTAAAGGATTGGGGGAATGGCCCCATGAAATCGATGCTCCAGCAATCAAATGATTTAATGATAAGAATGGGGTTCAAAGGCATCATATTTCAATGGGACAATTCACCCAATTTCTGACAACCTCCATAAGCTTTGCAAAACTCATGAGTGTCCTTGAACATAGTGGGCCAATAAAAGCCGCACTGCAGAATTTTGGTTGTGGTCTTTTTAGCAGAAAATTGACCACCATAGGCCTACGAATGACAGAAGGAGATGACACTTTGGTATTCATTGTCTGGCACACATCTCCTTAGAATTTGGTCTGGGTAATATTTGAATAAATACAGGTCATCCTAAAAGAACTTACGAACCTCAGCAAATAAATTTTTTTCTTATCTTGCACATTCTAATGAGTCGGCGTGAAACCTGTGGCAAGATAATTAGCAATGTCAGCAAACCAAGGTAATTGGGAGAGTTTAAACAATTGTTTGTCAGGGAACATATCGTTTATAGGTAGTGTTTGAAGGGAATCAGGGAGATCAAGTCTTGAAAGATGGTCAGCCACTACGTTCTCTACTCCCTTTCTGTCCCATATTTCTAAATCAAAATCGTGGAGTAGGAGGATCCATCTTATCAAGTGAGGCTTAACATATTCTTAAAGAGAAGGTACATCAACACTGTATGATCAGTGTAGATGATGATCTTTGATCCGATCATGTAGGACCTAAATTTGTCCAAAGCGAACACTATGTCTAAGAGTTTATTCTCTGTAGTAGAGTTGTTCACTTGGGCAGGATTTAGAGTTTTACTTGCAAAGTGAATAACATAGGGCTTATTTTCTTTTCTTTAGCCGAATACCACCCCAATAGCATAGTCAGACACATCACACATAATCTCAAAAGGAATGCCCTAATCAGGTGGCTGCATGATAAGTGCGGTAGTCAACATGCCCTTGAGCTTAGTGAAAGCTTCCTGGCATTCTTCAGTTCACTCGTATGATACATCCTTTTGAAGTAGATTACATAAAGGATGAGAGAGATGACTAAATTCCTTTATGAATCGTCTGTAAAATTCAGCGTGTCCTAAGAAGGATCGCACGTCTCATATGCTCTAAGAACAATTCCCTTACGAACCATGAAATGACACTTCTCCCAATTTAGTACCAAATTCTTTTCTTCACATCGCTTCAGCACCTTTTTCAGAATTTCTAAACACTCAGTGAAGGATGGACCAAAGACAGAGAAGTCGTCCATAAAGACCTCTAAATATTGCCCCACCATGTTAGAAAATATACTCAACATGCATCGCTAAAAAGTGACGGGGGTATTACACAATCCGAATAACATCCTTCGATAAGCAAAGGTAACAAAGGGGCATGTGAAAGTGTTCGCTACCCCAAGTATAGGGTCGCGATGTAGTAATAATCTTGGTAAGACCGAGGTCGAATCCACATGGATTGAACCTTGTACGTAATCTGAAAGTAACTAGAACTATAACTAGAAGAAGATGTATCTAAATCAGGAAATATTGAGAGAATAATGATGAATCACTTTAACTAAAATTTGTAAAATTTAAAGGTGGGAAACTAAGGTTTCCAAGGATCCACTTGTAGAGATCAGCGAGATCTATGCTTGATTCATAAACACAACTAGATTCAGAGTTCCATCTTTATCCAGTTGGAAGATATTTCATCAAAATCAAATATGAACTTCCTTGTAACCAGTTTTCAATAGACGAGAGGTATGAGAATTAAAATTGATTCCATCACAAAACCATGCCCATGAGACAAAGCAAACAACAGAATTTAGCCAATCTGCAACCAATCTAAAAGGGTTTTGAATGTTAGGAAGGGTTCCATCATACAACCATGTTCATGAGACATTGGTGAGCAACAGGGACCATAATAGTGAAACGGACATGCTCAGAGCTATCGTAGATCCATTGTAATTTAAGTCACAATAAACCATTAAAAACTAAAAACATTAATTCCTTATAATCAAACTAGAATCCAAGAGAGTTCAATAAACATAAATCAAAGCATAGAAAAACACTCCATCATGCTACAAGCTTCATCTGTTAGCCCTAGCTAAGAGGTTTAGCCTATCATAATCATGATTAAACCAAATCACAAATGAAGGAAATAAACAAAACTAAGAAAGGAAAAAGGAGGAAAAACTCCAGCCGGTCCACGTCCTTTGCTGTCTCTCCTCTCTTGCTCATTCACGTCTAAGCATCATCACCTCCACGACTGCCCACACTCCCGGATGATCCCCTCACGCTCTCTCTCTCTCTCTCTCTCTCTCTCTCTCTCTCTCTCTCTCTCTCTCTCTCTTCTCCTTTTTATAGCCAAGGGAGTCAGTTGTGCATGAGGCGGTGGAAAACTTTCGCAGCAAAAGGAGTTATACAGCTAGTGGCCGCGTGCGTATCAACGCAAACCAATTTGCATTCGGAGTTATACCTAGGGAAGAACCTATCCACGATGTCCATTCTGTCTCCATAGGAAGGGTTAAGACCACCTAATCGAGCGTGTGGACGGTCTGAATCATGGATCCAGTCGTGCCCTTAATCACAGAATGGCCCACAGCTACCGGATTTCACGGACGCAGGCTTCTTGCGCACGGGCTGCACTGTGATGCTTGGTGGGCCCCACAGTGATGTTTTCAGAGAAATCCACCCCGTTCATTAGATTCCTGGTGAAAAATTAATAAGGAATGGGTACTTTTGCTCGAGTTTGGTGCCGTCCAAAAGGTCGAATCTTCCCGGTGTTCATCTTACATCTGAATGCAATTTGCCTATGTGTGCGTGTATGGGGCCAAAAGATCTCCATGGCTAGGGTCATGGCCCCCCCTTGGAAAGAATGGACGATTTGGATCGTGCATGTGGTGGACGATGGTGGCCCACTAAAAATTTCAGCGATTTGTTGATGGAAGAAGAACTATCGGGTCAAACCATGTTTGACCTGATCTCTTGTTCGGTGCACGGCCTATGCATGCGTGTTGTGCACACGCACATCCTCAAGTGGGGTTCACTGTGATGTTTATGAGAAATTCGCTCCATTCATCCATGTTGCCATCTAATTTAAGGAGTTGAGCCCAAAATTGAAGTATATCCTGATATCAGGTGGGCCCCAAATTGATGATTTATGGGTTGATCTGTCCGTTGGGCCACTTCCACAGGGTCCAAGGGCTGAATTTCGACGTGTATGGTTAATTTGTGATCCTCAGGCCAGATATAAAGTTTCGAATTAAACGGATGGTGGGAACCCTGTGATTTTGCATTCAGGACGCTCTTCAGGCCTTTTTAACGTTAAACACTTGGTTTTCTCGGATCTTTGGCATGTGAATTCTTCGATCTCGGTCCCCTAAGATCCGTCCCTTCCCTTGGTGATTTGTGAGCACCAAATCCATGCTTTTAGCACTCATTTTCAGTCCAAGCTCCTAAATTCACCTTGTAACATAAACACGATTAAAATAAGACGTTAAACATTCTCATGTACATAAAACCAGGTAGTAACTGGGGTCTAATATGCAATATTTAACCCTCAACACAATCTCCAACCAGCATTTTGCTAGTCCCGAGCAAACTATGCGAAAAATAATCTAAGAATTACGGGACGATTCCTATAAATTCGAGCGATTTTTGAAAAACAATCCAGTCAATAGAATTCTAAGATTCAAGAATGTTGGGCATTAATTTCTCCTACACTCAAGTGCACGGTAAACTTCATGGTCAAGTTCAAAGTATTAATCCATAAATTAGAAAAATTCTAAACATTGAGTTTGATGGGTGTATAGTGCAACCTTAACTTATCATAATTAAGGTCCAATCGTCAGCTTTTATGATAAAATTGATTTTAAAAAAAAAAAGGAACACTCCGGATAACCGAACCTAAACTAAAACTTGCCTTACAGTTCAGTCTTTTTATTCCTCCAGCTTTTAATTTTTCCATCGTGGCTTTCACTCTATGTCAACCTTTTGAAAGATCTTTAACAGGTAGTCATTTTTTAAGACAACTGTTTTTTAGCTAGGTATTCTTTTTTTTTTTTTTTTTTTTTTTTTTAACATGATGGACAATTCCCCAGGTTGTCTCCTTCCATGCCTTCTAATTACCAGGTTAACAATTCAATATTGAACTGAAGCTTTAATGTGTAAGATAGGTATGACATGTGAAATTGTGACTCAATCAATGTTCAAAACTTCTAATCATAGATTAATAATTTGGACTTAATTGTGAAATCTAACAGATAACTGAATCCAAGAGTTATAAATTACTGACATTATGTATCTTATACTTTTAAATCAAAGATGGCCTTCAAAATCACTTCGAATTCACAAGAATTTCCATAAAAAATTTAAAATTTTTCCTAATTTTTTGCTCAAGACCAAGAAAATACCAATTAGGTAACCTAATCTCCCCAACCTAAATCTACATTGTCCTCAATGTAAAAGATATAAGCATGCAATGCACATGAAGCAACGAAATTGAAGGAGAAGTGATAGAAGGATAGTACTTGTGTAAGACCCGTATCCTAGCTCGTACTGTTCTGTAGGCTTCTGTGGTCCTCCCGGTCGAATTTCGGCAGCTCGCGACCTATAATCCGCAATCGCGTGCAACCCTAAGTCATATCCGGTATTCCTGAGTCAGCTCGACCCAAGACCTGTATCGGTGCGACTACGCTGTTACCGCGGTTTCGATGTCGTGTCTCGCGCGCCGAGGTGATACTCAAGCCAGGAGATGTGGGCCCACGTTCAGTTCAAGAAAAACACTGCGCGTTGCAAACATCGAGGGAATCTCTACGACACATCACATCAATCCATCAATCAAATGTCAAGTACAACACTCATCCTCAAGTACAACCACCCCTCCCCAAGTCAACTCTCTCTTACAACCAAGTACACATCCATCACCCATCACACTCCATCACTCACCATCTCTCTCTCTCTCTCTCCCAACAACCCCACCATGAGAGATGTCCAAGCTCTCCATGAGAAGAGCTAGTGTGGCCTACCTTCCAACCACCCAATCTCACCCTTCAAGCTTCATCTCGACCGTTGAAATGCATCTCATGGAGTTCTAGATCGCATCGGTGGAAGGAAAAGTCCAAGATCTAAAGGTGGGTGCTTTCCTAGGATTAGATTTATATGTTTTTGCTTAGATTTGATTATTTGAAGGCCCACTTGTGGTGGGACCTTTCTTGATGTATGCATTGTATCATGGAGGAGCTCATAGTGGCGGAGTTCCTCCCATCATCACCGTCTCTTTCTCTCTCTCCTTTGATGTGTGGCCCACCATGATCTTATCCACACTGTCCCATTTGTGGGGCCCACCTTACAAACATCCAGCGGCAGGCCATCTGCCTGTCCGCTTGGATAGACCTGGACAGAGGAGAAAATACAAATGTTAACTTGATACAAACGGTGGTGGGTCACCACGTGGACCCACCATGACATATGTATTTTACCCTGCCTGTCCACCATCCAGACGGTGTTCGACGTGGACCCTAGAGTGGTGTGAGTGGTATTCAGGCCGTCCAGCGTCTGGACGTGGCCCACATGATGTACGTTTTGGACCCACACCATCTGCCTATTTTGCTAGTGTGGGACCACTGTGTATGCGTTATACCCAGCCGTCCATATCACGGTGGGTCCCATGCAGCAGGCAGCTGCTGCTGCCCAATGGCGTCAGCAGGCCAGGCGGGCCCCTGACCATGATGTACGGTCTACATCCACACCGTCCACTGCTTAGAAGGTGGGCCTCATCAACGAATGAAGTTTATCCGGCATCCATCCATCTGCACGCTGGTGTTTCTTTCAAAATAATAATAATAATAATAATAATGATAGTGTGATAATAATAAAATAATAGTAAAGTATATTATATTATATGTCATATATCATATACATATACATATATATATATATATATATGTAAGTGGTGGGACCCACCTTACTACATGCATCGAATCCGCACCATCCAGTGCTGGATCACTGCTATGTGTCTGTCCCATCCCACCTTCCAGATCGGACGGTGGGGCCCCTTCTTAGATGCATGAGTTGTATCCTCACCGTCCACGTGGACGGTGATGCCTACCATGATGTACGTGGCCCCACTTTGTGATACGTATCTCAGCCATCCGTCCACACGGGAAGTGCGAACCCCACCGACTTATGTGCTTCATTTATACCGTTCATCAGTGACCCCGTGATGCCATCAGGTTCTGTGGACCCCACCGTGATTCATCTGTTAATCCATGCAGTCAATCCAGGACGTCAGCAAGCTTGGTGGACCCACCTATGATGTACATGCTCCATCTGTTCGTCCACCGTTTGGACGCTTGGCCAGTAGCCCAGCTAAATAATTGCTTTGGCGACGTCAGCAAATTCTGTGGGGACCACAGTAATGTATTTGTGTATCTGCACCCTCGACGTGGCCCCCCTGGATGATGTGTTGTACATCCACGTCGTTCATCTCTTTTTCATATCAATCATCCATCTGAGCCGTGGACCATGCCATGATTTATGTTTTGCTCCACACTATCCACCTTCGTGATGCGTGGACAGTGGGGACTGCCCTGATAATGGGACCCACCTAATGCGAGCTGCCCAGCTGATGGGCCACACGTGGGACCCCCATCATGAGGAATGTGTTATATCCCACTATCCATCCATTGGACGTGGACCCCACCATGGCAACGTGTGGGCCCACCTTGATTTTTGATGTGTTGCATCCACATCGTCCAATCTATGGATAGTGGATGTGGGTTGTCTGATATACCTCACACGTGGGATGTGGGTTGGCTGGTATACCTCCCACCAGTAGTATAGCTAGGCTGAGTTTAACCAGCTCATGAATGGGTCCACTATCGACGTGTCGGATAGGTATTGGCAGACTATTAGCTAGGCGGATAGTGAAGTTTCGTACGCTCACTTGGACTGTGCGGCTGGGAGAGCAGCAGTGCCATTTGGAGTATACTAAACCCTGGTGATGAACCCAGAGATGAACCGTACTGATATGTGGACTTATTGAGCAGAAATTGCATACTCATTCATTCATTCATTCACTATCCACTTGGGTTGGTGGTGCACAACTATTTGTTACATGCACCTTCACAAAGGCCAAGATTTCGGTTGGGGCACCCGACTAACCTGAGACCAGGAGTTTACCATGTTAAGTCTGACTATTCAAATTTAGATATGGGACTGGTTTAGATCGAAGTCCTTTGTGGTGGATCCCGTAGCCTGTGATACTACGTACTATCATCCCGACTTTACACTCCGGCTTGGTCATTTCATTCGCATCGCATATTTCATTGCATCCTCCGCACATAATATTTGGCTTACTATCTCCGTATTACATAGCTGATCTATATTGCTTCCTCGATATATGATATTGGTTTATTATATTTTTGCATCGTATAGCTTGGATAATGTTGATGGTATTTATGGGTTTATCAGCATGTATTCACATTACTTTGATATTGTATGATTTATGAACTTGCCAGTATTTTTGATATTGTATGATTTATGGGCTTGTTAGTATTTCTGCTTACTCTGATTACTCTGATATTGCTTACTTGGCACTTACCTTGTGCACACACTTTCACCACCTACTAAGCTTTCTATAAGCTTATGCAAGATAGATGCGTGCAGGTGACGTTAGGTTGCGGTAGCGTTGAACTTGGAGCATGCAGCGAACCTCTGGAGCTTTGATTTTTGATATATGTATTTCCCTTTCAGCATTGTATTCAAATGATTATATGAGTGGATATGTGATGATGATGTTGCCTTTGTGACTTGGGTAAACTTGTGGTTATGCTTCTTACGAGATAAATGTGTGTTAAAGAAAAAAATCCTCCTTGTAGGATCCCAAGATCAGAATCTGGTGTATGAGCGCTGGGAGCCGAGAATGGGGTACTACGGAGGCTGTCGGCACCAGATTCGGTGATCGGGATTCTTGTGAGTTCGATCTTCGGGTTTGGGGTGTGACAACTTAATGAAGGAGTTAAGAGGCATTTTCCAAAGAGATCTCAACGTGAAAGTGGGTCAGTACAAGAGTTAAACCAATAAAAAGCAAACTATCCTAGAGTAACTAGAAAGCAAACTAGCCTAACGGCATAAAGTTGACTATCCTATAACGACAAAAAGCAAACTATGCTAGTCCTATGAAAGCAGGGGAAAAGCTACTCAGTCATGCCACAAGGTTCCTCATCCAGCCAATATCATGATAAATTTCTTAGTAGGTTTCTCAACAAGATTATCCAAAAATCCTTTTTGCAATAGGCTTGGATGCCCTGGAGCATGAATTCCCAGGAAAACTTATTGACCTCAGCAAAAAAATTTCGTGGAATCGCCTGAGGTATTCAAAGTATATATGATTCACCTGTAACAGGAAAATCAGAGACTACATAAAATGGTAAATCAGAGACTACTAGTATAAAAAAGTCAGAAAAATTCTCAGCAGATGATGTAGTCTCTACACATTCTGAAGATTTAGACTTCAGTTCAATTGTCGGCTCCTCCTCCCTTAATGGTAAACTTTTATGATTCGGGAAAGGAGGGGCTTCAGAGTGAGGGTTTTGTCGGTCAGTAACTACTACCGAGAAGTTGTTTTACAAGGCATTCACTATTTCTTTTATCATAGGATCGTTTAAATTTGCAAAGTGTGTCAAGCAATCGTTCAAAGAATGTGGAAATTCAGCTGAGAGTAACTCATTTTCCACATTGAAGTGGGTGATGATCTGCCCAATGACTACATCACAAAGGTTGGAAGGTCTAGATGAAAATGGTCCATCCTCCATATTTAAATTAGCCATGTTAAATAGGTAGAGTAGATCACTATGGTCGACAGCTTCCTGAATCTCTTGATCATTGATATGGGCTAAACTTGAGATTGAATCTCAATATGCATCATCTTCCAATTCAGTGCAGTACACACTTGGAATGTGATCGCTTTCCTCACATTTTGTTCTTAGATTGGGTTGAGGTTTGAATAAACTAACCTCTTCCTCATCATTAAAATTAGGTGTGTCATGTGAGTGAAGTGTCTCAATATCTTTATATTTGAAAACCAACAATGTCTCTTAATTATTCCTTTGGACCATCATCGAGATCGACTCATCGGGAAATTGAGCCATATACTCATTAATGGATTCTAACTCTTTATTCCAAATTTCAGAGTTCTCCATAAGTTAGGATCACTCTCCTTGTATTGTGTTTCTGGATGGAGTTGTGGCTGGGACGAACTAGCCTCCACTATCTCATCATAAGAAGGGAATCCAAAGGAGTAATCAACAAAATCAATTACGATTCATCTCTCCAATATGTCTAGCTGAAATCACTTTCCTTGCACTGTATTTGTAATTTAGGTTGCGGTTGGGATGAATTAGTCTCCATTAGCCTATCGAGCCGTGATTCAAGTGCTTCTAATAATTTCCTCATTTCAGTAACATAGTCTGTGTAACTCTAAGGTGACTCCTCTTGGATCATTTCTGGTGGATATTCAAAAGTGGATGATCCAAGAGGGTTTTCACCATGATGTTTTACTGACTCAACTTCAAAATATTTCTGTTTCCACTTATCATAATCATACGGGTCATAGGTCGGGAGTTGATACACGTCATCATTCCAATAATCACGTACTATTTTCTTAACTCGTGGAGTGCAATTATTTTCCCACTTATAATCACCAAAGGACTTCTTAATTGGTGGAGCATCATATTCCAATTGGCTCTCGAAGATATTTTCAGAAAAATTTTGAGGCATAGGTTATTTTCTATCATAATCATCATACATCCATTCCCAAGATCCATAAGCTATCTCTGCATACTGACGTGCCCACTCAGACATGGTGAAGCCTTAACTCTAAATCTATTCCTAAAAGAAAATAAAAGAAAAATCTTATAGCAATAAGAGATCTATATAGAAGAGAAGTTAGAAAGAAGTTACCAGATCGGAGGTTGCTATGTCTACAAAACAGAAAAAAAAAAAAAAAAAAAAAAAAAATCAGTTCTAAAAATAGAAAGTTCCTAAAATAGAAATAGAAAGCAAACTAGATTCTAAAAAAAAAAAAATTCTAAAAATCGAAGATAGAAAGTTTCTAAACTAATTAGGAAAGTTCTAAACCTAAAATAGAAAGTAAGTTGGTTTCTAAAAATAAAATGGATCTTAAAAATAGAAAGTTTCTAAAAATAGAAAATAAAACCCTAATCTTAAAAATAGAAAAATAGAAAAAATAGAAAGAGATTACCTGTAACACCCTAGATATCGAGGGCCGAGAAAAGTTCAACTCCCAAGATCCAGTACATCACTTATGCAACATAGATAATGATGTTTAAATGTTGTCCATATTAATGTATTACACATGAGTGGGATTATACAAAAATGACATATCATACTCCAGATATAATTAAATTAGCAAGCGGAAGACTAGACTATATGTATATCAGAACGGTAAGTGTTTTACAACCTCCAGAGTATGATGATGTAAAAGGGTCAAATATAACATGTATTGTTTCAAAATATACAAGATATCAAAATGTAGATGTTCAAATAATCCATGTAACCCTGTAATCGTGTCGATCAGTACATGGTCTACATAGACCCGCCTGATAGATGTACATAAGAGAACTCCTCGTTGTCAAAGAAGTCCATCTCAGATGTATAGACTCCATCATCACCTGCATCTACAATAAAGTCTGATTAGTGTTTTAAAACACCGTCCCAGAGTGGGAGTGAGTGATTCACTTAGTGATACTATAAGGAAAAGGTTAACATGTTATCAATTCAGTCAAACATTAATGATAAAGCAGTACAACCATCATATCTAAAGTACTCTTGTTAATGCAGGGATGGTATGCTGTAATGATGCATGCCCTCGCACGAAGCTCCCTCACAAGCAACTCCGTCAACCGTTCGCGCATGACAAACTCCTTAAACATGCCCTTCCTCACCAAAGCACATGCAATGCGGTGAATGGTCGTGTTAGCCAAGTACTTAATTAGGCTTATTCATACAGCAGATTCGGGAAGCTAAGGTACCTCCCTTAATATCATTAACCCAAACCGAAGGATCCATCTAGGGTCGTCAATCCTAGTTAATCACATACATTAAGTAAGTTATAGGGCATCACCCCCTGTGGAAGCAGTGAGGCAAATTCAAAAGTTTATACTCGAGGTCACTATGGGGAGGCTCGTCACCTCAGCGTAGGCCGACAACTCGAATACAGTGTCCCATACCACCGTATTCGGCTCACGAGTTTAGGTTACTCACTGGTCACTACGGGGAGGCTCGTCACCCCAGTGTAGGCTGACAGATCGACCGTGGTGTCCCATACCACCATGCCCAGCTCATAAGTCTTAGCAGATCGTGGTACTATGGTTGAAATGGGTCTTTACAATGGAAACTGGTACCTTAAATTCAAACAGTAGTGTCCATACATGGTAAACACACAATAGGCCAATCGGGTTATTTGACAAGTTCAACTGGTACGGGCGTATACCGACTTAATCGACATGGAGCGCACAAGCACTCCACGTGGCCTAACCATTGTCGATAATCATAGTACGACCCAGATTCATTGAACGTATCTACTGTGGTGAAGCTAGTTCGACCACTCAAACAGGAATCGTTACCAATTTCCTGGACCACGTTGCAGTCCCAATCTTACTCGGATGTAACATGTAAATACATGTCAAAGTCATATCAGCATTTGACAAACAATTTCAAATCAATATCTCATTTGAGCATTTCATCAAACATATTGAACATGTTACCAAACATTGCATTTCACCCATAAATTGCATAGTTAAAATTAAGATTACGTGAAGAAAACTATACACATAGATAAGGTAATTGAGAATCCTATCTCAATACCCATACTAAATACAATTCATTAACAATTTCTCATTCGGGCATTTAATCAAACACTTAGACTACACATTACTAAATACATTGAATAAACTAGTTACGATGTGTATTATGGCTAATCCTTACACAAAGATGCCATCATGCATATGACAAACATGGATCTTAGATTAGTAGTCATAAGAAGCACAAATCGTGTTGGTATGTTCATTCAAAAATTTCAACAAACACATAGGATTCATTTTTATTCAACATAGTTCATATATGTATAATACATCAAAATTGATGTGTCTAAGACGATGTGGTAGAAATCAAGCCAGACATAAATCATTAGCTGACATTGAAAGCCTTGAAAACCATAACCTAAATGTTTATAATCCGCACCTTCCGTCGGAATTCTCTTTTCGAACTCGGTTCGAATCTTACGTTCCCGAAAATAGAATAACGGGTACCTAAATCATAAAATTTGTTAGCTAGGTTGACAAACAACCATTCTAGGTCTTAACTAAAGCATTAGGGTTTGGATTTCTTACCCAAATGGTAGTTAGAACGGTTCGTGTAGTGATGGTGGGGAGGCGATTCAGTGCGTGGGGTTATGGGAAGGAATCCCGATAACATTCTCCCGAACTCTCTCTACTCTCCTCACTCTTTTCTCCTCTTTTCTCTCCTCTCTCCTAGGGTTAGAGAAATTCGTATGGAATGGGAATGGAGTGGTTTAAGGCCTTTAAATATGTGAAAAACTGATGTCAATGGTCCCATGGCCATGGTATACTTAGGTTATAGCCAATGGGTGTCTGTTTCGGGTAGACAGGGCTCATCTGGAAGTCCATTACTCACCTACGGCATGGAGCAAGTTCCCTGACCATGGATCTAAGCCAGGTTATGATTTCGGTACGATCGGATTAGCTAATCGACCATGAAGGACCTATTCAAATCAATGGTCGTTATCACTCGATCAAGACCACAAGTATACCGATATGTGTAGGAAAATTTTCCTATCTATGGGTGAAGTTCGGTACGAAATTGACGGTCCAAAATCTTCAATTTCGCTTGTGAGTGAACGGCCTAATTCACTTAAGTTTCATTACATTTTCTAAAGATATTCACTTTTTTCACACACTTCGCTCAAGGCTCAAGTTGTGTATTTCTGGATACTATTTGGGCTCGATTCCCATGATGGTTGTCAAGCCCAATAAGACGGACATATTCCTATAGTTTCACAGTCATCGGACTTTCGACGTGTGGTTCAGGTCCGGTATAGAGTTTCAATGTGCTCCCGAGAGCAACAGGCTTTTGAGATTTGTCCTGGGTTTTTAAGCAGTGTTGAGTTAGCGATTTTGGTGGTTTTGGGTCTTACCGTTTATATAAATAGTGGTTCAAGCTAAATCTACCGATTAATTTAGTTTAGTACTTAATTAATTTTCATCTAATTTCTACGGGATATGATCCTTAAATATTTCTGCCTGAGGTGGTACTCGGGCCTTTGTACTAATTTTTCCGAGACGTTACAATCTACCCCCTTAAAGAAAAATTTCGTCCTCGAAATTAGTACCTTCTCGTACTCCTCGAGGATCTAAGGATAATTCTTATGGACTTCATCTTCTATTTCCTAAGTAGTCTCTTCTTCACTGTGGTGAGTCCACAATACCTCCACGAATGGGATCACTTTGCTGCGAAGCACTTGTTCATTCCTATCTAGAACACGTGTTGGTCGAAGTACATAAGTAGCATCTTCTCTTAGCTGTACTTGCTCCCATTTGATAATGTGATTAGGATCTGAAACGTATTTCTTCAACATCGATATGTGAAATACATTGTACACACTCGCAAGTGGTGTGGGCAAAGCAAGGCGATATGCTACCACACCCACTCAATCTAGAATCTGAAATGAGATAATGAATCTTAGTGTGAGTTTTCCTTTCTTGCTGAATTGAATGACTCCATTCATTGGGGAAACCTTCAAGAATACGTGGTCCCCAACTTCAAACTCTAATTGTCTCCGCGTCATATCTGCGTAACTCTTCTGTCTACTCTGGGCTGCAAGGAGTCGACGCCTGATAATATCAATCTTCTCTAAAGTCACCTGAAATAAGTCTGGGCCAATCAAACTCTTCTTGCCAACTTCTGCCCAACAATGTAGTGCTCGACATGGACGCCCATGCAAGGCTTTATAAGGGGCCAAGTCAATACTCTCTTGGAAGCTGTTGTTATAAGCAAACTCGGCATAGGAGAGACAATCATCCCAACTGTCCTTGAAATCAAGCACATATGCTCGCAACATATCTTCTAATACCTAATTTACTCGTTTCATTTGCCCATCAGTTTGTGGGTGGAACGCAGTACTGAACTTCAGTTTCACTCCTATTGCTTCCTAGATTCGAGTCTAGAAAATGGACATAAATCGCGTGTCTCGATCTGACATAATCTCTATAGGAACTTCATGCAGATGTATTATCTCCTTGATGTACAGCTTGGCTAAATCATCTACTGAGTTTGAAACTCTAATCGAGAGGAAATGAGCCGATTTCATCAATCAGTCCACAATCACCCAAATGGAGTCATGTCCCTTTCTTGTCTTCGGCAACTCAGAAATGAAGTCCATAGATATGAAATCTCATTTCCACTCAGCTATGGGCATGGACTGAAGTAAACCAGGAGGTCGACGATGCTCGGCCTTGACCTGCTGGCACATGAGAGAACGGGACACAAAGTCTACTATCTGGGCCTTCATGTTGTCCCACTAGTACGAATGTTTCATGTCTCTATATATCTTCGTACTACCCGGATGCATTGTCATCCTTGAATTGTGAGCGGCTTCTAGGACTTCCCTTCTCAAGTCATGGAGATTTGGGACGCATAGACGGTCACGATATCTCAAACCTCCATCTAAGCCAATCCTCCATTTAGATTCCTCACTGTCACTTACTCGTTTTCTCATCTTCACTAACAGTTCATCTTTCTTCTGAGCCACAATGATTCGGTCATCAATAAGTGGTTGTACATGGATATGTGTGATGCTCTCAAACAGTTCCTCTACTGTAAGCTTCTGTTCGAAGTCTCGCACAAACTCTACCATATTCCACTTTTCTATCATTAGCGAAGTTGTAACTTTTATTATTTCTTGCGGCTTAACGCATCGACCACAAGGTTGGCCTTGCCAGGATGGTAGGAGACCTCAAACTTAAAGTCTTTTAAGGTCTCCATCCAACGTTGTTGCCTCATGTTCAGGTCTCGCTGCGTGAAAATGTACTTGAGGTTTTGTGATCATAAAAAAGCTTGAACTCCTCTCCGTAGAGGTAATGTCTTCGGAGCTTTAATGCAAAGATGACTGCTACTAATTCCAGGCCATGCATGGGGTAGTTTTCTTCATGTTTCCTCAACCATTGCGAGGCATAGGCGATCACCCTATCCTTTTACATAAGTACATAGCCCAAACTGACACGAGACACGTCGGTGTATATGGTATATCTGATCCCTTACTCTGACAATACTAGCATGGGTGCAGACGTTAGCTTGTCCTTTAATTCTTGAAAGGCAGCTTCTGTTTTCTCATTCTAGGTGAACTGAAGATCTTTTCGAGTGAGTTGAGACAACAGCCTGACTATCTTGAAAAAATCTTTAATGAATCGGCGATAGTAACTAGCAAGTCCGAGGAAACTCCTCACTTCTGTCACTGAACCGGGCTGTTCCCAGTTTTGTACCATGGCCACCTTGGCAAGGCCCATGGCAATACCTTCCTTGGACACCACGTGTCCCAGAAACTTAACTTCTTCCTTCCAGAGTCACATTTCCGGTACTGAGCAAATAACTGATTCTTCCTGAGAGTATCAAAGATTGCTTCCGACTCTTAAAGTATATCAAAATGTCATCTATAAACATGATGATGAATCGGTACAGATACGGCTAAAACACCCAGTTCATGAGGTCCATGAACACGGCCGGTCCATTTGTAAGCCCAAATGGCATCATGAGGAACTCGTAATGCCGAAAACTGGTTCTGAATGCTATTTTCTACACGTCTTCATTTCTGACGTGCAACTGATGATACCCGGACTATAGGTCAATTTTTTAGAAATACTGTGCCCCTTTCAACTGGTCGAACAGGTCATCATCTATCCTAGGCAGAGGATACTTGTTCTTGACCGTGATGTGATTCAGTCTACGATAATCAATACACAGTCGCAGTGATCCGTCTTTCTTCTTTACAAACAACACAGGTGCCCCTAAAGAGATACGCTCGTTCATATGAAACCTAAATCCAATAGATCATCTATCTGTCTCCTCAACTCCTCCATTTCACATGGAGGCATGCGATACGTCGGTAAAGAGATAGGTGTCTCACCCAGCACCAGGTCGATGGTAAAATCGATCTCTCACTGAGGAGGTAGTCTAGGGATCGTCTTGAACACTTCCCAGAAATCTGAGACCACAGGCATGTCCCCGAGTGATGGACCATCATGATCTTTTAATAGGGAAGTATAACAAAGGACCCGGAAGGGGTAACTGACCTGGACGGGGAAAGTGAAGGTCGTGTTTTCTGGCCCACGTGTCGTCACTAGTCTGGTTTCGCAGTCGATCTCTGCCTTCATTTCAGTAAGTCAATCCATGCCGAGGATGACATCGTAATGATATATTGTAGTGACAATCAGCAATCAGGTCAATGCACACCGTCATGCTCCCTAAATCTATCAGGCAACCTTTACAAAGCTTCGTGGTATCAGTAAAAGTTCCTACCACCGCGATGACTCTCACCCCAACCATAGGGGTAGTATTCAACCCTAAACGCTTGACTGTAGAGTATGATATCATCGAAATAGTAGACCTTGTGTCCACTAACAAAAAAACTAGTGTACCTTGGATGTGGGCAGTGACTTCAAAGGCTAGTGGTACTGTAGTCATAGATTCCAACGCTTCAGCTGCGAAGGCATGTACATGAGCTTGTTGAGAACGATTAGGTTACATGGCCATAGGTCGTTGAGGTGGCCTGTTTCGAGATACAGGAGGTCAGTTGTACAGCTGTACTAGCGGTGTCGATCGTAGAGGTGGAGTCGAAATAACTTGTGGCAGCTGATGGTTGATCTTTTGAGGCGGCATAAAGTCGTTGTCCCTCATCTTAGTAAAGCAAAAGGGCTCGTTGTGACCCATCTTCTTGCAGTAGGTGCACAAAAGGTCTGATCGCCTCTGCTGGGTCGGTGGAGCCATAAGTCGGAGAGGCGAATCTGCACGTGGCTTCTTGCCAAGGAATGGTCGGTTTGGCAATTCAGTTCGAGGCCTTGGGCCCAATGGCATACATGTCCGGGACAATCTGTCTCTATCCTGCTCAGCTCGCAAGGACTTGTTCACTAGCTCAACATAGTTGGGAATGCTAGCGCAACACATCTTCTTATGGATATTGGGCCGCAGACCCTCAAGAAATCGTTGCATTCTCATCAACTCGTCTGCTAGGATCAATAGAGCATACCTGGCCAGCTCCGTAAATCAGTTCTCATACTCAACCACAGTCATTCCTCCATGTCGGAGGCGGAGAAATTCACCCTCCTTTTCATTACGGTAAGTGAGGGGGAAGTACTTTCCATAAAAAGATCTTCGAAGGCGTCCCACGTCTACACGTTCCTGAGGGAACGGTTCATAGGATGTTGTCCCACCGAAGACTAGCTTCCTTCTCAAACATATAAGTAACCAGCTCCACTTGCTTTGCCTCAGTACAGTGTAATGGCTTCAGCATCTTGGATATACAATCCAATCAATACTCTGCCTCCTCGAGTCGGTGAGTACCCACAAAAGTAGGAGGGTAGAAGCACTGAAAGCGCTCAAACAAGCCACTAGTGTTCATGGCTCCAGCAGGCTGCATAGGTGGCATAGGCAGGACCATGTTCATGTTTTGGGTAATGGCCCAGGGAATAGTAGCCCAAACTTATTGTTGTTGCCATATAGAAGCATCATTTGCTCCAACCTATCAGGGGGAGGAGCTGCCTGAGGCATGTGTGGCGTCTATGAAGACGCGCGGTTCTATTCCGAAACCGGTAGTGCACAAGGTATTGGCCCATTGGTGGGGCCAGTGGCCAGTGGCCAGCTGCGAATCCGGCATAGTCTCAAAATCTGGGCCCAAACTGGGGTCCGTATGGCTATCGCTCAGGGGAGGTGCCTCGTCAATCGATCCGCCAAGTGCTATGTTCCGAGTGTTTTTAGGAGGCATCCCCTATATACAACACAGGGTGCAACGTGTGTAAGATTTAGAAAAATATTACTCACTTTTCCAATCATTCTACACACTTCAATTCAAAAAGAAGCTTTGTGCATTTCATTTAACCAAAATTGTCATAATACATATGATGTAGGATTACATGAATCATGACAAAGAATGTATGTGAGCTAAGTTTAACAAAAGTTTTAACACTAACTATTCTAACATCTAACTAAGCCGACAAGGGCTATTACATAGAAAAATAAGAAACAAAGCAAAACAATAGATGACTACTACATATGACTAGTTCGCTAACTCTCGTGAAGGCGAAGGCGCCCCCTTATCTTGCATACAACACAGGAAGGCCTACAAGGTGTAAGACATCTTCTTGAATTTCTGTTTCAGATAAGCCTGATTCTCTTCAAGCTTTTGCTTCAACTCGGCCTGGTTTTCTTCTATCTTGGCCATACAGGCTTCTATAGCAACCCGATCATGGCAGTCTTCATGCGTAGCAGGAGAGGTCCCCCATCTAAATCTTGGGACTCTTCTTCTTGTTCTTCTTCCTCACTGCCTTCCTCATCGTTACCTTCCTCATCCTCACTACCTTCTTCCTCTTCACTTTCTTCTTCAATTTCATCCCCGAACTCAACAAGCCTTACTTGTCATTGCTTGAGGCCTATGCCCATATTGTTGAGTGTCGTATCATTAATGATATGGATCGAGGCATGGTTATCCATATGGAGTCGGAAGCCACATTTTTGGGTGATCTTACAAATAAGTCGACCGAAAGGAAACAAGGGATCTCCCCGCATTGATCGTGCAGTACCGATAATCTGTGACAAGATGAGTGTAGGCAGGCACAACTTGTCTCCCTGACCAGCTATATACAAGAAATCCACCATGAATTGAGTACATTCCGTGTGGTTACACCACCTGGGACATATGTGGTGAAGCAGACAGAAATCATTTGTCATTTTGGTCGATGTAAGGTTATTTCCTCACCTCCACCGCTCAAGCTGGCCACAAAGGAAACGTGTGCGGCGATTTCTTTCTTGTTCACTAGTAAGGTTTTTTTCTCGCTGGCATGTACAAGTCCACGTTCAACTCCCATGATACCAACTATAACATCCACATTGACTATGGCTTCCTGCCTCCCCAAAAGAATAGTAAACTAAAGAGGCTCCAATAGTGGGTTCCGTATGTGGCCATAGAAGGCCCGTACGGTGCCTTCACTAGCATGAGTATTTCCATCAAACATGGGACCCCATCCATTTTTCAGGAGCATGTCAATTACTAGATGCAACCCGAAGAGCTTTTCATCAACATGAGCCTCAAATACAACTTTGCGGTCATGAAACTTACTAAGTTCGGCATTCGGTGGTAGAGATCTTTCAATGGGGATCTGCGAGTCAAGATCCCGTCTTGATCTTTGCTCTCGCTCAGCACTTGTGCTAGCCCTGACGCTCATTTTCTTCCTTGAACGGGTCGGGCGGCCAGGCCCAACTTCATTAGAGGTCGCCCTCTTCTTTCCCATGAGGGAAAGAAGTGTGGAGAGGGAGAAGATAGTGGTGACTAGCTCAAAAAGAGCCATAGAAGTGGAAAGCTAGGAGAACGAGGTGGGTTTGGAAAGTTTGAGAGTTATGAGACGCAATGATGTAGGTTTTGTGCTCAAATGTGGGGAAATAGGGAAGGTAGAGAGTAGTAAGAGGCAGTTTTGAGAGAATGGTGGTAGATAGGTGCAAAATATGGAAGAAGATGGAAGATTGAGTGTATAGGAGAGTGGATTTGAAAGGGAAATGAGTTTTGAAATGTGTAAAGGTGTTTGGGAGGGTTGGAAATCATTAAAAAAAAGTGAAATGGGGTTTTGGGGGCTAAAAGGAGGGACCCACACATGAGCAAGGGCCCACATGGTCGGGCAGTGGGCGGCACACCGCTGCTACCGCGGGGCCGCCGCGGTCCGCTGGGGAAGCCAGCGGTGGGCCGTTGCGCCCCCCTGGGGTCACCGGCTATAGCTCCACCCTTGGGCGGTGGCCACCCCCTCTCGGGGTGCTGTGCATGTGCGGGGGACCCCCTTGGTCCCACCAAAAATCGTGATTCGGGCCACCATGCCCGTGTGATGTGTTTTCTCAGTCCAACAAGTGCGTATTCACCCTTTTTGGATTATTTTAAGTGTGGGATTCACCAAATTATCATTCAAACCCATCGATCGATGGCTCGGAGGTGATTTGGATCACTGCACGTAATCCAAGTCCCTCCGGTATTCATTAGGAACTAACCTACAGTATTTTGTTTCGCTCGTCGACGAAACTTGAGATCGTATGACCATTTCTACATTTTATCGCCCCCTCCTAAGTCAAAGTGCGTCAGAGTGCGTCGTGTTACCATAACCCAAGTCTAGTTTAATCCAAATCATGCTTTGATACCAACTTGTAACGCCCTGGATTTCCAGGGTCGAGCAAAGCTCAACTCCCGAGATCCAGTACATCACTTATGCAACATGGATAATGATGTTTAAATGTTGTCCATATTAATGTATTAAACATGAGTGAGATTATACTAAAAAGGCATATCATACTCTAGATATAATTAAATTAGCAAGCGGAAGACTGGAATATATGTATATTAGAACAATAAGTGTTTTACAATGTCCAGAGTATGATGATGTAACAGGGTTGAATATAAACATGTATTGTTTCAAAATATACAAGATATCAAAATGTAGATGTTCAACAAATCCATGTAACCCTGTAATCCCGTCGATCTGTACATGGTCTACATAGACCCACCTGATAGTTGTACATAAGAGAACTCCTCGTAAAAGAAGTCCATCTCAGATGTACAGACTCCATCATCACCTATATCTACAACAGAGTCTGGTTGGTCTTTTAAAACACTGTCCTAGAGTGGGAGTGAGTGATCAACTCAGTGGTACTATAAGGCAAAGGTTAATAAGTTATCAATTCAGTCAAGCAGTAATGATAAAGCAGTACAACAATCATATCCTAAGTACTCTTGTTAATGCAGGGATGGTATATTGTAATGATGCATGCCTTCGCACGAAGCTCCCTCACAAGCGACTCCGTCAACCGTTCGTGCATGACAAACTCCCTAAACGTGTCCTTCCTCGCCAAAGCACATGCAATGCGATACATGGTCGTGTTAGCCAAGTAATTAATTAAGCTTATTCATACAGCAGATTCGGGAAGCTAAGGTACCACCCTTTATATCCCTAACCCAAATTGAAGGATCCATCTAGAGTCATCAATCCTAGTTAATCACATATGATAGGCAAGTTGTAGGGCATCACCCCCTATGGAAGTAGTGGATAGGTAAATTTAAGAGTTTATACTCAAGGTCACTACAGGGAGGCTCATCACCTCAGCGTAGGCCAACAGCTCGAATACAGTGTCCCATACCACCGTATTCGGCTCATGAGTTTAAGTTGCTCACTGGTCACTACGGGGAGGCTCGTCACCCCAGTGTAGGCCAACAGCTCGACCACAGTATCTCATACCACCATGCCCAGCTCATGAGTCTTAGCGGATCATGGTACCATGGTTGAAATGGGTCTTTACATTAGAAAGTGGTACCTTAGATTCAAGCAGTATTGTCCATACATGGTAAACACACAATAGGCCAATCGGGTTATTTGACAAGTTCAACTAGTTCGGGCGCACGCCGACTTAATCAACATGGAGCACACAGGCACTCCACGTGGCCTAACCACTGTCAATAATCATAGTACGACTCTGATTCATCAAATGTATCTACTGTGACAAAGCTAGTTCAGCCACTCAAACAGGAATCGTTACCGATTACCTGGACCACGTCGCAGTCCCAATCTTACTCGGATGTAGCATGTAAATACATGTCAAAGTTATACCAGCATTTGACAAACAATTTCAAATCAATATCTCATTTGAGCATTTCATCAAACATATTGAACATGTTACCAAACATTGCATTTCACCCATAAATTGCATAGTAAAAATTAAGATTACGTGAAGGAAACTATACACATAGATAAAGTAATTGAGAATCCTATCTCAATACCCATACTAAATACAATTCATCAACAATTTCTCATTCGGGCATTTAATCAAATACTTAGACTACACATTACCAAATACATTGATTAAACTAGTTACGATGTGTATTATCGCTAATCCTTACGCAAAGATGTCATCATGCAAGCACAAATAATGTTAGCATGTTCATTCAAACATTTCAACAAACACATAAGATGCATATTTATTCAACATAGTTTATACATGTATGATACATCAAAATCGACGTGTCTAAGACGATGTGGTAGAAATTAAGCCAGACAAAAATCATTAGCTGAGATTGAATGCCTTGAAAACCATAACCTAAACATTTATAGTCCGCACCTTCCGTCGGAATTCTCGAATCCTACGTTCCCGAAAATGGAATAACGGGTACCTAAATCATGAAATTTGTTAGCTATGTTGAGAAACAACCATTCTACGTCTTAACTACAGTATTAGGGTTTGGATTTCTTACCCAAATCGTAGTTGGAATGGTTCGTGTAGCGATGGTGGGGAGGTGATTTAATGCGTGGGGTTGTGGGAAGGAATCCTGGCAATGATCTCCTGAACTCTCTTTTCTCTCCTCACTCTTTTCTCCTCTTTTCTCTCTTCTCTCTCCTAAGGTTAGAAAAATTCATATGGAATGGGTGTAACGCCCTGACTTTTCAGGACCCGAGTACACGACTCGTTTTCCAAAAAACCGAGTGTTAACCTTAAAGGATGGTCATATATATATATATATATATATATATATATATATATATATATATATATATATTATCAAAGTAAGCAGATGAGCGTAGAATGGACAAGTAAGTATAAAGGAAAATTTCAAATTTCATTTAGAATATATAAGTGCTGCCCATAATTACTTATACAAACCAATGTCCCCATTCTTACAATTACAATATAAAATAATATTACATATGAAATAAAGTAAATTACAATAAATTTGAGATATAAAATCCTGTAGCAACCCTTAGCAAATATAATTATGCACCCTTGTTAACCATAGCCTGCTCCTCACCAATATGAGTGTGAACATCATCAGGGCCACATGTGCTACCTGTACCGTTGTATATTTGATGGATGAGTGGCCAACTCAGTGTGAATTTCCCTCAAGATTACACACCGCCGCATCAGGTAAGAAATAGTATAAAACATCCAGACAACCAAAACAGAGTAAATGCAGTCTTATTACATGCATGGATGTGTGAATGCAATTATTATCCCGGCTAAAACATCCAGACAGACATAGGGGTCGTCACCCATGCAGTCATTGACCTAGGTAAAATATCCAGACGGTCTGTGCCTCGGGTAAAACATCCAGACAGGTAAATAAGTACGATAATAACAGATGATGATTGATGCCTCGGACAAAACATCTAGATAGGTGAATCTATATGTTACGTATGACAGTAATAGATGCTGGTCTGTGCTATGCATCCATGATTAGGCAACCCGTTATTAGTCCATTTACAACTAGCAAGTTTAATAAGCTCAAAGGTCACTACGGGGAGCTCAGAGCCCAGCGTAGGATGACAGCTCGGGCATAGTGTCCCATGACCACCATCCCCGGCCCATGAGGCTACCATCTTGGGATGTTCAATGGAAACCCGTCGAACTAGTGACCAATCATATTACAGTATATGGGGGCTTACCATCGCATGGTTGTATAGTATAAAACATCGAACCCATATAGGAAAATACCCAAAACAAAACCACATAGGGCTAATATCAAAATAAGCCACATAGGGTGAGTATTAGACCATGTGATAAAGACCATCCTTAAAAACCATTGGACACAACAACCATGGATGGTAGGCCCACATCAATGATCCATCTAGACCAGCACTCAATAACCACCAAGTCAAAGGTCCATTGCGATCACAATTAGTCGAGTTACATCCCAAGTATGGGTGTACATTTATAGGTGGAGGTTTCCCACTAATGTACCAGTTTAAAGTCCATATGCAATCCACAAATAATCCACAAGCATGAACAGATATACAGGATGAACATTAAGCATGTAATATAGCAATTCAATTTCAACAATTAACACATGTGCTTATAGACTGGAGATATCATTTATAAATTAAGATAAAACTATAACTTAAGCTAATGGAAAAATGGAAAGCTGAAGGGGAAGAATCATCACCTTATGTTTGAACCGTCGACACCATTGCTAAGAAGTGTGTGTTCCCTTGGAATCAATTCCTACCATCAATCGTAAGGTTGTACAATTAGATACAAGCTTACACGTTGTTTAGGGTTAGGGTCTTAACATAGGGTTTAGTTAAATGCTTAGATCCTAGGATTTGAATCCAAGATTATTATTAATATTATTATTATTATTATTATTGTTCCGTGGGCCAAATACTATTCGTGATAAGAGTTTTAATCCATCCACATTAATAATGATGGTTCGTAAGTTTATATTTAAATGTACGTACCGATATTATCTAATATACTCATAATAATAATCTTTTAGATAATACGAGTAATAATAATAGGATATTTTCTAATGATAATACAATAAGGACTAATACTAATAATTATATTAGCCTATGTGACACTAATAGTCATTATGCTGAAAATACATAGTATGTTCCAACATCAATATTAATATTTTAAGAACGGCAAAATAAGATACTAATATTTAATAGTGATAATTCTTATATGTAATAGCTAATATCCATATCGATAGTTTATCAACCGCTATCCATTTCTAATACTTATGATTCTAATAATGATAGAAATGACATCAATGGAAATTTTAATGGAAAGAATTTCACTCAGGGAGGGGAAGGTGGGCTCACCTTAGCCGACTCGGTTTGAGTCGAGTTGACTCGGTTAAACTCAACTAGCAACCATCCTCTTCTCTCACTCTCTTTTTCTCTCACTTTCTTCTTCTCCTTCCCTTCTTCTCTCTTTCCTCTCTTACCCTCTTTCCTTCTCTCTGATTCTCCTTCTTTAAGGCCCCTGAAACGTCCAGGGGTGGCTGGACTCACCTCAGTCGAGGTTCGACTCGGCGGAACCAAGTCCGTATTTGGCTAGAGTCATGACCGCAACTCGGCCCGATCTGAGCTAGTGCATCATGCACCCTTTCCTTTCTTCCTTCCTCTTTCTCCTCGCTTTATTTCCTCCCAGATGGATCGTCCAGCAAGGGACATCGCCTGACGAAACTGCACTGCCCGACCAATTTGACTCGGTTTGAACGGTGGGGAAGATGAACACCATTAATGGTGGATCTCCAATGAAGGCTTCTTCCTTCATTCTGGCAACATGGAATGGTTTCTAGGGGTGTAATGGAGCTTGGGAAATCAACAAATCGAAGCTTCAATGGAGTTTGGACGGTGGGTTCCGACATTGGGAGAAACAGCCAGTTTTTTGTTGCAGCTGCAAAAATGGAGGATGAGCTCCTATTTTCTCGATTCAAACACCCTTATAACGAGCCCAAAATCTCCTTATGGCCATCGGATTCAAATGAAGGGCTAAGATGTAATCCTGCTACCGATTTTTTGGAAAACAGCCAGCAGACAGGAGGTTTTTAGCTTCAGTTTTCCACAAGAAACCCTAGCTCACGTGAAATCAACGGACGGCTAGGATACGTCTGAGAATGGAGGGCTAAGATGGTGTAAGAGCAGCTCGTATGGATCGCCCTGCTGGCATGCAGACAAGTTTCCTCTTTGAAAATAAGGTGTTTGTAGGACCGGGTTGCACCGAGAATTGTGTGCACACACATGAGTTCCAGGGTGTGAGGTCAGAGGAAATTTGGTCAGAGGGACCGTCCAAACCAGATGGACGGCTTGGATTTCTCAAATGGCTGGCGTAGGTGGGCCACCAATCGAGAAAATGGACATCAGTTCGTCCACTGGTAGAGACCGTAAGAGAGAGAGACTTTCTCTGTTTAGAGAAAGCTCGGTTAATGAAGTGTTGACCACTCCAGCTGGTCATATGCACGGCGATTGCATCCCACGTGATACACATGCCACACCAGTATGGGGTCTACCATGATGGTTGTGAGAATCCACCATGTCCATCAAGTCTCTTTGGTCCTATCATCGCCTTTGACCAAAGATGGGGCAGATCCAAGGTCTAGGTGGGGCCCACCACTTGATCTGTAGTCCTAAGGGTGGTTTCCCGTTAACCTAATGGTCGGATGATTTCGAAGTTGAACGTCAACAGTTAAAAAGTCCTAATGGTCCATTTGTAAAGCTTTCATCACATGTTACTAACCAATACGAATATTAATATAGATTTCATCACTATTGCATATTACTTATAATTAAAATAATTACAATCTCATACACATATATACATATCATTTTAATATTAACATAGTACTATATGCATGCCATTGATCTCATATTTACTAATATATAATTCATAATATACCGTCTCATATTATACATATATATGAATTTGAAATTGTATAATATCTTATTTAGAATCATATCGTTAAAAAATATAAAATTTTATTCAAATATCTACTAATTTTTGGTATACATGTTTATAAAAATATTTAATACTACATTAACATTTATAATTCAATTATATATTGTAAAATTATTATTCATTATGTTTAGTTAATATAATATTATTTTCATAATATTTTACGTACATTAAATATATATATATATATATATTACTCTTATTATAATATATTTTCAAACATTTCTATATGATAAGTAATTTATCAAGATACACCTATAGTTTTTCTGATCTATGTTTGTGTAAAATATAATAAATAAAATAAATATACTTATTAAATATTATATGACTATTGGATAGTTCATCTCGAAGATTAACGGATGGATAGTCCGATACACAGGTGCGAACTGTTTTCAACGGTCAGATTTAAACTAGGATGCACATGAATGTTCACTAAGCTAGGTTTGCATCTGACTAAGTCAGTTTATATAGTAACACTCGAGTACGGGAAAGTACGGGGTGTTACAATGGGAATGGGGTGGTTTAAGGCCTTTAAATAGGTGCAGAACTAATGTCAATGGCCCCAGGGCCATGTTATACTTAGGTTATAGCCAAAGGGTGTCTATTTTGGGCAGACGGGGTTCATCTACAGGTCCATTTCTCACCTACAGCATGGAGCAAGTTCTCTGACCATGGATCTAAGCCAGGTTATAATTTCAGTACGATCGGATTAGCTGATCGACTATGAAGGACCTGTATCAGATCAACGGTCGTTGTCACTCGATTAGGGCCACAAGTATACCAATATGTACAAGGAAATTTCCTTGATCCATGGGTGAAGTTCGGTCCGAAACAGACAGTTCGAAATCTTCAATTTCGCCTGTGAGTGAACTGTGAGTGAACGGCCTAATTCACTTAAGTTTCATTACATTTTCTAAAGATATTCGTATTTCTCACACACTTCGCTCAGGGCTCAAGTTGTGCATTTCTGTATACATTTGGGCTCGATTCCTGCGATGGTTGTCAAGGCCCAATAAGACGGACATATTTCTATAGTTTTGTGTTCATCGGACTTTCGACATGAGGTCCAGGTCCGATACGGAATTTCAATTTGCTCCCGAGAGCAACAGGCTTTTGAGATTTCTCCTAGGTTTTTAAGTAGTTTTGAGTTAGCGATTTTGGTGGTTTTAGGTCTTGCCGTTTGTATAAATAGTGGTTCAAGCTAAATCCACTGATTAATTTAGTTTAATATTTAATTAATTTTTATCTAATTTCTACAGGATACGATCCTTAGGTATCTCTGCTTGAGGTGGTACTCGGGCCTTTGTACTGATTTTTTCTAGATGTTACATTACCAAATTAGAAAGTCTATGTCAAGATCATACAAAATAGGAAAGTTAGGTTAGTTTTTCAAAATATAAAAAAAAAAAACTAGACCTAAAATTAGAAAACTAGAAAAACCCTAATCTTAACCTAATTCTAAAACTAGTTAATCTTAGAAAAACGGAATCATCAGTCCCCGGCAACGGCGCCAAAAACTTATTTACTACCCTAAGTATAGGGTCGCGATGTAATAATAATCTCAGTAAGATCGAGGTTGAATCCATAGGGACTTAACCTTATACGTAATCTGAAAGTAACCAGAACTAGAACTAGAAGAAGATGTAATCTAAATCAAGGAATTTTAAGAGAAATAATGGTGAAATATTAGATTAAAACTTGTAAAATTCAAAGATGGGAAACTAGGGTTTCCAAGGATCCACTTGTAGAGATCAGGGAGATCTATGCTTGATTCACAAACACAACTGGATTCAGAGTCCCATCTTTATCCAGTTGAAAGATATTTCATCAAAATCAAATATGAACTTCCTTTGATCAAGTTTTCAATCGATGAGAGGTATGAGAATTAGAATTGATTCCATCATAAAACCATGCCCATGAGACAAAGCAAACAACAAAATTTAGCCAATCCACTACTAATCTAAAAGGGTTTTGAATGTTAGGAAGGGTTCCATCATCCAACCATGTCCATGAGACGATGGTGAACAACAGGGGTTCTCACGTCACAACCATAATAGTGAAAAGGACATGCTCAGAGCTATCGTAGATACATTGTAATTTAAGTAACAATAAACCATTAAAAACTAAAAATATTCCTTATAATCAAAGTAGAATCTAAGAGAGTTCAATAAACATGAATCAAAGCATAGGAAAACACCCCATCACGCTACAAGCTTCACCTCTTAGCCCTAGCTAAGAGGTTTAGCCTATCATAATCATGATTAAACTAAATCTCAAAGGAAGGAAATAAGCAAAACTAAGCAAGGAAAAAGGAGGAAAAACTTCAGCCAGCCCACGTCTTTGCTCTCTCCTCTCTTGCTCGTTTATGTCCAAGCATCCTCGCCTCCACGACTACCAGCACTCCCGGATGATCCCCACACGCTCTCTCTCTCTCTCTTCTCCTTTTTATAGCCAAGGGAGTCAGTTGTGCATGAGGTGGTGGAAAACTTTCGTAGCAAAAGGAGTTACGTAGCCAGCGGCCGCGTACGTATCAACGCAAACCAGTTTGCATTCGGAGTTCTTCCCGGGGAAGAACCTATCCACACTATCCATTCTGTCTCCATAAGAAGGGTCAAGACCACCTGATCGAGCGTGTGGACGGTCCAGATCATGGATCCGACTGTGCCCTTAATCATAGAATGGCCCACAGTGGTTGGATTTCACGGACGCAGGCTTCTTGTGCACGGGCTACGCTGTGATGCTTAGTGGGCCCCATAGTGATATTTTCGGGGAAATGCACCCTGTCCATTAGGTTCCTAGCGAAAAACCAGTCGGGAATGGGTACTTTTGCTTGAGTTTGGTGCTGTCCTAAGGGTCGAATCTTTCTGCCGTTCATCCTGTGATTGAATGCAATCTTCTTGTGTGTGCGTGCATGAGACCAAAAGATCTCCATGGCTAGGGTCGTGGCCCTCCCTTGGACCGAATGGACGGTTTGGATCATGTATGTGGTGGACGATGGTGGCCCACTAAAATTTTCAGTAGACGTCCATCCGTTGTTTGTGGAAGGAAGAAGAACTATCGAGTCAAACCATGTTTGATCCGATCTCTTGTTTGGTGCACGGCCTGTGCATGCGTGTTGTGCACACGCACATCCTCAAGTGGGGTCCACTGTGAAGTTTATGAGAAATCCGCTCTGTTCATCCACTTTGTCATCTAATTTAAGGAGTTGAGCCCAAATTTGAAGTATATCCAGATATCAAGTGGGCCCCAAATTGATGATTTATGGGCTGATCTGTCCGTTGGGCCACTTCCACAGGGGTCCAAGGGCTGAATTTCGACGTGTACGGTTAATTTGTAATCCTCATGCCTAATATAAAGTTTCAAATCAAACGGATGGTGGGAACCCTATGATTTTGTATTCAGGACAATCTTTAGGCCTTTTTAACTTCAAACACTTAATTTTCTCGGATCTTTGGCGTGTGAACTCTTCGATCTCGGTCCCCTAAGATCTGCTCCTTACCTTGGTGATTTGTGAGCATCAAATCCATGCTTTTAGCACCCATTTTCAGTCAAAGCTCCTAAATTCACCGTGTAACATAAACATAATTAAAATAGGATGTTAAGCATTATCATATACGTAAAACCAGGTAGTAACTGGGATTAATATGCAATATTTGACCCTCAATAGAAAGTAGTCTTTTCTTGATCTTCAAGGGTTATGTCTATCAGATTATAGCCCGAATATTCGTCAAGGAAGCAATAGTAAGAGTGACCAGCTAGCCTTTCTAAGATTTGGTCAGTAAAGGGCAAAGAAAAGTGGTCCTTCCTCGTGACGGTATTCAACTTTCTGTAGTCAATACACATTCTCCAACCAATAGTAACTCTATTTGGCACAAGTTCATTCTCGGCATTGGCTACAATGGTGATTTCAGACTTCTTAGGAACCACCTGAGTTGGACTCACCCATTGGCTATCGAATATGGTGTATATGATTCCCACATCCAACAACTTAAGTACATCGACCTTAATCACTTCCTTCATGTTTGGATTTAATTGGCATTGTGGTTGTCGGGAGGTCTTCGCATTATCCTCAAGATGAATGCGATGAGTACAATTCAAAGGGTTAAGTCCCTTGAGGTCCGCAATCGACCATCCAAGGACTCCTTTATACTTAATGAAAGTAGAGATAAGCATACTCTCCTTTTCTTGCTTAAGGTGGGAATAAATCACCATCGGGTATGTCTTATCTTGACCTAAATAAATATATTTAAGATCAAAGGGCAAAGGTTTTAGGTCAAGTTTCAGCGCTTTGAGGCTAGACGGTAGAGGCACTACATTAGTTTAGGGTAATTCTTCAAATTGTGGCCTCCACTGATTAACTTCAAGTACCAGTATAGCATCAAGTATGACATTCATCTCCCTAATCGTGCCACCATCCAAATCAAGGGAGTGGACCAAGCACATCTCTAGAGCGTCAGAGCATAGAGTCGAAAGTGCTTTATCTTCCACGAAAGAATCAATCAATTAATGTTGTGGGTATCATCATCATCCTCTGATTGTTTACTCATATTGAAAAAGATATGGAGCTCCAATGTTATATTTTCAAAAGATAGATTCATAATCTCATTCCTACAATTAATGATAGCATTTGATGTATCAATGAATGGGCGACCAAGAATGACGGGTATCTAAGTGCTCACATCCACGATGGGTTGAGTATCCAGAATAATAAAATCTACTGGGTAGTATAATTTATCAACCTGGACCAATAAATCCTCGATCATCCATCTCGGTACACGAACTGATCGATCAACAAGTTGTAATGTGGTTCGGGTGGGTTTTAATTCACCAAGACCCAGTTGTTCGTAGACTAAGTAAGGAATTAGATATACACTCGCTCCCAAGTTAAGAAGTGCATGATCAATCCGGTAATTCACAATTACAAAGTGATGGTTGGGCTACTGGGATCGTTGTATTTTTGTGGCATATCTTGCTTGAGGATGGCACTCACTTTTTCTATCAAAATGATTTTCTTTTGTATGTTTTACCGTCTTTTGGTAGTGCATATATCTTTCGAAAATTTGGCATATGAAGGGATTTGTTTAACGACATCCAGTAGAGGGATGTTGACCTTCACTTGTTTAAGCACCTCTGGAATATCCTGAGAATTAGATAAAGGTTTTGGTGTAATCAACCATTGAGGGAATGGTGCAATCAGCTTACTTTGAGGTTCCGGTTCTAACCCATGTGGAGTAATGTTAGGTCTATCATTCTTATCTTCTTCGGGGTCCATAGGCTTTTCAGCCCTTACTAGAATAGATTTGTCAATTGTCTTTCCACTCCAAAGAGTGGTGATAGACTTGGCTTGCTCCATTTGATTTAAAGAACTTGGGTTACTAATTTCACATTTTGGCTTTTGATTGGGGAGAGGTTAGGTTGGAAGCATTCCTTTCTCCCCACTCGCTAAGTTTGACTCAATCCTTTGAATGGAAGATGCAAACATTCTCATTGTTATTTTGATATCCTGGAATGCTTGTACCATATTCTATTTTAATAGCTCTTGGTTTTGCATGAATTTTTTAACCGTATCCTCTTGAGGCCTCTTTTAATTTAAAATTTGAGTAAGGGCCTCTTGTGGGTTAGCCGTTTGTCTATTCCTCCAACTGAAATTTAGATGGTTTCTCCAGATGAAATTGAATGTATTTGAGGTGGGTCCTCTGAAAGGTCTTTAGTAGTTGTTCACGGCATTTGATTGCTCATTCAATATCTTATGAAAAGCAGGAATTGTTAGGCAATTCTCAGTTGTATGTATGTTACAAGCACAAATACCACAAACAACTTCCGCAGCCTTATCAAATTTGATAGGTTCTCCCTTATTAAGTTCCATGGCCTCAACTTTTCTTATGAGATTGTCCACTCCTGCACTCATATCATCTTCCTCTTTTAGAACATAAATTCTTCCCCTTTCCTTTGATTGAGTAGGCTTAGAAGTAGTGAGTCTTCGAGAGGTGTCCCATGATTACGCGTTTTCTACCAATTGATCAAGGTAATCCCACGCATCATCGGCCTCTTTGTTCATGAATTCACCATCACACATCATCTCTACGAATTGGCGCATTGGTGAAGTCAATCCATTATAGAAAAAGCTTATTGTTTGGCACACTTTGTAGCCATGATGTTGACAGGAATTCATGAGATCCTTGAACCTTTCCCAGAATTGGAAGAAGGTATCTTCCTCTTTTGAGGCAAAGTTCATTATTGCCTTCTTTAAAGTGTTAATTTTATGAAACGGGAAAAACTTTTTGAGAAATTCCCGGGTCATAGCAGCCCATGTGCCGATGGATCTTGGCTTTAAGGAGTGCATCCACATTTGAGCCTTCTCTTTCAATGAAAAATGAAACAATTTAAGTCGCACCGTGTCCTCAGACACATTTGGAACATGTAATGTAACGACTATCTCATCAAACTCCTTGATGTGCAAATATGGACTTTCAGAGTCTAGTCCATGAAACTTATGAAGGAATTGTATCACTCTAGGTTTGATATCCACATTTCCTGCATTAAGTGGAAAGACCATGCAAGAAGGTGTTCTAACGCCCCGAAAATCGAGGGTCGAGCAGAAGCTCAACTCTCGAGTTCCAACGCATCACTTATGTAACATAGATAATGATGTTTAAATGTTGTCCATATTAGTGCATTAAACATGAGCGAGATTATACTAAAACTCCATATCATACTCCAGAGATAATTAAGTTAAGCCAGCGGAAAACTAAGATAGGTATATAATGTATATAATGTATATAAGTGTTTCTCAATCCCCAAAGTATGAGTATATTACCAAGTTGAATATATACATGTGTTGAATCAAAATTTATATAATACAAAAATGTAATTGTCCGACTAATCCTTATAGTCCCTGTAATCCCATCAATCAGTACATAGTCTAGATAGACCCGCCTGATAACTGAACGTAGGAGAATTCTTCCTTCTTGTCTATGAAACCCCAATCAGTAGCGTAAACATCGTCGCCACCTGCATCTACAAAAGAGTCTGATTGGTATTTTAAAACACCATCCCAGAGTGGGAGTGAATGATCAACTCAGTGGTACTATAAGGCAAAGGTTAACATGTTATCAATTCAGTCAAGCAGTAATGATAAAGCAATACAACAATTATGTCCTAAGTACTCTTGTTAATGTAGGAATGATATGCTATAATGATGCATGCCCTCGCCTACACTCCCTTAGCAACATCATCTCACGATCGTGCATGCAAATCCCATTGTGCACGTCCTTGCCAAAGCACATGTAGTGCGGTGCATGGTCATGTTAACCAAATACATAATTAGGTTTATTCATACAACAGATTCGGGAAGCAAAGGTACCTCTCTTTTTATCATTTACTCAAACGATGATCCATCTAAGGTCGTCAATCCTAGTTAATCACATACAATAGGCAAGTTATAGGGCAACATCACCCCTTATTTAAAAGCAGTGGATAGGCAAGTTCGCGAGTTTACACTCGAGGTCACTACAGAAGGCTCGTCACCATAGCATAGGCCTATTTTATACTCAAGGTCACTACGGGAAGGCTCGTCACCTTAGCATAGGCCGACAGCTCGAATACAATGTCCCATACCACCGTATTCGGTTCACGAGTTTGTGTTGCTTACTGGATATGACGAGGAGGCTCGTCACCCCAGCGTAGGCCGACAGCTCGACCATGGTATCCCATACCACTATGCCTGGCTCATGAGTCTTAGCGGATCGTGGTACCAAGGTTAAACGGGCTTTACATTGGTAAGTGGCACCTTAGATTCAAGCAGTAACGTCCATACATGATAAACACAAAATAGGCCAATTGGGTTATTTGACAAGTTCGATTAGTATGAGTGCATGATGAATTAATTGACATGGAGAGCATAAGCACTCCACGTGGCCGAGCCATTGTCGACAATTATCGTACGACTCGAATTCATCGAACGTATCCAATGTGGTGAATCTAGTTCGGCCACTCAACTGGGATCCATTACCGATTGCCTGGACTACGTAGCAGTCCCAATTGAATTCAATTGCAATAGGTAATCACATGTGATAGTCATAACAATATTTAATAAACAATCCAAATACAATAATCATTTGAGTATTTTATCAAACACATAAAGCATGCTATTATACATATGCATTTTTATACATAAATCACGTGTGTGAAATTAAGGTAACATGAAAGAATTTATACACATAGATAAGGTAGTTGAGAATCCTATCTCAACACCCTTAATAATTTCAATTCAACAAACAATTACTCATTCAAACATTTTATCAAACATTTAGCCTACACATTACTACATATATGCCCTAGCTTAGTTATAACATATATTATAGCAAATCCTTTCGCAAAGGAATTGTCATACATACAACAAACATGTATTCTAGATTAATAGTCATGACAAGTATAAATTATGATAGTAATTTCATTCAAACATTTCAACAAACACATGGAATGCATTATATATTCACATAGTTCACACACATGTATAATCTATCGAAAACAACATAACTAAGATCATATGGTGGCAAACAAGTCAGTTGTAAATCATTGTTGGCATTGAAAGCCTTGAAAACTATAACCTAAACGTTTATAGCCCGCACATTTCGTCGGTTTGCTAGTTATGAACTCGGTTCGTACACAACGTCTCCATCTATAGCACAACAGCTACCTAAACATTGAAATAGGTTAGCTATTTCACCGATTTCTCTATTTGAATTCCTAAAACAGTTTAGGGTTAGGATTTCTTATCCAAAAATGAAGTTGGAATCGACGGTGTAGCAATACAGGAGAGATGATTTGTTACGTGGAGTGATGGGAGTGAATCCCAGCAACGATCTCCTGATCTCTCACTCTTCTCCTCACTCTTTTCTCCTCTTTTCATTCTTAGGGTTAGGAAAATTCGTATGGAATGAGAGAGGGGTGGGTTAAGGTCCTTCTATAGGCCCAGAACAGGTCCAAATGGCCCCAGGGCCATGGTATAATTAAGTTATAACCAAAGGGTGCCTGTTTTTGACAAACGGGGCTCATCTGGAGGTCCATTACCTACATACGGACTGAAGCAAGTCCCCTGACAATGGATCTAGGCTAGGTTATGATTTCAGTCCGATCGGATTACTGGATCGACCGTGGAGGACCTGTTTTAGTTCGATGGTAATCGTTAGTCGACCAGGACCACAAGTATACCAATGGGTCAAAAGAAATTTTCCTGATCCAAGGGTATAGTTGGGTCAAAATCTGACGGTCTGAAATCTTAAATTTGGCCTGCAAGTGAACGGTCCAAATCACTTAAATCTAAGTTCATTTTCTAAAGATACTTGCATTTCTCACGGACTTTACTCAGGGCCCTAGTTGTGCATTTCTGGATACTATTCGAGCTCGATTTTTGAGACTATTATCGAGCCCAGTAAGGTGGTCATAACCGTATACTTTCACAGTAATCGGACTTTTAACGCTTGGTCCAGGTCCAATACAGAGTTTCAATGTGCTCCCAAGAGCAACTGGGTTTTGATATTGCTCTTAGGTTTCTAGCTAATGCTGGGTTAGCGATTCTAATGGTTTTGGGTCTTGCAGTTCATATAGAAAGTGGTTCGAGCTAATTCTCCGATTTATTTATTTTAGTACTTAATTAATTTTTGCCTAATTTCTACAGAATTCGATCCTTAGTGATTTCTACATGAGGTGGTACTCAGGTCTTTGTATGGATTTTTTTGAGACGTTACAAACTACCCCCCATTAAAGAAAATTTTCATCCTCGAAATTAGTACCTTTTCGTACTCCTTGAGAATCTAAGGGTAATTCTTATGGACCTCGACTTTTGTTTTCCAAGTAGCCTCTTCCTCGGTGTGGTGTGTCCACAGTACTTTCACGAGCGGAATCACTTTATAGCGCAGCACCTGTTCCTTCCTATCTAAGATACTTGTCGGTCACAGTACATAAGTAGCATCTTCACTCAATTGTACCTGCTCCCATTTAATAATGTGGGAAGGATCAGGAATGTATTTCTTCAGCATCGATACGTAAAATACGTTGTGCACGCCTACGAGTAGTGTGGGCAAAGCGAGGCGGTATGCTACCACACCCACTCGATCTAGAATCTGGAATGGACCAATGAATCGTGGTGTGAGTTTCCCTTTCTTGCCAAATCGAAGGACTCCCTTCATAGGGGACACCTTAAGAAACACATTGTCCCCAACTTCAAACTTTAGTTGTCTCCGTCTGGTATCGACGTAACTCTTCTGTCTGCTCTGTGTTGTAAGAAGTCAATGTCTGATAATGTCGATCTTCTCTGAGGTCGCCTATACCAAATTTGAGCCAATTAAACTTTTCTCACAACCTCTGCCCAGCAATGCGGTGCTCGACATGGACGCCAATCAATGTTTCGTAGGGAGCCATGCCAATGCTCACTTGAAAGTTGCGGTTATGAGAGAACTCAATATAAGGAAGACGGTCATCCCAACTATCCTTGAAATGAAGCACGTATGCCCACAACATATCCTCTAACACCTAATTGATCCGTTCGGTTTGCCCATCCGTCTGTGGGTGGAACGCGGTACTGAACTTCAATTGTACTCTCATTACTTCTTGGATATGAGTCTAGAAGATAGATGTGAATTGCGTGTCTTGATCCAACCCGATCTCCATAGGCACTCCATGGAGACGTACTATCTTCTTAATGTACAGCCTTACTAGATCATCTGTGGAGTTTGAAACTCTAGTCGGGAGGAAATGAGCTGATTTCATCAATCGGTCCACAATCACTCAAATGGAGTCATGTCCCTTCCATGTCTTTGGTAAGCCTGAAATGAAATCCATAGAGATGAAATCCTATTTCCATTTAGCTATAAGCACGGGCTGAAGTAAACCAGGAGGTCGGTGATGTTTGGCCTTGACCTGCTGGCACGTGAGACAATGGGACACATAATCTGCTATGTGGGCCTTCATGTTGTCCCACTAGTATGAACACTTCATATCTCGATACATCTTCGTACTACCAGGATGCATTGTCATCTTTGAATTGTAAGCGGCTTCAAGAACTTCCTTTCTTAAGTCATGAAGGTTTGGGACACATAAGCAACCACGATAACGTAAACCCCCATCCGAACCAACTCTCCATTCAGAGTTTTCATCATCACTAGCTTGCTTTCTCATTTCCACCAACCTTTCATCTTCCCTTTGAGCCACAATGATTCAGTCATCGATAAGTGGTCGTATACCAATATGTACAACGCTCTCGAACGGCTCTTTTACCGTAACTTTCTGCTCAAAGTCTCGTACGAATTCCACCATGTTCCATTCTTTTATCATCAGCAGAGCTATAAATGCTTTTATCTTCTTGTGGCTCAACGTGTCTGCCACAAGGTTGGCCTTGCCAGGATGGTAGGAGACCTCAAACTTGAAGTCCTTCAAGGTTTCCATCCATCGTCGTTGCCTCATATTTAAGTCTTATGTACCTGAGGCTCTTGTAGTCTCAAAAGAGCTCGAACTCCTCTCCATAGAGGTAATGTCTCCAGAGCTTTAATGCAAAGATAACAGCCGCTAATTCCAGGTCGTGCGTAGGGTAGTTCTCTTCGTGTTTCCTCAACTGTCGCGATGCGTAGGCAATAACTTTGTCCTTTTGCATAAGAACACAACCCAAACCAACGTGAGAGCATCAGTGTATATGGTATATCTGACCCCTTGCTCTGACAATACTACCATAAGGGTGGACGTCAGCTTGTCCTTCAGTTCCTGAAAGGCTACTTCTGCCTTCTCATTCCAGGCAAACTTAAGATCCTTTCTAGTGAGCTGAGACAACGGTCTGGCTATCTTGGAAAAGTCTTTGATGAATCGGCGGTAGTAGCCAGCAAGTCCCAAAAAACTCCTCACTTCAGTAACCGAACCGGGCTGCTCCCAGTCCTGAACTGCGGTCACCTTAGCAAGGTCCACAGCTATTCCTTCCTTGGACACCACATGTCTCAGGAACTTGACCTCTTCTTTCCAAAAGTTACACTTCTTGTACTGAGCAAACAACTAGTTCTTCCTGAGAGTATTGAAGAATGTTCGCAGGTGCTCCTTGTGATCTTTCTGACTCTTAGAGTATAACAGGATGTCATCTATAAATATGATGACAAATCGATACAGATACGGCCGAAACACCTGGTTCATAAAGTCCATGAACACAGCCGATGCATTCATCAGTCCAAATGACATCATGAGGAACTCGTAATGCCCAAAACTGGTTCTGAATGCTATTTTCTGCACGTCCTCATCCCTGACGCACAATTGGTGATACCCTGACAGTAAGTCGATCTTTAAAAATACTGTGCCCTTTTCAACTAGTCGAACAGATCATCAATCCTGGGCAAAGGATACTTGTTCTTCACTATCACTTGGTTCAACCTGCGATAATCAATACACAATCGCAGCGATCTGTCCTTATTCTTTACAAACAACATGGGTGCTCTCCAAGGAGATACACTCGGTCGTTTGAAGCCTGCATCCAACAGATCATCGATCTGTCTCCTCAGTTCCTCCATCTCACATGGAGACATGCAATATGTCGGTAGCGAAATGGGTATCGCACCAGGCGCAAGGTCGATAATAAAGTCGATCTCGCACCGAGGAGGTAGTCCAGGTATCGTCTTGAACACGTCTATGAAGTCTCAGACTACAGGCGTGTTCCCAAGTGTCAGACCATCAACATTCTCTAACAAGGTAGCATAACAACTAATGCGGTAGTACCAACTGCCCTGAACTGGGAAAGTAATGGTCGTGCCCTCAGATCCATGGGCTGTCACCACTCTAGTATAGCAATCAATCTCTGTCTTTATCTCGGTGAGCCAATCCATACCGGGGATGAAATCATAATGACACAGCGGGGTGACAATCAGGTCAACGAGTACTGTTCTGCTTCCTAAGTCTATCGAGCAACCCTTACAAATCTTGGTAGCATCTGAGAAGGTCCCTGTGGCGGTAAGGAGTCTCATCCCAACCATAGGAGTAGTTTCCAATACTAGTCGCTTGACTGCTGCGCATGATATTATTGAAATAGTGGACCCGGTGTCCTCCAATAGGAAGACT
Source organism: Magnolia changhungtana (assembly GCA_030180095.1). Taxonomy (NCBI): domain Eukaryota; kingdom Viridiplantae; phylum Streptophyta; class Magnoliopsida; order Magnoliales; family Magnoliaceae; genus Magnolia; species Magnolia changhungtana. Next base: position 676,796 of record JASAUF010000344.1, on the reverse strand, counting down.
AGTATACCTTGAATATGTGTTGTGACTTCGAAAGCCAATGGTATTGCGGTTGCTGTCTCGGAAGCCTTAGCTGCAAGTGAGTGCACCTGAGCTTGTTGAGGAAGATTTGGTTGCACTGCCATAGATCGTTGAGGCAGCCTAAATCGAGGTGCGGGTGGCTAGTAAGATGGTTGTGCAAGCGGTGCTGATCATAGAGGTGGAGTAGAGATAGGTTGTAGCATCTGACGGTTGATCTTCTGAGGAGGGGCGAAGCCATTGTCCCTCATCCTGGTAAAGTAGTAAGTGTCAGAATGGCCTAACCTCTTGTAGTAGGTGCACCACACATCTGATCGCCTCAGCTGGGTTGGTGGATCTGAAAGTCTAGGTGGCGAATCTGCACGTGGCCTCTTGTCATGGAACGGTCTGTTCGGCAAATCAAGTCGAGGCTTCGAACCCATAGGTACACGTGTACGGGACAGTCGATCCCTCTTCCTACTCAGCTTGCAGAGACATGTTCACTATCTCAGCATAGTTAGGAATGCTAGTGCAACACATCTTCATGCATATATAGGGCCACAGACCATCTGAGAAATGCCGCATCTTTATCGGCTCATTCGCTAGGATCAGAGGAGCATATCTGGCCAGCTCTGTAAACTTGTTCTCATATTCCGAAACAGTCATCTCTCCCTGTCGGAGGTGAAGAAAATCTCCCTCCTTTTCATTGCAGTAAGTGAGGGGGAAGTACTTCCCATGAAATCGGGTCTCAAAAGCTTCCCACGTCCATACATACCCAGTAGGCACTGTCCATAGGATATTGTCCCACCATAGACTAGCCTCCTTCTTGAACATGTATGTAACCAGCTCAACCTGCCCTGCCTCAGTGCAATGCAGTAGCTTCAGCATCTTAGAGATGCGGTCAAGCCAACATTCGGCCTTCTCGGGTCTGTGAGTACCCGCAAAAGTGGGAGGTTGGAAGTGCTGGAATCATTCAAATAAACTGCTGGCATTCATGTTTCCAGCAATGTGCACAGGTGGTGCAGGCAGGACCACACTCATGTTTTGGGCAAGAGCCCCCGCAATGGTGGTCCAAATCTGCTGCTGCTGCATAAGGAGTATCATCTGCTCCAACCTATCAGGAGGAGAAGCCGCCTGAGGCATGCATGGCATCGAGGTGGACACACGGTTCTGTTCTAGAACCAGTGGTGCAAAAGGTGTTGGCCCATTGGTGGGGCCAGTGACCCGCTGTGAATATGGCATAGTGTCACTGTCAAGGCCCAAGCTGTGGTCCGTGTGGCTATCTCTCAGGGGAGGTGTCCCGTCAAACGACCCGCCAAGAGCAAGACGTGTTGTATTCCAAGTGACTTTCAGAGGCATTCCTTATACACAACATAGGGTGCAACACGTGTAAGATTTAGCATAACAACACTCAATTTTCCAAAAATTCTACACATTCCATAACAAAAGAAGCTTCCTGCATTTTATTTAACCAAAATTGTCACAATACGTAAGATGTAGTCTTACATGGATAATGACAGAAGATGCATGTGAGCTAATCTAACAAAGCTTTAAACACTAAAACACACCAACAACTCTAACATACTACTAAGCTTATGAAGGCTATCACATAAAAAGCAAGAAAACAAAGAAAACCTAAAGACGTCTACAACATAAGACTAGTCATCCGACTCTGGTGATGGTGGAGGAGCACCCTTGTCCTACATGCAGCACAGGAGGGTCTTGAGAGTGCGGGAAATCTTCTTGAACTTCTGTTTCATATAGGCCTTATTCTCTTCAAACTCTTGTTTTACTTCGGCTCGAGTCTCTCTAAACTCCTGTCTCAGGGCAGCCTGGCTCTCCTCGATCTGAGTCAAGCGGGCTTCTAAGGCAGCCCGATCATGGTGTTGCTCATGTATAGTAGGAGGAGGGTCCCCATCAGAGTCTTGGGCCTCCTCCTCCTCTTCTTCTTCTTCTTCTTGCTCTTCCTCATCATCATTTCCCCCTTCATCACTTAATTCTTCTATTTCTTCTTCCTCCTCTTCTTCACTACTTTCTTCCTCTTCCTCAATCTCATCTCCCTCTTCATTAAGATGGGCTTGATGTTATCGCGGCCTAATTCCCATGTTGTTAAGCGTGGTGTCATTGATGAAGTGGATCGGGGCAAGCTCATCCATGTGAAGCCTGTAGCCGAACTCACGAGCAATCTTGCATATAAGTCGGTCGAATGGGAATGAAATATTTGTCCTAATAGTGCATGCAGTCTAAACTATCTGCAACAGGATGAATGTAGGCAGACATAACTTGTCTTCCTGCCCAGCTCTATATAGGAAGTCCACCATCAAACGTATGCATTCAGTGCGATTGCTCAACCTAGGATATACATTGTATCTGAATATGTGGTGGAGTGGTGGAAATCATGAGTCATCTTAGTCACTGGGAGGCAATTGTCTCGCTTCCAGTGAACCAGTCGGCCACAAAGAAATCGTGTGCGGCGATCTCTTTCATGCATACTCTTAAGATTCTTCTCGCTAGCATGTACCTCTCCACGTTGAATCTCCATAATTCGGGCTATCACACCAACATTGACAGTGACTCCCACCTTCCCACGGGGATAGTAAACTGTAGATGCTCTAGCAGTGGATCCCATATGTGGGTGTAGAAGGCTCGGACAGTGCTCTCACATGCACATGACTTACCTTCAAATATGGGACCCCACGCGGCGTCCAACAGGAAGTCCATCACCGGATAAATCCCAAATAGTCTTTCTTCAACATGTGCTTCAAAGACAACTTTACGACCTTGAAACCTACCATGTCCAACGCCCATCGGTAGAGCTCTTTCAAGAGGGATTTGGGGATCGAGATCCCGCTTCGTCCTTCGCTCCTGCTCATTACTAGTGCTAGCCTCGTCGCCTTTCTACTTCCTTGGACGGGTAGGGCGGCTAGACTCGGCTTCATCCATGGGTACCCTCTTCTTTCCCATAAGGGAAAAGAGTGTGTAAAGGGAAAAGATGGCAGCCACTAGCTTAAAAAGAGCCATGAGAGTGAAGCGAGATTGAAGGATAAGATGGGTTGGTGGATTTTGAGGTTTATGAGACACAAAGGTGGGTTTGTGTACTCAAATGACAAGAAATAAAGGGGATTGAAAGTAGTAGGAGATGGGTTTGAGAGAATGGTGGAGGTGGGTGTAAGAAAAGGAAGAAGATGAAGTTTGTGATGTACGGGCGAGAGATTTGAAAGAGAAATTGTAAGTTTAGAGGGGTTTGAAAGCTAGAGGAGGGGTGAAATGAGCAAAGGAGGATAAAGGGACCCTAAATAGGGAGGTCCCATGTGAAAGCGGGCCTTACAAGTGTGTGGGAGGGGCGGCGAGCTGCCGAACCTGTGAGCCCACCGCGGCCCACCGGACTCGACCATGGGCGGCGCCGCCGCCTGAAGGCGGTGGCCTCCCCTCCCCAGGATTCTAAAAATATGTGGGGGCCACTCTGGTTTCCCCCATTTCGTGCGATTTGGACCCCCGCGTCCGTTTGAAGTGATTTCAGAGTCCAACGAATGCGTATTCTCACCTTTCTGATTTTGTTCAAATGTGGGATTCACTGAATTATTGTCCAAAATCGTCGATTGATGGTCTAGAGGGGATTGAGATCATTTTACGTGGTCTCAGATACATATGGGGTGGGTTTCAACTATCAGTTTCGCCCGTCAGTGAAACTTGGGATCCTATGATCATTTCTACATTTTTTTGCCCCCACCTAAGTTCGTGTACATCAGTGTGCGTCGTGTTACCATAACCCAGGTCCAGTTTAATCCAAATCATGCTCTGATACTAACTTGTAACGCCCTAAAAATCGGGGGTCGAGCAGAAGCTCAACTCCCGAGTTCTAACGTATCACTTATGTAACATAGATAATGATGTTTAAATGTTGTCCATATTAGTGCATTAAACATGAGTGGGATTATACTAAAACAACATATCATACTCCAGAGATAATTAAGCTAAGCCAGCGGAAGACTGAGATAAGTATATAATGTATATAAGTGTTTCTCAATCCCCATAGTATGAGTATGTTACCAAGCTGAATATATACATGTGTTGATCCAAAATTTACAAAATACAAAAACGTAAATGTCCAACTAATCCTTATATTCCTTGTAATCTCATCGATCAGTACATGGTCTACATAGACCCGCCTGATAGCTTAACGTAGGGAAAGTTGTAAGACCCATATCCAACTCCATACTATTCCGTCGACTCCTGTGATCCTTCCCGTCGAATTCTGACAACTTGCGACCGATAATTGATGTTTGCACGTGACCTTAAGTCATATCTCATATATTTCAATCGGTTTAATCCGAGGCTTGTACCATTACAACCGCACTATCATCGCAGTTCCGACGTCACATCTTATGCACCGATCCGATACCCTCACCAGGAGATGTGAGCCGGCGTTTATTTCGAAGAAACACCGCGCATTTGCAATCCCAAGAGAATCTCTACAACATGTCTCATCAATCAATCACTCAAATCAATTAATCAATTACCTCATGTCAAGTACAAGAGCACCCATGCTTTCTTTCTCCATAAGTTAAGCAACCACCAAAGTCAACCCATCACTCACCTCACCCATCACTCCATTACCCATCACTCTCTCTCCTTACATTCTCTCTCTCTCTCTCTCTCTCTCTCTCTCTCTCTCTCTTCAGAAATTCCAAGCAAGAGAAGAGGCTCACGTCCAAGCTCTTCCATGAGAGAAAAGTGAGTTTGTGTGGGCCACTTCCTCTCCCTAGATCCATCATCCTAGCCATTCAAACCTCATCTTCCACCATCAAAGTGAGGCACAAGAAGACCGACGTTCCAATGGACTGAGAAGATCGAACGGTGGGTGCTTCTATAGGCTAGTTTTCATATTTTTATGATGGGCCAAGTGAGGCCTACCAATCGATGGTATAGATCTCACTTTGGACCCTAAGATGCGGCCGATGGACCACCTTGATTATCATGATCATTCCATGATGGGGCCATTCTCCATGGACCCCATCATTATGTTTACTTTCTAAGTTCGAAAGAGGTCATCTAGACCTTCCATTTTGGTGGAGAAGGAATCTCCACCGTTGATTTTTGATTTGGTGGGCCCACAAGTATTGAGACTCACTTAATATATCATTGATTGCAAAGGAGGGCCCAAAGTGTCGGGGTCCCTCCATCACACGTGTCCCTCTTTCTCTCTCTCTCCCTCTCTTTTTCATTTGTTTTGAGTGTGATGATGTGGCCGTGTGGCCCACCCGGGTGGACCCCACCATGAGCATGTATTTTATCCAAACCATCTATAAGTGGAGCCCACTTTATATGTGTTATATCCACACCATCCACCATTTAGTGGCCCACCTGAGCAGTGCCCACCTTAAACGTATGTGTGCGCCCAAACAGTCCAGTATCCAGGGACGTTGGACGTGAAAACAAAAATATAAACTTGATTTCAAGCTTATTGGGAGGGTTGTCCATGTAGGCCCCACCTCGATGTATAAATTTAATCCACGCTGTCCATCCTTTTTCCCATACCATTTTAGGCATTGAGCCGAAAAATGGGGCCAATCCGACTTTTGGGCTCGGCATAACGTAGCAAACAGTGTGCTTACCGTTGAATTACCCCTAGTCGTTTCTACACGCCAAAACATATTGCATATTGGGCTTGTTTGGCTTGTCTTGGGCCATAGAGACCAATGATTGGGGTGGATTCATTTAATGTGTGCCCCACATATGAAAAACCTCAAAAAAAACCCCTTTTAAAAAAAAAAAAAAAAAAAAACTTAGGCAGCGCCTGCTGCTGCTGCACCAGGACGTTGCTGCGTCTGGCGGTCTGGTCAGGGACCACGGTCCCAGCCGTGGGCCTCACCCTGATGTGTGTTGTATATTCACACTGTTCATTTTGTAGGTCCCCTCAGGGCAGTGGGTCACCCCAAGAATCAGCTGTGTACGTTACTCAGGTGGCCCACATCACAGGAAACAGTGATGATGAACGTCTACCATTGGAACTCTTTTTGTGGCCACAGAAGTTTGGATCATTATGAAATTTGTTTTTCTTCTTCATTCAGGTCCGTGTGACCTTACCAATAGATTGGACAGTAAATAAACATTATGGTGGGCCCCACGTGGGACCACACCTTGATGTTTGTGGTTGGTCCACACTATCTAGATAGCTGGATGGTGGGCTGCACCATGAAGTATGTGTTTCATCTACGCCTGCCCACCCCCCCTGTATGTGCAGCACTGGCCCTACCATTGATGTATTTGTTCTATCCATACTGTCCATAGGGCGTGGACCCCGCATGATGTATGTGTTTTATTCACACCGTCCACAGCATTGGATGGTGTAACCCACCATGATTTGCCGTCCAATGTGTATAGTAGGTCACGGGTGACCTGGTTAATGAGAAACTGCAAATATCATCGGGTTCATAGCTCCAGTGGGCCCCACCGTTTTCGTGGTCAGTGGAGATTGAATGGCTACCATTGGAGCCTCCATGGCATCACTGTGATGCAGTGTTTTACCCAGCCGTCCACCTATTTTTATCTTAGTTTCCTTTAGTGGGCCCACTAGGAAGTGGGGTCTACATGATGTGTTCATGAAATCTACACCGCCCAGCTGTTTGGGACAGTGTTGGACGCACCACCTTAATGATGTATTCCATCTACTCTGTCCATTTGTGGGACATACCACATTGATGTATACATTGTATGCCCATACCACCCATCTATCGGGCCACAATATGATGTATGTGTTTTATCTATACCATCCAAAGGACGGTGGGCCCTACCATGGTGTATGTATTTTATCAGCATCGCCCACTTGGGACGGGACCCACCTAAGGTATGATTTGTGTGTACCCATTTATGGGTTGCGGTTCACCATGATACATGTTTTATCCTTACTATCCATCTATTTTCAGGCCCACCAGAAGCATGTGTTTTATCAGGCCTAATTAGTGATTGAGTGACGCCTATTGTGAATGTATAAGGCCCGTTGTGATGTGTGTATTACATACACATTATCCATTTGGTGGGGTTCATCTTGTAGGCCCACCATGTTGTATATGTCCTATATTCATGTTGTCCATTTATTTTAGACCATATGGGTTGTCCCATCAGGCCCATTGTGATGCATTCGGAGCCCATTGTTGTAGCCCATTTGATATACATATGGTCCATGTGATTAAGCCCCTCTTGATGTATTTGAGGCCCATGTTGTGAGGCCCATTTGATGTATTGGAGGCCCATGGGTTATGGCCCATTCCAATGTACGTAAGGCTCATTGATGTGGCCCACTTGATGAATATAAGGCCCATTTGATATATTTAAGGCCTAATGAGATGTCCTTAGGGTCCATTACAATGTGTGATTCCTTCATGGTTTGTGTAATGATGTTTTATAGTGGCTCATGCCTTGGGAGCAATGTCGGTTTGACATCCACATTGTAATAATGTTGGTTAAATTTTCGCATTATGACTCTCCCTTAGGCCCATTGATAGGCCCATACTGGATATGTGTAGGCCGTCTATAACATGCTTAGTACACTTCCATGATTCACGCGCATACGCATCATATGTATGCTTGATATGAGGAATGTTTGGTCATAGCATAAGCCGTTGGGCTGAGATATTTACGGGACTCCTTATGAGATAGAGTGTCCCACATGAGCGCGTGGTACGCACGAGATTACTGCATGACTGACGGTGTGACTCATGCATTTCGCATTGTGTGTCGTGATTCACTACACACCCTAGCGATATCGGGGTTGTGGCCTCCACAGGCACATCGTGGATGGTCGTATGGGATATCGAAAATATTGGCTCTAGCATTGTGGGCACTTAGGATTTCCTTGGGTGAAAATCCCAGAACCTTTTTTGTAACGCCCTGAAAATCGGGGGTCGAGTATAAACTCAACTCCCGAGTTCCAACGCATCACTTATGCAACAAAATGAATGATGATTGAATGTTGTCTGTATTAGTGTAGTGAACATGAGTGAGATTAAGCCAAAACAGCATATCATACTCCAGAGACAGTTAAATTGTAAGCGGAAGACTGTGATAGATAGAAAAATATATAAACTATAGTAAGTCTCCAGAGTGTGATAAGGTTACCAGGTTAATGAATTACAAGTACAATTTCAAAATATACCAAAGGTGTAGTGTCATCTAGACATCTCTGTAATCCCGTCGATCAAGACACAGCTCACATGAAGCTGCTAGAAAATAGCATACATGAAAAAGCATCATCATCGTCACAAAGTTCAGCCCCACCTCAGAAGTAGCGTCACCATCTGAAATCAGACAATGTCTGATGGGTGTTCAGAACACCGTCCCGTAACGTGGGAGTGAGTTATCAACTCAGTGGAACAATAAAGCAGAGGTTAACATGTTATCAAAATAGTCAAGCAGTAATGATAAAGCAGTACAATTAACAATTCTAAATACTCTTATTAATGCAAGTATGAATGCAGTCATGATGCATGCCCTCACCACATACTCCCTCGTGCGACACCATCTTACATTCGCAGTATGCTTGCATTCTTTAGTGCTCCACATCTTCCAGGCACATGCAATGCGATAATAAGCATGATTATCGAGTTGTTATTAGTCCATTTCAAACAGCAGTATTGGAAAACTAAGGTACCTCCCTTGTATCATTCCCAAACATGATCCATTCTAGGGTCATTAGTCCTAGTTAATCTCATACGATGGTGTGTTTCTAAGTCACTGCAAGGGCTGTCAGGGCTGTTACACGAAACTGTTACACCACTCCCCCATCACCCTTTTAACGGTTCATCACTAAATTGATATAGGCCTAGTTCATACTCTATTCACCGCAGCAAAACTCGTCGCCTCACTGCAAATTCAGAGTATGCTCGAGGTCACTACAAAGGGCTACCAGGACTGTTACACGCATTCATTGCACCACTCCCCCATCACCTTATCAATGTAGGCCGACAGCACGAATATAGTGTCCCATACCACCATAATCGGCTCACGAGTCTGGTTGCTCAATGGACACTACGGGGAGGCACGTGACCCCAGCGTAGGTCGACAGCTCGACCACGGTGTCCCATACCACCATGCCCGGCTCATGAGTCTTAGTGGATCGAGGTACCATGGTTAAAGGGATTTCACTGGTAGGTTTGGTACCCTAGGTTCAAGCAGAGGCGTTCAAACATGGTGAACATACATAAGACAGATCGGGTTGCTTGACGAGCTCGACTAGCTCAAGCGCACAACAAGTTGAACGATATGAAACGCATAAGCACCTCGTGTGGCCAACCACTATCGCCAACCGAAATACGACTCGGGTTCGTCGAACACATCTCACGTGGCAAATGAATCTCAGCCACGAATTCAATCCCATTACCGATTGCCTGGACTACAATCATAGCGCCAAATACAATCAATCCATGACCAGAAGCATGTAGATTAAAGCAGAATAAACAAAGTGATTCAAGCATGTTGATAAGCATGTCATAAAACATGTAATAAAGCACAATATAAACAGGAAATACAAACACCTATATTTCATAAGTAAGCGGTTAAATTAAATAAGCAACATGGAGGAAATCATATACATCTCTATGGTAGCTGAGAATCCTATCTCAACACTCTATTAAACTTAGTTCGTCACACAATTTCTCACACAGGCATTTTAGCAAACACTTAAACTACACCTGTAACGACCCGTAAATTTCCGTACGTTGGCTCAAGTACCACCTCAACCAGAAATTAATTAGGATTAAATCCTTTAGAAATTTAACAAAGTTAACTAAGTACTAAACTCAATTAGCCATGAAATTCGTTGGGATCGCTTTAAATACGATCTGCAAGACCCAAAACTTGCAAAACAAGTGACTCTAGTTTACCCTAAAGTTTAGAGCCAAACTCATTACCCTTTGCTCTCGAATGAAACGAAACTTCGTATTAGGTCTAGACTGCACATCGGAAGTCCGATTAACACAAAGTTAAGGAACTAGGACCGCCTCACTGGACTTGACAATCATCTCAAAAATCAGGTCCATCCAATGTCCCACGGCCATTCGTTTCGATTCGGAGCGAGGGTCTGTGAAAAACACTATTCCCATTCCAAAATAAATATCAGGAATAGTGATCTGGCACCATTCGTTGACGCGTCAGTATTAAGCAACCTGACCGTCAGAATCAGACCAAATTACACCCTCGGATTAAGAAAAATTTCAGGAACATTTACATGTACTTAGAATTTCAGATCGTGGCCCACTGACCGTTGAACTGAAAGTGGTCCGCCACGTGCGATCTGGGAATCCGATCGAGTCGAAAACGTAATCCCACATAGATCCATGTGTGGTGAGCTTAAGTCTGACGTTTGGCTCAAGGCGGGCCACCAGAAACGTTCATTTGAGCTGGAAAAGTGACGAATTACCTATATAGGCAATAACCCTTGAACCTGAGCCTATTTTGGGAAGGGTTTTGGCTATAAAAGGAGCTTAGAATAGCCCCTCTCACAGCCATACGAATTTGGGATTAAAACCCTAGAGAGAGAGAGAGAAAAAAGAGAGAGAAGAGCTTGGGATTTGTGGGAGATCTTCCTCCTACTGCTTTCATTCATCACACGGCCTACACCGCTTCCTTCCACGTGTTTTTCCAGCGGTATCCACTCCGTTTGAAGGTGAGAAACCCTAACCCTAGGTCTGATTTGAAGTAGGAAGGTTGTAGGGTGTGTAAAGACTAACCGATTCCGCTCTTTAGGCTAGAAAACTCCCGTATACGGAAGCTCAACAACCCTTGTTGATTCGTTGTGATTCCAAGGGCAAAGGTGAGAACTTTAAGTGTATAAGTTACGGTTTTCAACACTTTCAATGCCAGATAATGGTAGATTCATGATCTGCATGCAATTGCACATGTACAAAGTGCTTTCCGTTTCCTATTTCGATTAACGTTGTAGAATATGGAATTTCACATACTCTAGGTATATGTAGAAATACCGTATACGTATTTTTTTTTTGGGAAAATGTTTGACATGTTTATTTAATGTATGATTATATGATATATGGATAAAATACTAATTTGGCGAAAGGAATCGCTGAAATACATGTTCACTTGTAAATGCTACGTATATTGAAATTGTGTATTCTAGAAATACCGTATACGTATTTTTTTGGGAAAATGTTTGACATGTTTATTTAATGTATGATTATACAATATATGGATAAAATACTGGTTTGGCGAAAGGAATCGCCGTAATATATGTTCGCTTGTAAACACTATGTATGTTGAACTTGTGTATTCTAGAAATACCGCATATGTGTAAATTTTGGAAGTGTAATTGTCATGATTATTTGTTGTATGAATATGGTATACGCGGATAAAATAACCGCTTGGTGAAAGGGTAGCCCTAATACGCATTTGCTAACATACGTCATGTATGTTGGAATGGCGCACTCTAAGTGTTTGTGTAAATGCTTGTGTGTGAAAAAGCTTGAGTGTTAGTGCCTTAGATAGGCGCTGATATGAAATTCCCGACTACCTTAGAGACATGTAGGATCCCCTCCATGTGGTGGTTCGCTATAACCACTCACTTGTGATGTGTATGTAATTGTATCCCTACTTGTATAGTGCTTTATAACATGCTTTACTACATGCTTTACTTCATGCTTTATTTCATGCTTTATAACATGCCTGCTAACATGCTTGTATTACTTCGTTATCATGCTTTACTCCACATGCTATTGATGAGATCTGTTTGAGTTTGGGACTAAGTCTATAGTCCAAACATTCGGTACCAGACTTAAGATTGGGGCTGAGACTCATGTCGCCACAAAGGATGTGTCTGGCGAACCAGAGTCGTACTTCGGTTAGTGATAGTGGTTGGCCACACGGAGTGCTTTTGCGCTCTATATCGCCCAACTTGTGGTGCGCTCGAGCTAGTCAGGCTCGTCAAGTAAACCGATATGTGTATGTGTGTTCACCATGTTTGGTCGCTACTGCTTGAACCTAGGGTACCAAACTTACCAGTGGCAATCCCGTTAACCATGGTACCTCGATCCGCTAAGACGCATGAGCCGGGCATGGTGGTATGGGACACCGTGGTCGAGCTGTCGGCCTACGCTGGGGCCATGTGCCTCCCCGTAGTGACCATTGCGCAACTAAACTCGTGAGCCGAATACGGTGGTATGGGACACTGTATTCGAGCTGTCGATACTTACGGCGAGAGCTGAGTACGGTGAGACCTGTGCTCGTGCTGACGGGCGACGAGTCCTCCGTAGTATCTTCAAGTATACTCCAAGTGTCTGTGATTGGCGACGAGTCTTTCACAGCAACTAGAGTATGAGTTGAGCCGAGTACGGTGAGACCTGTACTCGAGCTGACGGCTAGTGATTGAGCCAAGTACGGTGAGACCTATACTTGAGCTGACGGCCAGCAATTGAGCCGCATACGGTGAGATCTGTATCCATACTGACGGGTAACGAGCCCTTTGCGATGCCTTCACTACGCTTCTCAAACCATAATATTGTATGAGATTAGCTAGGATTGACGACCCTAGAATGGATCATGTTTGGGAATGATACAAGGGAGGTACCTTAGTTTCCCAATACTGCTGGTTGAAATAGACTATTAATAACTCGGTAATCATGATCATCATCACACCGCATGTGCTTAGTAGACGTGGTGCACTGAGGGAGTTAAGCATTCGCGAACGTAAGATGATGTCGCTTGAGGGTGGTTTGGCAAGGGCATACAGCATCATGTCATTTCATTTTCGCACTTAATAAGAGTAGTTAGAATTGTTTGATTTGTACTACTTTATCATTACTGCTTGATTGAATTGATAACATGTTAACCTATACTTTATTGTTCCACTGAGTTAGCTACTCACTCCCACGTTATGGGACAGTGTTTGCAACACCCACCAGACTCTGTCGCAGGTATAGATGGTGCCTCGGTTCAGGAGCCGGAGCCCGACTTCAAGGAGGATCAGGATGAGTTCTCCTTTATGCAGTACTCTGACGGCTACGCTTAGGCCGACTGCATCGCGGGGATTCCAGGGCTTATCTACAGAATTGTATTTTGATTTTTGACTTAGAAACAACACATGTATATTGGTACTCAGTTAGTACTCATACTCTGGAGTTCACAAAATTTTGTTACTTTACATATTTTGAATACAAAATTTCAGTCTTCCGCTTGCCTTTATACAATTGAACTGGAGTATGATTTACTGTTTTGGTATAATCTTATTCATGTTTATTGCTCTAACTCAGACAACATTTAACCATCATTGTGTATGTTGCATAAGTGATGCATTGAAACTCGGGAGTTGAGTTCATACTCGACCCCCGATTTTCAGGGCGTTACAACACCATTCCAACATACATGACATATGTTGATTTCAACATAGAATAGGACAAATCCTTATAGCAAGGAGTTGTCGCATACACATCAATCATGTTCTTACATTCAATACATTTGGCAGGCATAAATCATAAATCCATATTTATTTAGTCATTTCAACAAACACTTTAAACTACATACATCAACATACATGACGTATGTTGATCACATAGGTAAAAGGCCAAATCCTTTCACTAGGGAGTTACCCCAATTATAACACGTGTGCACCCACGACGGATAGTCATGGCAAGAAGGAATCTAAGTTCCATGTTCATTCAGTCATTTCCACAAACACTTGGGCTACACGTTTTAACATATATAGTGTATATTGGCCGTGGCGTGATTTAGGGCAAATCCTTTCGTTAAAAGGGTGTCGCCTATACAACAATCATGTATCTATGACAATCAGTAATGGTGAGCACGAATGCGAATTCAAAACTCATTCGGTCATTTTCACAAACACTTAGAATACACTCTTTTAACATACATAACGTATATTAGCAAAAACATGTATTAGGGCGAGCCCTTTTTCCAAACAAGTATTTTACACATATATAATATGTTCATACAGCAAATAATCATGGCAAACACATTTTCAAAATTTATACGTATACGGTACTTTCTACAAATACCTAGAATACACAAAATTCCATATTCTTCGTATTTAATCGAAACAGAAAACAGACAGCACTTTGTACATGTGCAATTGCATGCAGATCATGAATCTATCATTATCTGACATTGAAAGTGTTGAAAACCATAACCTATATATCTAATGTCCGCACCTTTTGTCGTAGAATCGTAACAGAGTCGATAGATTTGCCAAGCTTTCGTATATCGTAGTTTGGCAACCTATAGAATGAAATAGGTTAGATATTTCTTAACCTACAACTATCAAAACCCCAGAACAGATTAGGGTTAAGGTTTCTTACCTAGAAATGATGTCGGAATCGCTGGGAAAGTGATTAGAATGGAGTGGTTAAGCTCGTGTAGCGGCAGGGAAGCATGGCAGGGAGATGCTCCCACTTCTCTCTCACTTTCTCTCTCTTTTCCTAGGATTTTTCTCAAATTCGTATGGCTGAAATGAGAGACGGTTTAAGATCCTTATATAGCCCCAAAACTCACCAAAACAGACTTAAGCTTAAGATATACTTAGGTTATAACCAAAGTGAGTCAGTTTCAGCTCAACGGAGGACTTCTGGCGGCCCCCCTTAAGCCAAAGGTCGGACTTAAGCTCACAGACATTAGATTTAGGTTCAGCTGAGGTTTCGTTCCAGTTGGGTTCCCAGATCACGCGTGGCGGACCAGTTTCAATTTAACGGTCAGTGGCTCTCGATCGGAGATTCCGAGTACATAGATATGTTTGGAGAAATATCCCTGATCCGAGGGTATAATTTGGCTTGATTCTGACGGTCAGGTTGCTTAATACTGACCCGCAAGCGACAAGTCTCAAATTTTTTTATTTTGAATTTAATTTAGAATTATTTTCACATTTCTCACACTCCCCGCTCCGAGCTCAAGCGAATAGCGCTGGGACGCTATCTGGATTTGATTTCTGAGATGGTTGTCAAGCCCAGCAAGGCGGTCCTAATTCCTTAACTTCGTGTTAATCGGACTTCCGACGTGCGGTCCAAATCTGATACAGAGTTTTGAGATGCTCCCGAGAGCAGCCGGGTAATGAGATTGATCCTAGATTTTAGGGTACTGTAGCGTCAATGATTCTACAAGTTTTGGGTCTTGCAGATCGTATTTAAAGGTGTTAATTTCACAGGTACTCTAGTTTAACACTGGCTAATTCTCGCCTAATTTATAAAGGATTTAGTCCTGAGTAATTTTTGTCTGAGGTGGTACCTGGGCCTTTATAGTTTGTATATAAAGTGATCCAAGTTATAATACTTAGCTAGCTTAAGATAGTGTCTAGGGAAAGTACTTAGAAAAAATTGAAAGAACAAGGTGGTGAAGGGTGGGATTTGTGAAAGAAATGGGTTAAGAAGCGATTTTAGACTGTGGGATTCAGTTCTGACAAGTTAATAAGGTGTTAGGAGCGACCCATTGCCTAAGGACGTTTAATTCCAGGTTGGCAAAAATTCGGGATGTTACATTTTTGGTACCAGGAGTTGCTCCAACATCTAGATCAAGTGGATACACGAGTGTCCAAGTGCCAAATACCAGTAGGCCGTGTCTCCCACTATGTCATGGTCGGTTGGAAGGGGGTGTGGCCTTATTCTCCCGAGTGAGGGGGCTATAAGCTAGGCTGAGTTTGACTAGCTCGCAAATGAGTCCGCTATTAACGAGCCGGGTAAGTATTGGTAGACTACTGGTCAGGCAGATAGTGTGGTCTCTTCCACTCGCTTGGCTGTACAGCTAGGGAGGAGGTAGTTAGTGTGAGTGTACTAGACCCCGATGATATCTAGAGAGGAACTGTACTGATATGTGTACTTGATGAGTACTGGCACGCTTGCTTTGCATCTCGCATATGACATTTGGATACATAGGCCTCGCATCGCATTGCCTTGGTATGGCCAATAGCATTCATGTCTTGCATTACATAGTTTTGGTATAGCTGATAGCATTCATGGACTTACTTGCATACTTCCGCATTACTCTGATATTATATACTTGACACTTACCTTACACACACTTCCACCACCCTCTAAGCTTTCTATAAGCTTACGCACGATAGATGCATGTGAGTGGCGTTAGGTTGCAGTAGCGATGAGCTTGAAGTGTACAATGGTCTTTTAAAGTTTTAATTTTTGACATATGTATTTCCCTTTCAGCATTGTACTCAAATATTTATATCAGTGGATATGTAATGATGATGTTGTTTTGTGACTTGGTTATGCTTGTGGTTATGCTCCATTACTAAAAAAAAAAATCATACTGAAAATCCTCCTTGTAGGATCCTAGGATCGAAATCTGGCATATGGGCGATGGGAGCCGAGAATGGGGTACTACGGAGGCTGTCGACACTGGCTGCGGCGATCGAGAATTTTATGAGCCCATTTTCTGAGTTTGGGGCGTGACAGAATTCTTCCTCCTCGTCTCTGAGACCTCAATCAGCAGCATAAACATCGTCACCACCTACATCTACAACAGAGTTTGGTTGGTGTTTTAAAACACCATCCCAGAGTGGGAGTGAATGATCAACTCAGTGGTACTATAATGCAAAGGTTAACATGTTATCAATTCAGTCAAGTAGTAATGATAAAGCAATATAATAATCATGTCCTAAGTACTCTTGTTAATGCATGAATGATATGCTATAATGATGCATGCCCTCGCCTGCACTCCCTCAACAACATCATCTCCCGATCGCGAATCAACTCCCATTGTCACTTCCTCGCCAAAGTACATGCAGTGCGATGCATGGTCGTGTTAACCAAGTACTTAATTAGGCTTATTCATACACTAGATTCAGGAAACTAAGGTACCTCCCTTTTTATCATTTACCCAAACGATGAACCATCTAGGGTCGTCAATCCTAGTTAATCACATATGATAGATAAGTTATAGGGCAACATCACCCCTGATTTAAAAGCAGTGGATAGGCAAGTTCGCGAGTTTACACTCGAGGTCGCTACGGAAGGTTCGTCACCTTAGCATAGAACTATTTTATACTCGAGATCACTACGGTAAGGCTCGTCACCTTAGCATAGGTCGACAGCTCGAATATAATATCCCATACCACCGTATTCGACTAACGAGTTTGTGTTTCTCACTGGACACTACGGGGAGGATCGTCACCCCAACGTAGGCCGATAGCTTGACCACAGTGTCCCATACCACCATGCTCAGATCATGAGTCTTAGCGGATCGTGGTACCAAGGTTAAACGGGCTTTACATTGATAAGTGGTACCTTAGTTTCAAGTAGTAGCATCCATACATGGTAAACACACAATAGGCCAATAAGGTTATTTGACAAGTTCGATTAGTATGAGCGCATGCTGAATTAATTGACATGGAGCACATAAGCATTCCACGTGGCCTAACCACTGTCGACAATCATCGTACGACTCAGATTCATCGAATGTATCCAATGTGGTGAATCTAGTTCGGCCACTCAACCGGGATCCATTACCGATTGCTTAGACTACGTAGTAGTCCCAATAGCATTCAATTGCAATAGGTAATCACATGTGATAGTCATAACAGCATTTAACAAACAATCTAAATACAATAATTATTTGAGCATTTTATCAAATACATAAAGCATGCTACTATACATAGGCATTTTTATACATAAATCACGTGTGTGAAATTATGGTTACATGAAAGAATTTATACATATAGATAAGGTAGTTGATAATCCTATCTCAACACCCTTAATAATTTTAATTCAACAAACAATTACTCATTCAAACATTTTATCAAACACTTAGCCTACACATTACTACATACATGCCCTAGCTTAGTTATAGCATATATTATAGCAAATCCTTTTGTAAAGGAATTGTCATACATACAACAAACATGAATTCTAGATTACTAGTCATGGCAAGTATAAATCATGATAGTAATTTCATTCAAACATTTCAACAAACACATGGAATGAATTATATATTCACATAGTTCACACACATGTATAATCTATCAAATACATCGTAACTAAGATCATATGGTGGCAAACAAGTCAGTCATAAATCATTGCTGACATTGAAAGCCTTGAAAACCATAACCTAAACGTTTATAGTCTACACCTTTCATCGGTTTGCTCGTTATGAACTCGGTTCATACGTAACGTGTCCGTCTACAGCACAACGACTACCTAAACATTGAAATAGGTTAGCTATTTCATCGATTTCTCTTTTTGGATTCCTAAAACAGTTTAGGGTTAGAATTTCTTACCCAAAAATGAAGTTGGAAACGACCGTATAGCGATACGGGAGAGATGATTCAGTACGTGGAGTGGTGGGAGTGAATCCCAGCAACGATCTCCTGATCTCTCACTCTTCTCCTCACTCTTTTCTCCTCTTTTCTCTCTTAGGGTTAGGAAAATTCATATGGAATGAGAGAGGGGTGGGTTAAGGTCCTTATATAAACCCAGAACTGGTCCAAATGTCCCCAGGGCCATGCTTAGGTTATAGCCAAAGGGTGCCCGTTTTAACAAACGGGGCTCATCTGGAGGTCCATTACCTAGATATGGCCTAGAGGAAGTTCTCTGACAATGGATCTAGGCCACGTTATGATTTCAGTCTAATTAGATTAGTGGATCGACCGTGGAGGACCTGTTTCAATTTGACGGTCATCGTCACTCGATCAGGCCCACAAGTATACCAATGGGTGCAGGAAAATTTCTCTGATCCAAGGGTGTAGTTGGGTTAGAATCTGACGGTCTGAAACCTTAAATTTGGCACACAAGCGAATGGTCCAATTCACTTAAATCTGAGTTCATTTTTTAAAGATATTCACGTTTCTCACATACTTTACTCAGTGCTCTAGTTGTGCATTTCTGAATACTATTCAAGCTTGATTTCCACAATGGTTGTTGAGCCCAATAAGGTGGTCATAACCGTATAGTTTCGCGGTAATCAGATTTTCGACGCTTGGTCCAGGTCCGATACGGAGTTTCAATGTGCTCCCGAGAGCAACTGGGTTTTAAGGTTTCTCCTAGGTTTCTGAGTAATGTTGGGTTAGCGATTATAATGGTTTTGGTTCTTGCAGTTCATATAGAAAGTTGTTCGAGCTTATTCTCTGATTTATTTAGTTTAGTACTTAATTAATTTTCGCTTAATTTCTACAGAATTCGATCCTTAGTGATTTCTGCCTGAGGTCTTTGTACGGATTTTTCCGAGATATTACAGGTGTACTCACCCCCATCAGTTGTAAATAATCGCGTAAAGTATGAGGCAGGGGTGCATTATGCACTTCGTTTTCATCTTGAACTTCCTTAACTGGTGGTTAAGGTTGAGGTTGAGGTTGATTTGCATCCATCACTTCAATTAATTGAGAGGATCTCAAGTGGTGTCTAATCCTTTGATGGATAGGCAACCCTTCGACTAATCCTCCTTCACTCAAGAGACATTAAGTGTTCTCACGAACTCACTTGGGCATGAAACACGCACAACCCTCAAGTAACTAAACAATTAACCTAAAAAGAAAACTAGAAAATCTTTAAAAAAAAAAAGAGAGAGAGAGAGAGATTTTAAAAAATAAGAGAGAGGGTTGGAACAAAATTACCGAATAAGAGTTGTTATGTTAGGAATCCTACAAAATAGAAAACAATGTCAGTTTCTAAAAATAATTTCAGAAAAAATCCTATCCTAAAAACATAGTTGAAAAATAAATCATATTCTTAACCTAATTCTAATACCAATTAATTCTAGAAAAACATAGTCGTAGTCCCCGATAACAGCGCTAAAAACTTGTTCACAACCCCTAGTATAGGGCTGTGATGTAGTAATAACTCGTGAGAATGAGGTCAAATCCATAGGAAATAAGCTTGTACATATTCTGAAAAGAACTAGAACTAGAACTAGAGAAGATCTAAATCTGAATTATTGAATAAAAGAGAGTAACTGTGAATAATATTTAAACTATCAATTAAATGTGAGAACTAAGGTGCCAAGGATCCACTTGTAGCTATTAAGATGCTACCTTGCTTGATTCAATAAATACGGTTGTGAATAATATTTGAACTATTAATTAAAGGTGAGAACTAAGGTGCTAAGGATCCACTTGTAGCTATTAGGATGTTACCTTTCTTGATTCAATAAACACAATTGGAATTGGAGTCTTATCCTTCCAATTGGAAGATAAAACAATTTAAATCAAATCTAAACTTTTCATTGACCTAATTCTCAATGGAGGAGAATTGTAAAGATTGGAAGGGATTTCATCACTCTACCATGCCCAGGAGACAATGGTGAACAATGGGATTTACCAATCTCATTATCTCAAAACAGAAAAAGAATATATCCAAAGCTATAACAACATCTATTGTAATTTGAGTCACAATAAATCTTAGAAACTGAAAATATTCCTTTAATATCAAACTAGAAATTAATGAAGTTCAATAAGAATAAGAATCAAAGAAAAATAAACATCCCAACACGCTACAAGCTTTACCTCTTAGCCCTAGCTAAGAGGTTTAGCCAATCATAGACATGATTGAAACCAAATCTCTTAAATAAAGCATGAAAAATAAACTAGGGAAGAAGAAAAACTCTTTGGCGGTTGCTCCACATCTTTGTTATGCTCCTTGAGACCTTTCCAAACCCTAAAAGATGCTTTGGAGCATCTTAGGGAGTCCTATTTATAGTTATGGAACTCTAACTTTCGCACCTAGTTGTATAAATCTAGAAACCGCCTCAAATTTATGCACTTTCCGTAGTTTGCTAAATTAAACTTCACTTTGCACAATTTCCTAAAATATATTTCACTCTGCACAACTAAAATAAACTCCGAGTTTCAGAATATGCCTTTTCAAGACAATTTCATGAATATGTTTGTTTTCAGGATAATTTTAGGATTCCTTTTCTTCACTTTAAATCTTTGATTTTCTTCATTTCTCACTTAGTTTTCTTGGATCATTGGCATATAAATTCTTCATTAATAACTTCCAAATCTCCAAATCTTCATTTAATAATCTTTTGAGTATAAATTTTCCTTTTAGCATCAATTTCACCTTAAACTCTCAAAATCACCTCGCACATGAAAATATACATAGTTAAATCGATTAAGCACTATCATGTTTATAAAACGAAGGTATAAATAGGGAGAAATATCCAATATTTCATACTCAACACTAATCGTTGTTTGAATTCAGCTTTTAATTAGATATATGCGGGCATTGTATATATGGTAAACAATCTAGATTATCTTTTAAATCTGAAAACATGTATACAAGGGAGTACTTGATTATGTGCACTCTGTCGTATGAGGGTCATCATTAGAGGTTTCTGTTGGAGGGTGGTCATGGTTTGTTTCATTCATTGACGACTACTCCCGGAAAGTTTGAGTTTACTTTATGAAAAGTAAATCTGAAGTTTTCACCATATTCAAACAATGGAAGACAATGGTAGAAAATCAGTCAGGGCGAAAAATAAAAGTTTTAAAGACTAACAATGGTGGAGAATTTACTTCTACTGAACTTAATGAATATTGTAAGGATGAAGGGATTATTAGGCATAACACAGTGTGCAGCACGTCCGAACAAAACAGTGTGGCTGAGCGGATAAATCGGACTCTCTCGGAGAGAGCCCAATGCATGTTAAGCAATATCGCGTTAGGCAAGGACTTATGGACTGAGGCCGTTAACACGACTTGTTACTTGGTGAACCGATCCCCTTTTACGACAATTGAATGTAAAATCCCAAAGAAAGTATAGAGTGGTTATAAGTGTCACGCGCCAAACTCAGAAACCGGGCTCACAAAATCCCCGATCGCCGAATCCGGCGCTGACAGCCTCCGTAGTACCCCATTCTCGACTCCCAGCGCCCATACGCCAGATTCCGATCCTGGGATCCTACAAGGAGAATTTTCAGTATGAAATTTTTTTTTGTAATGGAGCATAATAATAAACATACCCAAATCATAAAGGCAACATCATCATCATCACATATCCACTAATATAATCATTTGAATACAATGCTGAAAGGGAAATACATATATTAGAATCAAAGCTCCAGAGGACAGCTGCACGCTCCAAGCTCAACGCTGCTGCAACCTAACGCCACCTGCATGCATCTATCGTGCATAAGCTTACAAAAGCTTAGAGGGTGGTGAGAGTGTGTGTAAGGTAAGTGCCAAGTATACTATAAAGCCCATGAATCATACATCATCGGGATAAGCAGAAATACTAACAAGATTATGAATCATACAATGTCAGAGTAAGCGGAAGTATACTGGTAAGTCCATGAGTGCTATCAGCCGTACCAAGGCTCTGCGATGCAACACATAATAAGACAGTAACAGATGCTAAGGATGTAATGCAATATGCAGTGCGAATGAAATTACCATGCAGGAACGTGAAGTCGGGATGATAGTACGTAGTATCGCAGGCTACGGGATCCACAACAAGGGACTTCTATCCAAACTAGTCCCATACCTAAATTTGGATAGTCAGACTTAATGTGGTAAACTCCTGATCTCAGGTTAGTCGCGCGCCCTAACTGAAATCCTTGTCATCACGAAAGTACACGTAACAAATAGTTACGCACCACCAGCCCGGGTGGATAGTGAATGAATGAATGAATGAGTATGCAACTCCTACTCAATAAGTCCACATATCAGTACGGTTCATCTCTTGGATCATCACTGGGGTCTATTACACTCTAGCCAGCTTGCCGCCCCTATCCGAGCGCACAACTGGGTAAGTGGAAGAGACCTCACTATCCGCCTGCCAATATCGGGCCCGGCTCATCGATAGCGGACCCATTCCTCAAGCTGGTCAAACTCAACCTAGATATTGCCCCCTCACTCAGGCGAGTAAGGTCACACCCCTTCCCAACCGACCATGACACAGTGGGAGACGCGGCCTCCTAGTATTCAGCCCTCGTGCGCTCATATATCCACTCGGTCTCGACGTTGGAGTCATCTCCTGGCCACGGAGGTTTAGAGATTTTCACCCAGGGACATCTATGGCACCCGTATGCTAAAACCAAATATTTCCGGTGTCCCGTCTGGCCATCCACGATATACCTGTGGAGGCCACGGCCCTGATGTCGCTAGGGCGTACAATGATCAAGTAACATGTATGCGAGATGCATGAATCACACCATACAAACATGCAGCAATCTTGCGCGTACCATGCGCTCATGTCGGGTACTCCGTCTCATATGGAGTCCCGTAAATGTCTCGGCCCAACGGCTCATGTTATAACCAAACATTCCTCATATCAAGCATACATATGATGCGTATGGGCATGAATTATGGAGCTACACTAAGCATGTTATAAAGTGATGAACTATTCTTACAATGCAGATGGGCCTAGACGGCCTACACATAACAAGTATGGGCCTACCAATAGCCCTAGGGAGAGTCGTAATGCGGACATTTAACCAACATTATACTTACAATGTGGACGTCAAAGCAACATTGCTCCCAAGTCATGGCCCGCCATAAAGGTCAACATATAAAACGCAGTGGAATCATATTCCATGGGCCTTATCTATACCCTATTGGGCCTCGACCCATGGGTCTCCAATACATCAAATGGGCCTCACAACATAAGCCTCATATATATCAAGGTGGGCCTCAACAACGGCCACAAATACACATCATGGTGGGCCTCAACAACGGCCACAAATACACACCAATGTGGGTCTCAACAACGGCCATAAATACACATCAAGGTGGGCCTCAACAATGGTCACAAATACACATTCAGGTGGGCCTCAACAACGGCCATAAATACACATCCAGGTGGGCCTCAACAACGGCCACAAATACACATCCAGGTGGGCCTTAACAACGGCCATAAATACACATCCAGGTGGGCCTCGACAACAGCCATAAATATGACCCGATGGGCCTTATCACTTGGGCCTTATATATACCAAATGGGCGTAATCCCATGGGCCTTGTATATACCAAATGGGTCACACCAATTGGGCCCCATAGTACGTCAAAATGGGACCGATCACATGGACCATATGAATAACAAATGGTGGGGTCCACTTGAACTGTTAGATCTGCCTCATTCTTTAGCTCGTGCAATAACATGAGCTTTCAAAATTGGATGGACGGGTTGGATGCAACAAATGCATCATGGTAGGGCCCATAAAGCCCACCGTAATATATATATATATATATGGAAAAGGCACAATGCCCATGAGCTGATTTTTTTTAACGTCCTATAAGGTCGAGCTAAGTGGGCCCCACTATGATGCGTTTTCGAACATCTACCCCATCAGCCAGATGCACCATTCTGTCGTAAGCCTAGGTCTCAAAAAAATCAAGTCAATCCATGACTTGTGTAGGCCACGCCACATGCAGATGTGGAGAGGGCCATGCACCATTTAAAACATTCATAACCATTTTGAGGGCCCACTGAGATGTGGTTTGTATATCCAGCCCACCCATCATGCGTGGGACCTGCAGAACTTAGGACATAACTATAGCAGCTATATAGCTGGTGGACACCAACCGATCCGCTGCCATACAAGGTGGGTACCACATCCATGAGATGGACGGTATGGATTTAACACATACCTCATGATAGGGCCCAGAGATGGGTGGTTGGCGTGGATACAAAGCATAAGGTGGGCCCCACCAGCAAATGGATGAACGGCCAGGATAACACAATGCATCAGGGTGGAGTCCTCACATGTGTGGGGCCACGCGGCTGGGTAGAGAATACAAAATACATATATCATGGTGGGTTCCTTGTAGGGCCACCATTATATATATAATATAATATAACATATGATAATACCATTACCTTTATTATTATAATATATTTTTATATATATATATATATATATTTTCCATATCTGATAGCTGGATAGGACACCTCCATTGTCAGCACCTACTTTACTATAACACGTCCAGTGTCCTTGGACGCTGGACGGTACGAGCACGTCACATGCATTTAAGGTGGGTCCCACGTGGAGATTAAGGTGGACCCACACGATCTGGATGGTCCAGATGGATGCTCATCCAAGTGGCCCTACAAGCATCCAACGAATGGACGGTTTAGATGTACGACGCCTGCATCAGAGGTGGGGACCACAGAACTTGCTGGCGTTCAGCGGTGTGGCTACTCATTCAATCAGATGGACGGAGAGGATTTAGAATAAATACCTCAAGGTGGTTTCCACCGTCCAGATCACTGGATAGTGAGGAAATAAAACACATACATCATGTGTGGACCCCACGTCCACGTGTGGACGGCGGTGGCTGAGGCACGCACATCACGTGTGGGGCTCCACAGTGTGCATCCACACATCACGGTAGGCACCCACCGTCCAACGGCTGGCCGGACGGGGGGGTAATAGATACACCACGGTTGACTCCACTAGCACCGTCCAGTAATGGACGGTGTGGACACAGGATATATACATCAAGGTGGGCCCTACATCCTGAGGTGGACAGATGGTATGAATATAGAATACATGCATCAAGAGGCTAACGGTGTGGACGAAAGATGCATCCAGGTGGGTCCCACGTGGAGATTAAGGTGGGCCCACATGATATGATATTACAATAATAAATAACAATATATATACATCTATAGTATTTATACCATCGTCCACATCCAGAAGCTAATGACGGACGGTCTGGAGGTTGCACACATGCAACGATTGGGGGCCATAGATGGATGGATGGATGTAAGCATATACATCACCGTGTGGCCCACATATGTCAGGGCCCACCATCCCATACACATGGATGGGGTGGATCCGGTCCATTCATCAAGCTGGAGCCCACATGAATGGACGGTTTGGAGTATAACACATACCTCAGGGTCGAACCTTCAAGGCTGCTGACGTCAGCGGCTGGCTGCTTCTTCTGTCTTGCCAAAAAGAGCGCACGTCGTGGATGAAATCCGCATCACAGTGGGCTCTACCGTGAATGAACGGTACATACACGTGCCACGGAGGGTCTCACCGTCCAAGCTATTGGACGGTGTGGACGCACCACACTCATCAAAGTGGGACCAACGTGATGGGTGGCGTGGATATATCACACGCATCAGGTGGGCCATTCATAAACAAATTAGAGAAAGGGAGGAAGAGAGAGAAAGAGAGAGAGAGAGAGGGACGGATGGAGGAGGGTCCCCGCCACTATCCATACAATACATACATCAAGATGGGTCCCACCATGTGGGCCCTAAATCCACAAATCAACAAAAAAAATACACCCACAAATAATGAAGATTCACCCACCTTTGATCTTCTTGGACCTCTTCTTCCATCAATGCATCCTAAAGCTCCGAGGGATGCTTTCCAACGGCGGAGATGATCATTGGATGGTGGAGATGGGAGGTAGGAAGGTGGGCCACACAAGCTCTATCCATGGAGCTTTCTTGGACGTTGGAGTCTCATGGGTTGCTTGGATTAATGAAGAAGTGAGATAGAATGAAAGAGAGAGATGAGAGAGAGGGAATGAAAGAGAGAGAGAGAGAGAGTGATGGGATGAGTGATGGGAGTGATGTACTTTATTGTAAGAGGAAGTTGACTTTTGGGGAGGGTAGTTGTACTTGGGGATGGGTGTTGTACTTGACATTTGATTTGATTGATTGATTTGACGTTTCGTAGAGATTCTCTCGTAATTGCAACGCGCGGTGTTTCCTCGAACTGAATGCGGGCCCACATCTCCTGGCCTGGGTATCGCCTCGGCGCGCAAGACGTGACGTTGGAACCGCGGCGACGACGCGGTCGCCAAGGTATAGGTTTCGGGTCAAGCCGACTTTGGTAGGCAGGACTTGGCTTAAGATCGCACGCAACGTCGGATACGAGTCGAGAATTACCGGAATTTGATCGGAAGGACCGCGGGAGTCGACGAAACAGTAGAAACTAGGATACAGGTCTTATAGCTCTACCCACCTAATAAAAAATTTCGTCCTCGAAATTTAAACCTCAATACAACCAATATAGAGCTCTTAAAGGGAGGGAAATCCTGTTGCAAAATATACCAACAGAATCGAACACCTAAGAGATGGGGATAATGCCAATGAATCTCAGCTTCTTGCTCCAAGATGCCTCCTCAGCTTTATGATGACCTCGCTGAACCTTAGATCCCGTATATAAAAAAATGATCGAAACTGTTATACTACGCAGCCTTATAATCTTAACAGTAGGGAGCTATGTTAGAAAATCTCTAAGTTATTCGAACTTGGGGATCTAACCATTCTAGATTCTCAACAATCATAGAGTGTAAGGTAGCTATCAGCAGATATGTGATGTTATCTTCAGGTATTCCCAAGTTATGCTCTGATACAACTTCTGTCACGCCCCAAACTCAGAAACCGGGCTCACAAAATCCTCGATCGCCGAATCCGGCGCTGACAGCCTCCGTAGTACCCCATTCTCGGCTCCCAGCACCCATACGCCAGATTCCGATCTTGGGATCCTACAAGGAGGATTTTCAGTATGAAATTTTTTTTTATAATGGAGCATAATCATAAACATACCCAAATCATAAAGGCAACATCATCATCATCACATATCCACTAATATAATCATTTGAATACAATGCTGAAAGGGAAATACATATATTAGAATCAAAGCTCCAGAGGACAGCTGCACGCTCCAAGCTCAACGCTGCTGCAACCTAACGCCACCTGCATGCATCTATCGTGCATAAGCTTACAAAAGCTTAGAGGGTGGTGAGAGTGTGTGTAAGGTAAGTGCCAAGTATACTATAAAGCCCATGAATCATACATCATCGGGATAAGCAGAAATACTAACAAGATTATGAATCATACAATGTCAGAGTAAGCGGAAGTATACTGGTAAGTCCATGAGTGCTATCAGCCGTACCAAGGCTCTGCGATGCAACACATAATAAGACAGTAACAGATGCTAAGGATGTAATGCAATATGCAGTGCGAATGAAATTACCATGCAGGAACGTGAAGTCGGGATGATAGTACGTAGTATCGCAGGCTACGGGATCCACCACAAGGGACTTCTATCCAAACCAGTCCCATACCTAAATTTGGATAGTCAGACTTAATGTGGTAAACTCCTGATCTCAGGTTAGTCGCGCGCCCTAACTGAAATCCTTGTCATCACGAAAGTACACGTAACAAATAGTTACGCACCACCAGCCCGGGTGGATAGTGAATGAATGAATGAATGAGTATGCAACTCCTACTCAATAAGTCCACATATCAGTACGGTTCATCTCTGGGATCATCACTGGGGTCTATTACACTCTAGCCAGCTTGCCGCCCCTATCCGAGCGCATAACTGGGTAAGTGGAAGAGACCTCACTATCCGCCTGCCAATATCGGGCCCGGCTCATCGATAGCGGACCCATTCCTCAAGCTTGTCAAACTCAACCTAGATATTGCCCCCTCACTCAGGCGGGTAAGGTCACACCCCTTCCCAACCGACTACGACACAGTGGGAGATGCAGCCTCCTAGTATTCGGCCCTCGTGCGCTCATATATCCACTCGGTCTCGACGTTGGAGTCATCTCTTGGCCACGGAGGTTCAGGAATTTTCACCCAGGGACATCTATGGCACCCGTATGCTAGAACCAAACATTTCCGGTGTCCCGTCTGGCCATCCACGATATACCTATGGAGGCCACGGCCCTGATGTCGCTAGGGCGTACAATGATCAAGTAACATGTATGCGAGATGCATGAATCACACCGTACAAACATGCAGCAATCTTGCGCGTACCATGCGCTCATGTCGGGTACTCCGTCTTATATGGAGTCCCGTAAATGTCTCGGCCCAACGGCTCATGTTATAACCAAACATTCCTCATATCAAGCATACATATGATGCGTATGGGCATGAATTATGGAGCTACACTAAGCATGTTATAAAGTGATGAACTATTCTTACAATGCAGATGGGCCTAGACGGCCTACACATAACAAGTATGGGCCTACCAATAGCCCTAGGGAGAGTCGTAATGCGGACATTTAACCAACATTATACTTACAATGTGGACGTCAAAGCAACATTGCTCCCAAGTCATGGCCCGCCATAAAGGTCGACATATAAAATGCAGTGGAATCACATTCCATGGGCCTTATGTATACCCTATTGGGCCTCGACCCATGGGCCTCCAATACATCAAATGGGCCTCACAACATAGGCCTCGTGTATATCAAGGTGGGCCTCAACAACGGCCACAAATACACATCAAGGTGGGCCTCAACAACGGCCACAAATACACACCAATGTGGGTCTCAACAACGGCCATAAATACACATCAAGGTGGGCCTCAACAATGGCCACATTCTTTAGCTCGTGCAATAACATGAGCTTTCAAAATTGGATGGACGGGTTGGATGCAACAAATGCATCATGGTAGGGCCCATAAAGCCCACCGTAATATATATATATATATATATATATATGGAAAAGGCACAATGCGCATGAGCTGATTTTTTTTAACGTCCCATAAGGTCGAGCTAAGTGGGCCCCACTATGATGCGTTTTTGAACATCTACCCCATCAGCCAGATGCACCATTCCGTCGTAAGCCTAGGTCTCAAAAAAATCAAGTCAATCCGTGACTTGTGTAGGCCACGCCACATGCAGATGTGGAGAGGGCCGTGCACCATTTAAAACATTCATAACCATTTTGAGGGCCCATTGAGATGTGGTTTGTATATCCAGCCCACCCATCATGCGTGGGACCTGCAGAACTTGGGACATAACTATAGCAGCTATATAGCTGGTGGACACCAACCGATCCGCTGCCATACAAGGTGGGTACCACATCCATTAGATGGACGGTATGGATTTAACACATACCTCATGATAGGGCCTAGAGATGGGTGGTTGGCATGGATACAAAGCATAAGGTGGGCCCCACCAGCAAATGGATGAACGGCCAGGATAACACAATGCATCAGGGTGGAGTCCTCACATGTGTGGGGCCCACGCGGCTGGGTAGAGAATACAAAATACATAAATCACGGTGGGTTCCTCGTAGGGCCACCATTATATATATATCACGGTGGGTTCCTCGTAGGGCCACCTTTATTATTATTATAATATATTTATATATATATATATATATATATATATATATATATTTTCCATATCTGATAGCTGGATAGGACACCTCCATTGTCAGCACCTACTTTACTATAACACGTCCAGTGTCCTTGGACGCTGGACGGTACGAGCACGTCACATGCATTTAAGGTGGGTCCCACGTGGAGATTAAGGTGGACCCACACGATCTGGATGGTCCAGATGGATGCTCATCCAAGTGGCCCTACAAGCATCCAACGAATGGACGGTTTAGATGTACGACGCCTGCATCAGAGGTGGGGACCACAGAACTTGCTGGCGTTCAGCGGCTGTGGCTACTCATTCAATCAGATGGACGGAGAGGATTTAGAATAAATACCTCAAGGTGGTTTCCACCGTCCAGATCACTGGATAGTGAGGAAATAAAACACATACATCATGTGTGGACCCCACGTCCACGTGTGGACAGCAGTGGCTGAGGCACGCACATCACGTGTGGGGCTCCACAGGTGTGCATCCAGCACACATCACGGTAGGCACCCACCGTCCAACGGCTGCTGGACGGCAGGGTAATAGATACACCACGGTTGACTCCACTAGCACCGTCCAGTAATGGACGGTGTGGACACAGGATATATACATCAAGGTGGGCCCTACATCCTGAGGTGGACAGATGGTATGAATATAGAATACATGCATCAAGAGGCTAACGGTGTGGACGAAAGATGCATCCAGGTGGGTCCCACGTGGAGATTAAGGTGGGCCCACATGATATGATATTACAATAATAAATAACAATATATATACATCTATAGTATTTATACCATCGTCCACGTCCAGAAGCTAATGACGGACGGTCTGGAGGTTGCACACATGCAACGATTGGGGGCCATAGATGGATGGATGGATGTAAGCATATACATCACCGTGTGGCCCACATATGTCAGGGCCCACCATCCCATACACATGGATGGTGTGGATCCGGTCCATTCATCAAGCTGGATCCCACATGAATGGACGGTTTGGAGTATAACACATACCTCAGGGTCGGACCTTCAGGGCTGCTGACGTCAGCAGCAGCTGCTGCTGCAGCAAAACAGACGCACGTCGTGGATGAAATCTGCATCATAGTGGGCTCTACCGTGAATGAACGGTACATACACGTGCCACGGAGGGTCTCACCGTCCAAGCTATTGGACGGTGTGGACGCACCACACTCATCAAAGTGGGCCCAACGTGATGGGTGGCGTGGATATATCACACGCATCAGGTGGGCCATTCATAAACAAATTAGAGAAAGGGAGGAAGAGAGAGAAAGAGAGAGAGAGAGAGGGACGGATGGAGGAGGGTCCCTGCCACTATCCATACAATACATACATCAAGATGGTTCCCACCATGTGGGCCCTAAATCCACAAATCAACAAAAAAAAAATACACCCACAAACAATGAAGATTCACCCACCTTTGATCTTCTTAGACCTCTTCTTCCATCAATGCATCCTAAAGCTCCGAGGGATGCTTTCCAACGGTGGAGATGATCATTGGATGGTGGAGATGGGAGGTAAGAAGGTGTGCCACACAAGCTCTATCCATGGAGCTTTCTTGGACGTTGGAGTCTCATGGGTTGCTTGGATTAATGAAGAAGTGAGAGAGAATGAAAGAGAGATGAGAGAGAGGGATTGAAAGAGAGAGAGAGAGAGTGATGGGATGAGTGATGGGAGTGATGTACTTTATTGTAAGAGGAAGTTGACTTTTGGGGAGGGTAGTTGTACTTAGGGATGGGTGTTGTACTTGACATTTGATTTAATTGATTGATTTGACGTTTCGTAGAGATTCTCTCGTAATTGCAACGTGCGGTGTTTCCTCGAACTGAACGCAGGCCCATATCTCCTGGCCTGGGTATCGCCTCGGCGCGGGAGACGCGACGTTGGAACCGCGATGACGGCGCGGTCACCAAGGTATAGGTTTCGGGTCAAGCCGACTTTGGTAGGCAGGACTTGGCTTAAGATCGCACGCAACGTCGGATACGAATCGAGAATTACCGGAATTTGATCGGAAGGACCGCGGGAGTCGACGAAACAGTAGAAACTAGGATACGGGTCTTACAATAAGCTGGACTACTCAGATCTACACAGATTTAGTTGTGGGGCTTTCTCTCATGTACTATCAGTTGAGAGGGATAAGTTAGACCATATAACTAAAAAGTACATCTTTATTGGCTATAGTATTGGTGTGAAAGGTTACAGGTTATTCCACAAGGTCACATATAAAGTCATTACTAGCCGTGACGTCAGATTCAATGAAAGCTCCTTATTCCGCAAGAATGATCAAGAGGAGCAACAGGATCTAGAAAGGCTGATCGTAAACGTCTAGATTGACAAAGATGATACTCAGGCAGAGATAGATGCACAGACAAAGGTACAGAATCAGGTGGAGCAGCCACTTGTGAGAAGAAACTCATTACAGTGAGGGAGACCTGTCTACTATTCAAGAGGTTGTTGATGAGCCTGATGCAAAAAAAGTGGAAGGCAGCTATTGACGATGAGATGAACTCATTGCACAAAAACCACACATGGGAGTTAGTGGAGCTTCCAATGGGCCAGAAAGCGATCAGATGCAAGCGATTATTCAAAAAGAAACAGGATAGATATAAAGCAAGACTGGTAGTGAAAGATTATGCTTAAAGAGAAAGAATCGACTTCACAGAGATATTCACGCCGGTGGTTAAGCAGGTATCTATCAGATTCGTGTTGGCACTAGTTGCCCAATACGATTTTCATTTGGAACAAATGGATGTCAAGATTGCATTCCTGTACAGGGATTTAGAAGAGAAGACTTCATAAAGTAACTAGAGGGCTACGAAGTTAAAGGGGCAGAAAAAAAAAGTTTGCAAGTTAATAAGGTTATTGTACGGCTTGAAACAGTCGCCTAGGCAGTAGTATAAAAAATTTGATTATTTCATATTGAGTTATAAATTTACTCGGAATGAATACAATCACTCTGTCTATTATAAGACACTGAGTGATGGAAAATTCATCATCCTAGTATTGTATGTTGATGTCAGTCATGATATGTTTGAAATCAATGTACTGAAGACTTGGTTATCAAGAATATTCAAGATGAAAGATCTGGAGGCTGAAAAGAGGGTTCTCAGCATATAAATTCATAGAGACGGGAAGACGAGCATGTTTTGGTTATCACAGGCAGAATACCTTGAAAAAGTGTTGATCAAGTGTGGGATGGACTAGGCAAAGCCGGTGAGCGTTCTCCATGCGGCTCACTTAAAGCTTTCCTCAGAACAATGTCCTAAAACAACGAGGAAAAGTAGGTTATGTCTCATGGGCCTTATTCAAATGCGGTTGGTAGTTTAATGCATGTCATGGTCTATATAAGATCAGTTATTTCACAGGCAGTCGGTATTATGATCAGATACACGTCAAACCCCAGCAAGCAACATTGGGAAGCGGTGAAATGGTTACTTCGATACATTCGAGGTACAAAAGACTACGTCTTAACTTTTGAGAAGATAGGGACAAAGTTGGTAGGGTATGTGGATTCAGACTACGCAGATAGTGTAGATTCCAGAAAGTCGACTTCTAGTTACTCGTTTGTACTAGCGAGTGGGGCAATTAGTTGGATGTCGAAGCTTCAGTATGTGGTGGCTCTTTCCACGATCGAAGCAGAATATATGGTAGTGACGGAAGCGT
This sequence comes from Magnolia changhungtana, assembly GCA_030180095.1. NCBI lineage: Eukaryota > Viridiplantae > Streptophyta > Magnoliopsida > Magnoliales > Magnoliaceae > Magnolia > Magnolia changhungtana. Next base: position 643,097 of record JASAUF010000344.1, on the reverse strand, counting down.
TTAAGGAAGGTATTTGGTTAAAAAATATAATAAATCAGTTGGGACTTCAACAGGAAGCCGTGCCGGTTAACTGTGATAGCGAAAGTGCTATCAATTTGCCTAAAAATTCTGTTTATCACTCACATACTAAATACATTGATGTTCGTCACTATTTTATTCGAAGGTGCTTGAGGAAGGAGGCATAACACTGGAGAAGATTCACACCACTGTGAATCCAGCAGACATGCATGCTCACCAAAGTCGTTCCTATAGAGAAGTTTAAGTTTTGTACAACTTTTCTAAGCTTGGCAATGTCGTAAAAGAAGGATGGAGTGTGCACGAGAAGTATTGATTGAAGCTATAATGTGATGCGAAGATAAGAGAATAGGTCAATAAGCTGCAGGTTTGAAGATTGAAGACATGGTAGAGATTGTTGTTAAAAGATGTCTTAAATCTGGAAAAGTTCGACTAACCCAAGAAAGTTTGGCTCAAAGTCTAGCAACAAAGTATATTGGAATTTCCGGGATCCTTGACCAGTCGAAGGAGAAGCTCGACTAGTCGAAGGTTATGCAGACTGCACGCGGACTGCATAAATTTGAGACGGTTTTCAGACTATTCCAAGACGGTACGAAAGTGAGGTTTCCTAAACTATAAATAAGAGTTCCTAGGGCCATTTTAAAACATCATAAGGCTTTCTAAAATATTCCAAAGGGTTTATAGAAGGGGTTCTAGGGTTTCAAAGGGTATAGCAAGGGTGAGATTCAAGCTTGTGTGAATAAGGTAAGTCTTTTCTCTTTGTAATTTATACTTTCATAGTAGATTTCTGTCGCTTTATGCCATGATTTTTTTCGAAAAGGTTTTTCACGTTAAATCTTTGTTCTCTTTTGTGTTTGCTTGGTGCTCTTGGATTACTATCCTAGATCCATTTTCGTATGATTCCGCGGTCCAATCCCCAACATGGATGTCACGGGAGCATTCCCGTAAGCCCTACAAAGCTTATGCCTAGCTTCCGAGGCTGCCAGTAGGCATGGTTCACTTCATGTTTTGCGCTTGCCAAGTCAGTTGACGTGGCACAATGCATTGATAACCTATATAATGCCAGGAAGGTTGCATACTCACCAATATTTAAACAAGCCGCATTTTCTAGCGTGTCCCAATTTGTTATATTTAGCTTGGCAGTGTCCCCAATCTATTTCGCCTCTAAAATTGACATTGGAACTGTACAATGGGTGGGCCCACAAGATAAAAATTACCCAATTAAAGATGCTCATCAATGTGATTTTTTATTTTTATTTTTGTTAGGTGGCCCATCCTTGTTTAAAATTTTGAACGATCCACCCTACATGTGTTAGGTGGAGATTGGGCAGGATACTGATTCCTTGGTTTTTCTATCACAAGTTGCCCTTGCTCCCGTGTAGAGCGCACCAACCTTACCTAAAATACCTTGCTGTACATGGATATGATGATATGGGCCACATCTGAACTGTACATATCTCACGCGTGGACAACCATCCAACGACTCTAATAACGGATAAGCCGTAACTTGCTCATCAAGTGGACACCAACAGCTAGATGCCCCGCCTCAAGGATAAGAAGTTTTGATTATCAAACAGGTCCCGTGTGCATGTCTAATTCGGATGATTAGTCAATTCTCCTAGCCGTCTCCATTTTCTACGAGGATGACTTTACCCATTTGATGATCAAACAGGCCTGAAAGTTCTTGAGAGACGAACTGAATCTTGATGTCACCGTCTCTGAAACCATGATTCAATGAACCCAACCATAGATCTCGGTGGGACGCGGTTTTGCTGGTTACCCTTACACCAGCCAGTTACCTGGTGGAAAAGCTTTGACCTCACCATCATATATGTCTTTAATCATTCTTGGACATGAGCCCAAAAATAAAGTAGATGCATAACTTAAGTAGACCACACCACTGAAAACTTCTCCTAGGCCAAAGTTTTGGATCAAGCTGATATTTGTCTTTTAGCGTTATGTGATCACTTTATAAACATGTTTGATGGAAAATAAACATTGCAGTGGGCCCGAAGAAGTTTTAAAATTAAGCATTAATCAATCTTAAATGTTCAAATGTTTCTTATGGTGTGGTCAAATTGAGCTTTGCATCTATCTCATCTGTCCCTAAATGATTTAGCAAAATGGATAGTCGGCCTGGATATAACACATACATCGTGTGTCTGAACAGATTAACAGTCCGGATGAATGAAGCTTCGGCTCAATTTTTGGAAGCAGATCGCGTCCTGTCCTGCTTAAACCAAAATCCATGGAGGCCGGATTATGTGGGGCCTACTGTGATGTATGGGTTTTATCTACGCCATCCATTCATTTTTTTCATATTATTTTAGGACATGAATCCAAAAATGAAGTATATCCTAGGATCAAGTGGACCACATATTGGGAATTAAACTCTCACCATTAAAAACTTCTCGTGAGTAGCAAAAGTTTTAGATCAATTTGATATTTGTGTTTTCCCTTCAACCCGGTCTATATAACCTTATGAATATGTTGGATGATGATGTCCTTATGAAGGTTTCAACGGTGAGTTTCATCATGGCCGCTGCTTCATGTGGTACAGTCCACTTAAACATTGGACTGTAATTTTTGGACTCCTGTCCTGAAATAATTCAGAAAATAATAATAATAATAATAATAATAATGAATGAGTGGACGGTGTAGATAAAACATATACATTACAGAGGATTTAATGCGTTCAAACGAAGGCGGGACTGAAATCTGCTTCCCCATTTTTGGCTTTTAATTGGTTCAAATAAATGTGGTAAAATGGCTCTAACTCGTCCCATTCTTGGGCTCTCGGATAGCTAACTGATTGGCGTCCCATTTATTGGATTGGATTCCCCACAAAGGCTTAGATTCCTTTGTCAGTTTCGCACCATCCTCAAAATTATTGTGACTCATAATATGACACGTGGCAATGACCATCCAAATTATGGCTACCATTGGATGGACTATATCTCTTAAATCACATCAAACAATCCGACGTTCAATTACTGGTACTTAGATGGTAAGTAAAATAGCACGGGGTACAAATCCAAAATGAAAAATCAGACACTTGATATTGTAACACAAATTTTATAAAAATAAATAAAACTGCGTAATCAGTATGAAATTTACATTTCAGTACCTTCTTTAGGAAGGTTTTCAAACAACATCTTATCTATCGATATTACTAACACTGCATTGCCTTCCATTATGCTGTTTTTAAGAGCAGGTTGGGTGGCCGTGAGATTGGCTACTTAAGTGAGCCCTGCCATGATGTTTATGTAAATGCTATTCTAACCACCTGATGCATCACTTCATGTTAGACCAATGGTCCAAAAATCACCCCCATACATCATTTAGTTAGACTACATGATTGAAAATGATATACAAAGCAATGGTCACCCTCCCAACCATTTCCTTAGTATGACCCACTTGAATTATGATTGATACTAACGTTTATACTAGAGCCTGAATTTTTGTGTGACATTTAATGGTTGGAGTGGAATTTATATAATCATTATGATGGGCCCTGTAAAAATTAAGGGCGGACAATTTTCTCCCAACTATTTTCTTTGGTGTGGCACACTTGAATCACAAGTCATATGATATTTTTACTTTGAGTTTAAATTAGGATTACACATCTAATAAACAGATTAGATCTTATATAAACATCATAACCCCGTCCAAAATCAAGCTTGAGAATCTTTCTCTAATTATTCATAGGGTATTTAGAAAAATAAAAAATAAACTTGACTCATGGAACACTCCTCTCGAATTTGGCAGGGCCACCATGATGTTTTGTAAGATGCACCTAGACATTAGATATTTAGTCCCATATTAGTCCCCCACATTAAAAAAGAAAAAAAATTCTGATTTGTGATTCGATTATGCCCGACTAGAGAAAATAGTTAGGAGAGGTACACCTTTCCATTGATTTTTTTACCATGGTTTATGCAGGACATTAATGGATTTGAAGGGCCAGTATTGCTTTATACACTGTTTGCAACCATGTGGAATACCTGGTGGTGGGGTGTTTGAGTAGTCAAAACAGAAGGTAGTTGAATGATATTTATATAGCTAATAAGGTAACTTTTTGAAAAACTTTAAAAAAGAGGTATGCAATTCCATAATAGTTAAATAGTTTTTTTTTTTTTTTTTTTTGCTAAAATTCTCTCACATAATTTCAGTGCAGGTTTTTTTATATTATTATTATTATGCACCATGACAGTTAGGTAAGTGATTTTGACAATCTGAAATTGCTTTACCACCGTTCTATGTGTACGGTTGAAGAGATACCGTCATTTTCGAAAATGCATGGCACAAAACTAGTTTAAAAGTCTAAGCGTTGGAAGGGTGACACACATGGCATGGAATTAAGGCGAGTCCACTCATCAGGGGCCACACTGTCAAAGACCAAGGGACATAAAATGATCCCACTTAACATGCAGATGTGGCGCACCTAATATGTAGATTGACCTGATTAACGAAGCAGGTGATCTTCATGGTGGGACCGACCCTTTTACACGGTTCCGATACTCAATACAACTGACAGACTGATGTAGAGCGGGTCGCTGACAATTACATGGCAAAGATGGATCAGAAAAGGCCCTGTCGGCGACAGAAGTGATCTGGACCATCAGACCTTCAATCCGGCGTATCTCACAATCCGGGATGAGTTAGCCGACGTAAAATATATGATTTTGGGGTAGAACGAGCTACTTTAGCCAACCAACCCAACTATGCAGGGTTGCGACGCTCGGAATTGCGAGAAACCCTGATTTGACGGTCGTTTCCCTGTTTCAATTTCGTTTTTACTATAAATAGTAAGTTTTAGTTTGACTATAACTCTTCATCCGTCGGGCTTTAGGAGTTGCGCCCAATGTAAAAAGAGCTTAGAATAATTAGGGGAACGGTTTGGTGAAGCCAAATAGGACACTTACTATTTTTGGCCAAAAACCTTGCGCACTAGTAGACATCACGACTGTCTTTAAATAGTAAGTTTACTATTTATAGTAAGTCGCGAATTCTAGGAGTTTTAGTTGTAGTTTGATTATGATTTCTTTCCCATTGCTTAGTACCCTTATTTAAGGGGTTGTGAACTCATTTTTATGGATTCATTAATCTATTTCGAATTTATTAGAATTTATTTCTATTTTCTACTCTATTTTCTCGTGGATTCAAGAAAGTCTCTATGAGGAGTCCAGAGAAGTTCCGTGGATTCGGAATAGTTATCCTCTTGAGGAAGACGGTGCTCGACCTCACGTCTTCCCCTGTATCACAGACATGTTAAGTTACGATGCAGTCGGCTCTAGGTGATAATCAGTTGTTGTAATAGTAAATTAGTACCTCTTACTAAAATCAAATTAAAAAAGAAAAAAAGAAAAACAAGAAGTTAGTTTTGCACCATTTAAAAATAGTAGTAACTGTTCAACCGGACGCATTCCAAAGTTGTACAGCAATCAAAACCGTCAAAATCTGTGATTCGACAGTGGATGAAGCATAACCAAAAAGTTTTGGGAGCGAACACCTCGATTTGAAATCCTCATGGGGCTTGTTTCATTTTCCGTGATATAGGTAAATCCTCAAAAATAAGTAATTATTACTTTTTCACTTGTTTTGAAAATGTGAGAATAATTCCACCTCGAAAATCGATACAAAAGTGTTGACTTAAATCTGTGGATCCCACTGTAATGTATATGATATATCCGCACCATCCATCTATTTTATTAGAATATTTTGGGGCATGAGCCGAAAAATGAGGCAGATCCAACACTCAAATTGCCCACATGAAAGGAAATTGTAGCCTTAATTCGTCCACAGTTGAAATTTGTTTTCTTCAATGAGCCCACGTTGAGGTTTTTTCATAATCTAACCCGTTCATAGGGTCACACAGACATGGATAAGGGGAAAACACAAATATCGGCTTAATTCTAAACTTTTAAAGGCCCCAAGAAATTTTTAATGGTAGGCGTCTGATTCCTGTTGTTTCATGTGGTGTGGTCCACTTGAACTTTGGATCTGCCTCAATTTTGTGTTCATCCTCTAAATTCAGCTGACATAACAAATGAGCGGTATGGATAAGTTATATACATCACGATGAGCCTCACATTGATTTCATATATTTCTCAATTTAAGTGTTAAAAAAATAAGTTATCACATCCGGATTAGAAAAGATGTGGTAATTACCTAGGTAAATAATCATTAACCATTTACAAGGTAATTATAGTTGAGCCGAAAAATCAAACAGGCCCCTAGTGTGTTTGACACCCTGAATTGTGAATCAACTTTAATCCAAAAATAGCTATGCATATAGGGGTTTGAATTTAATTACTAAATCAATTTTAACATATCTAGTTAGTGAAATATGTAATCCACACAATGGTTGTAACAAGCCCACTAAAATATATGCTTTGCCTAAAAATAATGAAATTCCAATTCTCATATGAGTCACAAGCACAAGATCATGTCAGAGTGACTAATCGACTATTTTTAATTGTTGGTTTACATAGATAATGTTTTGATGGTGCAGGACAATGTTTGAACAGTGCTGATCATCATTAGTGGGCCATGTGCCTAATAGAATGATAGCATACTGACAAACATGTTACACATGCAACTATTGAAATGATTTTAGGTGTAATCCAAGCTCTCACTATGGATTTGGGGTGTTCCCAAATCCATAGTGAGAGCTTGAATCACACCTAAAATCATTTCAATAATTGCATGTGTAACATGTTTGATGGTGCAGGACAATGTTTGAACAGTGCTGATCATCATTAGTGGGCCATGTGCCTAATAGAATGATAGTATACTGACAAACATGTTACACATGCAACTATTGAAATGATTTTAGGTGTAATCCAAGCTCTCACACCACCCCCCCCCCCCCCCCCCCTTACTTTTTGCTGCCAAACGATAAGGGGATTTGATACCCCCCAGATCCGCTCAAATTCCTTCCAATCCATGGTGCCAAACTACCTCCAAAGATAATGTTAACCTTCTGATTTTCGCTTAAAATTTGAGCCACTCGCTGTTCTACTTTTAGCCGTCCATTTGATAGGCATTAACTGAATGGTTAAAATTGCTTGATCGGTGTTACTTTAGAGACATACCATTCAAATTAGCTATACATCAGTGCCAAATATGAGGAGAGGCAGTCACCATCGTGCTAAACTAACAAGGGGTCAAACCCAAAAGAAAGAATAAGCCAAGGCTCAGGGATGCCGGTGGGGCCATGGCATCCAAACTCCCAACAGGATCGTCCCACCCCTAAAAAAAAATAAGGTCGATCCAGCAATCATGTCAATTTGGGAAATTTTGGACGGTTGTCAATTGATTTTTATGAGTGGAGCCATCGAAGCCGTGAATTACGCAACCACTGCAGTAACGTTGGAATGCATCTACAATCAGGCCCAAGAGAGCCATATCATAGAAATATATATATATATATATATATATATATGAAGAACCCTTCATAAACTCCAAAATTCTAGTAGTGGCGCACATAATAGTTGGATAGGCTTGAATTTTTGGAGCGTCGATGAGGAGACCCTTGGGAAGATTTGATCCAATAAACACAGCAATAGTAGAATGAAGTTATTCTACGAGGAGTTCAGAGGATATTATGGAGAGGAGTTGAAGGAATTTTTAAGAAGGATGAAGGGACAGAATTGTCTAATAAGTAGAAAGCGGTGGAAGTGTGAAACCGCAATTAGAGACCTAGCTGGGAACCACGACACTTTTGAAAACTCATTTTATATTAAAACCTGGTGGGCTATCTTGCCCAGTCTTCCCTTTGACCATTCCCTTCCCTCTCTCTCTCTATCTCTACCCATCTTTATTTCCTTCCAAACAAATCTTCTCTCTCTCTCAACCTCTGTTTATTTCTTCCCAAACAAATCTTCTCTCTCTCTCAACCTCTGTTTATTTCTTCCCAAACAAACCCTCTCTCTCGCAAGACAGCCTATCTCCATTTCTTTTCAAACCCAACTCTCTCTCTCTCTCTCTCTCTCTCTCTCTCATCTCTATTTCTTTTCAAACCCATCTCTCTCTCTCTCTCTCTCTCACTACATAAACAAGAAAAAACCTATCTCTCTCTCTCTTCTCTCAATCATCTCTATTTCTTTCCAAACCCCTCTTTCACTATATAAACAAGAAAAAATCCACCTCTCTCTCTCTCTCTCTCTCAATCCATCTCTACTTCATTCCAAACCCATCTCTCTCTCACGATATAAACAAGAAAAAAACCCACCTCTCTCTCTCTCTCTCTCTCTCCAGCTCTTCTGAAAGCATCTCTCTTATCCTCAACAATCCTCAATACTTTTTCTGTATCTCTCTCTGTCAACACTGTTCTCAAAACTCCCTTTTGCATCTTCTTCTCTTTTTCTTAAGCCATACATGCTGCTCCTATAGAGAAAGATAAAGAAAGACCATTCAGATCGAAAATTCAATGGAAAAAGCATCAAGATCCAAGAGTAGCATCTTTGCATTCCTACCAAAAACTGCCCAATTCTCGTTTTCAAACCCTCCCTTCAGCCCCAGCAGTGACAAAAGGACGGAGAATTTGAGTAAGTTGAAGACCCACCAAGGAAAAGGCTTCTCAGGTCCGATCATATCGATAATTCCGGCGGAAGCACGACGGAAAACGAAGAACGGGAGCTTTGACGAACAAGAACCGACGTCACCAAAGGTCTCTTGCATCGGTCAGATCAAACACAAGAAGAAGATGTGCAAAGCCAAGTGCAGCATGCCGTCTGCTCCCAAGCCAGAAAGGAAGCCAGATAAGAAGGCTTCATTCAATATCAGTAGGATCCTACGTGGCAGTGGTGGTGCAACGAAGCCTGGCCGGAAATCAGACGCAGATGCTCATGTGGTGGCCCAGTCAGCTCGAGCGCCTTCTTTGGGACAGATGAAGCGGTTTGCCAGCGGTCGTGATACGCTGTCGGACTTTGATTGGAAGTCTTACGGTGGGCCAGCTGCCGATCGTCACAGGGAGTATTACTCTGATGATGATAGGGCTGGAAGTGATGAAGATGATGATGGATTTATTGTACCTCACTCTGCCCCACTTGTGATGGGTGGCCCAGTAACTTTTGTTGGTCCAAGGAAGGAAGTTAACCTTTGGAAGAGAAGGACCATGGCCCCTCCTAGACCCCTTGAATTCAAGAGGAAGTAAGAGAGGCAGGTTTTCTTTTTTTTTTTCAGATATTGTAATGGTAAAATTGATTTGGTATTGATTTGTTTTTTGTTTTTGTTTTTGTTTTTAATTATAATATAAGCATACATATGCATGTTCATACCACACATATGCAAACATTATCTTCTTCTTCTTCTTGGTTTTTTTTTTTTTAGAATGACTTGGTCATAGTTCAATTCTGACAACTGGATCCCTTGGTTTAATAATCCAGACCAATGGTCTCTTGAGTTCCATTGTGGGTACTCTAATCCCCGAATATCTCTTTGATTGGATTATCCTAATTAGATGATCCAAACCGTTAAACTTGGGGGAACTCCTACAACGGTACACATCCAAATGAAGTCCTGAAATTAGTGGCTGGTATCTTCCGGTCTGCCCGTGGTCTATCAACGGTCCGGATTACCTAATCATGGGTCTACTTTGTAAAACATAAAACACGATCAGAGGCCGAAAGCTTCCGTTATAGCCATAGTACAAGGTCCTCTATACCCTTGAGCGCGTTTGGATGCTGAATTGAATTGAATTGCAATAGAGTAATGGTTTACTCAACACGCATACGCACGTGCAGAAGGAGCGCCCGCCAGCTAGCTGATGTCATAGCTACATCTGCCCACCGTGATGTATATGTTTTATCCAAGATATCTATCCATCCATTCTGGTGTCAAAGTTTGCTTTGACACTAGCTGGCTAGAGCCTTAAAATGAGCTGGCAAAATGGATGAAAGGCGTGATAAAAACACATGCATCATGGTGGGCTCACACAGCTTTGACACCACCTAGTTGGCTGGTGCTGAGGTCATCAGCCAAAACACGTCGGTGCAGATTGGCCTCTCAGAATTTGTTGTCCTGAAATAAGCCGGGACTTGCCATTTATCAGGCGGGCCGCTGCAGTACGCACGTACGTTTGTTGGAATGTGGACTTTTGGTGACGTCCACTGATAAACGTGATCCACGTGATGAGTATTTGAAATGAAGGAGCATTTGCCGTGAGGCCCACCTGATTAATGCTATGTATGTTGCACATACCTTGGCTTTACTTCTTGAGTGTGATAACACTTTAATGGACGAAAGTTCGTCCGTGCTTCCATAAATAATCTATGGCCCAATAATCATGCTTCAAGGATGATCCTGAATTATATCCAATGTTCTACATTCATCAAGACAGTTTCCGATGAAATCCGTTGAGCAGCCTAACTTTCTCATGTTATCCAATATAGCTTAGCATCCAGAACATGGATGGTGCCGATCATCAGATCATCCTAGCATGTGGGCCCCAATCACAACCGATCTACAACTACAATTCCATGTGTTTCATACCTTTTAGTGATTGCAATTAAAATCAGATGAGCATCCAAACAAAAGTTAGGCACTTCCTCTTCATTGACTTTGCCCGGATCCTAATTCAATGGAAATTATTATTGGATCATCGTTGGATGGCACATGTGTCAGATATCCTGCACATTCATCAGGTATGACATATTGTTAACAAGCCATGGACCAAAAATAATGCTATTCCACTTATTGGGCATGTGGAACTTTTGTGGAAAAGTGGGCAGCTACAAAAGAATGTCCAACGGTTCAAATTTGACACACGTGCAGCTTACTTGATGAGTGTACTTCTCTGATTTTTGATACATGTCATGTCCACTGATCCCACTGCCTAATGGATGGCTCAGATCTCTGGTACATGCGCAATGGGACTTGGGAGTCAGATCCCATGTAATTAAATATGCTCCATGGCATGCTGGAATTCCTGATATTGAAATATTAGAAATATGTGTGAGCATAGCCCTCTATCTATAATCCTATCCCGTGCAACCAATATTGTTGTCATGCTTCAGTGGTAAACTCTCTGGAATTCCAACACCATGTTAGGGTTCAAGCAATCCCCCTTGTGATGTATGTGTAGGGGATGGGTGAGTATTGAATGTTCAAGTAATAAGGCAATTCCAACTCAGAGTAGCTTTCCCGGTCATGGGACTTGTGTTTGGATCCAGTGACATTATTTATTTATTTATTTTTATTTTTATTTTTATTTATAACTTTTCCTTATTGATGGTTGTAGATAACTGATAACTTATGGATCGTACGGCACTTTTGTGTGCATATATCCAGCTCTTGATCGTGGCTTGCTCCGTTCGAACGTGTTTCAGCACTGACGCGACTATAACTGTTGTTCAGAAATATCTGGATGTTGCTTTGATGATGTGGCATTCAAAGATATTATCTGCTTTTTCAATACGTGGTGTGTTTGCTGGACATACTGTATATGCCACATGGCACAAATTGTATTATCGATCTAATTGGCTAGAATTTGATATAAACATTTGTATTAGAATGATGTTTGCGTCTACAGTTCATCTGACTGGTAGTAATCTATGAACGGTTTGGATAGAACATCATGATTAGCTCTCAGACGGTTTCAAAAATGGAAATTTTCATTTTCACTGTTTCGTGTGGTGTGGCCCATCTTGAGTTTTAGATTTGTCTATCATGATCTTGAGAAAAGGATGTACAAAGTGGATTTGTATAATGTTATGGGGGAAAAACGACCGACCTATGGAAAAAGGTCAGGTTGGAACCTTACACACTCAACCAAGCAAATTATAAGTCATTCCGTTCTCTTCTCTCCACGACAAAGAGATAGAAAAGGAAGGAAAGAAAGAAGAAGCACAATCACCATAGGAATTCACTTCCCACTTAGAGTCTGTGGCTGAAGAACATGCCTGTAAGAGCATTACCTTTGTCGATTCCAAGATCTCCAGAGTATGTTAGGAGCGCTCTGTTCCTTCACTCGACTAAGGAGACAGGTCGGCGTTACCTAGGTCAGCATGACCCAGAACAGTATGACCCAGGCCGGCATGGCCTAGGTCGGTATGTCCCAGGTCGACAAACTTCAGGTTGGCTCAGCCTGCCTCCTATCAAAGTCCAACCGCATCTACCCGAAATCTTAGATGAAGATCTAGAAAACCAATCGCGATAGAGATCCATCTGAGGTCTTTGAAGGATATCCACGACATGCTCAGAATCCTGAGATCCTTGGCGAGGATGTTGAGAGATTCACTATGCATCTAGGATCCAAATCTCTCTACAATACGCACCTACTAAGCAGAGAGATCTCATCTACATCATCGCCTCTTCAAAAACTATAAATAGAGATACCTCTAATAGTGAAAGGTACACATAATTTTTAGCCCCAAACCCTTAATACTCAACTAGATCCAGATTCCTTTCCTGACTTATGCATTGGAGGGTCCCCTGCTCAAGCCAGGATCTTCGTTGTTTGTTCCTTGTGCAGGTCCACTGGTTGAGAGAAGGATAACTAGATTTTTGCACCAATAGTTTGACATCGTCTATGGGAACGACATCGAAAGTTGTTCTCATCTCACCATAGTTTAACAATGGTGAAAGGGAAGAAGAAAGCTCCGGCCTCTTCTATTGCGCCCTACCTCGCATCGCCGAAGCAGTCCACTAGCCACTAGGACGCCTCTTACCAACTGCAGGCTGACTCCGCCCTTGTGGGGCCGATGCAACAATCCTGCATTCGGGGAGGACGACTTGTCTCCCTTGACCAGAAAGTTGAGATGTTAAACAACAAGATGAACTCCATGAAGCAGCTGTTGGAACAACTACAACCCAACTCCACGCAAGGGGATGAGCCAGTGGCATGACCAACTGTTTAAGGACTCCCCGAGCCATCCGACATGCCTATTGTCTCCCACAGGAGCTGACGACTCAGAACATCAAGGATGACACCTTCTCCCATCTCTAAAACTGCCACACTGGCTTCTTCCGATCTATGCCATGAGTTGGATAGGAAGAAGCGCGACAAAGCACCTGAAGCTGCAACTGAGGTTATGGCTGAAAGCGATGACCCCTAGGAAGCCAAGCTCAACGACTTGTGAGGTTAGATTAGTGACATACAACAGGACTACCGTGCGAACTTCCCGACCTCAATAGAAGCAATGCTGGAGGAAATTGAGCCTTCATTCACTGTCAACATTATGCACGCGTAGCTCCCACCAAGGTTTTGTATGCCTCAGATCGCCTCATACTTCGGAACTACTGACCTAGCCGAGCGCTTGGAATCCTTCAGGCTTAGATGGAATTGCACGACACATCAACCGCAGTCATGTACCACACATTTTCACTAACTCTGATCGGATATAACACCTCGGTTCCCGAAACCCAAGTATACTACTCGTTTTCCAAAAACTCGAGTGTTAACCTTTATCAGTGGATTAAATTTCATGTACATATTTTTTCTTTATCAGAGTTGGTAAACTAGCGAAATAGAAACAAATCAAGTATAAGAGGGAGTCCAAATATACATAACAAAAATTTCAAGTGGTTACCCGAAAACTTATACAAACTAATGTCTTAACTTTTTACAAAATATGATAATACAAATTAAATACAAATGAAGTCATGAATAGAGAGTCGCAAGATTATCTGGCACCTCCTATTCCACATGAACACCAACATGCACATTATCTGCGCCTCCTGCACACTGAATACGGTTTAATAACGTCAATGGCTATCCCTGTGAGGTATACCACCAAGATTTATTATATCATCAAGATAATTAAGCATAGTTATCAGGAACAGTGTATAACAAATATTTCACAATGACTATCATAATAATCAAATAAAGTTTATCAAATACACATTCATTAAATAAATTTCACAAAGATAATCTTATTTAAATGCATGGATGCATGCACATGCTCACAAACTTAAGGATGCACATCCAGCTGGCAAAAAGTCACCCAAGGAGAACTAGTCCTCGAAAAAGTACTCTAAGGTACGCTCTAAGGAGAACTAGTCACTCGGAAAGGATAATGCAACAAGGACACCCAAGGTGGCCTAGCTTCCTGGAAGAGTACTCAATTTACGTCCAAGGAAAACTAGGCACATTGAAAAGCCCATACGAAAAGGACAGCCCATGGTAGTCGAATGCACGCAATGAAAACTTAGGATCACTAGGTAAAATACTCTATGGTACTGTCCGTAATGACCCAAGAAAACCTCACATCTTGTATCGATCACTTGGTAAAGTCCACATGCTATGAGATGCATGATTAGCCCAGCTATTATTATTCCAAATTCAAACAACCAATTTAAGAAAGTTCAAAGGTTACTATGGGGGGGGTTGTCACCCAGCATAGGCCAACAGCTCAGGCATAGTGTTCCATTCCACCATTCCAGGCTCATGAGACTAACGAATAAAATGTTTAAAGGTAAAGTCTTTAACTAGTGGCCAATCATAGTTTGACAAGTGGAACTTATCATCGCAAGGTTATATGAAAATAATCCATATAAGCCGCAAGAGGGCAAATAGTCAATCAAAGCCATATAAAGCAAATAGTTCATTTAAGGGTGCAATAGAAGGGATTGTCTCCAAAAAGCCATAAAGGCACCAACGATCCACTAGATGGTAAATCCACAGCCACTACCAGAAAAACGGGCAAAGGCTACGGATAAAATCCGTAGCCATAGACCTACGGCTACGATTTTAGTCATAGCACGGCCATAGTCGTAGGTGCCATAACAATAGGTCTAGAACCTATAGCTATAGATTTAATTCGTAGCTATAGGTTACAACAGCTACGGATATAATCCGTAGCAATTATATCTGTAGCGACAAGCATAAACAGCTACGGATATTATTTGTAGCTAAAAGTCCATAGCAATATGCCAAATATGTCAAATTTAATAATGGCTACAGTCAATATCCGTAGCTATTTTGTACATTTAAAAAACAAAAGCTATGGATTTAATCCGTAGCATAGACCTATAGCTACGGTGAATATCCATGCTATAATCATTCATTCATTTAATTACAATCATTCATTCAATTACATTCATTCATTCAATCAATTACAATTATAATTACAATAATGCTGAAAATATAAATCTTGGTGAGTCTGTGTCCACTCGCATATGGTCAGGTGCATCCTTCATCCACCATATATAGAAAATGAATGCGAGTATCAGTAGTCCACCTGCACATCCGACAGCTATACCAATAACTTCGCCTGTGCGTTTTTTGTAATTATTCGAGGGTGAACCACCACTAGAGGACTCTGCAACATAGAAACAAAGAATCAGTCAATTGAAGAATGATGAAAACTAAATGCATATACGGTCAGATTTGCATCATCTACCATAAGATTTGGTTCCAAGTTACAGCCAAGTCATGCTATTAATCATCCAGTTGCATGCCAAAAATCTAATAAAATCCTTATAATCTGGGGACCACCTAAAGTGACTCTTAGCATGGAATGCCAAATGCTTGCATGAAACAAAAACAAAAACAAAAAATAAAATAATTGAGAAACCAACCTAAATTAGACGTTGGGATAAATGTTTGTAGCTTTGGCATTCCTCTTCACTTGATATCTTCATATCCCTACAAATGAGAGGTAGATTTTAGAAGAGATTAGATATATGTAGAGAGAGGTTTTTCCTTTCATGTAGCATGTAAATATATTCCAACATATTTATACATGGGCATGAAATTGTGTCCACTGCCAAAAGTCCATAGGCAAAGGAGTCGGTGAAACTTATTTTGCACTCATCTTTCTATAAGAGAACCCAAGTTGAAGCCAACAACTTGCAATGATGATTTTAACATGAAAGATATTTGTCCATCTCCAGCAAAATGTATTCAAAATAATCCAATTGGAATGAAGGATGAAAATTTTTTTTTTTTTTTTTACACAAACTCACACTCACACCCACACCACATGGAAAATCAATCTCATGACCTCTGAGTTAAATATCTTAAAATAATAAATAAATAAACAAACAACTATATTGTAGTGCATACATTTAACAGATTGAATGTTATATTCATACTATGACATGCTTGTGAACACAACACACAATCATGTGATGGAATTGGGGCTCCATTTTTGGGGCATATATGACTGTTAAAAATAGGGGTTGACCTCTCCTAATTCTAGTTCATAATAATTACAATAAGAAAGAGGAAATGAAAAACTGACATTTACCTTATCATCTTTTAAGTGCGAATCAAGCCAATTCCATTTTGAATCTTAGGTTATAGGTTATAGGTTATATGTTAAGGTTAAGGTTTAGGGATTCGGGTTCGGGTTCGGGTTCGGGTTCGGGTTATAGGTTATAGGTTTTGGTTTAGGTTATAGGTTATGGGTTTAGGTTAAAGTTTAGGTTTAAGTTATGGGTTTTGGGATTTGAGAATAGGTTTAAGTTATAAGTATAGGTTTAGGTTGGGTTATAGGTTAAGGTTTAGGTTTAGGTTATAGGTTTTGGGATTTGAGAATAGGTTTAGGTTATAAGTATAGGTTTAGGTTTAGGTTATAGGTTTAGGTTAAGGTTATAGGTTTAGGTTTAAGTTATAGGTTTAGGTTTAGGTTATAGGTTTAGGTTAAGGTTATAGGGTTTAGGTTTAGGTTTTAGGTTTTAGGTTTAGGTATAGGCTTAGGTTATATGTTTAGGTTAAGGTTTAGGGATTCGATCCTGCACGGTTCGGGTTCGAGTTTAGGTTAAAGGTTTTGGTTTTGGCTATAGGTTTAGCTTAAGGTTTAGGTTTAGGTTATGGGTTTTGGAATTTGAGTATAGGTTTTGGTTATAAGTATAGGTTTAGGTTGGGTTATAGGTTAAGGTTTAGGTTTAGGTTATAGGTTTTGGGATTTGAGAATAGGTTTAGGTTATAAGTTTAGATTTAGGTTGGGTTATAGGTTAAGGTTTAGGTTTAGGTTATAAGTTTTGGGATTTGAGAATAGGTTTAGGTTTAGGTTGGGTTATAGGTTAAGGTTTAGGTTTAGGTTTAGGTTGGGTTATAGGTTAAGGTTTAGGTTTAGGTTATAGGTTTTGGGATTTGAGAATAGGTTTAGGTTTAGGTTAAGGTTATAGGGTTTAGGTTAGGGTTTAGGTTATAGGTTTAGGTTATAGGTTATGGGCTTAGGTTTAAGTTATAGGTTTAGGTTTAGGTTTAGGTTTTAGGTTTAGGTATAGGCTTAGGTTATAGGTTATAGGTTATATGTTTAGGTTAAGTGTAAGACCCATACCCTAGACCGTACCATTCTGTAAGACTTCGTGATCCTTCCGGTCGAATTTCTCCAATCCTCAACCCATTTTTGACGTTGCACGCGATCCTAAGCCTAGTCCTGCATGTCGAAGTTGGCTCGACCCGAAACCTGTATCTTGGCGACCGCGTCGTCGCCGCGGTTCTAACGTCGCGACTCGCGCACCGAACCAATACCCAGTCTAGGAGATACGGGTCAGCGTTCAGTTCGAAGAAATGCCACACGTTGTGAATCTCGAGAGAATCTCTACGAGATGTCCCATCAATCAACCATAAATGTACCTCCATACCTAAGTACAAGCAACCCATGCCTCCTTTACTCAAAGTCAACTCTCTCTCTCTCTCATTCTTCAAAGCTACCCTTACCCATGACATCATCACACCACTCCCTCCATCCCTTCTTTCTTTATTTTGTTTCTTTCTCTCTCTCATTCTCTCATTCCCTCCCTCTCACACGTCCAAGCCTCCTCTAAACAATCCAATCTCCTAAAAATTTCTAAGTGTGGCCCACCTCCTCATCTTCCATCTCGACCGTCCAATCATCATTCACATCGTTAAAACCCGATCGACGTCCATAAGAACCGTAGGTGAGGAGTTTTCAAGCCAAGGGAGCAAGGAGGATCGCAACAAGGTGGGTGATCCACCGTTGAATTCCTTTTTAGGGACCACTTGTTTGTGGGACCCATTTTTTTTATGTATAAGTTATATCATGTGGGGCCCGTAGTGGCGGGGTCCCACCATCACTGATCTCTCTCTTTGTGCTCTCTTTCTCTCTCAATCTCACTCTTTTATTGATGATGGCCCACCCGACGATATGTATATATTGTATCCATGATTGTCCATTTAGTGGACCATTTTACAGCCACTGGTGGAGCCCACCTTGCTGTCCAGCTTGGATGGGGGAAAACACAAACATTAGTTGATCCAAATCTAGGTGGGCCACCACGTGTACCCACCTCGACATGTGGATCACGCTCATGTGGGACCCACCATGGTGTCTGTATTATATCCATGCCGTCCAGTGTCCAGAGATTCTAGGCGGGGGTGGCTTTCATGGAATGTGTGTGCTGACATGGGTCTGTACTTCCAAGCTAAAAAAAAAAAGAAAAGAGAGTTGGGATGGGCCGCCCATACAGGCCCCACCTTGATGTTTGTGCATGATCCAAGCCATCCATCCCAGCTCTTGCATCATTGTAGGCGTTGAGCCGAAAAATGAGGCCGATCCAATCATTTGGTGGGCCATGACATTAAGAATAGTAGTGTTTTCTTTTAAAACTCGGGAAAAAGGATTGCTGGGGTCCACCAGGAGGTTGGACCCGCCTGAAACTTGATATGGACCCTTAATTTTGTGGAGCTCATGCAATGGATGGGTTGGATCTTGCTAATGCGAGCCCCACGAAACATTAAAAAAAAGAGAAAAAGAAAGAAGGCAGCAGTGTTGCCGTTGTTAGAGCACACGCAGGCTGCGTGCGCTGCCTACGTGCTTGCGGGCTGGCCCCCACCGCCCAATTATGGGTCTCACCATGATGCGTTTCGAGCATCAACACCGTCCATCGTGGGGCCCCCCTTCTAACAGGGGTCCGCCCCAAAAACTAGCCATATACGGAGTTCAGGTGGGCCACACCCTCTAAAATCATGAGAAGACATGCCTAAACGTATAAAATTGTTTGGTGGGGCCTACCTAAGTTTTGCATGTGGCTGAAACTTGGTCTGGACCGTCAGCCAGGTGGGACACACCTAATGGGTGGATTGGATTTGTGAACCACATTTTAGTGGGCCCCTTGAACGTGACCTCATGAACAGGTTGGGTAGAAAATAAATAATACGGTGGGCCCTCCCTGGCCAGGTGACCTGATTAACAGGTTGATGGCAAATAAACATCACGGTGGACCCTCTCTGGCCGTGTGGCCCTATGAACAATTGGATGGCGTATAAACTTCACGGTGGGCGCCCCAGGTCTTTATGACCTATCAACAGGTTGGGTGGAAAATAAATATTACGGTGGGCCCCACTTGGTCCACGGGACCTTATGAACAGATTGGATGAAAAATAACCATTCTAGTGGGCCCCTGGTGCCGTGACCTTTTGAATAGATTGGATGAAAATAAACATTTCAGTGGGCCCTACCCTAGGCCCATGAGACCTTATGAAAAGGTTGGATTGAAAATAAACATTATGGTGGGCTTCACATGAGGCCCACTTGGATGCATATGGGCTGATGTGTTTAGGCACATCTTATCATATTTTTAGGCCCATTATTGAGGCCCACTTTGATATGTATAAGGCCTATGTGATTAGGCCCATTTGATACACATAGAGCTTATGTGATTGGGCTCATTTTAACGCATTCTCAGTCCCATGGATGATGGCCTATTGCAATGTACTTAAGGCCCATTGGTGAGGTTCATTGAGGTGGCCTACTTGATGAATATAAGGCTTATGAGATACGGCCCATTTAATGTATTTAGGGCCCCATGGGATGTACCTAAGGCACATTACAATGTGTGATTCCACCAGGATTTATTTAACGGTATTTGAGGCGAGCCGAGCCTTGGGGACAATGTTGGTTTGACGTCCACATTGTACAAGTAATGTTGGTTAGATGTCCACATTATAACTCTCCATAAGGCCACTGATAGGCCCGTATCTGTTTCATGTAGGCCCATCTTCATTGAGAGGATAGTTTATTGCTTTATAACATGTTTAGCACAGCCCCATGATTCATGATCATACGCATCATATGTATGCTTGAGATGAGGAGTGTCTGATCATAGCATATACCTTCGGGCAGACTGTTTACGGGCTCCCTGATAGGCGGAGTTGCCCTACATGAGCGCGTGCTTCACGCAGGATGGTTACATGATTGATAGTGTGATACATGCACTTGCATTTGTGTGATTGTATATGCCCTAGCGACATCAGGGCCATAGCCTCCACAGACACATCATGGATGACTGGATTGGATACTGAAAATGTTTGGTTCTAGCATACGGGCGCCATAGATGTCCCTGGGTGAAAATTCTTAAACCCAATGATACTAGAGGATGACTCTAACGTTGAGACCGAGTGGATATATAAGCGCACGAGGGCCGAATACCAGGAGGCGGCGTCTCCCACTGTGTCGTGGTTGGTTGGAAAGGGGTGTGGCCTTACTCACCCGAGGGTAGGAGGCAATACTAAGCTGAGTCTGACCAGCTCGTGAATGGGTTCGCTATCGACGTACCGGATGGGTATTGGCAGATTATTGGCCAGGTGTATAGTGAGGTTTCTTACGCTCGCTTGGACTGTGCGGTTGGAGAGCGACAGTGCCATTTGGAGTATACTAAACCCCGGTGATTATCCAGACTGAGAACTGTATTGAATGAGGATTTAGATAAAGATTGGCATGCTTGAGCTGCATCTTGCATCGCATGGTCTTGATATGGCTGATTGCATTCATATCTTGTTCTATATAGCCTTAGTATGACTGGTTGCATTTATGTACTCATCAGTACTATTCCGCATTACTCTGACTTTGCATTTTGAGCACGCTCATATTGCGCACATGCTTACACCACCCTCTAAGCTTTCCATAAGCTTATGCACGATTGATGCGTGCAGGTGACGCCAGGTCGCAGTCGTAGCTTCGCCGCAGTTGGAGCGTGCAGTCGAGCTTTTGGAGTTTTAATATTACCACTATCTTGTATTTCCCTTTATACGCACTGTACTCAAAGTTTTTTTATCATAGTGGATTTTGTGATGGTGTTCTTGTGGTTATTGTTCGTGGGTTATGCTTAGTTATGCTCATTACGAATCAAATTGAAATGGAAATCCTCCTCGTAGCATCCCAGGATCGGAACCTGGTGTATGGGTGTCGGGAGCCGAGAATGGGGTACTACGGAGGCTGTCGGCGCCGGATTCGGCAATCAGAAATTTTGTGAGGCCGGTTTCCGAGTTCGGGGCGTGACATTAAGGTTTAGGGATTTGGGTTCGGGTTCGGGTTCATGTTTGAGATCAGGTTCAGGTCTAAGTTATAGGTTTTGGTTTAGGTTATAGGTTATAGGTTTATGTTAAGGTTTAGGTTTAGGTTATGGGTTTTGGGATTTGAGAATAGGTTTAGGTTATAAGTATGGGTTTAGGTTGGGTTATAGGTTAAGGTTTAGGTTTAAGTTATAGGTTTTGGGATTTGAAAATAGGTGTAGGTTATAAGTATAGGTTTAGGTTTAGGTTATAGGTTTAGGTTAAGGTTATAGGGTTTAGGTTATAGGTCATAGGTTTAGGTTTAAGTTATAGGTTTAGGTTTAGGTTTAGGTTTTAGGTTTAGGTATGGGCTTAGGTTATAGATTATAGGTTATAGGTTTAGGTTAAGGTTAGAGATTCGGATCCGGGTTCGGGTTCGGGTTTAGGTTATAGGTTTAGGTTAAGGTTTAGGTTTAGGTTATGGGTTTAGGTTAAGGTTTAGGTTTAGGTTATGGGTTTTGGGATTTGAATATAGGTTTAGGTTATAAGTATAGGTTTAGGTTGGGTTATAGGTTAAGGTTTAGGTTTAAGTTATAGGTTTTGGGATTTTAGAATAAGTTTAGGTTATAAGTTTAGGTTTAGGTTGGGTTATAGGTTAAGGTTATAGGTTTTGGGATTTGAGAATAGGTTTAGGTTATAAGTTTAGGTTTAGGTTTAGGTTATAGGTTTAGGTTAAGGTTATAGGGTTTAGGTTAGGGTTTTGGTTATAGGTTTAGGTTATAGGTTATGGGCTTAGGTTTAAGTTATAGGTTTAGGTTTAGGTTTAGGTTTAGGTTTTAGGTTTAGGTATAGGCTTAGGTTATAGGTTATAGGTTATATGTTTAGGTTAAGGTTTAGGGATTTGGGTTTGGTTCATGTTTGGGTTTGGGTTTGGGTTTGGGTTTAGGTTATAGGTTTTGGTTTAAGTTATAGGTTATAGGTTTAGGTTTAGGTTATGGGTTTGGTTTTGGTTATAGGCTTTATGTTAACGTTTAGGTTTAGGTTATGGGTTTTGGTTTTGGTTATAGGTTATAGGTTCATGTTAAGGTTTAGGTTTAGGTTATGGGTTTTGGAATTTGAGAATAGGTTTTGGTTATAAGTATGGGTTTAAGTTAGGTTATAGGTTAAGGTTTAGGTTTAGGTTATAGGTTTTGGGATTTGAGAATAGGTTTAGGTTATAAGTATATGTTTAGGTTTGGGTTATAGGTTTAGGTTAAGGTTTAGATTAAGGTTATAGGTTTTAAGTTAGGGTTTAGGTTATAGGTTATAGGTTTAGGTTTAAGTTATAGGTTTAGGTTTAGGTTTAGGTTTTAAGTTTAGGTATAGGCTTAGGTTATAGGTTATAGGTTATATGTTTAGGTTAAGGTTTAGGGATTCGGGTCCCGGTTCGGGTTCGGGTTTAGGTTATAGGTTTTGGTTTAGGTTATAGGTTATAGGTTTAGGTCAAGGTTTAGGTTTAGGTTATGGGTTTTGGGATTTGAGTATAGGTTTAGGTTATAAGTATAGGTATAAGTTAGGTTATAGGTTAAGGTTTAGGTTTAGGTATAGGTTATATAGGTTTAGGTTTAGGTTTAGGTTTTAAGTTTAGGTATAGGCTTAGGTTATAGGTTATAGGTTATATGTTTAGGTTAAGGTTTAGGGATTCGGTCCGGTTCGGGTTCGGGTTTAGGTTATAGGTTTTGGTTTAGGTTATAGGTTATAGGTTTAGGTCAAGGTTTAGGTTTAGGTTATGGGTTTTGGGATTTGAGTATAGGTTTAGGTTATAAGTATAGGTATAAGTTAGGTTATAGGTTAAGGTTTAGGTTTAGGTATAGGTTATATAGGTTTAGGTTCAGGTGTAGGTTTAGGTTTAGGTTTAAGTTTAGGTTATAGGTTTAAGTTATAGGTTATAAGTTTAGGTTTAAGTTATAGGTTTAAGTTTAGGCTTAGGTTATGGGTTATATGTTTAGGTTTAGATTTAGGTTATTGGTTTTGGGATTTGAGAATAGGTTTAAGTTATAAGTATTGGTTTAGGTTATAGGTTATAAGTTTAGGATGTGGTTCAAGTTAAGGGTGTGGTTCCTGCAAATACAGATATAAACACCGCCTGTCCAAATGGCTAGGCCTCTCCAATGCTGTCCATAGAAAATGGATAGCTTCATCATGGTCATAACAGCGGTTCCCATCTTTCAGGGACCCCCTCTCATCCGGATAGCTCCGATGCACATCCGGGTCTGCTCCATTAATTTCAAGCAAATACATAAACACGGCCTGTCCAAATGGTCAGGCCTCTCCAATGCTGTCCATAGAAAATGGGCAGCTTCATCATGGTCATAACAGTGGTTCCCACCTTCCAGGGACACCCACTCATCCGGATAGCTCCGATGCACATCTGGGTCTGCTCCATTAATTTCGAGCAAATACATAAACATGGCCTGTCCAAATGAGCAGGCCACTCCAATGTTGTCCATAAGAAATGGACAGCTTCATCATGGTTACAATAGCGGTTCCCACCTTCCAAGGACCCCCGCTCAACATCCGGATAGCTCCGACGCACATCCGGGTCTGCTCATTTAAATAAAATGGATTATCAAGATCATTTAAATAAAATCAGGTCCAATCAACAATCTAACCTGGAGGATTCTGTTAGCATTGTTGACGACACCTTGAACCTTGTTGAAATTCATGTTGCACTCTATGGCTACTGATGTTATTTGTCTTTCTGTGAAGTTGGCGACGATTTCTACATCAAACCCAACAAAAGCAGCCCTAATGATAAAGAATATTTCTGCATCACACCTGAAATTCCCATCCATTAGTTGTGTGTGTGAGCATATATATATATACACACACCTTTAAAGGGCCATCTTCTTCAATAAGATTGTCATCATCAACCCTCAATAAGGTGATACCAGTTATTACCAGAGAGAATAAAGGAGATGCTATCTAAAATGTGGATACTAATTAAATAAAATGTAAAAACCTTATATAATTAAATAATAATAATAGTTATAAAGTAATTACTTTTCCAACATTAACTTAAAGTTTTCATGAATAAAGATGGGCAAGTAAAAATCTGCGTCCATAGACACCTCTCATAGCCATGCACGCCACGCATGCAAAATGTCATTTTCAAACCAAATTACACTCGCTATTTTCAAATCTCATGCAGTCACTTCATTCCCCCACTCTCTCCCTCGATTTTCCTACTCTCACATCTCCGTCTCTCTCTCTTGAAGTAAAAAAGAAGAAGAAAAAAAAATAAAATCTCTTTTATGTTTTTTCAATCCATCTTCCATTTTCTTCTTAACAAGAAAATCCATATTTACTAATATTTTCATTTTTCTATTTTTCAAAAGAATGAGTTCGGACTCTGAAAGCGCCGGCTCCAGCACTCATACTTTCAGTTCAAACCCTAACTAAGGACTCCAAAATTACCAAGTACTCATAAACATTCATTGCAAGCATTTTCTGTCCATGTGCATGACAACCATACTATTAAGATCAATCCTCTTATCTTCATTTGCGGCTTTGTTAGTTAAAACTGCCACCTGTCACACAACAACTCATCCTGAAACATATATATATATATTTTAAAGGGACCTATCAATTTGTTCCTTAGCGAAACCAAGTCCACTTGGTTTTGGCAAGTTCTAAAGCCTTGGTTGGTGTAGCACACATGTAATTTTCACTGTTTATTTAGACGTCTCAGAAGCCAACACCAATTTGTCAGGATAAGGCTTAGATGATGGTGATTTAGATGTCTCATAAGTGGCAAACAAACTGAAGAACTGAGAAGCATGAGCAGTTGGAAATCAAAGTCCCAATCTAGTTAAAATAAGTTCACTACTCTAAGTTCACTACATGTAAAAACACTTCTCCATCAAACACAGCATTTTGACATTATGTATCTAAGAAATTTCTTATGGTATGGTCCATAAAAATTTTTTCCATCATCACCGTTTCTCATGGTGTGGTCCAGCTGAGAAACCCATTTGATGTTGAATTTGCCTAGAAATGTAGCCCACATCT
This sequence comes from Magnolia changhungtana, assembly GCA_030180095.1. Classification (NCBI taxonomy): domain Eukaryota; kingdom Viridiplantae; phylum Streptophyta; class Magnoliopsida; order Magnoliales; family Magnoliaceae; genus Magnolia; species Magnolia changhungtana. The sequence goes on along the minus strand of JASAUF010000344.1, from coordinate 617,842 downwards.
TTTAGGCATAACTGAAATGAGCATGCAGAAATTGTGGGATGCCTAGCCACCATAACTTCAATGAATTTCCTGCAACATACCTTTGGATTTTGTGCTTAAGAAAACATTTCAAAAAAATAATGAAAGTAGCATGGTTATCAAGTAGAACCTGTAGCCACTTACATTAAGTGCAGTTGCATATGTAGCCCCCTACTTCAGCGGCTAGGACGGGTTTTCCTACCAAAAAAAAAAAACTATTTACCACCTGCCAATTGCAAGCCAAAGTATCTAATCAGCAATCTAATACCTCACTCATTTGTCTTGGTGTTAGGAGTAGGGATATAGAGTATCAATAGCCCAACTCAAAAGTTCCAAGCCTTAACAGGCTAACATTGGTCATCTCAACAAGATAACACAATTTTAATTTCAAAAGCAATGTTTCTACTGGTCCATGGTGTGTAAGCTACAGGCCTTAAGTTACCACGATGAAAGAAACTCTACTTAATCTAGTTCACCACTTGTTATCTTGTTCCCAAATGGATCCCAAATGGGCATTTGATGAAAATAGTATTTCAGCATTCTAGTAGGCATTTGATGAACGTTGAGTCCTCTTCAGATGAAAATAGTATTTCAGCATTCTAATAGCATCTAGTTCACCACCTGTTATCTAGTTCCCAAATGGATACCAAATGGGCATTTGATGAACGTTGTGGATAAAACTCCTAGATCAAAGGAGAAGATGAAATCAAATGGAAGTACTATGGTGGATAGAGTGAACCCTATCTGATCATTTAATGAAACCATGCCTTTACTAAAGGGGCATAATAGAAAAATGAGAAATCTAATTCTTTAGTCGATAAGCACTGGATATATATGGACTAAACTAATATTAGAGAATGAAAAATTAATGAAGTCAAATGAACATGTGAACAAACTGGATTTGGGTGATGAAAAAACTGAAAGTAAATGGACTAATAAAGGGCACAAGTGTGATTAAATATAAGCTTAGTTGGATACGAGGAAGCGGACTCCAATTAGTTGGGATAAGGCTCATATTATGATGGGGTGGATAAAGGGAATTATAACATATTATGACAGATTTTTTAGTTCCACATTTGTATAAAGCAACTCGTCCACACACCACCTCATGTGGCAATGTCGCTGTGTGAAATCCAAGCTTTCCATTAGGTTCAAGTAAGTCCCTCTGTGTAGATGACATGGCCCCAAAGTCAGGTTGGTGCACCCATCACATGTGCTACAATATTATAAACAAAAGGAAATCTTAGAAAAAAAGTGGTAAGGTTCTTTTAGCCGTTGACTTACTTTATACTGTGGCCCATATGATTGGTGGACTTACCTGATTTTAGTCCAACACATTTAAGAAGTTGGGGCCACTCAATGGATGGCCTAGATCTCACATCAATGTGCCATGTTGGCCGATGTGGTGGAATATGCTCTGCCTTACACATGTCGATTAGAAAAACTCCATGATATAAACACTGTAAGAAAGTAATGCTGGTCAAGTAAAAGATGCATGTGATGGGATTATTTTCTTCAACACAAAAACACTAGGGACACAAAGTCCTCCTAATATTCAAGCTTTTTCATAGTTTTTTTAATTTATCTATGTAAAATAGATTTTTTTTTAATTTGGAAAAATGATTGATTATCTTCACAAGTCAATTTTGATATCCATAGGCTTTTTTCAAACGTTGGTGGGATGAGCAAAATGAGGAAACACAAGAAGTAGTGAAGAAATTGGTAGACTCTGGCCAATTCGAGTTCATGTATGCAGTTCTTAAGTTCTATTACCAATTTTCGCTGTTGAAATTGAATTGAATTTATTTTTCATTTTGATGCTGTCAGAGTAATTTGCAAATTGTTGCTTAGAAATGGTGGCTAGTGCATGCATGATGAAGCAACATGTCATTACATAGATATGATCGATCAAACAACTCTAGGTCATCGCTTGATAAAGAAGCAATTTAACAAGGTTCCACGTGTTGGATGGAAGATCGATCCTTTTAGGCATTCTGCTGTACAAGCTTTCAAAGGTCACAGTGAAAAACTCTTAATGTTCATAAAATTGTTTAAAACTTAAAAGCACTGAAATGAGAATAAAACAAATAAATAAGTGAAATTAGGAAAGCAAAGAGAACGATTAGGAAATTGAAGATAATCGGTTTACTGCCTCTATTATTGTAGGCTTTACCTTAGGGCACCCAGGTTGAGGTACCTTGCCTAGGTGACCTAAAGCTAGAGTCTAGGTGATCCTGAAAGCTAACCTTAGTGAAATATTTAGTAATTAATACTGTTAAGTACTAAACATTTCACTTGCTTTTTGACTCTTATTAACTTTAGACCATGCTTGCTTCTTTAATTCAACCACATTCTTCAAGTGAACTCGTTTCTGCTACAAGTATGTTTTGCAACTGTCTCAAACAATCAATACATTTCTTTGATCGTCAGTCATCATCTGTATGGATTGCTTAATCTACTTTTTATTATAAATGAACATGGCCATCCATTTTTTATGCTTCGAATCGAATGGTAACAACCATTTAAGATTAATGGAGTTTTCAAGATGGCCATTGAAGAGTAATGTAATACCCATCCCTAGAGCCAGAACATTACTGTACAATCGGATGGTGGAATCCAAACAAACCAAAGGCAGACTACAAAACCATAAAAAATGGTGGAATCCAAACAAACCCAAATTGAATATAGAGCCAAAATAGAAAGCTCTGCTCTGGTTGCAGTAGCACAAAATAGAAGAGTAGTGAGTAGATTAACTTAGCAATAAAGCCTCTGCTTCCTACACTATAACTAAATTAAAAAAATATATAAAAAAATATTTTAAAAAAACTCAGGACTAGAGGTCCGTATTGACATACCTTTGTCGTAAAAAATAGGAGCCATTTGAGGTGAGGGATTAGGAGCAAGGATTTGTGAATCCATGGATTTAAAATCTCCCATGTTTGTTTTTTGTTGGGGATTTGTCAAATTCATACATCCATAAACCCATGGATATGAGGCAAATCCAAATCTGAAAAACCCATGGAATCAACAGCGATGCCAGTCTTTTTGGGCTTGAGCAAATTTTTAGAATGGGAATCCCCAAATCCCTAAATCCCTAAATCCCCAAATCGGTATTGAAATTGAGAAAGATTGAGAGAGAGAGAGAGAGAGAGAGAGAGAGAGAGATACCTCACGGTCCCCAAACCCTACCCCTCACAGCGTGGGTAGGGCGTTTGGCAGCAGTCCGCCTGAGAGAGTTCATAGAGAGAGGAAGAGAGATACTTTGAGATAGAGGAGGGAGAGGATGCGAGAGAGAGCTCGAGGTGGGTGGAGAGATCAAAGAGAGGAAGAGAGATTTAGAGATGGGTTTTAGGAGGCTGCTGTGCACGGGAGAAAATGGCAGATGATTTGGGAGGGGCGCGTTTCATTTTTAGGAGGGCGCGTTTCATTTTGGCAGGGGCACGGGATGGACGACCCATTTGGACATTGGATTTTAGGACGGTGGGGCCCACCATGATGTATTTTATTTATCTACTCCGTCCATTAATTTTAAAGTCTTATTTTAAGTGTTGATACAAAATATGAGTCAGATCGAAGCTGTAAGAAGACCACACAACATATTAACAATAGAAATTTAATTTTTATTACTTCTTATGGTGTGGTCCACTTTGACCTTTAATCTACATAATTTTTGGGCTCATCCACTGAAATTATATATCGGAATTGATGAGCGGCTTAGATCAAACACATATATTCTAATGGTCCCCATAGAGCCCTTTAAGCACCATTAAGGTTATTGGGAGGAGGTACGTTTTAGCTACAGACCCTTCAGGTTTAAGCTACGGATTTAATCTGTAGCAATATTGCTATGGATTAAATCCATAGCCAAAAACTTTCAAAGTCCATGGCCTTTGCTCGATTTTTTGGTAGTGAACATAATCTCAAAATTTCCATTACATAATTCGCTACTAGTTCAAGGACCCACCAAAAATACTATAAAGTAATCACAAGTGGTCAAACAAGCCATGAATAATATCAATGACACTTACACATATAAAATATTCATTTAAAAACAAAATAGGGGTATTTAAGATCCATAACATGTTCCGATACTTGAATTTAAATCCAAACATCATCTATTTATAAATACTTACTCATTTAGAGACTACATTTATCATCATTTCTACTTAACACCATTTTAAGCAATCAATTAATATAAATGAAAAAAGAAAAATGAACAAGGCTAATTATCATGATGTAGCAAAGCTTACAGGGTGATCCACACCTTGGATTGGGGATTTGTTCAAACGTGGTTTAAGAGATTTAACCTGGCCCAATTACAAATTGTAAGAGTGTAAATCTGGAGATGGGATCAAGCATTCCACATTAAAATCATGATTCTAAAGCTAATTAGCCTAATTAAGGTCACTCTAAAATTCTAAAGGAGACTTTAAGAATTGACTCATCTCAACTTCTTCAGTCAACTCCATCCAATTCAACTACGCCAAGTTTGGACTGGGTCAAGGTGGATCAAGAAGTATGGATTTTGTATGTTAATACCCCTATATCCATTTAGAATTTAGTCGCGATTCACCATAACCTAAATTTGAACCTAAATTCCAATAGAAAGTGGAGAGGTTAATTCACCTCAACCCGATTGAGGATAATTCAATCTCAATGCCACAAGTAGGCAAACCCTTTCGTAAAGATTTAAAGAGTTTTACATCAATTAACATGTGAAGTTAATTTTTGGATCATATAGGAGTTTGGATAAACCGATTTGCTTGGAACTTAATTGGCTAGGTTTTGTCTTAAATCTAGTGAAGGTAAACATATATTCCCACATGCTGGCTCATTTTAAAGTGAAATGAAATCAACATCTAAAATTCAGGGTCTGTCTTACCTGCCAACCGAATCAACTCAACTCAACAACTCGGTCACAAACCGGCGATATCCAACGTGGCTCCAATAGCGAGTGGAAAACCATCTTTCCCATAGATTAAACATGACTAGCTCCGATCCCTTAGATAGGACAACTCATAATGGGCAGATTCGATCATTGTTGAGTCGACTCAGCGACTCACTCTTCTTCTTTCTTCCTTCCTTCTTTTCTTCTTCCTTCTTCCTTCTGAAGAAATCACTAGAGCCTGGATGCCAAACACAACTCATGTGGTGACCCCACATGATGACTCGACTTGACCGACTCAGATTCGAGTCAGCCCAACAACCCAATCTCTACTTGGATTCGGACCATCAACCCAGGCATTTCATCTCCTTCTTCTCCCTCTCCTATCTTTCTTCTCTTTGCTTCCGTTGAACCCACCAGACTCTGGACTCAACTCGATAAAGCCTGATCGAGTCAGTGACTCAACTCGAATCAAGCTGGTGAAATAAACCAGCACACTCCCTCTCTCTCTCATGCCTCCTTCTTCTTTCTCCTTCCTTTCTTTCTCTGCTGGAAAGAGCAGGTGAATCCCTGGACCCAGCTCAAACTGGCATCGACTCAGACCGAGTCGAGACGGCTTAGTGTGGCAACTTGATGTGGCACAATCGTTCTCTCTCTCTCTCTCTCTCTCTCTCTCTCTCTCTCTCTCTCTCTCTCTCTCTCTCTCTCTCTCTCTCTCTCTCTCTCTCTCTCTCTCTCTCTCTCTCTCCAAATTTTTAGGGTTGGCTTCCCAAAATTGAAAGGGAGCTTTTATAGTTATCCTAATTAACTTCTAGAGCCTTCTACCGTAACTAATCCGAGGATTAGTTGGGTGTGTGGTATTAAAACGTTCGACACAAGGTTTAAATGGAATATTGGCTGTTACTTGTTTACATGTTTGTGATCAGACTACATGGATGGATTTTTGGGACTATGGGCCACCTGATGGATGGCTTAGATGAAGGAATGGGGCCCATTTCCTAATGATGGGTATCCACTGTTAGACAGACAAGATGATCTCCTCTACAATGGCGGATTCAGATTTGATGGGTAAGCTCCTGATCCAATGCACATGAAGGGCATGGATTAGATCACTAAACCCTGTGGGACCCTCCAAACGGATGGTCATTAGCTTTTAGCTAATGGGTTCGAGGTTAGCATGCGGCAGTAAGAGATTCTAGTAATGGTTACTGAAGCCTTATCCGCGGCTTGGAAAGCCCTATGGCAGAGGGCTAAGATAGTTTCAAGTGGATGATTGTGATGAAGGGAGAGAACCGCATGCGGATTGCCAGTCTGTCACAGGCAGTTTCCGTTTTCAAAAATGAGTCGTGCGCATAACTCAGCTTGTGTTGGGTCTCGTGTGCACATGGGTGCATAGCAACGGGTTTGATGAGCTGGGTTTTGGTCAAACTTCCTAGTCGGACCAGATGGACGGTTTGGATCGAGCGAGCCAATCACGAAGGTGGGCCACAGATCTTATCATCAACGGAAAGTTTCCGTTTTCGGAAACCATCACATGCACCAAGATTTGCAGTTGAGGTTGTGAGCCTGCACGTGCAAGGAAACCGTTGAAAACACCAGGGCCTGGTTTAAATTCTCTCCTTCATGTGATGGATGGTTTAGATCTTCCACCTAATCTAAGATGGTGGGCCACAGTCGACGTGCACGGATGATGCCCGTTTAAATCGGGTTTGGGCAATACAAAAGGAGAGAAAAATCTCTCTATATTCAGTTTCCATCGAGTCAAACCCAGTTTGACAATGGGTTTGACTCAGTACACAGCAGCTATGCATGGATCGTGCACACGTGCACCCCAAAGTGGGGTCCACCGAGATGTATTTGACAAATCCACTCTGTCTATCTACTTTAACAGATCATTTTAAGGTATTAGACAAAATATGAGGTTGATCCAAAGCTTAAGTGGTCCATAGAAACTAAGTTTTGTGTTATTCTATTGATTTCTATTAATCTAATGGTTAGATTGATTTCAATTTAAACTCCAATGGTCAAAATGGGCCTTAAGAATTTGTTTGGATGATCAGGACACTTATTTTATGGGCTTTCGCTATTAATCTCTTTATTATAACTATTAATACCTTTATTATAATATAAATTTTTATCATTATTATCTTAACTTAAAATTGTAGTGCCTACTTCGAATTAGAACTATCCTTACGGTAGATCAATCCTTGTAAGTCATGTGCTCGGTTCTTAAGGTAATTTTTAATTATTATGTGGGTCACACCACATGAATGTCTAATTATCAAATCTCGGTTTACTGATCATTCAAATCATCCAACGGTTGGATTGACTAATATATAATTACCGATAACCCTAGGGATCCTAATAATGTTTAGGTGTGATCTGGGAGTTAGATATGAAACCAAGAAATCCGATGTGTGTTATCAAAGGATGGACCATTGTAAATCCAACGAATGGTAGATCTGATGGTTTGACAATTCATCTTGAAAATCAATTGGATGGATGGCTTGACCTATGGGTGGAAATTACTTGCAATAGTCATACTTAGGCCAGGTTGTAAGTGAATGTTCACATAAGCTAGGTTGGTACTTATACTATGTTAGGTAACATGATAACACCCGAGTACTGAAAGTATGGGGTGTTACACCAGCGCAGCTCGGAAGTGGTTCCGGCAATTAAAGCCATAATTGATCAGCTCTTTCACGCAACTCAATAAAGCCTTCATCACCAATTTCATTGGAGGGAAGGAGAGCCTTAAACCCACTTTCCACCTCCTCAATATAGTTCAGAAAGAAGGGAATCTACTGAAGGATTACATCAAGCGTTTCAACCTGGAAACCATGAAGTGCATGCATGCTCAAAAGAAATTGCTTTAACTACCATGATGGGAGGCCTCATGGAAGGAAGATTCTTCTTTTCGCTCGACAAGAATCCTCCCATGACGATGGCCGACCTCCTCAACAAAGTCCTGAAATCTATAACACTGTGGAAATTACTACTCTACAAAAAGCTGTTCAGAACAAAGGGAGCTCGACCAGAGAAAGACGACCTAAAGAAGAATCCGCCTCGGCCAATGACAACAAGAGAAGGAAAGACAATGAGCTCCCAAAGAGCTATCGCTTGAGCAGGCGACTGTTCACCACCCCAAGTATAGGGTCGCGATGTAGTAATAATCTTGGTAAGACCGAGGTCGAATCCACAGGGACTGAACCTTGTACGTAATCTGAAAGTAACTAAAACTAGAATTAGGAGAAGATGTAATCTAAATCAAGAAAATTTGAGAGATCAATGGTAAAGCACTTTAACTAAAACTTGTAAAATTCAAAGGTGGGAAACTAGGGTGCCAAGGATCCACTTGTAGAGATCAGGGAGATCTATACTTGATTCATGAACACAACTGGAATCAGAGTCCCATCTTCATCCAGTTGAAAGATAATCCATTAAAATCCAATCTGAACTTCCTTTGATCTAGTTTTCAAGAGATGAGAGGTATGAGGATTAGAATTGATTCCATCACAATACCATGCCCATGAGACAAAGTAAACAACATAATTTAATCAATCCATAGCCAATCTGAGAGAGTTATGAATGTTAGGAAGGGTTTCATCATCTAACCATGCCCAGGAGACAATGGTGAATAACAGGGTCTCCTAAATTCTGGATCTTGCATTCTGGACGATTTTCTAGCCTCTTTAGCGTGAATTGCTTAATTTTCTCAGATCTCTAGCGTGTAAATTCTTCGATCTCGATCCCCAGGGGTCCGTCACTTACCTTGGTGACTTCTGAGCGTTAAATCCATGCTTTACCCTTTTTCAGTCCAGGCCCCTAAATTCACTTTTGCAGCATAAACATGATTAAAATAGGGCGTTAAGTATTATCATGTTCGTAAAATTAAGTAATAATTGAGGTCTAATATGTGATATTTGACCCTCAATAGCGACCTGACAACCGGTTCAATTTGTATACCCCTCTCAACGCGACGTCCGAGTAGGTCCTTATAGAGGTCCAAGACAAACAAATCCTCAAATGGCCAAACAAGATGAAATTCGATGCAGATAGACGAGATAAGCAAAAATATTTTCACTTTCATCAAAACCATGGCCACTCAACTAGTGATTGTTTCGACCTAAAAGAGGAAATTGAAGATCTCATTCGTAGTGTGCACTTATGTGAAAATGTCAATAGAAAGGAAGAATGAGTTAACCTAAAGAATGAGCAACCCATCAACAATGAACCAACCGGGGAAATTCTCACAATCTTCTGTGGGCCTACCAGTGGAGGTGACTTAAACCGAGCTTGGAAAGCCTGTGTCAAAAGTATCAGTTGCTCCAGCTTGGAGCATCAGGTCCTCGTCACCAACAGACACTTGAAAGAGCAGAAGATAACACCTTGTGATTTGACCTTCACTGAAGAAGACGCCCGAGGTGTTCACCACCCACATGAGGAGGCACTAGTGGTAACTATGACTATAGCTAACCATAGAGTATTTCGTATCCTAGTAGACACCGGTAGCTCTGTAAAAATCCTCTTCACTGAAGCATTTGATAAAATGGGAGTTGGGCGACCTCGACTCCGAGCTGTCAAAACTCCCCTGCTTGGATTTGCAGGGGATAAGGTCACATTAGAAGGATCGATTTAACTCCCAGTCACATCATTCTCGGATGACCTTCACTCAATGCTCTTCGAGCCATCGTGTCGACGTACCATCTCGCGATAAAGTTCCCCACCGAACATGGTACCGGACTGGTTAGGGGAGACCAATAAGAAGCTCAGCAGTGTTATTCGATTGCACTAAGGACCCAACACCAGGCAATGGCCATCACCTCTCTCGATCCTCGAGAAGACTCAATTGAAAGAGGACGCCCCATGGAAGACCTCATACTCATCCCACTCAACGACTCTGACCTAACTCGAATGGTTCAGGTTGGGTCATCCCTGACACCACCGTTACGAGACGAAGTCATAAGCCTCCTTCAACGATATGCCGATGTGTTCGCATGGTCTCATTCCAGGCATTAGTCCAAAGGTTATGGCCCATAAGTTGAATGTCGACCTTAACCATCGACCAATCCGATAGAAGCGAAGAGCATTCAAGCTTGAACGGTACGCTGTAATCGGAGAAGTTGAAAACTCCTTAAGGGCAACTTCATTGAGAAAATTTACTATCCGGACTAGATAGCCAATGTTGTATTGGTTAAAAGGTCCAATAGGAAATGGCGGGTCTGTGTTGATTACACCAACTTGAACAAAGCCTGCCCCAAGGACAACTTTCCTCCCTCTAAGATCAACCAACTCGTAGACAACACGACCGGACATGAACTCCTGAGCTTCATGGACGCCTATTCAAGCTACAACCAAATTGCTATGCACCCATATGACAAGCAGAGGATGACTTTCATCACAGATAAGGGACTCTACTGCTACAAGGTCATGCCTTTTGGACTGAAGAATGCTGGAGCTACATATCAAAGCCCCATCAACAAGATGTTTGCTCGTCAGATTGGGCGCTCCATGGAGGTTTACATCGACGACATACTCTTTAAGAGCATTAAAGTTGTAGATCACATCTCCAACCTTGAAGAAACGTTCATAATCCTGCGAGAATATAAGATAAAATTGAATTCGAGCAAGTGTGCATTCGGCGTTAGCTCGGAAAAATTCCTAGGATTCTTGGTTGGCCATAGAGGAATCGAGGTCAACCCCAAAACAATTCAAGCTCTACTCTATATGAGATCACCCAGGATGACGAAAGAATTTCAATGCCTTACGGGAAGAATAGCCGCCCTAAACCATTTCGTATCTTGAGCTACTGACAAATTCCTTCCCTTTTTCAAGCACTTGAAAGGAAAGAAAAGGACAGAGTGAATGGAAGAGTGCGAACTCACCTTAAAGCAACTCAAGCAATACCTAGGATCGCCGCCATTGCTCTCTAAACCCAAGCAAGGAGAACCGTTACTATCATACCTAGCAGTTAGCTCGACCCTTATCAGAGAGAAGGAAGGGAAACAACTTCCGATATACTACGTCAGTAAAGAAAAGTTGGTCCTAACCCTTGTCATCTCATCGCGTTGCTTACAACCATACTTCCAAGCCCATAATATTGTCCTTCAGACTAATCAACATCTCCGTTAGGTGCTTCAAAAACTTAAAGCATCAGGGCGACTTACGAAATAGGCAATCAAACTAAGTGAGTTTGACAACAAGTATTAACCCTAGATAGAAGTCAAGGGCCAAGTGGTGGCCAACTTCATCATCAAGCTCATACTCCAAAGGGACCTGACTCATGCCAAGCTAGGACTTAGTCCTATCATTGACTTGGGCTGTGCTGAGCTGGAATCCAGTCCTAATATCCAGCTCGAGCAAGCTGAACATCAGACGGCTAATCCAGTTCAGCCGACATGGACATTGTACGTTAATGGTTCATCCAATTCTAAAGGCATTGGGACTGGTATAGTCCCGGAGGCTCCTGACCAGATATGCACATAATATGCCTTAAGATTTGGATTTCAATCATCGAACAATGCAACAGAATATGAAGTGTTGTTGGTAGGGCTCAGGCTGGCAGCAACCATGGGAGCCCAACTCTTAGAAATTCGTAGTGACTCACAGCTCGTCATCAACCAGATAGCTAGTGAATACCAATTTAAAAAATAAAGAATGAAAGCCTATCTGCAGAGAGCCTGAGAACTTATTAGCAAATTTCTAAAGTGCAACATTAGCCTGCTCCCCAAGGTAGAAAACTCTAAAGCGTACATGTTGGCAAAGCTAGCCTCGACAGCCGAGGATGACATCTCAAAACTAATCTTGATCGAGTTTTTAATCGAGCCGAGCATCAGCGAACCCGACCCAAGTACGGCTCTCCCGATAAATTCAAAGCCGACCTGGATGGACCCGAAATCGACTACCTTAAGGAGGGAAAGCTGCCTGAAAGCCGTCTAGAGGCACGTAGGCTTCAAGTAAGAGCGGCCCGCTATGCCATGATCGGCCCTGAGGTTATTATCCCAGTCGAGATTGGGCTACCGACTACTCAAACCAGCTCCTACAATGAATAACAGAATGCTGAACAAATGGCACTGGATCTCGACCTTGTCGAAGAGAGAAGGGAACAAGCCCAGATTAAGGTGGCGGTTTGACAATAGCAGGTCTCTAATTTTTACAATTATAGGGTGAAGATAAGAAGGTTTCGAACTAGAGACCTAGTCCTCTGCAAAACTTTTAAGAACACCATGGAACCCGGCCCAGGAACTTTAGGACCGAACTAGGAAGGACACTACATAGTAACAAGCACAAGCCGATCAGTATCATATCGACTCGAAGACTTGGAAGGACGTCTCCTACCACATTCGTGGAATGCCGAGCATCTCAAAATCTACTACGCATGAGGGCTAACTTGGCCCGAGCCTAAAATTTACTTTCTTATTGTTTCTAGTATACAACGTTGGAACTATTACAATAAAAATCCCAAGGTTGGGACATGTATGCTTCCTACTTCCATATCTACAAATGATACATCTACTAAAAATCTATTAAGGGCTTCCTACAATATATGGGAAGAACAACCCTTGCTAATGGACCGACCCTTCAAGAAGAGGTCGGGCATGATCTATCGCCACTACTAGGGCTACACAATTTGCAGTAAAAATGATACTCTTAAAATATAAAAGTATCTGACCTACGGAAGTGCTTAACTAAGAATCATAGATTCATAAGGTAAAAATGACTAAATGTTCAACCTTGACACAAAATGTCGACATACCCATCGCAAAATCTACCAATCTACCCAAAACGATCAATGCGATGAACCAAAAGTATCTTTTCATTAAAATAAGTTGGGGGAGTACATTGAAAATTACAATAAGGAGAGGAAGGGGTAACGACGCTGCAGGGGTCTGCTCGGAGGGTGAGTCCTTTGGAGGTACCTCAGAATCGGCTGAGAGGTCGAGCTCGGGATGTGCCCCTCTGACGTCTTCAAGGCACTTCTAATACCCGATGTCGTACAGGGCGTCCATATCTTTCGCATACTTCTTGGAGGCCTTATACTCCTCCACGGCCGCCACCTGAGCTTCTCTCATCTTCGTGTTGTATTCACACTGCAGCTCAGTCAGGTCAGACTTCCACTTGACCCCCCTCTCGAAAGCTTCTACAAGAAGAGTCTCGGACACCTTCAGCTCAGTATGTGCCGCTTCTACCTGAGCCTTCAGGGATGCACTCACTGCCTTGAGCTAAGCCTTCACAGTCTCTACCACCCCTTCCACCTATGCCTTCAGAGTTGCATTCTCCGAGTGGAGTTGCTCGAATTTAACCCCCTTCTGCAGCAAAGCAACCTCGACCTCCTTGTACTCTGCCTTACCACGTAGTATCTCACAACGAGCATTCAGAAGAGGAGGAGTGAACTAAAACAAAGGCATATGTCAAAAAAAGGGGGTGAAAGTAGCTAAGTAATCAAAGAAGAGCTTAAAAAGAAAAACTTACCCTGGCAAGGTCCCTCGCCAGTTGTCCCACCACAGGGTCCAGGGGCATCTCCATCGCCCTAGTAAACTCGGCATTAGGGATATGCCAGTCAAACCAGGGCAACAAACCCTCCATCGCTTTGTAGACCGACCTGGAAGACTTATGACCCCCCTCGCCATGGCTATCAGGTGAGCCCTCTTCTTAAGATTCAGAAACCTCAACTCTAGTCTCTGCGACCACCCGAGCACGGGTCTCGACAACAGAGACTGACCCCACGACCACCTCAGCCACCTCGGAGCTAGCAGCGTGGGAACAGTGAACAGGGTGCTTTCCATGACCTCTTTACCTATGGAGGAGGAAGGACCAACCTTCCCCTTGCTCGTTGAGGTCAGTTTCTTCTTCTTCTGGGTGACCTCCGCGAGAGGAGGTGCCTTAAGCTTTGAAGGCCTTACCTCTGACATGTCTGCATAAAAAGGCAGTTAGTGAAATACCACTAAATATTTCAAATCCTGAGCAACCTACTGAAAAAATCTATACCTGTCAAAACTAGATCAAGACCTGATTTAAGCAGAAGCTTGGGCATGATGAGCTCCCTTTAAGATCTCAACTCATCATCCACCGACCTAGCTCTAGAAATCTGAGCACGAGCTTTAACACCCAACATATTGGGGAACTTGGGGACAACTGTCAGAGAAGAACGCAAGTCAGAATGAAGGTGACAACCGAACAAAACATTAAAAAAATAGAGAGAGGGAAGATCTAAGTTTAGATGTACCAACTTGACACAGTGAACAAGGTCGGGATCCACGAACATAACCTGGATATCCATGGCGTCTCCCACTCCCCCGACCCCCAGAACCGCTTATTTTTCCAGTTCTTATTCGAGGTCGGGACGTCCGTGATTATGACCTTGCCGGATTCCCGTTAGGAGGAGAAATAATAGCAACCCTCATGAAGAGGGTTAGATTTCACTTGGTATAAGTGGAGAAACTCATCCATAGTCAACTTGAGCTAGTCAAGCTCGAACCAAAGGATGAATAACCTCACCAATGCTCTCCAAGCATTTGGGATCAACTACCCGGGGACTAACTTCAAGTGCGCAAGCACCCGCCTCACTATCATCTAGAGGGAAAGCCTAAGGAAGCATTTAACATCCCGGATTTTTGCCAAGCTTGGAGTTAGACGTCCTTAGGAAATGGGTCAATCATAACACCTTATTGACTTCTTAAAAACTCAATCCCAAAGTCTCAAATCCTCTTTCAACTAATTTCCTTCAAAAATTTTACCTTTCACCACCTTATTCTTCAAATTTTTCTAAGTACTTTCATATTAGACACTAATCCTAACATTTAAATGATGGAGAACAATAGTAAACTTAAATTTACTATAATTGTAAATATATAAATAAAAATGGATTTTGGGCCATTAGTCTTATGGAATTTGGCAAAATAAATAGGTGATTTAGATAGAGCAACCTAGTCTGTCGTAATTAAGCGACACGTAGTTAAGTACTAAATTAAACAATCGATGGATTTGGCTTGAACCACTTTCTATACAAACTACAAGACTTAAAAATATTAAAATCACTAACTCAACATTACTTAAAAACCTAGGAGCATTCTCAAAACCCAATTTGCTCACATGAGCACCTTGAAACTTTGTATTGGACCTAGACCGCATGTCGAAAGTTCGATGACCACGAAACTATAAGGTTATGACTGCTGCACTGGGCTTGACAACCATCGAGGGAATCAAGTCCAAATATTATCTAGAAATGCACAACTTGAGCCCGGAGCGAAGTGTGTGGGAAATGCGAATATCTTTAGAAAATAAACTCAGATTTGAATGATTTGGGCCATTTACTTGCTGGCTAAATTTAAGGTTTCAGACCATTAGATTCTGACCCAACTATACCCTTGGATCAGGAAAATTTCCCTACACAAGTCAATGTACTTGTGGCCTTAACCGAGCGACGATAGCCGTTGAACTGAAAATGGTCCTTCACGGTCAATCCACAAGTTCGATCGGACCAAAATCTTAACCTAGCCTATATCCATTCCCAGGGAACTTACCCTACACCATACGTAAGTAATGGGCCTCCATATGGGCCCCATTTATCAGAAACAGACTCCCTTTGACTATAACCTAAGTATACCATGGCCCTGGGGCAATTTGAACCAGTTCTGGGCCTATATAAGACCCTTAACCAACCCATTCTCTCTCACATACGAATTTGCTCCAAACCCTAGGAGAGAGAAGAGAGGAAAGAGGAGAAAAGTGTGAGGAGAGAAGAGAGAGTGGGAGATCATTGCTGGGATTCTCTCCCGTTACTCCACGCCTCGATTCACCCTTATACATCGCTTCACGATCGTTTTCAACTTCGATTTGGGTAAGGAATCCTAACCCTAATCTCGTTTTAGGAATCCAAGTAGAAGAATCAGCGAAATAGCTAACCTCTTTCGTGATTTAGGTAGCCATTGGGTCGTAGACAAAGACGTAGGGTCGAATCGAGTTCGTAATCGGCGTACCGACGAAAGGCGCGGACTATAAACGTTTAGGTTATGGTTTTCAAAGCTTTCAATGTCAGTTAATGATTTATAACTAACTTGATTGCTATCACATATGCTTAGATGCGATGTTTTCCACGTATTACACACACACACACACACACACACACACACATATATATATATATGAACTACATTAAAATTAATGCATTCCATGTATTTGTTGAAATGTTTGTATGAATATGGAATTATGATTTGAGCTTGCCATGATTGTTGTTTGAGAATATATGATTGTTATATGTGTGACAACTCCCTTGTGAAAGGATTCGCTATAATATACGTTATAACAAATTTATTACATGTATGTTGATATGTGTAGTCTTACGTGTTTGATAAAATGCCTGAATGAGAAAATGCTTGTGGAAATGTATTTAATGAGGGTGTTGAGATAGGATTCTCAATTACCTTATCTATAGTTACAGTTTCCTTCATGTAACATATCTTACTCCTACGTGCTTTATGGATGAAATGCCTATGTATGACAATATGTATACGATGATGTGTTTGTTAAAATGCTCAAATGAGATTTATACCGAAATTGGTTGTCACATGCTATTTAACTATCACATATGAATGCCTATTGTCTATGAATATGATTGGGACTACTACGTAGTCCAGGCAATCGGTAATAATTCTCAAATTAGTGGTCGAGGTCGTTTCGCCACACAAGACACGTTTGACGAATCCGAGTCGTGCGCTATTTGTCGATAATGGTTAGGCCACACGGAGTGCTTATGCCCTCCATGTCGATTAAGTCTACATGCGCTCATACCAGTCGAGCTTATCCAAGTAACCTGATTGGCCCAATGTATGTTCACTATGTATGGACGCTACTACTTGAATCTAAGGTACCACTTACCAGTGCAAAGCCCGTTTAACTGTGGTACCACGATCCGCTAAGACTCATGATCTGGGCATGGTGGTATGGGACACCATGGTCGAGCTGTCAGTCTACGCTGGGGTGACAAGCCTCCCCGTAGTAACTAGTGAGCAACCCAAACTTGTGAGCTGAATATTGTGGTATGTGACACTATATTCGATCTGTCGGCCTACGCTAAGGTGACGAGCCTTTCCCGTAGTGACCTCGAGTATAAAATAGGCCTACCCCAGTGCAGCTTGGCTATGGTCCCTAGTTGGGTTGGTGACGAGCCTTCAAAAATAGACTGTCAATTGGTAGGGCGTTGATGGTGTGACCTCGAGTACAAAATAGGCCTATGCTAACGGTAACGAGCCTCTCATAGTGACCTAGAGTGTAAACTCTCGAACTTGCCTATCGTATGTGATTAACTAGGATTGACGACCCTAGATGGATTATTGTTTGGGTAAATGATATAAAGGGAGTTACCTTAGCTTCCCAAACCTGCTATATGAATAGGTCTAATAAAGAAATTGGCTAACATGCACATGCACTGCATTATATGTGCCTTTGGCAATGGAGTTGAGCACAGCGGGAGTGTTGCATGCGCGACCGTGAGATGATGTCGCTGAGGGAGTGCAGGTGAGGACATGCATCATTATAGCATATCATTCTTGCATTGACAAGAGTACTTAGGACATGAGTATTGTACTTCTTTATCATTACTGCTTGATTGAATTGATATCATGTTAACCTTTACTTTATAGTTCTACTGAATTAGCTACTCATTCCCACTTGGGATGGTATTTTAAAACACCAACCAGACTCTGTTGTAGATGCGAGTGGTGATGATGTCCATGCTGCTGATTGGGATTTCATAGACGAGGAGGAAGAATTCTCCTACGTGCAGTAATCAGACGGGTCTATGTAAACTAAGTATTAATCGATGGGATTACAGGGATTCTATGATTTAGTCGGACTTTCACATTTTGTATTTTATAAATTTTAGATCAACACATGTATATATTTAGCCTGGTAACATACTCATACTCTGGGGATTGAGAAGCACTTTCATATTTTATATACCTATCTCAGTCTTCCACTCACTCAATTTAATTATCTCTGGAATATGATATGATGTTTTAGTAAAATCCCACTTATGTTTAATGCACTAATATGGACAACATTTAATCATCATTATCTATATTACATAAGTAATGCGTTGGAACTTGAGAGTTAAGCTTTGCTCGACCCCCAATTTTCAGGGCATTACACCGCACTAGAGGCGACTTGGAAGATGGCTACCTTGCCCTCAGGGGGCTTGTTAGGAAGCTCGCCAAGTGAGGGAGCTCGGAGTACCATAGATTCTGGAATGTGGTATCCCGACATTATCCTCACTAGGTCTGCCTCCATCAGCATGAATTCAATTGACCCTTTTTCTTCCGCCTTCGACGAGGATTCACTAAGCTCCTCCGCCGCTGGGAAAGTCTCATCCGCCTCCTCCGGCCGCTCTACTGGGGACCATTCAATCGCCTATGATGTATGGGACACATGAAAGTCCCTGTTGCTCATCATCATCAATGGTGATGGTGGGTTCAACATGGGGCGAAGGTTGTCTGCCCCACCATCATAACCGGGGGTCCCCTCCCATGGACTTGAGGTTTCTGGCATGGCTGTGGGCCCAAATAACACTGGAAAACCCATGAGAAAAGAAGAAAAAAGGGGAGAAGGGAAAGAGTATGGGAACATAGCTCATCGGGGAAGAAGGTATTTTAGGATATTGCCGAAGTTCACGCCGAGAATCGTTTAAGTGCAGGAAGATGGACGAACAGACAGAGTGACAGTGCGAAACGAGCCTTGCCTGATTATGTTTTCCCCCTTTTATAGAGAAGACGACCGTGAAGCATTGAATGCTGCATTCATTACTGCCATTAGAACGGCACCTTGACACCCACACCCGGACACGTGGAGCTCCGTCATACGCCTTACGACTCCATAACCCAAGCATGTGCCACACGTCATCACCGCACTGGTAGGATGTCAAAAAGGCTTTCTGATGATCATGTGACCATGAACCACGCGAGTACCGCCTTAAGTACCACATGTCATGATTTAAATATGCTTCGAATCCTTTGCATACCTCCTAAAGTCAACATTAATGAGGAGCCGACTCAACTAAGATGGTAACAACAATCCGACATACCAGGTTTGACCTACTTCTTAAGCCTACTTCATAGACTTAGAAGTAAGAGGCTTACTATTATGAGAAAAAATGGACTGACCTATGGAAAAAGGTCAGGTCAGAACCTTACACATTGAACCAAGAAAATAATAAGCCCTTCCGTTCTTCTCTCACCACAGCAAAGAGATAGATAAGGAAAGAAAGGAAGAATAAGCACAATTGTCATGGGAATCCGCTTCCTACTCAAAGTCTGTGACAAAAGAACATGCCCACAAGAGCACTACCTCCGCTGATTTCAAGATCTCCAGAGTTCGTCAGGTGTAAGACCCGTATCCTAGTCCGTACCGTTCCATAGGCTTCCGTAGTCCTTCCGGTCGAATTCTGGCAATCCTCGACCTATATCCGACGTTTGCCCATGATCCTAAGTCGAGACCTGTATGGCAAAGTCGGCTCAACCTGAGACTTGTATCTTAACGATCGCGCCGTCGCCGCAGTTCCAACGCCATGACTCACGCACCAACCCGATACCCAGGCTAGACGATGTCGGCCCGCGTTTCTTTCAAGGAAAACGCTGCACGTGCGAATTCCGAGAGAATCTCTACGATCTATCCCATCAATCAATCAATCAATGTTAAGTACAAGTCAAGTACAACAACCCATACCCTTACCTCTCTCTTACACAAGTTACCCCAAAGTCAACCCTCACATCACTTCATCCATCACTTAACCCATCACCCATCCTTATCATCCCATCACTTCTCTCTCTCCCTCATTTCTCAAAAACCTCTCCCAATCAACATCCCACGTCCAAGCTCCCTCTCTCCTAAACCACAAGTGTGGCCCACCCTCTCATCTCTCATCCACACCATCAAAACCCCATCTACCTCCATCAAACTCGAAGGTAAGGAGCTAAGGAGGCTAGGGGAGCAAGAAGGAGGACTAGAGGTGGGTGATCCACCGTTAATTTCCATTAAGGGTCCACTTATGATGGGACCCATTTTGATATATGTGTTTGTGATTAAAGAGGGACTCATAGTGGCAGGGTCCCTCCACTCCACCGATCTCTCTCTATTTCTCTCTCTCTCTCTCTCTCTCTCTCTCTTTCATTATTGATGGGCCACCCGATGATATGTGTATTGTATCCATGCTGTCCATTTAGTGGACCACACTATAAACCATTGGTGGAGCCCACCTTGCTGTCCAAACCTGGATGGAAGGAAAAACACAGACATCATGTTAGTCCAGATCAAGTGGGCCACATCCCTATGGGACCCACCATGATGCTTGTATCGTATCCACTGTCCAGTGTCCAGGGACGTTGGACGTGGGTCCAAGTGATGTGTGTAGCTAACATGGGGTGCGGGTACTGACATGGGTGTGTACTAACAAAGCTAACAAAAAAATGGTTTTGGGGTGGGCCGCTTATGTAGGCCCCACCTTGATGTATGTATATAATCCACGCCATCTATCCCATTTCCTAGATCATTTTAGGCGTTGAGCCGAAAAATTAAGTTAATTCAAGTATTTGGTGGACCAGATCTTAGAAAATAGTAGTATTTACCATTAAAAATCTACCTAATGATCCAATACACCAAAATACCTCGGATATTAGACTCGTTTGGCTTGTCTTGAGCCATAGGAACGAGTGGACGGAGTGGATTTTATTGATGTGGGCCCCCCTAAGAGAAACCCTAAGAAAACATAAAATAAAATAAAAAACAATGAGGCAGCAGTGCCTGCTGCTACCCCTGATGACGCAGCAGCGTCTGCGTGTATGCTGGGGGGGCTGGGACCCATGGCCCTAGTCGTGGCCCCCACTATGATGTGGACCCCACATCAACACCATGCATTTGATGGCCCGTTAGGGTAGTGGACCCCACCCCAAAAAATCAGTCCCATCCGAAGCTCAGGTGGCCCACATCATAGGAAACAACGGGATAGACGTCTGCCATTGAAACCCTTTTCTAGGTCACGGAAGTTTTGTATCAGTATGGAATTTGTTTTTCCACTTCACCTGGGCCCATGTAACCTTACCAATGGGTTGGATTGCAAATAAGCATTATGGTGGGCCCCACGTGGGACCCACAGTGATCTATGCATTTTATACACATCATCCACTGACCGTGGACGGTGGAACCCAAAATAATGTATCTGTTAAATCACTACCATCCAGCCATTTGGCTAGGCTGTTGGACGGTCAGTGGACCCCACCATGATGCATGTGCTGCATCCAAACCGTCCATCATTTAACAAGCTCATTTCATGGCTAGAGGTAAAAAAATGAGACAAATCTAGTATCAGTGGACCACACTACCTAAAACAGTGGACTTAAACGTCTACCATTGAAACCCCTTTGGGTTACAACAGTTTTAAATTAATATAATATTTGTTTTCCTCCCTGTTCAGGTCCTTGTGACCTCATAAACAGTCTTGGATGGAAAATGAATGACATAGTGGGCCCTCTAAATTTCTAATAGTAGGAATTATATCACCACTGTTAAGTGAGGTATGGTCTAAATGATCTTTGGATACGTCTTCTTTTAAAATAATGTTCTAAAATAATCTTTAATAATGGTTGACGGGTGTAGTTGGTCCGGCCCATTTGTATGGCCCATGTAAGGTATTAGGGGCCCACTTGATAAGGCCTAATTTGATGTATTTTGAGGCCCATTTGATTTGGCCCATTCAACTCGGCCTAGTCGACTCGGCCCATCGACCCATTTGATGCATGTTTAACCCATTGGAGCGGCCCACATGAAGCGGCCCATTGGACGTATATGAGGCCTTTCTGTGGGCCGACCTTGATGTATGTAAGGCCCAACGCGATGTAAGATTCCACCATAATGTATGTAATGATGTTTGACGGTTAAGCCTTGGGAGCAATGATGGTTTGACGTCCACATTGTTCGAATAATGTCGGTTAAATGTCCACATTATAACTCTCCCTAAGGTCCATTGATAGGCCCATACTTGTGGTGTGTAGGCCGTCTAGGCCCATTTTCGTATGAACAGAGCCCACCACCATATAACATGTTTGATATAGATCCATGATTCATACTCATACGCATCATATGTATACTTGATATAAGGAGTGACTGATCATAGCATACGCCCTCGGGCAGATTGTTTATGGGCTCCCTGATAGGTGAAGTTGCCCTACATGACCACGTAGTACGTGCAGGATTGTTGCATGACTGGTGGTGTGATTCATGCACTTACATTTGCGTGTAATTGTGATTATTGTATGCCCTAACGACATCAGGGCCATAGCCTCCACAGACACATCATCGGTGGTAGGATTGGATACCGAAAATACTGTTTCTAGCATCGGGGCGCCATAGATGTCCCTGGGTGAAAATTCCTAAATCCAATGGTACCAGAGGATGACTCCAATGTCGAGACTGAGTGGATACATGAGTACGCGAGGGTCATATACTAGTAGGTAGCGTCTTCTACTATGTCGTGGTCGGTTAGAAAGGGGTGTGACCTTACTTGCCTGAGTGAGAGGGCAATTTCTAGGTTAAGTTTGACCAGCTTGAGGAATGGGTCCGCTATCGACGAGTCGGGCCTGATATTGGCAGGCGAATAGTGAGGTCTCTTCCACTCTCCCAGTTATGCGTTCGGATAGGGGCGAAAAATTGGCGTAGAGTTTACTAAACCCCGGTGATTATCTAGACCGAGAACCATACTGATTTGATGCTCTAGTGAGGAGCTGCATTGATATGTGGATGTGGATTGGCATGCTTGACTTACATTCTGCATCATATAGCCTTGATATGGTCGATAACATTTATATTCTGCATAGTATAACCTTGGTACTGCTGATTGCATTCTTATACCCATCAGCATGATTCCACATTACTCTGACCATGTATTCTGAGCACGCTTATATTGCGCACACACTTACACCACCCTCTAAGCTTTCTATAAGCTTATACATGATTGATGCATGAAGGTGATGCCAAGACGCAGCCATAGCCTCGCCGCAGTTGGAGTGTGCAATCGAGTTTCAGGAGCTTCCGTTATTTGCATTATCTTGTGTTTCCCTTTAGACGCATTGTACTTAAAGTTTTTTTTTCATCATAGTAGATTTTGTGATGGTGTTCTTGTGGTTATTGTTCGTGGGTTATGCTTATGGTTATGCTTATTACAATCAAATTGATGATTAAAAATCCTCCTTGTAGCATCCCAGGATCGGAACCTGGTATATGGGTGCTGGGAGTAGAGAGTGGGGTACTACGGAGGCTGTTAGCGCCGGATTCGGCGATCGGAAATTTTGTGAGCCCGGTTTCGGAGTTTGAGGCGTGACATTAGGAGAGCTCTATTTCTTTGCTCAACTAAGGAGACAAGTCAGCATTACCCAGGCTGGTATGACCTAAGTCGCTATGTCCTAGGTCGACAGGCTCAGCATGCCTCCTATCAAAGTTCGATCACATTTACCCGAGATCTTAGCCGAAGATGTAGGAAACCTATCACGATAGAGATTCATCCGAGGTCTTTAGAGGATATCCACGGCACACTTGGAATCCCGAGATCCTCTCCGAGGATCTCGGGAGATTCACCATGTATCCAGGATCCAAATCCCTCTACAATACATATATAGTAAACAGGGAGATCTCATCTACATCACCGTCTCTCCTGAAAATATAAATAGCAATACCTCTAATGGTGAGAGTGTAACATCGCGGATTTTTGCCAACCTGGAATTAAACGTCCTTAGGCAATGGGTCGATCCTAACAGCTTATTAACTTGTCAGAACTCAATCTCATAGTTTAAAATCTCTTTTTAACCATTTTCCTTCACAAATCTCACCTTTCACTACTTTATCCTTCAAAAGTAACTAAGTGTTAAACTAGATTAACAACAAAATCCGCTTGATCTACTTTAAATACGATCTGCAAGACCCAAAACTTGTAGAATCATTGACGCTAGGTTACCCTAAAACCTAGGATCAATCTCATTACCCAGCTGCTCTCGGGAGCACATTGAAACTTCGTATCAGATCTGGACCGCACGTCGAAAGTTTGAATAATACGAAGTTATAGAATTAGGACCGCCTTGCTGGGCTTAACAACCATCTCTGAAATCAAATCCAGATAGTGTCCTGGGGCTATTCGCTTGAGCCCGGAGTGAAGTGTGAGAGAAATGTGGATATTTTAGAAATAAATATCTAAATTTAAGTAATCTGAGACTTGCCACTTGCGCGCCTGATATAAGCAATCAGACCGTCAGAATCTGACCTAAATACACCCTCGAATTAGGGGAAATTTTATATACATGTCCATGTACTTGTAACCCTGATCGAGTTGCGGTAACCGTTGAACTGAAACTGGTCCGCCACGTGTGATCTGGGAACCTGACTGGAACGAAAACTTAACTCGACCTAGATCCAATGTCTGTGAGCTTAAGTTCGACCTTTGGCTCAAGGGGGGCTTCCAGAAGTGCTCCGTTGAGACGGAACTGTTTGTATTTGGACATAACCTAAGTATACCTTAGCCCTGGGTCTAATTTGGTGAGTTTTGGGCCTATATAAGGACCTTAAACCCTCACTCTCTCATCTCATACGAATTTGAGAAAAATCTAGGAGAGAGAAGAGAGAAAAGAGAGAGAAAGTATGAGAGAAGTGAGAGCACCTCCCTGCCACTCTACCCTGCCACTATACAAGCTTAACCATCCCTTTTTAATCGTTTTCCCGACGATTTCAACTTTGTTTCTAGATAAGAAACCCTAACCCTAATCTGTTTTGGGGTTTTGATAGTTGTAAGTTATGAAATAACTAACCTAAAGCATGTTATAGGTTGCCACATCACCGTAGACAGAAGCTTAGCAAATCTATCAAATTCATTACGCTTCTACGGCGTAAGGTGCGGACTTTAGACGTATAGGTTATAGTTTTCAAGGCTTTCAATGTCGGTTAATGATTTATTCTCGACATGGATGCTATTTCACATGTAGAACATGCTGTCTGTTTTCCATTTCGGTTAAATATGAAGAATATGGAATTTTGTGTATTCTAGGTATTTGTAGAAAATACCGTATCCGAATAAATTTTGCTGATTTGATGGCCATAAGTATTTGCCGTGTATATATGCTAGTTATAGATGTATGACCTGTTTGGCGAAAGGATTCGCCCTAATACACATTTTGGCCAACGTTGCTTATGTAGGCTAAGGTGTGTGGTCCAAGTGTTTGTTGAAATGACTAAATAAATATGGATTTATGATTTATGCCTGCCATATTTATTGGATGTAAGAACATGATCGTTGTATATGAGACAACTCCTTGATATAAGGATTTGTCATATTCTATGTTGAAATCCACATACGTCATGTATGTTGGAGTGGTGTAGTTTAAGTGTTTGACAAAATGCTTGTGTGAGAAATTGTGTGACGAACTAAATTTAATAGTGGTGTTGAGATAGGCTTCTCAACAACCTGAATGATGTTTCTGATTTCCTCTATGTATGTTGACAGTATGATGTCTGTTTTATTTATGAAATGCATATGTGTGGATTTCTGTTTAGGTTATATGAATCCGTTATGGGTGATGGGGGAGTGGTGTAACGATTCTGTGCAACAGCCCTGAT
The DNA here is from genome assembly GCA_030180095.1 of Magnolia changhungtana. Lineage (NCBI taxonomy): Eukaryota > Viridiplantae > Streptophyta > Magnoliopsida > Magnoliales > Magnoliaceae > Magnolia > Magnolia changhungtana. The sequence continues at coordinate 592,296 of JASAUF010000344.1, read as the reverse complement.
AGCTCTAAGCGGACAATTTTGGATATTTGACTGTATGATTGAAATCTTGATCTATTACTGCTTTAACTGTTCCGTAATCGAATGTGATTGGGGCTATTGTATAGTCCAGGCAATCAGCAACGGGATTGAATTCGTGGCTGAGATTCATTTGCCACGTGAGATGCATTTGACAAACCTGAGTCGTACTTCGGTTGGCGATAGTGGTTGGCCACGCGAAGTGCTTATGCACTCCATGTCGTTTAACTTGTCGTGCGCTCGAGCTAGCCGAGCTCGTCAAGTAACCCGATCTGTCTAATGTATGTTCACCATGTTTGGACGCTACTACTTGAACCTAAGGTACCGAACTTACCAGTGAACCCCGTTAACCTTGGTACCTCAATCTGCTAAGACTCATGAGCCGGGTATGGTGGTATGGGACACCGTGGTCGAGCTGTCGGCCTATGCTGGGGCGATGTGCCTCCCCGTAGTAACCAGTGAGCAACCCAGACTCGTGAGCCGAATATGGTGGTATGGGACACTGTATTCGAGCTGTCGGCCTACACTGCTTTGATGGGTGATGGGGGAGTGGTGTAACGATTCTGTGTAACAGCCCTGACAGCCCTGACCATACCCATTGTAATGATCTCGAGCATACTCTGAATCTACGAAGAGGCGACGATCCTTCCCGTAGTAAACAGAGTATAAACTAGGCCTGTATTGATAAGGTGATGGGGTAGTGGTGCAACGATTCCGTGTAACAGCCCTGACAGCCCTTGCAGCGACCTAGAACCGCATCATCGTATGAGATTATCTAGGATTGACGACCCTAAAATGGATCATTGTTTGGGAATGATATAAGGGAGGTACCTTAGTTTCCCAATCTTATTGTATGAAAAGGACTAATAACAACTCGGTAATCATGTTCATATCGCACTGCATGTGCTTAGAAGATGTGGAGCACTGAGGGATGAAAGCATGTTGCGGACGTAAGATTGTGTCGCATGAGGGAGTATGTTGGCGAGGGCATGCATCATGACTGCATTCATACTTACATTAATAAGAGTATTTAGGAGTGTTTGATTGTACTGCTTTATCATTACTGCTTGGCTGAATTGATAACATGTTAACCTATGCTTTACTGTTCCACTGAGTTGATCACTCACTCCCACGTTATGAGACGGTGTTTCGGACACCCACCAGACTTTGTCTGATTGCAGATGGCGACGCTACTTCTGAGGTGGAGCCGGACTTTTGTGACGACGAGGATGCTTTCTCGTATATGTTATTTTCTGGCGGCTTCATGTGAGCCGTGTCTTGATCAACGGGGTTACAAGGATGTTGACTAGATGATACTACACCTTTGGTATATTTTGAAATTGTACTTGTAATTCATTAACCTGGCAACATTATCACACTCTGGAGACTTACCATAATATATATCTTCTATACATCTATCACAGTCTTCCACTTGTAATTTAACTGTCTCTGGAGTATAATATGCTGTTTTGGTATAATCCCATTCATATTTCGATGCTCTCATCATAATCATCATTATCTATGTTGCATAAGTGATGCGTTGGAACTCGGGAGCTGAGCTTTGCTCAACCCCCGATTTTCAGGGTGTTACAGAGAGGAACGCACAATCTTTAGTCCTAAACCCTTAATACTCAACTAGACCCAAATTCCTTTCCTGACTTAGGCATTAGAGGGTCCCCTGCTTAAGTCAGAGTCTTCCTTGTCCGTTCCTTATGCAGGTCCACCGGTCGAGAGGGGAGTATCCAGATTTTTTCATCAGCATATAACATCTCTATGAGCCCTCCACATAGCTTCCGACCATAGGAATTTCCTGTGGTCGGGTCATAGACAATTGGTGTCCCATTTGACGATTTACAACTCATCTAAGTCAGGTGTACATGATTCGTCAATGTTGACTTGTACTTGATAAGTCTAATCCAATTTGGCACAACGTTGTTGGGTTTTTCAAAATATATTTGTTTAAAATTATAAAAGAGAATTTAGAAAAAGGGTTGTGGCTTTCTGTTCACAACCCCAGTGTAAGGTCGCGATTTAGTAATAACTCGGTGAGACCGAGGTTGAATCCATATGGACTAAACTTTTACGTATTCTGAAATAACTAGAACTAGAAGAAGATCTAAATATAAAGTCTGGAATAAAGAGAGTAATTATGAATAATGTTTAAACTATCAATTAAAAGGTGGGAACTAGGGTGCCAAGGATCCACTCGTAGCTATCAAGATACCTTACTTAATTCAAGAGACACAACGAGAATCAGAGTCCTATCTTATTCAATTGGAAGGGGAGATGATCAAATCTCTAAACTTTTCATTGATCTAGTATCAATGGAGGAGGATTGTGAAGATTGGAAGGGATTCCATCACCCAACCATGCTCAGGAGACGATGTTGAACAACAGAATTCACCAATCTCACAATCTCTAATAAGAAAAGAAGATATTCAAAGCTATCGCAGTATCTATTGTAATTTGAGTCACAACAAACCATAGAAAACTAAAAATATTCCTTAAAATCAACTATAAATCAATGAAGTTCAATATAAACAAGAATCAAAGTAAAATAAGCCTCCCAATCATGCTACAAGCTTCACCTCTTAGCCATAACTAAGAGGTTTAGTTAACCATAGACACGATTAAACCAAAATCTCTTAAACAAAACATGAAAATAACTAAAAAGGAAGAAGAAAAACTCTTGGCGGCGGCTTCTCCACCCTTTAGATACACTCCTTAAGCTTTAGAAGATACCAAGGAATGTCCAAGGGACTCCTATTTATAGTTGTGAAGCTCCACCTTATGCACCGACTTGGAATTTCTGCAATTCGATCGCGAAATCACCTCAATTTCCACAGTCGTGTTAGCATTGGTCAGACCAAAGTTTCCTTCTATTGGACCGAAGTCGAGTCTAAAGCTTGACAAGATTCTGTTTTCTCAGTTCCCCGATTTCGGTTGGATTGAGCTTGGGTTCAGTCGGACCAAATTAATCTTCGATCGAACCGAATTAACTCCTTTTAGCACTGGATTTGTGCACTTTCGGTCGTACCGAATTAACTCTTTTTAGCACTGGAGCTTTTTATGCACTTTTGGTCATACTGAATCCTCCCTTCGGTCGGACCGAATTAGCTTCTGAATTTCATCTTTGGTCACTGGATTGTTTTGTGCGATTTCAGTCGGATCGAAATTGTCTGTTTTTTGCTACGGATTTTGAAGTCCTTTCTTCATCCTTTGTACTTAGTTTCTTTGGATCTTTGGCATGTGAACTCTTCATTCTTAGTCTCTTAAGATTCATCTTTTACCTTGATGATTCTCAAGCATCAAATCCATGCTTTTAGCATTCTTTTCAATCCAAGTTCTCAGATTCACCTTACAACACAAGCATATATAAAATATACCATTAAGCATTATCATGTTCCTAAAACCAAGATATAATTAGGGAAAAATATGCAATATTCGATACTCAACACTTTCGGTGATTGTTAGTGACTATTCATTTGTGAATGGTGGTGTCTCTTAGTAAATGAAGCATCATTTGAATTCGAAATGGTGGTGAAAAGATGCCATGATGCCACTATTAAAAAGACACCACGAAAGAAAATATATTTCCATGAAACTGATCTTAAAGCATCTCTTGTGACTCTATATAAACCCATCTTTGGGTCAATCTGAAAATAACAATTCCAACAATATCCTCTCCATCTTTTTCTTCTTCTCCATTTTCGGTTTTGAATATTTCTTGAAAAGTTGCAGTTTTTAGGCGTTAAACTACAAACAGTTTTTTAGGTAGTAAATTGTAAATAATTTTCAGGGGTTAAACTGTAACAACACAAAAGTCAAGGGTGTACGTTGTAAAAGTGTGTTTAGGGTGCGGTTTTTCAGTTTTGCAAGCTGAAGCCCACATTCTACAATCTTAGAGAAGAGGTTTATTACATCATGGATGTGGATTTGCAGTAACCCTCTTGCAAATTAGTTTATTCACCAGTAGGGTGAGAATATCACCTTAAAGATAGTAACATCGTAACGCGCCTTAAGCCTATCTTTAAGTGATTAGTTTTTTTTAATCTTTCTACCTCATCCTTAAGAATTTTAAGGCGATATTATGGCCTCTTATATGGGTCATCATGACTTTATTTGAATTACACTTTTTGATAGCTCAAATTTTCTTCAATGGTAATCAATGGTGCTTCTCTTCCTCACATCACTTAAGTTGGATCACGTGTCCACTCAAGATTCATCTTCACACCATTTGACAATGATACGACAGAACAAATTCGAAAGCAACAAGACTAAGAGCATAATGACTACCTATGCAAATGTCATATTTTCAACGCTCTTTCTGACTCGTTGTACACTGTTTACAGTCAAAAGAAGACTGCTAAGGGTTTGTGGCAGGCCCTGCTCACTAAATACAAATCAGAGGACAAGGGCAACGAAAAATTCCTTGTCAGTTAGTTTTTAAAATTCAAAATGTTAGATGAAAAACCTGTCCTTGAATAAGTATATAAAGTACAAGTCATCATCCAACAAATTATTGCCGATGGTAATAATCTCAATGAATCCTTCCAAGTATCCACTATTATAGTTAAACTTCTACCTAAATAGAAAATATAAAAAAGAGAAAATGTCCTTAAAGGACCTCCTCATGTTTCTTCGAATAGATGAAGAATTTAGGATCCGTGACAAAAAGGAAGAACAATATGATGTCATAAATAACATTAATATAATTGAGAATAGTGTGAATCGAGAATAAGAGAAATCACATTTTAAGAAAGATGATTAACTCAAGCCTAATAACCAAGGGTTCAAAAAAAATACATCCAAGAAGGGTCCATACTTTTTTTGTAAAATCTCCAGCTACTTTAAGAAATACTGCTAAAAATACTAAAAAAAAAAAATGCAAGAAAAGAAATGGTAAGTCAATATGACAGAAGACATGAATCTGGCAGCTGTCGTCTCTAAAGTTAACATGGTGAATGAGGATGTTGAATGGTAGGTAGATTTTGGCATTACCAAACATGTTTGTAAAAATTATAACGTGTTTAATTCTTACGAAATAGTGGAGGGATAATCAAGAACTATATGTGAAATGCCTTCACATCTAAGGTTATAGAAAAATGGAAGGTACGACTTAATTTAACTTATAGAAAAGTCCTTACTATGAAACAATGTGCTGCATGTAACGAAAATTAGGAGAAATGAAAATCCAAACATATCAGTCTAAGTCATTGTTTTATGTGGCAACTACTTGGTGATGGTGTTATAGCAATACAGTATGTGCGATCTATTCAAAATCTAGCGGACTCGTTTACCAAGGAACTGGCAAGGGATGTTGTCAATAGAACATCAAGATGAATGATAGTTAAGCCAATTTCACAGACACCAGATGAATGAAATTTAACCTAAGTTAATAGGTTCAATGTGCAAAGTACCCCGCAGGAAGTGTCTAAAGCAGCATTGTACGTTTTCTATCTGCTTCATTGTTGGATGCATGTATAGTGCCAAGTACATAAAATGATTAAAAGGAGGATGAGCCTCTGCTCTTAATGAGTCCTTTCAAGAGTGCTATTCTTACATAGGCATTCATAAGGACTCACCTATTTGAGTATTGGAAGTGGGGCCGCTTTTTGATGTTTAAGAGTTTTAGCTACTCTCATGAACATATGAATCCAGGACAGAGCATAAGGTCATTAATGTACTATAATTTTAGAACACATGACAATTGAAATATATGTGTGTGATACGTCTGACTGTATTATATAGAATACTTAGTTAAAGACCATAACTACTAAGGATTCTAATACAACTTTGATTTGTTTACACTAAGTGAATGTTCAAGTTCATAAAACACCCTAACCTATAATGTTCAACTTTGATGCACATATTTTCCTTATATACCCTGACCTCTTTATATTGAAAAATAGTAGAGGATTGTTGGGTTTTTTCACAATAATTAAAAAAAAAAAACTTATAAAAGAGAATTTTGAAAAAGGGTTGTTGCTTTTGGTGATTGTTGGTGACCATTCATTTGTGAATGGTGGTGCCTCTTGGTAAATGAAGCATCATTTGAATTCAAAATTGTGATGAAAAGATGTCATTAATGGCACTACAAAAAAGAGGATTTTTAGCGACGAAACTTTTAGCGACGAAATGCATTTTCGTCGTCAAAAGTCACTTTTAGCGACGAAATAAAATTTCGTCGCTAAAAGTGAGCTTTTAGCAACGAAACTTTTAGCGACGAAACTTTTCGTAGCTAAAAATAGTGCATTAGACTTTTAGCAACGAAAATTTTCGTCGCTAAATACTCCAAACACTAAAGACCTTTAGCAACGAAAATTTTCGTCGCTAAAGATTCGGAACATTTTCTTCAACTTTTAGCAGCGAAAATTTTCGCTGTTAGAAGTCTTGTACAGTACAAGACTTTTAGTGGCGAAAAGTTTCGTTGCTAAAAGTCTTGTACTGTACAAGACTTCTAGCTGCGAAAATTTTCGCTGCTAAAAATAAACTAACATATCTTTTAGCGACGAAACTTTTCGTCGCCAAAGGTTACTTTTAAAAAATATATATATTCCAGTTCAAAATCCGTATAACAATATATTTCATCATATTCATCTGATATACACATTTCATCATATTTACAAACTTTTAGCGGTGAAAATTTTCGTAGCTAAAAAACACTCTTCAAAACTTTTAACAGCAAAACGTTTCGCGGCTAAAAATTTTCAAAATATGTCTTTTTTTAGCAGCGAAAATTTTTGCTGCTAAAACTAAACTAGCATATCTTTTAGCAACGAAAATTTTCGTCGCCAAAAGTTTCTTTTTAAAAAAAATATTCCAGCTCAAAATCCGTACAAATTTCCTGATATACATCTGTTAACAATATATTCCATCATATTCACATTCACATCCATATAAACCCAAACTACATAAAGTTTTAGCGGCGAAAATATTCGTCGCTAAAAAATACTATACAAGACTTTTAACAGCGAAAATTTTCGTCGCCAAAAGTTTCTTTAAAAAAAAAATATTCCAGCTCAAAATCCGTACAAAATTCCTGTTATACATCTATTAACAATATATTCCATCATATTCGTATTCACATCCATCTAAACCCAAACTACATAGTTTTAGCAGCGAAAATGTTCGTTGCTAAAAAATACTATATAAGACTTTTAGCAACGAAAATTTTCGCTAAAAGTCTTATCTGATAAAGACTTTTAGCAAAAAAATTTTCATTTGCTAAAAATAAACTGACATATCTTTTAGCAACGAAAATTTTCATCGCCAAAAGTTTCTTTTTTTAAAAAAAATATTCCAGCTCAAAATCCGTAAAAATTCCTGATATACACCTGTTAACAATATATTCCATCATATTCATCCTGATATACACATTTCATCATATTCACATTCACATCCATCTAAACCTAAACTACATAAACTACATTCATCCAAACACAAACAATCTTATCTGCATCACATTCATTCACGCATAAATACATATAAACTTAACATCATAAACAAATAAACAAAAAATCACAAAGATGAAGACGGAGGTGGTGGGGCATCGGTAGGTAAGCGTGCAGCGAAAGCCTAAAACATCTCCGTCATCTGTCGCTCATGCTCCACCCGCATCTCCGTCATGCTCCTCTCCTGCTCCTCCCTCTGCCTCACCAACTCCTCCTCCATCCTCCTCTGCCTCACCAGCTGATCCTCTATCCTCCTCTCCTACTCCTCCCTCTGCCTGTCATGCTCCTCTCTCCGCCTCGCCAGCTCCTCCAGGTTTAGGTTTAGGTTCAGGTTATAAGTATAGGTTTTGGGATTTGAGAATAGGTTTAGGGTTTAGGGTTTAGGAAATCGGGTTTGGATTCAGGATCGGGTTTAGGTTTGGGTTTTCAAGTTTAAGCTTAGGTTAAGGTTAGGGAGTTGAGATTAGGATTAGGTGTAGGTATAGGTTTAGGTTTAGGGATTTGAGAATATATTTAGGTTTTAGGTTATATGTTAAGGTTTAGGTTTTAGGTTTAGGTTACTGTTAGGTTATAGGTTATAAGTTTAGGTTTTGGTTTTGGTTAAGGTTATAGGTTTAGGTTAAGGTTTAGGTTTAGGTTATAAGTTATAGGCTTAGGGAATTGAGAATTGGTTAAGGTTTAGATTTAGGTAATCGAGTTCGGGTTCGGGATCCGATTTAGGTTTGGGTTTTCATGTTTAGGTTTAGGTTTAGGTTTAGGTTACGGAGTTGAGATTGGGATTAGGTGTAGGTTTAGGTTTAGGTATTTGAGAATAGGTTAATGTTTAGGTATAGGTTTAGGTTTAGGTTTTAGCTTATAGGTTTAGGTTTAGGTTAAGGTTATAAGTTTAGGTTATAGGTTAAGGTATACGTTATAGGTTTTTGTTTAGGTTGAGGTTATAGGTTTTGGTTTAGGTTTAGGTTTAGGTTTAGGTTTTAGTTTATAGGTTTAGATTATAGGTCATAGGTTTAGGTTTAGGTTTAGTTACTGAGGTTTTGGTTTAGGTTAAGGTTATAGGCTTTGGTTTAGGTTAAGGTTATAAGCTTTGGTTTAGGTTAAGGTTTAGGTTTTGGGTTTATGGTAAGGTTATAGGTTAAGGTTATAGGTTTAGGTTAGGTTTAGGTTTAGGTTTAGGTTATAGGTTATAGGTTATAGCTTTGGGAATTGAAAATAGGTTAAGGCTTAGGTTTAGGAAATCGGGTTCGGGTTCGGGAACGGGTTTAGGCTTGGCTTTTCATGTTTAGGTTTAGGTTTAGTTTAGGGAGTTGAGATTGGGATTTGGTGTAGGTTTAGGTTTAGGGATTTGAGAATAAGTTAAGGTTTAGGTATAGGTTTAGGAAATCGGGTTCGGGTTCGGGATCGGGTTTGTGCTTGGGTTTTCATATTTAGGTTTAGGTTTAGGTTTAGGTTAGGGAATTGAGATTGGGATTTGGTGTAGGTATAAGTTTAGGGATTTGAGAATAGGTTAAGGTTTATGTATAGGTTTAGGAAATCGGTTCGGGTTCGGGATCGGGTTTAGGCTTGGGTTTTCAAGTTTAGGTTTAGGTTAGGGAGTTGATATTGGGATCAGGTGTAGGTTTAGGTTTATCGATTTGAGAATAGGTTAAGGTTTAGGTATAGGTTTAGGTTTTAGCTTATAGGTTTAGGTTATAGGTTTAGGTTTTGGTTTTAGGTTTAGGTTTAGGTTATAAGTTTAGGTTATAGGTTATAAGTTATAGGTTAAGGTTTAGGTTATAGGTTTTAGTTTAAGTTAAGGTTATAGGTTTTGGTTTAGGTTTTAGTTTATAGGTTTAGGTTTTGGTTTTAGGTTAAGGTTTAGGTTACGGAGTTTTGGTTTAGGTTAAGGTTATAGGCTTTGGTTTAGGTTAAGGTTTAGGTTTTGGGTTTATGTTAAGGTTATAGGTTTAGGTTAGGTTTAGGTTTAGGTTATAGGTTATAGCTTTGGGAATTGAGAATAGGTTAAGGTTTAGGTTTAGGAAATCGGGTTTGGGTTCGGGATCGGGTTTAGGCTTGGGTTTTCAAGTTTAGATTTAGGTTTAGGTTAGTGAGTTGAGATTGGGATAAGGTGTAGGTTTAGGTTTAGGGATTTGAGAATAGGTTAAGGTTTAGTTATAGGTTTAGGTTTAGGTTTTAGCTTATAGATTTAGGTTTTGGTTCTAGGTTTAGGTTAATGCTATAAGTTTAGGTTATAGGTTAAGGTTTAGGTTATAGGTTTTGTTAGGTTAAGGTTATAGGTTTTGTTTAGGTTTAGGTTTTAGTTTATAGGTTTAGGTTTTTGTTAGGTTTTGGTTAGGTTTAGGTTAAGGTTTAGGTTCTGAGTTTTGGTTTTGGTTAAGGTTATAGGTTTTGGTTTAGGTTAAGGTTTAGGTTTTGGGTTTATGTTAAGGTTATAGGCTCGAGTTAGGTTTAGGTTTAGGTTATAGGTTATAGCTTCGGGATTTGAGAATAGGTTAAGGTTTAGGTTTAGGAAATCAAGTTCGGGTTCGGGATTGGGTTTAGGCTTAGGTTTTCATGTTTAGGTTTAGGTTTAGGTTAGAGAGTTGAGATTGGAATTTGGTGTAGGTTTAGGTTTAGGGATTTGAGAATAGGTTAAGGTTTAGGTTTAGGAAATCGGGTTCGAGTTCGGGATCGGGTTTTGAAGTTTAGGTTTAGGTTGGGGAGTTGAGATTGGGATTGGGATTAGGTTTAGGTTTAGGGATTTGAGAATACATTTAGGTTTTAGGTTTAAGTTTAGGTTTTAGCTTATAGGTTTAGGTTATAGGTTTAGGTTTAGGTTAAGGTTATAAGTTTAGGTTATAAGTTATAGGTTAAGGTTTAGGTTATAGGTTTTTGTTTCGGTTAAGATTATAGGTTTTGGTTTAGGTTATAGGTTTTTGTTTCGGTTAAGATTATAGGTTTTGGTTTAGGTTATAGGTTTAGGTTTAGGTTTTAGTTTATAGGTTTAGGTTTTGGTTTTAGGTTTAGGTTAAGGTTATAAGTTTAGGTTATAGGTTTTGGTTTAGGTTAAGGTCATAGGTTTTGGTTTTGGTTAAGGTTTAGGTTTTGGGTTTATGTTAAGGTTATAGGTTTAGGTTGGGTTTAGCTTTAGGTTATAGGTTATAGGTTATAGCTTTGGGAATTGAGAATAGGTTAAGGTTTAGGTTTAGAAAATCGGCTTCGGGTTCGGGATCGACTTTAGGCTTGGGTTTTCATGTTTAGATTTAGGTTTAGGTTAGGGAGTTGAGATTGGGATTTGGTGTAGGTTTAGGTTTAGGGATTTGAGAATAGGTCAAGGTTTAAGTTTAGGTTTAGGTTTAGGTTTTAGTTTATAGGTTTAGGTTATAGGTTTAGGTGTTGGTTTTGGTTTTGGTTTTAGGTTTAGGTTAAAGTTATAAGTTTAGGTTAAGGTTTAGGTTACGAGGTTTTGGTTTAGGTTATAGGTTTTGGTTTACGTTAAGGTTATAGGTCTTGGTTTTAGGTTTAGGTTAAGGTTATAAGTTTAGGTTATAGGTAATAGGTTATAGGTTTTGGTTTAGGTTAAGTTTATAGGTTTTGGTTTAGGTTATAGGTTTAGGTTTAGGTTTAGGTTTGGGTTTTCAAGTTCGGGTTTAGGTTTAGGTTAGGGAGTTGAGAATAGGATTTGGTGTAGGTTTAGGTTTAAGGATTGAGAAAAGGTTAAGGTTTAGGTTTAGGTTTAGGTTTTAGTTTATAGGTTTAGGTTATAGGTTTTGGTTTTGGTTTTAGGTTTAGGTTAAAGTTATAAGTTGAGGTTAGGGTTTAGGTTCTGAGGTTTTGGTTTAGGTTATAGGTTATGATTTAGGTTAAGGTTATAGGTTTTGGTTTTGGTTTTAGGTTTAGGTTAAGGTTATAAGTTTAGGTTATAGGTTATAGGTTATAGGTTTTGGTTTAGGTTAAGGTTATAGGTTTTGGTTTAGGTTATAGGTTATAGGTTTAGGTTTAGGGATTTGAGAATATGTTAAGGTTTAGGTTTAGGAAATGGGTTCGGGTTCGGGATCGGGTTTAGGCTTGGGTTTTCATGTTTAGGTTTAACTTTATGTTAGGGAGTTGAGAATAGGATTTGGTGTAGGTTTAGGTTTAGGGATTTGAGAATAGGTTAAGGTTTAGGTTTAGGAAATCGGTGTTTATGCTTGGGTTTTCATGTTTAGGTTTAGGTTTAGGTTAGGGAGTTGAGATTGGGATTAGGTGTAGGTTTAGGTTTAGGGATTTGAGAATAGGTTAAGGTTTAGGTTTTGGTTTTAGCTTATAGGTTTAGGTTATAGGTTTAGGTTTTGGTTATAGGTTATAGGTTGTAGGTTATAGGCTAAGGTTTAGGTTATAGGTTTTGGTTTAGGTTAAGCTTATAGGTTTTGGTTTAGGTTATAGGTCATGATTTAGGTTTAGGTTTAGGTTCCAGGTTTTAGTTTATAGGTTTAGGTTATAGGTTTAGGTTTAGGTTTTGGTTGAAGGTTTAGGTTATAAGTTTAGGTTATAGGTTATAGGTTTGGGGTTATAGGTTTAGGTTAAGGGTGTGGTACCTGCAAATACAGATATAAACACGGCCTGTCCAAATGGCCAGGCCCTTCCAATGCTGTTCATAGGAAATGGACAGCTTCATCATGGTCATAACAGCGGTTCCCACCTTCCAGGGACCCCCGCTCATCCGGATAGCTCCGACGCACATCCGGGTCTGCTCCATTAATCTCGAGCAAATACAGATATAAACACGGCCTTGTCCAAATGGCCAGGCCCTTCCAATGTTGTCCATAGGAAATGGACAGCTTCATCATGGTCATAACAGCGGTTCCCACCTTCCAGGGACCCCCGCTCATCCGGATAGCTCCGACGCACATCCGGGTCTGCTCCATTAATCTCGAGCAAATACAGATATAAATACGGCCTGTCCAAATGGCCAGGCCCCTCCAATGCTGTACATAAGAAATGGATAGCTTTATCATGGTCATAACAGCGGTTCCCACCTTCCAGGGACCCCCACTCTTCCGGATAGCTTCGACGCACATCCGGGTCTACCCCATTAATTTCGAACAAATACATAAACTTAGAGTGATGAAAATTTTCAAGTAAATTGTACGAGGTTTACAGTAATCTTAGAGTGCAGAATTTGGCAAGTATGTGCATTTCAGTCCGAGTTATTTCTATGTGCATTTCTATCTCTCTCTCTCTCTGTGTGTATTTATATATGGCATGAACAGTTCCACAAAAAGAAGGTTGTCATGGTTCATACACTTGGATACCTTCTTTGGAAATAACTTATAGTTCTTCATATGTTGTGAAAACAAATAAGGTTTAAGTATTCCATCATCAATCCCCATGATTCAAACAATAAGCTTTGATTTTAAGATGAGAGAAGATCATTCACATCTGGTAATATAATCTTAACATCTGATAGCTGAAGGTTCCTAAGGAATGAATGTGAAAAGCTAGCTGATATAACTTCTTCAATAGGAATATCTAAGGGCCTGTTTGGCCGGGCAGATCCCATGGTATTAGGAGGGATGGGATCTTAATTCATATAGAGGAAAAATAACTTATTTCAATTCCAGGTGCTTAATATTGGAAAACAAATTACTCAATTTCAGTTTGTGGAACACACTACACCAAAAAAACAAAATTGCACAAGGGAATTCGAAAACCTCATTAAACTACACAATAGTCCATTCCAAAGGCTTCAGGATCGATTCTTTTGAGTTCATGTTTGAATGCAATGAAACCATGATGACGAAATTTAATAAACATAATCAGCAAAGAATCACCTGGAAAGTATTCTATCTAAGAGCTCCTCACCTTCACATAACCTGAAATATACAACAAATGAGTCATGAGGATTTCAAACTACCATCTTTAATTTACGCAGTTCATTTATCTCAAATAGCCACACATTATTTCCATGCACATGATAGAGGAATTTCAGTGACTATTATATCCTATTAGAACTATTCCATGATAGATAAGATTGACACTAAAAGTTCAACAATGCCAAGTTCAAATGTTTCACCATCTGCCATCAATCGCATGTATTCACTTGATGAATTACATGCCTTAGAAGCAAGTTTTGCCGTTGGAAAATAATGGAGAGAGGGATTTCAGGATTGTAACATCCAACTGAATAGTTGGAATCATTGTCAGATTGATATTTGGGGTATGCTCCATTCCCAATTGGGTCAATCTGTATTGATGCAATATTGCATATGCTACTTAAGCCTAGGGCTGTTTCAACCACTCACAATTCACAATGCATCACAAAGTCATAACATTACATCACTATAAAAGCTTATAAAGGTTCATATACCTACCCGAATTCACGGAGATTCACATAAACACACACAGAGCAGAGCTCATGCCAAAGATAACTACCTGAACAAGTTGGTCCTTGTTTAGAGCTGACAAACTAACGAGTATTGGAAACCTTCCAATAAATTCTGGTATCAAACCATATGCAATAAGATCACCGCATTGATGACCTGGATAAAGTTGGATCGAATTTCAAAAAACATATCAAAGCAAGCATTTCTCTTTGCAACCTCTTCCCTACACATCCAAATACAAAATCGACACAAGGTAACACCGAAAGCATCCACATGGATCACAAAGAAAAAGGGAATAAAATCAAAAGTGGAGAAGTTACCAAATCACATGATATTACCTTCTCAATGATGGTATCTCTTTTAGTTATCTTCTGGCATCCTAAGAGTGTATCCTGGACAATACCCATAACAGGGCGATTTGATTGAGGCGAGACAATGCATTTTGGTACCACCATCAGCTCCAAGACTTCTGCTCTAGTTTCAAATGACTGAGGAACATGCATGTTCATTTCATCCCCATCAAAATCAGCATTGTATGGAGAAGTTACAGACAAATTCAAGCGAAAAGTTGAGTATGGCATGATTTTGATTCGATGCCCCATTATAGACATTTTGTGAAGACTAGGTTGCCAATTGAAAAGAACGAAGTCCCCATCATTCAAGTGCCTCTCCACCTGCAAACAAGATTGCACATTTTCAACAAGGTGAAACCATGGTTGCACAACAATAAAGAATGAAAAATAGATAATCGTGTACCTTATAACCAAGCTCCAGATGATGATCACTACTTTTCAAATAAAGAATGAAACCATGCTTACTGTCCAAATTTCTGAACATCAGTCCTATTATAATGCAACTACAAAAGTGTTTCTTCAGGAAGCATCTCTGACCTCTTCACTTTGTTCTGTGACAATTGGAAACAAAAGCTTCGGTCAAAGGCTCAACGGACTAAGCAATCCCCTATTCATGATATGAATGATGACCAAGGCAAAGGGAATGATAATGGTGATGACATGCTGATGATGATGATGATGATGATGATGAACAATAGCATCATTTATTAGAAAATGCATCACTGTTCCATGAGAACTAAGAATTTAAAGCTTATTCTCTTGTTTTTTAATAAGTGAGAATTTGTATATTGAGATTTTATACGTATATGCTATGATGTGGCGCTTTCAGAGTTCACATCCATTTAAAGTCACTGTCGCTGTGATGCCGTAGACATTTAATAGCTTTGTTCAAGTCTTTAATGCTTTGCGTGGATTTCAGACATGAATATATGTGATATAGAGGTTAGAAAATGCACATCCCACAGTAGACATCAAGAAAAAGATAGTAATGTGGAATGTAGAAGTGAAATCGGACATCAAATTAATTGTTACATCCTAGTAAGACAAGAATTCAGCATGGAGCTTCAATAAAACATTTGAGAAAATTAAAAGAGACCACATGGTATCCATTAAATCATCATGAAGTAAGAGATCCTATGGTTAAGATAGAAGAACACCTCCAAAGATGCGTTGCAACGCTGATGCATTGTGTGGACAATGCTTAGGAAATGAGCAACTGTCTTTGGCTGACTTTCAAGAAGCGTTGGCTGGGCTCTCATTGCATTAGTAACCTGGGGGAAAATAAAAGCTAACCTTCAAACTAACGTCGAAATACTTGCGATCTGCATGCACAACAAATATACATGTTGCTAATAATAGTTGCATTGTGCATGATGCATCAGAACCAAAGTAAGAATTTCCATACAACATAAAAGAGCACACAACCATTCAGATGAAATTAACATACTAGATCTAAAACAGCAGAAAATAAGGAAGATAACAAACTAGCATAAGAATTTTACATGTGAAGCTACAATTCAGTACAGCAATGGAAAACTCAACACCTTAGAAGTTAGAATATCACTCAAGGAGGTATGGGGTCTACAGTAAACGAAATGCAAGAAATGTACACTGGCAATATAGGGTTCAAAGATATGCCCTGAAATATCATCGCAAGCTGTCATCTGCCTGAAGTGACGAAAAGAGTAAATAGGCCTGATAAAATTATGAGGCTACAAGCCTGCCTACACAAATCAGAGAAGAATTTACATACTGAGAGACTTAGAAAGATGTGTGGCCCACCAATGACTGCAGACCTGATACTCAAGCCCTGAAACATGCAGACCTGATCAATGGCCATGCACATGCCGCAAGCATGTGTAATGAGAATCCCAAGTAGCATTCTTATTTCTCATCCAAATTTCTGTGGTTTACTCTGGACAAAGGTGAAGAATGCTAATGGATGCCATGATCCATATTTGTATGTTTGAGTCCACTTTTGGACTTCACAAACTTAAAAATAGTGAAAAACAGGGCAGCTGTCTCAATAGATGTGACATGACCAGTCAAATTCTCCATCACCTGCCATCTTAGGTTCCCTTCTTAATTGTTTATGCCACCAATTTAAAACTGAAACTGCAAGAGCAAACTGAACCTGGTACCAAGTGTCCTTTAGCTCATCCCATCAAGGGATTTGTACGCATGTGCCTATTTTATGGGGAAAAAAAAAAAAGAGGAGGCAGTAAGAAAGCTGCCAACTATGCTTCGTAAAAACTACCCACCACAAAATTGAGGCTCAAGTGAACACCCTCAACAACCACTGATTCTTTTCGCTCTTCCCATGCAGTGATCAGCGATCAAGACTGTCAATAACCATCTCACTTTGTGCTTTAAATCCTTCAATCGCCATTTGCTTCACACCAATCAGTTCAGTAGTAGAAGTAGAACTGACATCTGCAGGTCTGCTGTCAGGTTTCTCACTAGAAGCTCCATCAGATAATTCATCCTTGATGAGTATGTGCAAGATTCCTGCTAATTACACGAGGTATAGTCTAGAATGTCCTCGTTGGATGATCATAGACCAATTAAGAGACTGTAAAAAGGAAGGTTGTTGAATTGTCTTCCCATCAATTTTACAGATTCTTGATTATAGTTACACGAAGCGCCAAGCAAAGGGCCAACAAATTCAGTGCAGGAGCCAGGAAGTGTCTATTTCATAATGTTTTCAAGTATAACAGGTAGGATTTCAACACTTGAGGTCTTGGTATCTATCCCTAGTGGGGTGGCTAACATGGAGTGTGTGTACTGACATGGGTGTGTACTAACAAGCTAACTCAAAAAAAAAAAAAAAAAAAGTATAACAGGTAGGAAGCATAAGCAAAAGCACTTACCTGAAATGCAATTTGAAGCAAGAGCATGAGCCTGAAGTGTGATTCAAAGCAAGAGCAACACCTAGTTAGAACTTAGAAGAATTGTGCAACTAAGTTCCCGATGTCCACAATCATACCGCAAGGATGAATTTTGGTCCTAGAGCAATCCATTGTTGTCTGCCTATCTAATCCACACAATTCAATGGTGCAACCCATCGTCCAGGGAAAGGACTTCAAACTACAATATAGTGCGAACAATTACAATAAGCTTGGGTTCTTCCAACTATGCTAAAGTAAACAACCAGAGAAAATAAAATAAAATAAAAAAGTTTGTATGCAAATCAAATTGATGCTACTTGAACAAAATACATGTGAAGAACAAAGTACCAAAGAATGCAGACAAAGTAGATTTGCCACACCCACTTGTGCCGCACAACGTGAAATAGTGACAGATTCCTTCCTCTCTCGAATTCTGTGACAAAAGAAGAAATTCAAAGTAAAAAAAAAAAACTCGGCAACTCAACTCAGCCATAAATCAAGCCAAGTCACTATGAAACTCGCTGGCAAGCTCAACTCGGTTCAGACTCGGCATGACTCATTGAGTTGTCTTGCCTACTCGGGCAACTTGACACGACTAGGCATAATTCAAACTGTGTCACTCCCCAAGTTGATACAGTTTTAAATAATAATATATTAGGTAGTTGGCGGAATCAAACTGACAAACCAAGCAATACAGAACAATATCTTCCAGTAGACCAAACAATATTTTATTGATATTCCTTGCCTATTTTTATACTCATACTTGCAAGTACCTATTCTTAGTAAAATCTTACTTGTAATTTGGTTATTAAATATGGAGTCCAGTCAAACCAAGTCTTTTGGAGTTGACTGACGACCATATTGAGTCAAGTCAATATCCCGATTGCAAGCTCCAGCATGCATAGGGCTTGAACTTTAGGGGCTGTCTAGATTTGTCAAAAGCATGAGAAAGGAAATACCATTTCACGAGAATCTTTGTTTCCAGGAAAGCACGAGAAACTAAATATTGTTTCTCATGTTTGTTTATCACCAACATTTTCTCAAAAAATTTGGTCCTAATTTCAAATCAAATGTTTGGGAAAACAAAACTTTTCTAAGAAAATTTTCCTACTGGGCAAAATGGGTTTGGATCAAAAGCCATTCGCATGGCCCACGTGTGGAAGGGCCATATGCAAAATAGATCAATGGAACATTATTATACCCATATATGCTGATGAAAGGATTCTATAGTTTTTCTTCGTCTTTTTTCTTTTTATGGAAAGTTAAAGAGGGTAGTTCCTCTACAAGCCATTGTAGAATAAGCTTATTCTACAAGTGTTGGGCATGGCTGCACACAGGCCTGCATATGCAGCAAGCCGTACATTACATGAGCTCCATCATATGGGCTACCATGTGAATTTGGAGGTGTTTGGATGGTTTTCTTGGGTGGGCCCCATCATGTGGGCTACCATTTGAATTTGGAGGTGTTTGGATGGTTTTTGGGTGGGCCCCATCATGTGGGCCACTATGTGAATTTGGAGGGCCTACAATACAACCACTACATCCATAACATGTCGCCCTTCAAGTTCACCCACTATCCCAAAAAATCCGACCGCTCCAAAACATAGGTGGGCATACCGCAACAAACGGTTGGGTTGGGGATGCCCGCCATTAAAATCTACCAAAATGTGTGTGGGGGCCATAGCATTCTGTATAAATTATCCAAACCATTCATAAGATGATCCAACTAAGATGAGGGGGTTCACATGATGGACCAAGTAGATTTCATAAACAAGTGATAGTGGACCCCCCACGTAGTTGCAAAATAAAAAGCTTACTTTATAAATGTTCTGCAGCAAGTGATGAGAAATAATGGGAAAGGATAGGAAAGGAAAAAAATGCTTTCTAATGGTGGAAGGTGACAATAAATTGGAGACTTTGGAGGAATTGTGTTGGAAACACACTTTCCTATTGTTTCGACTATCACAAACATGGGAAACATGGGGATTGAATTTATAATAATTGGGTAACTTGGAAACTCCTCACAAAACAATGATTTGCCTATGATAACTTAACATGCGGAACTCTAAATTGTAAATTAGAGCGATTTAAAAGATCTTCCAAATCATGATCCATGTACTCAAGAACTAAGTAGATGTTACCATTGAACTGGTTGTAAACTGCGGGCCACATGGATCCACCTGCAGCCCACATGGAAATCGTAATAGCGTTAGTAACTTCCTTCAAATTAATAGTGAGCATCAAAAAGGAATGTTATGACACTACATTTAACCTATCATCATTCGACCCTTAAACAGACACTAAGATTAAAAAATTAAGACTTAAAAAAGGAGAAGTAACAATACATAATCAAAGGGTTTAAGAAATCCTAAAAAATGGAGGGTTAGGCCATCCTTTTTTCAGAAATCCCAAATCCCCAAATCCCCAAATCCCTAAATCCCTAAATCCCCAAATCCCCAAATCCCTAAATCCCTAAATACCCAAATCATTTCAAACGGTATTGAGATTGAGAGAGAGAGAGAGAGAGAGAGAGAGATACCTGTTTGAGTTGGGGCCCCAATCACGGTCAACAGAGCTTTAGAGGATGCGTGAGAGAAAGAGAGGACCGAAAGAGACAGCGAGAGAGAGAGAGCACCGAGAGAGAGGGCGTGGTAGGGCGTTCGACAACAGTAGTGGAGAGAGAAAGAGAGAGGAAGAAGAGAAAACATAGAGAGAAAGAGGAGGGAGAGGGTGCGAGAGAGACGGTCGGATTAGGGCGAGAGAGAGAGAGGATGCGAGAGAGGAGAGGGTGAGAGAGAGAGAGATGAGAGGGTGCAGCTGTCTCTGGACGCGGCTAAGATAATGACGCCACCAAGTTAGGTGGCCCCACAATGTATGTGTTATATCTACACCATCCATCCCTTTTTAGATATTATTTAGTACACGAACCAAAAAATGAGGTAAAATAAAAATATGTAGTGACCCCACCAAATAAAACAATGGGGAGAGTGATTCCCACCGTTGAAACTATCCAAAGGCCCCTCATAATGTTTATTTGAAATCCAACCTGCCCAAAAGTTAAAAAAGACATGAAATAAGGGAATACACAAATATCAACTTGATCTAAAACTTTTGTGGCTTTTAGATTGGGGTCCACTTGAGCTTTAGATTTAACTCGCTCTTTGGATATTGCCCTAAAATGATCTCTTCAAACAGAAGGAAGGTGTGGATACAAAACATACATCATGGTGGGGCCCATGGAACTTTTGACGTCACTTGATGCTGATCTCGTTGCTCCCCGACACCGACCAGTAGGCGATGGTTGGTGCTCTGTGGGCCCCACCATGATGTATATATTTCATCCATTATGTTCATCTATTTTTAAATATATCATCGTGGGCCACCATGAGGTATATATTTATTCAACTCCATTAATCAGGTTTACATTTCAAGGAAGCTCTTTCGCAAATTGTGTTCAATCCAATCTCATATCTCATATCTTAAAAAAAAACATCTTGAAAAGTTTTAAGTCTTTTTTGATAATCCTTACGCGGATTGCCAGCGCCCCAGGAAGTTCCTGTGGAAGTTAAGTGGGGTCCACGTCCACCTTGATATGTATAAGAGATCCACTCGGCTATGTGGTGTGACTACTTAGTTTTAGACTTGAGCTGGCAAAATAGATAAATTCACACAAACATGGCGGTGGTGGCAGGCAATTTGCGACCACTTCGCCGAATATTGGAAAGTTTTAATGGACGTGGATTGCCTGCAAACCAGGAACTTCTTAGGGAAGCCAGGTGGGGCCACCGTGAAAAATCTACTCCATCCATGCAATTTTTTTTTCTAGATTGTGCTAGGACAAGGATAAAAAATGACGGATTCAAAAATTAAGTGGGCTGCACAACAGAGGATTGAACGTACACCCTTTGAATGGACCCAATTTGCCATGGTGTAATAATCACACCGGTCGGATGATCATAACCCTTTGAATGGACCCAATTTGCTAACAACCATCCATTGTTTACGACCCATAATTCACATGGTGCCCCTATCCATAATTGGCAATGGACCTGGATGGCTTCAAGCATAACTATCAATTAGGGTTGTCCAAGGGCCCTGGCTTGGTCAGTCTGTTCTCAGGTTTTGAACTACAGGTGACAATGTATTGGGTCAGTTAGCAGGTTAATAGACCCGAGCTGTTTGTAATGAAGGTTGGAGTAAGGTAAATGGGTATGGATCTGATTAGGGTTGAACCATATCCAACCTAACCCAACCCTGCCATATAATTAACCAATGGGATGGGCTAGACGAACCAATCCAGGCCGGACCATATAGCCCAATGTTCCATTCTTAAACTTAGGGCTACAACTTGTGTTCGGATTGAACCAAACCCAATTGACCCAAACCTATGACCGGATCGGGTTGTCAAGGTCCTCGGTTGGGTTAGGATTGGAAAATACCAACCTAATCTGCATTTGGGTTGAGCATATTCGGGTCAAGTTAAGTCAGATAGGGAATAATGAAAACATCAACCTAATCTCACTGTTTCCCCATAGTATGACCCACTTCGACAATGGATCTATCTCATTTTTTAGATCTCATTCCATCATGGTTCGGAGAAAATGATGGATGAAGTATATTTTACACTGTCATCGTAGTTGGCCCACATTAATTCATATCTTCTCATGTTTTATCTTCATTTATAGATTTTTGACATTATGAATATGTTGGATGTCAAATAAACATTACGCCCAATGAAGGTGTCAATGGTGGAAATCATTATTCCACACTGTTTCGTGTGGCATGGTCTACTTGAGTTTTGAATTTACCGAAAATTCGGGATCATTAGCTTGTTTATCCATTTTTCGAGATCATTTTAGAGAACTATCCAAAAAATTATTCATATCCAAAGATTAATTAAATGAACCACACCACAAATAAGGGGAGCAAATTGGCTGTTTCCCCTGGTACCATCCAATGGCTTGTAGTTGGTGCTCTATGGGCCCTACCATGACATATGTGTTTAATCTACGCCGTCCATTTATTTTTAAAAATCATCCTACGGCATGAGACAAAAAATAAGGCATATCCCAATATGAAATGGACCACATTAACAAGAAACAGTGTTGAATGAGCGTCAACCATTTAAAACATTTCGGGGGCCATAAAAGTCTTAGATCGAGATGATTTTTGTTTTTCCCCTTTATCTAGGCCTGAATGACCTAACCAACAGATTGGATGTCAAATAAAAAGTACATTGGGCCTTAGGAGGGTTTTAATGATAGATAACCAATTATTATTATTTTTATGTGGTGTGGTTCGCCTAATATTTATATACCAAGCAATGGCTGGTGGACAGTGCTATGGTCCCCACCATGATGTATGTGTTTCATCCTCGCTGTCCATCTATTTTTATAGATCATTTTATGATATGAGAGAAAAAATGAGGTATATCTAAATCTCAAGTGGACCACATTACAGGAAATGTGTTGGATGACGTTGACCATTAAAAACGTTTTGGGGGCCATAAAAGTTTTGGATAAAGATGATATTTATTGTTTCCCTTCATCAGGGTCTTTATGACCTAATTAACATATTAGATTTCAAATAAACAGTACAGTGGGCCTTAGGAGGATTTTAATAGTGGATATCCAACCATTATTGATTTCGTGTGGTGTGGTACACCTGAGATTTATGTACCTATCATTTTTTGTATAAGGCCTAAAATGATCTCTAAAAATAGATGAACGGAATGGATGAAACACATACATCATGGTGGGGCCCACAAAGTACCCACCACCAGTAGCCAATCCGCCTCCCAAATTTGGGCGCGCGCTCAAAACAGAGCCGCGCCCAAACTTTAGAGATTTCATTCTCTCTCTCTCTCTCTATCTCTCTCCGTTCCCTAATCCGAGCACCACCTAAACCCTTCTTTCCTTAATCCTCTCTCTCCCTCCATTTCCTCTCCATTTCCCTCCACAATCATCTTTTATCCTGCGCACCCCCGCAGCTCTCTTTCGTTCTTAGATCTTCTTCTTCATCTGCATCTGCAATATCAGACAGATGGAAGCAGCGCTGGATCTGATGCGGAGAATCTCACCGAACCATGCGGAAACGGCTCTCTCAGCTCTCCTAACTCTTCTCCCTCACCACTCCTCCAGTCTCCTCTCTCAAGTGGATCAGCCGCTCCAGGTGTGCCTTCCCCCCTCTCTTTATTGCATTTTGGTTATGGTTTATGTTTTGGTGCGAATGCGCATCGAGTGCATATGGTTTATGTTTTGGTTATGAACTCTTACCGCAAATCGCAGCAGGATTCTCAAGGCCCTTCTTCCATTCACTGAGATTCACCTCCACTCTCGGCATCCACATCTTCCATTGCCCGGTAATCAGAGCCCTTGAATCGCTTGTAGTTTGGGATCTCCGATCATAGCCATCAAAGTTCCATTCCTCAGATGGCTCGATATTTTTGCTTTCGGAGATTGAATTGCCTGGATTCGTTAAATTTTTTTTTTTTTAACGATGAGGCGGGGATCGTCGCAAAGCTGTCGGAGTGCATCCCTTCTCATGGAGGGAATATACAGCGCGTTGATGTTTTTGTTCCTGAAAACAGGCAGGTCTTCTGGCAGTAATCTGCTTCCAATAGCTGTTCTCTGTATGGATATTTCAGTTCTATTCCTAGTATATTTATTTGTGATTTGTTGTTTGATACCTCAAACCCCATGGTCGCTGTTTTGGGTTAGGTTTTTGGGCTTTGGCTGCTTTGGAGGGGCTCCTGTATTTTTTACTTTCTCGCTGCGTTTACCTTTTTTCTCTTTGTTTTCGTTGTTTCCGTGCCTTGTTTTTCTCTTTCCTTCAAAAAGAAAAAAAAGAAGTAGAAGCAGATTTTCTTTGATCCATGCTTAAATAGTTCTAATGGGGATATGAAGTGGGTCTGGCTGCTGTCTCAATGAGTCTGAATGAATTGTTTGTATTAATTTTGAAGTTCTTAATATCTGTTACAATTCTACATTGGTTCATTTATGCAAGTAACCTGGTTGATAACTGTGCATTTTCAGATGAAGATGTACCAGAGGAACTAACCTGGTTCCTCTTTCCTTCAATATCTGTTACAATTCTACATCTGTTACCTTCCCGTTGAGCAGGCCATGGCCCTTATGCTTACTACTCCATCAGTTTCTCCTATACTTTAGAATTTAACATACATTACAGAAGAAACTCCAATTAGTCCCCCATTTGGACGCTCTCCTTTTGGTGGATATCCATCTCTGCAACAGAGGAACGATTCTTTTGATATAAAAGAGTCCATGAGCGTACACTGTGGGTATGGTTTACATCTCCTTATTAAATGTTTTATGAATTTTTTTAATTGGTCAAGTTTTTCTACACATTTTGTCATTAGATTTGTGAAAGGATTAATGATGTTGATATTCTTAAAATGGAGCAATGCCGTGGAATAGTTGTTGCATCAGCTGTAATTGGTACTTATATGAGCATTAGAAGTCTTCTTCTTTATTTATTTATTTTATTCTTGTTAATATGTGTTCCTTGTATTGTTTGGTTGTCTTCAAGCGAGTGTAAATTTTAGACTCCAGATTAGATGGTGGTCTAGAAGCAGTCTAGTTGCGTACAAAGCATGCAATTGCCAAATATAGTTAATGACTAAATCTTTATAGCATGACTGTATGCAGCAGCAATGTATTTAGTAATCACGCATGATTGAAAACAATGTCCAGGGCAACCCCACCCTCCAAAATCGTTTCCCTTGGTGTGGCCCATTTGAATCACATATAGGTTTGACTTTTGGGCCTTTGACCTAAATATCAGTTTGAAGTGAACATCATATAATCACGATGGTAGGCCTAACATGTCCAACTGATATTTTTATCCCCAACAAAAAAGAGTTAGGGCGAGACTCGGGCTGGATTATTTTCGCCAAGCGCGCCCGACACGCCTACCCACAAACATGGATTTAGTGATTTGTTAGGCATTTTAGGGCCCACCTTGATGTATGTTGTATATCCATGCCGTCCATCAGTTTTCCCAGCTCCTTTTAGGGCATGGTCCCAAAAATGAAGTAAATCCAAATCTTAAGTGGACCACACTGCAGGGATTGAATGCCCACCATTAAAAACCTCATGGGGCTCACGAGTTTTGGATCGTGCTGATATTTGTTTATTCTCGTCATCCAGGTGTGACCTTATCAACAGGTTGGATGACAAATAAACATTACAATACTAGGAAGGTTTCAATGGTCAACGTCATTATCCCATCATTTCTTGTGTTGTGGTCTACTTGACCTTCGGATCTGCTTCATTTCTTGGTTCATGCCCTAATGTGAGCCGGCATAATAGATGGAGATGGACTGCGTCGACATAAAACACATACATCACGGTGAAGTGGATTGAGATGGGCTTGATTCGACTGGGACCTAGTACCAATGAGGCGGTTGGTACCTTGACCGCGATGTTGTATACATTACCAACTAATTTTACGGCACGAGCCCAAAAATATAGTAAACACAATATCAAGACCACACCATAGGAAACAATATGCTCATTGAACGCTCAGGATTAAAAGCTTCCTAGGGTCCATTATAATGATTATTTGACATCAACCTGTTGACCTGGATAAAGGGAAAACACAAATATCAGCATAGTCAAAATTTCCATGGCCCACAATTTTTAATCGAACATGTGCCATCCAAATCATTCACAAGCTATTTCGGCAGCCCACTTTAGTTATTCTTTTTTTTTTTTTATCTTCTTCTTCAATGCAGAAGATGTACTGTTTATGAAAAATACCTAATTAGATCTTTATCCATCTCAAATGTCTCTTGTTCTAAACGATACCACCTCATTGTTACTTGAACAGGTTTCATATTGTACCGGATCTACTCCATGCATATCTACAATTTGGCCATTAAATCCGAGATCAGGGACCAATAAGAAATAAGTGTTATTTTCATTTTCATAATTGTGTAAAGCAACGCCATACGTGCAGATGTTTGATGTCACTATTGTTTATGTTTTCTTGCAAATCCATGGCATTTAATTGGCTTCTACATTTGTGGCTTCTACAAAGTCTACAAAGTCAATGTTACACCTGGTTTTAATTAGCACTGGGAAAGGATCCACCAAATGTGGGCAATACCCTATTTTGTTGTAGTGGCCTTCCATTAGGCGAAGACCTAATCTAGCTTATTGCCACCCGTAAAGTTCCCTAGAGGTGTTTTTAAGAAGCCTCCACATGGGTAGATGACTTCATCTCATATATAAGTGCCATTAGGGCACAATGCACCAGATCAAGCTTTCCATCTGGTGTTTAAAAAATCAAGGGATGTTTCACTTCTTGGGGGGGACATATTTATAGGTAACAATTGGTCCATGTTATAAAATAAAATAAAATCAAGGGCTTAGAAACTTTCCGGGGCCAAAAAAAAAAAAAGAGTGATAGCAAGTAAACATTACGTTAGGCCCTATGAAGATTTCCTAGTGCAACAATCAGGCCAGTCCACTCATCAGACGGGCCACCTGCATATGTTGAATCAGATCATTAGCCTGCTGCGTGAATGGACCAGACTCACTTTTGCACCAGGTGACATTTTGGTCGGGCTCACCTTTCTCAACACTTGGATGACGTACCCGGTCACGTGTTGACACATGAAGTTTGCATGCAATGCATTGTCCATAAACCTATCAACAGAAATGCGACTTGAACAAAATATTAGCTTGGTGTAGAAAACAATGGAGATTGATTTTTCTTTTTATTATGGTTTTCGTGATATTGCAATCTCAAGATGTAATAGTCCTTGAAACTATAACATGTTGTAGAACTAGAAAAATGGAATTTACTTGTCTACATTCAATTGCAAAGTTGTCAAATGCCGTTTGGAAGTTAGAACACTATTTAACAATTGTGTGTCCAAACACTACCCTGTCATTTATTCCTGCATACTTGTGGCTAGACTTGTTGCCTTGTCCTCTCTTTTTCAGTAACCCCACTGAAAATAAAGAGTTTTATGTGGAGATGACTGATATGTATACAATAAACATGAGCTAATAAGCGTTTAAGTATTACAAACAAAACACTAATCTTTAAATGTACTCCTGAATCATGGCACACTCCACACAACTATTTCAATCAAACAACAAATGCCGGATGCAATGTTCTCACTAAGAAAGTTGTCAATAATTCTGATTTTATCCACCATCCATGAGAAGTATCATAGATTGAAATACTTAACCTATAAACCTCTGCTTCGGCACGAAGCTTTCTTCCCCGATGATTTGTCTTTTGTTAAGCATCAAGTCGGATTTATTTTGTGCATGTTGTTTTCACAAATCACCATCCATTTTAAGTGTCTTTGAGAGCAGATTAAGTGTCTTTGAGACCTCACCCAACATGACGAGTCCTTGACAGTGGGGACCACCTAGATGCATGTATTGTATATCCATGTCGTCCATCCATTTTAACAGATACTTTGGTGCATGAATCCAAAAATCATGCCAGCCTCATAGAAAAAATTGATGTTAATGGAGTGGAAATATATTCTAATTTTGGATTAAAATTCCAGCCTCATAGAAAAAATGCATGCTCAAGGTTTTTATTCAAGCCAACATTTGTACAGGTATGGTCTTCATAGATCTGGTTGATTCATCGTGCAGGCCACAATATGGATTGGGAATGAATCGAAGGGCTACTCCATTGAATTAAAGGCCACAAGGTTTTTATTCAACCTCCTATTGCATATTACGTGTTGAGCCTGTTGGTCATATTTCCATTTAAATTGTACATTTACAGGAAAGTCGTTGGCTGGCTAGGATTAAATTGCATATTACGTGTTTTTATTTCTCTACCATTAAAAACTTCACAAGGCTTATAATAATGTTTAAATAAAATGAGCGAAAAAACGAGGCAAATCCAAATTGAAAGTGAACCATACATCATGAAACAGTGGTTATTGAATGCTTGTAGGCCGTAAACGTTTTGAATTTTAAATCTTGGTAGAATTTTAAATTATAAAGACTTTGTTGGTGGCAACAGGTAAAGAAAGATTCATATTGATTTGTTACATTTGTTTTCTTTACCCTTCTTAAGAATTATTGTGATACCTTTTTTTTTTTTTTTCTTCTAGAATTGCCTTAATCCACAAAACAACTAGTTGTTTTCCAAGTCCAACATCCATATGAATTTTCTTTGGCATTTCCTTGACTAATTGGTTGTATGTTACTAGTATGTAGTAGATAATACTAGGTTCAATAGTAGAAAATAGTATTCAAAACATCATTTTCTGAGTGCCCCTTTCAATGCCTTACGGTGTGTTTGGTTGCACCAGATTTTATTAAATATCATAAAATTCTAAAACTCATCAAAACTCCAAATGAGATTGAAAACAGATATCTATAAACGTACATGACTTTTCCATTAAAACCCATCAATGCCTCAAGGTGTGTGTGTTTTTTTTAATTGTCTTTTCTGCCAATAATACATACTTGTCTGGGTGCCAGGTTCAAATATGCCCTGTACGCCGCAAGCAATTGATGTTCTGAGGAACATTGTTGTCATGTGCGATCGCATATGCGCATATGCGATCGCATATGCGCATATCCATATGTAGATCGCTTATGCGATCATGGCATATGCGATCTGGCACATATGCGATCGCATATATTGCATATGCGAAAATATACGATCGCATATGCGATGTATGCGATCGCATATTGGCCATGGCACATTGAACTTTTATTTTATTTTTTTGCAAAAAATAATATTTTGTCTATAAAAAGGCTTCCAAATCAGCTCCATTTGCAATATTCTCACCCCAAAACTCTCCTACTCTATTTTTCTCTTACATTTCTTAATTACAAGTGGTCTTAATCTCCCTCTTTCTTGTATTTCCTACTTCCAAGTGATCTTAATCTCTCTCTCTCTTACATTCCCTCTCTCTTGGAAGTTGAAGATCAAGATTCAAGCACTTTTAAGTTTCAAGGAAGAAAGCTTGTTGATTTTCTACCATAATAAATAAATAGCTTGTTAATTTTGTTGTTACTTCTTGTCAACTATATTGTTAAATGTGGATGACTTGATGTTTAATTCATTGTTTAATTGATTTTATCTCTTTCAAATGTATTTTAAATATGTAAAATTAGTTATCTATTAACTTACAAAAGTTCTCCTTAGTTTCGTATAATTTTTTTACAATTTTTTGAATTTTTCCCTAATACATATATATTTTTTAATTTTTCAAAAAATAAAAATAAAAAAAAAATATGCGATCGATATTGTCTATGCGATCACGCATATGCGATTGTATATGCGATCGCATGATCGCATATGCGATTTGACAACATTCTTGAGGAAGGCTAAAGTTCTGATTGTTCCGAAAAATCTTGTGTAGGAGAGGGTATGAATATTTTGGACGCTTAAAAATGAAAAATATCCTATGGGGCTTTTTCAACAAACCATTAGCCTTTTGTTTAATGGGCCTTAAGTCCTAAGTAAATATGTTGGAGAGATGAAAAGAATGTAAGGGACCTGTTTGCTGATGCTGAGAATGACCAACGGACTCCGGGTGAGCAGCTTTGCTTAGAGAAATAAAATAAAATAAAAAATAAAAAATAAACTTGCCGTGTAAACCATTTTGATCATTGAAAGATTACCCAGATTCAAAGCTTGAAGTTCTGACGTATCATATTGCAATTTACGGAAGATGTATTGGACTCAACGTCCTATTTGAAAGTAGCTTCTAAGAATGTACTCGGAGAGAATAAAAATAATACGGGAATGGACCCAATAAAATCTAAGACTTTTTCTATAAAAGCGTGTTCTTGAAAAATGATTTCCACCAAAAAGTTGACCCCATTTAGGGAAAATGACATTTTTTGAAAAGTATTTTTCATCTAATAGACTAGAGGAATAAAACTTCAAGTTAACATTATGCAGTTTTCTTACTATGTATTTGATTCTATTGTGGATAGAGTATGAGTTTGCAACCAAGTAGCTACCTTTCATGCGATACAATGAAGCTGAGATCGTAGTCATCCATCTTTAATTTATAGTGATTGGTTTACTCCTTCCCTCTTAGAAACAAATATGAATAGATGAAAATTTGAAAATAACTTTTACAAGTGGATTTTGCTAACAATCCCATCTTCATGTGCTGTTACTGACTTTCCCTATCCTTTGAATGGATTTTACTAACATGTAGGGCGCCTAATCATTGATCGAGAGGATTCATTCAGTAGCATGAATTTGGGAACAAGCTATGCTGCAAAAATCATGATGATCACATAACCGAGCATGCGAACAAACCCATAGAGCTTCACGATGTTGCAATGTCGAATTTCTGTTAATGCTTGTATCTCTTTTTCAAAGCTTCTTTGATCAGCTTGTTCACCACCTTGTGACGAGTCAAGTTTTTTCACAGCTACAACCTGACCCATCTGTAGATCTGCTTTATAAACCCTTCCATATCCTCCAGCCCCAATGCAATATTTGTAATTGAAATCCTCCGTTGCACTGATGATGTCTTCGAATGCAATCTTTCCATCGAAATTACATATTGCAAATAGATTTCCATTTTTCACTTCCAAGTCCCGTTTCTCTGCATTTCTTGTTCTGCGGGATCTTTGTAGGAAAATGTAAAAAATGGTGGCAAACACAAGTAGAAGAAATAAGGCTGCGATTATAGGAATAATGATCACAACCTTGCAGTCTTTCTTCCCATTGTGAGGCTTTATTGAAGAGGAATTACAAGGATGCATGCCTTTTGCTTCACCGCATAAACCTTTGTTCCGGATGAATGCTCCCGACGGAGCCAAATGGAAGGGTTTGCCGTCAGGGAGAGGGCCCTCCAAATCATTGTATGAAAAATCAATGGAAGATAAACTGATCATCTCTTTGAAAGACGATGGGATGGAACCTGAGAGTGAATTGTGGGAGAGATTTAGCTTTTCCAACATTTGCAGTTTCCCAAGTTGTTGGCTTATCTCTCCCGAAAGGAAGTTACAGCTGAGATCCAAGGTAATCTGCAGGCCTATTAGATTACCAATCTGAAACGGAATGCTTCCATTCAAATAATTCTCACTCATGCTCAAGCAAAGCTGATTTTTTATTTTTTATTTTATTTCTTATTTTTTTATTTTTATTTTTTAATGGACCTCTTAGTTGAATTTGTGCATCTATATCTGTACATGATATACTCCTATTTGATGTTTTTTTTTGGAAAGATTCCTTTTGAATGTTTATCTATACTTTCAAAGAACAAAAATTATATTTAGTAGTTCTCAATGAATGTGGGTATTGGTGCTTTCAGGTAGGTGTTGAAGAACTTAAAGTTGCAGTCGAAAGGTATGGCTTAGAATTTCAATCATTCTATGAGTAAATTCCATCCTTGTTGGCATATTTGCTTCTATATGATCCAATTCACAAAGTTACCAGTTGATTTATTTAAAAAATGGGTAATTTCCTATTTGGCTTGTGAATCGAAATGAACCAACAAAATGAGCACCGAAAAATTGCATTTACATGATGTTGATAAAACCTAATTCAATTGCAATAGTCAGTCCCAGGTTATTACTTGTAACGTCAGATTCTAGTTTTTTCTCCAGCTTTTCCTGTTTGTGTTTTTGTTTATTGAGTTGAAGTGATATATAATTGATGAAGTCTTGGAGAAATTTGCCATCCTCAGGCATTCCTCAAAAACTTGTTTGGTTTCTTAAGAGCCACTTTGCAAAGCAAAAGCCAACTGCATTGTTTTGCAGGCTTCTTCGGTGTAAACATAGGCTTGATTCTTCCATAACACAAATGTTGATTTTCTCCTCTTTAATTCAATTATATTTGCTGGCCAATTGAAAAGGAGTTTTGAGTCTCAAGGTTCAAGCCAACTGCATTGTTATTAACGTGTCTCTTGCTTGATTTTATACATTAAGGATCTGTTATCATATTCAATTTGTAAGATGCTTCAAGTGTACAAGTACGAGCTTGAGCAAAACCCAGTATAATTTCTATTCTTGATCCCATGAAAGGCAAATGTTGATGAGCAGCAGTTGGCTGTAAATGTGAATGTGAATATGATGAAATATGGATGTGAATATGATGGCTGTGAATGTGAATGTGATGAAATATGGGTTGTTTATATTGATGTGAATGTGAATATGATGAAATATATTATATAATAGGTGTATATCAGGAAGAATATGATGAAATATATTATAATAGGTGTATATCAGGAAAAATATTCCAGCAATTGTGTGTTGGAATTTTTTTTAAAAAGAGACTTTTAGCTACGAAAATTTTCGTTGCTAAAAAGTTGGAATGAATATTTTTAGCAGCGAAAATTTTCGCAGCCAAAAGTCTTCCAGGGTTTTCTTAACGACGAAAATTTTCGCTGCCAAAAGTCTTGGAAATTTTGCTGCTATTTTTTTTGCGGTGAAAGTTTTCGCTGCTAAAAAGTCATGGGAATTTTTTTTGCAGCGAAAATTTTCGAAGCCAAAAGTCTTGGAAATTGTTTTTTTGGCAGCGAAGATTTTCGCTGCTAAAAGTTTTTGAAATTTTGCTGCTAAATGTCCTGGGTATTTTTTTTGCGGCGAAAATTTTCGCTGCTAAAAAGTCATGGGAATTTTTTTTGCAGCGAAAATTTTCGCTGCAAAAAGTCTTGGAAATTGTTTTGGCAGCGAAAATTTTCGCTGCTAAAAGTCTTTGAAAATATTTTTGGCGACGAAACGTTTCATCGCTAAAAAGCTTACATTTGGCGGCGATAAATCCTTTTTACAACGGTCTTTTAGCAACGAATGTAGCGACGAAAATTTTCGTCGCTAAAATTTTGTAGCTGCGAAAATTTGACTTTTAGCGACGAAAAGTTTCGTCGCTAAAAGTGGTATTTCTTGTAGTGTGGTGGATGAATGCCATTGTTGAAAAGACATCATGCAAGAAAATGTCTTTCCATGAAAAAATTTTTAAAGCATCTCTTGTAACTCTAAATAAACCCATCTTTGGGTCAATCTAAAAATAACAATTCCAACAATCTCCTCCCCATCTTCTTCTTCTTTTTCTTCTTCTCCATATTCAGTTTTGAATATTTTTTATAAGTTGCAGTTTTCAGGCGAAAGTTTTTCAAAGTAAATTGCAAACAATTTTCAGGGGTTAAACTATAACAGTATAGAAGTCAGTGGAGTACATTGTAAAAGTGTATTCGGGGTGTAGTTTTTCCTTTTTGCAAGCCGAAGCCCACATTTCTCCTATATTGGAGAAGAGGCTTATTGTATCCTGAATTCGGATTTGTTGTAATGCTCTTGTAAATTGGTTAATTAATCATTGGTAGGGTGTAAATATTGCCTTAAAGATAGCGACATCATAACGCACCATGAGACTATATTTAAGTGATTAGTTTTTCTTATTTTTATGCCTCAATCCTAAAAAACGTGTCATTGACTCAGCATCAAAATTATGGGTGACTTGTCGAATGAGTCAGGAGTCGACGACTTAGGTCTAGCGAGATGGTCCGAATCTTAAATTAGGCGAGAAGCCTCAGTGCGCTGGTGGGTCCTCATGCCAACCACAGGGCCTGGTGTCACCTCCGTTACCTAGAAAAAGAATCTTGGTGGGGCCCACAAACCTGTGGTTGAGATTCTACTCTTTTATTCATTTGACGAAAGCCGTGTAAATTTTCCTACCGCTTATGATGAGAATCTTGTCGCTTATTATTCTTGTAAAGAAGCAGTCCTCTGATCCCAATCCCTCAATCCCACGTTTGTTTCTAGCAAGCATCTTCAAATCCCACGTGATGATGTCCCTAGTATACTCCGAGCTCGATTCTATAGATATGGGGCCAATATAAGTGATCGAGACCGTTCATGTGATGGGCCATATCATAGATACAGGATTCCATCAAACATTTCTGATGGAGCAATGTGAAACCTTTGGTCACTGTACATAGACGGTTAAGAAATCACCGCAACAGCCACATTCAGGGCGGATGCTGTGATTCCAATCTAGTATTTTTGTGTGAAATCCTGTGCAAGTTGCGAAAATCGGATTAACGGTCTAGATCACTAACCATGGGCCACAATTCAACAAATGGAAGTTTTCTTTCAAAGAGAAACTTTAGGTCCTCATTGCATACTAGGACCTTAAGTTTGTAAGGTTCGGTGATCCATACCGTTAATCTGATGGATCAAGCAGCTGATGGACCACACCTGAAAAATCCGATCATCATAAGATTGTAGCCATCCAATCTTCAGACTTTTACCGGTTGATTGAAGGTTGTGCATGATAGATAAGATGCTCGAAATGCTGATTTGGATGGCTGTGATGCAAAGTCAAAGAGCGGGCCTTCTACTGAGTTAAAAATAGACCACCTACAATCTACCAGCTTATGATTACGTAGGGCCGTGTATTATTATACTGGTCTTTTACCTTATTTGTCTTGCCTAGCATTCTTGTCCTACACTTAGTATTCTATCGTTTGTTATGCGGGTATTTCAAAGTTTCAAGGAAAAATATTCATTGTATAAAGAAATTTATGTTGGTTTTCTTGATTTTTAAAGTCAAAACTTTTGTCCCATGTCGAATCGGAAAAAGGAAAAAAAAATGTGTTTAGAAAACATTATCCGTATGATATACCTGTGTAATATGCTCTACAATGCACAAGCCCGTGTGCCCGCACAAGGGGTGCAATCGATGCCATTCCTAGCCTGAAAGCCTTTAACAGGGCATGTGCGCGTATGCACATCCATGTATGCTCATGCACTGGGGATCCATTGTGTGAGACATGCCACACCCATGTATACTCATGCACTGGGGATCCATTGTGTGAGACATGCAACATCTCAAACGGGTGTGTCGTACCTCGTTAGGTGCATCTTTTAAATAGGTGTTTTTGTTTCCTTTCAGGAAAAAAAAAAAAAAAAAAAGAGTTTTCTTGGATAAAATACATGGAAGCAAATCCTAACCTTGTTTGCCACTATTTTTCTTTTTTGGCTTTAAGTGAGCGAGTGCGTCATAATTGAAATTGTGGCTTCAATTCAAACCGAACAACAATGACCCCAAGCACCAAGATAGGCAGACAAGTAGTATATGACCGAGATCCAAAGAGATCGGTCGCCTATTCGGTCACTCGCTCAATGTGTAAAATCGTATCAGGTGATATTTAGAGGGTGAGGTTCATCCTCTGATGATGGGTTGCACCTCTCCCTTTCGTACGAAAGGACTTTTCATTAGAGATAAATGGAAATGAAAAAGAGATCCTT
This sequence comes from Magnolia changhungtana, assembly GCA_030180095.1. Taxonomy (NCBI): domain Eukaryota; kingdom Viridiplantae; phylum Streptophyta; class Magnoliopsida; order Magnoliales; family Magnoliaceae; genus Magnolia; species Magnolia changhungtana. Next base: position 557,018 of record JASAUF010000344.1, on the reverse strand, counting down.
ACAGTCGATCGTGAAGAACAACCGAAGAACATATTTTCGATGGATGAACTGAATTTAGCATAGGAGCTTAGACTCAGGATTACGGCTAAAAATTACCAGCTACTTAATTACCGCTATGGAATATAAAACAGTAGGCTCGAAAGTAAATATTACATTGTCAGAATCTTTCCAACGACAATTAGAAGTAATCAACAAACCCTTCTTAGAAATTGATCATTGAGAACCAAATACATGAGCTCTTACAATCCAACTGTCTTGGTATAAGACGCCGATGAGCCATTAGGATTGGAAACACTCTTTCATTTTCGTCATTTCTTGAAAATCCTAATATTAGGATTTGATCATGCTAGGATTTGGGGTCTCAGAAATGGATTAGGAGTGGCTCATGTTATTGTGAGAGTCGTCTTTGGGCATGGCCCCGTGTAGATGTCGTAGTATGCCAATCAAGGGCCCCGACTCATCGAATTGAGTTGGGATTTCCTCGAAATAAGTTAGGTAGAACCCTTAACCCTTAGTTAAAACCTAATTATATTAAAATTCACATTACTAATGATGAAATTGTTGATGAATTAGGGTTTGGAGCATTTTTCCCAAATTCTCGACGTTAGGGCCGCATCCGAGTCGATGATTTTAACTTTAAGGTGAAGATCTACCCCTAAGCTTTTACTTGGCATTTTAGAATAATTAAATGCATTTATTTTGATTGATAACACGTTCGATGAAATGCTTGAATGACATGAAACTCTTAATATTATAAAATTCTTGGATGTTGAATGCTTAAAAATACTAAGTTGATTGAATTGTGTTGTTACAGTAGATCGAGCTTCACAAATTATCTAAATATGCGGATAGCCCGCTTTAGGGAGGCTATCAAATGCTTATACAACCGATTGGAGTTGAATACGAATAATCATCAGTAATTGGAGTTACATGGGATGCTTTGCACTCAACGCCTATTTGCCCGGGGCCCTCTGTAGATAATCACATCAATCTAATGCAGGCTTGAACATTATTATGCTTGGTGATTGTATAATATTCAATAGTATCCTGGATACCACTATTATTATTGATTTATTCTACTCATAACTATTAGTGTGTTACGATCCCCAAAGACATATGAGTAGAGCATGGTTGTATGGGACACCATGTTCAAGCAGTCGGCCTATGCTGGGGTGACGAGCCTCCCCATAGTGACCATTGAGCACTGATAGAGGTGATAAAATATTATTCGAATAGCCCTCATAAAATCACCTGGCCGATGATTCCGTGTTAAAGTACCGTTCGAACGACTGGGCGTGAATGAAATTGGGTGACGAGTCATTTCCTTTGTATTAATTTAGTTTTGAGTGATAAGCCTACATCTCTGAATTGGTGGTTCATACTTAGTATTGGGTGACGACCCGTACCTTATTGATGCCTTAATTTGGATCAAGAGACACTGGTAAGGAGCCGCCGTATACCGCAACGAGCCACATGATCAGCGTAATGACTCGTGATATAATGACGGTATCTTAGTTTCGCCAACTTGCTATATGAACTGGGACTAGTAATTACCTGACTAATCATGCATATCTTAGGATAGGTTACGATTTGGCGTTAGAGTCACTTATGAGAGAGTGTTGGCATTTGCGAAATAGGTGTAGAAGTCGCTTGTGAGGAAGTGTTGGATTGTGAGGTTTATGCATCATTTCATCATGGCATTAATATACTTACCAAATATATCAGGAAACTGTTTATTTATTATGCCATCGTTACTTGCGCTCTATTGTGTTGGTAACATGTGTAGCTTGTTTAGTGGTTCTGCATTAAAGATAACATGCTTTAGTGTTTTACATGTATTAGTATGTATTTATTGTGAACCTGCTGCACTAAAATGTCTAAGTAACAATGTTGGGGATATTTTTTCACTATGTTAGCGTTTGACGCCTCCTTTTAACATATGCAGATAACTTAAGAATAAGACCAGTCGGTGGTGAGCTCGGGGCGAGTAGATCCCTAGGTTCTTCCCGCCTGGTAGTTGTTCTTCTGTTCCTATTGTAATTGTTGTGATTTGTATAATTCTCACAAGGGTGGTTACTACTTTTAGAACTGTAACTTCTAGGTGTTAGCCCTATATTGTTGGATCTTGTCATTTCTATCTTGCTTTGGTTCTGCTAGATTAAAATGCTATACTCTGATTATTTGTGTATGAAATGAAAGTGAATTTGAATGAGGACACATGTGCATTTTTATTAGGTTAACACCCGGGAACTTGGGATCAGAGTCTATATACTCGGGTGTCGATTTTCGGGGTGTTACAAGATGGCTAACTCAGAAGATATTTCATTTTTAGATGAACAAATCGCTTTATTCCAAGCTCGATCGAAGACAATCTTTTTCACTAAAAGAGTGGCTGAGGATGCAGTTTCTCCTAACAACCTTCGTGTTGACCAGCTGCTTCATCTTCTACCAATCATCATCAAACAGGGGGCGAGTTGGGTGTTAACTCAAGAGAAAAATGAAGCAGAAATGCAAGCTCTCCTTGAGGAGTTTGAAGGGACTAAGATTTGAGCTGCTCCACCGCTACCAAGCTCTTCTTCTAATGTTCTGTTTCCTTTCCAGCATAATGCGGTCGATGACCTGTAAAACTTTGAATAAACTTTTCTCTAATCAATAAAATTGATATGTTTTGCATGACGTGTACTTTTTCGGCGATTGGTCTTGGATGATTAATCACGGCTGGGTATATCTAAAGATATCAAGTGGTGTCTCCATAGTCGATCGAGCCCTTGTGTTATCAACTAGCCATCCAACACTTAGCTGTTTTTTTATTTCCGAATGCCTTATTATGTGTCGACTCAGCAAAAATCACTACGGACATTTTTTGAGATAATCTCATTTATTTCGCCACATTCTCCTGCTATCTCAGAAACAACTCGCTGCCTAACCGTTAGCCTCAAATTCCCAACCGCCGTACTTTATTCAATGTGCGTATTAACTACACATTCTCTAGTCTAAAAAAGCATTCCTTCTGATTCGCAATACACCATCAGCGAGAAGCCCTGTTAACAGTATCTTAGACACCATGGACTCTCTTTCAGCCTTCTCTCTATCCATCCAAATCATGAAGGAGATCTTTATGGAGGGGATCGACTCATTCTCCCGCTTCTCCTTTCTGCACAATCTTTAACCCTTCCTTAGGGACACTGCTGGATCGTCTAAGAATGATAGTCCTCCATAAGAGGTTCTAATGATCACTCGGAACTTCGATAGCTTGAAGAAACCTACTTTAGGGTCGATCAAGAGATTAAATGGTGCACTGCTCCATTGATCCAGATATCGGCCCTTCTTGATGAGTCTGTAACTCTCTTAGCCCACTATGAAGCAACTTGGAAAAACTAGCTGCACTGGACTCGTGAACATTGTTCCAATAAGGAGATGTTATGGTCAATTGAGGTTATACTCAGCAACATCTCCACTGACCTCCTCGAGGCCCAACGACTATTTCCAGAACATGACCAGCCCGAAAATGAGGACTTAACCACCTTCATCGAGTCCCAGAGAACACTCTATTGAGGGTGCATGGAGCCCAGTAGGGGCGAAAAGAAGTCGGTCGATCTGGAGTAATCCTCGATCAGTGTCTTAAGGCCATCGTCCGCTTCCCCAACCAGCTCACGACCCAAAAACCATTGTGGAGAGAGAGACATAGGATGGTGGTGAAGGCGAAGGCGTCGACTATGGAAAGATTCGAAGATCTCAAATCGACCCACTTGTAGTTCGGCCACTCGACTCGCTATAACTTTTTCTTTTTTATCTTATCTTTTTTTTTTTTTATTATTATTGTAATTGACTGGCCTATATTCCAAGGCCTTTATTCAATAAAGTATTCATTTTTTCCATCAACTTTTCTCAATTGTTCCTTAACAACTTCCCACGGTGAAGGGAAGCAGGGTTTAAGGAATCAGTCATTAATGGGAGCCTTTGCGACCTTCCTATTCATATCCTTAAGGACATAGGCTCCTCCTTTGAGGACTTACACAACAATAGATGACCCATCCCATGTGGGTGACCATTTTTTACCAATGGATCAGTCATTCTGATCGATTGGTAATACCATTTTCTAGACTATATCTCACACCCTAAAAGATTTCCTTTTCACCTTCTTATTGTACACCCGTACCACGACTGCTTTGTGGGCGACGATCGAGTCAAAGGCTTTCATTTAGACTTTGTCCAGCTCCTCAAGCTCGACCAATATTTCCTTTGTGATATAGAGGGGTTAACCCAACCTGATAAGTAGTCCGTAGTGATGGCATAGTGATCTCTAAAGTCATGACCGCATCATGCCCATAAGTTAATGCAAATGGGCTCACCCTAATACTGGTACGAGGTGAATTCCTATATGCCCAGAGAGCCTCAAACAACTTGGTATGTTATTCTTGAGAATTTTCTTTGATCATCTTCCTCATAATGTTCTTAATCGCTTTCTTGCTAGACTCGGCCTGGCCATTAGCTTGAGCATAGTATGGGGTTGAATGTAGAATTTATATGCCGTATTTATCGGTCATCACTTGTACTTCCTTGGCCGAAAATGCTGCACCTCTGTCCATAGTGATGGACTCTGGGATTCCAAATTGGTGGATAATGTTATTCTTAATAAATTCAATGATCTCTCGGTGATCGACTCCCTTTATGGGCTTTGCCTCGACCCACTTGGTGAAGTAATTGGTCGCTACAATGATAAAAGAATCCATCTGGGTTAAAGGTGGGTGAATTTGACTGATTAAGTTAATCGCCCATCCTCAGAACAACCACAGTTTTACTATATAATGTATTTCGGTCGCAAGTACATGTTGGACTGGCTCATTCATTTGGCAAGCCTTGCAACCCTTAGCATACTGGACACAATTGGCCATCATAGTCAACCAAAGGTACTCGTAGCATCTAAGTGTGAGTCTCATCTTTCTTCCAGCCTGGTGGGCCCCACATGTCCCTCTGTAGACCTCTCTCATGGCTAGCATGGCTTCTTTCTTTAATAAACACTGAAGTAAAACTCCATCGGCCCCTTTACGATACAGCTCACTATTAATCATGACATAGTTAGCGACTGATCTTAGTACGCAGGCTTTATAAATAATACATGAGAGGAGCCCTCCAATCTTCCTCTTATATCTCTATCTGGCACACCTCCATGGCATTCCCTCTCTCAAAGACAGAGGGCAAGGATCTCTTTTCAGACAATGATCGTCCGCTAAGCCAAACCTCTTAAGGCATCGAGCCTCGTGGCCACCAGTGTCATTTCATCAACGTCCACATTGTGTTCTCTGGTAACATGCATTAGTTCAACCTATTCGAATAGGTTGAGTATCTGGATCGCTAGGGCATAGTATGGCAGTAAAGTTGGATTAGTACATTTAAACAGTCTCGCCATTTGATTTATCACCAACTATGAATTTCTTGTAACGGTCATAGTCCTTGCCCTTAGTTCCAATAGTAGTTCAAGGTTAATTATCATAACTTCATATTCGGCCTGATTATTAGTACCATTAAACTCTAATTGAAATGCAAATTCTTGCAGTTTCCATTAGGAGAAACCAAGATTTACCCAGCTCTGGATGCATCACGAGCCCTTGATCCATCGAAGATTAACTTCCATAGTGTTACTTGCATGAAATACAAATCCAAGATGCTCGAGGGAATTTATTCCTCAAGATCAGAAGGATGATCGGCCAAAAACTTGGCTATGGCTTGACCCTTTACAACCTTTTGTTTAATGTAACGGAGATCAAAATTAGATAAAGCCAACACCCATTTACCAATTCAACCATTCAAAATCAGCCGATTCTACATATATTTCACTAAGTCAATTACCCCTATTACATTAACTCTTTCGACCATTAAGTAATGCCTCAACTTAGTGGCCGAAAAATACAATAACAAACATAGTTTTTTCATAGCGGAATATCGTCTTTCAGCATCGAGCAATGTTCTGCTCAAATAATAGACCGCACACTCTTTTCGCATATCATCATCTTATGATAAGAGGGCTCCGATTGACTCTGTTGAAGCTGTAATATATAGCTTGAGCGGTCGATCTTCAACCGATGGCATTAGCACAGGCGACTTTATTAGGTACTCATTGATTTTATCAAAAGCCAGTCGGTGTTCTGCTTCCCAAACAAATTCAGACCCATGCTTCAATTTTATGAGTAGATAAACGATGTTAGTTTTTCCTGCACATTTAAATATAAATCTCCTCATGAAATTAAGTTGGCCTAAAAAACCTTTGCAACTCCGAGTTTTATTTAATTAAACTTTGATCCCTCTTTGGTGTACGAGAAATCTTAGAAAATTACCAGTCGAGACCCCAAAAGCACATTTCAATCGGTTCATTTTTAATTTATGGAGCCTCATTCACCCAAAGGAGTGAGCTAGATGCTCATCCACATTGGTCAATTTAACTACCACATCAACCACATAAATTTTCATGAAACGACTGATCATGTCATGGAAGATAGCATTCATGGCTCTCTGATATGTAGCTCTCGCATTTTTAAGTCTGAAGGGCGTCACTACCCAGCAGTAGGTTCCCAATGGCCCTGGACACTTGAATTTCGTCATTGACACATCGTCTAATGCAATGTAGATTTGATTGTACCTCAATGCCCATCCATAAATGACACAATTCCATGACCAACAGCTTGATCGATGAGCTGATCTGCTACCGGCATGGGGTATTCGTCCTTTGGTGTAGCCAAGTTAAAGTTCCTAAAATTGATGCATACCCTCAACTTATCATTCTTTTTCATTTTCGAGACCACATTCGACATCCATTTGGCATAATTAATCGGTTGAATAAAATTGGCATTCAAAAGTCGCTCTATTTTCTCTTTGATCTTGAGGGTGACTTTGGCCGTCATTCGCCTTAACGACTGTTTGTATGGTCGATAACCTTTTTTTTGGGCAATATATTCTCGAAGAGAGATTGATCAAGCCCTCTCATTTTGTGATAATCCCACATAAAACAATCAGGAAATTCATAAGGTAGTTTCACCAATCTCTCCTTCTTGGGCGGCTTTAACAAGTTACTGATGAATGTCGACTTCGGGTCATGCCTTGTTCCTAAATTGATGTCGGCCAATGGATCCTGAACTTGAGGTTGAGAATCTTCCATTTTCTCAGGGGCCACTTCAAATCCAATGTTGTTTTCTTCGGCCGATTCCTCTACCTCAGTCAGATTCACAAAACAACGATTGTCCATTTCCCTCAAGATTTCTTCAAGCCTTCTTATTCTGGTCGTAAGGTCAGCCTGGTTGACCTTATCCCTTGGTGTTCCGATCATGGGATCTCATCGACAGCGCACCGCGAAAATGGCCGATAAGGAACGATGTCCCTCGTTTGGTGTCATCAACTCAAGTTACCTTTGAGGTGGCCTACATGGTACTATCCGAGTTCTTTTTCACCGTTATTCCAGTAGGACAACTAGATTTATTTCTTTCAGTGAATCTGGTTGGTCCCACTTCTTTGCCATAGTAATAAGCCTCATTAGCATTATAAGTATCCAAGAAGGGCTTAATGTCGTCCAGGATTATCTCATCTTTGTTTTGATTATAGAAAACTACAAACTGGTGTAGAGAGGATGGGATGCATGCAAATGAGTGGATCTAATCTGTAAGACTCGTATCTTAGACCATACTGTTCCTTAGACTCCGACAGTCCTCCCGGTCGAATTTCGGCGACCCGCGACACATATATAGCATTTGCGCGCGACCTTGAGTCACACCCTATTAACCTGAGTCAACTCAACCTGAGACTTGTACCTTTATAACTGCATCATCGCCACAGTTCCAACACCACATCTCACGCGCCAATGCGATACCCAGGCCAGGAGTTGTGAGCCCACGTTTGTTTCGAGGAAAACGCCACATGTTGCGAATTTCGGTAAAATCTCTACAACACATCACATCAATCACATCAATCATAAGTCAAATACAACCTATCACTCACCCATACCTCTTTCTTCACCAAGTCACACCACCCATACCTAACCATTTCCTTCTTACCAAAAGTTAAGAGAAACCATACCCTCCATCCCATCTCCCTTACAACAACCCATCCTCTCCTCATTTCTCACTCCGTTCCAAGCACCAAGGGAGAGCCAATGTCCAAGCCTCCCATGAGAGAGTCAAGTGTGGCCCACTCCCTACCACTCTATCTCTTATCTCCACCCTTCAACCCTCATCCTCCTCCATTAAAGTTGAAGCCTAGGAGCTAAGGAGTTCATGGAGCCTAGAAGATTTGCAATCGATGGGTGATCCACCATTGATTTTCATTTAAGGGCCAACTTATGATGGGACCCATTTTTGATGTATGTGTTGAAATCTAGAGGGACCCATAGTGGGAGGTCCCTCCATCTCATCTCTCTTTCCCTCTCTATCTCTTACTTCTTCCCTGTTTCATGGCCCACCTTGAAGTATGTATCATATCCATGTCGTCCATGCAATGGGCCCACCTTGCTGGACTGTCCAATGGACGAGATTGCTGCCCGTCTGTCTGAACAGACCTGGATGAAGGTAAGCACAAATGTCATCTTGATCTAGAACGGGTGGGCCACACCACGTGGACCCACCTTAATGTTGGTGTCATCCACACCATCCAGATCCATGGACGATAGGCCCCTTTCAGACATGTGTTTTAAACCACACCGTCCAGCATCCAAGGTCTGGACGCTAGACCCCCTTTTAATAATAAATAATAAATAATATAATATAATATAATGTAACATATATGATATATACATATGTATGTGCTGGGTCATATGTGGTGGGCCCACGTGGGACCCACCTACTTCGTTAGCTGATTGGCTGGTCTACCACACACCAGTTATATAGCTACTGATGTGGCATGACCAGGTTCTGTGGTCCCACACCATTCGTCTGTTCTGGTATATGAGGGACCACACGTGATGTATGGGTCTTATCACACCATCCATCCATCTGTGGAAACACCCTCCCCCCCTGTGATGTATGTTTTGTATTCCACGCCGCCCATAAGAAGGTGGGACCCACATGAGGCACGCGTGGTGTCCACGCTGTCCAGCTGGGACGATGGGACCCACCGTGAAATATGTGTTTTATCAACACCGTCCAACCCTATGCAGGGATCGTTTTATGGCAGAATAGTAAGGATGCTGGTAATGTTTTGATATATATATATATATAAATATAATATTAATATATATATATATATATATATATATATATATGATGGGCCCCTATGTGGACCAGCCATTTTTTTATCTGGGTGTGGCGGGCTGGTGTACAACATCTATATAGCTGTTGTACTAACGTCAGCAGGCTGTGGATCTGATCCATGCAGATCGTCCATCTAGACGGTGGGTCAGTGGACCATGCACACCATCTATACAGTTGTTGTACGTGCAGCAGCAGCTCCATGGGCCATACCATGATGTATGGGTCTAATCCCCACCATCCCCAGATGTATATGTAATATGCATACCATCCATCTGTTAGACGAGCAGCTTAGCTGCTGTAGTGACGTGTGCAATATTGTGGGCCTGATCATCAGGTAAGCATCATATCCCAACCGCCCATCCAATTGGCGAGCTCGTCTTAAGGCTTAAGGCGACAAGTTAGGCAGATTTTCCCATCAGGTGGACCACACTGCAAAAATCAGTGGAGATTGAACGTCCACCATTGAAGTTATTTGGGGGTCATAGAGGTTCTGGATCAATATGATATTTGTTCTTCCTCTTAATTCGAGTCTTTGTGACCGTATGAACAGGTTGGATAGAAAATAAACGATATGGTGGGCCTTATAGGATTTTAACGGTGGAAATCATTATCTTCACTGCTAGTTGTAGTGTGGTCCAGATGATCTTTTGATACGATTCATTTTTTTTTGGGAATGTGTGTGGCCCGTTGATGTTTATGAGGCCCATTGGTGCGGCCCATTGATGTGGCACACTTGATGTATACGAGGCCCAGTTGTGCGGCCCACTTGACGTTTACGAGGCCCATTAGTGCAACCTATTGATGCAGCCCACTTGATGTTTATGAGGCCCATTGGTGTGGCCCGTTGATGTGGCCCACTTGATGTATATGAGGCCCATTGGTGCAGCCCGTTGATGCAGCCCACTTGATGTTTATGTGGCCCATTGGTGTAGCTTATTGATGAGGTCCACTTAATGTATATGAGGCCCATTTGATGATGCCCAGGTGATGTATTTGTGACTTATTTGGTGAGGCCCAATATGATGCATTTGGGGCCCTTGGGTGAGGCCCAATGTAATGTATTTATGACACATATGCTGAGGCCCATTGTGATGTATATACGACCCTTGAGTGAGGCCCATGGTGATGTATATACGGCCCTTAAGTGAGGCCCATGGTGATGTATATTAGGCCCTTATGGGAGGTCATGGGCCCGCTACATGCTTGTTCCTATGAGGGTCACTCATTGGGAGCAATGTTGGATAAATGTCCACATTGATGGGCGATGATGGTTAAATATCCACAGTGTGACCTTCCCTTAGGCCCATTGAGGCTGACTATCGAGGCCGATTGTTGAGGCTGGATATCTAGGCCAATTGTCGAGGCTGATTATTGGTGCTGGTTATCGATACCGATTATGAGTATGTGGCAACATAACATCATGATACATGCCCTTACGCATCATCTGTATGTTTGTTATGACATGTGGTTGACCATTGCATATGCCATTAGGTAGGTTATTCATGGGACTCCCTGATAGGCGGAATCGTCCCACATGAGCGCACGATATGCACAGGATTGATGCCTGATTGGACTGTGTGGCTCATGCATCTCGCATTTTGGGATATGAATACTATACACCCTAACAACATCAGGGTCGTCGTCTCCATAGGCATATCGTGGATGGCCTGATGAGACACCGTAAATCTTTTTCTACATGGGGTGACATAGATGTCCCTGGGTGAAAGTCCTTAAACCTCCATTTCCAAGAGACGTTCCAACGCCTAGACCGAGTGGATACATGTAACACCCTGAAAATCGGGGGTCGAGCATAAAAATCACTCCCGAGTTCCAACGCATCACTTATGCAACATAGATAATGATGATTAAATGTTGTCCATGTTAGTACATTAAAAATGAGTGAGATTATACTAAAACAACATATCATACTCCAGAGACAGTTAATTTATGCAAGCGGAAGACTGTGATAGATATATAAAATATATAAACTGTTATAAGTCTTTAGAGTGTGAACATGTTACCAGGTTAAATATATACATGTATACTCCAAAAAGGAATAAAAAGAATATACATGGGTGCTCCAAAAGTGTAAAATACATGCCGTCTAATCAACATCCCTGTAACCCCGTCGATCAGGCCATGGCTCACATGAACCCGCCTGAAAACTGCACGAACGAGAACGCCTCCTTGTTATCCTCATAGTCCAGCTCTGCCTCGTAGGCATTGCTACCACCTGTAACTAAGACAGAGTCTGGTTGGTATGTACAACACTGTCCCGTAATGTGGGAGTGAGTGATCAACTCAGTGGAACTATAAAGCAAAGTTTAACAAGTTATCAATTCAGTCAAGCAATAAAGATAAAACAATATAACAATCAGGTCCTAAGTACTCTTATTAATGCAAGAATGATATGAATGAAATGATGCATGTCTTCGCCTACTCTCCCTCAGCGATTTCATCTTACGATCGCGGTATGAAACCCTTCCTCAGTGCTTGACCTACTACGCCAAACGCACACATAATGCAGTGCATGCACGTGATTTCCAAGTTCTTTTTAGTCCTTTTCATACAGCAGGGTTGAGAAACTAAGGTACCTCCCTTATATCATTTTCCAAACAATGATCCAATCTAGGGTCGTCACTCCTAGTAAATCTCACACGATAGGCAAGTTCAAGTCACTATCACCAACGCCCTACCAACTGATAGTCTATTTTCGAAGGCTCGTCGCCAACCGACTGGGGACCACAGCCAGGCTGCACCAAGGTAGGCCTATTTCATACTCGAGGTCACTACAAAGGGCTCGTCACCTGATCAGTGTAGGCCGACAACTCAAATACAGTGTCCCATACCACCGTATTCGGCTCACGAGTTTGGATTGCTCACTGGATACTACAGGGAGGCTCGTCACCCCAACGTAGGCCGATAGCTCGACCGCAGTGTCCCATACCACCTTGTCCGGCTCAAGAGTCTTAACGGATCGAGGTAACAAGGTTAAACGGCCTTTCCACTGGTGAGTTTGGTATCATAGATTCAAGCAGTAGCGTCCATACATGGTGAACATACATTGAGCCAATCAGGTTGCTTGACTAGTTTGACTAGTACGAGTGTACGCTGAAGTAGCCGACAAGGTACCACTGTCGACAACCATCGTACGACTCGGATTCATCGAACGTGTCGTATGTGGTGAAATGACCTCAGCCACCTAATTAAGGCCTGTTACCGATTGCCTGGACTATATAATAGCCCGAACCATATTCAATTACAACAAGGAATCATATGAGGAAATTAAATGGTAATGAATAGACAATTCAAATCCTATAAGCATTTGATCATGTTAGAAGATACAAGTTAAATATGAATTTACACATGCACATTCCATAAATAATATAGGTATTATCGTATACAGTATATGGAGGAAATCATACACATCTTTAAGGCAGTCGAGAATCTCATCTCAACATCCTTAATTAGCACAACTTAACAACTACTCGCTCATGCAAACATTTCTACAAACACTTAGACTACACTTTCATCATAGATAACGTATGTTGGCTACATCACGTATTGGGGCAGATCCTTTGGCCAAGGAGTTATCACCTATACGACAATCATATATCCATGACAGTTAGTCATGGCAGGCACGAATGCAAATTTTATACTCATTTAGTCATTTTCACAAATACTTAAGCTACACATAATAACATAAACAACGTATGTTGATATAACATGTATTAGGGCTAATCCTTTCACCCTGGAGTTATTCTACATACATCTAGTATACATAGATGGTAGTTAATCATGGCAAACACACTTTCAAATTTCATACGTATATAGTACTTTCTACAAATACAGAGAACACGCTAAACTCCACATAGTTCGTATATAACTGAAACGTAAAACCGACATCGCATTTTGCATGTGAAATAGCGTCCACGTTAGGAATCTATCATTAACCGACATTGAAAGCTTTGAAAACCATAACCTATACGTCTATAGTCCGCACCTTTCACCAGTAGACTCGTAATGAACTCGGTTTAAATACTAAGCCTTTGTCTATGGCACCACAACAACCTATAATAGGGAATTGGTTAGCTATTCCACCATCTGTTCTATTTAAATCTCTAAAACAGGTTAGGGTTAGGATTTCTTACCCAAGTACAGAGTCGGAATCGCCGGAATAGCGATACAGACGCGGTAGCTAAGCTCGTGGAGTGATGAGATTGAATCCTAGAAACTCTCTCCCACTTTCTCTCCCACTTTCTCTCTCACTTTCTCTCTCTCTCCTTCTCTCTTTGCTCTCTTCTCTCTCTTAGGTTTTCCAAATTCGTATGGAATGAGAGAGAGAGAGAGGGTTTAAGCCCTTATATAGGTTCAAAACTGACTAGAATGGCCCTAGGGTCATTGTATACTTAGGTTATAGCCAAAACCCATCTGTTTCGGCTAAACGAAGCACTTCTGGAGGCCCCTTTTCTATGTGTAGTCGAACTTAAGCTCTCTGACCATGGATCTAGGTCGAGTTAAGTTTTTAGTCTGATTGGATTTACAGATCGACCGTGGCAGACCAGTTTCAGTTCAATGGTGACCAGTGTTCGATCAGGGCCATAAGTGCACTAACATGTGTGGGAAATTTCTCTTGATCCAAGGGTGAATTTGGGTCAGATTCTGACGGTCTGAATCCTTATATTTGGCCTGCAAGCAACACGTCTCAGTTTACTTAAGTTTGAAATTTATTTCCAAAAATATTCACGTTTCTCACACACTTCGCTCCGGGCTAACGTTGTGCGCTTCTGGGTACTATCTGGATTTGATTTCTAAGATGGTTGTAAAGCCTAGTAAGGTAGTCATAATCGTTTAGTTTCGCGGTAATCGGACTTTCGACGTGCAGTCCAGGTCTTATACGAAGCTTCATAATGCTCTCAAGATCAACTGGGTAATGAGATTGATCCTAGATTATAGGGTAATGTAGCATTGATGATTCTGCAAGTTTTGGGTCTTGCAGTTTGTATTTAAAGTGGTTCAAGCGAATTTCTCTACTAATCTAGCTTAACACTTAGTAAATTTCGTCTAATTTCTAAAGGATTTGGTCCTGAGTGATTTTTTCCTGAGGTGGTACTCAGGTCTTTGTACGGATTTTTCTGGAACATTACAATCTACCCCCTTAAAGAATAATTTCATCCCCGAAATTGCCTAAGGGTAATACGTAAAGGTTTACATACGTGTTAGGGTATATAATAACTACATCAGCCTAGCTCATATTGGTCTACCCCCTTAAAAGTTTCTATCTTTGAGATTCGAAAACAAATGTCCAAATCATTATTATCGTGCTAAGTGTTTGATGATAAAGTTTACCTAAGGGTGGTATATTCTACCATTTATGATTGGGCTAATACGGAAAGTCAGTTGTGGTACGCTCGAACCCGATATGTCGATTGCCCACCTGACCAGGGCAGACAACACGTTGTATCCCTTCCTAATCCTGATGGATCCTGGTCTTCTGCTTAGTTAAAGCAGTGAGTCCTTTGGTAATCACCCAGGATTGAGAATTGAGTTAAGCCACGAATGCCTCGTACGGATATGGTTCTAAAATTTCAAAATTAGATCATCCTAACTATTTAAGGAGTTCTTGTTTAACCTATGTTTAACTTGATGGATAATAAGTTCTATCTTGGTGCTCATAGTCAAAAGACTATGCTAGAAGAGTCTTTAATCTCCTAATATTATATTTGTATATAATCATTTCGATCATACGGCTAGAGGGTTATGAGCAGATTTGCACTTTGGTTTCATTAACTTCGGGAGGTAGGGAAGAGTCGAGAGTCCTAAAATATTGCAGAAGTTTGGAATGCTAGCAACATAAGGCCGCGAGAAAGGAAAGAAAAGGGACATCTCCTCGACACGGTATGAACCTTGAATTTGTAAGGGAAATAAGAAACTTATAACCTTACTGTGGTCCGCCTCTAACATGAGCTTACGGAGTATTAAACTATGAAACTCAATTCTACTCGAGAGTCCTAATTTAATTACACAAAGACAATTAAAATATATATCTATATACAGATATGCATATTTATATGTATAATTTAAATTTAACTACAGATGATTCCTAGTAGGATTACAAATAATTCCTAAATATACACCAAATACTAAACTTTAATATGAAAAGGTATGACCAGTCTATTGGCAACTCGAAGTTGTAGAAATTTTCCGTTTCGACACTTCTATTATTTACAACATATTTGTCCTCTCTAGTTACCATATTATTGTTATAATGAGGATAGTAATCCATTGTTAGGTCTATTCTTTCATACGAATTGGTTTAAGAGACCCAGTGTCTACCAATAGGAATACAGGTATACCTTGAATGTGAGCAGTGACCTCAAAGGTCAAAGGTGTTGCAGTTGTTGACTCAGGTGCTTCAGCTATAAGTGCATGCACATGGGCTTGTTGAGGATGGTTTAATTGCGCTGTCATAGGTCTTTGATGTGGCCAATTCAGAGGTACAGGTGGTCGGTAAAATGGCTGCGCTGGTGACGCAGATCGTAGAGGTGGAGTTGCTATGTCACATGGTGGCCGACGGTCGATCTTCTAAGGTGGCGTGACACCGTTGTCTTTCATCTTGGTGAAACAGCAGGGGTCAGTGTATCTGCCTTTATCGCAATATGTACACCATCGTTTCGCTCGCCTTTACTAGGTCGGCGGAGCCATGGTCCTGGGTGGCAATTCTACATGTGGCCTCTTACCTAGGACTGGGCGGTCCTATGATTCGGGCTAAGGCGTCAGGCCCATTGGTATACATGTCTGAGAAACTCTATCTCCATCTTGTTTGGCTCGCAGAGAAGCGTTAACTAGCTCGGCATAATTGGGAATGCTAACGCAACACGTCTGAGTGCGGATATCGGGCCGCAACCTATCTAAAAAATGCTGCATTTTCATCTTTTCATATGCTAGTATCAAAGAGACGTATTTGGCTAGCTCCGTAAATTTGTTCTTGTACTCTGTCACAGTCATTCCTCCCTGTCAGAGGCGGAGAAACTCACCCTCTTTTTCATTATGGTAATTGAGAGGGAAGTACTTCTCATGAAAGTGTGTATCAAATGCACCCCAAGTCCACACATGTCCTGTGGGAACCGTTCGTATGATGTTGTCCCACCATAAACTAGCCTCCTTCTTGAACATATAGGTGGCTAGCTCGACTTGTTCTACCTCAATGCAGTGCGGTGGCTTCAACATCTTAGAGATGAGATCTATCCAGTACTCAGCCTCCTCGGGTCTGTGAGTACCGGCAAAAGTGGAAGGCCATAAGCGTTGGAATCACTTAAAGGTGCCGCTGGCACTCGAGTTCCCAGCAGGGTGCATAGGTGATGTAGGTGGAGTCACACCCATACTCTAGACAAAAATACCCGCCATGGAGGTCATAAAATGCTGTTGCTGTGCATGCTGCAGCTGATACTATGCTTGTTACTGCTGCTGCTGCATCAACAACATCATCTGATCTAGCCTATCGATAGGAGGCGACTGAGGTATATCTGGTGTTGAGGTAGACGCGCGGTTCTGCTCTGGAATCGATGGTGCATAAGGTGTTGGCCCATTGGCGGGGCCAGTGGCCGGCTGAGAATCTGACATGGCAGTGTGGGTCAAGCCCAAACTAGGGTCCATCTGGCTATCACTTAAGGAAATACCCCGTCAATTGGATCGTCAAAAGTGAGACGCGCTGCAATCCGTGCCGCCTTAGGTGGCATTCCATATATACAACATAGGGTGCAACATGTGTCAGATTTAGTATAGCATTACTCAACTTGTCAAGCATTCTACCCAGTCTATAACAAAAGGAGCTTCATGCATACCGTAACAAAATTGGTCACGGTACATGAGATATAGTTTCACATGAACCATGACAGAAGATGCATGCGAGCTAGTTTAATCAAAGCTCTAAACAACAAACACACCATCAACCTACCCTACTACTAAGCCTATTTAGGCTTTAGTACAGGAACAGGAAAGCAAAGAAAACTCAAGGGTGACTACAACATAAGACTAGTCATCAGAATCTGGTGATGGAGGAGGAGCACCCTTATCCTGCAGACAACACAGTATAGCCTTTAAGGTGCAAGACACCTTTACGAATTTATGTTTCATGGAGGCCTCGTTCTCATTGACCACTTGTATTAGGGCGGCTTGGTCATGGCAGTCTTTCTCAGTAGCAGGAGGAGGCTCCCCTCCTAAGTTTTGGGACCCCTCCTCTTCTTCCCCACTTCCTTCTTCTATTTCATTTTCTTCCTCTTCTTCACTACTTTCTTCCTCTTCACTGCTCTCCTCTATCTCACCCCCGGACCCATAAGATCGGGCTTGACATTGTCGTGGCCCAATACCCATGTTGTTAAGCGTAACATCGTTAAGGAAGTGGATCGGCACAAGCCTTTCTGAGTCAAGTCTGTAGCCGAATTCACGAGCAAGCTTACAGATGGGTCAGCCGAATGTGAGTGAAATGGTTATCCTAGGAGAGCGTGTGGTCTGAACTATCTGTAGTAGTACATACGTAGGCAGGCACGACTTCTCTCCCTGCCCAGCTCGATACAGGAAGTCTACCATCAGATGCGTGTACATGCTGCGATTGCTCCACTTGGGATACATGTTGCACGTGAAGATGTGGTGGAGCAGGCGGAAGTCGTCGGTCATACTGGACGCTAGGAGGCTATTGTTTGGATTTCAGTGGGCCAATTGGCTACAAAGGAATCGCGTGCGATGATCTCTTTCACACGCTCCCTTGGAATACTTTTCATCAGCATGCACCTCACAACGTTGTACCCTTATGACCCTAGCTATCGGATCGACATCGACTACCACTTCCCGCCTTCACACGGGGATAGAGAACTGTAGTGGCTCCAGCAACGGATCTCGTATATGGGGGTAGAAAGCTCCGACAATGCCCACATTTGCGTAGTACTTGCCCTCAAATATCGGACCCCACCTGGCCTCCACCAAGCGGTCCATCAACAGATGCTCCCCAAAGAGCCACTCATCCACGTGTGCTTTAAAGAGAACCCGACGGTCCTCATAAACTCCTGAGACACCTCCGCCAACAGATCCCTTCCAACGGGAGCCTAGGGATCGAGATCCCGCTTGGTCTGCAACTCTTGACCGGTGCTTGTACTCGTGGCGGCACCTCTTGGCATCCTTGAATGAGTAGGGCGACTAGGCCCAGCTTCATCCACATAAGCTCTTTTCTTTCCCATGAGAGAAAGAATGGTGGAAAGGGAGAAGATAGTCGTTACAAGCTCAAAAAGAGCCATGGAAAAGGAGAGAATGGGGAAATAGGAGGGACACTTGGGTTCCCACGAATTTAAGACACAAAGTGGGGCTTGAATGCTCAAATGAAAGGGAAATGAGGAAGGTAATCAGCTGTGGAGGGAGATTTCGAATGTGTGGTGAAGGTGGTGCACGAAAATGAAAGAAGGAGGACTTAGAGGGGGGGATTTGAGTGAGGATTTGGGTGTTCTCTTACAAAAAGAGATCTTGGAGGGGTAGTTTGTGAAGAGGGGGCGTATTAGAGGGGTTTAAAATCGACCCACCGTAGATCAGTGGGCCACACAACCCCCAAAAAGCATCTGCCCGAGCCGGCCCGCTCGATCTGGCCTGTTGGTCGGCGCGGCCTCGCCAAATCGGTAGGTCCTCGCCGGTCTCTGGACAGTCCGAGGACTCGCCAGTGGGGCGATGTCCTCCTGCCCCCTAAGTCCCAAAAATATGTGGGTCCCACCTTGAGTCCCCCTGGACATGCTCTATTAGGCCCCCGACTCGATTTTGAGTCGTTTCGGGTTATTTCGAGTAGATTCTGATGTATATTCACGTTTATCGATTTTTAAATGGCTGGGAAGGGATGAAACATGGTCTAAACCCATCGATTGATGGTCTAGAAGTGGGTTGGGATCATTTCGCATGATCATGGGTGTATACAGGCCCAATCTCAGCAATCGATTTCGGTCGGTTTCACTGTTCGGTGAATTTGGAAAATCTTAAGTCTGTTTCTATGTTCCGTCGCTCCCTCCTAAGTCAAAGTACGTCAGTTGGCATCGTGTGACCATAACCCAGGTCCAGTTTAATCTAAATCATGCTTTAATACCAACTCATAATGCCCTGAAAATTGAGGGTCGAGCATAAGCTCCACTCCTGAGTTCCAACACATCATTATGCAACATGGATAACGATGATTAAATGTTGTCCGTGTTAGTGCATTAAACATGAGTGGGATTACACCAAAACAACATATCATACTCCAGAGACAGTTAATTTATGCAAGCAGAAGATGTGATAGATATATAAAATATATAAACGGTTATAAATCTCTAGAGTGTGAACATGTTACCAAGTTAAATATATATATGTATACTCCAAAAAGGAACAAAAGGAATATACATGGGTGCTTTAAAAGTGCAAAATACATGGTGTCTAATCAACATCCCTGTAACCCCGTCGATCAAGCCACGACTCACATGAACCCGCCTGAAAACTGCACGAACGAGAACGCCTCCTCGTCATCCTCATAGTCCGACTCCGCCTCGTAGGCATCGCCACCACCTACAACTAAGACAGGGTATGGTTAGTGTGTACAACACCATCCTATAACGTGGGAGTAAGTGATCAACTCAGTGGAAGTATAAAGCAAAGGTTAACAAGTTATCAATTCAGTCAAGCAGTAATGACAAAGCAATACAACAATCAAGTCCTAAGTACTCTTGTTAATGTAAGAATGATATGAATGAGATGATGCATGCCCTCGCCTACTCTCCCTTAGCGACTTCATCTTACGATCGTGGCAAGAATCCCTTCCTCAGTTCTTGACCTGCTACGCCAAACGCACATGTAATGCAATGCATGCTCGTGATTTTCGAGTTCTTATTAGTCCTTTTCATACAGCAGGGTTGGAAAACTAAGGTACCTCCCTTATATAATTTTCCAAACAATGATCCATTCTAGGGTCGTCAGTCCTAGTAAATCTCATACGATAGGCAAGCTTAGGTCACTGCCGCCAACGCCCTACCAACTGGCAGTCCATTTTCAAAGGCTCGTCGTCAACCCGATTGGGGACCACAGTCAGGCTGCACCGGGGTAGGCCTATTTCATACTTGAGGTCACTACAAAGGGCTCGTCACCTGATTAGTGTAGGCCGACAGCTCAAATACAGTGTCCCATACCACCGTATTCAGCTCACGAGTTTGGATTGGTCACTGGACACTACGGGGAGGCTCGTCGCCCTAGTGTAGGCCGACAGCTCAACCATGGTGTCCCATACCACCATGTCTGGCTCATGAGTCTTAGCGGATTGAGGTACCAAGGTTAAACGGCCTTTCCACTGGTGAGTTTGGTACCTTAAATTTAAGCAGTAGCGTCCATACATGGTGAACATATATCAGGCCAATCGGGTTGCTTGACCAATTCGACTAGTATAAGCGAACGCTGAAGTAACCGACAAGGTACCACTGTCGACAACCATCGTACGACTTGGATTCATCGAATGTGTCTTATGTGGTGAAATGACCTCAGCCACCTAATCAAGGCCTGTTACCGATTGCCTGGACTATATAATAACCCCAACCACATTCAATTACAACAAGGAATCATATGAGGAAATCAAACGGTAATGAATAGACAATTCAAATCCTATAAGCATTTGATCATGTTAGAAGATACAAGTTAAACATGAATTTACACATACACATTCCATAAATAATGTAGGTATTATCGTATACAGTATATGGAGGAAATCATACACATCTTTAAGGCAGTCGAGAATCTCATCTCAACACCCTTAATTAGCACAACTTAACAACTACTCACTCATGCAAACATTTCTACAAACACTTAGACTACACTTTCATCATACATAACGTATGTTGGCTACATCACGTATTAGGGAAGATCCTTTGGCCAAGGAGTTGTCGCCTATACAACAATCATATATCCACGACAGTTAGTCATGGTGAGGATGAATACAAATTCTATACTCATTCAGTCATTTTCACAAACACTTAAGCTACACATAATAACATACACAACGTATGTTGATATAACATGTATTAGGGCTAATCCTTTCACCCAGGAGTTATTCTACATACATCTAGTATACATAGATGGTAGTTAATCATGGAAAATACAGTTTCAAATTTCATATGTATACAGTACTTTCTACAAATACAGAGAATACGCTAAACTCCACACAGTTCGTATATAACTGAAACGCAAAACAAACATTACATTTTACATGTGAAATAGCATCCACGTCAGGAATCTATCATTAACCGACATTGAAATCTTTGAAAACCATAACCTATACGTCCATAGTCCGCACCTTTCGCCGGTAGACTCGTAACGAACTCGGTTTACACGCTAAGTCTTTGTCTACGGCACCACAATAACCTATAACAGGGAATTGGTTATCTATTCCACCATATGTTCTATTTGAATCTCTAAAAAAGGTTAGGGTTATGATTTCTTACCCAAGTACAGAGTCGGAATCGCCGGAATAGTGATGCAGATGCGGTAGCTAAGCCCGTGGAGCGATGGGATTGAATCCTAGGAACTCTCTCCCACTTTCTCTCTCACTTTCTCTCTCTCCTTCTCTCTTTACTTTCTTCTCTCTCCTAGTTTTTTCAAATTCGTATGGAATGAGAGAGAGAGGGTTTAAGCCCTTATATAGGCCCAGCACTGACCGGAATGGCCCCAGGGTCATTGTATACTTAGGTTATAGCCAAAACCTATCTGTTTCAGCTTAACAGAGCACTTCTGGAGGCCCATTTTCTATGTGCTATCGTACTTAAGCTCCCTGACCATGGATCTAGGTCGAGTTAAGTTTTCAGTCCAATCGGATTTACAGATCGACCGTGGCGGACCAGTTTTAATTCAACGGTCACCAGTGTTTAATCAGGGCCACAAGTGCACTGACATACGTAGAAAATTTCTCCTGATCCGAGGGTGTATTTGGGTCAGATTCTAACGGTCTGAATCCTTATATTTGGCCCATAAGGACATGTCTCAGTTTACTTAAGTTTAGAATTTATTTCCAAACATATTCACGTTTCTCACACACTTTGCTCCGGGCTCAAGTTTTGTGCTTCTGGGTACTATCTGGATTTGATTTCCAAGATGGTTTTCAAGCCTAGTAAGGCGGTCATAATCGTTTAGTTTCGCGGTAATCAGACTTTCGACATGCAGTCCAGGTCCGATATGAAACTTCGTGATGCTCCCGAGAGCAACTGGGTAATGAGATTGATCCTAGATTATAGGGTAATGTAGCATCGATGATTCTGCAAGTTTTGGGTCTTGCAATTCGTATTTAAAGTGGTTCAAGCGAATTTCTCAGCTAATCTAGCTTAACACTTAGTTAATTTCGTTTAATTTCTAAAGAATTTGGTCCTGAGTGATTTCTGCCTGAGGTGGTAGACGGGTCTTTGTACGGATTTTTCCAGGACATTACAATACATGGGCGCCCGAGTGCCAAATACCAGTAGGCCACATGTCCCATTGTGTCGTGGTAGGTTGGAAGGGGGTATGGCCTTACCCACTCGAGGGTAGGGTGCATATCTAGGATGAGTTTGAACAGCTCATAAATGGATCTGCAATCGACTTGCCGGGTAGATATTGGCTGATTACTGGCTAGGCGGATAGTGAGGTCTCTTCCACTTGCATGGTTGCGCGTCCAGTAGGCGGCGATCGCGTGTAGAATGTACTAGACCCCGATGATAATCCTAGAGATGTACAAAACTGATATCTGAACTTATTGAGCAGGAGTTGCATACTCAGCATTTTACTCATTCATCCATTCATTCACTATCCGCTCGGGCTGGTGGTGCACAACTAATTGATATGTGTACCTTCGCAATGGCCAAGATTTTCATTGGGGTATGCGACTAACCTGAGATCAGGATTCTACCACATTGAGTTGACTATCCAAATTTAGGTATGGGACTAGTTTGGATAGAAGTCCCTTATGATGGACCCCATAGCCTGTAATACTATGTACTATCATCCCGACATCACACACCAGCTTGGTCATTTCATTCGCTTCACATATTGCACTACATCTGTGTCATATGACATCTTAAGTTGCTATGTTCCTGCATTTATATAGCTTAGATATGATTGACGATATTCGTGGACTCGTCAGGATTTCCATATTGCATTGTATCCTCAGTATATGATATTTGGCTCACTATGTCTCCACATTATATACTTGATCTACATTGCTTCCTCAGTAGGCTAATGGTATTTATAGAATTACTAGCATGCTTCCGCATTACTCTGATATTGTACAATTTATGGATTGCTAGTATTTTCACTTACTCTGATATTTGGCGTATGAGCGCTGGAAGCTGAGAATGGAGTACTACGGAGGCTGTCGGCACTGGATTCGGCGATAAAATTTTTGAGTTTGGGCTGTGACAGAAGTTAGTATCGGAGCATAACTTGAGAATACCTGAGGATAACATCACATATCTGCTGATAGTTACCTTATACTCTTTGATTGTTGAGAATTTAGAATAATTAGGTCCCCGAGTTTGAATAACTTAGAAACTTTCTGATATATCTCCCTACCGTTGAGATTGTGAGGTTGCATAGTATTCCAGTCTCGATCATTTCTGACCGGGATCCGACGATCAATGAGGTTATCATAGTATAGATGAGGCATTTTAGGAGCACGAGGCTAAGATTCGAGGGCACTATCCCCATTCTTCGATGATTAATTGTACATGGTGGTTCTGATTACTTCTATAGTGATAGAATTTCCCTCCCTTGGTGAGCTCTGTATTGATTGTGTTGTGGTTTAAATTTTGAGAACAAAATTTTTATTAGGAGGAGAGAGCTGTAAGACCCGTATCTTAGACCGTACCGTTCCTTAGACTTTTGTGGTCCTCCCGGTCGAATTCTGGCGACCCGTGATGCGTATATAACATTTGCGCATGACCCTGAGTCATAACTTGTCAACCTGAGTCGACTCAACCCGAGACTTGTACCTTTGCGACCGCGCCGTCGCCGCAGTTCTAACACTGTGTCTCACGCACTGATGCGATACCCAGGCCAGAAGTTGTAAGCCCGTGTTTATTTCGAGGAAAATGCCATGAGTGGCGAATTTGAGAGAATCCCTTATGACGCTCCGGTTCACAGAACCCGAGTACTCAACTCGTATTTAAAAAACTCAGGAGTTAGCTATTGATAATGACAATCAACTAATGAATCAAAGGGCAATATAGAGGAAATGAAAATGTAGTATAGATATGATCCAAAAATAGAAACAATATTCAGGCCCACTCAGCTGGGGGCCACTTACATAATCTTAAGTTTCTCAAATTTTAAAAGTACTGGAATAAAAAAATAAAGGGCTAATCTACTGGTTCAACCCAAAATAGGCGACCGCCTCCTGCCTAACTCCTTGTCCTATAGCTCCCCCTCAGCCGCCACTGCCTCTAAATCTGTCATGTACTCGTTTGCTACTGTACCTGTGTCCTCTCTACGGTTAAACATTGATGAATGAGTGGCTAGCTCATTATAATCTTCCCTTAAGATTACACACTGCCGCCCTAAATAAGGAATAACATAAAAACATAAAGACATTTCAAAACAAAGTAGATGCAGTCTTGTTAAATGCATAGATGCATGGATGCGATTATCGTCCCGGGTAAAATATCCAGACGGACACTGAGGTCATCACCCATGTAATCATTGACCCGGGTAAAACATCCAGATGGTCTATGCCCTGGGTAAAACATCCAGATAAGCAATTATGTACGATAACAATAGATGGTGGTTTGTGCCCTGGGTAAAATATTACGTCAGGCTAATCTGTATGTCACGCATGACAGTAATAGATGCTGGTCTGTGCTATGCATGCATGATTTTCCAACCCATTATTAGCCCAATTGCAACCAGCCGATTTAAATGAGCTCACGGTCACTATGGGGAGCGTATGGCCCAGCGAAGGCCGAAGGCTCGGGCATAATATCCCATGACTACCATCCCCGACCCATGAGGCTACCATCTTAGGGTGTGTGTAGTACCCACCAATATGTAGTTAATCAATACAACATAAAGGGGCCACCACCAATGCCGACTGGGAATGAAATGTTGAAATTACGAAATGTGACGATTAAAACATGTCGGCATGACTGGTTCAAAGATAAGTAAACAACAGTATTTTAAAAGGTTATGAAGTTTATCCCAAGTCAGTTAGGTGAAACCACATGGATGGTAAACCCTATGGTCAAACACCACGACCAAAACCTCCATGTCAGGGGGCCTACTTATGTCATGACTAGTCTAGTTACACCCCAAACATGAACTCTCCTTTGCTAGGACCTCCCATGGAGAGATTTCAGCAATATGTGTGTCACATCATCATATCGGTAACATAGATCTTATCATGGATAGGGAATAAGAACAATGCATATATTTCTATCACAACACATTAACTGATTTAACGTAAGATACATAACATGAATGACTAGATTATTTACTTAGGCAGTTTAGAGAAATCAATAATCTAAACGATAGTAAGCATGAGAATCATCATGTTAAATAGATAAGTCGAGTGAATGCAGTCTATTTCCATACACAGTTTATCATTACTCTAACTAGCCATTTACACTAATGAGCTACTATTCTGATCTAGTTAGGGATGAAAAGCTTAAGGGGAAGAAAATCATCACCTGAAAGGGTTGTAGCTCCTTGGTTGAGTTTTCCATGGCTAATTAGCGATCCAATACCAAATAAGGGGCTTCCTGAAATAGTTTCCAAGACACAAGTTGCATCCATAAGTTGACAGTTTGATGACAAACCTTCCTATACATGGCTTTGGGCCAGACTTGGCCTAAATAGTCAAGGCCTTAACTGAGCCTTACCCTAGCCTGACCTGGCAGTCCAATTATAATTTAATCCGGGCTCGATCGGGGCCCACTATATGGAAGGTCCCAAGATTTTGGGCTGGACTGGGCCTTGCTTGGCCCAGCTTGGCAACCCTTATGCTACTATAGTGAGGTGAGGTCCTCTGGGACGTGGCCCATGCTAGGCTAGAATCTCATGTGCGGCCCATACCCTAGAGGTGATGTGGCCCACAGGGACTGGAGTTGCGAGTGCGGCCCACCTTACTGAGATGCGTTCGATTCATACAAGTAGGTCCAGATCCAGACCATGCAGATACGAAATATTTAAAATAATAATAATGATGATAAAAAAACCTTCCAGATTGGAAGATCCTAGCCATCAAAGCATCTGGTCTTTTATCATAAACTGTTATCACAATTTTCATTAGCTATGCCACTCATTAAAAGTTATAAATAATAATAATAAATGAATGAATAATGAAGATATTTTGTACATTTGGGGAACCTCTAATCAAAACTATGAATCAATGGTCCAAATGACCCAAAGATTGGCCCCATTGTGCACGATTACACATGAATGTGGGAGATCTGCCAACGCCATCCACATTCTGAAAAGGCCTAGCTATATGTCCTAGAGGGGGGGTGAATAGGACTATGCCAAATAAAACTTATAACAGCGGAATTAAAAAGAATATGATAGCCAAAATAAATCACAATGCAGGAAAGTAAAACAACCTCAAAAATTTGATCTTGAGGGGTTGATACAAATGTTGTTCTAAGGACAACCTTTCACCAAAAACCAGAGTTTATGGTAGGACAACCTTATTTCTAGAAAGATCTTTGTATCAAATCTCAAACCAAAGAGGAATTCAGAAGTAAGCACAAACTGAAATAAATTGTAATCACAAATGTATTGTTCTAGGGACAGCCATACACCATAAAAATGGCAGGGCAACCTTGCTGGAACAACTTTAAAGGAAACTGAATTTCAAGCAGATAAAGGAATAGTAGAAAGTAAATTCTAAACTATTACAAAATTTCAACAATGCTTGAATTAAATGATTACAACATTCACCACCATACATACATCCCACAATAAATAATTAAATATTAGAAATGTAAATCGTTCAATCATAACATAAGGGATTATAGTGGTTCGCCTGTGTGTTCACCAACTATTAAACAACAGCCACACAAAATGCTACTCCACTCCTAATATCCTCACACAGGGGATATTAGCTTTCAATAACAAAATAGGTTTTCACAAGTTCACCCAAAACCTTTACAATTGTGTCTTTGTCTGTGGGCTTACACAATTAAAAAAAACCCCACTTCTGAGTTTTCCTGGCTCTCTTAGATAACCAATACAACAAGATTTTTCTGAAAAATCTTGAAAGAAACCAAAAAAGAAAGGAATTTACAATTAAATGTAAAATACCTAATTATCTCCTTTGTTGTAGCAGCCCGGTAGAACCAAATCAGAGTAAATGATTGAATGTCCAAGTTCAATGTCCAGTACTCAATTACAATGGTTCTAGTTCTAATAGATTTTAAATTAAACCAACTAGGGCTTGCCTTAATTGATTTTGATTCCAAAGAAAGGGAATAACAATTCCTCTTATCAAATTAGATTGGAATAGTAGAAACAAAATCAATTAAATAAAGCTAAAGAAAGAGAATATAAAATAAGCACACTTAGCTTAGATGGGCACTGAATTATCACTCAGAAGTTTGACGAAGATTGGCTTGAATAGATTGATTAATTCACTCATTCTTCTGAGATTCGTGCTCAATTTATAGGTGAGCAGATCGCGTCTTCAACTGGTCTAAGGAGCTCTTCGACTAGTCGAAGAAGTAACAGATTTGAAAAAAATCGGGCGCGATAAGCTTTGACCGTTCTACGACTGGTCGAAGGTCTCCTTCGACTGGTTGAAGGTCTCCTTCGACTGGTTGAAGGTCTCCTTCGACTGGTCGAAGACTCTGTAAATAATCACTAGACTTTGAGTCAAAGATATTCGACCGGTCGACGATGCAGTCGACACTGTTCCTTCGACTAGTCGAAGAGATTCCTAGACTGGTCGAAGGTTAACTGAAAATATCCGAATTTTGTAACAACCTTACGACTGATCGAGGAAATTCTTAGACTGGTCGAAGCAAGGCTAGGACTAGTCGAAGAAAGCCTAGGATAAGTCTTCGGACAGCCCAAACTCAAGTGACATATACATATGACTTATGTATCCAAAATGGCCTACTCCTAAGGTCAACCTATGGTCAATCAAACCTCAATTAGAAGTAAGGACATTGAAACATTAGGAACAAGTGACCTTGAAGTTTAAGTCTTGATGTCTTGATGTAGTTCAATCTGATGTAGTTCAATCTTGAAATCTTAATGTAGCTCAGCCTTGAAAGTCTCTTGAGTTCTTTATGAACTGCCTTGTACACTTCGTGAATCATACATTCTTGAGACTTGTCTTGTGTGCAGTACATGCAGTCAAGATTGATCTTTGTACTTGTGAGCTTTGCTTGTTGTGATCTTTGCTTGTACATGAATGTTGATCTATGAGAGAGCTTCACTTATCTAAGATATATAACAGTGATTTTGGCATCACAAATTTGACAACCGACAGGGATATAGACTATAGCACTTACACATTCGAGCAAATGTGAAAATACTGAACACATATGCAATCTTTTGTTGTGGTGGGGCATATGGTCTAGATAGATATTCTGCCTGAAAAATCAGGCCATTTCACACCTCAGGTGGGCCACATCACTCAAAACAAACGAATGGCTATAACGTTTCAACCGAGAGTCGGCCCATCTGATAACTAAAAGTCTGAAACGCCCTAATTTTTGAGGTGGAAGATGGAAGCATTATTTCGAATGAAAGCTCGGATCCCTCACACGCGTTCCATGTTGCCCCGTGTGTAGAATCAGCAACTACTTCCTCTTATATTCCTTATCCGAGAAAATAAAAGAGTGAGCTCTCAAGGTAGAAGAGATGGCGCTTCTTTTATTTGGCATTCCTTCAACCTTCTCCTGCAGACAGAAACGGCAGCTTACACTCTCTCAAAACCTCTACCAATAAAACTCCCTCTAGGCCAGGCCTACTGCTGCAATAAGATCACACCAGGGCCTATTTACTGGTCATTTTCAGATTGGTACAGAGCTCAATCGGGAGCCTATTTTTTGTCACAGTCCTGGCCCATAATCTAGCCATCATTTAGCCTATCTGAGCACTCAAACTTTGCTCAAACCAGGATCGTTTCCTGGCACAGTTTCAGCCCAAAGTTCAGCCACCATTTGGCCTGCTTCGACCTGACACAGAGCTGCAGTTTTGGTCTTGTTTCAACCCAAAACGTAAACATAGATTGGCATGGTTTTGGCCTAAGTTTTTGACCACTGTTTCTGAGCTAGAACACCTTCATATAGAGCCGACATTCGGCCACTACCTCAACCCAAAACAGAGCCTGATGAAGGCCTGTTCCCTGGCTTGAATTGCAGTCATTAAGAGGCTGGTTTCGAGGCCGGAATGCAGGCGTTGTTAGATTTGGTTTTAGCTTAGGACTATGGCCATTGTTTGTCCTAGTTTCAGCCCAAAACAGGGTTCCGTTTTTACCAGATTTCGGCCCGAAGTCTAGCCATTGTGTGGCATAGTTTCGATTCGGAATGCCTGGATCTATCCTCCTAGCGAAGCTCCATTTGCGAGCTGTCTTTAGCTCTGAACAGAGCTCCATCCGGAGTCTCTTTCTTACTCTTTCTCTCTCTCTCTCTCTCTCTCTCTCTCTCTCTCTCTCTCTCTCTCTCCCATGGTCGGCCATGGCGGCTGCTCGGTCCAAGATTCATCCATGGTGTAGGTTGAATAAGACCGAGCCTTGCCGATTACGAGTCCAACAGTTGGGTGTAGTTGAGAGGCAGTTACCCGGTGTTGGACTTGGAAGAAACATGACCCTCTCTTCTTCCTCAACCCTGCCAAGCAGCAATAGGGTAGCCGGCACCACCCAACTCTCTCACTTTCTACTCTTTTCCTTCTTCCTCCCGTTGCGAATCCCGAAAAGCATAAGCTCTTTATATAGCCGTGGAGGAGAGGACTCCAACGGCTGGATCTTCACGCGAGCAAGGGACGACCGGGTTTCGCCAAACCCTGCCTTTCTTAGAGAGGAAAGAACTATCTCCTTCTTTCCTTCCACAGGGCCTACCTGGCTACTTTTGGCAAAGAAGGGGCGTGCTTCCAATGGGAAGATGGACAGATGGGATTGCACGATCGGACAGATCGTGAACTGTCCATACGATCCCTGCTAGGCCCCATCTCGTGGATTCCTTCCACGTGCAGTGCATTAAACGGTCGCATGCTATCTTTACTGTCCGTTTACCAAAGCCCAAGAGCCTATATGGTTTTATTAAGCGGACCCATGCAAATAAAATGAATGGCTTGGATGGCTCAAAAAGTGGCCATGGTGGGCCACCTGGAATCTTAAAGACTGCCTCATTCGTCCTCTATTTGGTGGGAAGCATCCGCTTCTTCGTTTTTTTGAAAAGAGCTCGGTCAAAGGTTGTTTGACCAAGCCTATCATTCCAGTGAATGTTGTGTGTACTTGCACGAGGTGTACATGCACTTCGTGAGGGGGCCCATCCTAGTGGGTGTGACAAATCCGCTCCATCCATTTTGCCTGGGACCCATGAATAGGGGTCTCGGCCCATTTTGATGCGGGGCTGAGCCCCAGGTGGGCCATATCACACATTTTAGGTCCTATTTGGCCCAATATACGCTGATTCGATGGCTGGATCGATCTGAGGATGTGTTTCAATGGTTAAATGGTGCTTTGCTAGTTAACCCTCAAGTGTTGATAGTGGATGACTTACCCCTAACATGACTTAGTAGATTGATCTATAAGTTTAACTTGAGGCGTTTGTTTTGTTTTTACCTCATTGTCTGGTGTCGGGTTAAGCTTGGCTCCTATTGATTCTGATAGAAGGCCTCGATGTTAGCTGGAAGTACTATCCTGTACATGTCATAATTTTAAGTAGCCTAGCATTTTAGGCTTGGTTGATGTAGGTTTTAAGATAAGGTAACACCCGTGTACTAGAGGTACGGGGTGTTACATCTCTACAACCCATCACATCAATCACATCAATCATAAGTCAAGTACAACTCATCACTCGCCCATACCTCTCTCTTCACTAAGTCAACAACACCCAAACCCAACCATTCCCTTCTTACCAAAAGTCAAAAGAAACTATACCCTCCATCTCATCTCCCTTACAACAACCCATCCTCTCTCTCATTTCTCACTCCATCCTAAGCACCAAGGGAGAGCCAACATCCAAGCCTCCCATGAGAGAGTCAAGTGTGGCCTACTCCCTACCACTCTATCTCCCATCTCCACCCTTCAATCCTCATCTTCCTCCATTAAAGTTGAAGCCTAGGAGCTAAGGAGTCCATGGAGCTTAGAAGATTTACAATCGGTGGGTGTTCGACTGTTGATTTTTGTTTAAGGGCCCACTTATGATGGGACCCATTTTGATGTTTGCGTTGAAATCTAGAGGGACCCATAGTGGCGGGGTCCCTCCATCTCATCTCTCTCTCTCTCTCTCTCTCTCTCTCTCTCTCTCTCCCTCTCTCTCTATCTCTTCCTTCTTCCCAGTTTCATGGCCCACCTTGAAGTATGTATCATATCCATGCCGTCCATGCAATGGGCCCATCTTGTTGGACTATCTAGCGGATGAGATTGCTGCCTATCCGTCTGGATAGACCCAGATGAAGGTAAGCATAAATGTCAGCTTGATCTAGAATGGGTGGGCCACACCACGTGGACCCACCTTGATGTTGATGTCATCAACACCATCCAGATCCCTAGACGGTGGGCCCCTTTTAGATGTGTGTTTTAAACCACACTGTCCAGCTTCCAGGGTTTGGACGCTAGACTCCCTTTCAAGAATAAATAATATAATATATATTTATATGATATATACATATGTATGTGGTGTGCCCCATGTGGGACCCACCTACTTCGGTAGCTGATTGGCTGGTCTACCACACACTAGCTATATAGCTGCTGATGTGTCATCACCAGGTTTTATGGTCCCACACCATCTGTCCGTTTCGGCAGATGAGGGGCCACGTGTGATGTATGGGTCTTATCACACCGTCCATCCATCTGTGGAAACCGCCCCGTGATGTATGTTTTATATTGTACGCCACCCATCAGAAGGTGGGACCCACATGAGGCACGCGTGGTGTCCACACCGACCAACTAGGACGGTGGGACCCACCATGAAATATGTGTTTTATTAACACCGTCTAACCCTACGCAGAGATCGTTTTATGGTAGAACAGTAAGGATGCTGGCAGTGTTTTGATATCTATATATATATTAATTAATTAAAATATAATATTATAATATATATATATATTATGGGCCCCTATGTGGGACCCGCCATTTTTTATATGGGAGAGGCGGGCTGGTGTACATCAACTATATAGCTGTTGTACTAACGTCAGCAAGGCTGTGGGTCTGATCCATCCATACCGTCCATTTGGACGGTGGGTCGTGGGCCACACACACCAGTTATACAGCTGTTGTATGTGCAGTAGCAGCTCCATGGGCCATACCGTGATGATTGGGTCTAATCCCCACCATCCACAGATGTATATGTAATATCCATACCGTCCATCTATTTGACGAGTAGCTTAGCTGCTGTAGTGACATGTGTAATACTGTGGGCCTGATCACTAGGTAAGCATCATATCCCAACCATCCATCTAATTGGTGAGCTCGTCTTAAGGCTTGAGGCAACAAGTTAGGCAGATCTGCCCATCAGGTGGACCACACTACAGAAATTAGTGGAGATTGAATGTCCACCATTGAAGCTGTTTGGGAGTCCCAGAGGTTCTGGATCAGTATGATATTTGTTCTTCCTCTTAATTCAGGTCTTTGTGACCGTATGAACAGATTGGATGAAAAATAAACGCTATGATGGGCCCTGTATGATTTTAACGGTGAAAATCATTATCTCCACTGCTAGTTGTAGTGTGGTCCAGATGATTTTTCGATACGATTCTTTTTTTTGGGAATGTGTGCAGTCCATTGATGCTGCCCACTTGATGTTTATGAGGCCCATTGGTGCGGCCCACTTGATGTATACGAGCCCCATTGGTACGGCTCATTGATGCAGCCCACTTTACGTTTACGAGGCCCATTGGTGCGGCCTGTTGATGCGGCCCACTTGATGTTTATGAGGCCCATTGGTGCGGCCTATTGATGTGGCCCACTTGATGTATACGAGGCCCATTGTTTGACCCATTGATGCGGCCCACTTGAGGTTTATGTGGCCCATTGGTGCGACCCATTGATGCAGCCTACTTGATGTATCTGAGGCCCATTTGATGATGTCCAGGTGATGTATTTGTGACTTATTTGGTGAGGCCCAATATGATGCATTTGGGACCCTTGAGTGAGGCCCGATGTAATGTATTTATGGCACATATGCCGAGGCCCATTTGATGTATATGCAGCCCTTGAGTGAGGCCTATGGTGATGTATATTAGGCCCTTATGGGAGGCTATGAGCCCGCTACATGCTTGGTCCTATGAGGGTCACTCCTTGGAAGTAATGTTGGTTAAATGTTCACATTGATGGGCGATGATGGTTAAATGTCCACATTGTGACCTTCCCTTAGGCCCTTTGTTAGGTCGATTATCGAGGCTGATTGTTGAGGCTGGATATCGAGGCAGATTATCGAGGCCGATTACCGGTGCCGATTATTGATACCGATTATGAATATGTGACAACATAACATCATGATATATGCCCATACGCATCATCTATATGTTTGTTATGACATGTGGTTGACCATTGCATATGTCATTAGGCAGGTTGTTCATGGGACTCCCTGATAAGCGGAGTCTCACATGAGCGCATGGTATGCGAATGATTGATGTATGATTGGACTGTGTGGCTCATGCATCTCGTATTTTGGGATATTACTACTGTACACCCTAGCGACATCAGGGCAGTGGCCTCCACAGGCATATCGTGGATTGCCAGATGGGATACCGAAAATCTTTTTCTACATGGGGTTCCATAAATGTCCTTGGGTGAGAGTTCATAAACCTTCGTGGCCAGGAGACACTCTAACATCTAGACCGAGTGGATACATGAGTGCCTCAATGCCGAATACCAGTAGGCCACGTCTCCTACTGTGTCATGGTCGGTTAAAAGGGGCTGTGGCCTTGCCCGCCCGAGGGTAGCGGGCATAACTAGGCTGAGTTTGACCGGCTCGTAAATGGGTCCGCTATCGATGTACCGAGTAGATATTGGTTGACTACTAGCTAAGCGGATAGTGAGGTCTCTTCCACTTTCATGGTTGAGCGTCCAGTGGGCGGCGATCACGTGTAGAGTGTACTAGACCCTGATGATGATCCCAGAGATATACAATACTAATATATGGACTTATTAAGCAGGAGTTACATACTTAACATTTTACTCATTCATCCATTCATTCACTATCCACTAGGGCTGGTGTTGTATAACTAATTGATATGTGTACCTTCGTAATGACCAAGATTTCGGTTAGGGCGTGCGACTAACTTGAGATCAAGAGTCTACTACATTAAGTTTGACTATCCAAATTTAGGTATGAGCCTGGTTTGGATAGAAGTCCCTTGTAATGGACCCCATAGCCTATGATACTACGTACTATCATCCCGACTTTACACTCCAGCTTGGTAATTTCATTCGCTTCGCATATTGCATTACATCTGTGTCATATGACATCTTGGGTTATTATGTTCCTGCATTTATTTGGATTAGATACAAGACTCGTCGGGATTTGCATATTGCATTATATCCTCAGTATATGATATTTGGCTCACTATGTCTCCGCATTGTATAGTTGATCTACATTGCTTCCTCAGTTATGACATTTCCTTATTATGCTTCTGTATTGCATTGCCAGGATAAGGCTGATGGTATTTATAGACTTACCAGCATGTTACCGCATTACTTCGATATTGTACGATTTATGGATTGCTAGTATTTCCACTTAATCTGATATTTATATGCTTGGCATGTAGATCGCACACACTTACACCACCCTCTAAGCTTTCTATAAGCTTATGCATGATAGATGCATGCGGGTGGCGTTAGGTTGTAGCAACATTAAGCCTGGAGCATGCAGCGACCTTCTAGAGCTTTGATTTTCGATATATGTATATTTCCCTTTCAGCACTATATTCAAATGTTTATATTTGTGGATATGTGATGATGATGTTGCCTTTGTTATTTAGGTAAACTTCTGGTTATGCTTCTTACGAGATAAATGTATGTTGAAAATCCTCCTTATAGGATCCCAGGATCGGAAATCTGGCATATGAATACTGAAAGCCGAGAATGGGGTACTACGGAGGTTATCGGCACCAGATTCGGTGATCGAGAATTTTGTGAAGCCCGGTTTCTGAGTTTGGGGCATGACATAATCCCTCCCTAATAGCATATTGTATATTGATAAAGTCCCAACAACAAAGAATGGTGATAAAACAGTTTTAATGCCTATGATCAAATGGACCAGCAATGTTCACTTATACCCCAAGTGCAGGGTTGTGATGTAGTAATAATCTCGGTGAGATTGAGGTCATACCCATGGGGACTGAAGTATGTATATTTTCTAAACTAATTGAGAACTAGAACTAGAACTAAATTCAAAATAGTAATTGAAGGAATATTGTGGTGAATTGAAACTATCGGATTAAGGGAAACTAGAGCGCTAAGGATTCACTTGTAGTCACCCAAATGCATCCTTACTTAATTCAACCAATGCTTCAACTGGCATCAAAGTCCTAATCTATCCAGTTGGGTGATAGAGCGGTTAAAACATCACAAATTGTTCCAAAACAAATCTGAACATTCATAGTAATGATTTATGCATAACAGTTTTGTTGAACTAATTGTAGAGAATTCTAAGTATCTACCATACCCATATTCAATGGTAGATCAAAGAATTCTATAGATCAAACAACCATAAAAAGAAAGAAAGAAAGAAAGCATTCATGAAGTTCCTAAGCATCCATCATGCCCAGAGTCGACTATAGATCAAAGTAATAATAAAAAACACCTCTTCAATTCAAACCATTACTATGAAATATCAACATAAACTCCATGAACATGAATCAAAGCATGAAAAACATTAAAATAAACTACAAGCTTCACCTCTTAGCTCTAACTAAGAGATTAGTTAACCATATACATTATTATACTAAAACTCTTAAGAAAAACATGAAATAAACTAAGGAAAGAAGAAGAAAAACTCTTGGGAGGCTGATGCACCCTTTACTCTACTCCTTGAACCCTAATTCATCCTTTGGATTGCTTGGAAAACCCATATTTATAGGCCTTGAATGATCGACTTTGAAAATCGCCTCAATTTACGCAGATCACCGTTCTGTCGATGCCATTGAACGGGTCTTCGATGGCATCGATGGAAGATTTCCTTGTTGAATTCAAATTCGCTATGATCGCACTACGAATCTTGTCGATGGCATTGGTAGACTTTCGATGCTATCGAAACTTACCTAGAAATGTCCACAGAGTTGAGGCTAAAATTCAAAAATTCTCTATGGCCACGAAATCTCATCGATGCAATCGAACCTAACATTTTGTTGGCAGCAAAGGGACCTCAATGGAATCAAAAAGTGCACTCTTTTGTCTAGCAAGAAACATGATTTTTTTCATTTAAGATCTATGTGATCGACCTGACATCGATGGCATCGAAGTGTCATTAAAGTAAGTGTTCGATGCTATCGATAGAGTGTTTTTATTGTATTTGATTTATGCACTCTGCAACTTTGGTTCCTTTCCTTCTCCTTTTGGTTTTATTGGATCTTAGGCTCTTGAATCTTTATTCTTGGTCTCCAAAGATCCATCCTTGCCTTGGTGAACTTTGAACATTAATTCCCATGCTTTAGCATTCTTTTCAATCCAAGCTCTCAAAATCAACTTGCTAGACAAACATGCATAAATTACATCAATTAAGAACTATCTTATTAATAAAACCAAGGTATAAATGGGGCCAATTATGCAATATTTAACACTTAATACACCCCCAACTAGCATTTTGCTAGTCCTGAGAAAAACAAGTGTGAAGCAATCTTCAATTCTCGATTTCAAACCTCTTTTGGAAAAGAATCTTTTGTGAGAACAAGTAAGAATGAGTAGGATTAAAGACGAGAGTCAAAACTTGAAAAATAGAGCCGAATGTCATGGATAAACCATTGAATTAAGTCTTCCTATATCAATTACCAAGAGCATAAGTTCAGATATCAAATTTCCATGTGCTCAGTGAAAACTAACTTACTTTTCATAGAAAAGAACTATTGATTCATAATGTTAGTTATGCTCATCACTTCAAGGCAGAATAGATCACACAAGCATTGATTTCAAACTTCTCCCCTTTTTCTTCTTTTCCTAGTTTTGGATTTTATTTCGATAGCCTTTTTAACATTATTTCCATCTTTTCATAAAACAGTCTTTTCCAGTGAAATTTTCTTTAAAGTACATGGCCTTTTTGTCGAATTAATGTTTTCTAAATGGCTTTTTCATCTTTTAAGGTGGATAACATTCTCCAAACTTGGTTCTCAATCCCTATTAGTGATGTACATACTAGCATAAAAAAATAATAATAAATAAATATCTAGTGCTCTCTACTGAAAATAAGTCAACTGTGATATTGTGTATTTAGAAAAGTGATATTCAAACTCTCCTAACCAATCAATTGGAAGGACTTATCAGTAGTCTACTTAATTGGTCAAACTCCAGCAATTCAAAGTTCAACTCTCTATCATATTAATACTCAAAACATTCTTAATTACACAACTATCACTTTCCAAATAGGTTTTTAAACTGAAAAATTTTCAAATTTTTTCGCTAAAAAACTAATAAAACATTGTTTAGTCTACCTAATCTACACCCACAACCTAAAATCTACCTTGTCTGCAATGTAAAATATGTAAACGTTCAATATAATTGAGACAATGAAAAGAAAAGGGAAGTGATGGGAAGATAGTACCTAGAGAAGGAGAATTAAGGTTTGCTTTAAAAGATATCAACATTTAGATGGGTTAAAATGAAAATAAATAGACTAAAACAAGGACTAACCTTATCCTAAGTCCTATAAAGCAAGAAACCTAACTATACCTCCATCAGACTAGGAGGTCAATCCTCGTACACAGGATCAATTAGAGGGATAGATGTATCCTCTGAATCAAATTTCTCAACGAATGGTTTTAATTGATGACCATTAACTTTAAAAACATGATTATTCGTTGGATTCTCACTTTCGACAGTTCCATAGGGATAAAAAAAATTTTACAATGAAAGGGCCCGTCCATTGAGATCTCAATTTTCTTAAAAATAGATGGAGACGAGAATTATATAGCAGGACCTTTTGACATGGCTTGAATATTTTTTGAAGAATATTCCTATCATGGAACTTCTTCATCCTGTCCTTATAAATCATTGAATTCTCATATGTGTCGTTCCAGATCTCTTCTTGTTCATTGATTTGCAATTTGAGCAGCATACCAGCGTTGTCTAGATTAAAATTCAGTTTTTTGATTGCCCAATAGACTTTGTGTTCCACCTCCACCGGCAAGTGACAGGCTTTCCCATAGATGAGTCTGAATGGAGACATTCCAATAGGGGTCTTCTATGCAGTGCGATAAGCCCATAAAGCGTCGGTTAATCGAAGTAACCAATCTTTATGGTCGGGGTTCACCGTTTTCTCTAAAATATGTTTGATGTCCCTATGGGATATCTCAGCTTGACCACTTATTTGTGAGTGCTAGGGTACTTACTTTGTGTGTAATGCCATATTTCTTCATTAATGTTTCAAATGGCTTGTTATAAAAATGAGACCCCCCATCACTGATCATGACTAGAGGCGTACCGAACTGAAAAGGATATTTTCTTTTAGAAACTTGATAATTGTGTGATGGTCATTATTTCGCCATGGGATCACTTTGACCCATTTAGTGAAATAGTCTTCTGCGAGCAAGCTATACAAATTTCCAAAAGATAGGGGGAATGGTCCTATGAAATCAATGCCCAACAATCAAATGCTTTAATGGTCAGGATGGGATTCAGAGGCATCATCTTTCTACAGTACAAACTACCCAATTTTTTTTACAGTGCTCGCATGCTTTACTAAACTCATTTGTATCTTTAAACAAAGTGGGCCAATACAAGTGACACTGAAGAATTTTTGTTGCGGTCTTCTTGGTCGAAAAGTGGCCACCACAGCCATGAGAATGATAGAAGGAGATTAAACTTCTAGCACACATTTCCTTATGATTTGATCTAGGCAATATTTAAATTAGTACGTGTCATCCTAGATATACTTGCGTGCTTCAATGAAAATTTTCTTTTTATCTTGCTTGGTCCAATGTGTCGGTGTGATACCTACAGTAAGATAATTGACAATGTTAGAGAACCATGGTGCTTGAGAGACCTTAAAAAGTTGCTCATCAAGGAATGTGTCATTGATGTGGATCATCTCAATGGAATTATATTCACCACCACAAGTATAGGGTTGTGATGTAGTAATAATCTTGATAAGACTGGGGTTGAATCCACAGGGACTGAACTTTGTACGGACTCTAAAAGTAACTCGAACTAGAACTAGAATAAGATTTAATCTAAATCAGGAGAAAATAAGAGAATAATGATGAATTATGAAAGTAAAACTTGAAAAATTCAAAGGTGGGAAACTAGGGTTTCCAAGGATCCACTTGTAGAGATCAGGGAGATCTAAGCTTGATTTATGAACTCAACTGGACTTAGAGTCCCTTCTTCATCCAGGTGGAGGATATAACCATAAAAATCAAATCTGAACTTCCTTTGATCCAGTTTTCAAGAGATGAGAGGTATGAGATCTAGACTTGATTCCATCACAAAACCATGCTTATGAGACAAAGTAAATAACAGAATTTAACCAATCCACATCTAATCAGAGAGAGTTATGAACCTAGGGAAGGATTCCATTATCCAACCATGTCTATGAGACGATGGTGAACAACAGGGTTCCTACGGCCATAACCTCTATACATGCATGGAAAATACTCAAAGATATTGCAGATCCATTTTAATTTTAGTCACAACAAACCATTAAAAACTATGAATATTTGATATAACCTAACTATAATCAAAGAGAGTTCATAAACAAGAATCAAAGCCGTAGAAATCACCCCATCATGCTACATGCTTCACCTCTTAGCCCTAGCTATGAAGTTTAGCCTGATATGATCATGTTAAAAACCCTTAAGGAATGATATAAACAAAGAAAGAAGGAAAAGGAAGAAGGATGAGAAGTTGTTGAAGCCGTCCACAACTTTCTCTCTCTCTCTCTCTCTCTCTCTCTCTCTCTCTCTCTCTCTTGTGCTCCACCCCATGTCCCAAGATGCCTCTCACATCCCTTTCTTTCTCTTTTTATAGCAGGAATAGGTCGGTGGCTAGAGTTTTTATGCGCAACAGGTAGTGCACTCCTTGCGTAGCCAAGAAAATCTTTGCGTAAGGCTGTTTATGCACCTAAGAAAACATGCAGAAACTTCCCCACTTTCCTTTCTTTCTTTCCAAAAAAATAATGTCCCCTGGGACATTTTTGGATGGCCTACACGATGGATGATCTAGATCAGCCATCCGATCATCGGTAATGAGCCACAACCTCTCAAAAATCTCGGACGCGTCCGTACATCTGTTTTTGAATGTTTTTACGTTGAGATGCTCGGTGGGCCCCACAGTGATGTTTTCAGAGAGATCCACCCCATGCATTGTATTCTTTGCACGACTTTAGTTGGAAAGGAGTAATTTTGGTTGAGTTTTGGTGCGGTCCACTGTATCAAGTCACTTCGTCATTCATCTTGCATTTTTCGTCAATCTACATGTGTACACGTGTATGGGGCCGAAAGGCCACCATGGCCAGGGTCGTGGCCACCCTCCGAAGCAAATGGATGGTCCAGATCGTCTGTTTGGATGATGGATGTAGCCCAATGTCATCAGCCATCCCGACAACACCCGCCAGCTGTGCTTCTTGCTTGAGAGAGGTCGAATCAGCTCGACTTTGACTGGACTGCCCGACCGGTGCACAACATGTGTACATGTGTTGTGCACACGCACACCCTCAGGGTGGGGTCCATAGTGATGTTCATGAGAATCCACTCTGTTCATCCATTGTGTCATC
Organism: Magnolia changhungtana; assembly: GCA_030180095.1. Classification (NCBI taxonomy): domain Eukaryota; kingdom Viridiplantae; phylum Streptophyta; class Magnoliopsida; order Magnoliales; family Magnoliaceae; genus Magnolia; species Magnolia changhungtana. The sequence continues at coordinate 515,686 of JASAUF010000344.1, read as the reverse complement.
TAATTTAAGGGGTTGAGACCAGAATTGAAGCATATCCAGAGATCAGGTGGGCCCCAGATCAGTGTTTTATGGGCTAATATATCCATTGGGCCACTTCATAAGGATCCAATGGTTGAAATTTGACATGTACAGTTAATTTATGGTCCTCAGACCAGATATAAAGTTTTAAGCCAAACAGATGGTGGGAAACCTGTGATCTTTCATTCAAGACGACTTTCAGATCTCTTGGACTTCAATTACTTGATTTTTTCGGATCTTTAGTATGTAAATTCTTCAATCTCGGTCCCCTAGGGTTCTTCCCTTGCCTTGATGATTTCTAAGCGTTAAATCCATGCTTTTAGTACCCTTTTTCAGTCCAGGCTCCTGAATTCACCTTACAACACAAACATGATTAAAATAGGGCATTAAATAGCATCGTGTTCATAAAATCAAGTAATAACTGGAGTCTAATATGCAATATTTGATCCTCAACAAATTAGATATAATAAGCCTAGAAAGATGATCGGTCATTATGTTCTCTATTCCTTTCCTGTCACGGATCTCTATATCAAATTCTTGGAGCAGTAGGATCCATCGTAACAATCGAGGCTTAGTGTCCTTCTTAGAAAGGAGGTACTTCAATGTCGAGTGATCAATGAATACTATGATCTTGGATCCGATGAAGTTAGACCTAAACTTGTCCAGTGTGAAGACTATGGCTAAGAGTTCTTTCTTCGTAGTCAAGTAATTCATCTGGGCGGAGTTAAGTGTCCTACTTTTGTAGTAGATCACATAGGGATTTTTCTCCTTCCTCTAACCTAACACTGCCCTTATGGCATAGTCGGATGCATCACACATAATCTCAAAAGGAAGGCGCTAGTAAGGTGGTTGCATCATTGGAGTACTAGTTAACATGCCTTCAAGCTTTGACAAGGCTTTTTTGGCATTCTTCAGTCCACTCAAATGGGGTATCCTTTTGTAGAAGATTACATAAAGGACAAGTTATATGGCTAAAGTCCTTGATGAATCTTCTATAAAAGCCTGCATGTCCTAAGGAGGAACGCACATCACAAATGTTTTTGGGAGGAGGTAGCTTTGGGATAAGGTTGATTTTGGCTTTATCTACCTCTATTCCATTGAAAGATATGATATATCCAAGCACAATTCCCTTCTGAACCATAAAGTGGCACTTTTCCTAGTTAAGTACTAGGTTCTTCTCTTCACATCTTTTCAGCATGTGTTTCAAATTTTCAATGCAATCACTGAAAGATAAACCAAATACAGAGAAGTCATCCATGAAGATCTATAAAAATTGCCCCACCATATTTGATAAGATACTTAACATACATCGCTGGAATGTGGCGGGGGCATTACATAGTCTGAAGAGCATCCTTCGATATGCAAAAATGCCAACTGGACATGTAAATGTAGTTTTCTCTTGATCTTCAGGGGCTATCACTATTTGGTTATAGCCCGAATAACTGTCTGAGAAACAATAGTAGGAATGACCAACCAACTAGTAACGCCTCGTGTTTTCGAAACCCGAGTATATGACTCGTTTTCCAAAAACCCAAGTGCTAACCTTTAAAGATAGCTAAATTCCACATATATTTTTCCTTCTTTTCTTTTTCAGAGTTGGCAGTTTTGTGGAAGAGAAACAAATCAAGCGTAAAGGAAATTGTATATTCATTCAAAATATAAGAGTGACTGCTCAAATGACTTATATAAACCAATGTCTCTATGATAACAAATATAATAAATACACAATTTAACACATGAGAAATAATAAAATACATATAAACTTGAGCCGTAAGATTGTGCAGCTTCTCTTGGCAGATACAGCCATGCATCCCTGATAATTGCATCATACTCCTCATCAGTCAGGACATGAATATCATTTAAGCCACCTGCACTACCTGCACGGTTATGTATTCGATGAATGAGTGGCCAATTCAGTGTGAATTCTCCTCAAGATTACACACTACCGCATTATTTATGCATAGTTGTAAACAAAATGCCATTCAAAACAATACACGATGCAGTCTTATTAAATGCATGGATGTGTGAATGCACATCAACTGGGGATGCTCCTCCAGTTGGATTTTAGACGAAACCCATGCATGTGGCTGGTCACCAGCGAAAGTATATTATGTACGTGCCTAGTGCCAAACTCACCAAAAGTTGGCTGATAGTCAGTGGTCTGGGAGCTAGGGAAACGATACCATAGCTAAGGCCTAAAGGCACGTGCTACGACATCCGGAATTAGCCACCTGTCATCTCCCGCATGCTATGAATGTATGATTAGCCCAACCATTATTATTCCGATTACAACCAGCCAATTTAAGAAAGCTCAAAGGTCATTACAGGGGGCTCATCACCCAACGTAGGTCGACGGCTCGGGCATAGGTCCCATAGCACCATCGCCGGCTCATGAGACTCCAATGTTAGGATGTTTAATGGAACCTCATCAACTAGTGGCTAATCATAGTTTAACATGTGGAGCTTACCATCGCATGGTTGCATAAAATTAATACATCGAACCCATATAGTGCAAATACCAAAACTAAGCCACATAGGGAAAATATCAAATCAAAGCGATAAAAAGACCATCCTTAAAACCTATGTAGACACAACAACCCATGGATGGTAGGCCCACATCAATATTCACATCATTCAAAGTAACCACTAGGTCTAAGGTCCATTATAATCACAATTAATCAAGTTACATCCCAAGTCTGCATGTACATATGTAAGTGGGTTCTCCATTGATAAATGTACCAATTCAAGTTCCACAAGCAATCCACAAGCATGAGAAAATATGTAGGATAAATATTGAACATGTAATCTAGCATTCAATTCCAGCAACTAGCACGTGTAATTATAAGATAAAGATATCAATTATCAACCAAAATTTAAGTAGAAACTATCACTTAAGCTAATGGGAAAATGGAAAGCTCATGGGGAAGAAATCATCACCTCTATCTCTTATCTGCTCTCCACTAACTCAACACTTATTTTCGGTGGTCTGACTTGGTGCGATCGCGTGTGATGATTTAAGCTCGACAAAATAGGTTAGACTTCTTAAGATAGCTATAGGTGGTTTTAAGAATGTCTATAAATAGCTCAATAAGAAGGGAATCGACTCACTGAGTCAACTCAGCTGATTTGGACTTGGTTGGAAGAGTTACCTAGTGAACAATGTTTGACAGTATGATTTAAGCTAGGAGGTTGATGGGCAGTGCTGGCCTGCTGGCTGAGTATGATCCTGTAACGATTTGGGTCAGCCCCTGACTAAGGCGAGTCGACTAGGTTTGGCTAGGACAACCCCCTTCCCTTTCTTTTCTTCTTCCTTCTTTACTTCTTCCTCCCTCTCTCTATGTTTCTCTCTCCCTTATCTACTTTCTCCTCTACCTTGTCATTTTCTCCCTATGGAGGGTGTTAGGTAGCACGAAGAGCTCAACCAGTGAGTCAGGTGGCAACTCGGTGCAACATGATGGCAACTACCCTGGCTCTCTCTCTCTCTATGTCCTCTTTATTCTCCCTCTTTTCTTTTCGTTTCCTTCTCTCTGGAAGTACAAAGATACTCCAAACCATACTAAGGATGGGACAATGACTCAATGGCTAGACTGAGTAACGTCAACGGGTCCAGGTTCAGCAACAACTCACCTGACTCGCTCTCTATTCTTCCTTCCTTCTTCCTAATTTCCTCTTCTTCTCTTTCTTTCCTCTCTCTCTTTTTTTTTCTCACAGTTGGGCCAGCAAGGAGGTTGGACTAGAGGCAACACAACCCTACTCAACCTGTTGATGATTTGCACACGACTCAATCGAGTCGGGTTGGTGCAACAGCTACCAACTCGACTCTCTTCCTCTCTCGATTCCCTTTACCCTTTTTCTCTTATGCTTCCTCTACTCAGGACTTCCACAAACATCTGAACTCGGGCTAACTGTGACCCGAACTCGCTATAAGAATCGAGCGAGTGGTGTAATGCAGCAGCGAGTAGCTCACCCTCCATGCTCCTTTCTCCTTTCCCCTCCCTTTCTCTTTTCTTTTCTTGCTCTCTCTCTCTCTCTCTCTCTCTCTCTCTCTCTCTTTCAGAGTTATGCGGCTACTGATTACACCTTGACTCGGCTCAAATCGGACTGTCCAGCGAGACTCGGTGTGGAGCAATCCCGCACTTGCACCGAGTTTCACTCCCTCTCTAACTCTCCTATTTCTTCCCCTTCTTTCTCTCTCCATTTTCTAAAATCTTAGTTGCAATCCTGAGATAACAACGTCCCTTTTATAGGCCTGGGGTTGGCTTTTATCCACTTTCGACAGCCACTATCCTAACTATAGACGATAGGATGAGGTGGTTGCATCATCAATGTTAGTTTGCATGGGACCAATCTGCTATGTGGGATGGATTCTTGCAACCATGGCCCACTAAACGAGCCCCTTCGATTAGGAAAATGGGGTACTCACTATCAGGTGGGTCTCACTACCGATTAGAGAAGATGGTGCAGTCGATCATGACAATTCATGATCAATGGCCTCATCCACTGATCTGTCCTTTCTGGATGGATCAGATGGGTTGTTTGATCTTTGTGGGGTCCACCTATCTTGAATGTTTCCCTTGGGTGCAATGTCTCGTGAGATTTTTCATCGCAGCCTTTTACTCGTGTGAAGGGAGGATTTTTCGTTGCGTTGCTAACCCTAACGGCCAGGGTCATTACCGCCCTAAGTCAGATGGTTAGGATGGTTGGGTGAAACCTCCTCAACAATCCAGATTACACTAGCATGCACTCCTCGAAGAGGAAACACTCGGCCAACTTTTCCTCCTTCAATAGAGTGTCTACCCTTTTTTAGCAAAAGGCGTAGGGCTGAGATAATTCGCTAGATGAAGGGTTGTGGTTGAAAGGAGGTGACAGGCGCAGATCGCCAATGTAGCAGCGAAACGTGCTTTCCATTTTTTAAAGAAATCCAACATACGCACCTTTGGTTGGTCCCCTATTTGTGTGCATACATGTTTGCCTAAACTTGTACGGACGAAGTGGATTTTCTTGGTTGGGAACGCTCTATCAGATGAATGGTTTAGATCAGATCAAGGTGGCTCACATTAATCAAAATGGGTTGGTTTTAAAGGGGCTGGAAACACAATTCTGTTGCACGCTAGCCCCTTACGATCGATGTTGTGTGCACGTATGGGGCCACTAGCACGGTAAACTTATTAAGGTTGGGTCTAAACTGAGGATCACTCCTGATGGACAGTTCAGATCTCTAAGATGGGTGGTCTTGGTGGGCCACAAATCCAAACACTCGGATGGTGTCCGTTTTAAATTCAAACGAGTGGGAAAGGAGGAGTTCCTTCCTCTTTGGGCATTCCTCGGTCAAACCAGTTGACTAGCTTGGTTTTCCATGGGAGCACGTCTACTGGTGCACTCACAGTACTAAAAGTGGGGTCCACATTGATGTGTCACAAAATTTAGATCCATTCATTAGATTCCATGGGTCCAAGTAAGACCCCTGGCCATAGATCAGGTAGGTCGAAAGCCCAAGTGGGTCATACATTTAGATTTTTATCCTTTATGTGTAATCTTGCATCGATCCTATAGCCAGATTACATTCAATGTAATCATCAGTGGCTACAAGGACCCTAGGGTCTGCCTAAATGAAATCAAAAGGCTGGATTAATAGACTAATCACTTAAATGTGGCGATCAGGTGGTAAACCATTAAATTGGATTTGTGGATCTGATGAATGGTGGATTTGCTGAGTTGGGTCCTGAAACTAATAATGTAAAGTCCGATTGTTCTAATAGAGTATTAAGTGAAATTTAATCATGATCAGCTTCCCATATTCAGGTCCTTCGAGATTTGGCATCGATTCCACTAGGGTACGATGGGCTATCTATAAACATAACGAATGGATCACTTGATTTAATGATGGGGATTTCTTCTAACGGTTCTAAGGGTGCTAAACTAGTCTAAGTGTACCCAAATGGTCAACATTACCATCTAATAGTCAGATTCACATGAGTTGGATCACTGAACAGGATGTCACAGACTTGATGAATGGTGGATCTTTAGATTTAGGTCATGTCATCAATGATGAACGGTCTAATTGGTCTATCGAAGCGATTGAGATCTTAAAAATAGATGTTTCTGAGGTTATGATGGATTATTTTGAATATAAATTGGATGGATGGCTTGTTATATGAATGAAGGTTGTACTAGACGGTTGAGATGGATGGATTGAGAATTGCTAGATGATGATATGTAAGGTAAGTTATATGTGTTCTCATACACATGTAAACTAATTTAAATCTTCATGGTAACACCCGAGTACTAAAAAGTACAAGGTGTTACACAACCTCTCTAAGATTTGTTCAATAGAGGGGAAAGGAAAGTGGTCCTTTCTAGTGATGGTGTTTAACTTCCTATAGTCAATGCACATCCTGTAAGAGTCGTATCCTGGTCCGTACCATTCCATAGGCTTCCGCGGTCCTTCCAGTCAAATTCTAATAATCCTCGACCCATATCCGACGTTTACGCATGATCCTAAGCCGAGTCCTGCATATCGAATGTAACGTCTCAAAAAATTCCGTACAAAGACCCGAGTACCATCTCAGGCAGAAAATACTCAGGATCAAATCCTTTAGGAATTAAACAAAATTAACTAAGTGTTAAACTAGATTAGCTATGAAATCTGCTTGATCTACTTTAAATACGATCTGCAAGACCCAAAACTTGTAGAATCACTGACACTAAGTTACCCTAAAATCTAGGATCAATCTCATTACCCAGTTACTCTCGGGAGCACATTGAAACTCCGTATCGGATCTAGACAACACGTCGAAAGTCCGATTACTACGAAATTATATAATTAAGACTGCCTTGCTGGACTTTACCACCACCTCAGAAATCAAGTCCAGATAGTGTCCCGAAGCTATTCGCTTGAGCCTGGAGTGAAGTGTGTGAGAAACGTGGATATCTTAGAAATAAAAATATAAATTTAAGTCATCTGAGACTTGTCGCTTGCGGGCTAAATATAAGGATCCAGACCGTCAGAATCTGACCCAAATACACCCTCAGATCAGGGAAAATTTCATACACAGGTCAATGTACTTGTAGCCCTGATCGGTGATCGTGGACCATTGAATTGAAACTGGTTCGCCACGGGCGATCTATAAATCCGATCAGACTGAAAACTTAACTCAACCTAGATCTATAGTCAGGGAGCTTAAGTCCGACCTTTGGCTCAAAGGGGTTCCAAAAGTGCTCCATTGAGCTAAAACAGACTCCCTTTAGCTATAACCTAAGTATACCTTGGCCCTAGGGCCATTTCCATCAATTTTAGGCCTATATAAGGACCTTAAACCCTCTCTCATTCACTCCATACGAATTTGGTAGACACCCTAGGAGGGAGAAGAGAGGAAAGAAAAAGAAAGTGAGAGAGAAGTGGGAGTCACTCTTGGGATTCAATCCCTGTCATTCTACATGCCTATTCATTGTTACCAAACCACTATTCCGGCGAATCCGAATTCGTTCCTAGGTAAGAAAACCTAACCCTAATCTGTTCTAGAGTTTTCAATTGTCCCTAGTAGCGAAATAGCTGACTCAATTCGTGCTATAGGTTGTCAATCCATCGTTGACGAAGACTTAGAGTCTTTGTCGAATTCGTTACGCTTCTACAGCGTAAAGTGCGGACTATAGATGTATAGGTTATGGTTTTCAAAGCTTTCAATGTCGGATAATGATAGATTCCTGATGTGGATGAAATTACACTTGCAAAATGCGATGTTTGTTTTGCGTTTCGGTTATATATGAAAATTTTGGAGTTTAATGTATTCTGTGTATTTGTAGAAAATATTGTATATCTACGAAATATGAAAATGTGTTTGCCATGATTAACTACTATGAGTATATGCTAGATATATGTGTAACAACTCCTCAGTGAAAGGATTCACCCTAATACATGTTTTGAATAATATACGTTATGTATGTTAAATAAGTGTAGTCTTAGTATTTGTGAAAATGCTTGTATGAGTAAGTACTTAGGAGATAGTGCTTTAGGTGAATGTTGAGATAGGATTCTACTGCTTGAACCTAAGGTACCACACTCACCAGTGAAATCCTGTTTAACCTTGGTACCTCGATCCGCTAAGACTCATGAGCCGGACATGGTGGTATGGGACACCGTGGTCGACTGTCGGCCTATACTGGGGCGACGAGCCTCCACGTAGTGACCAGTGAGCAACCTAGACTCATGAACCAAATATGGTGGTATGGGACACTATATTCGAGCTGTCGGCCTACACTGATTTGGTGTCGAGCCCTTTGTAGTGACCTCGAGCATACTATGAATCTACGTAGAGGCGACAACCCTTCCATAGCATCTAGAGTATAAACTCGGCCTACACTGATTTGGTGACGAGCCCTTTGCAGTGACCTAGAACCGTAACATCATATGAGATTTACTAAGACTGACGACCCTAGAGTGGATCCTTGTTTGGGAATGATATAAAGGAGGTACCTTAGTTTCCCAATCCTGCTGTATGAAATGGACTAATAAGAACTCGGTAACCATATTCATAACATCATACTACATGTGCCCCGGGTTGAAGAGCAAGAGGGAAGAAAGCATTCCGTGACCGTAAGATAGTATTATACGAGGGAGTGTAGGCGAGGGCATGCATCATTGTTCATATCATTCTTGCATTAATAAGAGTATCTAGGTATGTTTGATTTTACTGCTTTATTATTACTGCTTGACTGAATTGATAACATGTTAACCTTTGCTATATAGTTCCACTGAGTTGATCACTCACTCCCACGTTATGGGGCGGTGTTTTAAACACCAACCAGACTCTGTCTTGATTTCAGATGATGACATGACCCCAGAGGCGGAGCCTGATTACTATGACGATCAGGACTAGTTCTCTTATATGCAGTTCTTCGGTGGCTTCACTTAGGCTATCCTGATCGACGGGGCTACAGGGATTATTATTGTAGTTATACTGTTTGACATTTTGATTTTGAGACTATTACATGTATATGGTGTCTCAGTGATGTATTCATACTATGGAGACCGATCATTCTCTTTTGACTTATATACGTTTATTTATGTTTTTCAGTCTTCTGCTTACGTTTTACCACTTGATCTGGAATATGAATTACTTTTTTGGTATAATCCCACTCATGATTAATGCAATAACACAAACAATATTTAATCATAAGCATATATGTTGGATAAGTGATGTTTTGGAACTCGGGAGTTAAGTTGCTACTCGACCCCCGATTTTCAAGGCGTTACAAGTTGGTATCAGAGCATGATTTAGATTAAACTGGACCTGGGTTATGGTCACGCAATGTGCGCTGGCGTATTTTGACCTAGGTGGGTGTGATACGAACGTAGAAACAAGTGTAGGTTTCCCAGTTTCGCCAATTGGCGAAATTCACCGAAAACGATCGCTGAGATCGGGTTTATACACATCCGTGATCACTTGAGGTGATCTCGGCTCACTTCTAGACTATCTGTTGATGATTTTAGATGACAAGTTACCCATTCCAACTTCAAATAACTTGAAAAACATGAATGTACAGTAGTTTGGACCTGAAATGACTCGAAACGGAGTCGAGTGCCAAAGGATGCAATCCGGGAGGACCCACTATGGACCCGGGGTATCATTGGCACCCTGAGATGGGGGTAGCCACCGCCCTACCCCGGTGGCCCTGCACCCAGTCCAGAGGACAGCAGCGGCGCCACGCCTACTGCGGTGCACCGTGGCCAGGTCTGTCTGGGCCTGTCGGGCGGACGCGTGCCAGCGTTGGGCTGACCTCCTAAACAGTGTGGGGCCCACCAAATCACAGGGGGACCCCCATTTATTCTCTTTTGCCCCCCTCTTTCATTTACTACTCCTCCAAACCTTTCTGCCTCTCAAAAATCTCAAATTTCTCTCTCAAATCTTCCCTCCATTCTTCTATTTTTCCATTTCCCTTCACATCACACACCCCTCAACCATTTTCGGCAAACCCCCTCTTCTATCCCATCATTTTCTACGATTTGAGTGCACAAATCCTATTTTTTATAGCTCAACCTCTCACAACTCAATAATCTACCTTAATCCAACACTTTATTCCACTCCAATGGCCCTTTTCGAACTCGTGGCAGCCATCTTCTCCATTTCCACCTTTCTTTCTCTCATGGGAAAGAAGCGGGCTCCTACGGAGGAAGCCGAGCCTAGTCGCCCAACCCGTCCAAGGAGGAGGGCGAGCGTCGAAGCTAGCACAAGCGCCGCCCGTAAGCACAGGTCGAAGCGGGACCTCGATCCCCAAATCCCAGTAGAGAGAACGCTACCGATAGGCTTCGAGTACGGTCGGTTTTGTGATCGCAGGGTGGTACTTGAAGCTCACGTAGATGAGAAGCTGTTTGGGCTACACCTGATTATGGACCATTTAGTGGACGTTGAGTGGGGTCCCATGTTCGAAGGTAAGTCTCATGCATGTGAGAATACGGTTCGTGCTTTCTACTCCCATATCCGAGACCCATCGCTAGAACCTCTACACTTCATTGTTTCCATCCGAAGGCGGGATTACACGATCAACGTGGACTTAGTGTCCTGGGTTATGGGAATTCCACGTGGTGAAGTACACGCCAATGAGAAATATTTTAACAGTGTGAGAGAAAGAGATCATCGCACACGATAGCTTTCTGGCCGACTGGCTCCCTAAACATGAGGCAATTGCCTCCCATCGATGAAATTGACAGATGATTTGTTTGCTTCACTATATTTTCATGTACAATGTGTATCTACGATGGCGCAACCGCACTAAATGCACTCGTTTGATGGTGGACTTCCTATACAGGGTTGGACATGGGGACAAGTTGTGCCTGCCCACGTTCGCCCTACTCAAGATAATCTAGACCGCTCGATCTGTCAGGAATGACGTCTCACTCCCATTCGGCTGTCTGGTATGTAAGATTGCTCGAGAGGTCGGCTATAGACTTAACATGGATGATATTGCGCCGATCCGGGTCATACGCGATGCTACACTTAACAACATGGGGATCGGCCTTCAACAATGCCAAGCCAGACTCGACGAGTATGGGGAGGAGTCCGATAGTGATGGGGAGGAAAGTATTGATCTAGATGAAGAGAGCAAGGAAAGAAGTGGTGATGAGATAGAGGAAGAACAGGAAGAAGAGGAGGAGGCTTAGGACACTGATGAGAGCTCTCCTCCTACCACCCAGGAGCGTGGTGGTGAACGGGCTACTACAGAAGCCCGATTGGCTCAACTTGAGGAGGGCCAAGCTACCTTGAGGCAGGAGATCCAAGAGGCCCGAGTCGAAGCAAGACAAAAGCTTGAGGAGAACGAGACCTTCATGAAACGGAAATTCAGTAAAGGTTATGTTTGTGTTTGTGTTGATGGGCCTAATAGTGTAATAGTTCGTAGAATGTTTTCAGTGTTAAAGCTTTGGTTGTATCGGCTCTCATGCATTTTCTGTCATGACAAATGTAACTCTGTATTCCATGTATTATGATAAATTTTGGTGAATGAAATGCAAGCAGTCCCTTTTACTATGAAGTGTGTAGAATGCTTAAAGGATTATGTATTGTTATGCCACATCTTTCACAAATTGCACCCTACGTCATATAGGGCATGCCACGGAAGGTCAACCAGAGCACGGCACGCCACGCACTTACTGGTTCAATGGATCAGGCACCTCCCCAGAGTGATAGTAATACTGACCCTGGTTTGGGCCCGGTTCGTAAGACTATACCTAAGTCTCAGCCTTCTATTGGTCCTGTAGTTGGACTGCCACCGTACACACTACCAGTTTGTGAGCAAAACCGTGCATCCTCTTCGACACAGCATGTGCCTCAGTCAACCCCACCTGCGGATAGGTTGGAGCAGTTGTTGATGATGATGCACCAGCAGCAGGTGCAGCACCAGCAGCAATAGATGCAGCATCAGCAGCAGAAGTAGTAGTAGCAGCAGTAGCTTTTGACCACTATTGCAGGGGCCCTAGCTCAGGGTGGGAGTGCGACTCCACCTTCACCATCTGTACACCCTATTGAGACAGTAGGGCCTTCTGCTCAGGATGAGGGTGTGCCTCCCCCTACACCTACTGCATACCCTACGGGGAATCTGGGTATGAGTTATCTCCTCAAGCGATTCCAGCGCTTGAGGCCTCCTACCTTTACGGGTTCTAACAGACTTGAGGAGGCCGAATATTGGCTCGACCGCATCTCCAAGATGTTGAGGATGCTACATTGTACAGAGCATGAGCAGGTCGAGTTGGCCACCTTTATGTTTGAAAAGGAGGCTAGCTTGTGGTGGGATAGTATTCTATAGACAGTTGCAGTTGGCTATATATGGACATGGGCAGCTTTTGAGTTCTGTTTTCATGAGAAATACTATCCCCAGACGTACCAGCATGAGAAGGAGATGAGTTCTTATGCCTAAGATAGGGAGGCATGACAGTGACGGAGTACGAGCACTGGTTTACAGAGTTAGGCAAATACGTCCCTACTATACTTGCTGACGCACAGATGCAGATGCCGTGTTTCTCCGAGGGCCTGCGACCTGACATTTGGTCGAAGATGTATTGTACTAGTATACCCTCCTATGTTGAGCTAGTACACATGTCTATGCAGGCAGAGCAGGACGGGAATCGATTGACACGTTCAAGTAGGGCTATGGTTACTAGACCACGACCAAATATGCCGAGCAGGCCTTTCTTTGGCAAGAGGCCCCATACCGACTCTCCTCCCAGGATTGCGGTGCCAATAGTTTCGATGAGACGCCCGGGTGTGACATGCACTTACTATGGGAGACCAAGTCATGCTGCAGAGAGTAGTTTTGCACGTATGAGGCCAAACATATAATGGGCCTACGGCCTCACACAAAGGCCTAATATACAACACAATGGGGCTTACTTAAGGGCCATATATACACAACAGGTGGGCCCTTCTCATGGGCTTTAAATACATGACATGTGGACCTTACGCATGGGTCTCGAATACATCAAATGGGCCATGCATCATGGGCCTAATACATATCACAATGGGCCTTGCCCATAGGCCTTGAATACATCATAGTGGGCCCCAACTACGGGTCGCATATACATCATATAGGTCTCGACAATCGTCCTCGGCCTCAACAATCTAATTGACACTCGGAATCGGCCTCGATATGCGGCCTCAAAAATCGAAATCAGCCTCGATACTTGGCTTCGACAATCGAAATCGGCCTATACAATCAGCCTCGACAAATCAAAATCATCGAAATTGGCCTTAATACTCGAAATCGATCGATAATAGAAATCGGAAATCGGTCACATCAATCGGAATCGGCAATCGGTCAAGGTAATCAGAATTAGCAAATCGGTCACGACAATCGCACCGATCGATAGTCAGAATCAGCAAATCGATCACGTTAATCGAAATCGGTAATCGGTCAAGGTAATCAAAATCAGCAAATCGGTCACGGCAATCGCACCGATCGATAGTCGGAATCGGCAAATCAGTCATGTTAGTCGAAATCGTAATCGGTTAAGGTAATCAGAATCAGGAAATCGGTCATGACAATCGAAATCAGTAATTGGTTAAGATAATCAGAATTAGCAAATCGGTCATGACAATCGCACCGACTGATAGTCGGAATCGGTAAATCGGTCACGTTAATCGAAATCGGTAATCGGTCAAGGTAATCAGAATTAGCAAATCGGTAATCAGAATCAGCAAATTGGTCAAGACAATCGCATCGATCGATAGTCGAAATCGGTAAATCGATCACGTTAATCGAAATCATCAATTGGTCATGATAATCGGCCTCGACACTAATCGGGAATCGGCCACGACAATCGGAATCGACAATCAGTTATGACAATCAGAATCAATCGATAATCAGAATCGGAAAATCAGTCACATCAATCAGAATCGGCAATTGATCATGACAATTGGAATCGATCGATAATCAGAATCAGCAAATCGGTCACAACAATCAGAGTCGGTAATCGGTCACAACAATCGAAATCGATCGATAATCAGAATTGGCAATCGATCATGATAATCGGCCTCGATTGCTAATCGGCAATCGGCCACGTCGATCGGGATCGGTAAGAATGGGCCTAACAGGGCCTAATGGAAGGTCGCAATGTGGACATTCCACCATCATTGCCCATCATTGTGGACATTTAACCAACATTTCTCCCAAGGAGTGGCCCACATAAACATCATTGCATACATCATGGCAAAATCACATATCTCAATTATAAGACCCGTATCCTAGTTTGTAGTATTTCGATGAATCTCGCGATCCTTTCCGTCGAAGTCTGGCAATCCGCGACTGATGACCGATGTTTGTACACGATCTTAAGTCATATCCTTTAAATTTGAGTCGGCTTAACCCCGAGACTTGTATCTTAGCGACTGCGTCGTCGCCGCGATTCCAACGCCGTGTCTCATGTGGCAATCCGACGCTTAGATCATAAGATGTGAACAGTACATTATAATGACTGTGGATCGCACATTGCGGGACCCACCCATCCCATGTGGCATAAATCCCTAGGTAATTATGAGAGTGATGGATGACATCACCCTATCTATAGCCACCCTAGCCTAGCTATAGCCACCCTACCCCCTAACCTTCTTACAAGCACTTATGACTAGCCACCCTACCCCTAGCCCTCTTACAACCATTTATTGCAAACCACCCTCTCTTACAAGTAATCACGGCCTATCTAAGCTACCCTCTCTCTCTTTACAACTCTCTCTCTCCCTCATTTCTCATCACTTTTTCCCAAGCAAGAGAAGAGGCTCACATCCAAGCCTTCCCATGGAGAGAAAAGAGTGATTTGGGTGGCCCACCTTTTCCATCCCTTTAACCATCATCCTAACCATTCAAACATCATCTTCTACCATCAAAGTGAGACACTAAGAGATTGGCTTTCCGACGAACCAAGAAGATCGACGGTGGGTGCTTTATAGGATAGGTTTTTCATGTTTTTGATAATGGAACAAGTGAGGCCTACCGATCAATGGTATGGATCTCACTTGGGACCTTAAGATGTGGCTGATGACCCACCTTGATCTTCATGATCATTCCGTGATGGGGCCATTCTCCATGGACCCCATCATGATGTTTATTTTATAGCTTGTAAAGGGTCATCTAGACCTTTCATTTTTGGTGGAGAAGGGATCTCCACCGTTGATTCTTGATTTGGTGGGCCCACATGCAATGGGACCCACTCGATGTATGATTGCTTATAAGGGAGGGCTCATCATGGCGGAGCCCTCCATCATGCGTGTCCCGTCTCTCTCTCTCTATCTCTCTCTCCCTCTCTTTTTATTTATTTAATTTTTGTGTGATGAAATAGCCGTGTGGCCCACTTGGATGGACACCACCACGAGACATGACTTTTATCCAAGCCATCTATAATTGAGGCCCACTTCATATGTGTTGTACCCACACCATCAAATCATTTGGTGGCCCACCTAAGCACGGCCCACCTTGCATATATGTGTTGTGCCAAGCCGTCCAACGTCTCTGGACGCTGGACATGAACTGTAAATAAAAAAAAAAGTGATTCTTTTTAGATTTTGAGAAGGACTGCTCATGCAGCCCCCCTTGATGAACAGATTCAATCCACACCGTCCATCCCTTTCCTCATACTATTTTAGGCGTTGAGCCGAAAAATGAAGTCCATCCGATCTTCGGGCGCGCCATAGCATGCAAAACAGTGGTTTCTACCATTGAAAAACCACCCTGTCATTCCTATTCATCGAAAAATATCAAATATTGGACTTGTTTGGTCCATTTTGGGCCATAAAAGTCAGTGGCCAGGACGAATTCGGCTGATATGGGCCCCGCGCATGAAAAACCTCAAAAAATAGGTTTTTAAATAAAAAACAAAAAAAAGTAGTAATTAAGGCAGCAGCTTTTGCTGCTGCCACTGACACCACTAGAGGCGCAGGCGCTGCCTAAGTGTGTAGGTGGGCAGACAGGGTCCCACGGCCCTCAGCTGTGGGCCCCACCATGATGTATTTATTATATCCACACCGTCCATTAAGTGGGCCACCTCCTAAGGTGGTCCCCCTCCAAATTTCAACGACATCCAAGACTCAGGCGGCCCACATCAGAGGAAACAGTGAGATTGAATGGGTACCTTTGAAACTCATTTTTGGGCCACAGGAGTTTTAGATCAAAATGAAATTTGTTTTCCCCTTCATTCCAGGTCCGTACGACCTTATGAATGAGTTGGATGGAAGATAAACGCTATGGTGGGCCCCACATGGGACCCACAGTGATGTATGTGTTTCACCGTCCACTGACCATGGATGGTGATGTGTGTGTGCGCGTGTGTGTGTGCATGTGCGTGTTCGTACTATGAGCATGCATGTGTGCGTGTGCGTGCTGTGTGCATGCGTGTGTGTGTGTGTATATATATATATGTATATATCATATATTACATATATATTATATTGTATATATTATATATTATATTATATAATATATACCTGATGGTGGGCCCTTTGTTGAACCCACCTATTTCATCCATACCGTCCGTCTATATGGGATCCACCATGATGCATGTGTTGCATCTAAGCCGTTCAACCATTTGGCAGGCTTGTCTTAATAGGCTTGAGAGTAAAAATAAGTCATATTTAAAGTTCGAGTAGACCCCACCATTTTATGAAGTGGACAATGACGTCTACCATTTAAAATTTCTAAGGGGCCATTGTAGTTCCTATTAAGCTAATAGTTGCTTCCACTTCATCTATCACTATGTTAGTTATGAACAGGTTGGATGAGAAATATATGTTATGGTGGGCCTTAGGGATTTTAATGGTGGAAATCATCATCACCACTTGTGTTTTGGTGTGGCCCACCTTAGTATACATATAAGGCCCATATGATTTGGCCGTCTTAATGTATTGAAGGCCTATGAGTTATGGCCCATTGCAATGTACATAAGGCCCATTAATGTGGCTCACTTGATTTATAAAAGGCCTATATGAGGCAGCCCATCTGATGTATCCAAGGCCCATGGGTCGAGGCCCAACAGGTTGTCCTTAGGGTCCATTGTAATGTGTGATTCCCCATGGTTTGTGTAATAATATTTATGGCAGGCCATGACTTGGGAGCAATGTTGGTTTGATGTCCACATTGTAAGAATAATGTTGGTTTAATGTCCGTATTATAAATCTCCCTAGGGCCCATTGATAGGCCCGTACTGGTTATGTGTAGCCCGTCTAGGCCCATCTTCGGTGTAAGGATAGTTCATTACTTTATAACATACTTAGTACACTTTCATGATTCATGCGCATATGCATCATATGTATACTTGACATGAGGAATGTTTGATCATAGCATAAGCCGTTGGGCTGAGACATTTGCGGGACTCCTTATGAGACGGAGTGCCCAGGATTGATGGTGTGACTCATGCATTTCACATTGTGTGTCATGATTCACTGCACGCCCTAGCGACATCACGGTCGTGACCTCCATAGACACATCGTGGATGGTCGTATCAGATACCAGAAATATTGGCTCTAGCATTGTGGGCACTTAGGATGTCCTTGGGTGAAAATCTCAGAACCTTTTTGGTACTAGGAGATGCTCCAACGTCTAGACCGAGTGGATACACAAGCGTCCGAGTGCTGAATACTAGTAGGTCGCGTCTCCCACTGTGTCATGGTCAGTTGGAAGGGGGTGTGACCTTATCCTCCTGAGTGAGGGGGCTATAAGCTAGGCTGAGTTTGACCAGCTCGCAAATGAGTCCGCTATCGATGAACTAGGTAGGTATTGGCAGACTACTGGTCAGGTGGATAGTGTGGTCTCTTCCACTTGCTTGACTGTGCAGCTAGGGAGGAGGCAGTCAGTGTAAGGTGTATTAGACCCCGGTGATATCTAGAGAGGAACCGTACTGATATGTGTACTTGATGAGTACTGACATGCTTGTATTGCATCTTGCATGTGACATTTGGCTACATAGGCCTCGCATCGTATAGCCTTGGTATGGCCGATAGCATTCATGCCTTGCATCATATAGCTTTGGTACAGCTGATAGCATTCATGGACCTACCTGCATACTTCTGCATTACTCTGATATTGTATACTTGGCACTTTCCTTACACACACACTTACACAACCCTCTAAGCTTTTGTAAGCTTATGCACGACTGTTGCGTGCAGGTGCCATTGGATAGCAGCAGCGGTGAGGCAAGAGAACGTATCGGACCTTTTTGGAGCTTTTTGATCACCCTGTATTTTCCTTTCCGTATTGTACTTAAAAGTTTTTGATATAGTGGATATGTGGTGATGTTGTTTTGTGACTTGGTTATGCTTGTGGTTATACTCCATTGCATTACAAAAAAAAATCATACTGAAAATCCTCCTTGTAGGATCCCAGGATAGGAATCTGGCATATGGGGGCTGGAAGCCAAGAATGTGGTACTACGGAGGCTGTCGGCGCTGGATTCAACGATCGAGAATTTTGTGAGCCTGGTTTCCGAGTTTGGGGCGTGACAGAAGTTGGTATCAAAGCATAACTTGGGAATACCTATGGATCACATCAGATATCTTCTATGAACTTAATATGAATCGGTTTCGAGTCTGAATAACTTAGTGAATTTTCGACATGGACCCTTGATGTTTTTACCTTCGAGAATTCTCAAGGCTGATAGGCCCTTGTTGTTTCCTGTAAGACGTAATGGCTAGAAGAGCGACCCGAGCGAATCCCGCTCCACCACCTGCGACTCCCGCTTTACCACCTGCGACTCCCGCTCCACCACTAGATATTCCTGCTTTCCAGCCTGAGGATGCCACTCCTTTAACTAAGACCGGTGCGGATCCAACCTACCCATGAGTGCCACCCAGGTGCAGCAGATGCTTTATGCGATGACCGCCATTCTTCAGGGGCAGATCAGGTGTCCCACTGTTACACTAGTTGAGGCCGAGCAAGAGAGTGCGAGCACCCTTCTTAAGGACTTCTGACAGCATGATCCTCCGCGATTCCGGGGTGAGCCAGACCATACTGCAGTAGAGATATGGTGCTCCGAGGTGAAGAAGATATTTGACACCATGAGGTGTACGACCCAGCAGCGAGTCTCCTTAGCTGTATTTCTTCTTCAGGGTGAGGCTCAGCATTGGTGGGCATCTGTAGCCCGATCTGTAGCGGCTGATTTAGAGTGAACCTGAGAGGACTTTACAGACCAGTTTGACCGAAAGTTCTTTCCTGAGCATGTGCGCCAGCAGCGCGCATTAGAGTTTGAGACTCTGGTCCAGGGAGACATGACTGTGTCCCAGTATGAGGCACATTTCGTCGCACTCTTGAGGTTCGCGACGTATCTTGTTGATGATGAGGGACGGAAGGCCCGCCGTTTTGAGAACAGCTTATGTCCTGCCCTTAGGAGCCGTGTGATCCGACACATGCTTCCGACATTTGAGCAGATCATGGAGAGGGCACAGATTTACGAGTCAGATTGGGCCAGTTTGAAGAGTGCCCGCGACCAGAGGGGAGATCAGAAGAGGAAGGTGCCCTCTGGTAGTTCCCAACAGTAGCAGCATCATTCACAGCAGCGACGCACGACCCGCCCAGCATTCCGAGTACCAGCAGTACCCCCAATACCACCTTCAGGACCATTTACAGGTACTTATTTTGGATGCGGTAGGACAGGACATCATGTGCACGAGTGTCCCCATCCATAGCAGCAGCGGCCGAGGACACCGCATCAGCCTCCATGACCGCCACCACAGCAACAGCAGCGACCACCGCACCAGCCTCCAGGGCCTCCCCCACAGCAACAGAGGCAGCAGATTAGGCCCCCACAGTGGCCACAACATCAGTAGAGACCTCAGATGGGACCTGCACCTCCCCAGTAGGCCCAGGACAGATTTTATGCCACACAGCAGGACCCTCAATCATCAGTAGGGGTCATCGAGGGTACTCTCCTTTTTCTGCATGCATCGCACGTGTATTGTTTGATTCTGGTGCATCGTATTCCTTTGTGGCCGATGATTTCTGTCGATCGACCGGTTTGCCGATAGAGTCTACCCGTGATGGTTTGTCAGTATCGACACCCTTAGGGAAGATTGCAGTGTTGGGCCGATTTTGCACCTCTTGCCCCATTCTGATTGGGGAAATCTTCTTGCCTGCCGACCTATTTGTATTGCCGATGTCCGATTTTGATGTTATCCTGGGCATGGATTGGCTCGCCGAGTACCACACTATATTAGACTGCTTCGAGAGGACAGTCACGTTCTGCATACCCGGCATGCCAAAGTTCCAGTTTGTTGTCGAGCCCAGAGGAGAGCAGCTTTCTTGCCTATTATCGTGTGCCGTTGAGGAGTCAGCTACTTTATGTATCAACCAGTTACCGGTTGTTTGTGATTTTCCCGATGTGTTTCAGGAGATTTCGGGGTTACCACCTCGTCGGCACACCGAGTTCCAGATTAATCTTGTGCCTGGTACCACCCTTATTTTGAAGGCCCCCTATCGTATGACACCATTGGAGTTACGGGAACTGCAGAAGCAGTTGGACTAGTTGCGTGAGTTAGGATTTATCCGTCCGAGCAGCTCGCCATGGGGAGCGCCGGTACTCTTCGTGAAGAAGAAGGATGGCTCGTTGAGGCTTTGCGTAGATTACTGCGAGCTTAACAAGGTCACGATTAAGAACAAGTACCCACTTCCGAGGATCGATGACTTGTTTGATCAGCTGCAGGAGGCACAATTCTTTTCGAAGATTGACTTACGATCCGGTTATCATCAGGTTCGGGTTCGAGATGAGGATATCTCGAAGACAGCCTTCAGGACACAATACAGTCATTTTGAGTTCCAGGTCATGTCCTTCGGACTGACCAATGCGCCCGGGGTGTTCATGCAGTTGATGAACGAGGTCTTCCGTCCGTATCTTGATCAGTTTGTTGTGGTGTTCATTGACGACATCTGATATATTCGAGGACCCGTGAGGAGCATGAGCGACATCTAGAGATTACATTGCAGACCCTCCGTGCACACCAGCTTTACGCGAAGCTAGAGAAGTGCGAATTCTGGCAGGAGGAGGTGAAGTTCCTCGGTCATGTAGTGATGAGGCAGGGTGTCAAAGTGGACCCCTCGAAGATTAATGTCGTGCGTTAGTGGGGCTAGCCCACGAACGCATCCGAGATCCACAGTTTTCTTGGCTTGGCGGGCTACTACCGACGTTTCATTGAGGGATTCTCTCGTATTGCAGCCCCATTGACCAGGTTGACTCGGAAGCCAAGTTTGTATGGAGTGACACTTGTGAGTATGCATTTATGGAGTTGAAGGACCGCCTCACGACTGCTCCTATCCTCACTCTTCCTTCTAGGAGTGATGGATTTGTTGTATTTACCGATGCCTCACGAGTTGGTTTGGGTGCTGTCCTGATGCAGCACGGGAAGCCGATGGCTTATGCGTCTCGTCAGCTCAAGGTCCATGAACTTAACTACTTCATGCATGATTTGGAGCTGGCAGCAGTTATCTTCGTACTGAAGGTGTGGAGACACTATTTTTATGAGGTGAAGTTCAAGCTCTTCTCCGACAACAAGAGCTTAAAGTATCTGTTCTCTCAGTCTAAGTTGAACATGAGGCAGAGGCGTTGGATGGAGCTCCTGGAAGACTATGATTTTGATCTCCAATACCACCCGGGCAAGGCGAATGTGGTGGCGGATGCCCTCAGTCGTCAGTCATGAGGTCTGGTGGTGCACTTGATGATTCAGGAGTGGAGGATGCTCGAGGATGTAGCAGAGTATGACTTCGAGTTTGGTCTGTAGTCTTCTATCGTCCAGTTATCGAGCCTGTCGATTCAGCCCTCTCTTGTCGCAAGGGTGATCGAGGCTCAACAGACAGATGAGTCGTTATAGGATTACCGAGCAGAGGTAGCATCTGAGAGTTAGACAGATTGACAGATTAGTTCTGATGGTAGACTTCGCTTTAGAGGCCGATTATGTATCCCGGATATTCTTGAGTTGCGCCGAGATCTTATAGCTGAGGCACACCGATCTCGTTTCTCTATCCACCCTGGCTCGACGAAGATGTATCATTATATGAGGCGTTAGTATTATTGGTCGGGAATGAAGCACCAGATAGCTAGCTTTGTGGCCAAGTGTGACACGTGCCAACGTGTTAAGGCTGATCATCAGAGACCCCCTAGTCTATTACAGCCATTGAGCGTCCCGATGTGGAAGTGGGAGCATATATCTACCGATTTTGTACTAGGCTTGCCGAGGACTCAGCGCCGTCATGACTCCATCTGGGTTGTCGTGGACTGTCTGACGAAGTCGGCACATTTTCTTACGGTTTGTGAGACTTGGCATACGGACCGACTTGCCAAGATATTTGTTGATGAGATCATGAGGCTGCACAGTGTTCCTATTTTGATCGTTTCAGACCGAGACCTGAGGTTCACATCTCAGTTTTGGAGGAGCTTCCAGAGAGCGATGGGCACTGATCTGCAGCTCAGCACCGCGTATCATCCGCAGACCGATGGCCAGACTGAGAGGGTCAACCAGATCCTTGAGGATATGCTTCGGGCATGCACGATTGATTTCTCGAGTAATTGGGATGAGCACCTACAATTGGCTGAGTTCGCGTACAACAACAACTATCAGGCGACCATTGGCATAGCTCCTTTTGAGGCATTATATGGTAGACCGTGCAGATCTCCGAGTTATTGGACCGAGGTTGGAGAGCGGCGTCTCCTAGGTCCTGAGCTTGTGTTGCAGACATCAGAAGCTATCGATATCATCAAGCAGAGGTTGCACATCAGAGCCAGCAGAAGAGTTTTGCTGATCATCGGCATTGTCCCTTGGAGTTTGTCGTTGGGGACCATGTGTATCTCAAGGTCTCACCCATGAAGGGTGTGGTTCATTTTGGAGCGAAGGGCAAGCTTGCCCCGAGATTTATAGGACCTTTCGAGATCACCAGGTACGTTGGCACCATGGCCTATCGGCTTGCCTTGCCATCTCAGTTGTCTGGCGTCCACAACTTTTTTCACGTCTCTATGTTGAGGAAGTGTGGGTCAGACATCATTCCTGTTATTAATTGGCAGCCGTTGGAGGTTCGTGAGGACACTTCTTACATTGAGCAGCCAGTTCGTATCCTCGATCGGAAGGAGCAAGTCCTACGGACCAAGGTCATCCCCTTAGTGAAGGTGTAGTGAAGCCATCATAGTGTAGATGAGGCATCATGGGAGCGCGAGGCGGAGAATCGCGAGTGTTATCCCCATCTTTTCGATGTTTGATTGTATATTGTACTGTGTTTTGATTATATATGATGATATGTTTCCTATTCCCTGATAAGTTATGTTGAATTGCGATGGTAGTATAAATTTCAAGGATGAAATTTTTATTAGGTGGGAGAGCTGTAAGACCCGTATCCTAGTTCGTACTATTCCGACGAATCTCGCGATCCTTTCCGTCGAAGTCCGGCAATGCACGACTGATGACCGACGTTTGCACACGATCCTAAGTCATATCCTATATATTTGAATCGGCTTAACTCGAGACTTGTATCTTAACGACTGCGCCGTCGTCGCGATTCCAACGCCGCGTCTCATGCTCCAATTCGACGCTTAGATCATAAGATGTGAACCGTACATTATAATGACCGTGGATCGCATATTGCGGGACCCACCCATCCCAAGTGGCACAAATCCCTAGGTAATTATGAGAGTGATGGATGACATCACCCTAACTATAGCCACCCTAGCCTAGCTATAGTCACCCTACCCCCTAGCCTTCTTACAAGCACTTATGATTAGCCACCCTACCCCTAGCCCTCTTACAACCATTTATTGCAAACCACCATCTCTTACAAGTAATCATGGCCTATCTAAGCTACCCTCTCTCTCTTTACAACTCTCTCTCTCTCTCCCTCATTTCTCATCACTTTTTCCCAAGCAAGAGAAGAGGCTCACGTCCAAGCCTTCCCATAGAGAGAAAAGAGTGATTTTGGTGGCCCACCTTTCCCATCCCTTTAACCATCATCCTAACCATTAATACATCATCTTCTAACATCAAAGTAAGACACTAAGAGATTGGCTTTCCGATGGACCAAGAAGATCGACGGTGGGTGCTTTATAGGATAGGTTTTTCACGTTTTTGATGATGGACCAAGTGAGGCCTACCGATCAATGGTATGGATCTCACTTGGGACCTTAAGATGTGGCCGATGGCCCACCTTGATCTTCATGATCATTTCGTGATGGGGCCATTCTCCATGGACCCCATCATGATGTTTATTTTCTAGCTTGTAAAGGGTCATCTAGACCTTTCATTTTTTATGGAGAAGGGATCTCCACCGTTGATTCTTGATTTGGTGGGCCCACATGCAATGAGACCCACTCGATGTATGATTGCTTATAAGGGAGGGCTCATAGTGGCGGAGACCTCCATCATACGTGTCCCGTCTCTCTCTCTCTATCTCTCTCTCCCTCTCTTTTTATTTATTTGATTTTTGTGTGTGATGAAATGGCCGTGTGGCCCACTTGGATGGACACCACCACTAGGCATGACTTTTATCCAAGCCATCTATAAGTGGGGCCCACTTCATATGTGTTGTACCCACACCATCAAATCATTCGGTGGCCCACCTGAGCACGGCCCACCTTACATATATGTGTTGTGTCAAGCCGTCCAGCGTCTCTGGATGCTGGACATGAACTGTAAATAATAATAATAAAAAAGTGATTCTTTTTAGATCTTAGGAAGGACTACTCATGCAGGCCCCCCTTGATGAACAGATTCAATCCACGCCGTCCATCCCTTTCCTCATACTATTTTAGGCGTTGAGCCAAAAAATGAAGTCCATCCGATCTTCGGGCACGCCATAGCATGCAAAACAGTGGTTTCTACCATTGAAAAACTACCCTGCCGTTCCTATTCACTGAAAAATATCAGATATTAGACTTGTTTAGTCCGTTTTGGGCCATGGAAGTCAGTGGTCGGGGCAAATTCGGCTGATGTGGGCCCCGCGCATGAAAAACCTCAAAAAAATAGGTTTTAAAAAAAAAAGTAGTAATCAAGGCAGCAGCTTCTGCTGCTGCCGCTAACACCACCAGAGGCGCAGGCGCTGCCTGCGCGTGTAGGCGGGTGGACAGGGTCCCACGACCCTCAGCTGTGGGCCCCACCATGATGTATTTATTATATCCACACCGTCCACTTAGTGGGCCACCTCCTGAGGTGGTCCCCCTCCAAATTTCAACGACATCCAAGACTCAGGCGGCTCACATCAGAGGAAACAGTGAGATTGAATGGCTACCTTTGAAACTCATTTTTGGGCCACTGGAGTTTTGAATCAAAATGAAATTTGTTTTCCTCTTCATTCCTGGCCCATACGACCTTATGAACGGGTTGGATGGAAGATAAACGCTATGGTGGGCCCCACATGGGACCCACAGTGATGTATGTGTTTCACCCTTCACTGACCGTGGACGGTGATGTGTGTGCGCGCGTGTGTGTGTGTGTGCGCGTGTGCGTACTGTGTGCATGCGTGTGTGTGTGTGTGCGTGTGCGTGCTGTGTGCATGCGTGTGTGTGTGTGTACGTGTGTGTGTATATATATATCATATATTACATATATATTATATTGTACATATTATATATTATATTATATAATATATACCTGATGGTGGGCCCTTCGTTGAACCCACCTGTTTCATCCATACCGTCCGTCTATATGGGATCCACCATGATGCATGTGTTGCATCCAAGCCGTTCAACCATTTGGCAGGCTTGTCTTAATAGGCTTGAGAGTATAAATAAGTCAGATTTAAAGTTCGAGTGGACCCCACCATTTTATGAAGTGAACAATGACGTCTACCATTCAAAATTTCTAAGGGGCCATTGTAGTTCCTACTAAGCTGATAGTTGCTTCCACTTCATCTATCACTATGTTAGTTATGAACAGGTTGGATGAGAAATATATGTTATGGTGGGCCTTAGGGATTTTAATGGTGGAAATCATCATCACCACTTGTGTTTTCGTGTGGCCCACCTTGGTATAGATATAAGGCCCATATGATTAGGCCGTCTTAATGTATTGAAGGCCTATGGATTATGGCCCATTGCAATGTACATAAGGCCCATTAATGTGGCTCACTTGATTTATAAAAGGCCCATATGAGGCAGCCCATTTGATGCATCTAAGGCCCATGGGTCGAGGCCCAACGGGTTGTGCTTAAGGTCCATTGCAATGTGTGATTCCCCATGGTTTGTGTCATAATATTTATGGCAGGCCATGCCTTGGGAACAATGTTGGTTTGACATCCACATTATAAGAATAATGTTGGTTTAATGTTCGCATTATAAATCTCCCTAGGGCCCATTGATAGGCCCGTACTGGTTCTGTGTAGCCCGTCTAGGCCCATCTTCGATGTAAGGATAGTTCATTACTTTATAACATGCTTAGTACACTTCCATGATTCATGCGCATACGCATCATATGTATACTTGACATGAGGAATGTTTGATCATAGCATAAGCCATTAGGCTGAGACATTTGCGGGACTCCTTATGAGACGGAGTGCCCCACATGAGCGGGTGGTACGCGGTAGATTGCTGCATGACTGATGGTGTGACTCATGCATTTCGTATTGTGTGTCGTGATTCACTGCATGCCCCAGCGATATCAGGGCCGTGACCTCCACAGACACATCGTGGATGGTCGTATCGGATACCGAAAATATTGGGTCTAGCATTGTGGGCACTTAGGATGTCCTTGGGTGAAAATCCCGGAACCATTTTGGTACCAGGAGATGCTCCAATGCCTAGACCGAGTGAATACACAAGCGCCCGAGTGTCGAATACCAGTAGGCCGCGTCTCCCACTGTATCGTGGTCGGTTAGAAGGGGGTGTGGCCTTATCCGCCTGAGTGAGGAGGCTATAAGCTAGGCTGAGTTTGACCAGCTCGCAAATGAGTCCGCTATCGACGAGCCGGGTAGGTATTGGCAGACTACTGGTCAGGCAGATAGTGTGGTCTCTTCCACTTGCTTGACTATGCAGTAGGGAGGAGGCAGTCAGTATGAGGTGTATTAGACCCCGGTGATATCCAGAGAGGAACCGTACTGATATGTGTACCTAATGAGTACTGACATGCTTGTATTGCATCTCGCATATGACATTTGGCTACATAAGCCTCGCATCATATGTAACGCCCTGAAAATCGGGGGTCGAGCATAAACTCAGCTCCCGAGTTCCAGAACATCACTTATGCAACAAAATGAAAGATGATTGAATGTTGACTGTATTCGTGCATTGAACATGAGTGAGATTAAGCCAAAACAGCATATCATACTCCAGAGACAGTTAAATTTGTAAGCGGAAGACTATGATAGATAGATAAAATATATAAACTATGATGAGTCTCCAGAGTGTGATAACAATTACCAGGTTAAATAATTACAAGGATAGTTCTAAAATATACCTAATGTGATGACGTGTAATATCTCCTATCCCAAATACCATAGCCCCGTCAGTACAGTATCAGGTCTTCAGAGACCCGTCAGAGAGATACAGATAGGAGAACTCCTCCTCATCACCATAGAAGTAGTCCGGCTCTGCTTCACAAGCATCGCCATCACCTGAAACTCAACAAATCTGTTTGGTGTGTACAACACCGATCATTAACGTGGGAGTGAGTAGCTAACTCAGTGGAACAATGAGGCATAAGTTAACATGTTATCAATGCAGTCAAGCAGTAATGATAAAGCAGTAAATCAAGCACTCCTAATTACTCTGATTAATGCAAGTATGAATGCGGGTATGATGGATGCCCTCTCCGACATACTCCCTCATGCGACACCATCTCACGTTCGCGCATGCTTACATCCCACAGTGCTCCACATCTTCCAGGCACATGCGATGCATGATGAGCATGATTACCGAGTTTTTAATTAATCCATTTCAAACAGCAGGATTGGGAAACTAAGGTACCTCCCTTGTATCATTCCCAAACATGATCCATTCTAGGGTCGTCGATCCTAGTTAATATCGAGACGATGGTGTATTTTCTAGGTCACTGCAGAGGCTGCTGTGGTACATTACGCACAAAGGTTGCACCACTCCCCCATCACCCCTTAAACGATTCATCACGATACAACTATACAGAAACAGGCCTAGTTCATACTCTATATATCGCGGCGAACCCTAAGGCACGCTGCAATTTCAGAATATGCTCGCGGTCACTACAAAGGGCTGCTAGGGCTGTTACGCACAAAGGTTGCACCACTCCCCCATCACCCCTTAAACGATTCATCACGATACAACTATACAGAAACAGGCCTAGTTCATACTCTATATATCGCGGCGAACCCTAAGGCACGCTGTTGCGCATTTCGAATAATATGCTCGCGGTCACTACAAAGGCTGCCAGGGCACATTACGCACAAAGGTTGCACCACTCCCCCATCACCTTATCAATGTAGGCCGACAGTGCGAATATAGTGTCCCATACCACCATAATCGGCTCACGAGTTGAGTTGCTCACTGGTCACTACGGGGAGGCACGTAGCCCCAGCGTAGGCCGACAGCTCGACCACGGTGTCCCATACCACCATGCCCGGCTATGAGTCTTAGCGGATCGAGGTACCATGGTTAACGGGATTATCACTGGTAAGTTTGATACCCTAGGTTCAAGCATTAGCGACCAAACATGGTGAACACACATAAGACACACGGTTTACTTGACGTGTTCGGCTAGCTCGAGCGCACAACAAGTTGGGCGATATGAGGCGCAGAAGCACCTCGTGTGGCCAACCACTATCGCCAACCGAAGTACGACACGGGTTCACCAACACATCATGCGTGGCGGAATGAATCCCAACCACATCTTCAAGTCTGATACCGGATGCCTGGACTATGAACATAGTCCCAAGCTCAGTCAAATCCTAACCATAGTATGTGAAATGCGGCATGATAACATTGTGATTCAAGAACACTAGCAAGCATATTATAAAGCATAACATAAAGTATGTTAATAGACAAGTCACAAAGCATGTTCAAAAGCATGTTATAAAGCATTATGTAAATAGGGATACAATTACTTAAATTTCGTAGGCGAGTGGTTAGAGTGAACAACCACATGGAGAGTGTCATGTGTGACTCTAAGGTAGCCGAGAATCCCATCTCAGCACCTACCTAGGATTCTAACACTTAAGCACTTACACTCACAAGTGAATTCACCAACACTTGGAATGCAATATTTCAACATACATGACGTATGCTAGGGAAGTGTGTACTAGGGTTGTCCCTTTACCAAACTAGTATTTTATACATATACATCATATTCATACAGCAATTAAACATGGCAATCACATCAGCAAATTTTATACGTATAGGGTGCTTCCACGTATACCCAATTTCGACATACATGGTGATTACAAAGGAACATAGATTTCGGCGATTCCTTTCTCCAAGCTAGTATTTTAATCATGTATTGTATAATCATACATTAAATACATATGTCAAACATTATTCCAAAAGAAATACGTATACGGTATTTCTACAATACGTAATTTCAACATATGGCACATTTACAAGTAAACATATATTTTGGCGATTCCTTTCGCCAAACTAGTATTTTATTCATATGTTATATAATTATACATTAAATAAACATGTCAAGCATTTATCCAAAAAAAATACGTATACGGTATTTCTACGTATACCTAGAATATGTGAAATTCCATATTTCACACCGTTAATCAAAACAGGAAACGGAAAGCACTTTGTACATGTGCAATTGCAAGCAGATCATGAATCTACCATTATCTGACATTGAAAGCGTTGACAACCGCAACTTATACACTTAAAGTCCTCACCTTTGCCTTTGAAAACGGAACGAATCAGCAAGGGTAACGGAACTTCCGTCTACGGGAGATTTCTAGCCTAAAGAGCGGAATCGGTTAGTCGGTACATATCCTACATCGATCCCACCTCAAATCAGACCTAGGGTTAGGGTTTCTTACCTTCAAATGAGGTGGAATACGCCGGGAAAATGCCTAGAATAAGGCGGTGTAGGCCGTGCAACAAGCCAAAGTAGGAGGAGGAAATCGAAGAACAATCTCCAAGCCTTTCTCTCTCTTTTCTCTCTCTTCCTCTAGGGTTTCCTCCAAAATTCGTATGGCTGTGAGAGGGGCTGTTCTAAGCCCCTTTTATAGCCAAAAACATTCAAATTTAGACTTAGGTTCATGGGGTACTGCTAATATAGGATTTTCGTCGCTTTTCCAATCAAAAGGGAAGTTACGGTGGCCCTCCTTAAACCAAACGTCGGACTTAAGCTCACCATCTATGGATCTACGTGGGATTACGTTTTTGACTCGATCGGATTCCCGGATCACACGTGGCGGACCACTTTCGGTTCGACGGTCGGTGGGCCACGATCGAAAATTCCAAGTACATGTAAATGTTCTGAAATTTTCTTAATCCGAGGGTGTAATTTGGTCGATTCGACGGTCGGGTTGCTTATCTTGACGCGTCAACGAATGATGCGGATCACTATTCCGGATATTTATTTTGGATGGGAATAGTGTTTTTCACACTCCTCGCTCCGAATTGAAACGAATGGCCATGGAACATCGGATGGAGCGATTTTTGAGATGATTGTTAAGCCCGGTGGGGCGGTCCTAGTTCCTTAGCTTCGGGTTAATCGGACTCCGATGTGCGATCTAGACCTAATCTGAAGTTTCGTTTCATTCCCAGAAGCGAGACGGAAATGAGTTTGGTTCTAAACTTTAGGGTAACCTAGCGCAATGATTACGCAACTTTTGGGTCTTGCGGATCGTATTTAAAGCGATCCTAACGGATTTCATGGCTAATCGAGTTTAGTACTTAGTTAACTTTGTTAAATTTCTAAAGAATTTAATCCTAAGTGATTTTCATCTGACGTGGAACTTAGTCCATTGTAGTTTGTATATAAAGTGATCCAAGTTATACTACTTAGCTAGTTTAAGATAGTGTCTAGGGCGAAGGTGCTTTGAAAAATTGAAAGCACAAGGTAGTGAAGGGTGGGATTTGTGAAGAAAATGGTTTAAGGAGCGATTTGAGGCTTTAATTGAGCGTTTAAGAAGTTAAACCTATGTTAGGATTGATCCATTGCCTAAGGACGTCTAATCCCAGGTTGGCAAAAATCCGGGGCGTTACAATCTACCCCCCTTAAAACAAAATTTCGTCCCCGAAATTGCCTAAGGGTGATAAGGAAAGATTTCTATTATTTCATTTGCCTAAGACTTATTGATTTCGAGTTCCTACGCGTGGTAGGGTATATACTAGTCTGGTTCCTTTTTGTCTACCCCCCTTAAAATATGTTTCTTTATTCAGTTCTCATACCCTGATGGTTTGCTACCATTTATTTCTTTACCTTTTTGGAGTCTAGACGACAATTCCCACAATTTAGAGTAAGATAGCTGTTTTCAATGTTTGACCAACACGGAGAGACGGTAATAGTGGGCTCGATCCCGATACATCGATCATCTACCGGGCCAGGGTAGGAAGCTCATCGTATCCTTTCCGGATCCTGGTAAATCCTGGTCTTCTGCTCGGTCAAGCAGAGAGCCCATCGGTAGTCACCCAGGATTGGGAATTGGGTCAAGCCGCGAAAACTTCGCAGTTGTAGATGTCAGTAACTCCGTAGTCCGATCACTCTCTAAGAGTAGGGAATGTCCATCATTGAAAGGCTCAAATTGTTTATTCTAAGGTTGCCCTTTAGGTCTTAATCTAAGAGAGTCCTCGATATTATCTATGTCCAAGGAAAGGGTGAATCAAATCTTACTGAATCATCTTAAAACGGTTTCTCATAGTAGAACTTACTAGGGCTTCTATAATGTTCGTATTTATCGAGCACCGTTTCGATCCTGGGCCAGTGGGGTAGGGTCCACCACGTTTCCGCTGCGCCACCCAGGTCAAAGAGGTGTATTAGGTGACCTAACTAGAGCGGGTTCATCATGTTCTACCCCCCTTAAAATTTTATTTTCACCCTCAAGACTCAAGATTTATGTCCTGCTCCATATATCGGAACAAGGTGTAGTTTAAGATCTATCCTTGACATGAAATGGGATGCGATCTCCCACTACATTGGTCTTCTTTTCATCAATGTTGTGTATTATGGCATTGATACCTATGGTCATAGAAAGGAGCTAAAGATGAAGGGTATTGTGGTTGATTCGGGGTCAGGTGTGAGTTTGTAGCGAGATGCCTAATTCTACCAAGAAATTTTGTTGCGGTCCAGACTTATCCTATTTAATCATGTCTAGCTTAATAGGCAGGCTATCTTTTTGCGTTCATAAGCACAATATGTATGCCGACATGGCATGTGATTTAGGACCTGATTCTTAACTGTCTGTTGCTCACTTGGGAAATTCCTTAGGCCTAAAAGGAAATATTTCTATTGGCTATATATTCTCACACTTCTCAAAGACAAAGTTATAAACTTTTGGTTATAAGTGGTCAAGCCAACACGGAAGAAAATTGCGTAGTGGGTGCAGTAGGATACATAGACCTTCTGCCTCGCGAAGACGAGAAAAAATCATCGTATCGGTCCTTAATCCTAGCTGATCCCGACCTTCTGCTTGATCAGAGCATAGGGTTCATTGGTCACTACCAGGATTGAGAATTCGATTCAAACCGTGAATACCTTGCTAATGTGTAGTTTCTCTGCCCCGTGTCCCCGATTATACTAAGTCCTTGAGAAGGCAATTCTGAGGGTGTATTGATTTGATCTAACATTAAATCCAATGGATATATAAGTTTTCTATGAGCGTGAATAGTTTCTAATCAAACAACGTTTCTAAGAATTATTAAAGGAGCCTATGAGTATTAAGGGGTCCGACGAAGGAGTGAGGTCTCACTCCAACCTAATCCAGCCCATTAATTAAGTCCATCTTTCAACTATCTTGCAATTATCTTAGCATAATCAGTCTTTTACGTTCCATAGTAGAACCAGTAGCCTAGTCTCAATTTATGAATAGTGGTAATCTATTAGTCTATACTTACACACTAGATGATTTCAGATCATTTCTAATACAAGAAATTATTCATCGTGTAGGGTCAAACGTTGTCTAAGTGGAATTGAGTTGTCTGTACTTGACGCTCGAGCCTTTCACACATGCTCACACCAGCTAAGAAGATCCTGGAGTTTGTATTATTAATTTGTTGGATTTCCTATATGGTCAGGTCTGTCAAGACTAGGAGTATCGCTCTAGGTCCAAACTCTATGGGCCTATCTATCAAACAACCATTTACTCCAAAAGCTTAAGCTATCAGAGTGCGGTGGGTTAATGTATATCAAGGGACTTTATCACTTCAACACAATTTGGCCAGTGGCCTTAAGTTGTATTAAATGGGACCGCATTACTAATCCTACCTTGGGATTGGGTGTGACATGGTTGGTAGGAGGGTGGGAGGGGATTAAATTTTATAGGCCTGGGAAAATGAGCCTGGTGTTGGAAAAACGTGAGATGGGATTTTCCATACCCCACGATGGGAAAATTTCTAAGTGTTATTGGAAAGGAATTCTCGAAATTTACTCTTAATTGCATACATTCTAAACATGGTGTCGGAAGACATAGGATACACCCAATCTAGGGGCCATACCCTACATATACATTTATTATTACTTTTACAATTCTATCCACCGTAAACTTATCTAATGTAATTTGGCCGAACGGACCCTAAACGTTCTCAAATACTTAAAACGTTCTACCAACTACTACACCTATCAACAGGAAAACATAACCACCCTAAGATAGTAGCCCATGCAAACTACAAGACAACATATGGATGAGCTTGGATAGAGCCATGGAAAATGAGGATAAGGGAAATGGGGGGCTGGAGTTTTTGGTTCTCCATGGACTTGAGCCTCAACAGATGTTGTAGAAGCCTCAATGACAACGTTTGAAGGTGAAAAATGAAAAGGTAGGATGGGTTTGGGAGCTCAGATGTTTCTGAGCTTCGAATGGGGGTGTAGGAACTCAACCGAGAGAAAATGGAACGGGTAGAGGGTGGTTGTTGCTGAAAACGATGAAGTGATGTATGGTTGGACAGGAAACAACGAAATGGACGATTGGAGTGGAGGTTTGAGAGAGAAAATAGCAATTGAAAAGAGAAAAGGGGCTGTCTTCTTTGATACTCCACGGACAACAGTCCCAAGAGGTGTTGAAGAGGCACAAAGGATAAGGAATGAAGAAGGAACAAGGGAGGAATGGGATGGGTTAGAAGGCTACACGATTTGAGCTCCAAGTGAGGGGGTGGGAGCTCAAATGTGAAAGAGAGGGGAAGGATAGGAGGTTAGGGCTACTGTGATCGATGGGAGTGCATGAATCATGGCCGAATATGGTGGAATGAAAGATTGGAGAAAAGGTTTGAGGGAGAAAATCGGAAATAGAAGTTTGGGCGTTTGGAAGGGACGAAATGGGAGAGTGGGGTGCTCCAGCCCTTTAAAACCCAACTAAATAGCAATTTGGCACGTGCCATGGGGTAGAGGGGGCTGGGCCGACCAACCCCATGTTTGAAAACCCACCGGAAAAGCCACCGGACCGCGGTCCGCCGCCGGTGCCGCGGTGGCGCCGCGGTCGGACTTGGCCGGAACCGCGCCGCCGCGGTGGGACCCTGTTCTCTGTGGTCCCAAGGTGCCAAATGCACCCTGGTTTGACCCTGGGTCCCATCGGATCTAAGTGGGGAGGCCCCCGAATCCGATTTGCTCCATTTCAGGTAGTTTCGGGATAATTGGACGTAACTTGTAATTCGGAATGAGTTATCTGATGTAAAATATATGAATTTGGGGTAGAACGAGCTAATGAAGCCAACCAACCCTGCTATGCAGGGTTGCGTAGCCCGGAATTGCGAAAAAAGCCTCCGATTGGCGGCCATTTTCTCGTTTTAATTTTATTTTACCAAAATAGTAATTTTTGTTTGATTATTCTTCATCTGTTGGGCTTTAGGAGTTGCGCTCATCGCGTAAAGAGCTTAAAATAATTAGGAGAATGGTTTGGTGAAGTCAAATAGGACACTTACTATTTTTGGCTGAAAGCCTTGCGCACTAGTAGACACCATGACCTTAGTAAGTCGCGAATGCTAGGAGTTTTAGTTGTAGTTTGTTTCTGATTTCTTTCCCATTGCTTGGTATTCCTATTTAAAGGGTTGTGAACTCATTTTTAGCCATTCATTAATCAATTGTGGATCTATTAGAATTTATTTCTAGTTTTTGCTTTCTTTCCTCATGGATTCGAGAAGTCTCTGCGAGGAGTCCAGAGAAGCTTCGAGGATTCGGAGTAGTTATCCTCATCACGCCTATCGCACATTTTACTGATTCTCAATGATTGGGATGAGGTGGATTATGATCTAGACCCTTCACTAGACAACCTAAAAATGTTTTAAGGTCGACCCGTGCGACCATGGTTGAATACATACTCGATTTCGGCGTTTGTTTTCAATGAACTTCGCCAATTGACGAAATCGGGATACCTATGACTGTTTCTACATCCCGTCACTCCCTCCTAAGTCAGAGTGCGTTAGAGTGCGTAGTGCGACCATAACCCAGGTCCGGTTTAATCAAAATCATGCTCTGATACCATCTTGTAACGCCCTGAAAATCGGGGGTCGAGCATAAACTCAGCTCCCGAGTTCCAGAACATCACTTATGCAACAAAATGAAAGATGATTGAATGTTGACTGTATTCGTGCATTGAACATGAGTGAGATTAAGCCAAAACAGCATATCATACTCCAGAGACAGTTAAATTTGTAAGCGGAAGACTATGATAGATAGATAAAATATATAAACTATGATGAGTCTCCAGAGTGTGATAACAATTACCAGGTTAAATAATTACAAGGATAGTTCTAAAATATACCTAATGTGATGACGTGTAATATCTCCTATCCCAAATACCATAGCCCCGTCAGTACAGTATCAGGTCTTCAGAGACCCGTCAGAGAGATACAGATAGGAGAACTCCTCCTCATCACCATAGAAGTAGTCCGGCTCTGCTTCACAAGCATCGCCATCACCTGAAACTCAACAAATCTGTTTGGTGTGTACAACACCGTCCCGTAACGTGGGAGTGAGTAGCTAACTCAGTGGAACAATGAGGCATAAGTTAACATGTTATCAATGCAGTCAAGCAGTAATGATAAAGCAGTAAATCAAGCACTCCTAATTACTCTGATTAATGCAAGTATGAATGCGGGTATGATGGATGCCCTCTCAGACATACTCCCTCATGCGACACCATCTCACGTTCGCGCATGCTTACATCCCACAGGTGCTCCACATCTTCCCGGGCACATGCGATGCATGATGAGCATGATTACCGAGTTTTTAATTAATCCATTTCAAACGACGGGATTGGGAAACTAAGGTACCTCCCTTGTATCATTCCCAAACATGATCCATTCTAGGGTCGTCGATCCTAGTTAATATCGAGACGATGGTGTATTTTCTAGGTCACTACTGAGGTTTGCCCGAGTGTGGTCACATTACGCACAAAAAGTTGCACCACTCCCCATCACCCCTTAAACGATTCATCACGATACAACTATACGAGAAACAGGCCTAGTTCATATACTCTATATATCGCGGCGAACCCTAAGGCACGCTGCAATTTCGAGAATATGCTCGTGGTCACTACAAAGGGCTCATTTCTTTAGGGTCATTACGCACAAAGGTTGCACCACTCCCCATCACCCCTTAAACGATTCATCACGATACAACTATACAAAAACAGCCTAGTTCATACT
The DNA here is from genome assembly GCA_030180095.1 of Magnolia changhungtana. NCBI lineage: Eukaryota > Viridiplantae > Streptophyta > Magnoliopsida > Magnoliales > Magnoliaceae > Magnolia > Magnolia changhungtana. The sequence continues at coordinate 478,971 of JASAUF010000344.1, read as the reverse complement.
CTATATATCGCGGCGAACCCTAAGGCACGCCGCAATTTCGAATATGCTCGCGGTCACTCCAAAGGGCTCGCTGTGGTACATTACGCACAAAGGTTGCACCACTCCCCATCACCTTATCAATGTAGGCCGACAGGCGCGAATATAGTGTCCCATACCACCATAATCGGCTCACGAGTTGAGTTGCTCACTGGTCACTACGGGGAGGCACGTAGCCCCAGCGTAGGCCGACAGCTCGACCACGGTGTCCCATACCACCATGCCCGGCTCATGAGTCTTAGCGGATCGAGGTACCATGGTTAACGGGATTATCACTTTGTAAGTTTGGTCCCCAGGTTCAAGCATTAGCGACCAAACATGGTGAACACACATAAGACACACGGTTTACTTGACGTGTTCGGCTAGCTCGAGCGCACAACAAGTTGGGCGATATGAGGCGCAGAAGCACCTCGTGTGGCCAACCACTATCGCCAACCGAAGTACGACACGGGTTCACCAACACATCATGCGTGGCGGAATGAATCCCAACCACATCTTCAAGTCTGATACCGGATGCCTGGACTATGAACATAGTCCCAAGCTCAGTCAAATCCTAACCATAGTATGTGAAATACGGCATGATAACATGGTGATTCAAGAACACTAGCAAGCATATTATAAAGCATAACATAAAGCATGTTAATAGACAAGTCACAAAGCATGTTCAAAAGCATGTTATAAAGCATTATGTAAATAGGGATACAATTACTTAAATTTCGTAGGCGAGTGGTTAGAGTGAACAACCACATGGAGAGTGTCATGTGTGACTCTAAGGTAGCCGAGAATCCCATCTCAAGACACTACCTAGGATTCTAACACTTAAGCACTTACACTCACAAGTGAATTCACCAACACTTGGAATGCAATATTTCAACATACATGACGTATGCTAGGGAAGTGTGTACTAGGGTTGTCCCTTTACCAAACTAGTATTTTATACATATACATCATATTCATACAGCAATTAAACATGGCAATCACATCAGCAAATTTTATACGTATAGGGTGCTTCCACGTATACCCAATTTCGACATACATAGTGATTACAAAGGAACATAGATTTCGGCGATTCCTTTCTCCAAGCTAGTATTTTAATTATGTATTGTATAATCATACATTAAATACATATGTCAAACATTATTCCAAAAGAAATACGTATACGGTATTTCTACAATACGTAATTTCAACATATGGCGCATTTACAAGTAAACATATATTTTGGCGATTCCTTTCGCCAAACTAGTATTTTATTCATATGTTATATAATTATACATTAAATAAACATGTCAAGCATTTATCCAAAAAAAATACGTATACGGTATTTCTACGTATACCTAGAATATGTGAAATTCCATATTTCACACCGTTAATCAAAACAGGAAACGGAAAGCACTTTGTACATGTGCAATTGCAAGCAGATCATGAATCTACCATTATCTGACATTGAAAGCGTTGACAACCGCAACTTATACACTTAAAGTCCTCACCTTTGCCTTTGGAAACGGAACGAATCAGCAAGGGTAACGGAACTTCCGTCTACCGGAGATTTCTAGCCTAAAGAGCGGAATCGGTTAGTCGGTACATATCCTACATCGATCCCACCTCAAATCAGACCTAGGGTTAGGGTTTCTTACCTTCAAATGAGGTGGAATACGCCGGGAAAACGCCTAGAATAAGGCGGTGTAGGCCGTGCAACAAGCCAAAGTAGGAGGAGGGAAATCGGCAACAATCTCCAAGCCTTTCTCTCTCTTTTCTCTCTCTTCCTCTAGGGTTTCCTCCAAAATTCGTATGGCTGTGAGAGGGGCTGTTCTAAGCCCCTTTTATAGCCAAAAACATTTCGAATTTAGACTTAGGTTCATGGGGTACTGCTAATATAGGATTTTCGTCGCTTTTCCAGCTCAAAAGGGAAGTTCTGGTGGCCCTCCTTGAACCAAACGTCAGACTTAAACTCACCATCTATGGATCTACGTGGGATTACGTTTTTGACTCGATCGGATTCCCAGATCACACGTGGCGGACCACTTTCAGTTCGACGGTCAGTGGGCCACGATCAGAAATTCCAAGTACATGTAAATGTTCCTGAAATTTTTCTTAATCCGAGGGTGTAATTTGGTCGATTCGACGGTCGGGTTGCTTATCTTGACGCGTCAACGAATGATGCCGATCACTATTCCGGATATTTATTTTGGATGGGAATAGTGTTTTTCACACTCCCTCGCTCCGAATTGAAACGAATGGCCATGGAACATCGGATGGAGCTGATTTTGAGATGATTGTTAAGCCCGGTGGGGCGGTCCTAGTTCCTTAGCTTCGGGTTAATCGGACTCCCGATGTGCGATCTAGACCTAATCTGAAGTTTCATTTCATTCCCGAGAGCGACGGAAATGAGTTTGGTTCTAAACTTTAGGGTAACCTAGCGCCAATGATTCTCGCAACTTTTGGGTCTTGCAGATCGTATTTAAAGCGATCCTAACGGATTTCATGGCTAATCGAGTTTAGTACTTAGTTAACTTTGTTAAATTTCTAAAGAATTTAATCCTAAGTGATTTTCATCTGACGTGGAACTTAGTCCATTGTAGTTTGTATATAAAGTGATCCAAGTTATACTACTTAGCTAGTTTAAGATAGTGTCTAGGGCAAAGGTACTTTGAAAAATTGAAAGCACAAGGTAGTGAAGGGTGGGATTTGTGAAGAAAATGGTTTAAGGAGCGATTTGAGGCTTTAATTGAGCGTTTAAGAAGTTAAACCTGTGTTAGGATTGATCCATTGCCTAAGGACGTCTAATCCCAGGTTGGCAAAAATCCGGGGCGTTACATCATATGGCCTTGGTATGGCCGATAGCATTCATGCCTTGCATCATACAACTTTGGTACAACTGATAGCATTGATGGACCTATCTGCATACTTCTGCATTACTCTGATATTGTATACTTGGTACTTGCCTTACATACACACTTACACCACCCTCTAAGCTTTTGTAAGCTTATGCACGACCGTTGCGTGCAGGTGCCATTGGACAGCAGCAACGTTGAGGCAGGAGAGCGTATCGAACCTTTTTGGAGCTTTTTGATCACCCTGTACTTCCCTTTCCGTATTGTACTTAAAAGTTTTTAATATAGTGGATATGTGGTGATGTTGTTTTGTGACTTGGTTATGCTTGTGGTTATGTCCATTGCAAAAAAAAAAAAAAAAAAAAAAAAAAAAAAAAAAAAAAAAAAATCATACTGAAAATCCTCCTTGTAGAATCCCAGGATCGGAATCTGGCGTATGGGCGCTGGAAGCCGAGAATGGGGTACTACGGAGGCTGTCGGCGCTGGATTCGGTGATCGGGAATTTTGTGAGCTCATTTTTCAAGTTTGGGGCGTGACATCAATGGCCCTTAAATATACAATAGGTGGGCCTTGCACCTGCGCCTCATATACATCACATTAGCCCCTCATATACATCACGTCGGGGCTCGCCAAAGGTCACGAACACATCACGGTGGGCCTCCTCACGTAGGCCATATATTCATTAAAGGAGGCCTCGCCAAATGGGCCACAATTACATCATAATGGGCCTCATATTTATGCCCAGGTGGACCCCATCATATGGGCCTTAAATACAAGGCAGGTGGGCCCCATCACATGGGCCTCATGGATGGACCGCACCAATGGGCCTCAAGTGGGCTTCAATTACACTAAAAATCATTTCAATAGTTGTAGGTGTATCACGTGTATCACTGTACACTATCATTCCATGGGGCACATGACCGACTAATGATGATCAGCACCGCCCAAACATTGTCCAGGTAAATCAGCACCATCCAAACATTGTCCAGCACTTTCTGGACGGTGTGAATGAAATAATACATCATGGTGGTGTCCCACCGTCCCATGTCCAGATGGACGGTGTGGGATCAAAACATACATCATAGTGGGTCTTTCAAATAGATGGACGATGTGGATTACGAAACATATATCACGGTGGGGTCTTCACAGATGAGTGGACAATGTGGATTTAATTCCAAACGTTAGCGGGTCCCACAGGACTTGGGATGCCAAGACAGTAGCTAGAGTGAGATACTCAGCCTTTCCATCTAGCAAGTGGGTCCCACATGGGGCCCACCACATACAGACATACACACACACACACACATATATATATATATATATATATATATATATGCAGGGTGGTGATCAGGGTACAACGTCCACATTTGCTGGATTAACGGTGTGGATAATGACATACATCACAGTGGCAGCATGGATGAAACGCAGACATCATGGTGGGCTCCCACGTCCACCATGCTTGGACGGTATAGGTAAAATACACTCCATCAAGGTGGGCCCCACCCCCACACATGCAGCACGTGTGGGTGGGTCCCACGTCCATCAAATGGATGGACAGCGTGGCTATAGATCACACGCATCGAGGTGGGGTCCCATGGGCCTGCTGAGGTCATGACATCAGCCATATAGCTGGTGTGAGTTACAGCAGCCAATCTGCTTCATTTGTTAAATGGATAGACGGTTTGGATGTCACATATACATCGTCTGGTGGGGTCCACGTTTGGACGGTGTAGGTAAGACCCATATGTCACAATGTCCCACCGTCAGGCATATGGACAGTGTGGATATAGGATAAATACATCTGGGTGGGTCCCACGTAGGAGTGGCCCACCATGGAAATTTATTAATATAAAATATTATATTATATATAGCATTATATATAGTATGATATATTATATTATATATGTTTGTGTGTATGAAACGGTGTAAGAGGCAGCGTTGCATGCCCCACGTGGAATTCACCCAGAAGTGGGTCTCATCCTGCTGTTGCAGCAGGATAAAGTACATATATCACGGTGGGTCCCATTATATTTTTTATATATATATATATATATAATATTATATTGTATTAGAAAGAGAGTCCAGCGTCCAGCGTCCAAACCCTCAAGACGCTGGACCAACGGTGTGGATTAACATCCCCAACAAGCGGTCCATGTAGGGTGTGGATGGCATAGGTTCATACATCATTGAAGTGGGCCTCACGTGCTACACTCAACACGTATGGCGTGGGTAAAACCGATACATCATTTGGGGTCCAATCCTCGTCCAAGGATTGGACGGTCTGGACATAACACCTACATCATGGCCAGCTCCGTGATCTGGACGGTGATCCAGATGGCCGCTGGCCCTGCTGGGCTGGCTGGACGGACAACATGGAAGACATATACATCAGGTGGGTCACACGTGCGTGGCTCACCATCCGATCAAGCTGATGTTTGCATTTTCCCTTCAAACAGGGTCTCCTCAAAGCGGCAGCAAGATGGGCCCTGCCAGACGTCCAGCGTCTAGACAACAGGGCTGTCCACTGGACGGACAACGTGGAGAAAATACATACATCATGGAAGGGTCCACATAGGTGGTCTACACGGCCTAGAGTAAGTTGAACTTTGTGTTTTTTCATAATCAGTTTGGGCCCAAAAAATAAAATAAAAAATCTGGCAACAAAGCTGTTGGATGGTGGGCAACAAGGTGGGCCGATGTCACTAGATGGACTGTCTGGATATTACATACATCATTAGGTGGGCTACTCATCATAAAAGAAAGGGAAAGAGAGAAGAGAAGCACCCACCATTAGATCTCTCCTTCATTCTTCCGCCAATGCAGGCTAGAGCTCAAATGGATGGACTTCAACGGTTGAAATCGGACTTGGATGGTGGAGATGGAAGGCAGGAAGGTGGGCCACACTAGTTTCTCTTCCATGGAAGTCATGGATGGTTGCTTGGAGAGAATGAGGGAGAGAGAGATGAGAGAGAGAGGTTGAAAGAGAGAGATGGGTGGGTGATGTGTGAGTGATGGGTGAGTGATGGGAGAGTTGACTTTAGGGATGGGGTTTGTACTTGGAGATGGGTGAGTGATGGGAGAGTGATGTGTACTTGATTGATGGGATTGATAGGATTGATGTGCTGGATTTTCAGGATTGCAATGTGCAGGGTTTTCCTTGAACTGAACGTGGACCCACATCTCCTGGCCCAGGTATCACCTCGGCGTGAGAGTCGCGGCATCGGAACCGCGGTGACGGCGCGGTCGCTAGGGTATAAGTCTTGGCTTGAGTTGACTCGGGTTGACGCCGTATGAATCAGGGTCGCGCGCAAACGCTGGTTAAGGGTCGAAGGTTGCCGAAATTCGACCGGGAAGACTACAGAAGCCTATGGAATGGTACGATCTAGGATACGGGTCTTACAGATTGGCTGCCTGTTCTGAACTTTGGTGGACCATGCCAAGTTGAGAGAACACGCAACTTCCTTGCTGCATGTCATTCACCAATGGCTGATCCTCCTTCGTTCATGGTATCTTTGGATGGTGATGATGAGTTTATCACACCGGCGACGATAGCTGAAGCTATCAGACTCAACATGGTCCCTGAAGGTATTCCTGAGATAAATCTTGAGGACATGGACGTACGATCCAAGGTTACCAAGTATCTTTGCAATGGAAGGGACATCCCCTGACATGAAGGGAATGCATTAAAAGCCAAGTATATGGATCCCAGATTTCGAATCATGCACGGTATCTTCACTACCAACATCTATCCCAGAAGTACCAATAGGTCTGATCTCACCAGCCTCATGACCATGATTGTTTACTGTTGCCAGTGGATCAAAAATCTGCCTTTTGACTTTGATCATTTCTCAGTTGGTAAACGCCATCCACACATCCAGGGACCTCCATCTGCCGTACCCCTAGATTATCAGCATGATATACAACAAAATCGAGTTCCCATTGACTGCCGATCCGGTATTTCCGCTCCAAGTTTTAAATAAAAGAAATATCCAGAGAATGGATTTGGTGTTCCACGAGTACAAGGAAAACCCTGAGGAAGAAATCCTGGTGGAGGAAGTTGAAGGAGAAGGTGATGATCCCATGGAAAGGGCTGCAATGGCTGAAGATGCACCTCCTAGACCTAATCCAGCTCCGTCCACATCATCAGCTGGGTATGGTAAAAGGTTCAGGCCGGACAGAATTAGAGCAATTCAGAAGGACATGCACTCAGTAAAAGAAAGGCTCACTGTCCTGGAAAAGATGGTTCAAGGTGTGCAAAGCATGGTACAACAGCTGGTAGATATAATGACTTGCCGAAGGGACGACACGGCACCAGTACCATCCCACTCAGCTCCGTAGTGCGGATGTTTGCACTCTGTCACACACACCTCACTTTAATGCTGCGTATGAACATTAGTATCTTTTTGGGTGTTCTATGCTCTCTTGGGTATGTGTGACAGTCTTTTAACTTGGATAGTTTTTTTTTTTTTTTTAGTGCCCTTACAAGGGCTTGGTTTTGTTTTGCTGCTGTCTGGGGCGGTATATGGTTGGATATTTTTTATTATGGCTGCATATAACTCTTGTCTTTAATGCCATAATTCTGTTTTCGATTCCCCTAGTTTCTCAAGTTATGGATTGCATATGATGTCTTTGCATGAACATTTTATCTGTTATGCATTCATAAAATCTGAATTTGATGCCTTGCTTAAGATTAGATGAAATCATTATGCATCAATTGCTCTGCTTCTTTCTGATAGTTCTCCCATGCAATTCACTCTTCAGTCACTATCACTTGCTATACCTTCACCAATGACTGACAAAAAGGAGGAGAACAATTCAAAACACCCCGAGCGGAAAATTGTATATCTAATGTATTGCAGGTGTTAGGGGGAGCAGCTGTATGAAGAAAGGGGGAGTTTTTGAACTAAGGGGGAGCGGATACTTCTAGAATGTGTACATGGGTTTGAAATAAATTGTAAAATCGTGTAAATAAATGTATACACAATTTAAGGTGTGTCTAGAAGTGTTCTAGGGTGTTTTGGGTATTTTTTTCACGTAATTGACAAAGGGGGAGATTGAAAGTGCACCTGCTTATGCCCTAGTTTGTCAAGTTACGTGTGTGGTGAGTCAGACTGGCTGTAGAACTCGATAGGAAGATTATTTCAAGTGTCTACCTCAACCGGATGTGTGGAAGCTCGCAACAGGTAAATCATAGCCTCACATCCCATGTCCCAAAACACCAGGTGATTAAAACCCTTAAAACAAAATAGACATCCTAGGGTTTTTGTGGTGAGAAAACTTTTTCAAAATAGGAAAATCTCTAAGTTTTTCTCGCCCTGTCGATTCTATCGAGCACCCTCGATATGATCGACATGTGATGTCGATGTCCTCGATACCTTAACGATATTATCGATAAGAGGATCAAAATGTCCATCAACTAAGTATTCATCTGGACGGATTTATCAATATATCGATATACCTATCGATATCATCGATAAAAGCACTTGATATGTCAAGCAACTTCACAATATATCTGGACAAATTATCGATGTATCGATACACATGTCGATATCATCGATATTCAAATCTCGAGACCATCGAGAGTGGCTCGATAAGATCGACAGGCAGATTTCCGGTGCCCCTGTTTTTTAATGAAAATTTCAAACTCCTTTGATATATCGACGACCGTCCAATATGATCTGAAATCAAATATCGATAAGATCGGAGGTCTATCGATGATATCGACAGTGGACGCGCATTTCTTATAGCAATTATTTTAGGTTATTTTTAACTATGATCTGGGGCCCTTCGATCTAATCGATATTCTAATATTGCTGATATCGACACCAGATCGATTGCATCGAACAAAGCCATAAACTATCCAGCAAGTTCAAAGATAAATCAGCTGGATTTATCGATGCCTCGACTTTGACCTCAATGTCATCGACATTCAAATTCCGATGACCTCGACGGTTCCCCCGATCATTGATGAAAACCTGAAATATCTCAAAGTTAAGTCTCTCTCAATTTTCAAGTGTCGATGGATCAAACCTGTCATCGATGGAATCGGAGTTCGAAATCCGATGACATCAACAATAGCTTCGATTCATCGACCAATTGGCAAAGAGTTTCAAAAGCGTTGACATCGAGTCCGAGTCATCATGCAGACCATCGATGCCATCGAGAGTATACGCTCGATGATATCGAACCTGCTCGATGATATCGAACTCTGTCATAAATGTGACCGTTTTATATCCGTTGGAACTCTTTGCCTATTTATAGAGGACTTGTCTTTTGTTGCTGTGAGAGAAAGCAGAGAGAGCTTTTAAGTGTTTCAACTTATATCCTATACCTAAAGCCCTTTCTCTGAAGGGAGTTCATCCTCCAATCCATCCTCACCATTGATATTCAATAGAGTGGATTGGGGAATGAACTTTCGCGTTCAAGGATCCTCCAGCTACTACCTTAATGGCAAATCATTATGCTGGGATACCTTGAATGCATAAGAGAGGATCTACTCTATCTTCCTTATAGAAAAATCTTTAGAGAGTAGGATTCCATCTCACCCTTGACCCAACCCGTAGCCGAGCATTGGTATATCATCTTGCGTTGCGGATCAAGGGAGCAGAAGACTCTTCGTCAACAAGAAGGAGGAGATCTTCAGCGTTGTGCTTAACGGGACTCATCAACTTATCAGTAAGTATCTAGAGTCCAGAGGACACTTGTGATCATTCCTTTCTAGGTCTTAGTCTTAAGTAGTTCTCACCCTTTGAAGCCCTCGTAGGAGGCCTCCAATGGGAGTGTACGTAGTGGGTGCATAGTGTGGACCCTTGCTCTTGTGTAGGGCATAAACTGTTAGGTCCTTGTGTAGGTCCTTGACCTGTGTGGTCTAAAATCTGGGTGCGTTGTGTGGACCCTTGCTCTATGGAGAGCATAAACAGTGAACCAGTAAAACTCTGGGTTTGAGGTGAACCGCATAAAAACTCTGTAAAAGGTTAAAGGTGAACCTGATTTAAAACCTTAGGTTTGAGGTGAACCCTTGGAAACCTCCTTAGTGAAATCCGGTACACTCAAGGGTTAAGTATAACAGCCAGGAGTGGAGTAGACTTATCGTCGAACCACTATAAAATGACTATGTTAGTGATTGTTTTTCTCTATGAGTGATTCATGTCAATGCATTCATATTCATATATCTGATCACATCTCACACACACACGCAGTCACATCCAACATAGACTAAGTTGTAAATTGCTATATCTTGGTTAGTTTATGACTGGATCCTCTACTTGGCTTGGAAGCCGATAGAGTTACATTTGAGTAATCCTGAAAATTGTATACATGATAGGATTAGAGTGATAGGATTTTTAAATAACTCATAAATCTTTAAAAAGTCCTATTCACCCCCCTCTAGGACATATTGGCATATTCCGACTTCAACTCAAGCGGTCTTCACCACTATTTCAGGATGGACCTAGATGGCCTACTCATATCAATAATGGGCCTAAGAACAAGGAGTGGGCTTCCTTGCCCATTCCATCACATAGCAATTTGGGCTTCCTAAGGGCCCAATAAGTAAAAGGTGAGCCACATTCCCTATGGAAGGCTCGGTACAAACACAAGATGGGCTCCAAGGTTTGGGTGGTCCTATAGGGTATGGTGGAAAGCATCATTATCAAATGGGGGCTCAACAGATTGGGATAGCCTAATTAAGGGAAAGATAGGTAATATAATCATCATTTGGGGGTTCAACAGTTTGGGTTAGCCCATTAAGGGGAGATGAGAATGGGCCTGACAACGGGCCCTAGAGAGAGTTACAATGCAGACATCTAACCATCATTGCTCATACAACGTGGACATTAAACCATCATTGCTCCCAAAGCATGGCCCATTTAATATCAACTAGGAATATAGATTGGCATCATAAACATCATTACATACATCCTGGTAGATTCACACAACAATGGGCCTCATGTACGTCAAGATGGGCCACAACAATGAGCCTCATATAGATTAAGTGGGCCACATCACATGGGCTACATGTACAACACATCGGGCCTCATCATATGGGCCTCATATACAACATGTTTAGCCTCATCCAAGGTCACAAACACATCACAATGGTCCTCATATGCGGGTCGCATTACATCAAGTGGGCCGCATTGCATGGGCCTCATATACATCAAGTGGGCCGCAATGTATGGGCCTTACACATTGTAATGGGCCGCAACTCATGGGCTTAATATACATTACAATGGGCCCCATTGCCTGGCCCTCAAATGTATCACAATGGGCCTTACTAAATGGGCCATAAATACATCATAATAAGGTGGACCCTGCACATTCCAAATGGGCCACAAATACATTGCAATGGGCCACTTCCATGGGCCTTAAATATATCACAATGGGCCACACAAGTGGACGGCATATATGAAACACGTACAGCATGGTGGGCCCGGCATCCATGGTCAAATGGTGTGGATTTACAACACATTCATCATGAAGTCCCACCATCCAGCAAGCTGGACGGTGAGGATATACAACACGTGCATCATAGCTGGCCTCACGTCCTAAAAATGGATGGACAACATGGATATAAATCACATACATCATATGGGTCCCATCCTACGGATGATGCGAATAAGACCCATACATCACGGCCATCCCACACGGCAAAAAACAGATGGACGGTGTGAATATACAATATATACATGAGGTGGGCCCATCATTCAGAGGGTTGGACGGTGTGGATGTACAATACATCAGCAAGGTGGGCCCCACCCATCCAGCAAATGGATGGGTTGAGAGGCTAAGACACATACATCACAGGTGGTCCCTACCATTCAGACCACTAGACAGTGCGGATATAGAATACATAAATCAAAGGTGGGCCACATCTACTGCTAAAACGGATGGATGGTTGGGATATCACATACCTCAGGATCGGACCCACAGAACTTGATGTCATCAATACAACAATTATGTAGATGGTGGGGTCCACATACATGGACGGTTTGGATATAACCCATACATCATGGCAGTCCCCACCGTCCACGTGGACAGTGAGGATATAACACTTACATCCTGCAAGGGCCCCATGTGTAGGGTGGGCCCCATAGTTCAGATGTGGATGGCGTGGAATAAATCACATATATCATGTTGGGGACCCACCTTCCACGGACAGACGGTGCTAATAAAGCACATACAACACATGTGGGCCCCACAGATGGATGACATGTATACAACACATGCATCAGGGGTAGGACTCACCCTCTATAGGTGGATGACATGGATAAAACACGTACGTCACATGGGCTCCACCGTCCAAGGTCTGGACGGTGGAGACAGTACCATCAAGGTAGGGTCCACACATGGCCAAGCTGATATTTAAGTTTTCCCCTCATCCAGATGGACACGGATGGCTGGGATATATCATATATCTCATGATGGGACCCCATGAACATGCTGACGTGAATACAGCAGTAGCTACATGCTACGTGGGACCCACAACAGATGAACAGTCTGGATTTCATGCACGTGGCATGTGGGCCCCACTAACGCTGACCAGCATGAGTAAAGCACATACATCAAACGGCCCCTCCACCATCCAAGGTCTGGACGGTGGAGATGTAAGGAACATACATCAGGGCAGCCCACAGAGCTTGTTGACGATGCATAGTAGCTATCCAGCTGCATGTGGTGCTCCAGCCAATCCACTTCCAGGTGGGTCCACACGTTTGAGACCTACCAGCTACATTGAATCAAGTAGATAATTGTATTTTCTCTTCATCTGGGCCTATCCAGAAAGACAGGCCAGCGGGCCTACCACTGGATGGTCCAGCAAGGTGGGCTCAACATATGGATGGCATGGATATAATACATACTTCATGGTGGGGTGCATCAGGGTGGGCCACACACATATCACAAAAGGAGAGAGAAAGGAGAGAGAGAGAGAGAGAGGAGAGAGAGAGGAGAGAGAGAGAGAATGGCGTGATGGGGACCCCGCCACTATGGGTCCCTCTAGGATCTACAACACATACATCAAAATGGGTCCCATCATAAGAGGGCCTTACATTAAAATCAAGATCTAACGCTATGAACACCCACCGATTTCGCTCCTTGGCTCCTTAGAATGCTAAGCTCCTAAGCTTTCTCTTTGATGGTGAGAGATGAAAATTGAAGGGTGGAGATGGGAGTTTTGGGGAGGAAGTGGGCCACACACTAGGCTCTCTTTCTTGGAAGAGCTTGGACAGTCTCTCCTCTCTTGGGTTGCTTTGAAAATGGTAGAGAAAATGAGAGAGAGAGAGAGAGAGAGAGAGGAGATGTAAGGAGAGAGGGATGGGTTGTTGTAAGGAATGGATGGGCTTGATTGACTTTGGGAATGGGAGAGAGAGGGGTGTCATGCTTTGTTGGTAAGAGAGAGATGGGTTATGTACTTGCTTGTACTTGATTGATTGGTGTGATTGATTCGATAGATTCTCTTGGGATTCACAATGTGCAGCGCTTTCCTCGAAATAAACATAGGCCCACAACTCCTAGCCTAGGTATCGCATCGGTGCGCAAGATGCAGCGTTGGAACCACGATGATGACGTGGTCGCAATGGTACAAGTCTCGGGTAGAGTCGACTTGGGTGGACAGGGTGTGACTCAAGATTATGCGCAAATACTACATACGCATCATAGGTCGCTGGAATTTGATGGGAATGATCGCGAGAGTCTACGGACTGGTACGGACTAGGATACGGGCCTTACACTACTTACCTACTCCACTCCTGGCTGATGCACTCTCTCCTAAAGTATACTGAATTTCATTATCCAATGGTTTTAAATCTGGTTAACCATGAACCTTCATAGCCTACACAAGGTTAACTAAGGAGTCTATACAAGGCAACCTTAGATGCCTACACAAGGTTACAAGTCCTACATAAGGGTAGTACTAGGAGCCTACATGAGACAACCTAAGATCCCTATACAAGGTAACACGTCCTACACAAGGGCTACATTTTCTCCCATTAGAGACCTGCAAAAGGTCTTAGTGAGTTTGTCAACTCAAACTCTGAATCCCAATCCTACATGAGGAAATGGCTTCAGACTCAACGGACTTTGTATACTTACAAATAAGTAAGTGAGCCCCATTTTAACACAATCTGAAGATGATCTTCTTTGTTGATGAAGAGTCTTTAATTCCCTTGAACCACAACTGCTGATTGATGCTTCATTTAATGCTCTGAGGTTATGAGTTTGGGGTTTGGTGTGATCTTCTTTATTTAAATGATGTGAATTAAATACTTAGAGAAGATTCCAATGAGCTAAGCATTTAAGTATTCCAATACAATGATTTTCCATTAAGAAGTATTACTAGAATATCAATGAATGCTAGAGTTCATGAATCAATCCAAGTAATGTCTCACATGAATGTTGTTTAGTTGTTGCTGGATTCTATAGGCATGTTTTCGATGCAATCGAACCATGTTCGATTCCATCAAAGTTATCCTCGATTGCATATCGATGCAATCGTCAAGACATTGATTTTTCTTATATAGTTCATGTTTCTCCTCTAATACTTAAGTAATCAAAACTGAGCTTACCAATGGATTTTTTAAAACCATTGTGGGTAAGACTAAGTTCTTATTAATGGGGTCATATACCTCAAGGGTTTGGTTAGGGAAGTGAGGTTTTGTTTACCTATGTGGAGCTCTCGAACTTCTTCTTGGTTGAGTTCTTGGTCTTGTAATCTTCATCTTAGGCTCACTTGACAGACTAACTTAATACTCATGTAATTTGACAATCCAAGGCACTTTCATAACTCCTTGTGCCTTTATGGTGAATGTTTATTATTTTTTTTTGGTGGTGAATGTTATTTGTTTTATTCCTTGTGGTGAATATTGTATTTATTTCATATTTTCTTACTAGTTTGAAAGATTGATTTTAAATACATTTATGAAATAAGGTTGTCCTGCCTAATAATTTAGGTAAAGGTTATCCTACAAATTATTTGGAATCTAGGTTTCAATACTTGGATGATTGAGATTTTATATTCTTTATATATTCCAATTTTATTTCAATTATTTGGCATTGTCCTATTCACATCCCCTCTAGGACATCGATATCTCATCTTTTCACTATCATTGTTGGCTAAAAGTATCTGTACCATCTAAGCTTGAGCCTCATCTTCCTTCCAGCTTGGTGGCTCCACATATCCCTTTGTAGACTTCCCCCATTGCTAGCATGCTTCTTTCTTAAATAAGCATCGAAGCAAGACTCCATCAACCTCTTTGTGATACAATTTGTTGTTGATCATGATGTAATTAGCAGCCGATCTTCTCACATTCCTATCAGTTTTGGTACGTAGACTCTGCAAATAACCTATGAGAGGGACTCTCCAATATTCTTCTTCTTCTAGCTCTATCTAGCATACCTTCGTTATATTCCCTATCTTAAAGATAGATGATAATGATCTTCTTTGAATGGTGATCGTTCACTCGACTGACCGTCTCAAGGCATTGAGCCCTACAGCGAGCTGTGCCATTTCATTAGCATCTGTGTTATGCTCCCCAATGACATTTATCAACTCCACTTGTTTGAAAATGTCTAACATTTAGGTTGCTAGGGCGTAATATGGTAATAAAGTCATACTGGTACATTTGAAGAACCTGGCCATTTGATTAATCACCAACTTTGAATTCCATATAACAGTGACGGTCCTTGTGCCTAATACTAATAATAACTCTAGCCGATTATCATGGCCTCATACTTGGCCTGGTTATTGGTACAACTAAACTTCAATTAGAATGCAAATTCCTGCTTATTTCCATTCAGAGCGATTAAGATTACTCCAGCCCCTGATGCATTGTTTCTCGACCCATCGAAGATCAATTTTCATGGTGTTAATTACGCACAATATATATCCAAGATGTCTGGGGGAATATGTTCTTCCAGATCAGAGGGGTAATCAGCCACAAAATCTGCTATGGCCCGACCCTTCACTGCCTTATGTGGTATATAAGAAAGATCGAACTCAGACAAAGTACCCATTTTCCAATTCCGCCTTTAAAAATCAGCCAATTCAACATATATTTCACCAAATCAGTTACTGCCATTACATTTACTCTATCATCCAACAAATAATGCCTTGGTGTAGTGGCCGCGAAATACAATGATAAACGCAAATTTTCTATAGAAGAGTACCGTCTCTCGGGGTCGAGTAATATCTAGCTCAAATGATAGATACCACACTCCTTCCACATATCATCACACTAAGCTAGGAGAGCTCCGATCAACTCTGTTAAAGCCGCGACGTATAGCTTAAGCGGTCGACCCTCGATTGGTAGCATCAGAAATAGGTGGCCTCATCAAATACTCCTTGATTCTATCAAAGGCCAATTGGTGCTCTGCCTCCCAAATAAACTAGGACGCCTATTTCAATTTTATCAGTGGAGAGAAGATGTTAGTCTTTTTTGCACAATTGGATATAAATCTTCTCATGAAATTAACTTGGTCTAGGAACCTTTGCATATCTGATTTGTTCCTTAGCATCCGAGCATTCATGATAGCTCAAGCCTTATTTCGATTGACTTCAATTCCTCTCTAGTATACTAGGAATCCTGAAAAATTATTAGTTGAGACCCTAAAAGCACATTTCAAGGGTTTCATTTTTTATTTGTGGAGCCTCATTCGCTCAAATGGCCTAAGCAACTGGGCCACATGATCTTTCACATTGGTTGATTTAACTATTATGTCATCCATGTAAGCCTCCATAAATCGATCGATTTTATCATGAAAGATGGCATACATTGCCCTTCAATACGTAGCTCCTGCATTTTTAAGTCCAAAAGGCATTACTACCTAATAGTATGTTCATAGTGCACTAGGACATCTAAATGTCATTTTCATCACATCGTCCAATACAATGTAAATTTAATTATGCCTAGAATTCCCGTCCATGAAAGAAAAAATTCCATGGCCAGCAGCCCAATCGATCAGTTGATTGGCGGCCGACATAGGGTATTTGTCCTTCGATGTAGCTAAATTTAAATTCCTAAAATCAATGCAGACTCTTAACTTGTCATTCTTTTTTATTACTAGAACAACATTTGACATCCATTTGACATATTTGATAGGCCGAATAAAACCAGCCTTCAAGAGTCGTTCGATATCTTCCTTGATCTTATTCCTAAAATCAATAGACGGCCAGCAGCTCGATTGATCAGTTGATTGGTGGCCGACATAGGGTATTTGTCCTTCAATGTAGCCAAATTTAAATTCTTAAAATCAATGCAGACTCTTAACTTTCCATTCTTTTTTATTATTGGAACAACATTTGACATCCATTTAACATATTTGATAGGCCGAATAAAACTAGCCTTCAAGAGCCATTCGATATCTTCCTTGATCTTATGGGTAACTTCGGCTGTCATCCACCTAGGCGGATGCTTATGCGGTCGATATCCTTCGTTTATTGGTAGCATGTGTTTGACTAAACACTAATCGAGCCCTGACATATTTTGACAATCCCATGCAAAATAGTGAGCAAACTGGTGGAGTAAATTCGTTAATTGTTCCTTCTCATGAGGCTTCAACAAGTCGATGATGTGTAACGCCCTGAAAATCGGGGGTCGAGTATAATTCAACTCTCGAGTTCCAATGCATCACGTATGCAACATAAATAATGATGATTACATGTTGTTTATGTTAGAGCAATAAACATGAGTGAGATTATACCAAAACAGCAATTCATACTCCAGATCAATTGTATAAAGGCAAGCGGAAGACTGAAACTGTATATATAAAGTATGTAAAGGAACAAAACCATCTTGATCTCCAGAGTATAAACACTAACTGAGTATCCATATACATGTATTGTTTCTGAATAAAAGGGTCAAAATACAACTAAAGTTAAATCCTGAAATCCCCGCGATCTAGTCAGCCTAAGCATAGCCGTTAGAGTACTGCATGTATGAGAACTCATCCTGGTCCTCATCGTAATCTGGCTCTACCTCCTGAATCGACGCATCCTCTATACCTACGACAGAGTCTGGTTGGTGTGTAAAACACCGTCTCATAACGTGAGAGTGAGTAGCTAACTCAGTGGAACAATAAAGCATAGGTTAACATGATATCAATTCAGCCAAGCAGTAATGATAAAGCAGTACAATCAAACAATCCTAACTACTCTTATTAAATGCAAGTATGAAATGACATGATGAATGCCCTTGCCAAACCACCCTCATACGACATCATCTTATATTTGCGGATGCATACCTCCCTCAGTGCTCCACATCTACTAGGCACATGCGGTGCGATGATGAGCATGATTACCGAGTAGTTATTAGTCCATTTCAAACAGCAGTATTGGGAAACTAAGGTACCTCCCTTATATCATTCCCAAACATGATCCATTCTAGGGTCGTCAATCCTAGTTAATCTCATACGATATTATGGTTTGAGAGGCATCTCGAAGGCATCACAAAGGGCTCGTCACCCGTCAGCATGGATACAGATCTCACCGTATGCGACTCAATTGCTGACCGTCAACTCGAGTACAGGTCTCACTGTACTCGGCTCAATTGCTGGCCGTCAGCTCGAATACAAGTCTCACCGTACTCGGCTCAACTCATACTCTATCTCCTGTGAAGGGATCGTCGCCAATCACAGACCTTAGAGTATGCTCGAAGACACTACAGAGGACTCATCGTCCGTCAGCATGAATACAGGTCTCACCGTATTCGGCTCTCGCCGTAGGTGTCGACAGCTCGAATACAGTGTCCCATACCACCATATTCGGCTCATGAGTTTGGTTGCTCAATGGTCACTACGAGGAGGCACGTGGCCCTAGCGTAGGTCGACAGCTCGACCATGGTATCCCATACCACCATGTTCGGCTCATGAGTCTTAGTGGATCGAGGTACTATGGTTAATAGGATTTCCACTAGTAAGTTTGGTACCCTAGGTTCAAGTAGTAGCGACCAAACATGGTGAACACACATTAAACATATCGGGTAACTTGACGAGCCAGACCAGCTCGAGTGCACAATCAACTGAATGACATGAAGTGCATAAGCACTTCGCGTGGCCTAACCACTATCGTCAACTAACGTACGACTCAGGTTCGTCAAACACATCTTACGTGGCGGAATGGATCTCAACCACGATCTCAAGTCTGGTACCGATTGTCTGGACTATAGACATAGTCCCAAACTTGATCAATTCTCATCCATAGCATGTGGAGTAAAGCATGATAAACAAAGTAATTCAAGCAAGTTAACAAATATGTTATAAAGCATGTTGTAAAGCATGTTATAAGGCACTACATAAACAGGAATACAAACACATATGTTGAACAAGTAAGCGATTTAAGTAAACAACCACATGGAGGAAATCATACATGTCTCTAAGGTAGTTGAGAATCCCATCTCAACACCCTCCTAAGGCATCAACATCCAAACCCTTACTCACACAAGCATTTCTACAAACACTTAACATACACTATTTCAACATACATAGGGTATGTTAGTAAACATGTGTTAGGGTGAGTCCTTTCATCATGTATGTATTTTACACATATGTAATATGTTTATACGACAAATAATCATGGCAAACACATTCCTAAAATATATATGTATACAGTACTTTATACAATACGGTACTTCTACATACATAGTGTATTTTAGTAAAACATGTATTTGGGCGAATCCTTTCGCCAAATAAGTATTTTATCCATATAGCGTATATTCATACAACAAATAATCATGTCAAACACATTTCCAAAATTTATACGTATACGGTATTTTCTACGAATACCTAAAATATGTAGAATTCCATAATCTACATCGTTAATCGAAATAGAAAATGGAAAGCACTTTGTACATATGCAATTGCATACAGATCATGAATCTATCATTATCTGACATTGAAAGCATTGAAAACCGTAACCTATACACCTAAAGTCATCACCTTACACCATGGAATCGCAACGGATCAGCTAGGTTTACTAGGCTTCCGTATTCGGCAGTTTGGTGGCCTAAAGAATGAAATAGGTTAGCTATTTCATAACCTACACCCTTCACAACTCCAAAACAGGTTAGGGTTAGGGTTTCTTACCTAGAAATGAAGTCGGTATCGCCAGGAAAACAATAAGAAAGGGGTGGTGCAGCTTGTGTAGCGGCAGGGGATGGTAGTAGGAAGGATCTCCCACAACACTCTAGCTTTCTCTCTCTTTTTCTCTCTTCTCACTTAGGGTTTTTCTCAAATTCGTATGGCTGTGAGAGAGGGGATTCTAAGGTCCTTATATAGCCTAAAAAGTCCCCAAAGTAGACTTAAGGTCAAGGTATACTTGGGTTATAACCAAAGCGGCGTTATTTCAGCTCAACGGAGGATTTCTGACGGGCCTCCTTGAGCCAAAAGTCAGACTTAAGCTCACTAACATTGGATCTATGTGGAGTTAAGTTTTCGTCTCAGTCGGATTCCCAGATCACGTGTGGCGGACCAGTTTCAGTTCAACGGTCAGTGGACCTCGATCCGAAATACCGAGAACATGTAAATGTTTCTGAAATTTTTTCTGATCCGAGGGTGTATTTGGGTCAGATTCCGACGGTCTGGTAGCTTACAAATTGATCGCAAGTAACAAGTCTCAGATCACTATTCCAGATATTTATTTTGTAAAGGAATTATGTGTTTTCACACTCCTTCGCTCCGGACTCAAGCGAACAGCCGTGGGACACTGCCTTGGGCTGATTTCCGAGATGGTTGTTAAGCCCAGCGAGGCGGTCCTAAGTCCTTAACCTCATATTATTCAGACTCCCGATGTGCGGTCCAGACCTGATACGGAGTTTCAATGTGTTCCCGAGAGCAGTCGGGTAATGAGTTTGATCCTAGATTTTAGGATAGCCTAGCGTCAATGATTCTACAAGTTTTGGGTCTTATAGATTGTATTTAAAGCGATTCAAATGGATTTCATGGCTAATCTAGTTTAGCACTTAGTTAACTTTGTCAAATTTCTAAAGGATTTAATCCTAAGTGATTTCTGGTCGAGGTGGTACTCAAGCCATTATACGGAAATTTACGAGTCGTTATAATCTACCCCCCTTAAACAAAAATTTTGTCCTCGAAATTTATACCTTTTCGTATTCTTCGAGAATCTGAGGGTAGTTCTTCCTGACCTCGGCCTCAGTCTCCCACGTAGCTTCCTCCACTGAATGATGTGTCCATAGTACCTTCACAAGTGGAATAACCTTACTACGCAGTACTTGCTCCTTCCTGTCAAGTATACGCGTCGAACGCAGCTCATATGTAGCATCCTCGCTCAGCTGTACCTTCTCCCATCTGATGATATGTGAAGGATAAGGAACATACTTCTTCAGCATAGATACATGAAATACGTTGTGTATAGCTGCAAGCGGTGTGGGCAAAGCGAGATGATAAGCCATAGCACCCACTTGATCCAGTATCTGAAACGGACCTATAAACCTTGGCGTGAACTTCCCCTTCCTCCCGAACCGAAGGACTTCCTTCATAGGGGAAACTCGGAGGAATACGTGATCTCCGACCTCAAACTCGAGCGGTCGCCGGCTCGTATTAGCGTAACTCTTCTGCTTGCTCTGCACTGTAAGAAGTCGACGCCTGATGATGTCGACCGTCTCTGTGGTTGCCTGTACCAACTCTGGGCCAATCAGACTATGTTCACCAACCTCAGCCCAACAATGTGGCGCTCTGTAAGGACAACCATACAGGACCTCATATGGTGCCATACCAATACTTGCCTGGAAGCTGTTGTTGTAGGCGAACTCTGCATAAGGAAGACAGTCATCCCAACTGTCCTTGAAGTCCAACACACATGCTCGCAACATATCCTTCAGAATCTGATTCACCCGCTCTGTCTGCCCATCAGTCTGAGGATGAAACTCCGTACTGAACTTCAACTTCACACCCATCGCTTCCTGGATACGAGTCCAGAAGATAGATGTGAACCGAGCGTCTCTGTCCGACATGATCTCAAGTGGAACTCCATGCAGACACACAATCTCTCTAATGTACAGCCTAGCCAACTCGTCTGCAGAGTTCATGATTTGGTCAACCGGTCCATAATCACCCAAATGGAATCGTGTCCCTTCCTCGTCTTCGGCAACCCTGATATGAAATCCATGGAGATGAAATCCTACTTCCACTCTGCTATGGGCATGGGCTGAAGCAGTCTAGGAGGTCGGCGGTGTTCTGCCTTGACCTGCTGGCACGTCAGACAATGGGAAACATACTCTGCTATGTGGGTCTTCATGTCGTCCCACCAATAAGACCATCACAAATCCTGGTACATATTTGTGCTACCAGGATGCATCGCGAGTTTCGTATTGTGAGCAGACTCGAGAAGCTCATGTCTCAAGTCAAGCATATCAGGTACGCATAGGTGGCCATAGAATCGTAGACCCCCATCAGAACCAACCCTCCAGTCGGAGTCTCCGGCGTCACTAGCTTGCTCTCGAAGCTCAGACAACCGCTCATCGCCCTTCTGGGCCTCAATGATCCTATCAACAATAAGTGGCTGCACACGAACGTGCGCGACACACTCAAATGGCTCCTCCACGGTGAGTCTCTGCACGAAGTCTCGCACGAACTCAACCATGTCCCACTCTGCTATCATCAACGGAGCCGCAAATGTTATAGCCTTCTTGCAGCTCAACGCATCTGCCACAAGGTTCGCCTTACCCGGATGGTAAGAAACCTCGAACTTGAAGTCCTTCAAGGTCTCCATCCATTGGCGTTGTCTCATATTCAAGTCTCGCTGTGTGAATATATACTTAAGGCTCTTGTGGTCGCAGAAAAGCTCGAACTCCTCCCCGTAGAGGTAATGTCTCCAGAGCTTCAATGCAAAGATGACAGCTACTAACTCCAGGTCGTGTGTAGGGTAATTCTCCTCATGCTTCCTTAATTGTCTCGAGGCATACGAAATCACCCTGTCCTTCTGCATAAGGACACAACCCAAACCAACACGAGACGCATCAGTGTATATCGTGTACTTAACCCCTTGCTCTGGTAATACTAGCACAGGGGCGGACGTCAACCTATCCTTCAGCTCCTTGAAAGCTGCTTTCACCTTCTCATTCCAGGTGAACTTCAGGTCCTTCCGTGTCAACTGAGACAACGGCCTGACAATCTTCGAGAAATCCTGAATGAAGCGTCTATAATACCCTGCCAGACTAAGGAAACTCCTCACCTCGGTGACCGAGCCAAGCTACTGCCAATCCCGAACTGCGGTTACCTTAGCAAGGTCCACTGCTATCCCATCCTTAGACACCACATGTCCGAGGAACTTGACTTCCTCCTGCCAGAAGTCGCACTTCTTATACTGCGCGAACAACCGGTTCTTCTTCAACGTATTCAACACCGCTCTCAGGTGCTCTTCATGCTCCTCCTAACTCGTAGAGTATATCAGAATGTCATCAATAAAGACGATGACGAATCGGTATAGGAATGGCTGAAATACTCGGTTCATCAGGTCCATGAACACGGCTGGTACGTTCGTAAGATCGAACGACATCACTAAAAACTCATAGTGCCCGAAGCATGTCCTGAAAGCCATCTTCTGTACGTCCTCATCTCTGACGCACAGCTGATGATACCCTGACTGCAGATCAATCTTTGAAAAATACTTCGCCTCCTTCAACTGATCAAACAGATCGTCAATCCTGGGCAAAGGATACTTGTTCTTCACGGTGACCTGGTTCAACCTACGGTAATCAATACATAACCGTAGCGACCCGTCCTTCTTCTTCACAAATAGAACAGGTGCTCCCCAAGGAGACACACTAGGTCGTATGAAACCCTTCTCTACTAGCTCGTCAATCTGTCTCCGCAGTTCCTCCATCTCACATGGAGGCATACGATAAGTCGGTAATGAGATAGGTGTCGCACCAGGTGTAAGATCAATGGTGAAATCGATCTCTCACCGAGGAGGTAAACCAGGAATTGTCGTAAACACATCTATAAACTCCCAAACCACCGGCGTGTTTCCTAATGTCGGACCACCAATCGGCTTTAATAAAGCAGCATAACACTCAACATGGCAGGGCCAACTGACCTGCACTGGAAATGTAAAAACTGTGTCATCAGATCCATAGGCCGTCACGACCCGAGTATCACAATCAATCTCAGCCTTCATCTTCGTGAGCCAGTCCATACCGAGAATGATGTCGTAATGCCATAGTGGAGCAACAATGAGGTCGACGAGCACGGTTCTGCTACCCAAATCCACGAAGCAACCCTCACATACTCGTGCGATATCCGAAATAGTCCTAGTAGCCGTAGTGAGTCTCATTCCTGTCGTGGGAATAGTATGTAAAGCTAGACGCTTGACTGCCCCATATGAAATAATAGAAGTAGTGGACCCAGTGTCCACTAATAAGGAGATGGAAGTACCGTGAATGTGGGTCGTACCCTCAAAAGCCGTCTGGGCCGAAATCGATGTCTAAGGTGCCTCGGCAACAAGCGTATGTACTCGAGCCTGCTACTGACAGTTCGGCTGTGGAACCAAGGGCCGTTGAGGCGGCCTGAAGCGTGATACAGGAGGTCAGAAAGAAGGATGAGCAGGAGCATTCTGTAAAGGTGGTGCTGATATGGCCTGAGGGTGAGGGCGATCCAGCCTCTGCGGTGGTAAGAACCTGCTAGCCCTCATACGTGAAAAACAGCTCTCTGCAGGATGCCCCGGTTTCCCGCAATACATACAAGTCACAAGAGGGCGCCTCATAGGGACTACTAGCGCCGCGGCCCTGGGGGGAGAGTCGATACGAGGCCTCTTGCCCTAAAAAGGCCTGCTCTGCGCCTCCGGTCGTGGTCTTGTAACCATAGTACCATGCGAATGGGCCAGCCGATCAACATCCTGCTCGGCCATCATAGACATGTGCACCAACTCCGCATAAAAAGGTATACTGATGCAGCACATCTTCGACCGTATATCAGGTCGCAAACTCCCAGAAAAATGACGTATCCGCATCTGCTCATCAACCAGGATAGTCGAGACAAAGCGGCCCAACTCTGTGAAGCGGTGCTCGTACTCAGTAACCGTCATGCCTCCCTTCCTGAGACGTAGAAACTCATCCTCCCGCTCATGTCTATACGTCTGCGGGTAATACTTCTCATGGAACCGGAACTCGAATGCCGCCCACGTCCACACATAGTCCGCTGCGACAGGGCCGCAAAGACACCGTCCCACCCCACCACCGGCCGGCTCCCTCTCAAACATGAAAGTGGCCAACTCGACTGCTCGCCTTAGTACGGTGCAAGCATACGCTCAGCATCTTGGAGATGCGGTCTAGCCAAAACTCGGCCTCCTCGGGTCTGTGAGAACCCATGAATGAGGGAGGCCTCAAGTGCTGGAATCGCTCGAGCAGGCCACGTGTACCAACATCTCCAGTAAGGGGTGCAACGGGTGTGGGTAGAGGCACATCCCCAAACTGAGCAGGAGGCTCTGTATACTCAGCAGGACGTGCAGATGTCGGAGGTGGAGTCGCACTCCCACCCTGAGATAAGGCCTCAGCAATAGTGGCCATAAGCTACTAGTGCTGCTGCTGCATCTGCTGCTGATGCATCAATAACATCAACTGCTCAATCCTATCAATAGGTGGAGCAGCCTGTGGGTCCTACTGTGCAGATGATGATGCCCGGTGCTGCTCACAAACCGGGGGTGTATAAGGTGGCAGTCCACTAGTAGGACCAGTAGGAGGCTAATCAGAGTCTAACCCTCAGTCCGTAGGACCACCTCTACCAGAAGGAGTCTGGTCTATCGAGCCAGTAAGAAGGAGGTGTGTCGTGCTACGTGTATACTGCCACGGCATGCCCTATATAACATAGGGTACAACATTGGTGAGATAAAGCATAACAACACATTATATAAGCACTTTAAGCATTCCACACATCTCATAGCAAAAGAAGCTACATGCTTTTCATTTACCCAAAATTGTCATAGTACATGGACTATAGAGTTACATGAATCATGACAGAAATTACATGTGAGCCAATTACATCCAAAACATCAAACACTTAAAGCATATTACTAACTACTACATCACCAACATGAAAGCATAAATCGCCTAATGCGGCAACCAAAACAACCACAAACAACAACTTGGACGACTAAGCATCCGAATCAGGTGATGGAGGAGAAGCATTCTTATCCTGTAAACAACATAGGATGGCCTTCAAGGTGCGAAACACCTTGCTGAGCTTGGTTTGGACCCGCCCGACTTCTTGTCGCAGGGTGGCTTGGCCTTCCTCAAGACGGGCTAAGCGTGCATCTATGGCAGCCCGATCGGTGCCCTGCTCCTGAACCGCAGGAGGTGAACTCTTCTCTGTATCTTGGGCCTCAGGTTCTTCTTCCTGTATCTCATCACCGCCACCCTCTTCAGTACCAGCCTCGTCAACACTCTCCTCACTGGCACTATCCGACTCATCTCCAGACTCGTCGAGTCGAGCTTGCCGTTGGCGAGGACCGATCTTCATGTTGTTAAGTGTAGCCTCACTTATGACTCGGACTGGCGCAAGGTCTTCCATGTTGAGCCTATAGCCGACATCACGAGCCATACTACATATCAGGCGGCCAAATGGGAGTGAGAGGTCATTCCTGATAGATCGAACAACTTAAACTATCTGATATAGGACAAACGTGGGCAGGCATAAGTTGTCCCCATGTCCCATCCTGTATAGGAAGTCCACCATCAACCGAGTACACTCTGTGTGGTTACTCGACCGTGGATAAACATTATATGTGAAAATGTGGTGGAGTAAACGGAAGTCATCTGTCATCTTCATCGACGGAAGACAGTTTTCTCGTGTCCTAGAGACCCGTCGACCACAAAAGTATCGCGTACGGCGATCCCTTTCTCGCGCACTCCTGAAGAAGTTGTCAGTCGGAAGCACTTCACCACGTGAGATGTTCATGATCCGCGCCACCTCAACCACAGTAATCATGCGCCTTATGCCCCTCACAGAGACAGTGAACTGAAGCGGCTCCAACGATGGGTCTATGATATGAGCGTAGAGGCACGAACCGTGTTCTCACATGCAGGAGACTCGCCTTCAAATATAGGACCCCATTCGACGACATCCACCAAATGGTCCATCATCGGGTGTAGCCCAAACATCCGCTTATCCACATGAGCTTCAAACACTATCTTATGGCCAATAAAACGACCGTATTCGAATCCAATCGGCAGTGCATCCCTGATCGGCAGTTAGGGATCCAGGTCTCGCTTCGACCTATACTCCCTAACAGTGCTAGTGCCGGCTTCACCGTCAGCCCCTCTTCTTGAGCGGGTTGGGCGACTCGGCCCGGCTTCATCAGCGGTAGACTTCCTCTTTCCTATAAGAGAAAGAACGGTGGAGACGGAGAAAAAGGCCAAAATAAAGGCGAAGAAAGCCATGGAAAGTGGCAATAAGAGAGAGAAAAGGGCTATTCCCCTTGCTTCACCAGGAGATTGGGTCTCAACAGTGACTATAGAGGCCCAAACGACCAAGGTTTAAGAAGAAAGAAGAAGAGATGAAGTGGGGTAGGGGTGTGCACGATTTTGGGATGAAATGGGGAGTGTATGGGCTGAAAAAAGAGGGAAATGGAAAGAATAGGGAGGTAGGGTTGCTGTGGACGATGGGAATGGATGGATTATGGTCGAAATTTATAGATTAAGTGATTGAAAGGGAGAGTCGAGAGAGAGACAGCAACTTGAAGGGCTTGGTTGGGTGAAATGAGCAGAGGGGGGGGCTGACGGACTAAAATAGGGACCCCCTGAGGATTTCGCACGCACCAAACATTCGTGGAGGTCGGGCCGACCCTGGCCAGGCCCGGCCCAACCTGAGTGGGCCCACCTGACCGCGGCACGCCGCTGTGACCGCAGTTCCGCCTTACCCAGCGTCGTGCCGCCGCGGTGCGGTTGTGTCCTCCACCATCCCAAGGTGCCAAATGCACCTTGGTTCGACCCTGGGTCCCACTGGATTTAAGTGGGGAGGTCCCCGACTCTATTCTGTTCCAGATCGAGTGGTTTCGAGAACTCACTGATCTAGACAGACCTTTACTGATTTTCAACGATTGGATTTGGGTGGATAGTGATCTAGACTCGTCAATAGATGGTTTAAGAATGTTTTAAGGTCGTCGCATGCGACCAGGGTTGGGTACGGACTCGCTTTCGGCGTCCATTCTCAGTGAACTTTTCCGTTGGATGAAATTGGAATACCTAAGACTATTTCTATATTATTCTCGCACCCTCCTAAGTTGTAATGCGTCAGTGTACATCGTGGGAACAAACTCAGGTCTGGTGTAATCAAAATCATGCTCTGATACCAGCTTGTAACGCCGTGAAAATCGGGGGTCGAGTATAATTCAACTCCAGAGTTCCAACGCATCACGTATGCAACATAAATAATGATGATTACATGTTGTCTGTGTTAGAGCAATAAACATGAGTGAGATTATACCAAAACAACAATTTATACTCCAGATCAATTGTATAAAGGCAAGCGGAAGACTGAAATTGCATATATAAAGTATGTAAAGGAACAAAACTATCTTGATCTCCAGAGTATGAACACTAACTGAGTATCCATATACATGTATTATTTCTGAATAAAAGGGTCAAAATACAACTAAAGTTAAATCCTGAAATCCCCGCGATCCAGTAGGCCTAAGCATAGCCGTCAGAGTACTGCATGTATGAGAACTCGTCCTGGTCCTCATCGTAATCTGGCTCTGCCTCCTGAATCGACACATCCTCTATACCTGCGACAGAGTCTGGTTGGTGTGTAAAACACTGTCCCGTAACGTGGGAGTGAGTAGCTGACTCAGTGGAACAATAAAGCATAGGTTAACATGTTATCAATTCAGTCAAGCAGTAATGATAAGCAGTACAATCAAACAATCCTAACTACTCTTATTAAATGCAAGTATGAAATGACATGATGAATGCCCTTGCCAAACCACCCTCATGCGACATCATCTTACGTTCGTGGATGCATACCTCCCTCCGTGCTCCACATCTACCAGGTACATCGGTGCGATGATGACCATGATTACCGAGTAGTTATTAGTCTATTTCAAACAGTGGTATTGGGAAACTAAGGTACCTCCCTTGTATCATTCCCAAACATGATCCATTCTAGGGTCGTCAATCCTAGTTAATCTCATACGATATTATGGTTCGAGAGGCATCGCGAAGGCACCGCAAAGGGCTCGTTACCCATCAGCACGGATACAGATCTCACCGTATGCGGCTCAATTGCTGACCGTCAGCTCGAGTACAGGTCTCACCGTACTCGGCTCAATCGCTGGCCGTCAGCTCGAATACAAGTCTCACCGTACTCGGCTCAACTCATACTCTATCTCCTGTGAAGAGCTCGTCGCCAATCATAGACCTTAGAGTATACTCGAAGACACTACGGAGGACTCGTCACCTGTCAGCACGAATACAGGTCTCACCGTATTCGGCTCTCGCCGTAGGTGTCGACAGCTCGAATACAGTGTCCCATACTACCGTATTTAGCTCAATAGTTTGGTTGCTCAATGGTCACTATGGGGAGGCACGTGGCCCCAGCGTAGGTCGACAGCTCGACCACGGTGTCACATACCACCATGTCCGGCTCATGAGTCTTAGCAGATCGAGGTATCATGGTTAACGGGATTTTCACTAGTAAGTTTGGTACCCTACGTTCAAGCAGTAGCGACCAAACATGGTGAACACACATTAGACATATCGGGTTACTTGACGAGCCTGACTAGCTCGAGCGCACAATCAACTGAACGACATGAAGTGCATAAGCACTTCGCGTGGCCTAACCACTGTCGCCAACTGACGTACGACTCGGGTTCGTCAAACACATCCTACGTGGCGGAATGGATCTCAACCACGATCTCAAGTCTGGTACCGATTGTCTGGACTATAGACATAGTCCCAAACTCAATCAATTCTCATCCATAGCATGTGGAGTAAAGCATGATAAACAAAGTAATTTAAGCAAGTTAACAAATATGTTATAAAGCATGTTATAAAGCATGTTGTAAAGCATGTTATAAGGCACTACATAAACAGGAATACAAACACATATGTTGAACAAGTAAGCGATTTAAGCAAACAACCACATGGAGGAAATCATACATGTATCTAAGGTAGTTGAGAATCCCATCTCAACACCCTCCTAAGGCATCAACATCCAAACCCTTACTCACACAAGCACTTCTACAAACACTTAACATACACTATTTCAACATACATAGGGTATGTTAGCTAACATGTGTTAAGGCGAGTCCTTTGTTCATGTAAGTATTTTACGCATATGTAATGTATTTATACGACAAATAATCATGGCAAACACATTCCTAAAATATATATGTATACGGTACTTTCTACAATACGGTACTTCTACATACATAGTGTATTTTAGTAAAACATGTATTTGGGCGAATCCTTTCACCAAATAAGTATTTTATCCATATAGCATATATTCATACAACAAATAATCATGTCAAACACATTTCTAAAATTTATACGTTACGGTATTTTCTATGAATACCTAGAATATGTAGAATTCCATAATCTACATCGTTAATCGAAACAGAAAACGGAAAGCACTTTGTACATGTGCAATTGCATGCAGATCATGAATCTATCATTATCTGACATTGAAAGCATTGAAAACCGTAACCTATACACCTAAAGTCCTCACCTTACACCGTGGAATCGCAACGGATCAGCTAGGTTTGCTAGGCTTCCGTATTCGGCAGTTTGGTGGCCTAAAGAATGAAATAGGTTAGCTATTTCATAACCTACACCCTTCACAACTCCAAAATAGGTTAGGGTTAGGGTTTCTTACCTAGAAACGGAGTCGGTATCGTTGGAAAAACAACAAGAAAGGGGTGGTGTAGCTTGCGTAGCGGCAGGGGATGGTAGTAGGAAGGATCTCCCACAACTCTCTAGCTTTCTCTCTCTTTGTCTCTCTTCTCACTTACGGTTTTTCTCAAATTCATATGGCTGTAAGAGAGGGGATTCTAAGGTCCTTATATAGCCTAAAAAGTCTCTAAAGTAGACTTAAGGTCAAGGTATACTTGGGTTATAACCAAAGCAGCGTTATTTCAGCTCAACGGAGGATTTCTGGCGGGCCTCCTTGAGCCAAAAGTTGGACTTAAGCTCACTAACCTTGGATCTACGTGGAGTTAAGTTTTCGTCTCAGTCGGATTCTCAGATCACGCATGGCGGACCAGTTTCAGTTCAACGGTCAGCGGACCTCGATCCAAAATACCGAGAACATGTAAATGTTTCTGAAATTTTTCCTGATCCGAGGGTGTATTTGTGTCAGATTCTGACGGTCTGGTAGCTTACAAATTGACCGCAAGTAATAAGTCTCAGATCACTATTCCAGATATTTATTTTGTAAAGGAATTATGTGTTTTCACACTCCTTCGCTCCGGACTCAAGCGAACAGCCGTGGGACACTGCCTTGGGCTGATTTCCGAGATGGTTGTCAAGCCCAACGAGGCGGTCCTAAGTCCTTAACCTCATATTATTCAGACTCCCGATGTGCAATCCAGACCTGATACAAAGTTTCAATGTGTTCCCGAGAGCAGTCGGGTAATGAGTTTGATCCTAGATTTTAGGATAGCCTAGCGTCAATGATTCTACAAGTTTTGGGTCTTGTAGATCGTATTTAAAGTGATTCAAACGGATTTCATGGCTAATCTAGTTTGGCACTTAGTTAACTTTGTCAAATTTCTGAAGGATTTAATCCTAAGTGATTTCTGGTTGAGGTGGTACTCGAGCCATTGTACGGAATTTTACGAGTCGTTACATGATGAATGTATGTTTTCGATCACATTTGGTCCTTAAATTGATTTCGACCAATGGATCTTGGACTTGGGGTCAAGAATCCTCCATCTCATTAGGAGCCTCCTCGAGCTCGATGCCAGATTCTTCTGCCGAATCCACCATATTGGCCAAATTCACAAGGCATCCATCATCCACTTCTTTCAGGCACTCCTCAAGTCATCTTATTCTAGCCATGAAGTTGGCCTAGTTGATCTCATTTCTTGGCATTCTGATCATAGAATTTCTTCGATAGTACAACATGGAACCGATTGAGAACGAATGATGTCCCTCAGTAGGGTGTCACTTACTCGCGTTACTTCTAGGATGGCTTACACAATACTCTTTGGGTTCTTCTTCACTGATATTCTGATTGGGCGGGTGAACTTAATCCTTCCAGTAAACCAAATCGATCCCACTTCTTCCCCCATAATAATTAGCGTTACTGGTGTTTAAAGTGGCTAAGAAAGGTTTATTATCATCTAGGACTAACTCAACCTTATCTTGATTCCAGAAAATCATGAACTGGTGTAGGGAGGACGGGATACATGCAAATCAATAAATCTAGTCCCTCCCCACCAATGCATTATAGCTTAATGAGGTATCGACCATGAAAAATGGTGCTAAAATTGTCTTAGTTCCAACAGTTAGATCGACTGGTAAGACATCGTGGATGTTCGTGACATGACTGGAGAAATTACTGACGGTCACCTCTGATGGAATCAAATCGGCCTGGGATTTTTCCAATTTACCCATCATTCTTAATGGTAACAGGTTAACCACGGCCCGATTGTCGACGAAAATTCTAGCAATGGGGCACCCTTTGAGGTGAGTTGATACGTACAATGGCTTGAGATGTTGCATCATACCATGGGTAGGTTTTTTATAATCACCCTTTTAGATGTAATCCTTACATCTACTGGGATGGTGTTAATATGTGGTGCTTCATCGACCTTATATTCATTTCTATCATCTTCTTCAAATGGGAAGGAAGCATGCTGTATTATTACTAAGGGGTATACTCTTCCACATCGCCCTCCATCCTGTTCAGGTAAGTTGGTCTAGCTTGAAAACTAGATGGCAATGTGAAAATCATGTTGCAATGGAATACAATTGGTGGCAATGTTCCTAACACAATTTCACCATTTAGAAATTGCCCCCTTAGTGTTTCAAGATCTGCTTCTTTTAAGAATCTTCTGTCTAACTTATGTAGTCATTGACTGTAAGTTCGGGTGAAGTATCAGCAAGTGACATGACTTTTAGTGCTTAAGCGGTCAATGATAGTTCATTAGCCAACCATTCATTTGCCAAGAAACACTCCTTGCTGAAGTAGTTTAACAAGTTATCACAATTATCTTCCTCCTTAAGACTCATTGACCGATCAGTCTACTAAAGAATATTTGAGTCCTAGGTTTTTAGCATGGGAGACAATACGGCTCCCACTGTGTTAGCTGAAATTGTGGTAATGACCGCTTTAGTTGAAGTGAGAATATGCCAATACGTCCTAGAGGGGGGTGAATAGGACTTTTTAATATTTTATGGTTATTTAAAATCCTATCAATCTAATCCTGAGTAAATATGCATGTATCAGGAATTATTTAGAGTAACTCCAATGGCTTTCGAGCCAAATAGAGGATCCAATCATAAAACTATTTGAAAGATAAATAAGATGCAAATCATAGTTTATGATGGATGTGACTGTGTGTGGATGTGATCTCAAATAATCAAATATGAAAGAATTTAAGGAAATCACATAAGTAATGGAAGACAATAGCAATCCCAAATACAGTCATTTTTATAGTGGTTCGACTACTTGTCTACTCCACTTCCGGCGGACGCACTCAACCCTTGAGTGTACCAGATCTCAGTAAAGGAGGTTTCACAATAGGTTCACCTAAAACTGGAGGTTTTAAATTAGGTTCACCTCTAACTAGTACAACCTACACTTAGGCTGACACAACGTGTCTACACGACATAATTTATGCTCCCATGAGCAAGGGTCAACACACAACACCCGACTTTTAGGCCACACAGGCCAAGGATCCACACAAGGAACCTTACCAGTTTATACTCCCATGAGCAAGGGTCAACATAAAGCACCCAAGTTTTATACCACACAGGTCAAGGACCTACACAAGGACCTAAGAGTTTATACTCTCCACATAGCAAGAGTCAACATAAAGCACCCACCACGTACACTCCCGTCGGAGGCCTCCCGTGAGGGCTTGCAAGGGGTGAGAAACACCTTAGACCCAATCCTACAGAAGAAATGATCACAAGGGTCCTCTGGACTCTAATGACTTACAGATAAGTAGATGAGCCCCATTCAGTATGTTGTTGAAGATCTCCTCCCTTGATGACAAAGACTCTTCAACTTCCTTGATCCGCAACTCAAAAGATGTACCAATACAAGGCGACGGGTTGGGTCAAGGATATGATGGAATCCTATTCTATTAAATGTTTTCCTATAAGAGAGATAGAGCAATTACAATCATCTTAGCATTCAAGCATCCCAGCTTAATGTTTTGCCATTAAGGTAGTAGCTGCATGATCCTTGAATGCGGAAGTTCATTTCCCAATCTACTCTAATGAATGTCAATTATGAGGGTGGATTAGAGGATGAACTCCCATGAGAGAAGAGGCTTTGGGTATATGATCTAAGGTTAAACACTCAAAAGCACTCTTTATTTTCTCTACCAATAACCAAGGGTAAGCTCTCATTAAATAGGCAAAAGATTCCAACAGATATAAAATGACCATATTTATAACAGAGTTCGATATCATTGAGCGTATACTCTCGATCACATCGACTGGTCGCTGATGACACGAACATAACTGTGAAATGCTTTTGAAAACTTTTGTCAACTGGTCGAGGAGATCGAACGTGCGTCGATGTCATCGAATTTTGAAGTCTGATTTCATCGAGACGAGGTTCGATTCCTCGACATTTGAAAATGAGAGAGCACTTGCCTTTGAAAATTTTCAGGTATGATATGATCGAACATCACTTGATATCATCAAAATTTGAATATTGATGATATCGAGGGTAGTGTCGATTCATCGATAATTCCAAGGAATTTTCCTATAAGCTTGCTAGATAGTTTTTATCCTCTTTCAATGAAATCAACCATGCCTTGATATGATCAATATTTTAATATTGATTTTATCGAGTAACCCTTGATCCGAGAAAAACACCGTGAAAAATTTGCTGGATAGATGTGTCCCAAACCGATATCATTGAAGGTCTACCGGTATTATCGAGATTTGAATTCTGAGGATATCGAGGAACCCTTCGATATATCGAGATTTGCATGATTTCCCTTAGCAACTCTTAGGACACAAACAGACTAAATGTCGATTTTATTGAGTCAGTTCGATGGACTCGAGATTCAAACTTCGATGATATCGATACGTCCATCGATTCATCGATAATTTAGTCCAGATATCTTTGTGGTTGCTGGACATCTTAGGTCCTTATTTCAATATGATCGAATTAGCTTCAAGGACATCGAGAACAGTGTTCGATTTCATCGAACCACTTGTCGATAAATCGACAAAGGTAGAAAACTTAGAGAATTTTTTGTTCTGTTTAGAAAGTTTTCTAACCAAAAACCTAGAGTTGTTCTTTTCATTTTAAAAGAATTTAATTACTTGGTGTTTTAGGACATGGGATGTGAGGCTAAGTTTACCTGTGGCAAGTTCGAGCACACATCCAGTTGAGGCAGATGCTTAATTAGTCTTCCCGTGGGGCTCCTCTGTCTAGCTGACTCAACGCTCACGCTAATTGGCAAACCAAGGCACTTTCAATCTCCCCCTTTGTCAATTACGTGGCAAAATACCAAAACACCAAAACACCCTAGAACAACTTCTATACTAACACCCTAAGTTGTGTGTACATGAACTTTACACAATTGTATAATGTTATCTAGTTCACATACACAAACATTCAACAGCTGCTCCCCCTAACAGCAATCTCCCCCTTTCTTCTTGCGGCTGCTCCCCCTAACAGCAATCTCCCCCTTTCTTCTTGCGGCTGCTCCCCCTAACACCTGCACCACCATCCACAAACAGATACACACAAAGTTCTCCTTCGAGGTGTGGAATTGTTCTCCCCCTTTTTGTCAGTCATTGAAAAAGGATAGCATAACAGTGGATATTAACTAAAGTTGCAGCATATGGGAGAACCAGAATTCAGGGGGCATAAGTAGAGTAGATATAAAAGACTATCCCTTGAAAGCACATTAATGCAAAGAAAAGTAGTGAAATAAGCAGATAATATGGAGATAAAGATCAAGCATCACATGTATCTCATACTACAGTTGATATAAACTAGATATAACAGGAGATGATAGTAGTATTCAAGGCAGACCAAATTCAAATGGCAGTAAAAATAGATGAGATATAAATAGCCATAACCCAAAATATCCAAAATATACTGCCCAAGATTGGCAGGTGAACAACATGTAGTTTCAAGACAACAAAACCATTCAATCGGGCCCAAACATGACCACAGCAAAAAGAAAAAAACTTTTTGTAGACACGCAGCAACATTTCTCTTGTCAATTGACACTTAACATCCACGAGGGTCGCCACATGTGAGCAAGTCCACTACTTGCTGGCTAGTATGCTAAAAGGCATCAACTTTATCTTCAATCGCGGTGAGTCGCCTTTCACAGTTGTACAGATGTTCCTCCATTCCAGCCATCCCATTAAGTAGGTGACATTCTAGGTGATGAGTCTGACAATTGGTGATAGACTCCTGACTGAGTAGCGGTGTCCGATTGGATCCCCAAGGTGTAGGAGGATATGAGGGTTGATCATTGTGGTTAGCCGGCTATATGGTAGGACTATGCTCTGAGAGGGAAGAAGCGAGGCACAAGTGTTATGCCTCTTGGACTGCTTCACTATCGAACCATGCCTCTAGATGAATGGCGTTCGATGTGGCAGGGAGGCCCACATAATGAGCGAGTTTACATATGAGTGCGAGAAAGGGTAGTGTATCCTGATGATTGCTTCAAATTATACGAATGAGCTGCCTGAGAAGAAGAGTTGGAAGGCACACTTGGATTTCTTGATACACATCATAAAGAACATTTAGCACAAAGGGCGAAAGATGACTGCCCTTTACATCACATGGATATACATTAGATCCTAGAATGCTATGGAGAATTTTAAAAGAGGGTCCAAGATGATTAATGTGAAGAGAAATTTCATCATTCCGGGGGATAGTGGTGCCATGACATAATGCGCGGGTTATCTCCCCCCAAACACCCAGACCATTTAGATTCCGATTTGTCACTAGGATTCGAGTGACTTCGAGATTTAGAAGACATGCAAGAGTGATGGGAGTGATGAGTTTTGAGTGATGCACAAGTTCGATTTGAATACAAGGAGAATCATCACGAATGATATGATAGCTATTGAAGAATTCATGAATCAAACCCAGTTGATAAGATCCACCAAGATTCAGGATATTCTACCATCCTATCACTTCTAAGAGAAGATCCACGCCAAATGGCTCAACGGCATTGTTAAGGACAAGACGTTCAACTACAGTGGCTGAACTTCTTTCCACCAGAATGAGATGATACTGACTAGATTCAGGTTACTTGTTCTTTGATTTTGAAGATTGAGGAAGAGACTTACCTTTGCCCTTAACCATGATTCGTCAGTGAGAGGAGTTCAAAAAGACAGGTAAAGGTAAGGAGAAACAACCAGAGAAGAGAAGGAATGTGTTGATTAAGATCGAACGCACGCTTCTCTATTATAGCAGAGTCATCGAGGATATCGATACCTCATCGATGGCATCGAAACCAGGCTCATAATGACATCAAAGACTGTGCCTCTGGCCGTTGGGAAGATGCAAATATCCAGTGGAAACAGGCCAACCGTTGGGAAGGACCGGTGGTTATATCACTGCATTCCCGAGACCCTTCGATTTCATCAATACTGAATATCGATATCATCAAGATTTAAATATCGATGATATTGAAACTGTCTAGATTTAAATATCAAGAATGGGAAGATTTTGACATTTTTGTTCCCAAAGTTAACATGGTTAATTCATAAGATGTTGAGTTATGGCAGATAATTAACTATGAATATCTCAGGTTGAAGATTTACCTATGTGGTCATTTTTTTTTTAATTTTTTGTTTTTGTTTTAAACTGAGATATCATCAATGAGTACATACTCCAACTGATTTTTGAAGATCATTAAACCTGTTTGTATCAAGAGGTTTCGTTAGGATATCGGCAAGTTGCTTTTCCGTAGTTACATAATCCAACATGATAATCTTATCTTCAACAAGCTCTCAGATAAAATGATAGCTAATGTTAATATGTTTAGTCCGAGAATGTTGAACAGGATTCTTTGAGATGTTGATAGCACTTGTGTTATCACAGAAAAGACTCATTGTGGGTTGCTCAATCCTATAATCCAACAACATTTGTTTCATCCAAAGGAGTTGTGCACAGCAACTACCTGCAGCAATATGTTCAGCCTCGGCAGTGGACAATGATATAGAATTTTGCTTCTTGCTTTGCCAGGAGACCAGACAATTTCCAATATAAAAGCATCCTCCACTTGTCGATTTTCGATCATCCAAATTTCCACCCCAATCAGCATCAGACTATCCAGCAATGATGGTGGATGTTTGAAAAGGCCAAGCTATATGTCCTAGAGGGGGGGGGGGGGGGGGGTGAATAGGACTATGCCAAATTTAAAATAAAATTAGCGGAAATAAATTAAACCAATATCCTTACAATTATGAATCAATTCACAATGCTAAACTTTAAATCACCTTGATAAATAAGTATTGAGAGATTGATACAAATTCAGTTCTAAGGACAACCTTACACCATAATAAACAAGGGCTTATGGTAGGACAACCTTATTTCTAGAACCTCTTTTGGATCAAGGACTCAATTTTAATATAAGTAAATGAAATAGCAAGGAATTGAAATTAAATGCAGAAGTATAGATCTAAATTATTACAACAATCCCCACACTTGCTTGAAATGTAAATAGTTACAACATTCACATCCACTTGTACATTCCATACAATCGAATGATAAAAGATATGAAAATTAAGCAAGCATTCAATCCACAAGACAAAGAGTTATAGTGGTTCGCCTGTGTGTACACCAACTGTTTTCCAACAGCCACACAAAAAGCTACTCCACTCCTAATATCCTCACACAAGGGATATTAGCATTCACTATCAAATAGGTTTTCACAGGTTCACCAAAAACCTTTACAATTGTGTCTTTTTCACTTAGGCTTACACAATTCAAAAACCCTCTTTCTCGAGTTTTCCGGTTTTCCTCACACAACCAATACAATGAGATTTTTCTCGCTCAACCTCAAACAAAACCAAGACAATGAGATTTTTCCGCTTAACCTCAAACAAAACCAAAAGTAAATAAATTTTACTGAAATTGTAAAATACCTGGATTTCTCCTTTTCTTAGCACCAGAGAACCAATCGGAGTAGATGATTGAATGTCAAAGTTCAATTTCCAATACTCTCATTCATAAGGTTCTAAATTCTAATAGATTTTAGATTTAACTTGTTGGGTGTAGCTATATTTGATTTTGATTCCAAGAAGAAGGAATAAGATAATTCCTCTTTTCAAATAAGATTGGAATATAGAAACAAAATCAAATTAAATAAGCTAGCAAAAAGGAATATTAAATAAGCACAATGTAGCTTAAAATAAACACAGACTTATCTCAAAGTGATCACTTGAAAATTCTTGAATAGAATAGAGTTGAAGTGTGAAAACTCTGAATTTCATGTTCAATTTATAGAAGCAAAAATCGTTCCTACGACTGGTCTTAGAAACCTTCGACTGGTCGTAGCTCTAACAGATTTTTGAAATATTGAGCGCGATCTTTGAAAGTCATTCCACGACTGGTCGTGAGTAGCCTACGACTGGTCGTGGGTCACCTACGACTGGTCGTAGATCCTTACGACTGGTCGTAGGACCATAGATTACGTTGCTGGACTTTGAGTCGTAGATCCACGACTGGTCGTGGACGAGTCGAAGCCACACCTATGACCGGTCGAAGGACCTCCAGGACTGGTCGTGGGCGTACCAAAAATTCCGAAAAATCTTCAACTACTTAGGACTGGTCGTGGAATTTCTTAGACTGGTCGAACCAATGTCAGGACTGGTCGAACAAGAGCTAGGACTGGTCGTAAAATAGACCAAACTTATGTAAAATAAATATTTGATTTATGTATCCAAAGTGACCTACTTAAAGGGTCAACCTAAGGTCATTCAAACCTGAATCATGTCGTATGGACATTGAACTTCAACCATTCAACGAATGTAGATTGTTTGAACCATATCA
The DNA here is from genome assembly GCA_030180095.1 of Magnolia changhungtana. Classification (NCBI taxonomy): domain Eukaryota; kingdom Viridiplantae; phylum Streptophyta; class Magnoliopsida; order Magnoliales; family Magnoliaceae; genus Magnolia; species Magnolia changhungtana. The sequence goes on along the minus strand of JASAUF010000344.1, from coordinate 438,946 downwards.
GGCTTGAGATCTTGAACTTGTTGTAGCTTCAAACTTGAGATCTTCATCAAAGATAACAACTACTTCATGCATTGCTTATTAGTCTTGAAGTCATGAGTTGTTTCTTAAGACTTGAACATCAACATTGTAGCTTCTTGAGACTTCAACATGTAGCTTCTTGAACTTCAATATGTAGTTCAACTTGTAGCTTCTTGAAGTATTTATGCAATGTCTTGAATTCATATAAATCATCATACAAGCACAGACACAGATAGATGTTTTGACACATCAAAATTTGACAACCAAAGGAGTATAAGACCATAACACTTACAATCTCCCCTTTGTCAAATTTGTGACAAAACACCCAAGTAATAATACTTCCAATAGACATAAGAGAAGTACAAACACAACAGTTCACAATAGAGAAGCATGCACAGTTATATAGATATGATAAGTAATAACTAGCATCATTCTCCCATAACTACCCCTGAGAAGCTTAACTCCCCCTGAGTAATAGCCTGAGTAATAGGAGCACATCATAAAGATTAAATTCAAATAAATCAAAAACCTCCAAAACTTCTCCCCTTTTTTGACACAAAATGACAAAGGAAGAAGAGCATCAATAATAAAGAAAATAGGAGTTGATTCAAGAGAGCATAGAGCATAAATCAAAAAGTCAGTAAGCACGAAAAGTTCAGTAAACAAAATATTACAGACCCATCAAAAATTTAGTCAGAACCAGAAGAGGGTGTAGGATTAGATGGATCAATTTTATGTAAACCCTTAGCAATCCGCCTCATATATTTGCGTAAATATGAAAATTGCGTGTCTTGGGTAACACGAATTTGAGCCACCTGCTCTTGAAGGGAATTCAATCTCTCATCAAAATCGAAGGTCGAAAATCGGATCATCACCGAGTCCGATTCAAGTTCTTCAAATAAATCATCCATATTCACGTCTTCGGAAGATCACTAGCTTGAGCATTTCCCTTCAAAGACCACTTGCTACCAAGATCCACTTGGCCATCACCAATTCTAAATTCATCTTGTTAAGATTGGAATTATTAAAAGGAGATGATGGATGGGTTTTTCTCTAGTAGGCATAGTTACGAGCATATGATTTGCCAAAGATAGTCAATAAATAACCAAAGGGTATATCACTATGTCCAGGATGGTAACGAGACAAAATAATGGAATGACAAATTAAAGAAGGTAGACATATTTTTGCACTGAGACTAGAATGCAAAACACGAACCATGAAAGCAAAGAGTTCGGTTTTATTACCGAACGTGGATAAAGATTTGAGATGAATATCCTATGAAGTACTGTGTAATGCTGGGTAACAAATACCTTGAGGGAAGTACATGACCTTTATGAGTCCAATGAACATCCAAATTACATAAATCTCTAGTAAGCATTTTTCGTTCAGATTCTGAGAGACTGTCATGTAAAATATTAATTGGAATGCTCTCATCATTGACAGGTATTTCCATAATGTCAGCAATCAAATGTCGATCCACTAAAAACAATCCTTCTTGAGTATCAACTTTAAAAGTTAAATTCTCAAGAGAAAAATCACAGATACATGCAAACATGGATTGGGCAATGGACTGGTATGCAGCTCCACCCCAATGTAAGATGTTATCCCATCCCACAGATTCCAACAGAGGAGGGATACCAAATGAAGCAATGTGATTAATATTAACATGACGCTCAACAATAACATTGCGCATACGCAAATCCCGAGCATTAGAAGGATCATTTTCAGGAGAGCGAAGATGACGTTGTACAATAGAAGCTGATCTAGAAGAAGATGGACCTAAAGTAGTTTTCTTTTTACCTCTAGCATCCATTTTCACAGAAGGATTTCAAGGAAACAACAAGTTAGAAGAAATGAGGTTTAGATAGAACAGATTTTTCAAGATAAAACCCCAAACTTGCAATGAACGACCAAATAGATTCCACAAGAATGAGATTTGAAACACTAATAGCAAGAATCTACAAAAAAAATGCAAAAGAACCACTAACCTTGAAGTACTATGAAGGTGGGTTCGATCGGTCGTAGCTAGAACCGTTGGAGAGTAAAAAGAAATGAAGAAGAAGAGTCAAAATCTCCAAATTAAAGTGAAATCACGAGTTTCACGACTGGTCGTGTAAGTGTTCGACCGGTTGTAGCACGACCGGTCGTGCACACTCACGACTGGTCGAGTACGACTCAAAATTTGCAAAATTTTTAAATAATTTTCAAATTCAAGCAAATAAAACATCATAGTTATGTACATTATGATACACCAAATCATGTAAATTCAATTTAAATTGCACATACCAAGATCAAACTTTAATTTATTAAACCTGCTTTTGTCGAGCGGTTTAGTGAAAATGTCCGCAAGTTGAGTGTCGGTTGGAATGTAATCCAAATATATTAATTTTTCTTCCACTAATTCACGAATGTAATGAAATCTAATGTCAATATGCTTAGTACGTGAATGCTGAACTGGATTTTTAGAGATATTTATTGCACTGGAATTATTGCAAAATAAAATCATAGAATCCTGAGTGATTCCATAATCACTTAACATTCGTTTCATCCAAATAAGTTGAGCACATGCATTTCCAGCAGCAATGTATTCAGCCTCAGCTGTTGATAGCGATATAGAACTTTGCTTCTTACTAAACCAAGAAACAAGACAATTTCCAATGTAGAAACAACCACCACTGGTTGATTTCCTATCATCAATATTTCTAGCCCAACAAGATCAGTGTAAATTCATTAATTGAACATTAGTCTCATGTGGATACCAGAGACCCAGCTTTAGTAGAACTTGCGACATATCGCATAATCCGCTTAACAAGAAGCTAAGTGAGATTCTTTAGGATTTGATTGATAACGAGCACAAATACCAACACTCAAAGCAATATCTCGGTCTACTAGCAAATGATAAAGCAAACTACCAATCAAACTACGATACAATTTAGGATCCACATCATTACCTAGAGTCTTTTGAGAGTCTCAAAGTTGTACTCATAGGAGTATCAAAATTTTTACCTTTCTCAAATCCAAATTTCTTAATTAAACTCTGAGCATATTTGGTTTGAGAGATAAAAATTCCATCAGGTTGTTGTTTTACTTGCAACCCTAGAAAATAGTTTAATTCTCCAACCATGCTCATTTCGAATTTAGACTTCATCAAATCTGCAAACTCAACAAATCATGTTAGTACAGTTGATCCATAAATAATATCACAACATATATTTGAACCATTAGAATATCATCGTTATGTTTCTTAACAAAGAGCGTCTTATCAACACACCCCATCCGAAAATTATGACTCAAGAAAAGTTAGTCGGTTTTTCGTACTACATGCTCTGGGAGCTTGTTTCGACCATAGAGAGCCTTCTTAAGATGATACACATGATCAAAATTTAGGATCTTCAAACCCTGTAGGTTGTTCAACATATACCTCTTCATGTAAATCACCATTCAGAAAGGCACTCTTTACATCCATTTGGTAAATTTTAATCTTCCTAAAACATGCAATGGAGATAAAAAGTCTGATTGATTCAAGACGAGCTACAGGAGCAAATGTTTCATTATAGTCAATACCTTCAATTTATGTATACCCCTGTACAACTAGTCTTGCTTTATTTCGAATAATATTTCCAAGTTCATCAGATTTGTTTTTGAAAATCCATTTTGTTCCAATAATATGTTTATCTTTAGGTCTAGGAACAAGGTGCCAGACATCATTTCTGACAAACTGATTAAGTTCTTCTTGCATCGCAAGAATCCAGTTTTCATCTGAAAGTGCTTCTTTTACGTTAACCGGTTCAATCTTCGATGTAAAGCATACGTAGTTACATATGTCCTCTATTTGTCTACGAGTGAGCACACCAGTGAGAGGGTTTCCAAGTATTTGAGAAGTTGGATGATCTTTAACAGTCCTTAATTTAGGATTAGTTTCACTTGATGAAATTTCTTGTTTTTCAAGTATAAGAACTTCATCATTATCTGAACTAGGGACAGGTGTATTCAAAAGATCGTCAATCACAACCTTTATTGACTCTTGAATCACACCGGTCCTGTTGTTCAGAACACGATATGCACGACTGTTTAAAGAATATCCTAAAAAGATCCCTTCATCACTTTTAGTGTCGAACTTTTCCAAATTTTCACGGTCACGTAAAATATAGCACTTGCTGCCAAAAACTCGAAAGTATTTGAGAAGGCTTTTTCTCAAACCACATTTCATAAGCCGTTTTATTATTAGATTTACAAATATAAACACGGTTAATAATGTAGCAGGCTGTATTCACTGCTTCAGCCCAGAGATTCCTAGGGAGCTTCATGCTATTTAACATAACATTTCCCATTTCTTGAAGCACTCTATTCTTCCTCTTGACAATACCATTTTGTTGAGGAGTTTTAGGTGCAGAGAATTCATGCGATATTCCCTGATCGCTATAAAATTTCTCAAAACCGCTATTTTCGAATTCGGATCCATGATCACTACGGATCTTACTGACTTGAGAACATTTTTCAGTTTGAATCCGTTTTATAATCTTTTTCACTTCATCAAGGGTTTCTGATTTATCTCTCAAGAATGAAACCCAAGTGTATCTTGTATAATCATCTACAATAACTAAGATGTACTTTTTGCCACCTTGACTTTCCGTTCTTGTTGGTCCTGTAAGATCCATGTGGAGAAGCTCGAGTGGTCTTGTGGTGATATTGGAGTTCACCTTTTTGTGAGAGCTCCTAGTTTGTTTACCATACTGGCATTCACCACAAATCTTGTCTACTTTTTGCATCTTAAGTAGACCTTTAATTAGTTCACTTTTGCTCAATCTGTATAAATTTCGGTAGTGAACATGTCCAAGGCGTTTATGCCATAATTCTGTCTCATCGGTATGGACCATGTAGCACGTTTGTTTAGATGAGCTACCATTGCTTACTATATAGCAGTTTTGAAGTTCTGCGACCAGCTTAAATATTACATAACCCTTTTCATTTATAATTTCACAACCTTGATTAGAAAATTTAACATTATGGTTGTTATCGCATATTTGAGATATGCTCAACAGTTGTGTTTTAAACCCTCAACATATAAGACATTTTTAAATAAGGGAAGGTTATAGAGTTGGACCTTACCTTTGCCAATTATCTTCTGCAGCTTGCTACCATCACCAAATGTGACTGACCCATCATCATATCTTTAAGATCGGTGAATAGTGCTTTGTCGCTCGTCATATGTCCGAGCATCCACTGTCTAGGTACCATTTCGAATGGCTTGTAGCTTTGAAAGCAAGTGTGAGCAACCAAACAGTAACCTTAGGAACCCATTTCAAGATCTTGTTTTGGGTTTAGGAGAATAATTGGTCTTCTTTTGTTTATAGTTGTAAGAGTGACCTCTTGAGTTAGATTTTAATAGCTCCTTAAGTAAATCAACAATTTTTTCAGATAGTGGGTTTCGAATCTGATTTTTGAAATTTATATAGTCATGCTTTTGTGTTTTTGAAGAGTTTTTGTATTTTTAGAAAAAACTTGATTGGTACCATTTCCTTTTGAGTTAGAAGTCTCTCCTTTCACAAAATTGGAAGGAGTATTCTTCTGTTTAGGAGATGTGTTTTTATCATAGCCCAACCCGGATCGATCGCCACATTTTCTTGATCCGGATAATAATTTTTCTAATTTTGGATCACCTTGGGCATATCTCCATGTGTCCTTCAAACTCAGAAGAGAAGATACTTCATTTTTAAGTTTCTCATTTTCAGATTTCAAATTTTCAATTAGGGAGGTTTTGAATTCTAGATCACACTTTGATTTTTCAAAACAATCTAAAATTTGAGATTTTTCCAAAACAAGGGTTTCAAAACATTCTTTAAGTTTAAAAAACTTTTCTTTTTGAAGTTTAAGTTTAACAGCAATTTTACAACTTTCCTTATATAAGGCATTGTAAGCATCTTGAAGATCTTCATCATTTTCATGATCACTATCCAAATTTTCTTCACTTGTTGAATCATCATGATCGGAAAAGGTAAACTTGGCTAGAGTCATAAGGGCCTTAAGTTCACTGCCCGACTCGGTTTCAAATTTTCTCGATTCGAAGAGGCTTCAATCGACGATTCATCCCAAGTAGCCAACATACCCTTCCTTTTGGATCTGTCCTTTTTAGGACATTTGTTTGCTAAATGCCCATATTCTTGACAGTTGTAACATTGACTATCTTTCAATGACTTCCAAGTTTTAGACTTAGGTTTAGAACATTTCTTTTCATTTGCCTTTTGAAAGTCGACTCTTTTCTTACTTTTGAAAATCTTATAAAACTTTTTCACCAAAAGGGCCATATCATCTTCAGACTTTTTTGAATCTGAATTTTCTTGAGTAATACTTTTAGATGACTTCAAAGCAATAGATTTACCTTTAGGAGCTTTAAAACTTAATTCATAGGTTTGTAAAGAACCAACTAATTCTTCTACCTTCATATTATCTGTATCACGAAGTTCCTGGATTATGCGTTACCTTAGAATTGAACCGTTCGGAAGAGAGCGTAGTATTTTTGCACACACTTTACTTTCTGGAATCTTATCGCCAAGACCCCACATTGAGTTTACAATGTCATTCAATCTAGTATAAAAGTCCATAAACATTTCATTTTCCTCCATATGAATTTCTTCAAATTTAGTTGTGAGGAGTTGGACTTTAGATTTCTTGACAATTGATGTACCTTCATGTGTCATTTCTAAAATATCCCAAGCTTGCTTTGCAGTATCACAGGATATGATTCTTTTGAACTCATCCGGTGATAGTGCGCAAGTGATTGCATTTAGTGCTTTAGCATTAGCACTACTCTCATTTTTCCAAGTGTGGTCCATTGGTAATATGGTGTAATTTTCATAGATTTTGAACCATCAACACCAGCTTACTTCCATGATAGGAGGATTCCATTCGACCATCGTGGCTTGCCACACACTTTCATCCATTGATTTGAGGAAGATCCTCATTCGCTTTCCAATAGGCATAGTTGGAACCATCAAAGGGTGGAGGCCTAGTAATCGAAAGGCTATCAAAATTTGACATCTTTTATATAGCTTAGATCGTTAGCTCAGAAATAAATCCAAATAAAAAGCAACAAAAATGAGCTATTAGGCTTTGATACCACTTGAAAAGGCCAAGCTATATGTCCTGGGGGGGGGGGGGGTGAATAGGACTATGCCAAATTTAAAATAAAATTAGCGAAAATAAATTAAACCAATATCCTTACAATTATGAATCAATTCACAATGCTAAACTTTAAATCACCTTGATAAATAAGTATTGAGAGATTGATACAAATTCAGTTCTAAGGACAACCTTACACCATAATAAACAAGGGCTTATGGTAGGACAACCTTATTTCTAGAACCTCTTTTGGATCAAGGACTCAATTTTAATATAAGTAAATGAAATAGCAAGGAATTGAAATTAAATGCAGAAGTATAGATCTAAATTATTACAACAATCCCCACACTTGCTTGAAATGTAAATAGTTACAACATTCACATCCACTTGTACATTCCACACAATCGAATGATAAAAGATATGAAAATTAAGCAAGCATTCAATCCACAAGACAGAGTTATAGTGGTTCGCCTGTGTGTACACCAACTGTTTTCCAACAGCCACACAAAAAGCTACTCCACTCCTAATATCCTCACACAGGGGATATTAGCGTTCACTATCAAATAGGTTTTCACAGGTTCACCAAAAACCTTTACAATTGTGTCTTTTTCACTTGGGCTTACACAATTCAAAAACCCCTCTTTTCTGAGTTTTCTGGTTTTCCTCAGACAACCAATACAATGAGATTTTTCTGGTTCAACCTCAAACAAAACCAGTACAATGAGATTTTTCTGGCTTAACCTCAAACAAAACCAAAAGTAAATAAATTTTACAGAATTGTAAAATACCTGGATTTCTCCTTTTCTTAGCGACCAATTAAGAACCAATCGGAGTAGATGATTAAATGTCAAAGTTCAATTTCCAATACTCTCATTCATAAGGTTCTAAATTCTAATAGAGTTTAGATTTAACTCGTTGGGCGTAGCTATATTTGATTTTGATTCCAAGAAGAAGGAATAAGATAATTCCTCTTTTCAAATAAGATTGGAATATAGAAACAAAATCAAATTAAATAAGCTAGCAAAAAGGAATATTAAATAAGCACAATGTAGCTTAAAATAAACACAGACTTATCTCGAGAGTGATCACTTGAAAATTCTTGAATAGAATAGAGTTGAAGTGTGAAAACTCAATTTCGTGTTCAATTTATAGAAGCAAAAATCGTTCCTACGACCGGGTCTTAGAAACCTTCGACTGGTCGTAGCTCTAACAGCATTTTTGAAATATTGAGCGCGATCTTTGAAAGTCGTTCCACGACCGGTCGTGAGTAGCCTACGACCGGTCGTGGGTCACCTACGACCGTCGTAGATCCTTACGACCGGTCGTAGGACCATAGATTACCTGCGTTCTTGGACTTTGAGTCGTAGATCCACGACCGGTCGTGGACGAGTCGAAGCCACACCTACGACCGGTCGAAGGACCTCCAGATCGGTCGTCGTGGGCGTACCAAAAATTCCAAAAAATCTTCAACTACTTAGGACTGGTCGTGGAATTTCTTGGACTGGTCGAACCAATGCCAGGACTGGTCGAACAAGAGCTAGGACTGGTCGTAAAATAGACCAAACTTATGTAAAATAAATATTTGATTTATGTATCCAAAGTGACCTACTTAAAGGGTCAACCTAAGGTCATTCAAACCTGAATCATGTCGTATGGACATTGAACTTCAACCATTCAACGAATGTAGATTGTTTGAACCATATCAGGCTTGAGATCTTGAACTTGTTGTAGCTTCAAACTTGAGATCTTCATCAGCATAACAACTACTTCATGCATTGCTTATTAGTCTTGAAGTCATGAGTTGTTTCTTAAGACTTGAACATCAACATTGTAGCTTCTTGAGACTTCAACATGTAGCTTCTTGAACTTCAATATGTAGTTCAACTTGTAGCTTCTTGAAGTATTTATGCAGTGTCTTGAATTCATATAAATCATCATACAAGCACAGGACACAGATAGATGTTTTGACACATCAAAATTTGACAACCAAAGGAGTATAAGACCATAACACTTACAATGTTTCAAATGGATACCACAGCTTAAATGAGGTAATTCCTGCAATGTATTTGATGATTCTCTTAACAGCCGTTAGGTGGGATTCCTTAGGATCTGCCTGATACCGAGCATACACTCCCACACTAAAAGATATATCTGGATGACTGGCTGTGAGATATAGTAGGCTTCCTATCATACTCTAATAGAGATATTGATCCACACTTTTGCCATTAACATCTTTGGAGAGTTTGAGTGTGATGTTCATAGGAGTGTGATAAGTACGACCAAAATCGAGCCCAAATCTTTTCACCAAGTCGTTTGCATACTTGGTTTGACAGATGAAAATTCCATCATTTAGCTGCTTGACTTGTAGGCCTAAAAAGAAGTTTAATTCACCAACCATACTCATTTCAAATTCTGACTTCATGAGCTCGGCAAATTTGTATGCAGTATCTTGACATGTCGAACCACAAACTATATCATCCACATAGATTTATACAATAAGCAATGAATCTTTTGTTGTTTGAGTAAACAGTGTTTTATCTACATTTCCTGTAATACCCGTATCCTAGCCCGTACCATTGTGTAGTCTTCTGCGGTCCTCCAAGTCGAATTCCGATGACCCGCGATCTGTGATCGGCGGTTGCACGCGACCCTGAGTTATATCCCATATTCCAGAGTCAGCTTGACCCGAGACTTGTACCCTTGGAACCGTGTCGTCGCCACGGTTTCGACGCCGCATCTCACGCCCCGAGACAATACCCAGGCTAGGAGATGTGGGCCCGCGTTCAGTTCGAAGAAAAACGCTGTGCATTTGCAAACCCAAGAGAATGTCCCATCAATCACATCAATCAAGTACACATCAATCACTTCACATGTCAAGTAGAAGCAACCCTAAGTCAATTCTCTATCTCTCAACCCATACCTAGTCAAGTACACCCATCACTCCATCATTCACTCACACCTCTCTCTCTCTCTCTCTCTCTCTCTCTCTCTCTCTCTCTCTCTCTTACACCTCTCTCTCTCATCTCTCTCTCTCTCATTCTCCCAAGCAAACCCATGAGAGTCCATCGTCCAACCTCCACGAGAGAAGCTTGGCATGGTCCACTTCCTACATCCCATCCCCACCCTCTAAAATCAATCTCGACCGTTGAAGTTCGTCCCTTGGAGTTCAAGGATGCATTGATGGAAGAAGAAGTCCAAGAAGATCAAAGGTGGGTGATTTACCGTCGATTTTTTGATTTGAGGGCCCACATGTGGTGGGACCCATTTTAATGTATGCTTTGTATTTAGGGAGGGCCCATAGTGGAGGGGTCCCTCCCCTTCATGTCTCTCTCTATCCTTTTAGATGATGTGGGCCCCACCAATCTATGTGTTATATCTACTCCGTCCATCCATCCATTTGACGGTGTGGCCCACCGTAAGCATGTGGCATCCACACCGTCCACTATTGGAATGGTGGGAATACCGCTTGGACGCTGGACTAGTAGCCCTGCAGCATGGGGCTGCTACTGTATTGACGTTAGCTAGTTCTGGGGTCTAATCCCAAGGGTATAACAGGCATTGTTATACTTCTACTTGATGTATGTGTTACATCCAAACTGTCCATCCATTTGGCAAGCTCATCCTGAGGCTTGGGAAGAAAATGAAGTAGATCTAATGGTCAGGTGGGCCACATCGCAGAAAACAGTGTAGAGAGTGTAGAGAGTGAACGTCCACCGTTGAAACCATGGGACCCACCTGTTGCTGGGAGCAGATTGGCTGGTCTACCACACCAGCTATATAGCTGGTGTATTGACGTCACCCAACTCTGACGGTCCCACCATGTCTGGTATATCATCCAGACCGTCCATCTAGACGATGGCCTAGTTACACACCAGTTATATAGCTGATGACGTCAGCTATCCCTGTGGCCCCTCGTGATGTATATGCTGTATCATAGCCGTCCAATTGGACGGTGGGCCACAACATGTTGCATGTGTGTATCCACACCGTCCGTACATCGGACGTCGCCCATTTGATGGACGTGTGTATCCACACCATCCATCCATTGTAACAGATTCAAATCTCAGGTGGAAACCACCTTATATACACCGTTCATTTGTTGGAACGTCGGCAACAGGGCCTGTGATCATGAGGTATTGTTATATCCAACCATCCATCACACGTGTGGTCCATCCACGTGGGACCCACCTCTTTGTATCCGTCCGTGGATTCCATCACGTGGCCCCACACCAACCATATAGCTGTTGTATCTGACGTCAGCAAGTGTGCTGGCCCCATATGCGGTGTATGATAAATCCCAAACCGTCCATCTGTTTATCTAGCCGTCCAGTTGTCTGGACGTGCTCGCGGGACCCACCATGATGTCGGTGTTCTATCCATTCCATCCACATGGGATGTGGGGCCACCATAATGTACGTGTGTGTGCATCCGCACCGTCCAGCAATCTGGACGGGTTGAACCCACCTCCATGTACATGTGGTTTATATCCACACCGTCTATCCCGTGGGACCCACCCTGCACATGTACATGTGGGGCCTACCTTTGATGTATGTATTCTCCATCAAGCCATCCATCTAGCACTCATAGACGCTGGAGCATCCAAATAAAAAAAAGATTTATATATTAAAATATGATATAATATAACATTATATATATATATATATATATATATATATATATATATATATATATATATATATATATATATATATATATATATGATGGGTCCCACGTGAGACCCACCATGATGTACGTATTCTATATCTTCACGTCCAGGTGGAAGTGAGGCAGATTCAAAACTCTGGTGGGCCATATGTGTGGGACCCACCGTGATATATGTATGTATAATCTATTTCGTCCATGTGGGGCCGCCTTGATATTGTGGTCCATCCACACTAACGGCCGTGGCCCCCACAATGATGTATGTATTTCAGCCACGCCGTCCATTTATTTTTGCAGTGGGTGGGGCCCACCTTACCGTATGTATTCTGTATCCCCACAGTCCAGAATGTCTGGACGGTGCTGGTGGGGCCCTACTTTGATGATGTGTTGCATATTCCCACCATACAAGTGGATGGTGGGGCCAGTCATGATATATGTGTTCTCCACATCATCCATCTGTTTTGCCGGGACCCACCATGACGTATGTTTCATCCCACCGTCTAAGGCGTCTGGACGGTGCCGGATGATGTTTGGACCATGTTGATTATTATGTCCAATGTTTGGACACTGATCATCATTAGTAGGCCATGTTCCCCATGGAATGATAGTGTATAGTGATACACATATTACACCTACAACTATTAAAATGATTTTTGGTGTGGTCCAGACCCATTTGAGGCCCATTGGTGCGGCCCATCCATGAGGCCCATCATGACGTATTTTAGCCCATGTGCGGGGCCCACTTGTTATGTATTTTCAGCCCATTTGGTAAGGCCCATTACGATGTATATTAGCCCTTTGTGTGAGGCCTTAGGTCCACTATATGTTTGGTTCTATGTGGACCACTCCTTGGGAGTAATGTTGGTTAAATGTCCACATTGACGGGCAATGATGATTAAATGTCCTCATTGTGACCTTCCCTTAGGCCTTTTGATAAGCCGATTGTCGAGGCCGATTATCGAGGCCCATTCCGATTGTCGATACCAATTCCGATTTGTCGAGGCTGATTGAATATGCCGATTTCGATTGTCGAGGCTGAGTATCAAGGCCGATTCTGATTTGTTGAGGCCGATTGAATATGCTGATTTCGATTGTCGAGGCCGAGTATCAAGGCTAATTTCAATTTGTCGAGGCCGACCATATAGGCCGATTCCGTTTGTTAAGGGCGATTCCGATTGTCAAGGCCGAGTCTCGAGGTCGATTCTGATTGTCGAGGCCGATTGTATAGGTCGGTTCCAATTGTCATGGCCGATTGCCAATTTTGATTATCGATCAATTTTTATTGTTGTGACTGATTGTCGATTCCGATTATCGAGGCCGATTATCGATCGATTCCGATTATCGATTGATTCCGATTGTTGTGACTGATTGCCGATTCCGATTATCGAGGCCGATTATCGATCGATTCTGATTTTCGTGGCAGATTGCCGATTAGCGATCAAGGCTGATTATCGTGATCGCTTGTCGATTCTGATTGTCATGGCTGATTTGCCGATTCCGATTATCGATCGATTCTGATTATCGTGGCCGATTGTCGATTCCGATTGACGTGGATGATTTACCGATTCTGATTGTCGAGGCCGGTTGTTGAAGCCGATTCCGACTCCGATTGTCGAGGCTGACTTTTGAGGCCAATTTCGATTCAGATTGTCGAGGCCGATTATCAAGGCCGGTTTCGATTGTTGATACCGATTCTGATTGTCGATTTCGATTTCGATTACCGAAGCCGATTCTGATTGTCGAAGCCGATTCCGATGATTCCGATAATCGAGGCTGATTCTGATTGTCGAGGCCGATTCTGATTGTCAATACAGATTCTGATTGTTGAAGCTAATTACGAGGCTGATTCCGATTGTAGAGGTCGGATATCGAGGCCAATTAATGAGGCCCAATGAGATGTATATGCGAACCGTATTTGAGGCTCATTGTGATGTGTATTCGGCCGGTGTTTGAGGCCCAATGTGATGTATATGCGGCCCGTATTCGAGGCCCATTGTGATGTGTATTCAGCCATGTTTAAGGCCCAATGTGATGTATATGAGGCCTATGTGTTGAGGCCCACTATGATGCATTTGAGGGTCAGGCGATGTAGTCCATTGTGATGTATGTTAGGCCCATGTGAAAGGCCCATCGTGATGTGTTAAGATCTTAAGTGAGGCCCATGGTATTGTATATTAGGTCCTTGTATGAGGTCATGGGTCCACTATATGTTAGGTCCTATGTGGGCCATCCCTTAGGGGCAATATTGGTTAAATGTCCACATTGTTGATGCCGGTTTTTTATACCGATTATGAGTATGTGATAGCATAGCATCATGATACATGCCCATACGCATCATCTGCATGTTTGTTATGAGATGTGATTGACCATTGCATATGTCATTGGGCAAGTTGCCATGAGACTCCCTGATAGGCGGAGATTGTCTCACAAGAGTGCACAATATACGTAGGATTGATACATGACTAAATTGTATGACTCATGCATCTTGCTTTGTATGTCATGAGTACTGTACACCCTAGCAACATCAGAGTCGTCGCCTCCACAGGCATATCGTGGATAACCAAATGGGACAACGAAAATATTTGGTTCTAGCATACGGGCATCATAGATGTCCCTTAGTGAAAATCCATGAACCTCCGTGTCACGCCCCAAATCCGGAAATCGGATTCACTAGAATCCCGATCTCTGAATCCGGTGCTGACAGCCTCCGTAGTACCCCAATATCGGCTCCTAGCATCCATATGCTAGATTCGTTCCTGGGATCCTACAAGGAGGATTTTCCAATGTACATTTAACTCATAATAAGCATAATCACAAGATTACCCAATTCACAAAGGCAACATCATCATCACATATCCACTAATATAATCATTTAAGTACAATGCTGAAAGGGAAATACATAAATCGAAAATCAAGCTCCAGAAGACCGCTGCACGCTCCAAGCTCAATACTGCTGCAACCTAACATCACCTGCACGCATCTATTGTGCATAAGTTTATAGAAAGCTTAGAGGGTGGTGTAAGTGTGTACATAAGGTGAGTGTCAAGTATTTAACGCAATGTCATAATCATACAATGTCGAAATAGGCGCAAGGTCATAAATCATATGTTATCAGAGTAAGCGAAAATACTAGCAAGTTCATGAGTCAAGCAATATCAGAATACACGATACAGATCAACTATACAAATGAGGGGTCATAAAGAGTCAAATATCAGATGCCGTAATTAAATCGTATAAATGCAGAAACACAGGTAACCTAAAGTGCTAAGTACTACGGATGCAATGTAATATGCGGTGCGAATGAAATGACCATGCTAGAGTGAAGTCAAAATAATAGTACGTAGTATCGCAGGCTATGGGGTCCATCATAAGGGACTTTTATCCAAACCATTCTCATACCTAAATTTGGATAGTCAGACTCAATGTGGTAAACTCCTGATCTTAGGTTAGTTGCGCGCCTCAACCGAAATCCTGGCCATTGCGAAAATTCACATAACAAATAGTTGCGCACCACCAGCCCAAGTGGATAGTGAATGAATGAATGAATGAGTATGCAAATCCTGCTCAATAAGTCCACATATCAGTACAGTTCATCTCTGGGATCATCACCGGTGTCTATTACACTCCAAACCAGATTGTCGCCCCATCCCGCGCAACAAGGTGAGTGGAAGAGACCTCACTATCCGCCTGCCAATATCGGGCCTGACCCATCGATAGCGGACCCATTCCTTGAGCTGGTCAGACTCAGCCTAACATTGCCCCCTCCTCCCGGGCAGGTAAGGTCGTACCCCCTTCCAACCGACCACGACACAGTGGGAGACACGGCCTAACGGTATACGGCCCTCATGTGCTCATGTATCCACCCGGTCTAGACGTTGGAGTAACATCTGGAACCAAGAGGGTTTAGGGACTTTCACCCAGGGATATCTATAGCACCTCATGTAGAACAGATTTTCGGTGTCCCATCTAGCCACCCACGATATGCCTGTGGAGGCTACAACCCTGATGTCGCTAGGGCGTACAGTAATCATAATCACATCATGCGATATGCATGATTCACACAGTCCAAACATGCATCAATCCTGCGCATACCGTGTGCTCATGTGAGGCAACTCCGCCTATCAAGGAGTCCCATGAACAACCTGCCCTATGTCATATGCAACGGTCAACCATATCTCATATTAAACATACATATGATGCGTATGGGCATGTATCATGATGTTATGTTGTCAAATACTCATAATCGGTATCAATACCCAACATCAACAATCGGCCTCGGCAATCAGCCCCGACAAGGTGGACATTTAACCAACAATGACCCCAAGGGGTGACCCACATAGAGCCTAACATATAATGGACTCATGGCCTCACAAAGGGCTTGATATACAACACCATGGGCCTCACTCAAGAGCCTAATACACATCACAATGAGCCTTTCACATGGGCCTAATGTACATCACAGTGGGCTTTAAATACGGGTCGCATATACATCACATAGGTCTCGACAATTGGCCTCAGGAATCGAAACCAGCCCCGACAACCGAAATTGGCTTCAACAATCGGCCTCGACAATCGAAATCGACCCCGACAAATCAGAATCGGCCTATACAATCATCCTTGACAAATCATAATCGGTCTATACAATCGAAATCGATTGATAATTAGAATCGACAAATCGGTCACGTCGATCAGGATCGGCAATCGGTCAATCGGAATCGATCGATAATCGGAATCAGCAATCGATCACGACAATCGGAATTGGTCGATAATCAGAATCAACAAATCGGTCACGTCAATCGGGATCGGCAATCGGTCAATCAAAATCGATCGATAATCAGAATCGGCAATTCAGTTATCTCAATCGGAATCGGCAATCGGTTAATCGGAATCGATCGATAATCAGAATCGGCAAATCGGTTACATCAATTGGGATCGACAATCAGTCAATCGGAATCGATCGATAATCAAAATCGGCAAATCGGTCATGATAATCAGTCTCGATTGATAATCGGTCAATCGACCACAACAATCATAATCGGTAATCGGCCATGATAATCGGTCTCGACCAATACTCGGTCAACTGGCCACGACAATCAGAATCGACAATCGGCCGAACAAGGCCTAAGGGAAGGTCACAATTTGGACATTAAACCATCATTGTGCCAGCAATGTGGTCATTCAACCAACATTACCCCCAAGAAGTGGCCCACATAGAGCCAAATGTAAAGTGGGCCCATGGCCTCACATAAGGTCTTAATACACATCACTATGAGCCTCACTCATGGACTACATATACATCACAACGGGCCTCGGCACATGGGCCATAAATACATCCCATCGGGCCCCAACACATGGACCGGGCATACATCATATTGGGCCTTAAACATGGGCCTCATGTACATCAAGTGGGTCGTATCGCATGAACTTGCTATAAATCAGTATGGGTCGCATCATAATGGCCTTTCCCATGGTCTTGAGATTCAAGCTGGTGGATACCATCATATGGGCCTCAAATACAAGGCAGGTGGGCCCTACCACATCGGCCTCAAATATACATCATGATGGGCCTCATAGATGGGCCGTACCAATGGGCTTATGTGCATAACAGATGGGCCCCACCTACACAACAAATGGATCTCATATGCATCAAATGGGCTACAACGACGGGCCATAAATACATCCCATGCAGTGTCCACAGGTTGGACGACACTAATAAAACGCGTATATCACAGCGGGCCCCGAGGATAGACTATGTGGATGCAAAATACATAATCTAGGTGGGTCGTACAAGTGGACGGTATAGATGAAACATGCACATCATAGTGGGCCTGGGGCTTAAAACCAAGTCAAGTTGTGGCTTGTGTAGGCCACACCATACACAACAGTTGAGAGGTTTACCCTCCATTAAAACATTCAGAATTATCTATTGGGCCCACCAAACCATGGTTCACAAATCCAGCCCATCCATTATGTATGGCCCACATCGTTAAAGGATCAAGCCAAGTTTAAGATGCATTCAAATTTCAGGTGGGTCCAGGCAAGTACTTTTATATGTTTTGCATGCCTTCACATTATTTTAGATGGTGTGGGCCACTTGAGTTCTGGATCTGCCTCACTCTTAGTCTCAAGCCATGAGACAAGCTCACCATTGGGATGGACGGTTTAAATGTAACACGTACATCCATGGTGGGTCACACAACACACTAATGATGATCAATATCGTCTAAGTAAATCAGCACTGCCCAAAAATTGTCCGAGTAAATCAACACCATCTGGACACTGTCCAGCTCATCAGTACCGTCCATATATTGTCTAGCACCGTCTGGATGGTGTGGATGAAATGAATACATCACTGTGGTCCTCATGTGGGACCTACAACATTAACACGTGTATATATATATATATGTATATGTATATGTATATATATAATAACATAATATTATCATTACATCAGACCCAACGTCCAGCCCGTCATCATCATACATCAGGACCCCACGCTCTGTCCAAATGGACGGACGACTGAGGATTTACAACACCACGTGTGGGACCCACGGATCTAGCTGACGTCAACAGCAGTGGGACCCATCTCTGCAGAAATAGATGGACGGCGTGTATTTAAAACACATACATTCTAATGGGGGCCACTGTCCTGGACGGACGGCTAGGTTTAAACCATACATTCAGGTGGCTATTCAAAGCTCCTGCCCCTCCCTGCAAATTGGATGGACGGTTTGGATGAAAATCATCCATCATGACGGTCCGTCCCTGCAAATAGGATGGATGGTTTGGATGAAAATCATCCATCATGATGGTCCACTTGATGCACAAGGAGGGCCCCACGTAGTTGGATGACGTGGATGACACAATACATTATGGTGGTGTCCACCGTCTAACCATCTGGACGGTGGAATAAAACACATACTTCACGGTGTGCACACAGGTGGACGGCATTGATAAATGCATGCATGTGGAGTCCACATGTGCGTGGGTTCCACAGCTGCTCTGCAGCATGAATGATTCACCTACATCATGAGTGGGGTCTACAGGACCTAACGCTGCAATACAGCAGCTATATGCTGATGTGAGATTTCCCAGCCAAACCACATCCACTGTCCAGAAGATTTAGATGGTGTGGGTGAAATAAATACACCACGGTGGGTCCCTGTCCAGCGTGGACATACATCATCAAAGTGGGCCCCACGTGCTGTACTCAACACGGACGGCAGGGATATAAACCACATGCATCATGGTGGTAGGGTCCACGGGACTGCCGACGTACAACAACACTGAGGCTGTTTAATCCCAACCATCCATTGTATATCCGGATGGTCCCCTCAGAGTTGGTGACGTCTACACAGCAACTATGTTCTGCAGATGGACGGACGTTGCATGTATCATGGTGGGTCCTAGCTGGATGAACGGCGTGGGTTAAAACCCATACATCATGGTGAAATCTCACCAGATGGACGGTAGGATATAACACATACCTCCTGGTCATGCCCACGGAGCTTGCTGATATCAATACAGCAGCATTGCTGCGTAGGAACCACACCAGATAGATGGTTAGGATACAATAGATACCTCTGGTGAGGTCCACATCCATGGACAGTGTGGATGATACACATCACAGTGGGCCTGTCCACTGGACGGTGGGTGAGACATACTTCACGTGGATCCCACGTGTACGTGACCCACCAAAGTTTATATCAAGCTAATATTTGTAATCTCCCTTCGTCCAGGCCTGTCCAAAACAGACAGGCAGGTGGGCCTACCCACTAGACAGACAGCGTGGATAAATGCATCATCAAGGTGGGCCGCTGACCCTGGATGGCGTGGATGCGAGTACATCAGGTGGGCCACACCTCATCATCATAAAAAAATGAGAAAAAGGGAGAGAGAGGAAGAGAGAAGAAGAGAGAGATCGGATGGGTCCCACCACAAGTGGGCCTTCAATCAACGGATGAAAATAAAACAAAATCACTCACAAATAGTGGAGATTCACCCACCTTGATCTTCTTTTCCTTCTTCCGCCAATGCGACTTAGAGCTCAAATGAGTGCGATTCAATGGTCGGGATCGGTTTTGAAGGGTGAGGATGGGAGATATGAAGGTGGGCCACACCAAGCTCTCCTCTCTTGGAGATAGCTTGGTCGTGGGTTGCTCTCATGGAGCTTGGGAGAGAATGAGAGAGAAAGATGAGAGAGAGGTGATGTGAGTGATGGAGTGATGGGGAGAGAGATGGGTGAAGTGATGGGAAAGTTGACTTTAGGAATGGGGGTTGTACTTGGGGATGGGTGAGTGATTGATGGAATTGATTCTCTTGGGTTTTGTAACGCGCGGCGTTTTCCTCGAATTGAACGCGGGCCTACATCTCCTGGCCAGAGCATCGGATCGGCGTGCGAGTCACGGTATCGAAACCGCGGCAATGGCGCGGTCGCTAAGGTACTAGTCTCGGGTTGAGTCGACTCAGGTTGACGGCGTGTGAATCTAAGTCGCGTGCAAATACCGGTTAAGGGTTGAAGGTTACCGAAATTCGACCGGGAAGACCAAGGAAGCCTATGGAATGGTACGGTCTAAGATACTGGTCTTACAGCTCTCCCCTCCTAATAAAAATTTTGTCCTCGAAATTTAAATCACCACATAACAAATATAAAGCTCACAAAGGATGGAAATCCTATTCGAACACAACAAGCCAACATAATCAAACACTTAAAAGATGTGGACAACGCCTACGAATCTCAGCCTCCTGCTCTCAAAACGCCTTATCAACACTACGGTTGTCCAACTAGACCTCGAATCCTGGATCAGAAATGATTGAAACTAGGATACCATACTGCCTCACAATCTCAATAGTAGGGAGCTATATCAGAAAATCTCTAAGTTATTCGAACTCGGGGATCTAATCATTCTAGGTTCTCAACAATCATAGAGTGAAGGGTAGCTACTAGTAGACATGTGATGTTATCTTCAGGTATTCCCAAGTTATGCTCTGATACCAACTTCCGTCACTAGAATCCCGATCGCCGAATCCGATGCCGACAGCTTCCGTAGTACCCAAATCTCGGCTCCTAGCGTCCATATGCCAGATTCCGATCCTGGGATCCTACAAGGAGGATTTTCCAATGTACATTTAACTCATAATAAGCATAATCACAAGATTACCCAATTCACAAAGGCAACATCATCATCACATATCCACTAATATAATCAATTAAGTATAATGCTGAAAGGGAAATACATAAATTGAAAATCAAGCTCCAGAAGACCGCTGCACGCTCCAAGCTCAACACTACTGCAACCTAACATCACCTGCACGCATCTATCGTGCATAAGCTTATAGAAAGCTTAGAGGGTGGTGTAAGTGTGTGCATAAGGTGAGTGTCAAGTATTCAACGCAATGTCATAATCATACAATGTCGAAATAGGTGTAAGGTCATTAATCATATGTTATCAGAGTAAGCGAAAATACTGACAAGTACATGAGTCAAGCAATATCAGAATACACGATACAGATCAACTATACAAATGAGGGGTCATAAAGAGTCAAATATCAGATGCCGTAATTAAACCATATAAATGCAAAAACACAGGTAACCCAAAGTGCTAATGTAACATCCCGGATTTTTGCCAACCTAGAATTAGACGTACTTAGGCAATGGGTCGATCATAACACCTGATTAACTTGTCAGAACTCAATCCCAAAGTCTAAAACTGCTTTTGAACCCTTTTCCTTCACAAATCCCACCCTTCTTTCAATTTTTCTAAGTACTTTCACCCTAGACACTATCTTAAACTAGATAAGTAGTATAACTTGGATCACTTTATATACAAACTACAAAGGACTAAGTACCACCTCAGATAAAAATCTTATAGGACTAAATCCTTTAGAAATGAGACAAAGTAACTAAGTGCTAAACTAGATTAGCTACGAAATCCATTTGATCCACTTTAAATATGATCTGCAAGACTCAAAACTTGTAGAATCATTGACGGTAGGTTACCCTAAAATCTAGGATCAAACTCATTACCCGACTGCTCTCGGGAGCACGTTGAAACTCCGTATCAGGTCTAGACCGCACATCGGGAGTCCGAATAATACGATGTTAAGGACTTAGGACCGCCTCGCTGGGCTTGACAACCATCTCAGAAATCAAATCCAGTCAGTGTCCCATGGCTGTTCGCTTGAGTCCGGAGCGAGAGAGTGTGAAAACACTTGTTTTCTTTACAAAATAAATATCTCAAATAGTAATCTGAGACTTGTTACTTGCGGACATGTTACAAGCAACCAGACCGTCAGAATCTAACCCAAATACACCCTCGGATCAGGAAAAATTTCATAAACATATTCATGTACTTGGAATTCCAGATCGAGACCCACTAACCGTTGAACTGAAACTGGTCCTCCACACATGATCTGGGAATCTGACTGAAACGAAAACTTAACTCCACCTGGATCCAAGGTTGGTGAGCTTAAGTCCGACCTTTGGCTCAAGGAGGCCCGCTAGAAGTCCTCCGTTGAGCTGAAAGGGACCCGCTTTGGTTATAACATAAGTATACCTTGACCTGAAGTCTAATTTGGTGACTTTTTAGGCTATATAAGGACCTTAAAACCCTCTCTCATTCAGCCATACGAATTTGTAAGAGAAGAGAGAAAAGAGAGAGAAAGTGTGAGAGATGTGGGAGGATCTCCCTGTCATGCTTCCCTGCTGCTATACGTGTTCAACCACCTCGTTCTTGTCACTTTCCCGGCAATTCCAACTCCATTTCTAGGTAAGAAACCCTAACCCTAATCTGTTTTGGGGTTATAAAGATTGTAGGTTATGAAATAGCTAACATATTTCATTCTATAGGTTACCAATCTGTCAAATACGGAAGCTTAGCAAACCTACCTGATTCGTTACGATTCTATGATAAAAGGTGTGGACTTTGGGTATATAGGTTATGGTTTTCAACACTTTCAATGTCAGTTAATAATAGATTCATGATCTGCATGCAATTGCACATGTACAAAATGCTGTCTGTTTTTTATTTTGATTAAAGATGAAGATTATGGAATTTTACATACTCTAGGTATTTGTAGAAAATACCGTATACGTATAAATTTTGGAAATATGTTTGCCATGATTATTTGCTGTATGAATATATTATATATGGATAAAATACTTATTTGACGAAAGGATTCGCCATAATACATGATTTGTTAATATACACTATGTATGTAGAAATAGTGTATTCTAGGAAGTACCGTATACGTATAAATTTTGGAGATATGTTTGCCATGATTATTTGTTGTATGAATATATTATATATGCGTAAAATACTTGCTTGGCGAAAGAACTTGCCCTAAAATATGTTTTGCTAATATACACTATGTATGTGAAAATAGTGTATTCTAAGTGTTTGTGAAAATGACTGAATGAGTATAGAATTCTCATTCGTGCTCGCCATGACTAATTGTCATAGATATATGATTGTTGTATTGGCGATACCCCCTTTGACGAAAGGATTTTCCCTAAATCACGCCACGGCCAATATACAATATATATGCTAAAATGTGTAGCCCAAGTGTTTGTAAAAATGACTGAATGAGTATAGAATTCTCATTCGTGCTCGCCATGACTAATTGTCATGGATATATGATTGTTGTATTGGCGATACCCCCTTTGACGAAAGGATTTGCCCTAAATCACACCACGACCAATATACACTATATATGCTAAAATGTGTAGCCCAAGTGTTTGTGGAAATAACTGAATGAACATGGAACTTGGATTCCTGCTTGCCATGACTATCCGTCGTGGGTGCACGCGTGTTATAATTGGGGCAACTCCCTAGTGAAAGGATTTGGCCTTATACCTATGTGATCAATATACGTCATGTATGTTGATGTGTGTAGTCTAAGTGTTTGCTGAAATGACTAAGTAATTATGGATTTATGATTTATGCCTGCCATATGTATTGAATGTAAGAACATGATTGATGTGTATACGACAACTCCTTGCTATAAGGATTTGTCCTAATCTGCGTTGAAATCAACATACGTCATGTATGTTGGAGTGGTGTAGTTTATGTGTTTGATAAAATGCCTGTGTAAGAAATTGTGTGACGAACAAAATTTAATAGAGATGTTGAGATAGGATTCTCAACTACCTTAGTGATGTGTATGATTTCCTTCATGTAAATTATTTAGTTTAATCGCTTACTGTTTTATGAAACGTATGTGTTTGGATTTCCTGTTTGCATTGTGTTTTATAACATGCTTGTTAATATGTTTGAATTACTTGTTTATTTAATTCTGCTCTGATTTCTTCACATGTTAAGTTGTATTCCATAAAATTCGTGAAGGGTGATGGGGGAGTAGTGCAACGTTTCCAAGCAACAGCTCTAGCAGCCCTAAGTGGACAATATTGGATATTTGATTGTATAATTTGAAATCTTGATCCATTACTGCTTTAACTGTTTTATAATTGATTGGGTTTGGGGCAATGATTATAGTCCAGGCAATTGGTAATAGGATTGAATTCGTGGCTGAGATTCATTTACCACGTAGGATGTGTTTGACGAACCCGAGTCGTACTTCGGTTGGCGGCAGTGGTTAGGCCACGCAAAGTGCTTATGCGCTTCATATCGTTCAACTTGTTGTGCGCTCGAGTTAGTCAAGCTCGTCAAGCAACCCAATTTGACTTATGTATGTTCACGATATTTGGACGCCTCTGTTTGAACCTAGGATACCAAACTTACCAGTGAAATTTCGTTAACCATGGTACCTCGATCCGCTAAGACTCATGAGCCGGGCATGGTGGTATGGGACACTGTGGTCGAGCTGTCGGCCTACGGTGGGGCCACGTGCCTCTCTGTAGTGACCAGTGAGCAACCAGACTCGTGAGCCGATTATGGTGGTATGGGACATTATATTCGTGCTATCGGCCTACATTGATAAGGTGATGGGGGAGTGGTGTAACTTTTGTGCGTAACAGCCCTGACAGCCCTTTGTAGTGACCTCGAGCATACTCTGAATTTGCGGTGAGCCTTAGAGTTTTGCCGCGGTGTATAGAGTATGAACTAGGCCTGTATCTGTATAGTGATGAATCGTTAAAGAGGTGATGGGGGAGTGGTGTAACCTTTGTGCGTAACAGCCCTAGCAGCCTCTGCAGCGATTATAAACACATTATCGTATGAGATTAACTAGGATTGACGACCCTAGAATGGATCATGTTTGGAAATGATACAAGGGAGGTACCTTAGTTTCCCAATCCTGCTGTTTGAAATGGACTAATAACAACTCGGTAATCATGTTCATCATGCATTGCATGTGCCTGGAAGATGTGGAGCACTGAGGAATGCAAGCATGCCGCGAACGTAAGATGGTGTCGCACAAGGGAGTGTGTGGTGAGGGCATCCATCGTGACTGCATTCATACTTGTATTAATAAGAGTAGTTAGGAGTGTTTGATTATACTGCTTTATCATTACTGCTTGACTAAATTGATAACATGCTAACCTATGCTTTATTGTTCCACTGAGTTAGCTACTCACTCCCACGTTACGGGACGGTGTTCTGAACACCCACCAGACATTGTCTGATTGCAGATGGCGACACTACTTTTGGGGAGGAGCTAAACTTTTGTGATGACGAGGATGCCTTCTCATGTATGCTATTTTTCTAACGGCTTCATGTGAGCCGTGTCTTGATCAACGGGATTACAGAGATGTCTACATAACACTACACCTTTGGTATAATTTAAAACTGTACTTGTAATTCATTAACCTGGTAACCTTATCACACTCTGGAGATTTACTATAGTTTATATATTTTATCAGTCTTCCGCTTACAATTTAACTGTCTCTGGAGTATGATATGCTGTTTTGGCTTATTCTTAATCATGTTCAATGCACTAATATAGATAACATTCAATAATCATTCATTTTGTTGCATAAGTGATGCGTTGGAACTCGGGAGTAAAGCTTATGCTCGACCCCCGATTTTTAGAGCGTTACAGCTAAGTACTACGGATGCAATGTAATATGCGGTGCGAATGAAATGACCATGCTGGAGTGAAGTCGGAATGATAGTACGTAGTATCACAGGCTATAGAGTCCATCACAAGGGACTTATATCCAAACCAGTCTCATACCTAGATTTGGATAGTCAGACTTAATGTGGTAAACTCCTGATCTCAGGTTAGTCGCGCGCCCCAACCGAAATCCTTGCCATTGCGAAAATTCACATAACAAATAGTTACGCAGCACCAGCCCGAGTGGATAGTGAATTAATGAATGAATGAGTATGCAAATCCTGCTCAATAAGTCCACATTTCAGTACGGTTCATCTCTGAGATCATCACCGGGGTCTATTACACTCCAAACCAGATTGTCGCCCCATCGCGCGCAACAAGGTGAGTGGAAGAGACCTCACTATCCGCCTGCCAATATCGGGCCCGGCCCATCGATAGCAGACCCATTCCTCGAGCTGGTCAGACTCAGCCTAGCATTGCCCCCTCCTCTCAGGCAGGTAAGGCCGTACCCCCTTCCAACCGACCACGACACAGTGGGAGACGCGACCTAACGGTATACAACCCTTATGCGCTCATGCATCCACCCGGTCTAGACGTTGGAGCAACCTCTGGAACCAAGAGGGTTTAGGGACTTTCACCCAGGGATATCTGTAACACCCCATGTAGAACAGATTTCTGGTGTCCCATCTAGCCATTCACGATATGCATGTGGAGGCTACAACCCTGATGTCGCTAGGGCGTACAGTAATCATAATCACATAATGCGAGATGCATGATTCACACAGTCCAAACATGCATCAATCTTGTGCATACCGTGCGCTCATGTGGGGCAACTCTGCCTATCAGGGAGTCCCATGAACAACCTGCCCTATGTCATATGCAATGGTCAACCGTATCTCATATCAAACATGCAGATGATGCGTATGGGCATGTATCATGATGTTATGTTGTCACGTACTCATAATCGGTATCAATACCCGACATCAACAATCGGCCTCGACAATCAGTCCCGACAAGGTGGACATTTAACCAACAATGACCCTAAGGGGTGACCCACATAGAGCCTAACATATAATGGACTCATGGCCTCACAAAGGGCTTGATATATAACACTATGGGCCTCACTCAAGAGCCTAATATACATCACGATGAGCCTTTCACATGGGCCTAATGTAC
This sequence comes from Magnolia changhungtana, assembly GCA_030180095.1. Taxonomy (NCBI): domain Eukaryota; kingdom Viridiplantae; phylum Streptophyta; class Magnoliopsida; order Magnoliales; family Magnoliaceae; genus Magnolia; species Magnolia changhungtana. Next base: position 411,958 of record JASAUF010000344.1, on the reverse strand, counting down.
ATCATAATGGGCCTTAAATACGGGTCGCATATACATCACATAAGTCTCGACAATTGGCCTCGGTAATCGAAACCAACCCCGACAACCGAAATTGGCTTCAACAATCAGCCTCGACAATCAGAATCGGCCCCGACAAATCAGAATCGGCCTATACAATCAGAATCGATCGATAATTAGAATCGACAAATCGGTCACGTCGATCAGGATCGACAATTGGTCAATCGGAATCGATCGATAATCAGAATCGGCAATCGGTCATGACAATCGGAATCGGTCAATAATCAGAATCAGCAAATCGGTCACGTCAATCGGGATCAACAATCGGTCAATCAGAATCGATCGATAATCAGAATCGGCAATTCGGTTATGTCAATCAGGATCGGCAATTGGTCAATCGGAATCGATCAATAATCAGAATCGGCAAATCGGTTACGTCAATCGGGATCGACAATCGGTCAATCGGAATCGATCGATAATCAAAATAGGCAAATCGGTCACGATAATCAGTCTCGATCGATAATCGGTCAATCGACCACAACAATCATAATCGGTAATCGGCCACGATGATCGGTCTCGACCAATACTCGGTCAACTGGCCACGACAATCAGAATCGGCAATCGGCCAAACAAGGCCTAAGGGAAGGTCACAATGTGGACATTAAACCATCATTGTCCCAGCAATGTGGTCATTCAACCAACATTAATCCCAAGAAGTGGCCCACATAGAGCCAAATGTAAAGTGGGCTCATGGCCTTACACAAGGTCCTAATACACATCGCTATGAGCCTCACTCATGGACTGCATATACATCACAACGGGCCTCGACACATGGGCCATAAATGCATCCCATCGGGCCCCAACACATGGGCCGGGCATACATCATAATGGGCCTTAAACATGGGCCTCATGTACATCAAGTGGGCCGCATCGCATGAACTTGCTATACATTAGTATGGGTCGCATCACAATGGCCTTTCCCATGGTCCTGAGATTCAAGCTGGTGGGTACCATCATATGGGCCTCAAATACAAGGCAGGTTGGCCCTGCCACATGGGCCTCAAATATACATCATGATGGGCCTCATAGATGGGCCGCACCAATGGGCTTTATGTGCATAATAGATGGGCCCTGCCTACGCAACAAATGGATCTCATATGCATCAAATGGGCTACAACGACGGGCCATAAATACATCCCATGCAGATTCCATGGGTTGGACGACACTAATAAAACGCGTATATCACAGCGGGCCCCGAGGATAGACTATGTGGTTGCAAAATACATAATCTAGGTGGGTCGCACAAGTGGACAGTATAGATGAAACACGCACATCATAGTGGGCCTGGGGCTTAAAATCAAGTCAAGTTGTGGCTTGTGTAGGCCACACCATACACAACAGTTGAGAGGTTTACCCTCCATTAAAACGTTCAGAATTATCCGTTGGGCCCATCAAACCATGGTTCACAAATCCAGCCCATCCATTATCTATGGCCAACATCGTTAAAGGATCAGGCCAAGTTTAAGATGCATTCAAATTTCAGGTGGGTCCCGGCAAGTACTTCTATATGTTTTGCATGCCTTCACATTATTTTAGATGGTGTGGGCCACTTGAGTTCTGGATCTGCCTCACTCTTAGTCTCAAGCCATGAGACAAGCTCACCATTGGGATGGACGGTTTAGATGTAACACGTACATCCATGGTGGGTCACACAACACACTAATGATGATTAATATCGTTTAAGTAAATCAGCACTGCCCAAAAATTGTCCGAGTAAATCAACACCATCTGGACACTATCCAGCTCATCAGTACCGTCCATATATTGTCTAGCACCGTTCAGATGGTCTGGACGGTGTGGATGAAATGAATACATCACTGTAGTCCCCTTGTGGGACCCACAACATTAACACGTGTATATATATATATGTATATGTATATGTATATATATAATAACATAATATTATCATTACATCAGACCCATCATCATACATTAGGACCCCACGTTCTGTCCAAATGGACGGACGGCTGAGGATTTACAACACCACGTGTGGGACCCACGGATCTAGCTGACGTCAATAGCAGTGGGACCCATCTCTGCAGAAATAGATGGATGGCGTGTATTTAAAACACATACATTCTAATGGGGGCCACTGTCCTGGATGGACGGCTGGGTTTAAACCATACATCCAGGTGGCTATTCAAAGCTCCTCCTGTCCCTGCAAATAGGATGGACGGTTTGGATGAAAATCATCCATCATGACGGTCCACTTGATGCACAAGGAGGGCCCCACATAGCTGGATGACGTGGATGACACAATACATTATGGTGGTGTCCACCGTCTAGCCATCTGGACGGTGGAATAAAACACATACTTCACGGTGTGCACACAGATGGACGGCATTGATAAATGCATGCATGTGGAGTCCACACGTGCGTGGGTCCCACAGCTGCTCTGCAGCATGAATGATTCACCTACATCATGAGTGGGGTCTACAGGACCTGACGCTGCAATACAGCAGCTATATGCCGGTGTGAGATTCCCCAGCCAAACCACATCCACCGTCCAGAAGATCTGGACGGTGTGGGTGAAATAAATACACCACGGTGGGTCCTTGTCCAGTGTGGACACACATCATCAATGTGGGCCCCACGTGCTATACTCAACATGGACGGCAGGGATATAAACCACACACATCATGGTGGTAGGGTCCACGGGACTGCCGATGTACAACAACAGCTGAGGCTGTTTAATCCCAACCATCCATTGTATATCCGGATGGTCCCCTCAGAGTTGGTGATGTCTACACAGCAACTGTGTTCTGCAGATGGACGGACGTTGCATGTATCATGGTGGGTCCCAGCTGGATGAACGGCGTGGGTTAAAACCCATACATCATGGTGAAATCTCACCAGATGGACGGTAGGATATAACACATACCTCCTGGTCATGCCCACGGAGCTTGCTGATATCAATACAGCAGCATTGCTGCATAGGAACCACACCAGATAGATGGTTAGGATACAATAGATACCTCTGGTGAGGTCCACATCCACGGACGGTGTGGATGATACACATCACAGTGGGCCTGTCCACTGGACGGTGGGTGAGACTATACTTCACGTGGGTCCCACGTGTACGTGACCCACCAAAGTTTATATCAAGCTAATATTTGTAATCTCCCTTCGTCCCGGCCTGTCCAAAACGGACAAGCAGGTGGGCCTGCCCGCTGGACAGACAGTGTGGATAAATGCATCATCAAGGTGGGCCGCTGACCCTGGATGGCGTGGATGCGAGTACATCAGGTGGGCCACACCTCATCATCATAAAAAAAAAAAATAAGAAAAAGGGAGAGAGAGGAAGAGAGAAGAAGAGAGAGATCGGATGGGTCCCACCACAAGTGGGCCTTCAATCAACGGTGGAAAATAAAACAAAATTACTCACAAATAGTGGAGATTCACCCACCTTGATCTTCTTTTCCTTCTTCCGCCAATGCGACTTAGAGCTCAAATGAGTGCGATTCAATGGTCGAGATCGGTTTTGAAGGGTGAGGATGGGAGATATGAAGGTGGGCCACACCAAGCTCTCCTCTCTTGGAGATAGCTTGGTCATGGGTTGCTCTCATGGAGCTTGGGAGAGAATGAGAGAGAGAGATGAGAGAGGTGATGTGAGTGATGGAGTGATAGGGAGAGAGATGGGTGAGGTGATGGGAAAGTTGACTTTAGGGATGGGGGTTGTACTTGGGGATGGGTGAGTGATTGATGGAATTGATTCTCTTAGGTTTTGTAATGCGCGGCGTTTTCCTCGAATTGAACGCGGGCCTACATCTCCTGGCCAGAGCATCGGATCTGCGTGCGATTCACGTAATCGGAACCGCGACGACGACGCGGTCGCTAGGGTACTAGTCTCGGGTTGAGTCGACTCGGGTTGACGGCGTGCGAATCCAGGTCGCATGTAAATATCGGATAAGGATCGAAGGTTGCCAAAATTTGACTGGGAAGACCGCGAAAGTCTATGGAATGGTACGGTCTAGTATACGGGTCTTACACTCCGTGGCTAGGAGACACCCCAACGTCGAGACCAAGTGGATATATATGAGCGCATGAGGGCCGTATACCAGTAAGCCGCGTCTCTCACTGTGTCGTGGTTGATTGGGAAGGGGTGTGACCTTACCCGCCTGAGTGAGGGGGCAATGTCTAGGTTGAGTTTGACCAGCTTGAGGAATGGGTCCGCTATCGATGAGCCGAGACCGATATTGACAGGCGGATAGTGAGGTCTCTTCTACTTATCTAGTTGTGCACTCGAATAGGGGCGTCAAACTAGCGTAGAGTGTAATAGACCCCGGTGATGATCCCAGAGAGGAACCGTACTGATATGTGGACTTATTGAGTAAGAGTTGTATACTCATTCATTTATTCATTCACTATCCACTCGGGCTAGTGGTGCGCAACTATTTGTTACTTGTACCTTCGCAATGGCCAGGATTTCAGTTGGGGTGCGCAACTAACCTGAGATCAGGAGTTTACCACATTGAGTTTGGCTATCCAAATTTAGGTATGGGATTGGTTTGGATAGAAGACCCATGTGATGGACCCCATAGCTTGCGATACTACGTACTATCATCCCGACTTCACTTTGGTCATTTCATTCGCATCGCATATTGCATTACATCCGCAAGCATATGATATTTTTCGGTTACTATGTTTCTACACTTATATGGCCTAGACGGACTTAGCAGGATTTACATATTACATTGTACCGTCGGCACCTAATACTTGGCTCTCTTTGACTCCTCATTTGTATAACTGATTTGTATTACGTACTCTGATATCGTATGATTCATGATCTTGCCAATATTTTTGATATTGTATGATTATGGCACTGTAATTATGTGCGTGGCACTTATCTTGAGCACACACTTACACCATCCTCTAAGTTTTCTATAAGCTTATGCACGATAGATGCGTGTAAGTGGCGTTAAGTTGTAGTAGAATGGAGCTTGGAGCACACAGCGTCTTATAGAGCTTTGATTTTTGATATATGTATTTCCCTTTCAGCATTGTATTCAAATGTTTATATTAGTGGATATGTGATGATGATGTTGCCTTTGTGATTTGGGTATGCTTCTAGTTATGCTTCTTATGAGAAAAATGTACGTTGAAAAATCCTCCTTGTAGGATCCCAGGATTGAAATCTGGCATATGGACGTCGAGAGCCGAGAATGGCGTACTACTGAGGCTGTCGGTACTAGATTCGGCGATTGGGAATTTTGTGAGCCTAGTTTTTGAGTTTGGGGCGTAACACTTCCTCTGTAATTTGTCAATCGTTCATACCAAGCACGTGATGCTTGTTTGAGACCATAGAGAGCTTTGTTTAGACAATAAACATGATGGGGATGCTTAGGATCTGAAAATTCCGTAGGTTGTTTTACATAAACTTCTTCAGCAAGATCTCCATTAAGAAATGCACTTTTTACATCCATTTGAAATAGTTTAAGCTTTAACGCACATGCAACAGACATAAGTATTCTAATAGACTCAAGACGAGCTACAGGAGCAAATGTTTCATCAAAATCAATGCCTTCTATCTGTGAATACCTTTGAGCTACTAGCCTTTGTTCCTGATCACATTCTCGGATTCATCAGATTTATTCTTGAAGACCCATTTGGTTCCAATGACATTTGTATTGAGTGGTCTGGAAACTAATTATCATACCTCATTTCCCTGGAATTGTTGAAGTTCTTCTTGCATAACATTTATCCAGTGTTCATCTTGAAGAGCTTCCACAATATTTTTGGGTTCAATCTTTGAGGTAAAACAAAAATGACTATAGATATTTTCTATCTGTCATCGAGTTCTCACACCATCATTAGGATCTCCAATAATCTGCTCTTGAGGGTGATTCTTAATGATGGGTATGTTAGATGATGGTTGTGATTCATTGGATGATGGAGATTTGTTATCGGGTTTATCTAGAATGCATGAATCTACATCATCTTCTAATTCATGCAAGGGACTATCTTCTTCATGAGGTTGGTCATCGATCACCACATTGATTGATTCTTAAATAGTGAGGGTCCTTAGATTGTATACTCTATAAGCACGACTATTCAAGGCATACCCCAGAAAAATACCTTCATCACTTTTAGACTTAAATTTCCCTAGGTGCTCTCTGTCTCTCAAGATATAACATTTACTTCCAAAGACACAAAAATATTTCACACTAGGTTGTTTTCCATACCATAGTTTGTATGGAGTTTTGTTTAAACCTGTTCTAAGATACACTCTATTTATGATGTAGCAGGCAGTATTGACAGCTTCAGCCCAGAAGCTCTTCGCCATATCTTTGCCATTCAGCATAACTGACCCCATTTCCTACAATACACGATTTTTCCTTTTGACGACTCCATTTTACTGTGGGGTTTTTGGCGCTGAGAATTCATGACGGATTCCTTTCTCATCACAATATTTTTCAAATCGCTCATTTTTAAAATCCCCACCATGATCACTTTTGATGCGATTTATGCCATATCCTTTTTCATTTTGAAGTCGCTTTGCCAAACTTACAAATTCATCAAAGGCATCTAATTTCTCCTAAAGAAATGTGACCCAAGTAAATTTGGTGTAATCATCTACTACCACCAGGAAGTACCTTTTCTTGCCATGGCTTTCCACTTTGGTTGGACCAACCAAATCCATATGCAATAGATCCAAAGATTTTATTGTTATTATGGTGGTCTTTTTATGACCGACTTTTATCTGTTTTCCTTTTAGACACTCCCCACATACAACTTTTTCTTCTTTTCTAATCTTGGGAAGTCCTCTAACCAAATTTTTTGAACTTAACTTGGCTAAATTTCGATAGTGGACATGTCCCAACCTTTGGTGCCACAATTTGGATTCACTCTTTACAGCCATATTACACTTTGTGGATAACACACTCTCATTTGTACTTTCAATAATGAAACAGTTATCACTTATGCGTAAACCTTTTATGTATGGCTTTTTAGCTACCACTTCAGCAACTGCGATCTCATAATTTGGTTCATTGTAATACGTCCCTAATGACGAGTTTTTTAAACCTGGTTCCTTCTTGTAGGAATTCTTCATATCGAGAGACCTTTTTCGCCAAGTTGTAAAAATGTATGAACTTCGTCCCTATGAACTTCTTACAAAGTTTGTATTCAAGCCCGTCTTCTGTAAGTTACACGAATTCGGCTTCGGTCATGATAACCTTATAGTCGCTTTTTGCCCGCTTAAACCGTGTGATATAGCTCTCACATGTTTCTCCAGGCAACTACCGAAAACATGCGAAATCGGCCATGGTGATCTCTCTATTCTTAGAGAAAAACTGAGCGTGAAACTTTCCTTCCATCTCTTGTGAAGTGTGTATTGAATTTGGCAATAGGTTTGAGTACCATGTGAAGGCCGCTGCCATTAGTGAATAGCCAAACAACTGTAATTTATGATAGTCGTTGTTGGCCAATTCTCCACATTGTATTGTAAATCAGCCAACATGTTCGATGGTCGATTGACCGGGCTCACCTGAAAATAAGGAAAAATACAGTCGATAGTTCCTTGGCAATGGGTCTTGCTAATCTATCCATCAGGGTATGGTTTATGATACACTGGGATAGTATTATGGCCGAGTACTTGACCAGCAACTTCTTGGACAATTCGTACAATTGGTCACAATCCATCTACTAAGGTTTTAAGACTGGGAGGTGGTCTGAGCCAAATCAGTTCACATTATCCTGGAATATATGGAATTGTTGGGTATTGAATCCTCCTAGCGGTCCTTGATTCCCATTTTCAGGCATAAAGTTCATACCCCCTCGCTTTGGTCACCTAACTTCTACATGAGGTGGCACCTTTCTCATCTCCTGGACCAGAATCGGTGGTGGATTACATTGCGGAGGTGACATAAGTGGCAGCAAAATTGCATTGCTGATAGAATTTCCCTTGACATTGTATTGCATTACCGATGGTGCTCGTTCGACCATCATAGTCATTAATTGATGCATGGCTTCAGTTTGGCTAGTCATATATCGATTGGTATTCTCAATTTGAATATAAAATTGCTCTCCCTAGGCTCTTCCATATTCTTGCACAAGCTGAATAATCATTTATACATCCCGGAGCACAACAACTACCTCATCTAGAAGAACCATTCGAAAAGTGGATGCTCCTCCCTGATCCCTAGTAACAAGCATTGGACTATTGTTTAAATCTAATGCCTCGGGGGCTGTTGGGACCGGCACGTCCTCCACTGGAAGTGGTGCAGTTAGTGTAGAGAGATAAACCCTGACAATACAAGCACTTCTTCTATTCATAATTAATAATACTACACTGGTAAGTTAGGACAGGGTCCCACTAAGCGTGCCAAAAACTTGTTCACTGTCGTTTTCGGCATTGGGTGTGTGCACGTGCCAAAATTAAAATTGCAGATTCAATTCAAATCGAACAACAATGGCCCCAAGCGCTAAGATAGGCAAACACGTAGCGTATGACCGAGATCTGATATGATCTCTCGCCTATTCGGCCACTCGCTCGTTGTGTAAAATTGGATCAGGCAATATTCAAAGGGTGGGGTTCATCCTATGATGATGGGTTTTACCTTTGCCTTCCGTACTAAAGGATTTTTGATACAGATAAAATGAAATGAGAAAAAGGATTCTTACAGTTGGTTGCGAAGATCAGTTGTAAAACACATTTTTGAATGATGAATTGAATCCAACGTACAAGTGTAGACTCAAATTACAGCTAAAGATTACCAGCTACTTGGTTTACACTACGGATTAGACTATGGGATGTAAACAACATGCTGAAAAGTAAAAGATTATACTAAGAAATGTAATTTTCTTAACAGGAAAAGTAAAAGATTACACTATGGAATGTAAAAAGACTGGTAATTGAAAGGATAATTTGAAAGATAAATTTGGTTTGTTTGGGTTAGTATATATGAGATAATTTTCCTTGTTGAATTCCTCTGTTATTTATATCCTTGATTTACCCATTTAGATCCTTCCCATGTTTCACCATTACTTGAAATCCTTTATTTCTCCTCTTGTCATATGTCCTATAACTGCTTTCATATGATTTCTTCTTCATCGGTTACTCAAGCAATATATGGCACCATTTGATACACTTCAGCTACTATTATTGAGAAATTTTCTTTGCACATATCTGCAGATTTTCGAATACACCACGTGGATTCGTACAAATCACATGTAATTCTCGATGATGGGTTCTCAAAGGGAATGATGATAATGGGGATGGATAGTGTGCAGGTTCAAAAACTACGATGTTGTCCATTTTCTCTCTCGTTTTGTCTCTCTCTCTCTCTCTCTCATCCTATTAATGCTATTAATGCTTGTGGAATTAATACTAGCATTAATGTTATTAATGCTAGTATTATGATACATTAGGCCATGAACTATTGTTCATTTGTCTATTATCTATAGCCTCCAGATAGTTATTCTTTTTTCTTCTTTTTTTCCCCTCTCCACTGCCGTGATTAGATCACCTCTTTGATTTTGTTTTCGATCGCAATCGTTTGTCTCTTCTCCATCATTGTCCTTTGCTTGTGGTATGTTTGAATAGTGAATTACGTGGCAATGAACTCCACTTATCTGTTTCTTGGTTACTAAATAATTTAATTAAGAATTTTTCTTTTTATATTTAAATAGAAAATTTCTAAGCTAAGTATTTCAAATTTGTAATGATTATAAATTCCTTTTTATCCATTTCTGGTTACATTTGTGTTTGACCACCAACTTACATGTTGAATAATATATTTAAAGGAGCGTGATAAAATCATAACGATAATGTTTTTATATTACAATATTGTCCTAATTGGCTATTCAAATCCTAACAGTTGTAGAAGGTGCTGAACTATATGGGTTTATAGATGGATCAATTGTTGAACAACATGAGTTCAATAGGTTAATGGTACGGATTTGAGATACAGTGTCATTGCAAATATTAGGCATGTGGCATGGAAGAAGTCAGACTGACTCATACAGAGGAAGTATTAACCTTGATTGAATTAGAAAAGTAGAGATTTTCCATCTGATTATGGGATGGGATTAGGTGTTACCCGGATAACACCTCACCGGATGTTACCCTAACTGTTCGGGACCTACATTAATGAATGTTTTGTATATCCACTCTGCCCATCCGTTTTTCACCTCTTTTCAGGATGTTATCCCAAAACTTAAGCAGTATCCAAATCTCTACACTATTGAACAAAGTGGTGAATGAACAATAAAAAAATTTATAGTTTACAAAAGTTTTGAATCAAGCTGATTTTTGTATTGTCCCTTCATTTAAGTCTGTTTAACCAAATCGACTGGTTGGATGGAAAATAAATGTCATATATCAGCTTACAATGGGCATTGGGAAGTTTTTAATAATGACAGTTAAATCACCACTATTCCCTGTAAGTGTTGTCCACCTAAGATTTTGATATACTTAGTTTTTGGACCAGAATCCTAAAATAAGTTGGAAAAATGGATATACGACATATGATCAAGTGGCCCCACGGTAACGCCACTAAGTTGTTACCCGGGTGACACCTACCCTGATCGCCTTGATTAGATTTGAGAAATTTGGGACTGTCGACCCCACCTTTTATCCAGCTGTTTTTATGAAACAATACAAAACTTTGTTTGGGAACTTAGACCTGCTTGTACGGACTGCGAATTTGAGGTACCCCTCCTTTCACGGAAACGGATTGTGTACTCCCCTGCCACTAGGCAATGGCGGATGGTCGGTGATCTGTGGGCCCCACTATGATGTATGCTTTTCATCCATGTTGTCTATATATTTTTCCACATCATTTTATGATATGAGACGAAAAATGAGGTATATCCAAATCTCAAGTGTACCACATTACAGGAAACAGTGTTGAATGAGCGTCAACTATTAGAAACCTTTAGGGGGCTCATTGTGATGTTTGTGAGAAATTCTCCCCGTCTAAGTTCATTCATAGGGTCACAAAGACCTGAATGAAGAGGAAAAACAAATTTCATAATGATTCAAAACTTCTAACCCCTAAAAGGGTTTCAATGGTAGACGTTTAATTCCCCATTGTCTTTTACATGTGGTCCACTTGATAGTTAGATCTATCTTATTTTTCGTCTCAAGCCTTAATATGAGCTCGCCAAATAGATGGATGGTTTGTGTATAACACAGACCTCATGATGGGACCCATAAAAGCAATAAAGCAAAAACAAGAAAAAATAAAAATAAAAACATAGACTACCGCAGCACTGCCGTCGACAATCTGGCTACGGTTATAATCCGTAGCCATAGTGTATCAAAAATTGTAGGATTTTTAGGTAAACTCGTTGGACAGTTCTGAACTTTTTCAATAATATTGAAAGATCTTCGATATATCGAAGCTACGATTATGGCTACGGTTATAATCCATAACTATAAGGTCCCACTGAACCTAACTCAATGGCTACTCTTTTTTTTTGTTCGTTGTAATCCCTATGGCATTTTGTGGGTCCCATTATGAGGTATGTGTTATATCCAAACCGTTCATCTATTTGACGAGCTCGTATTAAGGCTTGAGAAGAAAAATAAGATAGATCTAGCTATCAAGTGGACCACACTATAAAAGGCAGTGGAGGATTGAACGTCTACTATTAAAACCCTTTTAGGGGTCATATAAGTTTTGGATCATTATGAAATTTGTTTTTCCTCTTCATCCAGGTCTTTATGACCTTATGAATAGATTGGATGGAAAATATATGTTATGGTGGGCCCTACAAAATTTTTAACGGTGAAAATCAATTTTTCCGTTGCTCTTTGTGGTGTGGTCCAGTTGATCTTTGGATATGATTCTTTATATATATATATATATATATATATATATATATATATATATATATATATATATATATATATATATATATATAATGCTCCCAAATGATCTCGAAATATGGATGAACGTTGTGGATATAATAAATACATAATTGTGGGGCCCATGTAACTTTGATCTCCTTTGAGCGCGACGAACATAAAAATTAAGCAAGGCAAATTAGAAATTTAGCGGGGCAAACATGAAATTGATCGAGGCAAATTAAAAATTGAACGGGGCAAACTGAAAATTGAGCAGGGCAAACTTGAAATTGAGCGAGGTAAACTAGAAATTGAGCAGGGCAAACATGAAATTGAGCGGGGCAAACTAGAAATTGAGCGGGGCAAACTGAAAATTGAGCGGGGCAAACTAGAAATTAAGCGGGGCAAACATGAAATTGAGCGGGGCAAACTGAAAATTGAGCGAGGCAAATTAGAAATTGAGTGGGGCAAACTGAAAATTGAGCGGGGCAAACTAGAAATTGAGCGGGGCAAACATGAAATTGAGCGGGGCAAACATGAAATTGAGCGGGGCAAACACGAAATTCAGCGGGGCAAACTAGAAATTCTGCGGGATAAACATGAAATTGTGCGGGGCAAATTAGAAATTGAGCGGGGCAAACATGAAATTGAGCGGGCAAACTAGAAATTGAGTGGGGCAAACATGAAATTGAGCGGGGCCAACGAGAAATTGAGTGGGGCAAACTAGAAATTGAGCGGGGCAAACATGAAATTCAGCGGGGCAAACATAAATTTCAGTGGGGCAAATATGAAATTGAGTGGGGTAAACATGAAATTCATCAGGGCAAACTAGAAATTCTGCTGGGCAAACAAGAAATTGAGCAGGGCAAACATGAGGTCTGTGTTAGGGACCTAATGCATTTTATATAAGGGAGTGGCTTTGGGAGAGAGTTCTGTGAGTCATATCACGTGGTATATGTTATAGCTAGATCATACATCCATTTGGGGAGCTTGTCTTAAGGCTTGAGATGAAAAATATGACAAATCTAACTATCAAGTGGACCATACTGCAAAAACCGGTAGAGGATTGAATGTCTACCATTGAAACCCTTTTTGGTCTCACAGAAGTTTTGGATCAATATGAAATTTGTTTTTACTCTTCATTCAGGTGTTTGTGACCTTATGAAAAGATTGGATGTAAAATAAACATTACGGTGGGCCCTACAAATTGTTTAACGATGAAAATCATTATTGCTGCTACTATTTATGGTGTGGTCCAGATGATCTTTGGATATGATTCCGTTTTTTGGATAATGCTCTAAAATAATCTAGATATAATAAATATATCACTGTGTGGCTATGTAACTTTGATCTCCTTTGAACCGTTTGTACAACTTGGAGATCGAGGAGCGTCAGTGCTCGTCTTCCAACGATACGTACCTACAGCAGTTGTACACCAGCCAATCAGCTTTCCTCTCCGGCACAACACGTGATCATTTGAAGCACTGACATATTAAGAAAGTCTAACGGTGGATTAGGTACTGCCCAACCCGTTCTGAGATCTAGACAGACTAGTGCTCCTAGGCCTAACATGTTTATTTTCCATTTAATTGGTTCATAAGGTCTCTTAAACATTAATGAAGGGAAAACACAAATATTTTTTTGTTTCCCACCATTTGCCTCGATCAATTTCATGTTTGCCCCGCTGAATTTCATGTTTGTCCTGCTGAATTTCTAGTTTGCCCCGCTTAATCTTATATTTGCCCCTCTGAATTTTGTGTTTGCCCTGCTCAATTTCATGTTTGCCCCACTCAATTTCATGTTTGTCTCATTGAATTTCTAGTTTGCCCCGCTGAATTTCATGTTTGCCCCGCTGAATTTTGTATTTGCCCCACTCAATTTCATATTTGCCCCACTGAAATTCATATTTTTCCCGCCGAATTTCTACGAATTTCTAGTTTGCCCCGCTCAATTTCATGTTTGCCCCGCTCAATTTAATGTTCGCCCCGCTCAATTTCTAGTTTGCCCTGCTCAATTTCCAATTTGACCGCGAAGTGATTGAAATTGACCACGAAGTGAATAAAATGGATTTTTGACCATCGACCTGATGGAATCTTTGAAAATAACTAGGTTTGTTGGCTAAATTAGCTTCTCTTACCACAAAATCATATGCGGTACGTTAAGTAAATCATTTTAATTTAGGAGATATGCTTGTTGAATAAATAGACAAAGAAATGAATTAAAAGAGAGAAAAAAAAAATTTTATATGCTTATATATACATATTTATATAAATATGTAGTAGAGATAAATGTAGGTAGAATAAAGTTCTCCATGTAAAAAAGAAATTAAAAAAAATAATGCATAAACTGCAGTTATGGCTACGGTTATAATCCATAGCCATAGGGAAAACTGCAAGATTTTTTAGGCAAACTCGTTGGACAGTTCGGGACCTTTTTCGATATATCGAAAGCCTTCGATACATATCGAAAATGCAGTAGCTATGGATACGGCTACGATTATAATCCGTAGCTATAGGTCCTTGGTTTTTTATTTTTTATTTTTTTATTATTTTTATTTTGCTGTTGTAATCCCCACAGCCTTTTGTGGGTCCCATCATGAGGTCCATGTTATATCCAAACCGTCCATCTATTTGGCGAGCTCATATTAAGGCTTGAGATGAAAAATAAGATAGATCTAACTATCAAGTGGACCACACAGTAAAAGGCAGTGGGGAATTAAACGTCTACCATTGAAACCCTTTTAAGGGTTACAGAAGTTTTGGATCATTATAAAAAAAAATTTCCTCTTCATCCAGGCCTTTGTCACCTTATGAATGGATTGGATGGAAAATAAATGTTATGGTGGACCCTACAAAATTTTTAACGGTGAAAATCAGTTTTCTCATTGCTCTTTGTGGTGTGGTCCAGTTGATCTTTGGATATGAATTTATTTTTTTTTTGATAATGCTCCAAAATGATCTCGAAATATGGATGAACGTTGTGGATATAATAAATACATATCTGTGGGGCCATGTAACTTTATTCTCTTTTGAGCCGTTCGTACAACTCTCGGTTGGAGGAGCGTCGGCGCTCGTCTTCGCCAGGAAGGGAGGTATATTTTCGTCCTCAAATTCGCTGTCCGTATGAGCGGGTCTAAGTTCTCGAATAAATTTTTTATTGTTTCATAAAAACAGCTGGGTAAAAGGTGGGTCCATAGTCCCTAATTTCTCATTAAATTTGACGCCAAATGTGATGATTGGACAGACTTTGTCAGAAGAGGACAAAGTCTTTTGGGTGTCCAAATGACGGGAATTGCGTAGCACACAGCACCACTTCGGTACCGTGTGCTTCTAGAAAAGCTCCGTTGTTTATTTATTTTTTATTTTTTCAGTTACTTTTAGGACCAGCTTGTCTAAACCTCAGGTGGACCACATGACACGAAATCATGGTGATTGAATGGCTACTGTTAAAAACCTCTTGAAAGCTATGAAAATCTTTGTGACTAAATTAATAGGTGGGATGGAAAATCAGTATTACAGTGGTCCCATGAAGTTTTTACGGATAAACTCATGGGCACTACTGTTTCCTGTGGTGTTTTACATCTGAGATTTGGATCCACTTGGTAAAATGGATAAACAGTGGAGATAGAATACATACATCACTCCAGGGTTTATAGAGCTTTTCCAGTCTCCATGCACACATCAATAATGAGTTGGATCCCAATGATGCTTTTGTGGGACAACAAACATGGCGAGGGGAGAGCCGATTGCCTGTGACCTCGGCACAGAGATATCTCTCTGCCGGGGGTTTGTGGGGCTCTAATGGTCTCAGTGACAAATCCACTCGGTCCATCTGTTTTGAAAGACTACAGTAGGACGTGATGGTAAAAATCAGGCAGATTGAAAACTCAGGTGGGCCACACCAACAAAACAGTGGGAATTGTCCACTGTCCAAGCCTTCTTGGAGTTAACCATGATGTTTATATGCCATCCAAACAGTTCATAGAATTTTTTCCACTAAGATAAACTGTAACTAACTACAAATATCATCCTGACACAACTTCTGGCTCACATGAGTTTTGGATCTGTCATACTGTGGTGTTTCAAATTAGATGAACGGAGTGGATTTGTTAGGGACATCTCTGCTAGCCTACACTGCTTAAGGGGAAGGGGATTGTTTAGTAATTCACTATGCTTAGCGTACCAAGTAAATTCTATGATCCCAAAATGAATCATATAAAATGTTCAAATGGACCACACCATAGAAACAGCTGATATGAATGTCTACCGTTAAAAATTTCTTAGGGGCCATGGAAGTTTTAGATAAAGCTTATATTTGTGTTTACCGTTCATCCATGTCTTAATGATCTCATGAATAAGTTGGATGACAAATAAACATCACTATGTGGCCTAAAAAGGTTTCAACGGTGGAAATCATTATACCCACTGCTTCCTGTGGTATGATCCACCTGATCTTTGGATATGCTTCAATTTTGGGATCGACCCCTTAAATTAGATGGAAAAACGGATGGACGGCGTGGATAGTACATGTACATTCAAGTTGGGCCCAACTGAGTTTACTCGGTACGATAAGAGCGTACTGAGTAACACGGTATGCAATCCGATTTCCGCTCAAGGCACAGTGATGCCTCTGCGCCCGGGGTCTCAGGCAATCCGCTCCCCGAACGCGGATTCCGTCGTACGCCCGCCCGTCTCTGTGAACGGGCAAGAGCATTGCGTGGCCACCGTAGTGTATAGGTTTTATCTACACCGTCCATCCATTTTTTGGTATCATTTCATTAAGTAGACCCAAAAATGAGGCCGATCCAAGACACATTTGGACCACACAAGTGGGATTAAACTCTTATGGTTGAAAACTTCTTAGAGCCCACAGAAGTTTTGGATCGAACTGATATTTGTGTTTTCTCTTCAGCTAGGTCTACCAAACTTTATGAATAGGTTGGATGGAAAATAAACATCAGAGTGGAATCATTATCACTGCTGTTGTTGTCCACTTGAGCCTTGGATCTGTCTAGCGTCTGGTCTTATCCTATAGAATGCCACAGAAAATTGGATAGACGGTGTGGATAAAAACCATATATCACGGTGCCACTCAAAGTTCTTATCCGTTCTCAGCTGGACAGGATTCCCTGCTCCCATGCTGAGTAAGTAACCATGGTCCTTTTAACTGAAAGAATCAATGTCAACAATTCAACTCAAGAGGTCATTTGTTCATCTCTGGTGGCCTAAGTTACCATTATAATAGGCCAAACGTCTCCATCAAATCAGCCAAAATCAATAATCATTACAACCTACCGTCCAACATACTCAAGCTAGGCCCACTCATTTCTCAAACTACCAACGACGACAGTCGCGCCTGCAATAACCACAAAACAACCAACCTTCTATAACGCGTCATGGCCATACCCAATGTGAATTTTGTGGGTGTTTTGGCCACATGGCTGTTTGTTGCTATAATCATTTCCACCGTTCCTTTCAATCTCTGCTGGATCCGTAGGCTCTCTTGGCATTCTATCCGGAATGGTGGTACACGGATACTGGTGCCACTGCACGTATGATTCTTGATGCAGGTATTGTTTGTAATCTCTCTCTGTATTTAGGTCATGAAAAAATACATGTGATGGTGGCAATAGTTGGGAAATATCTTACGCCTAGTTCTAGGGCTGACAATTTTGATTTAAAAGAAGTGTGTTTTGTTCTTGACATAAAAAAGAACTTTATTTCTGTTAGTCAATTGACTGTCTAATTCTTGCCTATTAGAGTTTTTTCTAACAAATTTGTGATTAAGGAATAGCGAACAGAGAAAAACTGGTAAAGATGAGTATGCATTGACATTTAAGTTTTTGTGCTTAGCCAAAATGAACCTCCACGCATTCAATGAACTCATTGCACAATTCAAGTTCATCCTACATTAGCCAGTACCACAAAATGATGTCACTTTGTCGCAAAGAAGGAGCTGACCATCCAAAAGCATCTCTGCATCATGTGCAAAGATCGTATGCTATGGATTGCTAAGCCTAGTGCAGAGCTAGTCAGCCACTTCTGGAAAGCAGAAAAATCAGATCCCATCAGCTTATAAATAGTACCCCTTTCGCACTCATTTCCAGGGCAGACACTTTTTTAGAGAGGAATTTAAGATTTTCCTATGGAAATCTTATGACACCTTGCAGCAAGGAACTCCAACTATTGATGCTCGTCAAGGTGAGCCTCGCTTGCATATGTTGGGAGAACGCGGAAGCATACAGAAGTGGATCTAAGATGGTAACTCAATGAGACCAAGCAAAAGGGAGAAGTATACGGATATTTTAATGGATATTTTAATGTGGAAAAATCCTTATAGGAAAAAATCATGGCACAAAGCAAAAAAGCAAAATTACAAAGACAAATAACTTACACAATTCGAACAACCTCGAATCTCACCCTTACTACACCCTTTAGTCCCTTGGATGAATTTGAAAACCCTTAGGAATATGTTCTAATCATGTTTACACCCATATATATATATATATATATATATATATATATATATATATATATATATATATATATATATATATGGAAAAGGTACAATGCGCTCGAGCTGACTATAAGCTCCCGTGAGGTCGAGCTGTGTGGGCCCTACCGTCATGTGTTTCGACCATCAACACCGTGCATTTGATGGGTCCCCTTTAAATTATGGGATATCCTAAAAATCAATCGTATAATGAACTCAAGTGGGCCATACCATCTAAAATTATGTGAAGACACCATTAAAATATATAAAAGTAGTTAATGGGGCCCACCTGAGTTTTGCATGCACCTGAAACTTGGTCTGAACCCTCATTCAAGTGGGACACACATAATGGATGGGCTAGATTTTCAAACCACATCTCGGTAGGCCCTAAAAAATGGTTATAAATGTTTTAATGGTGTACGGCCCCTCTCCACTTCTGTATGTGGTGTGGCCCACACAAGTCACAGATTGACTTGATTTTTGAGACCTAGGCCCACCATGGAATGGTGCATCTGACTGATGGGGTAGATTTTCGAAACGCATCACGGTGGGGCCCACACAGCTCGACCTCATGGGACAGACTCATGAGGTCGAGCGCATAGTACCTTTTCCCATATATATATATATATATATATATATATATATATATATATATATATATATATATATATATATATATATATATATATATATCCTTGGGAAGAATCCCAAACGAAAAAGGAAATTGGGAAGAATCCTATCTCAAATGGAAAAGGAAACTGGGAATAATCCGAAATGGAAAAGGAAATATAAAACTTGATTAAAGACATCAAATAGAACAATCTCCACCATGTCTTCAATCATTAAATGTGTAGCTTATTGTCATCTTTTCTCATCTCTGTCTTGCATCGTAGTTCCATCAACTCTTCTCGTGCACACTTCGTCTTCCTTTTACGCCATCGCAAAGCCCAAAGAAGTGACACAAAACTTGAACTTCTCTGTAGGAACCACCTTGTTGAGCATGTCTGCCAGATTTACGCTAGCGTGAATCTTCTCTAAAGTTATGCCTCCTTCCTCAAGAACATGTAGGATAAAATGGTGACGAACATCAGTGTGTTTAGTACGTGAGTGATAAACAAAATTTTTAGCCAAATTGATAACGCTCTCACTATCACAGTTAACCAGCACGGCCTTCTGTTAAAGCCTCAATTGATTTATCATACCTCTTAACCAAACACTTTTTTTAAACGCTTTCGTCACTGTCATGTACTCTGCTTCGGTCGTGAAAAAACCCACCACAGACTGAAGCTTCGACATCCAACTAATTGCTCAACCCGCTAGTACAAACGAGTAACTTGAAGTCGACTTTCTGGAATCCACATTACCTACGCATTCTGACTCCACATACCCAACCAACTTTGCTCATGTCTTCTCAAAAGTTAAGACGTAGTCTTTCGTACCTCAAATGTATCGAAGTAACCATTTCACTGCTTCCTAATGTTGCTTATCAGGTTTAACATATATATGCTCACAACATCGACTGCTTGTGAAATATCCGATCTCGTACAGGCCATGACATACATTAAACTGCTAACCGTATTCGAATAAGTCACATGAGACATTTTATTTTTCCTCATTTGTTTTGGGACATTTGTAACACCCCGAATTTTTGCCAACCTGGAGATAGACGTCCTTAGGTAATGGGCTGATCTGAATACCTTATTAACTTGACAGAACTCAATCCCAAAGTCAAAAATCATTTTTTAACCCTTTTCCTTCAAAAATCTCACCTCGCACCATCCCGTTCTTTAAATCTTTCTAAGTACTTTCACATTAGACACTATCTTAAAAGTTTAGGTGATGAAGAATAATATTTAAACTAAACATTACTGTTAAATAGTAAATACATAAATAAAATGGACTTTTAACCAATACCCCTATGGAATTTCAAAAAATGAATAGGTTATTTGGAACATCAGCCTCTCTTGCCCTAAGATCTTCTTTTGTTGTAATTAGGGTGTGCTTTAGTAAGTATTAATAACTTGGATCACTGTATGCACAAACTACAAAGGCCCAAGTACCACCTCAGATAGAAATCTTACATGACTAAATCCTTTAGAAATTAGACAAAGTTAACTAAGCGCTAAACCATATTACATACGAAATCCGCACTAATCACTTAAATCTGATCTGCAAGACTCAAAACCTATAGAATCATTGACGCTAGGTTACCCTAAAATCTAGGATTAATCTCATTACCCAGCTGCTCTCGGGAGCACATTGAAACTCCGTATCAAATCTGGACCGCACGTCGAAAGTCCGATTAACGAGAAGTTAAACGGTTAGGACCGCCTTATTGGTCTTAACAACCATCTCGGAAATCAAATCTACATAGTGTCCCAGTGCCATTCGCTTGAGCCCAGAGTGAAGTGTGTGAGAAACATGGATATTTTAAAATTAAATATCTAAATTTAAGTAATCTAAGACTTATCACTTGTGGGCCTGATATAAGCAATTAGACCGTCAGAATCTGACCTAAATACACTGTCGGATTAGGAAAAATTTGATACACATGTCCATGTACTTGTAACCCTGATCGAGTTCCGGTGAC
The DNA here is from genome assembly GCA_030180095.1 of Magnolia changhungtana. Lineage (NCBI taxonomy): Eukaryota > Viridiplantae > Streptophyta > Magnoliopsida > Magnoliales > Magnoliaceae > Magnolia > Magnolia changhungtana. The sequence continues at coordinate 391,028 of JASAUF010000344.1, read as the reverse complement.
CGTTGAACTGAAACTGGTCCGCCATGCGCAATCTGAGAATCCGACTGGAACGAAAACTTAACTCCACCTATATCCAAGGTTGGTGAGCTTAAGTCCGACCGCACACAGAAAAGGGGTGGCCAGAAGTACTCCGTTGGATCGAAACAGACCCGCTTTGGACATAACCTAAGTATACCTTGTTCCTGAGTCTATTTTGGAAAGTTTCTAGCCTATATAAGGACCTTAAACCCTCTCTCATTCAGCCCATACGAATTTGAGAGAAACCCTAGGAGAGAGAAGAGAGAAAAGAGAGAGAAAGTGTGAGAGAAGTGGGAGAGTCTTCCTGCTATTCTACCCTGCTGCTATATGTGATTAATCATCACGATCTAATTGATTTTTCGGCAATTCCGGCTTCCTTCTTAGGTAAGAAAAGCTAACCCTAATCTATTCTAGGCTTTCTATTGTTGCAGGTAGCGAAATAACTAATCTATTTCGTGATTCAGGTTGTTATACCATCGTTGACAAAGACCTAGAGTCTCTGTCTAGTTCATTACGATTCTATGGCAAAAGGTGCGGACTTTAAAAGTATAGGTTATGGTTTTCAATGCTTTCAATGTCAGATAATGATAGATTCATGATCTGTATGTTATTGCACATGTACAAGTGTTGTCCGTTTCATTTTTCGGTTATACATTAACTATGTTGAATATACTGTATTCCTTGTATTTGTAAAAAGTACCATATATGTATAAATTTTGAAAGTATGTTTGCCATGATTAATTACTGTATGAACATGCTATATATGTGTATAATACTTACTTGGCGAAAGGGTTCGCCCTAATACATATTTTTGCTAGTATACGCTATGTATGTTGAAAGAGTGTATCCTAAAGTGTTTGTGAAAATGCTTGTAAGAGTAAGTATTTAGAGGATTGTGCTTTAGGTAGGTGTTGAGATAGGATTCTCAGCTACCTTAGAGATGTATATGATTTCCTCCATGTTGTTTGTTTAATTTAACCGCTTACTTATGAAATATGTGTTTGTATTTTCTGTTTATATTGTGCTTTATAACATGCCTTATGGCATGCTTATTAGCATGTTTGTTAACATGCTTGAATTACTTTGTTTATTCTGCTTTACTCTACATGCTTCTGGTCAAGGATTGATTGTGTTTGGGGCTATGATTATAGTCCAGGCAATCGGAAACAGAAATGAATGCGTGGCTAGATTCATTTGCCATGCGAGATGTGTTCGACGAACCCGAGTCATACTTCGGTTGACGATAGTGGCTAGCCACACAAAGTGCTTATGCGCTTCATATCATTCAACTTATTGTGCACTCGAGCTAGCCAAGCTCGTCAAGTAACCCGATCTGTCTTATGTATGTTCACCATGTTTGGACGCCTCTGTTTGAACCTAAGGTACTAACCTTACCAGTGGAATCCCGTTAACCATGGTACCTCGATCCGCTAAGACTCATGAGCCAGGCATGGTGGTATGGGACACCGTGGTCGAGCTGTCGGCCTATGCTGGGGCCACGAGCCTCCCCGTAGTGACCATTGAGCAACCAGACTCGTGAGCCAATTATGGTGGTATGAGACACTATATTCGAGCTGTCGGCCTACACTGCTTTGATGGGTGATGGGGGAGTAGTGCAACAATTCCGTGTAACAGCCCTGGCAACCCTGACCGTACCCGGTCTAGTGACCTCGAGCATACTCTGAATCTGCAGAGAGGCGACGAGCCTTCCACAGAGTATAAACTAGGCCTGTATTGATAAGGTGATGGGGGAGTGGTGCAACGATTCCGTGTAACAGCCCTGACAGCCCTTGCAGCGACCTAGAACCATACTATTATATAAGATTATCTAGGATTGACGACCCTAGAATGGATCATTGTTTGGGAATGATACAAGGAAGGTACCTTAGTTTCCCAATCCTGCTGTATGAAAATGACTAATAAGAACTTGGTAATCATATGCATGCACCGCATTACGCGTGCAATCAGGCATTGCAGGTCAAGCACTGAGGCAGTGTTGTCATTGCGAACATAAGATGAAGTTGTTGAGGGAGCGTAGGCGAGGGCATGCATCATACATCTATGCATTCTTGCATTAACAATAGTACTAGGAATGTGTGATTTACTGCTTTATTATTACTGCTTGACTGAATTGATAACATGTTAACCTATGCTCTATTGTTCCACTGAGTTGATCACTCGCTCCCACGTTACGGGACGGTGTTTAAACACCAAACCAGACCCTGTTTGAGTTTCAGATGATGGTGATGCTTGCGAAGCGGAGCTGAATTTTTATGATGATGAGGAGGTTTTCTCCTTACACAACTATCAGGTGGGTCTATGTAGACCATCCTCTAAGCGACGAGGTTATAGGGTTGCTGATTAGATGTCATTACACTTTAGTTTATTTTTTTGGAGCACCCTTGTATATTCATTTTATCCATTTTTGGAGTATACATTGATATATTTAACCCGGTAACATGTTCACACTCTGGAGACTTACAATAGTTTATATATTTTATATATCTATCACAGTCTTCCGCTTGCATAATTTAACTGTCTCTGGAGTATGATATGTTGTTTTGGCTTAATCCCATTCATCTTTAATGCACTAATACAAACAACATTTAATCATCATTCTTTATGTTGCATAAGTGATGCGTTGGAACTCGGGAGTTGAGTTTATGCTCGACCCCTAATTTTGAGGGCGTTACAACATTGTTCTGAGGAAAGCTTGAAGTGAGCCACGTGGGGAAACCTCACTGGCTTTGCCTGGTCCATCCCATACTTGGTCAATACTTTTTTAAAGTATTCTACCTGTAATAACTAAAGCCTACTAATCTTCCCATCTCTATGAATATCTTTGCCGAGAACCCTCTTTACAGCCCCCAGATCTTTTTTCTCGAATGTCCCTGATAACTGAATCTTCAGTACGTCAATTTCAGATATAATGACTGGCGATCAATATATCATCAACATACAATACTAGGATGATGAATTTTTTATCATTCAGTGTTTTGTAATAAATACAGTGATCGTATTCACTCCTAGTAAATTTCTGATTCAACATGAAAGAATCAATTTTTTTTATACTACTGCCTAAGCGATTGTTTCAGGCCGTACAACGACCTCATTAACCTGTAAACTTTATTATTTGTCCTTTGAACTTCGTAGCCCTCTGGTTGCTTCATGTAGATCTGTTCTTCCAATTCCCCGTACATGAATGCAGTCTTCACGTCTATCTGTTCCAGCTCAAGATCGTATTAGGCAACCTGCACTAACATGAATTTAATAAACACCTGCATAACCACCGGTGCGAATATTTCTGTGAAATCGATTTCTTCTCTTTGAGCATAACCCTTTGCCACCAGCCTTTCTTTGTATCTATCATGTTTCCTTTTAAATAACCACTTGCATCCGATCATTTTTTTGATCCACTGGAAGCTCCATCAGCTCCCACGTATTGTTCTTGTACAATGAGTCCATCTCATCGTCAATAGCCGCCTTCCACTTTTCTGCATCAGGCTCATCAAAAGTCACCTGTATACACTAGAAAATCGATGCATACCCTGATTTGTATGTTGTGTTTTGGTGGTGGGGGGAGGGGGGGGGGGGTTCGGTTGATTTGTTGATGTTGGAGTCGCTACTAGCCGAAAGATTTCAAAATCCCGCGGTCGGCTAGAACTATGGAATATGTAAGGTTGGAGAAATCCGAAGACTCCTACCTTAGATTAACTCCTGATCTACGATTTGGGATTCCGGGTAAGGGACCTCGATTATAAAGAGGGAAGGTGTTAGGCACCCTCTTTACCCGTACAAATATACGGTCTCTACTTTGTGTGGTAAAACAATCTCAAGGGATGGATGATGTGGTCGAGATAGGACTAGGCACACATGTGGATTTCTGATGTGGCAATATCCGAAATTTCGGCAAGCCACAGAGCATATGTCCAACGGCGTATCTAGAAGGCGGATGTGATGATGCTTATGCCAAAAGGTGAAGAAAAACTAGACTAGATCACCTAGGAATTTTTGATGTGACAGGATCCGATGCATGACTAGTCACAAAGCATATGTTCACTAGAGATCTAGAGAAGCAGGGGAGTTAAGAAGGGAATAGATGTTATGATGAATGCTTGTATGTAAAATGGATGGATCTTTGGCTTGCTCTTGAGATGGCTAGAACATGAAGTACACCATGGCTAATTCGGGCTAGACTAAAGGGTTGAGATGGTTGAGGTGAGGCTAAGAAGTGGCTGAAAAATCAGGACTTTGGGGCTTGGGAGCTCCTTCTCACTCTCACCCTCATTCTCTTTCTCTCTTTCTTTCTCTCTCTCTTTCTCCCTTGGTTTGGTGTGTGTTGAAATGAGAAGAGGATAGGGCTATTTATAGCCTTCTCTAATGGTGATGTGGTAATTTTGGGCTTTGGGAGGGGTAAATGCTGATGTGGCAATAGGTGATTGGTTGGAGAGAGAGAGACGCCACGTGGCATACTCTCATTAGCTAATGGGGTTGGTAAAAGGGTAAATAAGCGCTGATTGAGGGGTAATTTCAGGAGAAAGTTGACTTTCAGATGCTGGGACAACTGTCCCCAGATGTCCACATGCGGGTCGCACTCGGTGGCACTCCGAGTACGGCCTACGGTAGTCTGACTACCGCCCAGGTTGGGTTGGGTCCGAAACTCATGTGGCTGGCTCCGCACACATTTTTTTGAGAGGAAGAGGTAATTTGACTACCACCCGCGGTAGTCAAACTACCACCTCGGGTACAGTTTCGCCCGAAATTTGGCCAGTGGATCCTTTTTTGGGTCCTAAGGGTGAAACAAAGTTTGTTTTGGATTTTTAGCTTAAAAACCCTCAAAATTGGCTCGATTGTGACCTAAAAATGGACCGAGAAATGGGTTGATTGTGGGTGAAGGTTTGGGTATGCTTTGGCTTGAACGATGACTTGTGATGGCTTAGGTTTGGTTGGGGTTTGGATCACAGTTTTGACTAAGATTAGGGTTTAGGCTGGTATTAGGGCTTGGTTCGGATTAGGGTTTAGCTTAGGATATACTCATGGTTCCCGGATTGTCTTAGCTTTCTCAAGATATTAACATGAGTGGGGTGTCTACAGATGCCCCTCTTTGACTGAGGTTGTGGGCAACCGAAGGTCAAAGCAAGTGGACACCCCACTCTTCTGGTCAGAAAGGATAGTGATTCGAATCTATTGTCTGTCATTGCATCATTATCAGTTGACTGTTTGGAAAAAGATGACTTGCACACATCACGAGGGTTGAGGAAAACGTTATGATTGTCCCCTACGCATTCGTCGCGGCTTTACGGGTCACCAATCACAACCCTTTCACGTTAGATTTTTGATAGCATCAGAGAGTAAGTCTGAAAAGTAAGGGCCTTTGAGCATTTTTCACGGCTTTACGAGGATTCCCATACTGTTTGGTCTGTCGTTTCCTTTGCTACGTAATCACCCTAGGAGTATTCGTTCCATTTGATCGTCAAAGTGGTTAGCTGCCCTGCGCGTTAGTGCGGCCTTACGGGGAACTCACTACGTCGACTTGGACTTAATCAAAATTTATAAACATCTCGGACTAGGTATGTGCAGGTAATCTTTTGCCGTGCAGTCTGCTGATTCTGATACTTTGGTTACAATGGATTGTTGTCACTTTGAGTTTGATTATTCTTTTCAGAGATAGATCCAATCATTTCTACTAGCATTCGTATGACTGTTCAGATATAGAGATCGGGCCAATCGTATGTGTATCATGTATGGATTTGATCATTCTCCGGGGAAATCGGAAGGGACCGAATCTTATTTAACTATTTGCATTGACCGCAACTGGAGAATATAGAAGATTCCTCAGTGTACTGCATGCCACGTGTGTTTTCGAATTTTTTTTTTTGAAAACTTGAAAGCTATTCCCTTTGGAGCTAGACCCCTTGGGGATTTTATTTGAAAGTATTTTTAGATTTTTTAGAAAATATGTGTTTGATCTCGTGGGTGGGCGTTGTCGTTCGGTTTTTATCTGCACAAGTTAAGTAAACAGTCGCGTTGCCTCCAGTGATGAGTTGGCGGGGCTAACAGTTTGAAATATTTTTAGATTTTTAAAAGATCTGTCTGATCTCCCGAGAGGGCGTTGTCGTCTGGTTTTTACTGTACAGTGATTTGGATTGAATAGCCAGATGGCCTCCACTAATGAATTAATGGGGCAATTGGGGATCATAGGCCTGATTTGGACATGTGGGCCTATGACCATGGGCCTTGAAAACATGGGCTTTGAACCATGGGCCTTTGAACAATGGGCTTGGTGGGATTTTGACATGTGGGCCTTGTGAACTTTGAACTTGTGGGCCTTACAGGTTTTGAAATGTGGGCCTCTGAGGCTTTGAACTTGTGGGCCTTGTGAGATTTGAAATGTGGGCCTCTTGGGCTTTAAACTTGTGGGCTTTGAGATGTGGACCTCTGGAGTTTTGAACTTGTTGGCCTTATGAGCTTTGACTTTGTGGATCCTCGACTTCGTTAGCTACTTATCATGTACATGTATGTATGTTTTTTTTTTTTTTTTTTTTTTTTTTTTTTAAATGTAAAGAAAGGGAAGCGATTTATAGAAAGACTTTTTTAGAAGGAATGAAATTTTTTGTTTGTGCCAAATTTATTGGTGTTTGCTTGTGTCTGAACCTGTACTTGGATGATAGAATAAAAACATTAAACTTAGCCCATGTCAAATCTGGTATTCTGAGTTGTTTACCAGGGATCTCGGCTCCCTAAGAGTAGCGCATACTAGGATCATACCCCTTGAATTTGGGTAGAGTCTGACAGAATTCTGATTCGGGACTTATCTCTTCCTTGTGCTTCTTCACTTTGTTTGTTGCCTTGGCTTCTCCTGTACCTGCACTGTTATTTTTATTTTTTTCTTTTTCTTTTCTAGCCATTTTGCCCGTAGCGCCTTTTCAGGTTTTCGCCACGACCGGCTTTCTCGTCATTTTTACCCATGGCATCCTTTCGAATTTTCACCATGTCCTGAGTTTTTTCTCTTACCTGCCCCTTAGCAGCTGTACTCTTTTTACCCTTGATGCCTTTTCAGGTTTTCACCAAGTCTGTTACATGCCCGCTATTTTTACTCGAAGCGCCCTTTCAGGTTTTCACCTCGCCCATTGTGCTTAGGCACGTTACTTTTCTTTTAATTTCTTTTTTGCTTGTACAAGGACTGAAGGATAGACTCCATTCATTGCCGGCTGATTGGTGAGCTGCCTGACTTTGTTTTTAATCACGATCGTGAAGCTGTTGACATTGGGTTAAACTATCCTGAGGGGAAATGGGTTGGTGAATTGTGTTCTACGCTCATTGGGTTCGACTCTTTTTTTTACTACGCGCTTTATTCGTCCAATTTTTTTTTACTTTTTTTTTTTGAACCCTTTATTTTTTAGAACATTTATTGGAGGGAATGAATGATAATGAAATGTATCTCAGGATGCTAACATTTTGTCGTTTGACTTTAGCTTTACGATTGTGGTTATTGACATAGTCAGGTAGGATTACCCATGATAGATATTCACATTGTCGGCGTTGATGGGCTCTAAAAGATCTTTGCCCCTAATGATGGTGAGATGAAGGGAACCTCCCGGAAGAATTTTTGCAAACGATCAGTGAATCATCCCAGGATGACTTGGACTTGCCCCCTGGATCTAATAGGCCCAATAATAAGATGTCCATTGTTACCATGTTGCTAACCTTTCTTTCAGACTTGTTTGTCATTGGTCCTAGCGATCGTCAGGTGCTTTATATCTTCGAGATGTAGTTGGTTGCATTGAGCTTACTACCAATCATTTTCCTTTACTTCTTGCTTCATTCGTATCCATGATGTAGGATGTTATTGCCACCTGCTTTTATCTTTCACGATAATGTGCTCATGACCATTGGATGCCTTTGGGCTCATTCTTTCGATGACGTCCACATCCCATAATGAAGAAAGGATAGAGTGTTGTCAGGTTATAAAGACTCAAAGCATGCATATGGATTCATTTATGCAAGCTTTGAATAGTTGAAGCACTTCCTGACATGTTGCAATAACTTATCTTCATCGTTCATCAGTAGGACTCTATCGTAGACTTCAGGCATGATCTTGACAGCTTTGTTGGGCTTGACTTTAGGCTTCATTGCAGATGGTGTATGATTGGTTCTTCATTTGATTTGAGTAAGGCTCCATAGGAGAACCCAAAGGTAGATAGCCCCGGGCTTCAAGAATTCTGTCATTGTCTACTTGTATTCAGGAGGTGAGGATCTCTTGATGTGTACTGTTCTAGGGAGCTCAAGGGATCCCAAGTTCACATCTTCAAAATCATCCATGACAACATTGGCCTTTGTTTCGAGCTTTCGGAGGGAATCTTCTAGCTTGAGAGTTGGATCATCATTTTCTACATCATGGGCTTCGTTCAAACCCATGAGTTTGAAGTCTAACTCCAGATCGAAATCATATGAGTCGACTTTAAACTTGGGTGTTGTAACAGACGCATTTGGCACATTATTGCTTGTGGGTTTTGAAAGATTTTCTATTGTTTTTTATGTTTTGAGAAATTTCTGTTGTTTTTGGATATTGACAAGTATCTGAATTTTTTGGCATTTCGAAAATATCTAATGTTTTTGGCCTTTTGAAATTTTCTGATTTTTTTTTTGAGAAGTATATGATTTTTTTTTTGGTGTTTTGAAAATATCCAGTGTTTTTGGCTTTTTTAGAATTTTCTGAATATTTTTTTTTGAAAAAGATTGCGATGTGATTCATGGATTGGTTGATTCTATTCGAGGAGTCAAACATTATTATTTTTTTATTATGCCGTCTTAGGAACTACGAACCAGCTATTGCCCTACACTCCCTCCCCTTAGGAGGCAGGGCCAGACGGATCAGTAGGTGGGCCCTCATCGTCTTGCCCAAACATCATGATGAGTTTGAGACTGGGCTCTGAGTTGGTGTTGGATGTTACTTTCCTTAGCTCATCCCTGATGCATTGAGAGTCTTTGAATTCTTCCTGCTCAGGTGGGACCCAGACTGTGGTCTAGTCAATCAGAGGCAATTCTTGCCCCTTGCCTGAGTCATTTTCAAATAGTCTAGTTGCGTTCATTTTGCTCATTTGATCCTTTAGGGTATATCTCAGCCTGCCCACCGGATAGATGATCCGTTTCTTGATGGATCTGATTAATGTGTGGATGAAGGGATCGTCTTCCTCTTGCCGAGTTTGCTCTCCTCTGATGCATTTGTGCTTTACTATCTCACTCATAGGAGGTAGATATTCCAGTTCTCTCATGCCTGCATTCTCTTGATATTTGAGCTGATAATAAAAATGTTGGTGCTTTACTGGAGGGAAGACATAGTTTGATCCGATGGGACATGCAAGAAGCATGCAATTCATAGTATCGAACTCGAGACGATGGTATGGGATATCCTCATCGGAGCATTGTATGTCTATGATCGGGATATCTAGCTCTTGACGGTTGGCTACTTTTATCAAAAAGGTTTGTTCGGAATCATCCAGAATGACCAGTGCCTTGTCTCTGAAAATGTATTTAGTATTTTGATGAAGAGTTGAAGAGAGAGCCTTGATTCTATGGATCCAAGACCGATCAGGGAGGAGATGAAATGAAGCTGTGATGTCAAAGACCTGAAAAGTGATGGTTGATGTTTTGGGACTAATCAGAATCTTGACTTCAATCTCTTCCTTGACTTGTTTCCTAGAGGCAGGAACCACTCGCCCTAGACTCTTCTCTTGAAGGATTGAAGACTGAGTAGATCTAGATAAATCCCTTTGAGCAGTAGAATGTCCTTCTTGGAAAGTTACCACATGATTGAAGCTGGGCCCTGATTTTTCTAGGACATGCGGTATGTTGATCGGGGAAAGAGATTTCTCTTGGAGCATGACAGTTGGAGCAAGGGTCGGATAGGTAGATGGTGCCCCTTGCGAGACAAAGGATGTATGAATTGGATTGATCGGTGGTGGTTCCTGTAAACTTGGGGGCATGGAGATTGGACTAGATGGAGATGCCTCTTGCATATTTGAGAGCGAATGAATTGTACTGGTAGGGTGTGCCCCTTGTAGACTTGGGGGTATTGTTGTTGGGCTAGCAGTGATTGAATGGATGCATTGGACTAGGTGGCAAGCCGATTCTCTCTGAATGATATTAGTGGCAGGGGTGCCCAATGAGGTGGGGCTTGCTTGATACAGCGGCAGGGGATTCTGGAGGGTGTGATTGGTGGTGGCAACAGCAGAAGAGGTAACCACAATCGTTTGGTTGTCAATTAGATCTTGGACCACATGTTTCAGGGTGAAACAACGGTCCGTTGTGTGGCCTCGGGATTGGTGGTATGCACAGTACTTATTCTCATTATAATTTGGTGGCAGAGGGTTTGGGGGAGCCTAGGCAGTAGCGGTGTAAGTATTTGCCTTTGGACTAGCATGACTACTATCCCGCTGTAAGTTTGGGCTATCGGTGTAAACTGCCTAGATTCCCGGGCCATCCCATCTGCTGACCATGATTGGGGTACTGAGGAATCTCGCTTTGTTATTGTTGTTTCCATTGTCCCTCTTGAGGAGTGAATTGAGCACCTTGGGTAGAGGCGACAAGATTGTCTTCTTCTGTTGGATGGAGGTCAGGAACCCTTCTGTTACCATTCTCGTATCCAGTAAACCTTCCTTCCACTATCCGTTGTACCGGGGAGGCCTGATGAGGCCACCAAGGAGAGATCATCCCAGCCGTTATTCCGGCTTCGACTTGTTCCCTGGCGCGGATGACTTGGGTAAAGTTGGCATATGGATTGGAGACAAGGTATCTAGAGGTACTCGGGTTTGCCGAGTGGATGATCATGTAGATTTTCTCTTCATCATCAATGAGTGTTTTCATTCTAGCGGCCATTGCCCTGCCACCGTCCAACGTAAGCTGACAATGACCCATCATTCCTCTGCCTTAAGGCAGCAAGATCCGCCCTTTTGGGCTCTAAATTAAGATTGTACACGAAACGATTAATGAAAGCTTGGAAAAGTTGTTCCCAAGTCTTAATTCGACGGTAGTCTAATGACGTGTACCAATCCAACGCATCGCCTTTCAAGGATTTTTGAAATAAACGGATCAACGCTCCATTATTACCTGCCAGAGTGTTAAACTCCCCACAAAATACCTTCAAGTGGTCCATAAGACACCCCTTACCATCATACCTTTCGAATTTGGGTACCTCAAAGTTTGGAGGCACCCGAGCATCTGAAAAGGGTCATAAGTCCTTGAATTTGGTGGATGGATAATCCTCTCCTTGCTGCCTTTGTAGTTTCTTCTACACCTCTCGCAATTGCTCTCGTAGATCTTCAATTTTGGAGAGATCGGTCGAGGGGGGTTTTGCCTCCTGGAATTGATTGGATCTCTTATTAGGAGGAAGATGTTGGAACTGGCTGGGATTCTTGACAGTGGGAGATTGTATTTGATAGCGATTCTCATCCGTGAAGGGTTGCTGGAAAGGATTCGTAGTTGCGGAAAATTGGCCTTGAATGTGACTCCCATTATGGGGAGGATGCTGGAAAGTTGAGATGACTGGCGCACTAGGTGATGACACTTGTATGGTTTGGACAGTCTCTTTTTGAACACATTGGGCAAGAAGGGCCTGTAAAGTCTTAAAATTTTGGGCTATTTCATCCATGGTTGAGGTGAATGCGGTATTATCAGCCATGGATTCAGGTCCTCCAGGGGTGCCTTTTAGGTGTAATGGTTTCTTCTTTTTGGTTTGTCATGGTAACTTTGAATTGGATAATCATAGGGTGAGTGAAAGCCTTGAATGGGCGCAAGCTAAAGATCGATCCTCATTTTTATTTTGCTTAATGCAGGTATGAATGTAAATGTAGAATATTTCCTTAGATTATATTACCACACTATTTCGAGTAGGGTCTCAGCTAGTACGAGCTAGAAAGTCTCCAGCAGAGTCGTCATTCTGTAGACACTGGAAAATCGGTGCCTACGGTGATTTGTATTTTATGTTTTAGTGGTGGGGGTGATTAGGCTGATTTGTTGATTTGGAGTCGTCACTAGCCAAAAGATTTCAAAATCCTGCGGTCGGCTAGAACCATAGAATATGCAAGGTTGGAGAAATCCGAAGACTCTCCTGCCTTAGCTTGACTCCTGATTTGTGATCCGGGATTCCTAGTAAGGGACCTCGATTATAAAAAGGGAAGGTGTTAGGCACCCTCTCTGTAACGCCCTGAAAATCGGGGGTCGAGCATAAACTCAACTCTCGAGTTCCGGAACATCACTTATGCAACAAAATGAATGATGATTGAATGTTGACTGTATTTGTGCATTGAACATGATGAGATTAAGCCAAAACAGCATATCATACTCCAGAGACAATTAAATTGCAAGCGGAAGACTGTGATAGATATATATAATACAAAAAAAATAGTGGTGAGTCTCCAGAGTGTGATAAAGTTACCAGGTTAGTTAATTACAAGTACAGTTCTAAAATATACCTAATGTGAGGAAGTGTAATGTCTCCTATCCCAAATACCATAGCCCCGTCAATACAATACCAGGTCTTCATAGACCTATCAGAGAGATACAGATAGGAGAACTCCTCCTCATCATCATAGAAGTAGTCCGGCTCTGCTTCATAAGCATCGTCATCACCTGAAACTCAACAAATCTGGTTGGTGTTGCAAACACCATCCCGTAACGTGGGAGTGAGTAGCTAACTCAGTGGAACAATAAAGCATAGGTTAACATGTTATCGACTCAGTCAAGCAGTAATGATAAAGCAGTAAAATCAAACACTCCTAGCTACTCTTATTAATGCAAGTATGAATGCAGGTATAATGGATGCCCTCACTGACATACTCCCTCATGCGACACCATCTCACGCTCGCGGCATGCTTTCATCCGACAGTGTTCCACATCTTCCAGGCACATGCGATGCATGATGAGCATGATTACCGAGTTTTTAATTAGTCCATTTCAAACAGCAAGGTTGGGAAACTAAGGTACCTCCCTTGTATCATTCCCAAACATGATCCATTCTAGGGTCGTCAGTCCTAGTTAATATCAGATGATGGTGTGTTTTCTAGGTCACTGCAGAGGCTGCCAGGGCTGTTACACACAAAAGTTACACCACTCCCCCATCACCCCTTAAACGATTCATCACAATACAGAAACAGGCCTAGTTCATACTCTATATACCGCGGCAAACTCTAAAGCTCACTGCGATTTCAGAGTATGCTCGAGGTCACTACAAAGGGCTACCAGGGCTGTTGCTCGCATACGTTGCACCACTCCCCCATCACCTTATCAATGTAGGCCGACAGCACGAATATAGTGTCCCATACCACCATAATCGGCTCACGAGTTTGGTTGCTCACTGGTCACTACGGGAGGCACGTGGCCCTGGCCAGAGGCCGACAAATCGACCACGGTGTCCCATACCACCATGCCCGGCTCATGAGTCTTAGCGGATCGAGGTACCATGGTTAAAAGGGTTTTCACTGGTAAGTTTGGTACCCTAGGTTCAAGCAGTAGCGACCAAACATGGTGAACATACATTAGACAAATCGGGTTACATAACGAGCTCGGTTAGCTCGAGCGCACAACAAGTTGAACGACATGAAGTGCATAAGCACTTCGCGTGGCCAACCACTATCGCCAACCGAAGTACGACTTGAGTTCGTCAAACGCATCTCATGTGGCGACATGAAACTCAACCACGATCTCCAATCTGGTACCGATTGTCTGGACTATAATCATAGCCCCAAACACAATCAATTGTCATGCATAGCATGTAGAGTAAAGCATGATAAACAAAGTAATTCAAGCACACTAACAATCATGTCATAAAGCATATTATAAAGCATGTTATGAAACAAGTTACAAAGCATATTAAAAGGCATGTTATGGAGCGCAATACAAAGGGGGATGTAAATACATATGTTTCATAAGTGAGTGGTTAGAGTAAACCACCACATGGGGGGTATCATATGTGACTCTAAGGTAGTTGAGAACCCCATCTCAGCACCTACCTAAGGCACTAACACTTAAGCACTTATACTCACAAGCAATTTCACAAACACTTAGAGTGCACTATTTCAACATACATGACGTATGTTAGAGGAATGTGTATTAGGGCTGTTCTTTTACCAAACTAATATTTTATACGTATATATCATATTCATACAGCAAATAATCATGACAATCACATCACCAAAATTTATACGTATGGGGTATTTTTTAGGATACACAATTTCAACATACATAGTGTATACAAGGGAACATGTATTACGGCGATTCCTTTCGCCAAACAGGTATTTTATTCATATACAATATAATCATATAACAATTAATCATGACAAACACATCGCTAAATTATACATGTATATGGTACTTCTTACAATACCGTATTTCTACATACATAGTGTATATTAGTAAACATGTATTTAGGCAAATCCTTTCGCCAAATAAGTATTTTATCCATATATCGTATATCCATACGACAAATAAACATGTCAACCATATTTCCAAAAAAAATACGTATACGGTATTTTATACGAATACCTATAATATGTGAAATTCCATATTCTATAATTTTAATCGAAACAGAAAACGAAAAGCACTTTGTACATGTGCAATTGCATGCAGATCATGAATCTATCATTATCTGACATTGAAAGCATTGAAAACCGTAACCTATACACCTAAAGTCCTCACCTTGTGTCGTAGAATCGTAACGGAGTTGATAGGTTTGCTAAGCTCCCGTATTCGGCAGTTTGGCAACCTATGGAATGAAATACGTTAGCTATTTCATATCCTACAACCACCCAAGCCCTAAATCAGGTTAGGGTTAGGGTTTCTTACCTAGAAATGACGTCGGAATCGCCGGGAAAGCGGTGAAGCTCGAATAGCGGCAGGGAAGAGTGGCAGGGAGTTCCTCCCACATCTCCCACACTTTCTCTCTCTTTTCTCTCTCTCAATCTAGGTTTTCTCTCAAATTTGGATGGCTGCAATGAGAGAGGGTTTAAGGTCCTTATATAGCCTAAAAACTCACCGAAATAGACTCCTGTTCACAGTATACTTAGGTTATAACCAAAGCGGGACTTTTTCAGCTCAACGGAGGACTTCTGGCAGGCCTCCTTGAGCCAAAGGTCGGACTTAAGCTCACTAACGCTGGATCTATGTTCTATTAAGTTTTCGTTTCGGTCGGGGTTCCAGATCACGCGTGGCGGACCACCTTCAGTTCAACGGTCAGTGGGCCTCGATCGGAGATTCCGAGTACATGTAAATGTGTATGAAATTTTTCCTGATCCGAGGGTGTAATTTGGTCGATTCTGACGGCCTGTTGCTTAAAACGATCTCAGCAAGCGACGAGTCTCAGATTACTATTCAAGATATTTATTTTTAAAGAAAATAAGTGTTTTCACACTCTCTCGCTCCAGACTCAAGCGAACAGCCGTGGGACATCGGCTGGATTTGATTTTTGAGATGGTTGTCAAACCCAGCGAGGCGGTCCTAAGTCCTTAACCTCGTATTGTTCGGACTCCCAATGTACGGTCCAGATCAGATACGGAGTTTCAACGTGCTCCCGAGAGCAGTCGGGTAATGAGTTTGATCCTAGATTTTAGGGTAACCTAGCGTCAATGATTCTACAAGTTTTGGGTCTTACAGATCGTATTTAAAGCGATTCAAATGGATTTCGTAACTAATCTAGTTTAGCACTTAGTTACTTTGTCTCATTTCTAAAGGATTTAATCCTAAGTAATTTCCGTCTGAGGTGGTACTTAGTCCTTCATAGTTTGTATATAGAGTGATCCAAGTTATAATACTTAACTAGTTTAAGATAGTGTCTAGGGTGAAAGTACTTAGAAAAATTGAAAGAACAAGATGGTGAAGGGTTGGATTTGGGAAGGAAATGGGTTCAGAAGCGATTTTAGACTGTGGGATTCAGTTCTGATAGGTTAATAAGGTGTTAGGAGCAACCCATTACCTAAGGACGTCTAATTCCAGGTTGGCAAAAATCTGGGGTGTTACACTCTCTGCCCATACAATATACGGTCTCTACTTTGTGTGGTAAAATAATCTCAAGGGATGGATGATGTGGTCGAGATAGGACTAGGCACACACATGGATTTCTAATGTTGTAAGATCCGAAATTTCGGTAAGTCACAGAGCATACGTCCAACGACGTATCTAGAAGGTGGATGTGATGATGCTTATGCCAAAAGGTGAAGAAAAACTAGACTAGATCACCTAGGAATTTCTGATTTAACAGGATCCGATGTATGACAAGTCATAGAGCATACGTTCACTAGAGATCTAGAGAAGCAAGGGGGTTAAGAAGGGAATAGATGTTATGATGAATGCTTGTATGTAAAATGGATGGATCTTTGGCTTGCTCTTAAGATGGCTACAACATGAAGTACACCATGACTAATTTGGGCTAGACTAAAGGGTTGAGATGGTTGAGGTGAGGCTAAGAAGTGGCTAGAAAATCAGGACTTTGGGGCTTGGGAGCTCCTTCTCACCCTCACCCTCACCCTCACTCTCTTTCTCTCTCTCTCTCTCTCACTTGGTTTAGTGTGTGTTGAAATGAGAAGAGGACTATTTATAGCCTTCTTTAATGGCAATGTGGTAATTTTGGGCTTTGGGAGGGGTAAATGCTATTGTGGTAATAGGTGATTGGTTGGAGAGAGAGAGAGAGACGCCACCTGGCGTGCTCTCATTAGCTAATGCGGTTGGTAAAAGGATAAATAAGCTCAGATTGAGAGGTAATTCCAAGAGAAAGTTGACTTTCTGACACTGGGATAGCTGTCCCCAGATGTCCACACGCGGGCCGCACTTGGCGGCACTCCGAGTACCGCTTGTGATAGTCCGACTACTGCCCGGGTTGAGTTGGGTCCGAAACTCATTTGGCTAGCTCCGCACATGTTTTTTGAGAGGAAGCGGTAGTTTGACTACCGCTTGCGATAGTCAAACTACCACCTCGGGTACAGTTTCTCTTGAAATTTGGCCGGTGGATCCTTTTTTGGGTCCTAAGGGTGAAACAATGTCCAGTTTGGATATTTGGCTTAAAAAGCCTCAAAATTGGCTCGATTGTAACCTAAAAATGGACTGAGAAATGGGTTGATTGTGGGTAAAGGTTTGAGTATGCTTTGGCTTGAACGATGACTTGTGATGGCTTAGGTTTGGTTAGGGTTTGGATCACGGTTTTGGCTAAGGTTAGGGTTTAGGCTGGTATTAAGGCTTGGTTCGGATTAGGGTTTGGTTTAGGATATGCTCATGATTCCCAGATTATCTTAACTTTCTCAAGATGTTAGCTTGGGTGGGGTGTCTACAGATGCCCCTCTTTGACCGAGGTTGTGGGCAACCGAAGTTCAAAGCAAGTGGACACCCCTCTTCTGGTTAAAAAGGATAGTGATTCGAATCTGTTTCTGTCATTGCATCGTTATCAGTTGACTATTTGGAAAAAGATGACTTGCACACATCACGAGGGTTGAGGAAAACATTGTGATTGTCCCCTACGCATTCGTCGCGACTTTACCGGTCACCAATCACAACCCTTTCACGTCAAATTGTTGATAGCATCAGAGAGTAAGTCTGAAAAGTAAGGGCCTCTGCGTATTTTTCACGACTTTACGAGGATTCCTATACTGTTTGGTCTGTCATTTCCTTTGTTACGTAATCACTCTAAGAGTATTCATTTCATTTGATCGTCAAAGTGGTTAGCTGCCCTGCGCGTTAGTGCGGCCTTACGGGGAACTTACTATGCCAACTTGGACTCAATCAAATTTTACAAATATCCCGGACTAGGTATGTGCGGGTAATCTTTTGCCGTGCAGCCTGCTGATTCTGATACTTTGGTTACAATGGATTGTTGTCACTTTGAGTTTGATTATTCTTTTCAGAAATAGATCCAATCATTTCTACTAGCATTCGTACGATTGTCCAGATATAGAGATCGGGCTAATCGTACGTGTATTATGTACGGATTTGATCATTCTTTGAAAAAACTGGAAGGGACCGAATCTTATTTAACTGTTTACACTGACCGCAACTGGAGAATATAGAAGATTCCTCAGTGTACTACGCGCCGCGTGCGTTTTCAATTTTTTTTTTTTTAAAACTTGAAAGCTGTTCCCTTTGGAGATAGACCCCTTGGGGATTTTATTTGAAAGTATTTTTAGATTTTTTAGAAAATATCCGTTCGATCTCGCTGGTGGGCGTTGTCGTTCAGTTTTTATTTGCACAAGTTAAGTAAATAGTCGCGTTGCCTCCACTGATGAGTTGGCGAGGCTAACGGTTTAAAATATTTTTAGATTTTTGAAAGATCCGTCCAATCTCTCGGGAGGGCGTCGTCGTCTGCTTTTTACTGTATAGTGATTTGGATTGAATAGCCAGATGACCTCCACTAATAAATTAATGGGGCAATTGGGGATCATGGGCCTGATTTGGACATGTGGGCCTAGGACCATGGGCCTTGAAAACATAGGCTTTGAACCATGGGCCTTTGAATAATGGGCTTGGTGGGATTTTGACATATGGGCTTTGTGGACTTTGAACTTGTGGGACTTTTGGGTTTTGAAATGTGGGCCTCTTGGGCTTTGAACTTGTGGGCCTCGTAAGATTTGAAATGTGGGCCTTGTGGGCTTTGAGATGTGGACCTCTGGAGTTTTTGAACTTGTGGGCCTCTGGAGTTTTGAACTTGTTGGCCTTATGAGCTTTGACTTTGTGGATCCCCGAAGCGATTTATAGAAAGACTTTTTTAGAAAGGAATGAAAATTTTTGCTTGTGCCAAATTTATTGGTGTTTGTTTGTGTCTGAATTTGTGCTTGGATGATGGAATCAGAACATTGAACTTAGCCCATGTCGAATCCGGTATTCTGAGTTGTTTACCAAGGATCTCGGCTCCCCAAGAGTAACGCATACTAGGATCATACAACTTGGATTTGGGTAGAGTCTGACAGAATTCTGATTTGGGACTTATCTCTTCCTTGTGCTTCTTCACTTTGTTTGCTGCCTTGGCTTCTCCTCTACCTGCACTTTTATTTTTATTTTTTCCTTTTTCTTTTCTAGCCATTTTTGCCCGCAGCGCCTTTTCAGGTTTTCACCACGACCGGCTTTCTCATCATTTTTGCCCATGACGTCCTTTCGAATTTTCACCATGTCCCAAGTTTTTGCTCTTGCCTGCCCCTTGGCAGCTATGCTCTTTTTACCCTTGATGCCTTTTCAGGTTTTCACCAAGTCCACTATATGCTCGCTGTTTTTACTCGAGGCGCCCTTTCGGGTTTTCACCTTGCCCATTTTGCTTAGGCACGTTACTTTTCTTTTAATTTATTTTTTTCTTGTACAAGGACTGGAGGCTAGACTCCATTTATTGCCGGCCGATTGGTGAGCTTCCTGACTTTGTTTTCAATCACGATCGTGAAGCTATTGACATTTGGTTAAACTATTCTGAGGGAAAATGGGTTGCTGAATTGTGTTCTTCGCTCATTGGGTTCGACTCTTTTTTTTTTCTTTTACTGCGCGCTTTATTCGTCCATTTTTTTACTTTTTTTTTAAACCCTTTATTTTTTAGAGCACTTATTGGAGGGAATGAATGATAATGGAATGTATCTCAGGATGTTAACCTTTTGTCATTTGACTTTAGCTTTACGATTGTGGTTGTTGACATAGTCAGGTAGGATTACCCATGATAGATATTCACGTTGTCGGCGTTGATGGGCTCTAAAAGATCTTTACCCCTAATGATGGTGAGATGAAGGGAACCTCCCGGAAGAATTTTCGCAAACGATCAGTGAATCATCCCAGGATGACTTGGACTTGCCCCCTGGATCTAATAGGCCCAATAATAAGATGTCCATTGTTACAATGTTGCTAACCTTTCTTTCAGACTTGTTTATCATTGGTCCTATCGATCGTCAGGTGCTTTATATCTTCGAAATGTAGTTGGTTGCATTGAGCTTACTACCAATCATTTTCCTTTACATCTTGCTTCATTCGTATCCATGATGTAGGATGTTGTTGCCACCTGCTTTTATCTTTCATGAGAATGTACTCATGACCATTGGATGCCTTTGGGCTCATTCTTTCGATGACGTCCACATCCCATAATGAAGAAAGGCTAGAGTGTTGTCAGATTATAAAGACTCAAAGCATGCATATGGATTCATTTATTCAAGCTTTGAATAATTGAAGCACTTCCTGACATATTGTATTAACTTATCTTCATTGTTCATCAGTAGGACTCCATCGTAGACTTCAGGCATGATCTTGACAGCTTTGTTGGGCTTGACTTCAGGCTTCATTGCAAATGGTGTATGATTGGTTCTTCATTTGATTTGAGTAAGGCTCCATAGGAGAACCTAAAGGTAGATAGCCCCGGGCCTCAAGAATTCTCTCATTGTCTGCTTGTATTCAGGAGGTGAGGATCTCTTGATGCGTACTGTTCTAGGGAGCTCAAGGGATTCCAAGTTCACATCTTCAAAATCATCCGTGACGACATTGGCCTTTGTTCGAGCTTTCTGAGGAAATCCTTTAGCTTGAGAGTTGGATCATCATTTTCTACATCATGGGCTTCGTTCAAACCCATGAGTTTAAAGTCTAACTCCAGATCGAAATAATATGAGTCGACTTAAACTTGGGTGTTGTAACAGACGCATTTGGCACATTATTGCTTGTGGGTTTTGAAAGATTTTCTATTGTTTTTTGTGTTTTGAGAAATTTTTGTTGTTTTTGGATATTGACAAGTATCTGAATTTTTTAGCAGTTCGAAAATATATAATGTTTTTGGCCTTTTGAAATTTTCTATTTTTTTTGAGGAGTATATGATTTTTTTTTTTAGTGTTTTGGAAATATCCAGTGTTTTTGGCTTTTTAAGAATTTTCTGATTTTTCTTTTTGAGAAAGACAGCGATGGGAATCATGGCTTGGCTAATTCTGTTCGAGGAGTCTAACGTTATTTTCTTTTATTATGCCGTCTTGGTGACTACAAACCAGCTATTGCCCTTCACTCCCTCCCCTTAGGAGGCAGGGCCAGACGGATCAGTAGGTGGGCCCTCATCGTCATGCCCAAACATCATGATGAGTTTGGGATTGGGATCTGAGTTGGTGTTGGATGTCACTTTCCTCAGCTCATCCCTGATGCATTGAGACTCTTTGAATTCTTCTTGCTCAGGTGGGACCCAGACTGTGGTCCAGTCAATCAGAGGCAATTCTTACCCCTTGCCTGAGTCATTTTCAAACAGTCTAGTTGGGCTCATTTGCTCATTTGATCCTCCAGGGTGGATCTCAGCCTGCCCACCAGATAGATGATCCCTTTCTTGATGGATCTGATTGATGTGTCGATGAAGGGATCATCTTCCTCTTGCCGAGTTTGCTCTCCTCTGATGCATTTGTGCTTTGCTATCTCACCCATAGGAGGTAGATATTCCAGTCCTCTCATGCCTGCATTCTCTTGATATTTGAGCTGATAATAAAAATGTTGGTGCTCGATCGGAGGTAAGACATAGTTTGATCTGATGGGACATGCAAGAGGCATGCAATTCATAGTATCGAACTCGAGACGATGGTATGGGATATCCTCATCGGATCATTGTATGTCTTTGATCGGGATATTTAGCTCTTGACGGTTGGCTGCTTTTATTAGAAAGGTTTGTTCGGAATCATCCAGAATGACAAGCGCCTTGTCTCTGAAAATGTATTTAGCCTTTTGATGAAGAGTTGAAGAGAGAGCCTTGATTCTATGGATCCAAGACCGATCAGAGAGGAGATGAAATGAAGCTGTGATGTCAAAGACCTGAAAAGTGATGGTTGATGTTTTGGGACTAATTAGAATCTTGACTTCAATCTCTTCCTTGACTTGTTTCCTAGAGGCGGGAACTACTCGCCCTAGACTCTTCTCTTAAAGGATTGAAGACTGAGTAGAGCTAGATAAATCCCTTTGAGCAGTAGAATGTCCTTCTTGGAAAGTTACCACATGATTGAAGCTGGGCCCTGATTTTGCGATATGTTGATCGGGGAAAGAGATTTCTCTTACAGCATGATAGTTGGAGCAAGGGTTGGATAGGCAGATGGTGCCCCTTGCGAGACAGAGGATGTATGGATTGGATTGATCGGTGGCGGTTCCTATAGACTTGGGGGCATGGAGATTGGACTAGATGGAGTTGCCCCTTGCATATTTGGGAGCGAATAGATTGGACTGGTAGGGTGTGCCTCTTGCAGACTTAGGGGTACTGTTGTTGGGCTAGCAGTGATTAAATGGATGCATTGGACTAAGTGGCAAGGCGATTCTCCCTAAATGAGATTAGTGGCAGGGGTGCCCAATGTGGTGGGGCTTGCTTGATACAGCGGTAGGGGATTCTGGAGGATTTGATTGGTGGTGTCAACAACAGAAGAGGTAACCACAATCGTTTGGTTGTCAATCAGATCTTGGACCACATGTTTCAGGGTGAAACAACGGTTCGTTGTGTGGCCTCGGGATTGGTGGTATGTACAGTACTCATTCTCATTATAATTTGGTGGCAGAGGGTTTGGGGGGAGCCTAGGCAGTAGCGGTGTAAGTATTTGCCTTTGGACTAGCATGGCTAGTATTCCGTTGTAAGTTTGGGCTATCGGTGTAAACTGCCTAGATTCTCGAGTCATCCTCATCTGCTGATCATGATTGGGGTACTGAGGAATCTCCCTTTACTGTTGTTATTGCCATTGTCCCTCTTGAAGAGTGAATTGAGCACCTTGGGTACATGCGACAAGATTGTCTTCTTCTGTTAGATAGAGGTCAAGAACCCTTTTATTACCATTCTCGTATCCAGTAAGCCTTCCTTCCACTATCCGTTGTACTAGGGAGACCTGATGAGGCCACCAAGGAGAGATCGTCCTAGCCCTTATTCGGGATTCGACTTGTTCCCCGGCGCGGATGAGTTGGGTAAAGTTGGCATATGGATTGGAGACAAGGTATTCAGAGATACTCGGGTTTGTCAAGTGGATGATCATATAGATTTGCTCCTCATCATCAATGAGTGTTTTCATTCTAATGGCCATTGCCCGCCACCGTCCAACATAAGCTGACAATGACTCATCATCCCTCTGCCTTAAGGCAGCAAGATCCGCCATTTTGGGCGCTACATTAAGATTGTACACGAAACGATCAATGAAAGCTTGGGAAAGTTGTTTCCAAGTCTTAATTAGATGGTAGTCTAATGACGTGTACCAATCCAATGCATTGCCTTTCAAGGATTTTTAAAACAAATGGATCAACGCTCCTTTATTACCTGCCAGAGTGTTAAACTCCCCACAAAATGTCTTCAAGTGGTCCATCAGACACCCCGTACCATCATACCTTTTGAATTTGGGTACCTTAAAGTTTGGAGGCACCCGAGCATCTGGAAAGGGACATAAGTCCTTGAATTTCGTAGATGGATAATCCTCTCCTTGCTGCCTTTGTAGTTTTCTCTGCACCTC
Source organism: Magnolia changhungtana (assembly GCA_030180095.1). NCBI lineage: Eukaryota > Viridiplantae > Streptophyta > Magnoliopsida > Magnoliales > Magnoliaceae > Magnolia > Magnolia changhungtana. Next base: position 367,575 of record JASAUF010000344.1, on the reverse strand, counting down.
TCACAATTGCTCTTGGAGATCTTCGATTTTGGAGAGATCGGTCGAGGGGGGTTTTGCTCCCTGGAATTGATTGGATCTCCTATTAGGAGGAAGATGTTGGAACTGGCTGGAATTCTTAACTGTGGGAGATTGTATTTGATAGCGGTTCTCATCCGTGAGAGGTTGCTGGAAAGGATTCGCAGTTGTGGAAAATTGGCCTTGAATGTGACTCCCATTATGGGGAGGATGCTGGAAAGTTGAGATGACTGGCGCACTAGGTGATGAAACTTGTATGGTTTGGACAGTTTCTTTTTGAACACATTGGGCAAGAAGGGTCTGTAAAGCCTTAAAATTTTAGGCTATTTCATCCATAGTTGAGGTGAATGCGGTATTATCAGCCATGGATTCAGGTCATCCAGGGGTGCCTTTTAGGTGTAATGGTTTCTTCTTTTTAGTTTGCCATGACAACTTTGAATTGGATAATCATGGGGTGAGTGAAAGTCTTGAATGGGTGCAAGCCAAATATCGATCCTCATTTTTTTTGTTTAATGCAGGTATGAATGTAAATGTAGAATATTCCCTAATATTATATTACCACACTATTTCTAGTCGGGTCTTAGCTAGTACGAGCTAGTAAGTCCTCGGTAGAGTCGCCATTCTATAGACACTGGAAAATCGGCGCATACGCTGATTTGTATGTTGTGTTTGGTGGTGGGTGTGATTAGGCTGATTTGTTGATGTTGGAGTCGCCACTAGCCGAAAGATTTCAAAATCCCGCGGTCGGCTAGAACCACGGAATATGTAAGGTTGGAGAAATCCAAAGACTCCTACCTTAGATTGACTCCTGATCTGCCATCCGGGAATCCGGGTAAGGGACCTCGATTACAAAGAGGGAAAGTGTTAAGCACCCTCTCTGCCCGTACAAATATACGGTCTCTACTTTGTGTGGTAAAATAATCTCAAGGGATGGATGATGTGGTCGAGATAGGACTAGGCACACATGTGGATTTTTGATGTGGCAAGATCCGAAATTTCGACAAGCCACAGAGCATACGTCCAACGGTGTAGCTATAAGACGGATGTGATGATACTTATGCCAAAAGGTGAAGAAAAACTAGACTAGATCACCTAAGAATTTCTAATGTGACATGATCCGATGCATGGCAAGTCACAGAGCATATGTTCACTAGAGATCTAGAGAAGCAGGGGGGTTAAGAAGGGAATAGATGTTATGATGAATGCTTATATGTAAAATGGATGGATCTTTGGCTTGCTCTTGAGATGGCTAGAACATGAAGTACACCATGACTAATTCAGGCTAGACTAAAGGGTTGAGATGGTTGAGGTGAGGCTAAGAGTGGCTAGAAAATCAGGACTTTGGGGCTTGGGAGCTCCTTCTCACCCTCACCCTCACCCTCACTCTCTTTCTCTCTCTCTCACTTGGTTTGGTGTGTGTTAAAATGAGAAGAGGAGAGGGCTATTTATAGCCTTCTCTAATGGCAATGTGGTAATTTTGGACTTTGGGAGGGGTAAATGCTGATGTGACAATAGGTGATTGGTTGGAGAAAGAGAGATGCCATGTGGCATGCTCTCATTAGCTAATGAGGTTGGTAAAAGGGTAAATAAGCTCAGATTGAGGGGTAATTCTAGGAGAAAGTTGACTTTCGGACGCTGGGACAGTTGTCCCCAGATGTCCACACATGGGCCGCACTTGGCGGCACTCCGAGTACCTCCTGCGGTAGTCCGACTACTGCCCGCGGTAGTCTGACTACCACTCGGGTTGGGTTGGGTCTGAAACTCATGTGGCTGGCTCCACACATATTTTTTGAGAGGAAACGGTAGTTTAACTACTGCTCTCGGTAGTCAAACTACCACCTGGGTACAATTTCTCCCAAAATTTGGCGGGTGAGTCCTTTTTTGGGTCCTAAGGGTGAAACAAAGTCCGTTTTGGATATTTAGGTTAAAAAGCCTCAAAATTGGCTCGATTGTGACCTAAAAATGGACCGAGAAATGGGTTGATTGTGGGTGAAGATTTGGGTATACTTTGGCTTGAACAATGGCTTGTGATGGCTTAGGTTTGGTTGGGGTTTAGATCACGGTTTTGGTTAAGGTTAAGGTTTAGGCTGGTATTAGGGCTTGGTTCGGATTAGGGTTTGGTTTAGGATATGCTCATGGTTCCTAGATTGTCTTAGCTTTCTCAAGATGTTAGCCTGGGTGGGGTGTCTACACCACCTGAATAGTAGACAGGTTCCCTCATCTGTAATGAGGACATATGCAATATTAGAGTCGTCCCTGTACCTTGTCGGTAACCTACAATCACGTAGTGGGTTTCTTCTCACAGATGGCTGCTCCACTTGCTCCTATATCTCTGTCAGTGCAACTGTCTCAGCCTTCATGCCATGCTCGCTTATGTGACCCTGACGTGTATGCCACATACATGCAGAGGTGGAATCTATTGTAGCCACCGCAGCTCCACCTGTAGAAGTGTTCCCGATCTACTTGTAAAAGTTTCTGAGTCTCTATGCTTTCTTGATTACAAGTGCCTCCTTAGATACTTTAAGGGCACCATCAAATCCAATGAACTTGCATCTTATTGCCTCAAGTGCACCAAGAGAAATCGGACTCTTCTTCGTGTTGGGAACATCCCTCACCTCAGTCAGGGTATTCACTTCCCATCAAACATCATGATACATACTGTACCAACAGCCACAACATCATAGGCAATGTCATTGCCCATAAACACCTGTTCACCATCGCACTATCTATAGCTAGTGAACCAACATCAATGAGGAGTCATGTGATAAGATGGCCCTGTATCTAAAATCCACTCGTCTCTATGATCATCGTATAAGTCTCCAATCATAGACATAAACAAAACATCACCTTCACATCTTGTAACGCCCTAAAAATCGGGGGTCGATCAAAGCTCAATTCCCGAGTTCCAATGCATCACTTATGTAAAAAAGATAATGAAATTTAATTGTTGTCCATATTAGTGCATTAAACATGAGTAAGATTATACTAAAACAACATATCATACTCCAGAGTTAATGTAATTAGGCAAGCGGAAGACTGTGATAGATATTTAAAATATACAAGTGTTTCACAATCTCCACAGTAGGAGATGTTACCAGGCTGAATATATACATATATGGTTCTAAAACTTGTAAAATATCAAAGTGTAAATGTCCAACTAATCCATGTAACCCTGTAATCCCATCGAATTAAAACAAGGTCTACGAAGACCCGCCTAATAGCTGAACATAGGAGAATTCCTCCTCCTCATCCATGAAGTCCATTTCAGCTGCATATATCTCACCATCACCTACATTTAAACCAGAGTCTGGGTGGTGTTTAAAACACTGTCCCAGGTGCGAATGAGTAGCTAATTCAGTGGAACTATAAAGTAAAGGTTAACATGTTATCAATTCAGTCAAGCAGTAATGATAAAGCAGTACAACAATTATATCTTAAGTACTCTTCTTAATGTAGGATTGATATGTTATAATTATGCATGCCCTTGCCTGCACTCTCTCAGCGACATCATCTCATGGTCATGCATATAACACTCCCGCTATGCTCAACTCCATCGCCAAAGACACATGCAATGCGATGCATGTGCGTGTTAGCCAAGTTCTTAATTAGACATATTCATACAGCAAGTTTGGGAAGTTAAGGTACCTCCCTCTATATCATTTACCCAAATAATGATCCATCTAGGGTCGTCAATCCTAGTTAATCACATACGATAGGCAAGTTCGAGAGTTTACAATCTAGGTCGCTATGAGAGGCTCGTCACCGTTAGCGTAGGCCTATTTTGTAATCGAGGTCACACCACCAATGCCCTACCAACTGGCAGTCTATATTCGAAGGCTCGTCACCAACCCATCTGTGGACCACAGCCAGGCTGCGCTGGGGTAGGCCTCGTTTATACTCGAGGTCACTACGGGAAGGCTAGTCACCTTAGCATAGGCCGACAGCTCGAATACAGTGTCCCATACCACTGTATTCGGCTCACGAGTTTGGGTTGCTCACTAGTCACTACGTGGAGGCTCGTCACCCCAGCGTAGGCCGACAGCTCGAACACGGAGTCCCATACCACCATGCTCGGCTTATGAGTCTTAGCGGATCATGGTACTAAGGTTAAACGGGCTTTGCACTAGCAAGTAGTACCTTATATTCAAGCAGTAGCATCCATATATGATGAACATACATTAGGCCAATCGGGTTACTTGACAAGTTCAATTGGTATGAGCACATACTGAATTAGTCGACATGGAGCACGTAAGCACTCCACGTATCCTAACCACTGTCGACAATCACCATAAGGCTCGGATTCGTCAAATGTATCCAATGTGGCGAAACTAGTTTGCCCACTCAAACGAGAACCATTATCGATTGCCTGGACTATGTAGTAGTCCCAATCACACTCAAATGCAATAAATAAATACATGTGATAAGCATTTCAGCTTTTGACAAACAATCCAAGTAAATATCTCATTTGAGCATTTTATCAAACACCTTGAACATGTTAACAAACACTTATATTTTATCCATAAGTTTCATAGAGGAAAATATGATTATATAAAATAAATTACACATACGTATAAGGTAATGTAAAATACTATCTTAATACTCGTAATAAGTGCAAATCATCAATAATTTCTCATTCAGACAATTTAACAAATACTTAGACTACACTATACCAAATACATAGACTAGGTTAGTTATGACATGAACCATAACAATTTCCTACACAACATAGGTTATAAAGCATATAACAAACATGGATCATAGATTAGAAATCATGACAAACATAAATCAGAATTTCACTCTCATTCAAACATTTTATCAAACACTTAGGCTACATATTACCACATATATGCATTAAATCAGTTATAGCATATATTATAGCAAATACTTTCACAAAGAAGTTGTCATACATATAACAATCATGTATTCTAGGTTAATATTCATGGCAAGTACAAATCATGATAGTAATTTCATTCAAACATTTCAACAAGCACATGTAATGTGTTATATATTCACATAGCTTACATACATGTATAATTTATCGAATACATCGTAACTAAGATCATATGACAGCAATCAAGTCAGACATAAATCATTGCTGACATTGAAAGCCTTGAAAACCATAACCTAAACGTTTATAGTTTGCACCTTTTGCCGGTATGCTCGTTACAAACTAGGTTCGTACACTACATCTTTGTCTACGACACAATGGCTACCTAATCATTGAAATAGGTTACCTATTTCATCGATTCTTCTATTTGGATTCCTAAAATAATATAGGGTTAGGACTTCTTACCCAAATCGAAGTTGGATTCGACGATGTAGCTAGATGTAGAGGCGATTCAACGCGTGAAGTAGCAGGAAGGAACCACGGTAGCAAACTCTAAGGACCTCCCTTCGATCTCCACTCCTTTCTCCCCTTTTCTCTCTTCTCTCTCCTAGGGTTTAGAGAAAATCGTATGGAATAGAAATGAGGTGGTTTAAGGGCTATTTATAAGCCCAGAACTGGCCCTAGGGCCATAATATACTTAGGTTATAGCCAAAAGTCGTCTGTTTCAGCCCAATGGAGCTCATCCGGAGGTCTATTTCCTGTATACGTTCTTGGAAAAGTTTCCTGACAATGGATCTATGCCAGGTTAAAGTTTTGGTAGGATCGGATTTATAGATCGACCGCGGAGGACCAGTTTCAGTTCAACGGTCATCGTCACTCGATCAGGGCCACAAGTACACTGACATGTGTTGGGAATTTTTCCTGATCCAAGGATGTAATTGAGTCAGAATCTGACGGTCTAAACCCTTAAATTTGGACTGCAAGCGAATAGCCCAATTCACTTAAATCTGAGTTCATTTTCTAAAGATATTTGCGTTTTTCACACACTTTACTCAAGGCTCTAGTTGTGCATTTCTGTACACTATTCGGTCTCGATTCTCACGATGGTTGTCAAGCACAGCAAGGCGATCATAACCGTATAGTTTCACGGTAATCGGACTTTCAACGCGCGGTCCATGTCCGATACGGAGTTTCAATGTGCTCCCATAAGCAACTGGGTTTTGAGATTGATCCTAGGTTTTTAGGTAATGTAGCATTAGCGATTCCACTGGTTTGGGTCTTGCAGTTCGTATAGAAAGCGATTCAAGGTATTCTATTAATTATTTCAGTTTAATACTTAATTAATTTTCATCTAATTTCTACATAATTTAACCCTTAGTGATTTCTGCCTGAAGTGGTACTCGGGTCTTTGTAAGGATTTTTTCGGGATGTTACAATCTACCCCCCTTAAAGAAACAATTTTGTCCCCGAAATTACCTAAGAGTAATAAGTAAAGGTTTTATTATTTCATTTGCTTTGTTCTGTTGGTTTTAGGTTTATATATGTGTTAGGGTATATAATAACTATACTAGCCTAGCTCATAATGGTCTACCCCCCTTAAAAGTTTCTACCTTTAAGGTTTGAAAATAATGTCCAAATCATTATTATCGTGCTAAGTGTTTGATGATAAAGTTTACCTAAGGGTGGTATAATCTACTTTTTATAATTGGGCTAATACGGAAAGAGAGTTGTAGTAGGCTCAAATCCGATACGTTGATTGCCCACTTGACTAGGGCAGACAACACGTTGTATCACTTCCTAATCCTGATGGATCCTGGTCTTCTGCTCGGTCAAAGCAGTGAGTCCTTTGGCAATCACCCAAGATTGAGAATTGAGTTAAGCTGCAAATGTCTCGTAGGGATATGGTTCTGAAATTCTAAAATCTAATCGTCCTAAGTATTTAAGGAGTATTATAATTCATTAGGAGGTTCAGGCCTTAGGTTTATAGGTTGTCCTCTAGGTCTTGTTCAACGAGAGTTCTTGTTTAACCTATGTTTAACTTGGTGGATAATAAGTTCTTCCATGGTGCTCATAGTCAAAAAGTGATACTAGAAGAGTTTTTAATCTCCTAAAATGATATTTGTATGTCACCATTTCGATCATACGGCTAGGGGGTTATGGGCAGATTGCACTTCGGTTTCATTAACTTCGAGAGGGAAGGAAGAGTTGACAGTTCTAAAATATTTCAGAAGTTTGGAATGTTAGCAACATAAAGCCGCGGGAAAGGAAAGAAGAAAGACATCTTCTCGACGCGGTATGAACCTTAAATTTACAAGGAGATAAGAAACTTCTAATATTTTACTATAGTCCGCCTCTAACATGAGCTTACAAAGTATTAAACTATGAAACACAATCCTACTCAAGGGTCCTAATTTAATTGCACAAAATAACTATATATATATATAATTAAATTTAATTACAGGATGATTCCTAGTATGATTATAAATAATTCCTAAATAGACACCAAATACTGAACTTTAAAATGAAAAGATATGACCAGTCTATTGGTAACTTGAAGTTGTAGAAATTTTTCGTTTCAATCATTCTATTATTTATAACGTATTTGTCACCTCTAGTTACAATATTATTTTTAAAACTTTTTATAATAATCCATTGTTAGGCCTATTCTTTCATATGAATTGGTTTAATAGACCTAGTGTCTACCAATAAGCATACAAGTGTACCTTGAATGTGGGCAGTGACCTCAAAGGCCAAAGGCGCTACAGTTGCTAACTCATGTACTTCAGCTGTAAGTGCATGCACACGGGCTTGTTGAGGATGATTTGGCTCCACTACCATAGGTCGCTGAGGTGGCCTATTTCGAGGTACAGGTAGTCGGTAAAATGGTTATGCTGGTGGTGCAGATCGCAGTGGTGGAGTCGTTATATCACGGGGTGGCTAACGGTTGATCTTCTGAGGTGGCGTGAGACCGTTGTCTTTCATCTTAGTAAAACAGAATGGGTCAATGTGTCCCCCTTTATTGCAATATGTACACTAACGGCCCATTCATCTCTGTTGGGTCGGTGGAGTCATGAGCCTGGGAGGCGAGTCTACATGTTGCCTTTTACCTAGGATTGGCCGATGCTGTAATTCGGGCTGAGGCCTCAGGCTCATTAGTATACGTGTCTGAGGAACTCTGTCTCCATCTTGTTCAGTTCGTAGATACATGTTGACTAGCTCAGCGTAATTGGGAATGCTAGCGCAACACATCTTAGTGCAGATATCGATCCGCAGCCCATTTGAAAAACACCGCATTTTCATCCGTTCATCTGCCAGTATCAGAGGAGTGTATCTGGCTAGCTCCGTAAATTTGTTCTCGTACTTTGACACGGTCATTCCTCCCTGTTGGAGGCGGAGAAACTCACCCTCCTTTTCATTACGGTAAGTGAGGGAGAAGTACTTCCCATGGAAGCGTGTCTTAAATGCATCATAGGTTCATACATGTCCTGCGGGAACTGTTCGTAGGATACTGGCCCACCATAAACTAGCCTCCTTCTCAAACATATAGGTGACTAGCTCACCTTGCTCTGCCTCAGTGTAGTGCAGTGGCTTCAACATCTTAGAGATGCCATCTAGCCAGTACTCAGCCTCCTCGGGTCTGTGAGTAACCGCAAAAGTGGGAGGACGAAAATGATGAAAGTGCTCAAAAAGACCGTTGTTATTCATATCCCTAGTAGGCTGCACAGGTGGTGTAGGCGGGACTATGTTCAGGTTTTGGGCAATGGCCCTCGCAATAGTGGCCCAAACTTACTGTTGTTGCTGCATTAGGAGTATCATCTGCTCTAACCTATCAGGAGGAGGAGCCGACTGAGGTATGCGTGGTATCGATGTGGACGCATGGTTTTATTTGGGAACCGATGGTGCATGAGGTGTTGGCCTAGTGGTGGGGCCAGTGGCCGGCTATGAATCCGGCATCGTCTGAAAGTTCGGGCCCAAGTTAGGGTCCGTATGGCTATCGTTCAGGGGAGATGCCCCGTCAATCATTCCATCAAGTGCAAGACGTGTCGTACTTCGAGTGGTTTTCGGAGGCATTCCCTATATACAACATAGGGTGCACGTGTGTAAGATTTAGAATAACAACACACATTTTTCCAAACATTCTACATTTCTTAATTCAAAGAAGCTTCATGCATTTCATTTAACCAAAATTGTCACAATACATGAGTTGTAGACTTACATGGATCATGACAGAAGATGCATGTAAGCTAATCTAGCAAAAGCTTTAAATACTAAGAAAACTAACACACAACTAAGCCTATCAAGGCTATTACAAAGGAAAGCAAGAAAGCAAGGAAACCCCAAAGATGACTACAACATATGACTAGTCGTCCGACTCTGGTGATGGTGGAGGAGCATCCTTGTCTTGCATACAGCACAGGAGGGTCTTCAGAGTGCGAGACATCCTCTTGAACTTTTATTTCAGATAGGCCTGATTCTCATTGACCTCTTGTCTCAAGGCGGCCTGGTTCTCTTCAATCTGAGCCAGGCGGGCTTTAAGGGCGGCCTGATCATGGCAGTCTTTCTCTATAACAGGAGAAGGCTCCCTATCTAAGTCTTAGGACCCCTCCTCTTCTTCCTCACTTCCTTCTTCTATTTCATTTTCTTCCTCTTCTTCACTTTCTTCCTCTTCACTTCCTGTCTCATCCTCACTCGCATCGAGTCGGGCTTGACGTTGCCATAGCCCAAATTCATGTCATTGAGAGTAGTGTCGTTGATGAAATGGATCGGCGCAAGCCTTTCTAAGCTAAGTCTATAGCCGAATTCACGAGCAAGCTTACATATAAGTCGGCTGAATGGGAGTGAAATGTCAGTCTTAGGAGAGCGTGCAGTCTGAGTTATCTATAGTAGTACATATGTGGGCAGACACAACTTGTCTCCTTACCCAGCTCAGTATAGGAAGTCCACCATCAGATGCGTGCATTCGCTGCGATTGCTCTACCTCAGATACACATTGTGCGTGAAGATGTGTTGGAGCAGGCGGAAGTCATGAGTCATCTTGGTCGCTAGGATGCAGTTGCCTCGACTCCAGTGGACCAGTCGGCCACAAAGAAATCGCGTGTGGCGATCTCTTTCACGCACATTCCTGAGACTCTTCTCGCTAGCATAAACCTCCCCACGTGGCATCCCCATGATTCGGGCTATCAAGTCCACATTGACAATGGCTTCTCGCCTTCTCACGGGGATAGAGAACTGTAAAGGCTCCAGCAGCGGCTCTCGTATATGGGCATAGAAGGTTCGAACGATGCTCTCATTTGCACGGGACTTACCCTCAAATATGGGACCCCACCTGACATCCGACAGGAGATCCATTGCTGGATAAAGCCCAAATAGTTTCTCGTTCATGTGTGCTTCAAAGAGAACCCTATGGCCTTGAAATCTTCCATGTGTCATATCCGTCAGTAGAGCTCTTTTGAGAGAAAGTTGGGGATCGAGTTCCTGCTTCGTCCTTAGCTCCCAATCGACGCTTGTGCTAGCCTCGACGTCTTTTTGCCTCCTTGAACGGGTAGGGCGGCTAGGCCCGGCTTCATCCGTGGGAGCCCTCTTCTTCCCCATGAGAGAAAGAAGTGTGGAAAGTGAAAATATGGCCCCTACAAGCTCAAAAAGAGCCATGAGAGTAAAATAAAATAGAGGGATATGATGGGTTGTTGGGCCTTGAGATTTTTGAGACACAAAGGAGGATTTGTGTACTCAAATGGGAAAAAATGAGGGAGATAGGAGATTGGTTTAAAAGGAATGGCAGGAAGTGGGTAAGTAATGAAGAAAATGAAGAAGATATGAGAATGGAGGAAGGATTTGAGAGGGAAAAAATGGGATTTTTTTGGGAGATTGGAAAGCTTAGAGGGATGTAAGAGGAGGAAATGAAGCAAGGGGGGGGGGAGGTTATAGGGGCTCCCACACGATTTCGTGGGCCCCACAGGTGTGTACAAGGGTGGCCCGACCGACCCGCTACGGCCCAAAAGGCCCGGACGAACCGGACCGCGAGGCCTCACGGGTGGTGCTATTCTATCGCAGTCCCCTGGACCAATGGTGATGACATCATCCTAGGGGTGATGGTATGCCCCCTGGGGTACCATATGTGTGCGGGATCCACCTCGAGTCCCCTGTTTTAAGTGGTTTAGGCCCTCGAGCCCGTTCGGTGCGGTTTCGGATTCCATCTTACGTATATTCACACATTTCAGATTATTTGAGTGTGGAATACATCGAATCATCGCCTAAACCCGTCAATTGATGGTCTAGAAAAGGATTGGGATCACCTCGCCTGATCACAGATGCCTATGGGTCTGATTTCAACAGTCAGTTTCGTCTGTCGGCGAATTTGGGAATCTTATGACTGTTTCTACGTTTTATCACCCCCTCCTAAGTTAAAGTACGTCGGTGTGCATCGTGTTACCATAACCCAGGTCCAGTTTAATCCAAATCTTGCTCTGATACCAACTTATAATGCCCTGAAAATCAGGGGTTGAGCAAAGCTCAACTCCCGAGTTCCAATGCATCACTTATGCAACAAAGATAATGAAGTTTAATTATTGTCCATATTAGTGCATTAAACATGAGTGGGATTATACTAAAATAATATATCATACTCCAGAGTTAATGTAATTAAGCAAGCGGAAGACTGTGATAGATATTTAAAATATACAAGTGTTTCACAACCTCCAGAGTATGAGTATGTTACCAGGATGAATATATACATGTATGGTTCCAAAACTTACAAAATATCATAGTGTAAATGTCCAACTAATCCATGTAACCCTGTAATGCCATCGAATCAGAACAAGGTCTACAAAGACACGCCTGATAGCTGAATATAGGAGAATTCCTCCTCCTCGTCCATGAAGTCCATTTCAGTTGCATATACCTCACCATCACCTGCATCTAAACTAGAGTCTGGGTGGTGTTTTAAACACCGTCCCAGGTGGGAATGAGTAGCTAATTTAGTGGAGCTATAAAGTAAAGGTGAACATGTTATCAATTCAATCAAGCAGTAATGATAAAGCAGTACAACAATCATATCCTAAGTACTCTTGTTAATGCAGGAATGATATGTTATAATGATGCATGCCCTTACCTACACTCCCTCAGCAACATCATCTCATGGTCACGCATACAACACTCCCGCTGTGCTCAACTCCATCGCCAAAGGCACATGCAATGCAGTGCATGTGCGTGTTAGCCAAGTTCTTAATTAGACCTATTCATACAGCAAGTTTGGGAAGCTAAGGTACCTCACTTTATATCATTTACCCAAACATTAATCCATCTAGGATCATCAATCCTAATTAATCACATACAATAGGAAAGTTCGAGAGTTTACACTCCAGGTCGGTATGAGAGCCTCGTCACCGTCAGCGTAGGCCTATTTTATACTCGAGGTTACACCACCAATGTCCTACCAACTGACAGTATATTTTCAAAGGCTCATCACCAACCCGACTGGGGACCACAGCCAGGCTGTGTCGAGGTAGTCCTCATTTATACTCGAGGTCACTACATGTAACGCCCTGAAATTCGGGGGTCGAGTATGAACTCAACTCTCGAGTTCCAACGCATCACTTATGTAACATACACAATGATGGTTAAATGTTGTCTGAGTTAGAGCAATAAACATGAATGAGATTATACCAAAACAGTAAATCATACTCCAGTTCAATTGTATAAAGGCAAGCGGAAGACTGAAATTGTATATTTAAAGTATGTAAGGAAACAAAATTTTTATGAAACATCAGAGTATGATCGCTAACTGAGTACCCATATACATGTACTGTTTTTAGAGTCAAAAATCAAAATACAATCTAAAGATGTATCTTGTAATCCCCGCGGTGCAATCGACCTAAGCAAAGCCGTCCGAATACTGCATAAACGAGAACTCGTCCTGGTCCTCGTCGAAATCGGGCTCCGGCTCCTGAACCGTCGCATGCCTATACTGCGCGACAGTCTGGTTGGTGTTGCAAACACCGTCCCGTAACGTGGGAGTGAGTAGCTAACTCAGTGGAACAATAAAGCATAGGTTAACATGTTATCAATTCAATCAAGCAGTAATGATAAAGCAGTACAAATCAAACAATTCTAACTACTCTTATTAAGTGCGAGAATGAAATGACATGATGATGTATGCCCTTGCCAAACCACCCTCATGCGACATCATCTTACGTTCGCGAATGCTTAACTCCCTCAGTGCTCCACATCTACAAGGCACATGCGGTGCTATGATGAACATGATTACCGAGTTATTATTATTCCATTTCAAACAGCAGTATTGGGAAACTAAGGTACCTCCCTTGTATCATTCCCAAACATGATCCATTCTAGGGTCGTCAATCCTAGTTAATCTCATATGATATTATGGTTTGAGAGGCATAGCGAAGGCATCGCAAAGGGCTCATCATCCGTCAGCACGGATACAGATCTCACCGTATGCGGCTCAATTGCTGACCGTCAGCTCAAGTACAGGTCTCACCATACTCGGCTCAATCACTAACCGTCAGCTCGAGTACAGGTCTCACCGTACTCGGCTCAACTCATACTCTAGTTCTTTGTGAAAGACTCGTCGCCAATCACAGACCCTTGGAGTATACTCGAAGATACTACAGAGGACTCGTCGCCCCTCAGCACGAGCACAGGTCTCACCGTACTCGGCTCTCGCCGTAAGTATCGACAGCTCGAATACAGTGTCCCATACCACCGTATTCGGCTCATGAGTTCGGGTTGCTCAATGGTCACTATGGGGAGGCACTTGGCCCCAGCATAGGCCGACAGCTCGGCCACGGTGTCCCATACCACCATGTCTGGCTCATGAGTCTTAGCGGATCGAGGTACCTTGGTTAACGGGATCGCCACTGGTAAGTTTGGTACCCTAGGTTCAAACAGTAATGGCCAAACATGGTCAACACACATTCGACAATCGGGTTACTTGACGAGCCTTACTAGCTCGAGCGCACAACAAGTTGGGCGATATGAAGCGCAAAAGCACTCCGTGTGGCCAACCACTATCGCCAACCGAAGTACGACTCGGGTTCGCCAGACACATTCCTTGTGGCGACATGAATCTCAGCCACAATTTCCAATCTGGTACCGAATGCCTGGACTATAAACATAGTCCCAAACTCATACAGTTCTCATCAATAGCATGTGGAGTTAAGCATGATAAACAAAGTAATACAACATGTTAGGAAGCATATCATAAAGCATGTTATGAAGCATGATATAAAGCATGTTGTAAAGCATGTTGTAGAGTACTATACAAATAGGGACACAATTACGTATACATCACAAGTGAGTGGCTAAAGTAAACCACCACATGGAGGGTATCCTACATGTCTCTAAGGTAGTCGGGAATTCCATATCAGCACCTATCTAAGGCACTAACACTTAAACATTTACACTCACAAGCGTTTACACAAACACTTAGAGTACACCATTCCAACATACATGACGTATGTTAGCAAAATACGTATTAGGGCTATCCTTTCGCCAAGCGGTTGTTTTATCCATGTATACCATAATCATACAGCAAATAATCACGACAAATGCATTTCCAAAATTTGCACATATACGGTATTTCTAGAATACACAATTTCTACATACGTAGTATTTACAAGCGAGCATGTATTACGGCAATTCCTTTCGCCAAACTAGTATTTTATGCATGTGTTGTATAATCATACATTAAATAAACATGTCAAACATTTTTCTAAAAAAAATACGTATACGGTATTTCTACGCATACCTAGAGTATGTGAAATTCCATATTCTACAACGTTAATCGAAACAGAAAACGGAAAGCACTCTGTACATGTGCATTTGTATGCAGATCATGAATCTATCATTATCTGACATTGAAAGTGTTGAAAACTGTAACTTATACACCTAAAGTCCTCACCTTAGCCCTTGGAATCACAACGGATCAGTAAGGTTGGATGAGCTTCCGTATTCGGGAGTTTTCTAGCCTAAAGAGCGGAATCGGTTAGCCTTTTCACAACCTATAGTCTATGCACTTCAAATCAGACCTAGGGTTAGGGTTTCTCACCTTAAAATGGAGTGGATACCGCCGGGAAAGCGCCTGGAAAGAGGCGGTGTAGGCCGTGCGGTGATCGAAAGCAGCAGGAGGAAGTTCTCCCACAAATCCCAAGTTTTTCACTCCCTTTTCTCTCTCTCTCTCACTAGGGTTTTATCCCAAATTCGTATGGCTATGAGAGGGGCTGTTCTAAGCTCCTTTTATAGCCTAAAACCTCTCCAAAATAGACTCAGGTTCAAGGGTTACTGCTAATACAGGTATTTCGTCACTTTTCCAGCTCAAAAGAGGGGTTCTGGTGGCCCTCCTTGAGCCAAACGTCAGACTTAAGCTCTCCACACATGGATCTACGTGGGATTACATTTTTGACTCGATCGAATTCCCAGATCGCACGTGGTGGACTACTTTCAGTTCAACGGTCAGTGGGCCACGATCCGAAATTCCAAGTACATGTAAATGTTCCTGAAATTTTTCCTGATCCGAGGGTGTAATTTGGTCTGATTCTGACGGTCTGGTTGCTTAATACTGATGCGCAAGCGAATGGTGCCAGATCACTATTCCGGATATTTATTTTGTAAAGGAAAGAGTGATTTTCACACTCCCTCACTCCGGCCTCAAGCGAATGGCCGTGGGACATCGACTGGACCTGATTTCTGAGGTGGTTGTCAAGCCCAGTGAGGCGGTCCTAAGTCCTTAACTTTGCGTTAATCGGATTTCCGATGTGCGGTCTAGACCTAATACGGAGTTTCAAGTCATTCCCGAGAGTAGCCGGGTAATGAGTTTGATCCTAAACTTTAGGGTAACCTAGAATCACTGATTTTGTAAGTTTTGGGTCTTGCAGATCGTATTTAAAGCGATCCCAACAGATTTCACGGCTAATCGAGTTTTGCACTTAGTTAACTTTGTTAAATTTCTAAAGGATTTAACCCTAATTAATTTCTGGTCGAGATGGTACTCGAGCCAAAGTACGGAAATTTACGGGCCGTTACAATCTACCCCCCTTAAACAAAAAATTTCGTCCTCGAAATTTATACCTTTTCGTACTCCTCGAGAATCTGAGGGTAGTTCTTCCTGACCTCGGCCTCAGTCTCCCAAGTAGCTTCCTCCTCGGAATGATGTGTCCATAGTACCTTCACAAGCGGAATGACCTTGCTACGTAGTACCTGCTCCTTCCTGTCAAGGATACGTGTCGGGCGCAACTCATACGTAGCATCCTCGCTCAGCTGTACCTGTTCCCATCTGATGATATGCGAAGGATCAGGAACGTACTTCTTCAGCATAGATACATGAAATACGTTGTGTACAGATGCCAGTGGTGTGGGCAAAGCGAGACGATACGCTACATCACCCACTTGATCCAGTATTTGAAATGGACCGATAAATCTCGGTGTGAGCTTCCCCTTCTTCCCAAACCGAAGGACTCCCTTCATAGGGGAAACTCGAAGGAACACATGATCCCCGACCTCAAACTCAAGCGGTCGCCGCCTCGTATCGGCGTAACTCTTCTGCCTGCTCTGCGCTGTAAGTAATCGACGCCTGATAATGTCGACCTTCTCTGTAGTCGCTGTACCAACTCCGGGCCAATCAGACTACGCTCGCCAACCTCGGCCCAACAATGCGGTGCTCTACAAGGACGACCATATAGAGCCTCATATGGCGCCATGCCAATAGTCGCCTGGAAGCTGTTGTTGTAGGCGAACTCTGCGTACGGAAGACAGTCATCCCAGCTGTCCTTGAAGTCCAACACACATGCTTGCAACATATCCTCCAGAATCTGATTCACCCGCTCTGTCTGCCCATCAGTCTGAGGATGAAACGCCGTACTGAACTTCAACTTCACACCCATCGCCTCCTGGATACGAGTCCAGAAGATAGATGTGAACCGAGTGTCTCTGTCCGACACGATCTCTAATGGAACTCCATGCAGACGGACAATCTCTCTGATGTACAATCTAGCCAGCTCGTCTGCAGAGTTCGTAACTCTGATAGGGAGGAAATGGGCCGATTTGGTCAACCGGTCCACAATCACCCAAATGGAATCGTGTCCCTTCCTCGTCTTCGGCAGCCCGGATATGAAATCCATGGAGATGAAATCCCACTTCCACTCTGCTATGGGCATGGGCTGAAGCATCCAGGAGGTCGGCAATACGTCAAACATCGCGACACATACTCAGCGATGTGGGCCTTCATGTTATCCCACCAATATGTCCGTCTCATATCCTGGTACATCTTCGTGCTACCAGGATGCATCGCAAGCTTCGAGTTATGGGCAGACTCGAGAAGCTCGCGTCTCAAGTCAGGCACATCAGGAACGCATAGGCGGCCACGGAATCGTAGACTCCCATCAGAACCAACTCTCCACTCGGAGTCCTCGGTGTCGCTAGCCTGCTCTCGAAGCTCAGACAGCCATATATCGCCCTCCTGGGCCTCAACAATTCTGTCGTCAATAAGTGGTCACACCCGAACGTGCACAACACACTCAAATGGCTCCTCGACAGTGAGTCTCTGCTCGAAGTCCCATACGAACTCCACCATGTCCCACTCGGCTATCATTAACGGTGCCGCAAAAGCTATCGCCTTCTTGCGGCTCAACGCGTCTGCCACAAGGTTCGCCTTGCCAGGATGGTAGGAAACCTCGAACTTGAAGTCCTTCAAAGTCTCCATCCATCGGCGTTATCTCATATTCAAGTCTTGTTGTGTGAATATGTACTTAAGGCTCTTGTGGTCCCAGAAAAGCTCGAACTCCTCTCCGTAGAGGTAATGTCTCCAGAGCTTCAATGCAAAGATGACAGCTGCCAACTCCAGGTCGTGTGTAGGGTAATTCTCCTCGTGCTTCCTTAATTGTCTCGAGGCATACGAAATCACCCTATCCTTCTGCATCAGAACACAACCCAAACCAACGCGAGACGCGTCAGTATATATCGTGTATTTCTCCCCTTGCTCTGGCAATACTAGCACAGGGGCAGACGTCAACTTGTCCTTCAGCTCCTTAAAAGCTGCCTCCGCCTTCTCATTCTAGGTGAACTTCAGGTCCTTCCGAGTCAACTGAGACAATGGCCTGGCGATCTTCGAGAAATTCCGAATGAAGCGTCTGTAATACCCAGCCAGACCAAGAAAATTCCTCACCTCGGTAACCGATTCAGGCTGCTGCCAATCCTGAACGGCAGCTACCTTAGCAAGGTCCACTGCTATCCCATCCTTGGACACTACATGTCCCAGGAACTTGACTTCCTCCTGCCAGAAGTCGCACTTCTTGTATTGTGCGAACAACTGGTTCTTCTCCAGTGTACCCAACACCGCTCTCAAGTGCTCCTTGTGCTCCTCCCGACTCGTAGAGTATATCAAGATGTCATTAATAAAGATGATGATGAATCGGTATAGGAAGGGCCTAAATACCCGGTTCATCAGATCCATGAACACGGCTGGTGCGTTCGTCAGGCCGAACGACATCACCAAGAACTCATAGTGCCCAAAGCACGTCCTGAAGGCTGTCTTCTGCACGTCCTCATCTCTCACGCGCAACTGGTGGTACCCCGACTGAAGATCAATCTTCGAGAAATACTTCGCCCCTCTCAACTGATCGAACAGATCATCTATCCTGGGCAAAGGATACTTGTTCTTCACCGTGACCTGGTTCAACCTACGGTAATCAATACACAACCGTAGCTACCCGTCCTTCTTCTTCACAAATAGCACAGGTGCTCCCCAAGGAGACACACTAGGTCGTATAAATCCCTTCTCTACAAGCTCGTCAATCTGTCTCCGCAGCTCCTCCATCTCACATGGAGGCATACGATAAGTCGGCAACGAGATGGGAGTTGCATCAGGCGTAAGATCAATCATAAAATTAATCTCGCACCGAGGAGGTAAACCAGGGATAGTCTTAAACACACCAACAAATTCCCGAACCACCGGCGTACCTTCCAATGTCGGACCATCAATCGGCACAAGTAAAGCAGCATAACAATCAACACGGCAGGGCCAACTGACCTGCACTGGAAACGTAAAAGCTGTGCCGTCAGGTCCATAGGCCGTCACGATCCGAGTATCGCAATCTATCTCCGCCCTCATCCTGGCAAGCCAATCCATACCAAGGATAACGTCGTAGTGCCATAGTAGAGCAACAATGAGGTCGACGAGCACTGTGCTGCTACCCAAAACTATCAAGCAACCCTCGCATAACCGTGTGACATCCGAGAAGGTCCCAGTGGCCGTAGTGAGTCTCGTTCCCTTAGTGGGAATAGTATGCAAAGATAAACGTTTAACCGCCCCACAAGAAACAATAGAAGTAGTGGACCCAGTGTCCACCAATAAGGAAACGGAAGTACCATGAATGTAAGCCGTACCCTCAAAAGCTGTCGGGGCCGCAAGTGATGTCTCAGGTGCCTCAGCCACAAGCGTATGCATGCACGCCTGCTGCTGACGGTTCGGCTGAGGAGCCAAGGGTCACTGTGGCGGCCTGAAGCGCGACACAGGAGGTCAGAAGGAAGGATGTGCAGGAGCAGTCTGTAGCAGTGGAGCGGCCTGTGGGTAAGGGCGATCCAACCTCTGCGGTGGCGCAAAGCCGCTAGCCCTCATGCGCGAGAAGCAACTCTCAGCAGGATGTCCCAGTTTCCCACAAAACGTGCAGGTCACCATCGGGCATCTCACAGGAGCTACTGGTGCCGCGGCCCTGGGAGGCAAATCAGCACGAGGCCTCTTGCCTAGAATAGGCCTACTCTGTAAATCCTGCCGTGGCCTCGCAACTATAGCACCACGCGATCTGGCCAATCGGTCCACATCTTGCTCGGCGGTCATAGACATGTGGACCAATGCCGCGTAGGTGGGGATACTGAGGCAGCATATCCTCGACCGTATATCAGGTCGCAAGCCTCCAGAGAAGCGACGCATCCTCATCTGCTCATTGACGATGATAGTTGGGACAAAGCGGTCTAACTCAGTGAAGCAGTGCTCATACTCCGTCACCGTCATGCCTCCCTGCCTGAGGCGCAGGAACTCATCCTCCCGCTCATGCCGATAAGTCTGCGGGTAGTATTTCTCGTGGAACCGAAACTCGAAGGCCTCCCAGGTCCACACGTAATCCACTGCGACCGTCCGCAGCACACTGTCCCACCATAAACTGGCCTCCCTCTCAAACATGAAGGAAGCCAGCTCGACCTGCTCTGCCTCTGAACAGTGAAGCATCCGTAGCATCTTGGAGATGCGGTCTAGCCAGAACTCTGCCTCCTCGGGTATGTGAGAACCCATAAATGAGGGAGGCCTTAAGCGCTGAAATCGCTCGAGTAAACCACGTGTACCTACATCTCCAGTAGGAGGTGCGACGGATGTGGGCAGAGGCACATCCTCAAACCGAGCAGGAGGCTCAGAAGGCTCATCAGGATGTGCAGATGTCGTAAGTGGAGTCGCACTACCACCATGAGACAAGGCCTTAACGATAGTGGCCATAAGCTACTGGTGCTGTTGCTGCTGTATCTACTGCTGCTGCTGCTGCATCTGCTGCTGATGCATCATCAACATCAGCTACTCAAACCTATCAGTCGGCGGAGCAGCCTAGAAGTCATGCTGCGCAGAAGAAGACGGCCGATACTGCTCATGGACCGGGGGCGTGTAAGGTGGCGATCCACCGTAGGACAGGGACCAAAGGCAGGAGGCGATCAGAACCCAACCCTCGGTCCGCAGGACCGCTACTACCAGAAGGAGTCTGGTCCATAGAGCCAGTCAGACGGAGATGTGCCGTGCTCCGCATATACTGTCGTGGCATGCCCTATATAACATAGGGTACAACATTTATGAGATACAGCATAACACACATCATCAAAACAAAAGAGGTTACATGCCTTTCATTTACCCAAAATTATCATAATACATGGAATACAAAGTTACATGAATCATGACAGAAATTACATGATAGCCAATACATCCACAACATCAAGCACTTAGACCACGCTACTATCTATTACATCAACTACATGAAAACATAAACTGCCTATCGCGGTAACAAAAAAAACAAACAACAACCACACACAACAACGTGGATGACTAGGCATCCGAATCAGGCGATGGAGGAGGGGCATTCTTGTCCTGCAGACAACACAGGATGGCCTTTAAGGTATGAGACACCTTGCTAAGCTTGGTTAGGACTCGCCCGAATTCCTGCTGCAGGGCGGCTTGACCCTCCTCAAGACGGGCCAAACGTGCATCAAAGGCATCCCAATCCACGCCCTGCTCCTGAGCCGCAGGAGGTGAACTCCCCTCAGTGTCCTCAGCCTCAGGTTCCTCTTCCTCGTCTTCCGCTTCACTTCCATCTTCACTCGTATCTTCATCGCTCTCAATCTCATCCTCACTCTCGACCTGTCGGGCCCGTTGTCGCTGTGCCCCAAGTTTCATCTGTTTGAGAGTATTTTCGTCAATCTGGTGGACCTGTACTGGCATTTCTGCCCCCAGACTATAGCCATACTCCCGTGCGATCCTGCATATGAGTCGGCCGAAAGGAAGCGAATCAGAACTCCTGGTGGAGCGTGCAACACTCACGATCTGTCGCAACACGAAAGTGGGCACACACAAGTTCGCCGTGCCCCCCACTTGGTATAAAAAATTAACCATAAGTCGCGTGCACTCGCTGCGATTACTGTGCCTAGGGTAAAGATTGTATGTGAAGATGTGATGTAGTAGGCGGAAGTCGTCAGACATGTGAGACACTAGCAGGCTTTTGTTCGGCTGCCACTCAGCTAGTCGGCCACCACAAAGGTATCGGGTGCGACGATCCCTTTCACGAGCAGTCGCCAAATTCAGCTCGCTAGCATGTACGTCACTAAGGGGCATATTCATAAGTCGCGCAATCATCCTCACATCAACGGTGATAAACAGATCCACCCCAACTAAGAGCTGAAACTGTAAAGGGTCTAGTGTAGGCTTGCGAATGTTGACGTAGAAGGCTCTGACAGTGCCGGAATTTGCGCAACCCCTGACCTCAAATAACAAACCCCAGAGGGCCGCCTCTACTTGTTCAAACAAATAATACTCCCCAAATAGCCGACCATCCACCTGGGCTTCGAAAAGAACTCTGCGGTCCTCATAAACACCATGAGGTAGCACCGCCAACTGTACCCGTTCGGCAGGGATCCGGGGATCAAGGTCCCGCTTCGTGCGAAACTCCCGGGCAAAGCTCGAGCTAGCGGCGGCGCCTCGCTGTCTCCTCGATCGTGTAGGGTGACTAGGCCCGGCCTCATCAGCGGCACTCTTCCTCTTGCCCATCAGAGAGAGGATGGTGGAGATGGAGAAAAGGGCCGCCACAACACCCAAAAGGGCCATGGAAAATCGATGAAATAGGGAAAAGGGGCTGATCTCCCAAGTTCTTCACGATCAGCAGATCCAACAGACGTGGGAGGTGAAAAAGATTAGGGAAATGGAGAAAGAAAATGGGAAGGATGGTTTGGGAGATAACTCCCACGGTTTTGGGACCTCCAACCACGTGTAGGGGGTCCAAATGAGTGGAAAGAAGAGGAAATAGAGAAGAGGGCAGCGTACCACGATGGAGGATGGTAAGAAGTGGTCGAAATCAGTAGAGAAGAGAGGTGGAGAGGCGTTTTACAAGAGAGGGCAGCAAGGTGGAAGGGGAAAATGACCAAGGGAGGGGGTTTGTGAAGGAAGTGGGACTTTTTGGAATAGTTTGAGGATGGGAGCTAGGGCTTTGGGTTGTAGGGACCCCCAAAGTCGGCCGGCCCGAACATGGGCCGGCCCAACCCAAAACCGGCGAGGCCTCGCCGAACCGGCGATGGCCTCGCCAAAAAAATTTGGAATTTTGGAAATGGGGCTCCATGGTTGTGATCCTCCAGTCCCCTGGGCCCCAAAAATATCTGGGTCCCACCTTGGGTACCCCTGGATCAGCGTGGGTAGGCCTCCGACCCCGATTTGCTCCATTTCGGGCACTTTCGGGTACTCCCAAACACACGCTGACCTTTGTGGGTTTTTGACTGCCTGAGCAAGGTGTATTGTGCTCTAGACATGTCAATAGACGGCCCAGAAGTGGTCTGGGATCCATACGTGCGGTCGGGATCGAATACGAACTCGATCAAAATGTCAATTTTCAATGAACTTCGCCGAACGGCGAAATCGGGAGACCCTAAAACTGTTTCTATATTTTTGCGCACCCTCCTAGGTTGTAATGCGTCAGCGTAAGTAGTGGGGACATAACTCAGGTCCGGTTTAATCAAAATCATGCTCTGATACCAACTTGTAACGCCCTGAAATTCGGGGGTCGAGTATGAACTCAACTCCCGAGTTCCAACGCATCATTTGAGCATTTTATCAAACACCTTGAACATGTTAACAAACACTTATATTTTATCCATAAGTTTCGTAGAGGAAAATATGATTATATAAAATAAATTACACATACGTATAAGGTAATGTAAAATACTATCTTAATACTCGTAATAAGTGTAAATCATCAATAATTTCTCATTCAGACAATTTAACAAACACTTAGATTACACTATACTAAATACATAGACTAGGTTAGTTATGACATGAACCATAACAATTTCCTACACAACATAGGTTATAAAGCATATAACAAACATGGATCATAGATTAGAAATCATGACAAGCACAAATCAGGATTTCACTCTCATTCAAACATTTTATCAAACACTTAGGTTATATATTGCCACATATATGCACTAAATTAGTTATAGCATATATTATAGCAAATCCTTTCATAAAGGAGTTGTCATACATATAACAATCATGTATTCTAGGTTAATATACATGGCAAGCACAAATCATGATAAAAATTTCATTTAAACATTTCAACAAACACATGGAATGCGTTATATATTCACATAGGTTACACACATGTATAATTTATCGAATACATCGTAACTAAGATCATATGGCAACAATCAAGTCAGATATAAATCATTGTTGACATTGAAAGCCTTGAAAACTATAACCTAAACGTGTAACACCCCAGATTTTTGCCAACCTGGAATTAGACGTCCTTAGGCAATGGGCTGCTCCTAACACCTTATTAACCTATCAGAACTGAATCCCACAGTCTAAAATCGCTTTTGAACCCATTTCCTTCACAAATCCAACCCTTCACCACCTTGTTCTTTCAATTTTCCTAGGTACTTTCACCCTAGACACTATCTTAAACTAGTTAAGTATTATAACTTGGATCACTCTATATACAAACTATGAAGGACTAAGTACCACCTCAGACGGAAATCACTTAGGATTAAATCCTTTAGAAATTTGACAAAGTTAACTAAGTGCTAAACTAGATTAGCCATGAAATCCATTTGAATCGCTTTAAATACGATCTGCAAGACCCAAAACTTATAGAATCATTGACGCTAGGTTACCCTAAAACCTAGGATCAATCTCATTACCCAACTGCTCATGGGAGCATCTCGAAACTCCGTATCGGATCTGGATTGCACGTCGGGAGTCCGAATAATACGAAGTTAAGGAATTAGGACTGTCTCGCTAGGCTTGACAACCATCTCGGAAATCAAATCCAGATGGTGTCCCAGCGCTATTCGCTTGAGCTCGGAGTGAAGAGTGTGAGAAATGTGAAATATTTCAAAATAAAATATCTTGAATAGTAATCTGGCACCTCTCGCTTGCGGATCAGTTTTAAGCAACCAGACCGTCAGAATCATACCAAATTACACCCTCGGATCAGGAGAAATTTCATACACATTTACATGTACTCGGAATCTCCGATCGAGATCCGCTGATCGTTGAACTGAAACTGGTCCGCCACGCGTGATCTGGAATCCCGACCGAAACGAAAACTTAATAGAACGTAGATCCAGCGTTAGTGAGCTTAAGTCCGACCTTTGGCTCAAGGAGGGCCACCAGAAACCCTCTTTTGAGCTGAAACAATGCCGATTTGATTATAATGTAAGTATACCTTGAACATAAGTCTATTTCGGTAAATTTTTAGGCTATATAAGGACCTTAAACCCTCTCTCATGGCAGCCATACGAATTTGAGATTGAGAGAGAGAAAAGAGAGAGAAAGTGTGGGAGATGTGGGAGCATCTCCCTGCCGCTGCTATATGTGTTCAACTGCTCCATTCTCATCATTTTTCCGACGATTCCAGCCCCGTTTTTAGGTAAGAAACCCTAACCCTAACCTGATTTGGGGCTTGGGTGGTTGTAGGTTATGAAATAGCTAACGTATTTCGTTCCATAGGTTGCCAAACTGCCGAATACGGGAGCTTAGCAAACCTATCAACTCCGTTATTATTCTACGACACAAGGTGCGGACTTTAGGTGTATAGGTTATGGTTTTCAACACTTTCAATGTCAGATAATGATAGATTCATGATATGCATGCAATTGCACATGTACAAAGTGCTTTCCGATTTCTGTTTCGACTAAAGATGCAAATTATGGAATTTTACATATTCTAGGTATTCGTAGAAAATACCGTATACGTATATTTTTTGGAAATGTGTTTGACATGATTATTTGTTATATGAATATATGATATATGGATAAAATACTTATTTGGTGAATGGATTCGCCCAAATACATGTTTTACTAATATACACTATGTATATACAAATCTCAGTATTGTAGAAATCGTATACATATGTATTTTAGAGATGTGTTTACCATGATTATTTATTGTATAAATATACTATATATGTGTAAATTATTTGCTTGGCGAAAGGACTCGCCCTAATACATGTTTGCTAACATACACCAAGTATGTGAAATAGTGTATGTTAAGTGTTTGTGGAAATGCTTGAGTGAGTAAGTGTTTGGATATAGATGCCTTAGGAGGGTGTTGAGATTGGATTCTCAACTACCCTAGCAACATGTATGATTACCTCCATGAGGTTGATCACTTAAAACTGCTTACTTGCAATACATGTGTTTGTATTCCTATTGATGTAGTGCTTTACAACATGCTTTATATCCTGCTTTATAATATGCTTGTAACATGCCTACTAGCATGTTTGAATTACTTTGTTTATCATGCTTGAATTACTTTGTTTATCATGCTTTACTCCGCATGCTATGGATGACAATTGATTGTGTTTGGGGCTATGATTATAGTCCAGACAATCGGTACCAGATTGGAGATCGTGGTTGAGTTTCATGTCGCCACGTGAGATGCGTTCGACGAACTCGAGTCGTACTTCGGTTGGCGATAGTGGTTGGCCACGCGAAGTGCTTATGCACTTCATGTCGTTCAACTTGTTGTGTGCTCGAGCTAGCCGAGCTCGTCAAGTAACCCGATCTGTCTAATGTATGTTCACCATATTTGGTTGCTACTGCCTGAACCTAGGGTACTAAACTTACCAGTGAAAACCCTTTTAACCATGGTATCTCGATCCGCTAAGACTCATGAGCCGGGTATGGTGGTATGGGACACCATGATCGAGCTGTCGGCCTACGCTAGGGCTACGTGCCTCTCTGTAGTGACCAGTGAGCAACCAAACTCGTGAGCCGATTATGGTGGTATGAGACACTATATTCGTGCTGTCGGCCTACATTGATAAGGTGATGGGGGAGCGGTGCAACCTTTGTGCGTAATGCTGACCACAGCGGCTTTTGTAGTGACCTCGAGCATACTCTGAAATCGCAGTGCGCCTTAGGGTTCGCCGTGATATATAGAGTATGAACTAGGCCTGTTTCTGTATTGTGATGAATCGTTTAAGGGGTGTTGGGGGAGTGGTGTAACCTTTGTGCGTAATAGCCCTGGCAGCCTCTGCAGTGACCTAGAAAAGACACCATCGTCTGATATTAACTAGGACTGATGACCCTAGAATGGATCATGTTTGGGAATGATACAAGGGAGGTACCTTAGTTTCTCAATCCTGCTGTTTGAAATGGACTAATTAAAAACTCGGTAATCATGCTCATCATGCATTGCATGTGCTTGGAAGATATGGAGCACTGTGGGATGAAAGCATGCCACGAGCGTGAGATGGTATCGCATGAGGGAGTATGTCAGTGAGGGCATCCATCATACCTGCATTCATACTTGCATTAATAAGAGTAGCTAGGAGTGTTTGATTTTACTGCTTTATCATTACTGCTTGACTGTATTGATAACATGTTAACCTATGCTTTATTGTTCCACTGAGTTAGCTACTCACTCCCACGTTACGGGACGGTGTTGTACACACCAACCAGATTGTTGAGTTTCAGATGGCGACGCTACTCCTGAAGCAGAGCCGGACTATTACTATGATGTCGATGAGGAGTTCTCCTACATGTAACTCTCTGACGGGTCTCTGAAGACCTGGTACTGTATTGACGGGGCTATGGTACTTGGGATAGAAGACATTACACTTACACATTTGGTATATTTTAGTACTGTACTTGTAATTATTTAACCTGGTAATGTTATCACACTTTGGAGACTCATCATAGTTTATATATTTAATCTATCTATCACAGTCTTCTGCTTGAAAATTTAACTGTCTCTAGAGTATGATATGTTGTTTTGGCTTAATCTCACTCATGTTCACTACTCTAATACAGTCAACATTCAATCATCATTCATTTTGTTGCATAAGTGATGTTCTGGAACTCGAGAGTTGAGTTACTACTCGACCCTCGATTTTCGGGATGTTACAAAACGTTTATAGTCTGCACCATTCATCGGTATGCTCGTTACGAACTCGGTTCGTACACTACATCTTTGTCTACGGTACAACGACTACCTAATCATTGAAATAGGTTACCTATTTCACCAATTATTCTATTTTGATTCCTAGAATAAGATTAGGGTTAGGATTTCTTACCCAAATCGAAGTTGGATTCGACGGTGTAGCTAGATGTAGAGGCGATTCAACGAGTGGAGTAGCAGGAAGGAACCACGACAGTTAACTCTAAGGACCTCCCTTTGATCTCCACTCCTTTCTCCCCTTTTCTCTCTTCTCTCTCCTATGGTTTGGAGAAAATTGTATGGAATAGAAATGGGGTGATTTAAGGGCTATTCATAAGCCCACAACTGATGTCAATGGCCCCAGGGCCATAGTATACTTAGGTTATAGCCAAAAGTCGTCTGTTTTGGGATAACGGAGCTCATTTATCCATTTCCTTTATACAGTCTGGGAAAAGTTTCCTGACAATGGATCTATACTAGGTTAAAGTTTCGATCCGATCGGATTTGTAGATCGACTGCGAAGGACCATTTTCAGTTCAACGGTCATCGTCACTCGATCAGGGCCACAAGTACACTGACATGTGTTGGGAATTTTTCCTGATCCAAGGGTGTAATTGAGTCAGAATCTGATGGTCTAAAACCTTAAATTTGGACTGCAAGCGAATTGCCCAATTCACTTAAATTTGAAATCATTTTTTAAAGATATTCGCATTTTTCACACACTTTACTCAGGGCTCTAGTTGTGCATTTCTGGACACTATTCAGGCTTGATTTCCACGATGTTTGTTAAGCCCAACAAGGCGGTCATAACCATATAGTTTCGTGGTAATCGGACTTTCGATGCGCAGTCTAGGTCTGATACGGAGTTTCAATGTGCTCTCATGAGCAACTGGGTTTTGAGATTAATCCTAGGTTTTTAGGTAATGTAGCGTTAGCGATTCTACTAGTTTTGGGTCTTGCAGTTCTTATAAAAAGGTATTCAAGCTAATTTACTAATTAATTCAGTTTAGTATTTAATTAATTTTCATCTAATTTCTACATAATTTGACCCTTAGTGATTTCTGCTTGAAGTGGTACTCAGGTCTTTGTACGGATTTTTTCAGGACATTACACATCCAGTCGAATATTCTTCAGACATGGCACCGTTGGCCTCTCTATACGAAGCTTCAGAGTTTTCTCTCTTAGATTTAAGATTTATACAATCCTTCTTCATGTGTCCTCCCTTGCCACAATTCCAGCACTTTAACTTACCTTTACCCTTGCCTATGAACTTTGATCTTCACCTTGAAGATCCTGTACCTCACTCAAAATTTTTATCCCTCGTAATCAGTGCATCTGAAGAGCCCGAATTCTTGTAAAAATGAAATTCACGTAGCATACACACAATTCACATTAGTTTGGTTATTAATGAATTTGAGATCTTGATGGTCTGTATAAAGAATGAACCCTTTGAATTAAGTAATGTCGCCAATGCCCCAGTGCATGAACCACTGTATATAATTCGAGCTCATAGGTCAACTACTTTTACATGCATCGCTAAGTTTTTCACTTTAGAAGGCTACCGGCCTACCTTCTTGAGACAAAATTCCGCCAATTCCGACATATGAAGCATCACATTTAACTTCGAATAGTTTATCAAAGTTGGGAAGTACTAGAACCAGGATTGTGGATAACTTGTGTTTAAGTTCGGCAAAGCTCATAGTGGCTTCGTCAGTCCACTGAAATTATTCATTCTTCATGCAGTCTGTAATTAGTGACACAATTGTGCTAAAATTATTCATGAACCAATGATAAAATGTAATTAATCTATGAAAACTTTATACCTCATGGATGTTTGTTGGAATCGACCATTCCCTGATAGCTCTCACTTTTTCAGCGTCCACTCGAATACTCATAGATGTCACAACAAAGCCCAAAAACAATAGACTATTGATTAAAAAAAAGATGCATTTTTTTAAAATTGAGATACAACTTATTTTTAATGAGCACTTGTACGACCTTCTTAAGGTGTTCCATATGGCTTGCTTCGTCCTAACTGTATATCAAAATATCATCGAAGTAGACCACAATGAACCTCCTAATGAACGATTTCAGAACTTGGTTTATTAACCTCATGAATATGCTAGGCGGGTTCGAAAGACTGAAGGACATGACCATCCATTCATATAACATTTCCTTGGTCTTAAAGGTCATTTTCTACTCATCACTTGGCCGTATTCAAATCTGATGGTAGCTGCTTCTTAAATCCAATTTAGAGAATAATTTCATACCCTCAAGCATGTCCAACATATCGTCTAACTGTGGTATGAAAAATTTGTACTTTATAGTAATCTTGTTGATGGTCCGACTGTCGACACACATGCGCCAACTCCCATCTTTCTTAGGAGTTAATAGAGCCGATGCGACGCATGAGCTCATACTTTCTTGCCCTTTTAGATCAATTCCTCCACTTTTCATTGCAGAATGTCGCACTCCTTCGAACTCATCCAATAGTAAGGAAGATTAGGTAAGCTAAAATCGTGGACAAGGTCGATATGATGCTGAATATCCCGCATGAGAGGAAATCCATTGGGAAGGTCATTGGGCCAAATTACTTTGAATTCATGTAACAAGGGTTTTAGTTTCTCAGGGATGATGGTGGGCTCAAGTTCCTTCCCCTTTATAATTAATGCATGGGCCTGCCCTATTTCTTTGGATTCCTCCTCGAAGTCTCATATGGTCAAGAGAGAATGAACATCTACTTTGGAAGTTTTGGGTGGCTCCTCTGAATTCATAGGGCTAATATGCTTTTTTGGCCGTTTTTTATGAAAATATATACATTATCTCACCCTTTATAAGTGACATTAGGATTGGATTGCCAAGGTCGATCGAGTAGCATGTGACAGGCCTTCTTGTCAATTACATCACATATCACTTGATCCTTATAATACTTACCAATCGAAAAAGATATAGTGCAATGTTCGGTTACTTTTGTCTCAGTGACTTTCTTAATCCAACCAATCGTTATGGGGAGGGGTGAAACTCATATTTAATTGCAACTTTTGCACCATGACCTTGGAGATGATGTTCTCGTTACTCCCACTGTCGATGATCACATCACAAACTTTTCAATTCATCGTACACCTAGTTCGGAAGATGTTATATCATTGTGAGTGTACTTCTTTCCTCGGTATATACAATAGTCACCTCACAATAATCGACTCGCTATGGTCTTACGGAACCCATACCGCTTCAATAGCTACTTAATGGTTTGTTCATCTTTATAAGATCTAAAGTCTTCTTCCATTGTATCACCTTCATTGCCCCCTTCGTTAATGGTCAAGTGGGCAATTGGGCGTTAAGGGGAAGTGTTTGATAAGTGGCTTGGTTGGCCACGGCAATAACAATTGTTTGGTCTTGGCTGACCATAAGGGTTTGGAATCCTACTCGGACCTACAGCTGTGGGTACTACACATTGAGGCCTATATGTGTTTCATCTTGTGTCACGGTTCGCAAGTATAAGGTTGAGAATGTCCTCCTGCAGGCTCTTTTCCTCTTGTTAGAACTGCTTCTTCCGTGAGAACCACCATGGGGGACGAGTTGAAGGATAAGGCCAAGTGGGAACTCTTACAAGTTACGTTTTTGCCCTACCTGTCCACTAAACTACTTCATCCATGGTACGGACTAGGTGCATCTGAACTCGGTCCTGAATCACCGGTCGTAACCCACTTATGAATCATGCCACCTTCTATGATTCAGTCCTGACAGGTCATTCTGCGTTGCCAACCATTGAAATTCTTCGGTGTAAAATGTGACAGTTTGATTCCCCTGACGACAATTTTGGTATTGTTCGAATAATATCTGCTCATAATCACTAAGAAGGAATCGTGATCGTAGAAGGTGCATCATCTGTGGCCATGATCGGATGGGCTCTTTGTTTTGTCGAGTACATGAGAGTTGTAAATGCTCCCACCATGCAGAAGCACCAGATTTTAATTTGAACGCTACTAATTTCACCTTTTTATGTTCTGGCACATGTAATCAATATATTGTTTTACTTTGGCTAGCCAATCGAGAAAATCTTCTATACGCAATACGCCATTAAAGCTAAGAAGTTCAGCCTTACCTCGATAATCTTGTTCAGTATGGTCTAGTTGATCACCTCCAAGGACTGGTCATCGAGGTCCTTGTCACTAGAGTTCGAATCATTTGGGGTAAACCTATGATTTACCACTAGTGGTTCTCTACAGAAATCAGGGTTGTGTTGTACTGTAACATCCCGAATTTTCACAGCCCGAGTTTATACTCATGCCTAAGAAAATCGGGTGTTAATGATGCATAAATTGGATGCTTTTGAAAATCACACTTTTTTTTTGGATCACATCCAGATACATTTATAAAGGTAATATTCACAAGAATAAACTCAACTGTATTGATTATGTTTCATCAAAGTAAAAGAATAATCAAATGCCTTCTCAACGGGAGTTTATTACATTTATCAAGTTCACAACGAAAGTATAAAACTAAATCAAAAAACTGTCTTCTTATTCTTTCAACATAATCTTCCTTAAGGAGATTGATCACTAGGACTTCAATTTGTACGTCACCTGCATAATTTGTACAGTTGGGAGAGGGTCAACGCCCTACTCATAGTGATGGTTATCCTTTAAGATTAACAATAATTCGAGAGATTCATAAAAGCAATATAAAGGTTCTAATACGTCTTATACTCTACAACTACAAAAGGTATCAATATGCACAAGCAATCCATATGAGATGCATGCCTAGCAAAGTATATGCGGTTTATCACACTTAGTGATCGCCATAATGTGGAATATGATTAGAGTTATCCAACTCGCCCCGCATCCCATAATACAGAGATTTGCCGGTGTGTCCCACGTTTAATATGGTTTTATACGGTTATCCCAAGACAAACACAATACATGACTGGATGAATTACGTGACACAATTTGTTCGTGGAGTGACTATTTGCGACATCCAATCCCGGAAGTGGTGTAACATACATTGCGAATTACTTACATCGATTTGTGCACCACTACCCATGAAACATGGAATTACGTGTCGCCCCATGGGCCGCTATCGAAAACGCATTACGTCCACGATATTTATTCAACCGCTAGAAGAGGGATACCTAACATAGTACTTGCACTTGCAGAGGATACAAACTAAATCATGGAGGTTTTGGAATATCAAGACACATGCCTGAGCTCTTTAAAGATAGTTAGCACAAGGCCAATATAAAGAAGAGTGACAAGGGTCAACTCAAACAATGACAATGGCCAACATAACAAGTAGGAGAGCAGTAACGGCCAATTCCATAACAAGGAGAGTGGAAATGGCCAACTCAATAAATAAAAGAGCAGCAACGGCCAATTCTTTAATAAGGAGAGACAAGAGCAAGGCTTGTATCCATGGCCCCACACAAATTCAGAAGGATCACTTGTAAGCAATATTATATTATAACCTCAAGGCAAATAATTGATGGTAAAACATGTAATTGCAGAAAGGATTCAAGGAAATATGGAGACATGTAAAAGGGTAAGATAAAATAATCACTAAGACATGAAAAAGGCAAGATGAAATAATAAGAAGGCATGTAAAAAGGCATGATAAAATATAATAACTTAAATTAGTGTAAGCTTAAAGGATAAACCCTCACCTTTCGTTGTCTGATCGTCCTTTACGGATGTAGTTTAGAACCAATCTTTATTCAGATTTACCTATTTTGAATTTGACTAGGGTAAGGATTAGAGGTTCTAAGTTATGGATTGTAGGGTTCATGTTGTGCTTTGTATCGTTTAAAGACTCGGTATGACCTTCTACTGAGTTAACTTGATTTAGACATGGGGAACTTCTCTACTACTTTTGATTAGAACAAAATCACAAAATTAAGGAGGAAGGAGGAAGGGAAGGGTTTACGCTGATCCGAGTTTTCTGCCCAATGCGGATTATTACTGAACTTCAAAGGTTTCTCACTCTAGGTTTTCCTTCTCTCTTCTTCTTTTGTCTTTTCTTTCTTTTCTTTTCTTTTCTTTCTTCTTCTCTTTCTTTCTCTTTCCCTTTCTTTCTTTCTTTCTTTCTTTCTTTCTTTCTTTATTTCTTTCTTTCTCTTCTCTTCTCTTCTCTTTCTTGTTGACGTGCTTCTCAGTATGGGAGGTGCATATTTATACAGATCTAGGTTTCCAAATCCTTCTGTGTACACAGAGCAGGTTGGGTACAATCCGACTATGCAGTTTGTGTGCAGCGTCCGGTTCGAAGGTTTCTTCTTCTTCTTTCCTTTGTTAGTTTTTGCTCGATCTGGAACGTTCATCAGTTTGGTAGCGAGTCCCTTAGTCATGGCTCCAAGTTTGGAGTTCAACCAATGTTCTGGTGGGTCCCGCTGTTAATCCTAGTGTGCATCATGTCCAATCGTCTGTTATGCCTTGGTCGGAGGTGGGGATAGTATCTGATGGATGGTTCAGATCCGCCCATCTTTTTGTGGTGATGGGTCCCACTGTGCCCTTAGTTGTGGTCGGTTTCAACTTTCTGAAATGTGGGAGCGAGAAAGGAGGAAGAAGGCTCTTTTTTTTCCGCACAGTCCATATGTGACTGGATTCGTGCCCACATGTAAGTCCATCCTCATATGATCTAACCTAGGAGCCACTTGGATTTACTGTAAGGCCTATATCCTAGACTGTACTGTTTCAATGACTCTCGCGATCCTTGCCGATGAATTTCGGCAACCCGCGACCTATAATCGACGTTTGCGAGTGACCCTAAGTCGTATCCCATAGATTTGAGTTGGCTTAATCAGAGACTTGTACTATTGTGACCGCACCGTCGCCACGGTTTCGACGCTGCGTCTTGTACACCGATCCGATACCCTAGCCAGGAGATGTGGGCTGGAATTTATTTTGAAGAAACACCGTGTGTTGTAAAACCCAAGAGAATCTCTACAACATGTCCTATCAATCAATCAATTAATCACCTCATGTCAAGTACATGAGCAACCCCAAAGTCAACTCTCTCCCTCTCTCTCTCTCTTACACACCCATACATGTCAAGTACAACTATCACCTCACATCCATCACTCACATCTATTATCTCTCTTACAACTACCCTTTTTCTCTCTCTCTCTCTCTCTCTCTCTCTCTCTCTCTCTCTCTTTCTCTTCACATTTTTCAAGCAACCAAAGGAGTGCACATCCAAGCACTTCTAAGAGAGAAAAGAGTGAGTTGTGTGGCCCACTTCCTCTCCCAAGATCTATCATCTTAACCCTTCAATTCTCATCACCTTCCATCAAAGTGAGATACAAGAATATTGGCGTTCCATCGGACCAAGAAGATCGAACAGTAGGTGTTTTATAGGCTAGATTTTTATGTTTTGATGATGGGCCAAGTGAGGCCTACCGATTGATGGTATGGATCTCACTTTGGACCCTAGATGTGACCGATGACCCACTATGATTCTCATGATCATTCCATGATGGGGCCAATCTCCATGGACCCCTTCATGATGTTTACTTTCTAGCTTGAAGAGGTCATCTAAACCTTCCATTTTGGTGGAGAAAGGATCTCCACCGTTGATTTTTAGTTGGTGGGTCCACATGTAATGGGACCCACTTGATGCATATTGTGATGTATGGAAGGGAGGGCCCATAGTGCCAGGGTCCCTCCATCACTCGATCTTACTCTCTTTTTTTTTTCTCTCTCTCCCTTTTTCTTTTGGGTGATGATGTAGTTGTGTGGCCCACTCGGATGGACCCCACCTTGATGTATGTCTTATCTACACCATCTAACCATTTGGTGGCCCACCTAGGCAGCATGCCTGTAGGTAGGGCCCACCTTAGATATGTGTTATAACCAAATTGTCCATCATCTAGGGACGCTGGACACGGCTACCCAATGAAGTGTGAACGGATAGCGTGGTGCACTAACGTGCAAAGAACAAAAATATCACTTTGATTTCAAAGCTTTGGGGTGGGCCACTCATGCAGGACCCACCTTGATGTATAAGTCTAATCCACGCCGTCCATTCCATTCCCCAGCTCATTTTAGACGTTGAGCTGAAATATGAAGCCAATCCGATTTTCTAGCGGGCCATAACTTAGAAAACAGTGGTGTATACCATTAAAGTTCGCTACGGCCCACTCTAATATTTCTATACATCAAAACACCTTGAATATTGGGCTCATTTGGACTATCTTGAGTCATAGAACCCAATGGGTGGAGTGGATTCACCTAAGGTGGGCCCCACCTAGGAAAATCTCGAGAAAACCTGAAAAAAAAATCAGCAGCAGGCGCTGCTGCTGCAACATCCAGAGGACACGCAGCAGCGTCCTGCTACGTGGATGGATAGTCTTGGGACATGGGTCCCAGCCGTGGACCCCACCGTGATGTCTGTGAACATCAACACCGTGCCCCTTAGGGCAGTGCCCCCCCCCCCCCTTGAAGATCAAACTTGTACATGGCCCAAGTGGCCCACATGGTAGGAAACAGTGAGGATTGGGCGTTTGCCATTGAAACCCTTTTGTCACACAGAAGTTTTGGATCATTATGAAATTTGTTTTTCCTTTCATTCAGGTCCCTGTGACCTTATTAACAGATTGGATGGCAAATAAACGTTATGGTGGGCCCCACGTGGGATCCATTGATGTATGTATTCCACACATTCCATCAGTGTGGCCCCCACCTTGAGGCATGTGCTTTATCTATGTCGTCCATCTATATGGGGCCCGTCCATCAGCGTGGCCCCCACCTTGAGGCATGTGTTGCATCCAAACCATCCAACCATTTTGAAAGATAATTTTAAAGCTTGAGACTAAAAATGAGGCCGATTTATTAGGTGGACCACACCACAGAAAACAGTGGAGAGATGAATGCTTACCATTAAAGTCCTTTTGGACCACAATAGTCTTGGATCAACTTGATATATGTTTTTTTTCCCAACTAGGTCTGTGTGACCTTATGATCAGATTAGATGGAAAATAAATGTTATGATGGGCCTTGGGAATTTTAATGGTGGAAATCATTATCACCACTGTTATTTGGAGTGCGGTCCAGATGATCTTTCGATACGATTCATTCCTTTGGAAATGCTCTAGAATGATCTTTACATGGGTTATGACCTATTGCAATGTATATAAGGCCCATTGATTTGGCTCATTTGATTAGGCCAGATGTGATATATGAGGCCCGTTGTTAAGGCCCACCTTGATATATATATAAGGCGCATTTGAGGAGAACCATCTTGATGTATTTGTGATCCGTCCGTTGAGGTTTAATGGGATGTATACAAGTCCATTGTAATGTGTGATTCTACCATAGTTTATGCAATGATGTTTATGGCGGGTTATGCCTTAGGAGCAATGATGGTTTGACGCCCACATTGTAAGTACAATGTTGGTTAAATGTCTGCATTGTAACTCTCCTTAGGGCCATTGATAGGCCCATACTTGTTAATAGTCCATCACTTTATAACATGCTTAGTATTACTCCATGATTCATGCCCATACACATCATATGTATGCTTGATATGAGGAATGTTTGATCATAGCATATGTCATTGGGCAGACTATTTATGGGACTCACTGATAGGAGTTTCCCACATGAGCGCGTGGTATGCGTAAGATTGTTGTATGACTGGACAGTTTGATTCATGCATCTCGCATTTGTGTGTCATGATCATTGTATGCCCTAGCGACATTAGGGCCGTGGCTCCACAGGCACATCGTGGATGGCCGTATCGGATATCGGAAATACTTGATTCTAACACTGTAGGCACTTAGGATGTCCTTGGGTGAAAGTCCCAGAACTTTTTTGGTACCAGGAGATGCTCCAACGTCTAGACCGAGTGAAAACACGAGTGGCTGAGTGCCGAATACCAGTAGACCATGTCTCCCACTATGTCATGGTCGGTTGAAAGGGGGTGTGGCCTTATCCACCTAAGTGAGGGGGTTATAAGCTAGGCTGAGTTTGACCAGCTCGCAAATGAGTCTACTATTGACGAGCCGGATAGGTATTGGCAGACTATTGGTTAGGTGAATAGTGTGGTCTCTTCCACTTGCTGAGTAGTGCGGCTAGGGAGGCGGTAGTCAGTGTGAAGTGTATTAGACCCTAGTGATATCCCAAAGAGAAACTGTACTGATATGTGTACTTGATGAGGACTGGTATTGTAAGACCCGTATCCTAGTCCGTACTGTTCCGAAGGCTTCCGCGATCCTTCCGGTCGAATTTCGGCAATTCTCGACCTAAAGCCAACGTTGCGCATGATCGTAAGACAAGACTTGCATGCCAAAGTCGGCTCGACTCGAAACCTATACCTTGGCGACCGCGCCGTCGCCGCGGTTCTAACGCCGCGACTCACGCACCGACACGATACCCAGGCTAGAAGATGTCGGCCCGCGTTCTGTTTGAGAAACGCCGCGTATTTGTGAAATCTAAAGAGAATCTCTACAAGTTGTCAAATCAACCAAGTACATGCCACATCACTCAAAAGCAATCCAAAGTCAACTCTTTCTCTCTCCACCCATCCCTTTCAAGTACACACCCATCACTCCCCATCACTCCATCACCTCTCACCATGCCTCTCTCCTTCATCTCTCTCTCTCTCATTTTCCAAGCACCCACGTCCATGGCTTCCATGGAGAGCAAGTGTGGCCCACCTCACACCCCCCATCTCCACCATCCATGCTTCATCTCGGCCGTTAAATCTCGTCCACTAGAGCTTTAGAATGCGTTGATGGAAGGAGAAGTCCGTGATCAAAGGTGGGTGCTTCTCTCTCTCTCTCTCTCTCTCTCTCTCTCTCTCTCTCTTCTCTCCTTCCTTTTATTATTTTGTGGCCCACATGATGAGTGTTTACGGTGTCCCAACCGTCCATCAAGTGGACCCATGGCTGACCAAATCACGTGGGCCTACCCTTTGATGTTGGGAAAATACACAAATATCAGATTGACCTAAGCCACGTGGGCCATGTCCAGGAGTGGGACCACCAGCCGTGGTCCCCACACGTGGGACCCACCTTGATGAAGGGCATATCAACACCGTCCGTCCAGCGTCCAGGGACGCTGGACGTGCTCACTGGACAGGGAGGTTTACTCGCTGCAACGGAAAAAAAAAAAAAAAAGAAAAAAGAAAACAGAAAACAGGGGTACTTAGATTCTATGCTTTTTGGGTTGATTGCTTATGTAGGCCCCACCTTGCTGAATGAATTCAATCGACACCGTCCATCCCATTCAGCGGGTAATTTTAGGCGTTGAGCCGAAAAATGGGCCCAATCCGGATCTTTGGCGGGCCATAATACAGAAAATGGTGATTTGGAGTGATTTATACTGTTAAGGCCCACTGTGATGTTTTGTATGTCCAAAAAAAAAAAAAAATACGGAAATTAGACTCATTTGAATTGTCTCGAGCCCAGAAATCTAATCAACGGATCGGATCTCCTTTATGTGGGCCCCACCTGTGGAAAGCCACGGTAAAACGTGTTTAAAACAAAAAAAAAAAAAAAAAAAAAAATTTAAGATGACAGCAGCAGCGTTGCTGCTGTCAGAAGGCAGCAGCTGCCTGCGCTTGGACGGCGGACGGACGCTGGCCACCCACGGCTCCAGCCGTGGGCCCCACCATGATGTATAATTGTCATCCAACCCGTTAATTGGGTGGGCCTCTTTTTGAAGTGGGTCCCCTCCAGAGATCCACCACATCCAACGCTCAGGTGGCTCACATCATAGGAAACAGTGAAGGATTAAACTACTACCATTGGAACCCTTTCTGGGTCACAGAAGCGTTGGATCATTATGAAATTGTATTTCCTCTTCAATCCAGCTACGTGTGACGTTATCAACGGATTGGATGGAAAATAAATATTATGGCGGGCCCTACAAAATTTTTAACAGGGAAAATCAATTTCCCGCTGCTCTTTGTGGTGTGGTCCAGCTGATCTTTGGTTATGATTTATTTTTTTTGATAACGCTCCGAAATGATCTCGAAATATGGATGAACGTTGTGGATATAATAAATACATAGCTGTGTGGCCATGTAACTTTGATCTCTCCTAAGCCGTTCGTACAACTCTCAGTTGGAGAGCGTCAGCGCTCGTCTTCGCAATGAAAAGGAGGGTGTGATTTATCAACTCGGTCCATCCGTTTTAGACCCTTTCCATCCATGTATTTTGTATCCCCACCGTCCATATGGCTGGATGGTGGGCCACAACATGATGTATGTGTTCACGCCATCTGTATATCAGACGTGGATGCACACGTGTGTACCCACGCCGTCCATCCAAGGGAATGGATTCAAACCTCTGGTGAAAACCACCTTGGTGTACGTGTTTTATCCACAACCATCCATTCATTTTGCTGGTGGGTCCCACACGTGTGGACCCACCTGCCACGTGGGCCTGCTTTGAAGGTAAGAAGATTGGCTGGCTACCGTACACCAGCTATGTCGATGCTGGAGGAGGAAAAATCCACACCGTTCATCTGTTGTGCAGGGGCCACCATGATGTATTTATTTCATTCACGTCCATCTGTGGGGCCCCTCGTGATATATGTGTTATATTCCCACCGTCCATTTGCATGGACATCCTATTGGTAGTGTGGGACGCACCAAGATGTATGGGTCTCACTCACGCCGTCCAAACGGTGGGTCTTTACCTGATGTATGTGTTACGTCCAAACCACCCATCCATATGGCGAGCTTGTCTCATGGCTCGAGACTAAAAATAAGACAGGTCTGCCTATTGGGTGGACCACACTACAAAAATCAGTGGGGGATCGAAACCTTACCATTGAAACCATTTTGGGAATCACAGAAGTTCTGGATCAGTAGGATATGTGTTTTTCCTCTTGGTTCAGGTCTTTGTGACTGTATGAACAGATCGGATGGAAAATAAACGTTATGTGGGCCCCGGTAATTTTAAGTGTGGGAATCATTACTTCCACTGTTATTTGTGGTACGGTCCAGATGAAATTTCGATGGGCCCACTTGATGTACATAAGGCCCAACGGTGTGGCCCATGCGATGTGGCTCACTTGATGTGTAAGGCCCGTGGGCGTGAACCATTGTGATATATTTGAGGCTCGTGGGCGTGGCCCATTGCGATACGCTTGAGGCCCTTGTATGAAGCCCGATGCGATGTATGTGAGGCCTATGAATGATGCCCAATGTGATGTACGTGTGGCCGTTACGTTGTGTATGAATCCCTTATGTGGGCCACTCCTTAGGAGCAATGTCGGTTAGATGTCCACATTGATAGGCAATGATGGTTAGATGTCCTCATTGTGACCTTCCCTTAGGCCTCGTCAGGACCATTTTCATCATCCTCTTAATGGGTTAACCCAAACCAGTGGGCCCCATTTGCCATAGACGGATGACTCCGTGCTATCAGATCTGATATAACCACGGCCGAGTACCGACCTTTATATTATGGTTGGTCGGTCATCCATTTATGGATCTCGCCTTGTTTATAGGCCGATTATCGATTGAAACCGATTACCGATTCTGATTTGTCGTGGCCGATTGACCGATTACCGATCGAGGCTGATTATCGTGACTGATTACCTATCAAGGCCGACTATCGTGACTGATTACCGATCGTGGCCAATTGTCGATTGACTTGGCCGATTATCGATTTTGATGTGTCGTGGTCGATTACCGATTATCGATCGAAACCGATTACCGATCGAGGCTGATTATCGTGACTGATTACCGATCGTGGCCGATTGCCGATTTTTGTCGTGGCCGATTGACCGACTACCGATCGAGACCGATTATCATGACTGATTACCGATCGTGACCGATTGTCGATTGACGTGGCCGATTGCCGATTCTGTTTGTCGTGGCTGATTGACCGATTATTGATCGAGGTCGATTATCGTGGCCGATTGTCGATTCTGATTATCGTGGTTGATTGTCGATTTCGATTGTCGAGGCCCAATGTGATGTATATGCGGCTCGTATTTAAGGCCTGTTGTGATGTGTATTCAACCAGTGTTTAAGGCCCAATGTGGAGTATATGAGGCCCATTGTGATGCATTTGAGGCTAGGCGATGGAACCCACTGTGATGTATTTGTGGCCTATGGGCAAAGCCCATTGGGATATGTATTAGGCCCATGATGCATGACCCATTTGATATATTTGAGACCCATGTGTGGGGCCCACATGTCATGTATTTGAGGCCCATGAGCAGGGCCCACCTATTTTGTATAGGTGGCCTGTGAGTAAGGACCACTATGTTGAATATTAGGCCTTTGTGTGAGGCCGTGGGCCCATTCATGTTAGGCTCTGTGTGGGCCATTCCTTAGGGGTAATGTTGGTTAAATGTCCACATTATCGAGGCCGATTATCGGTGCTGGTTATCGATACCGATTATGAGCAGGTGATACGATAGCATCATGATACATGCCCATACGCATCATATGCATGTTTGTTATGAGATGTGATTGATCATTGCATATGTCATTGAGCGTGTTGTTATGAGACTCCCTGATAGGCGGAGGTCATCTCACATGAGTGCATGGTATGCGCAGGATTGATGCATGACTGGATTGTATGACTCATGCATCTTGCATTGTGTGCTGTGATTACTATATGCCCTAGCGACATCGGTACAGCCTCCACGGCATATCGTGGATGGCCAGAGGGGACACCGGAAATATTTGGTTCTAGCATACGGGCGCCATAGATGTCCCTGGGTGAAAATCCCTAAACCTCCGTGGCCAGGAGACGCCCCAACGTCGAGACCGAGTGGATACATGAGCGCCGAGTGCCGAATACCAGGAGGCCGCGTCTCCCACTGTGTCGTGGTCGGTTGGGAGGGGGTGTGGCCTTACCCGCCGAGTACGGGGGCATTGCTAGGCTGAGTTTGACCAGCTCGAGGAATGGGTCCGCTATCGACGTCTTGATAGGTATTGGCGGTATTGGCCGGGCGGATGGTGAGGTTTCTTACGCTCACTTGGATTTGCGGTGGGGGAGAGCGGCAGGTGCCATTTGGAGTGTACTAAACCCCGGTGATGATCCCGAGAGATGAACCGTCGATATGTGGACTTATTGAGTAGGAGTTGCATGCTCATTCATTCATTCATTCACTATTCACTCGGGGTGGTGCGCAACTAATTGTTGTGTGCCTTCGTTATGGGAAGGATTTCGGTTGGGGCGCGCGACTAACCTGAGATCAGGAGTTTACCACATTGAGTCTGACTATCTAAATTTAGGTATGGGACTGGTTTGGATAGAAGGCCCTTGTGATGGACCCCATAGCCTGCGATACTACGTACTATCATCCCGACTTCACACTCCAGCATGGTCATTCCATTCGCACCGCATAGCGCATTACATCTACTGCATATGGCATTCCGGGTTACTATGTTTATGTGTTTATACGGTCTAGATACGACGGACGGTATTCGTGCACTCATCAGGAATTGTGTACTTCAGCGCATCCTTGGCATCTGATGTTTGGCTCTTTATGACTCCTCATTTGCATAGATGTTCTATAATGCGTATTCTGATATTGATTGACTCATGGACTTGTCTGTATTTTTGCTTACTCTGTGATCGTATGATTTATGACCTTGTTAATAATGTTGTTTACTCGGATAATCCATGCTATTGTCAGTATTTCTGCTTATTTCTGATATTGTATGATTTATGGGCTTGTTAGTATTCCCACTTACTCTGATTATTCTAATATTGCTTACTTGGCACTTACCTTGTGCACACACTTACACCACCCTCTAAGCTTTCTATAAGCTTATGCACGATAGATGCGTGCAGGTGATGTTAGGTTACAGCATCGTTGAGCTTGGAGCGTACAGCGGTCTTCTGAAGCTTGATTTTTATTTATGTATTTCTTTCCAGCACTGTACTCAACTGATTATATTAGTGGATATGTGATGATGATGTTGCCTTTGTGAAATGGGTAATCTTGTGGTTATGCTTATTACGAGTTAAATGTACACAAAAAAAAAATCCTCCTTGTAGGATCCCAGGATTGGAATCTGGCGTATGTGCGCTAGGAGCCGAGAATGGGGTACTACGGAGGCT
This sequence comes from Magnolia changhungtana, assembly GCA_030180095.1. Classification (NCBI taxonomy): domain Eukaryota; kingdom Viridiplantae; phylum Streptophyta; class Magnoliopsida; order Magnoliales; family Magnoliaceae; genus Magnolia; species Magnolia changhungtana. Next base: position 324,021 of record JASAUF010000344.1, on the reverse strand, counting down.
GTCGGCACCGGATTCAGCGATCTGGATTCCTCTTAATCCGATTTCTGGATTTGGGGCGTGACAGAAGTTGGTATCAGAGCATAACTTGGGAATACCTGAAGATAACATCATATATCTACTGATAGTTACCCTACACTCTGTGATTGTTGAGAACCTAGAATGATTAGGTCCCCGATTTCGAATAACTTAGAAATTTTCTAATATAGCTCCCTACCGTTGAAATTATGATGTTGGATATTATTCCCGTTTCGATCGTCTCTGATCCGGGATCTAAAGATTAGTAAAGTCACCGTAGTGTTGATGATGCGTTCTGGGAGGGCGAGGTTGAGATTAGATAGCGCTATCTTCATCCTTTTGTAGATTGATGAGCCTTAACGCATGTACTTTATGATGTTTCCTTTTCCCTTGTTCGTTCTGTAAATTTCGAGGACGAAATTTTTATTTGGAGGGGAGAGCTGTAAGACCCGTATCCTAGTCCGTACTGTTCCGAAGGCTTCCGCGATCCTTCCGGTCGAATTTCGGCAATTCTCGACCTAAAGCCAACGTTGCGCATGATCGTAAGACAAGACTTGCATGCCAAAGTCGGCTCGACTCGAAACCTATACCTTGGCGACCGCGCCGTCGCCGCGGTTCTAACGCCGCGACTCACGCACCGACACGATACCCAGGCTAGAAGATGTCGGCCCGCGTTCTGTTTGAGAAACGCCGCGTATTTGTGAAATCTAAAGAGAATCTCTACAAGTTGTCAAATCAACCAAGTACATGCCACATCACTCAAAAGCAATCCAAAGTCAACTCTTTCTCTCTCCACCCATCCCTTTCAAGTACACACCCATCACTCCCCATCACTCCATCACCTCTCACCATGCCTCTCTCCTTCCTCTCTCTCTCTCATTTTCCAAGCACCCACGTCCATGGCTTCCATGGAGAGCAAGTGTGGCCCACCTCACACCCCCCATCTCCACCATCCATGCTTCATCTCGGCCGTTAAATCTCGTCCACTAGAGCTTTAGAATGCGTTGATGGAAGGAGAAGTCCGTGATCAAAGGTGGGTGCTTCTCTCTCTCTCTCTCTCTCTCTCTCTCTCTCCTTCCTTTGATTATTTTGTGGCCCACATGATGAGTGTTTACGGTGTCCCAACCGTCCATCAAGTGGACCCATGGCTGACCAAATCACGTGGGCCTACCCTTTGATGTTGGGAAAATACACAAATATCGATTGACCTAAGCCACGTGGGCCATGTCCAGGAGTGGGACCACCAGCCGTGGTCCCCACACGTGGGACCCACCTTGATGAAGGGCATATCAACACCGTCCGTCCAGCGTCCAGGGACCCTGGACGTGCTCACTGGACAGGGAGGTTTACTCGCTGCAACGGAAAAAAAAAAAAAAAAAAAAAAAAAAAAAACAGGGGGTACTTAGATTCTATGCTTTTTGGGTTGATTGCTTATGTAGGCCCCACCTTGCTGAATGAATTCAATCGACACCGTCCATCCCATTCAGCGGATAATTTTAGGCGTTGAGCCGAAAAATGGGCCCAATCCGGATCTTTGGCGGGCCATAATATAGAAAATGGTGATTTGGAGTGATTTATACTGTTAAGGCCCACTGTGATGTTTTGTATGTCTAAAAAAAATACGGAAATTAGACTCATTTGAATTGTCTCGAGCCCAGAAATCTAATCAACGGATCGGATCTCCTTTATGTGGGCCCCACCTGTGGAAAGCCACGGTAAAACGTGTTTAAAACAAAAAAAAAAAAAAAAAAAAAAAAAAAAAAAAAAAAAAATTAAGATGACAGCAGCAGCGTTGCTGCTGTCAGAAGGCAGCAGCTGCCTGCGCTTGGACGGCGGACGGACGCTGGCCACCCACGGCTCCAGCCGTGGGCCCCACCATGATGTATAATTGTCATCCAACCCGTTAATTGGGTGGGCCTCTTTTTGAAGTGGGTCCCCTCCAGAGATCCACCACATCCAACGCTCAGGTGGCTCACATCATAGGAAACAGTGAAGGATTAAACTACTACCATTGGAACCCTTTCTGGGTCACAGAAGCGTTGGATCATTATGAAATTGTTTTTCCTCTTCAATTCAGCTACGTGTGACGTTATCAACGGATTGGATGGAAAATAAATATTATGGCGGGCCCTACAAAATTTTTAACAGTGAAAATCAATTTCCCGCTGCTCTTTGTGGTGTGGTCCAGCTGATCTTTGGTTATGATTTATTTTTTTTGATAACGCTCCGAAATGATCTCGAAATATGGATGAACGTTGTGGATATAATAAATACATAGCTGTGTGGCCATGTAACTTTGATCTCTCCTAAGCCGTTCGTACAACTCTCAGTTGGAGAGCGTCAGCGCTCGTCTTCGCAATGAAAAGGAGGGTGTGATTTATCAACTCGGTCCATCCGTTTTAGACCCTTTCCATCCATGTATTTTGTATCCCCACCGTCCATATGGCTGGATGGTGGGCCACAACATGATGTATGTGTTCACGCCATCTGTATATCAGACGTGGATGCACACGTGTGTACCCACGCCGTCCATCCAAGGGAATGGATTCAAACCTCTGGTGAAAACCACCTTGGTGTACGTGTTTTATCCACAACCATCCATTCATTTTGCTGGTGGGTCCCACACGTGTGGACCCACCTGCCACGTGGGCCTGCTTTGAAGGTAAGAAGATTGGCTGGCTACCGTACACCAGCTATGTCGATGCTGGAGGAGGAAAAATCCACACCGTTCATCTGTTGTGCAGGGGCCACCATGATGTATTTATTTCATTCACGTCCATCTGTGGGGCCCCTCGTGATATATGTGTTATATTCCCACCGTCCATTTGCATGGACATCCTATTGGTAGTGTGGGACGCACCAAGATGTATGGGTCTCACTCACGCCGTCCAAACGGTGGGTCTTTACCTGATGTATGTGTTACGTCCAAACCACCCATCCATATGGCGAGCTTGTCTCATGGCTCGAGACTAAAAATAAGACAGGTCTGCCTATTGGGTGGACCACACTACAAAAATCAGTGGGGGATCGAAACCTTACCATTGAAACCATTTTGGGAATCACAGAAGTTCTGGATCAGTAGGATATGTGTTTTTCCTCTTGGTTCAGGTCTTTGTGATGTATGAACAGATCGGATGGAAAATAAACGTTATGTGGGCCCCGGTAATTTTAAGTGTGGGAATCATTACTTCCACTGTTATTTGTGGTACGGTCCAGATGAAATTTCGATGGGCCCACTTGATGTACATAAGGCCCAACGGTGTGGCCCATGCGATGTGGCTCACTTGATGTGTAAGGCCCGTGGGCGTGAACCATTGTGATATATTTGAGGCTCGTGGGCGTGGCCCATTGCGATACGCTTGAGGCCCTTGTATGAAGCCCGATGCGATGTATGTGAGGCCTATGAATGATGCCCAATGTGATGTACGTGTGGCCGTTACGTTGTGTATGAATCCCTTATGTGGGCCACTCCTTAGGAGCAATGTCGGTTAGATGTCCACATTGATAGGCAATGATGGTTAGATGTCCTCATTGTGACCTTCCCTTAGGCCTCGTCAGGACCATTTTCATCATCCTCTTAATGGGTTAACCCAAACCAGTGGGCCCCATTTGCCATAGACGGATGACTCCGTGCTATCAGATCTGATATAACCACGGCCGAGTACCGACCTTTATATTATGGTTGGTCGGTCATCCATTTATGGATCTCGCCTTGTTTATAGGCCGATTATCGATTGAAACCGATTACCGATTCTGATTTGTCGTGGCCGATTGACCGATTACCGATCGAGGCTGATTATCGTGACTGATTACCTATCAAGGCCGACTATCGTGACTGATTACCGATCGTGGCCAATTGTCGATTGACTTGGCCGATTATCGATTTTGATGTGTCGTGGTCGATTACCGATTATCGATCGAAACCGATTACCGATCGAGGCTGATTATCGTGACTGATTACCGATCGTGGCCGATTGCCGATTTTTGTCGTGGCCGATTGACCGACTACCGATCGAGACCGATTATCATGACTGATTACCGATCGTGACCGATTGTCGATTGACGTGGCCGATTGCCGATTCTGTTTGTCGTGGCTGATTGACCGATTATTGATCGAGGTCGATTATCGTGGCCGATTGTCGATTCTGATTATCGTGGTTGATTGTCGATTTCGATTGTCGAGGCCCAATGTGATGTATATGCGGCTCGTATTTAAGGCCTGTTGTGATGTGTATTCAACCAGTGTTTAAGGCCCAATGTGGAGTATATGAGGCCCATTGTGATGCATTTGAGGCTAGGCGATGGAACCCACTGTGATGTATTTGTGGCCTATGGGCAAAGCCCATTGGGATATGTATTAGGCCCATGATGCATGACCCATTTGATATATTTGAGACCCATGTGTGGGGCCCACATGTCATGTATTTGAGGCCCATGAGCAGGGCCCACCTATTTTGTATAGGTGGCCTGTGAGTAAGGACCACTATGTTGAATATTAGGCCTTTGTGTGAGGCCGTGGGCCCATTCATGTTAGGCTCTGTGTGGGCCATTCCTTAGGGGTAATGTTGGTTAAATGTCCACATTATCGAGGCCGATTATCGGTGCTGGTTATCGATACCGATTATGAGCAGGTGATACGATAGCATCATGATACATGCCCATACGCATCATATGCATGTTTGTTATGAGATGTGATTGATCATTGCATATGTCATTGAGCGTGTTGTTATGAGACTCCCTGATAGGCGGAGGTCATCTCACATGAGTGCATGGTATGCGCAGGATTGATGCATGGTGGATTGTATGACTCATGCATCTTGCATTGTGTCTTGTGATTACTATATGCCCTAGCGACATCGGTACAGCCTCCACAGGCATATCGTGGATGGCCAGAGGGGACACCGGAAATATTTGGTTCTAGCATACGGGCGCCATAGATGTCCCTGGGTGAAAATCCCTAAACCTCCGTGGCCAGGAGACGCCCCAACGTCGAGACCGAGTGGATACATGAGCGCCCGAGTGCCGAATACCAGGAGGCCGCGTCTCCCACTGTGTCGTGGTCGGTTGGGAGGGGGTGTGGCCTTACCCGCCCGAGTGCAGGGGGCATTGCTAGGCTGAGTTTGACCAGCTCGAGGAATGGGTCCGCTATCGACGTGCCGGATAGGTATTGGCAGACTATTGGCCAGGCGGATGGTGAGGTTTCTTACGCTCACTTGGACTGTGCGGCTGGGAGAGCGGCAGTGCCATTTGGAGTGTACTAAACCCCGGTGATGATCCCAGAGATGAACTGTACTGATATGTGGACTTATTGAGTAGGAGTTGCATGCTCATTCATTCATTCATTCACTATTCACTCGGGCTGGTGGTGCGCAACTAATTGTTGTGTGCCTTCGTTATGGCAAGGATTTCGGTTGGGGCGCGCGACTAACCTGAGATCAGGAGTTTACCACATTGAGTCTGACTATCTAAATTTAGGTATGGGACTGGTTTGGATAGAAGGCCCTTGTGATGGACCCCATAGCCTGCGATACTACGTACTATCATCCCGACTTCACACTCCAGCATGGTCATTCCATTCGCACCGCATAGCGCATTACATCTACTGCATATGGCATTCCGGGTTACTATGTTTATGTGTTTATACGGTCTAGATACGACGGACGGTATTCGTGCACTCATCAGGAATTGTGTACTTCAGCGCATCCTTGGCATCTGATGTTTGGCTCTTTATGACTCCTCATTTGCATAGATGTTCTATAATGCGTATTCTGATATTGATTGACTCATGGACTTGTCTGTATTTTTGCTTACTCTGTTATCGTATGATTTATGACCTTGTTAATAATGTTGTTTACTCGGATAATCCATGCTATTGTCAGTATTTCTGCTTATTTCTGATATTGTATGATTTATGGGCTTGTTAGTATTCCCACTTACTCTGATTATTCTAATATTGCTTACTTGGCACTTACCTTGTGCACACACTTACACCACCCTCTAAGCTTTCTATAAGCTTATGCACGATAGATGCGTGCAGGTGATGTTAGGTTGCAGCATCGTTGAGCTTGGAGCGTCTGACGGTCTTATGAAGCTTGATTTTTATTTATGTATTTCTTTCCAGCACTGTACTCAACTGATTATATTAGTGGATATGTGATGATGATGTTGCCTTTGTGAAATGGGTAATCTTGTGGTTATGCTTATTACGAGTTAAATGTACACAAAAAAAAAAATCCTCCTTGTAGGATCCCAGGATTGGAATCTGGCGTATGTGCGCTAGGAGCCGAGAATGGGGTACTACGGAGGCTGTCGGCACCGGATTCAGCGATCTGGATTCCTCTTAATCCGATTTCTGGATTTGGGGCGTGACAGGTATACTTACTTTGCATCTTGTATATGACATTTGGCTACGTAGGCCTAGCATCGCTGACCTTAGTATGGCCAATACCATCATGCCTTGCATCACATAGATTTGGTATAGCTGATAGTATTCATGGACTTACTCGCATATTTCTACATTACTCTGTATTGTATACTTAGCACTTGCCTTGCGCGCACACTTACACCACCTTCTAAGCTTTTGTAAGCTTATGCATGACCGTTCCGTGCAAGTGTCGTTGGATCGCAGCAGCACTGAGGTAGGAGTGCATATCGGGTTATTTTGTAGCTTTTTGATCACCTTGTATTTCCCTTTCGGCATTGTACTTAAAGTTTTTAATATAGTGGATATGGGATGATGTTGTTTTATGACTTAGTTATGCGCCATTACAAAAAAAAATTATACTGAAAATCCTCCTTGTAGGATCCCAGCATCAGAATCTGGCATATGAATGCCGGGACTGAGAATGGGGCACTACGGAGGCTGTTGGCGCCGGATTCAGCGATCGAAAATTTTGTGAGCCCATTTTCTAAGTTTGGGGCATGACAGAAGTTGGTATCAGAGCATAACTTAGGAATACTTGAGGATCACATCACATATCTACTATGAACTTAAAATGAATAAGTGCCGAGTCTGAGTAACTTAACGATTTTTCGACATAGATCCTTAACATTTATGCCTTCGAGAATTCTCAAGGCTGATAGGCCCTTGTTCCTTCCTATAGGACATGACGCCCAGAAGAGAGACCCAAGTGAATCCCACTTTATCACCTGCGACTCCTGCTCTACCACCTGCGACTCTCGCTCCACCACTGGATATTCCTGCTTTCCAGCCTGAGGATGCCACTCATCTACTTGAGACCAGTGCGGATCCGACCGTACCTGTGAGTGCCACCCAACTACAGCATATGCTACAGGCGATGACCGCTATTCTTCAGGGGCAGAGCAGGTGTCCCACTATTACGCCAACCGAGGCAGAGTAGGAGCGTGAGAGCACCCTTCTCAAGGACTTCCGACAGCACGATCTCCCGCGTTTCCGCAGCTAGTCCCATTAGTCATATTTCTTCTCCAGGATAAGGCTCAACATTGGTGAACATTTGTTGCCCGAGCGGTAGCAGCCGATTTCGTGTGGACTTAGGAGGACTTTGTAGACCAGTTTGACCAGAAGTTCTTTCTCGAGCATGTGTGCCAGCAGTGCGCATTAGAGTTTGAGACTCTAGTCCAGGGGGACATGACCATGTCCCAGTATGAGGCACGTTTCATCACACTATCGAGGTTCATGACGTACTTTGTTGATGATTAGGGGAGGAAGACCCGCCATTTTGAGAACGGCTTGCGTCCTGCCCTCAAGAGTCGTGTGGTCGAACACATGCTTCTGACGTTTAAGTGGATTGTGGAGAGGACCCAAATCTACGAGGCAGATTGGGCTGGTTTGCAGAGGCTTGTGACGTGAGGGGAGATCAGAAGAGGAAGACGCCCTCTGGTAGCTCCCAGCAGTAGCATCGTCCACAGCAGTGACGCACGACCCACCTAGCATTCCGATCACCAATGACACCCCCAGCACCACATCCGGGACCATTTTCAGGTACTTGCTTTAGGTGCGGTAGGACAGGACATCATAGGTATGAGTGTCCCCATCCACCGCAATAGCAGCACAGCCGAGGGCACCGTATCAGCCTCTGCGACAGCCCCCACAGTAGCAATAGCAACCACAGCACCAGCCTTGTGTACCTCCCCCGCAGCAGCTGAGGTAGTAGATCAAGCCACCACAACAGCAGCAGTAGCTGCAAAGACCTTAGAGGGGACCTGCACCTCCCCAACAGGCCTAAGGTAGATTTTATGCCGCCTAGCAGGATCCTCAGTCATCAGGAGTCTCGAGGGTACTCTCCCTGTTTCTGCATGCATTGCATATGTATTATTTGATTCTAGTGCATTGCATTCCTTTGTGGTCGATGATTTCTGTCGATCGACAGGTTTGCCGATGGAGTCTGTTAGCGAGGATTTGTCAGTATCGATGCTCTTGGGAAAGACTGTACTATTAGATCGATTTTGCTCGTCTTACCCCATTCTGATTGGGGATATCTTTTTACCTGCCGACCTATTCGTATTGCCAATATTCAAATTTGATGTCATCCTGGGCATGGATTAGCTCGCCAAGTACCATGCTATATTGGACTGCTCCACATGGACAATCACGTTTTGTATACCTTGCGTGCAAGAGTTCTAGTTTGTTGCCGAGCCCAGAGGAGAGCAGCTTTCCTGCCTATTGTCGTGTGCCGTTGTTTGTGGTTTTTCCGATATGTTACAAGAGATTCCAGGGTTACCACCTCGTTAGCATACTGAGTTCCAGACTGATCTCGTGCTCAGTACCACACCTATTTCGAAGGCCCCATATCGTATGACACCGTTGGAGTTGAGGGAACTGCAAAAGCAGTTAGACGAGTTGCATGAGTTAGGCTTTATCCGTCCGAGCAGTTCGTCATGGGGAGCACCGGTACTCTTCATGAAGAAGAAGGATGGCTCATTGAGGCTTTGTGTAGACTACCACAAGCTCAACAAGGTCACGATCAAGAATAAGTACCCACTTCCAAGAATCGATGATTTGTTTGATCAGCTACAGGAGGCGCAGTTCTTTTCGAAGATAGGCTTACGATTCGGTTACCATCAGGTTCGGGTCCGAGATGAGGATATCCCGAAGACAGCTTTCATGACGCGCTATGGTCATTTTGAGTTTCATGTCATGTCCTTCGGATTGACCAATGCGCCCATAGTATTCATGCAGTTAATGAACGAGGTCTTTCGTCTATATCTCAATTAGTTTGTTGTGGTGTTCATTGATAACATACTGATATATTCGAGGACCCGTGAGGAGCATGAGCTGCATCTGAAGATTACCTTACACACCCTCCGTAGACACCAGCTTTACGCGAAGCTGGAGAATTCGAGTTCTGGCAGGAGGAGGTGAAGTTCCTTGGTCATATGGTGACGAGGCAGGGTGTCGCAGTGGATCCCTTGAAGATTGATGTCGTACGTCTGTGATGCTAGCCCACGAACGTCCGAGATCCGCAGTTTTCTTGATTTGGCGGGCTACTACCTACGTTTCATTGAGGGATTCTCTCGTATTGCAGCCCCATTGACCAAGTTGACTTGGAAGGGTGCCAAGTTCATTTGGAGCGACACTTGTGAGCAGGCATTTTGGAGCTGAAGGACCACCTCACATCCGCTCCTGTCCTCACTCTTCCCTCTGGGAGTGATGGATTTGTTGTATTTACCGATGCCTCGCGAGTTGACTTGGGTGTTGTCCTGATGCAGCACGGGAAGTTGGTGGCTTATGTGTCTCACCAGCTCAAGGTCCATGAGCTGAATTACCCCACGCATGATTTGGAGCTGGCAGTAGTTGTCTTCCCCCTGAAGGTGTAGAGACACTATTTTTATGGGGTGAGGTTCGAGCTCTTCTCCGACCACAAGAGCTTGAAGTATCAGTTCTCTTAGTTCGAGTTGAACATGAGGCAGAGGCGTTGGATGGAGCTCCTGAAGGACTATGATTTTGATCTCAAGTACCACCCGAGTAAGGCGAACGTGGTGGCGGATGCCCTCAGCCGTCAGCCACAAGGCCTGGTGGCGCACATGATGATTTAGGAGTGGAGGATGCTTGAGGATGTGTCAGCTTTTGACTTCGAGATCGGCTTGCGGTCTTCTATTGTGCAGTTATCGAGCCTATCGATTAAACCCTCTCTTGTCACAAGGGTGATCGAGGCTCAGCAGGCAGATGAGTTAGTGCAGAGTTATCAGGCTGAAGCAACATCTGAGAGTCAGTCAGACTGGCAGATTGGTTCTGATGGTGGACTTCATTTTAGAGGCCGATTATGTTCCGGATATTCCTGAGTTACGCCGAGATCTTATGATGGAGGCACATCGATCGCGATTCTCTATCCACCCTGACTCGACGAAGATATATTGCGATATGAGGCATCAGTATTTTTGGATGGGGATGAAGCGCCAGATAGCCAGTTTCGTGGCCGAGTGTGACACGTGCCAGCTTGTTAAGGCCGATCATCAGAGACCCCCTAGTCTATTGTAGCTGTTGAGTATCCCGATGTGGAAGTGGGAGCACGTGTCGACTGATTTTATTATGGGCTTGCCTAGGACACAGCACGGTCATGACGCCATCTGGGTTGTCGTGGATCATCTGACGAAGTGGGCACATTTTCTTGTTATTCGTGAGACCTGGCAAGTGGACCGGCTCGTCAAGTTGTTGATTAATGAGATCGTGAGACTGCACAGTGTTTTACTTTCGATCGTTTCTGACCGAGACCCGAGGTTCACATCTCAGTTTTGGGGGAGCTTCTAGAGAGCGATGGGGACTAATTTACAGCTCAACACCGCATATCATCCGCAGATCGATTGCCAGACCGAGAGTGTCAACCAGATCCTTGAGGATATGCTTCAGGCTTGCACAATTGACTTTTTGTGTAGCTAGGATGAGCATCTGCAATTAGCTGAATTTACATATAACAATAACTATCAGGCGACCATTGGCATGACTCTTTTTGAGGCATTGTATGGAAGACCGTGCAGATCACTGAGTTGTTGGACCGAGGTTGGAGAGAGGTGTCTCCTAGGTCTCAAGCTTGTGCAACAGACGTCAGAAGCTATCGATATTATCAGGCAGAGGATACACACAGCTCAGAGCCGACAGAAGAGTTTTGTTGATCATCAGCGTCGTCCCTTAGAGTTTAATGTTGGGGACCATATGTATCTCAAGGTCTCACCCATGAAGGGTGTGGTTCATTTTGGAGTGAAGGGAAAGCTTACCCTAAGATTCATAAGACCTTTTTAGATCATCGGGCGCATTGGCGCCGTGGCCTATTGGCTTGCCTTGCCATCTCAGTTGTCTAGCATTCAAAACGTTTTCCACATCTATATGTTGAGGAAGTGTGGGTCAGACATCATTCCTGTTATTGATTGGCAGCCTTTGGAGGTTCGTGAGGACGCTTCTTACATTGAGCAGCCAGTTCGTATCCTCGATCGGAAGGAGCAGGTCCTCCAGACCAAGGTCATTCCCTTGGTGAAGGTGCAGTGGGGCCATCATAGTGTGGATGAGGCGCCTTGGGAGCGCGAGGCTGAGATTTGAGAGCGCTATCCCCATCTTTTCGATGTTTGATTATATGTTGTATTGTGTTTTGATTATATATGATGTTATATTTTTTATTCCCTTATGAGTTATGCATAATTGCGATGGTAGTATAAATTTTGAGGACGAAATTTTTATTAAGTGGGGAGAGCTGTAAGACCCATATCCTATGTGAATAAACATGCATTTCATGTGTTTGTTGAAATGTTTGAATGAAATTGTAATTATGATTTGTGCTTGCCATGACTATTAATCTAGAATACATGTTTGTTGTATGTATGACAACTCCTTTGTGAAAGGATTTGCCACAATATATGTTATAACTAATTTATTTCATGTATGTAGAAATGTGTAGTCTAAGTATTTGATAAAATGTCTGAATGAGAAATTTCTTGATGAACTGTAATTAATGAGGGTGTTGAGATAGGATTCTCAACTACCTTATCAATGTTCATAGCTTCCTTCATGTAATCTAAATTGCCACTACATGATTCAAGGATGAGATGCATATGTATAATACATGCTTAATGTGTGTGTTAAAATGTTCAAATGGGATTTATATTTGAATTGTTTGTCAAATGTTGTTTTGATTATCACATGTGAATACCTATTGTAACTGAGTATGATTGGGACTAATACTTAGTCCAGGCAATCAGTAACGGTTCCCGATTGAGTGGCTGAACTAATCTCGCTACCTTGGATAAGTCGATGAATCCGAGTCATACAGTGATCGTCGACAGTGGTTAGGCCACATGGAGTGCTTATGCGCTCCATGTCGATTAATTTGGTGTGCACTCGTACCAATTGAACTTGTCAAATAACCCGATTGGCCTATTGTGTGTTTACCATGTATGGACACTATTGCTTGAATCTAAGATACCACTTACTAATGTAAAACCCATTTCAACCATGGTTCCACGATCCGCTAAGACTCATGAGCCTGACATGGTGGTGTATGAGACACCGTGGTCGAGCTGTCGGCCTACGCTGGGGTGACGAGCCTCTTCGTAGTGACCAATGAGCAACCCGAACTCATGAGCCAAATATGGCAATGTATGAGACACTATATTCGACCTATCGGCCTATGTTCAGGTGACGAGCCTCCCATAGTGACCTCAAGTATAATCAGTTGAACTTGTCTATCCACTGCTTTCATTAGGGGTAATGTCCTACAACTTACCTATCATATGTGATTAACTAGGATTGACGACCCTAGATGGATATTCGTTTCGGTATATAAAGGGAGGCACCTTAGCTTCCTGAATATGTTGTATGAATAAGCCTAATTAAGAAATTGGCTAACACAACCATGCACTGCATTGCATGTGCTTTAGCGCGGAAGCGTACGTTTAGGGAGTTTGCCATGCGCGATCGTAAGATAAAGTCGCTGAGGGAGTACAGGTGAGGGCAAGCATCATTACCGCATATTATCCCTATATTAATAAGAGTAGTTAGGAATGATTGTTGTACTGCTTTATCATTACTGTTTGATTAAATTGATAACATGTTAACCTTTGCCTTATAATACCACTGAGTTGATCACTCACTCCCACTCTAGGATGATGTTTTAAAATACTAACCAGACCCTGATTTAGATGCAGGTTATGGTGAGGCTTACGCGATGGAGCTGGATTTCTTAGACGAGGAGGAGGAGTTATCCTACGTGCAGCTCTTTGGCGGATCTAGGTTGACTTAGAGCTGCATCACCGAGATTACAAGGCTATGGATTAGTTGGATGTTCACACTTGATATTTTGTAAATTTTGGAACAATACATGTACATATTCAGCCTGGTGACATACTCATACTTTAGGGATTGAGAAACACTTATGTACTTTATATATCTATCTTAGTCTTTCGCTTGCCTAATTTAAATATCTCTGGAGTATGATATGATGATTTAGTATAATCCCACTTATGTTTAATGCACTAATATGGACAACATTTAAACATCATTATCGATGTTACATAAGTGATGCGTTAGATCTCCGGAGTTGAGCTTTACTCGACCCTCGAAATTTGAGGCATTATAGTTCTGGACGGGCGAGGCCCACATTGGTGTGTTGTATATGTACATCATCCATCTGGATGGTGCTGCATGGGCCACCCCTTGATGTATGCGTTGATCCACACCGTCTATCGAGTGGACCACACCGTAATACCAGTGAGGGATTGAACAACTACCATTAAAATCCTTTTTGTGATCACAGAAGTTCTGGATCAATGTGATATTTGTTTTTCCTCTCAATTCAGGCCTTTATGCGGGGCCTATTGCGATTTTTCGAGGCCCATTGTGATTATGCGGGGCCCACTTTTATATATGTGTTACATACACTGTCCATCCATTATGCCTAGCTCATGGGCCCCTGTTTGAGGCCTGAAGTGACGTATATGAGGCCTTTGAATAGGGCCCAATATGAGGTATGTGTGTGGCCCATATAATGCGGCCCATCTTGATGTATATGAGGCCTGTTATTGTGGCCCGTCTTGATGCATATAAGGCCCATTGTTGCAGCCCACTTAATGCATATGAGGCCCATGAGATGCGGCCCATTGCAATGTGTAAGGCCCATTAGATGTGGCCCATTGCGATGTGTAAGGCCCATGGGTTGTGGCCCATTATGATGTGTATGAGGCCCATGCGATACGGCCCACTTGATGTATATGAGGCCCATGTAATGCGGCCCACTTGATGTAATACGGCCTACATATGAGGCCCATTATGATGTGTTTGTAGCCTTGGATGAGACTCGATGTGATGAATGAGAGGCCCATATGATGAGGCCAATGCGATGTATACGTGGCCCATGTGTGAAACCCGATGTGATGTATATGTGGCCCTTGAGTGAGGCCCATGGTGATGTATATTAGGCCCTTGTGTGAGGCCATAGGCCGCACTATACGTTTGGCTCTATGTGGGCCACTCCTTGGGAGCAATGTTAGTTAAATGTCCAAATTGATGAGTGATGATGGTTAAATGTCCACATTGTGACCTTCCCTTAAGCCTTTGTTAGGCCCATTCTCATTATTCTGGTTCAACCCAAATCATTGGGTCCCATTGATGTTATATGGTTCATCATTGTCGTAGACAGATGGCTCCGTGTTACCAGATTTGGGATATCCATGGCAGAGGGCCGATCCTTATATTATGGTTTAGATCGGCTATTCATCTACGAACCCCGCCTTATTTATAGGCCAATTGTCGAGGCCGATTATCAAGGCTGAATATCAAGCAGATTGTCGAGGCTAATTATCGATGTCGGTTATCAATACCGATTATGAGTATCTGACATCATAACATCATGATATATACCCATACACATCATCTGCACATTTGTTATAAGATGTGGTCAACCATTGCATATGTCATAGGGCGGAGTTGCCCACATGAGCATACGGTACATGCAAGATTGATGCATGACTGGATGGTGTGACTCATGCATCTCACATTTTGTGATATGACCACTGTACACCCTAGCGACATCAGGGCCGTGGCCTCCACAGGCATGTCGTGGATGGCTAGATGGGACACTGAAAATATTTAGTTCTAGCATACGGACGTCATAGAAGTCCCTGAGTGAAAATCACTAAACCTCCGTGGCCACGAGACGCTCCAACGTCTAGACCGAGTGGATATACATGAGCACTTACTAGCTGTATACCAGTAGGTCGCATCTCTTACTGTGTCGTGGTCGGTTGGAAAGGGGTGTGACCTTACCCGCTCTAGTGGGGGGGGGGGCAATATCTAGGTCGAGTTTGACCAGCTTGAGGAATGGGTCCGCTATTGACGACCCGGGCCCAATATTGGCAGGCGGATAGTGAGGTCTCTTTCACTTACCTAGTTGTGCATTCTGATAGGGGCAACAAGCTGGTGTAGAGTGTAATAGACCCCTTTGATGATCCTAGAGATGTACAGTACTGATATGTGGACTTATTGAGCAAGAGTTGTATACTTAGTATTTTACTCATTCATTTATTCACTATTCACTCAGGCTGGTGGGGTGCAACTAATTGATATGTGTACTTTTGCAATAGCCAGGATTTCAGTTGGGGTGCGCGACCAACCTGAGGTCAGGAGTTTACCACATTGAGTCTATCTATACAAATTTAGGTATGTGACTGGTTTGGATAGAAGTCCCTTGTGATGGAACCCGTAGCTTGTAATACTACGTACTTTCATCCCCACTTCACACTCTAGCTTTGTCATTTCATTCGCACCACATATTGCATTACATTCACGGCATATGGCATTTTGGGTTGCTATCTTTCTGCATTTATATGGCCTAGATAATCCTGACGGTATTTGTGAACTCATTAGGATTTGTATATTGCATTGTATTCTCAGTATATGATATTTGGCTTACTATGTCTCCGCATTGCATAGCTGATCTAATTTGCTTCCTCAGTATATGATATTGGTTTATTATCTTTTTGGATCACATAGCCTAGATAAGGCTAATGGTATTTATGGACTTACCAACATGTTTCCGTATTGCTCTGATATTGTATACTTGGAACTTACCTTGTGCACACACTTACACCACCCTCTAAGCTTTTTATAAGTTTATGTACGATACATGCATGCAGGTGGCATTAGGTCGCAGCAACGTTGAGCTTGGAGCATGCAGTTGTTTTCTGAAGCTTTAAATTTTGATATATGTATTTCTCTTTCAACACTGTATTCAACTATCTATATTAGTGGATATGTGGTGATGATGTTGTTCTTGTGATTTGGGTATACTTGTGGTTATGCTTCTTATGAGACAAATTCATATTGAAAATCTTCCGTGTAGGATCCCAGGATCAGAATATGGCGTATGGGCATTAGGAGCCGAGAATGGGGTACTACAGAGGCTGTCAGCACCGAATTCGGTGATCGAAAATTTTGTGAGCCCGATTTCTGAGTTTGGGGCGTGACAGATAAGTACATCCACAATGGGTCCCATATAGTAAGTGCACCAAGGGTACTGGGTTACTAAGTACCCAACCTGCTTCCGTATTTAAAACTCGAGTGAGCCACCCCATAGGAAATATTAAAGACAAAATATCCACCATTGAAACCTATTCAAACCGTTTTTAAGATTATTACCACCGGGATACATAAATATCATCCCGTATAAAACTTATGTGGCCCCACAAAGGTTTCAATTGTATGTCTTCAATCCCCCCTATTTTATGTGGCATGATCCACCTGAGTTGGATATTGTGAGCCTGAGAAACTGATGGACTGAATGGATATAGCTCATTGGCATCTATGTAGGCCCACGTAGCTTACGTTCACAGGAACCTCCTCTGGGTAGAGAGCACAAGCAATTCCCGTTGACTTGCGTCTATAAATGCATCACACGTGCCCACTTAGTAAGTTTGCAAGACATCCGAGTCATTGATGTAGAGCGGGTCATAGACACTTTTATGGCAAAGATGGACCAGAGAAGGCCTGATTAGAGGCGGAAACAATTCGAATCGTCAGAACATTAAAATAGTCGTATTTTGCAAATTGGGATAAGTTTTTAGAAATAGCATGTATGATTTTGGGTAGGAGAAGCTACTTTAGCCAACTAACCCATTATGTTGGGTTGCCCACATCGGATTTACGAGAATCATCAAATTAACTGTCAAAAGTCCAATTTATTTTTATTTTTAATATAAATAGTAAATTTTAGTTTAAGTATAACTTTTGATTCTTTGAGTTATAAAAGTCATGCCCAACATGAAAAGGGCTTTAAAAAATAATAATAATAATAATAATAATAATAATAAACTAATTTAAGAGAATAATGTGGTTAGGCCAAATTAGACACTCACTATTTTTGGCCGAAAACCATAAAGTCTAAGGGACTGTTTGTTAACGCTGAGTTTTTACACTTAACGCGGAATTGGGAAAATGTTCCGTGTTTAGTGGTGTTTGTTAATGCGTCATTAATGCGGAAGACTGAAAGCACTAAGTGGTTTTTCACTGAATTCTTTCCGTGATAGGAGTCTAGCTTAATGGTGAACGTGGAATGCGCTTTGTGAATTTTTCGTTCAACAAAAATTTTTTCTTCCAAAATTACCCCTTTTCAAGTTGCTATGACAATTTCTTCTCTTTAAATTGTTTGTGCAGTACAAAATCAACTTTTAATTATGAAACTTCTTTATGCCCCACCATGATGTATGTGTTTCATCCTTTCCATTCATCCATTTTTAAAGATCATTTTAGGGGCTTGATACAAAAAATGAGAGGAATATAAATTTCAAGTGGGCCATACCACGGGAAAACAATAGTGATTGGATATCCACTATTAAAATTCTCCTAAGGCCCAATGTATTGTTTATTTGACATCCAATCTATTGATTAGGTCATATAGACCTAGATGAATGGAAAAAACAAAGATTAGCTTGATTTAAAACTTTTATGGCCCCCAAAAAGTTTTTAATGGTCGACGTTCATTCAACACCGTTTCCTGTAATGTGGTCCACTTGAGATTGGGATATACCTCATTTTTGGTCTCATACCATAAAATGATCTAGAAACATAATGGACGACATGGATGAAGCACATACATCATGGGGGGGGGGGTGTTGCTATGGGCTGGTGGAAGGGGAGTAGCCAATCTGTTTTCGTGGACGTGGATTGGATACCGACAGGTTGAGTAGCAAGACTCGCTTACTGAAGTTACGTCACTAAGTTATGTTGGCCCCATCATGATGTGTTTTTTGTATCCATTTGGAAATATAATTTTAGGTAAAGATCCAAAGAATGGGTCAAATCCAAAGCTCCACTGGACCTCACCACAGAAAACAGTGACGAGAGTGACGCCCACAATTAGAAACTTAAATAGGCCACAAAAGTTTTTGATCAAGCTGATATTTGTTTTTTCCTTTCTTTCATGTCTGTGTTAACTTGTGAACAGGCTGAATTTCAAATAAAAATCACGGTGAGCCTAAGGAAGGTTTCAACGGTAGGCATCAATCTCGCCACTATTTTTTATGGTGGGGGTCAACTACATATTTGGATCTGCCTCATTCTTTAACTCATGCTCTAAAATTAAGTCTCCAAATAGATGAATGGTGTAGATAAAGCACATACATCATAGTAGGCCCACATACATCATAGTGGGCCCATGGAACTTGATGACATCACTTCGGTAGTGAATCTCGCTATTCAGCCTGTTAGTAGCTTTGTAGCTGCTGTATTTACATCAGCTAGTTCTATGGGTCTCATCATGAGGTATGTGTTAAATCCAAACCATCCATCCATTTGGCGAGCTCATATTAAGGCTTGAGACGAAAAATAAGCTATAAAAAGCAGTAGTGGATTGAACGTCTACCATTGAAACCGTTTTTGGGGTCACAGAAGTTTTGGATCAATAAGATTTTTTTTTTCCCTCTTCATACAAGTATTTGTGACCTTATGAACATATTGGATGGAAAATAAACTTAAATAGGTCACAGGAGTTTTAAATCAATATGTTTTCACTTCATCCAATTGGGAATGACCTTATAAATGGTTTGGATAGCATATAAATATAAGGTGGGCCTTATTTGAAGGTTTTGTTGTTACTGGTGTTCAATCCTATACAACGCATAGTGATAATCTTCTGGCTAAGAGTAATTGAGGGCCTTATGATGATATTTTAGTTTATTTGAATTAAATATAATAATTTTATTTTCATTTAATAAAAAATAATTTCTTTATAACTGAAAACATTTCCAAAGGAGAGATAGGGGCAAATGTGTCAAATTAATATATTTCAGACATTTAAGATGTTTGTTAACAAACTATTGTTTCAGAATCAGTACTTAATTTTTAGACTTCAGCCATAATTATCAAACAAGTTTTTTTACTTCAGATTTCAGATTCAGGCTTTAGATTTCAGATTTCAGATTTGGTCTTTAGAATTCAGATTTAACAAACGGGGCCTAAGTAGGAATGGAGTTCATCTATAAATAGTAAGTTTACTATTTATGATAAGCCACTTTTTTAGGGTATTTGAGTTGGAGTTTGAATCTAAAACTCCATCTTAAATTTGAGCCCATTATTTAAAGCACTATAATTTCTTTTATATATATATATATATCATTAATCAATTTATTTTAAATTTATTAAAAATTACTTCTACTTTTATTCCCCGTGAATTTGAGAAATCTATGTGAAGAGTATAGAGAGCTCCATGAATTCGACCTCATCACATCCCACCCTACATCGGCCATTCATGCCAAGGACCCACTTGCGAACCGAGCCATGCAATCTTAACCTACATGACCTACCATGAATAGAAATGAGGTTTATTGTGTTAAAAGATGCTTGCTGCTAGCCTTTGTTTAGGTGAGGCTTCCTAATCCCACACGTGTGCCAATGTGTCACACCTGCAACATCCAAGCATTCCACCATTTGGTGTTATCATCTAGAAGCCTTGTCCCAAAGATGAGAATGGTCGCCACTCTTGATAAGGCCACTAGTCTTTTTAACAGGTGCGATTATTGGACCAGTATATCTTTTATATGGGCCCCACTCAGATCCGCACACGTGTTTGGGAATTGTAAAGCCTCTGTCTCTCTTTCCGAGAACAAGAAAAGATTGACGAGGTTCCCATACGCGTAAGTGGGTGTCAGCTGGGTCCCACAAATTAGATGCTCTTACGTAGTGTAGTGTAGTGTAGCGTAACCACTCATCATGAGTCAGATGACTGGTCCACCTCAAACCTCTACTGAATTAAATCATAAAGTAACGAGGAGCCTTGTAGGATTGATGGAGAGGGGACAAAATTTTAGTAAAATACATGCACCCAAAACCAAAGGGAGTTATTTGATAATCCAGGTACGTATGACGCTTGATGCACAGGCGCTTATAAATTATACGTGTGTGATATGCTAACCAAAATTGAACCATCTTAAGTGTGCAAATGACTCTCTTTAACTTACAAGATAAAATCAAGTTGATTAAGAAATACTTACCTTTGATTTGGGGACACTTATTTTTTGAAATATGACCATTCATCAGCAAATAAATATCCAACAATCTAATATTTTGGTAATCAAATAAAATTAATTAATTTTTTTATGATAAATCCAAACTAGTGTCCATAGTTTAGACAATTTAATTTAAATTATTTGTATGCAATTTCCTAAGTAATTTCTAACTGCCTGTGTATCATCCATCACACTCAGCCATTGTATCAAAGCATACCACAGATAAAAGCAAAAAAGAAGTACCTCACCCTTTTTGACTAGTCAGCTACTGTTGATTTTTTTTAAATTTTTTCTTCTTTTTCTTACACGTGCATCGTACGATACATTTTTATAAGCCGTCTATTCATCTTAGAGCGCTGGCTCAGAGCAATACGTGGGACATTTTGTTGCTTTGGTCAGTGGTCGAGTCAAACATGGCTTGGTTGCCAAAAACCATGTGCTGTGAAAAGTAGAACTTTTATACTTTACCCGGGTACACGTTAGATCTGTCGATGGAACACAAGGTTTCGGGACTCGGACGACTCATCTGAGTACACTAGTACCCACCGAAGGTCAATACGATGAGTCTTAAACTCTTGGCTGACTCAGGCTGACTCGGATGAACTTAGACCAGTTAGCTGCATATTGGATGATATGATATGATGCGACTCAGCTCAAGTTCAACAAATTTCTATAATGCTCTCAAGTTTTTAATTCTGGCAAGTGATTCCAAGCCCTTCAATCATGATGGACCTGTTGTCAACAAATGTAGGGAATTCGAGTAGAAGAAGAAAGTTCGGCTAAAAGTCCAGTAATAATGTATTTTGGAACTTTTGAGAAATTCGATCAGTCGGAGGTTATGTAGATTGTGCGCTTCGACTAGCCCGAGATCTAGTTTGACTAGTCGGAGGTTATGCAGATTGTGCGCGGACTGCAAAAATTTGAGACAGTTTCTGGACTATTCCAAGTCAGTGTGAAAGTAGGGTTTTCTAATATATAAATAGGAGTTTCTAGGGCTATTCTAAAACAATATAAGGCTTCTTAAACTATTCCAAATTGTTTTAAAAGGGGTTTTAGGGTTTCAAAGAGTGTAGAAAGGGAGAGATTCAAGATTGTTTGAATCGGGTAAGTCCTTTCTCTTTGTAATTTCTGATTTCATAGTGAAGATCTGTCACTTTGTGCTGTGGTTTTTTTCCGAAAGGATTTTCCACGTTAAATCTTTATATTCTCTTGTATTTGCTTGGTGCTCTTGGATTGTCATCCTAAATCCATATCTATGTGATTCTGCAGAACAATCCTCAACAAGTGGTATCAGAGTAATTGTTGGGACACAAATTTGAATCTGCAGTATTTGCATCAATGGGAAGCACTAGGTATGATATTGAGAAGTACTCAGGAAAAAATAACTTTATGGAACATCAAGATGATTAGTTCCTTAACCTAGCAAGGTAAGGATGATGCTCTTGAGGAGCAAAAGCCGACTATGAATGATGATGATTGGAATACTCTTGATAAAAAGGCCTTATCCTTAATCCGTTTATGTCTCACGGATAAGATCTTCTATAATGTTTTGAGGGAGAAAACTACAACTGGTTTATAGGCGAAGTTAGAGGATATTTATTGTAAAAAATCCACTGAGAATCACCTACACTTGAAGCTATGGTTGTTCACCTTTAGATTGGCAGAGGGTGGAGATATGGAGGCCCACATCAATAATTTTAATAAACTGATTTGTAAATTGCTGGACATAGAGGAAGTGATCAAATATGAAGATCAGGCATGTATATTGTTGAATATTCTACTGCCATCGTATGAGTCATTCAGGGACTCATTGTGCACAACAAATAAATCCCTAAGTGTAGACACCGTTATCTTAGCCTTTCAAGGGAAGGCCATGAGAAAGATAAATGGTGGTGTAGGGACATCTTCTGATGCACTGTTTACAAGAGGCAAAAATTTTGAGTAAGGTATAACATCTTTAAGGTCAAGATCTAAGTCTATGGGCAAAGACAAAGGTAAGTTAAAGTGCTAGAATTGTGGAATGACAGGTCACATGAAGAGGGATTGTAAAAATCCTAAATCGAAGAGAGAAGATTTCGAGGCTTCATCTAGGGAGGCCAACGCTGCCATGTCTGATGAATGTATGAGTGGATGTGAATGTGATTTTTTGTATGTGTCTATGATCGGACACTTATACGATAATCGTAGGGACGAGTGGATTCTAGACATAGGGGCATCTTATCACATGACTCCTCATCGAAGTTAGTTCACCAGCTACAGAGAGTGTGATGGTGGACAAGTGTTTATGGGCAATGACATTAGCTGTAATGTTGTGGCTGTTGGTACAGTGCGCATCAAGATGTTTCATGAGCCAGAGCGTACCCTGACTGAGGTGAGGCACGTTCCCAATATGAAGAAAAGTCTGATTTCTCTCAGTGCACTCGAGGCTATAGGGTGCAAGTTCACTGGTCTTGATGGTGTCCTTAAAGTATATAAGGGGGCATTTGTAATTATGAAAGTGCAACGACTTAGTAACATTTACAGGTTGATCGGAAGTACTTCAACAGGTGGAGCTGCAATGGCTGTAGTAGATTCCACCTCTGCATTTGTGTGGCATGTTGGGCATGACCACATGAACGGACAGGGAATGAAGGCTAAGATGCATGAACAGAGATATAGAGCAGGTGGAGTAGCCATCCGTGAGAAGAATCACACCGCATAATCACAGGTTACCAGCAAGGTACATGGACGACTCCAATATCACATATGCTCTCATTACAGACGAGGGAGATTCGTCTATTATTTAGATGACTCTTGGTGAGCCTGGTGCTAAGAAGTGGAAGGTGACTATGGACGATGTGATGAATTCGTTATACTAGATTGACACATGGGAACTGGTGGAGCTTCCAGTGGGCTAAAAAGTGATTGGATGCAAGTAAATTTTCAAAAGGATACAACATAGATACAGAGCGAAGCTGGTAGCGAAGGGTCATGCTCAAAGAGAAGGGATCAACTTCTCAGAGATATTCGCGCCGGCGGTATAGCAGGTGTCTATTAGATTTGTATTAGCGTTGTTTGCCCAATGCAATCTCGAGCTAGAACAGATGAATGTGGAGACTGTACTTTTGTACGAGAAATTGGAAGGGATGTTCTTCATTGTTTCGAACAAGAAACAAAGGTATTTGATTTGGGAGATTATCTTATTCAAATATAATAGAGAGTGTATAAAGAACAATCATCGTATTATTAATATTGAGTTCATTTATATCCTTGAATATCTCTTGATTCTGAGATAGATTATTTAAAATACAAAAATTAACAGAGTTCGAATGTTGAATCTGAATATCAAATCCAGTAGCATTTCGACTTGTGATTTGATCATCTCTTTAAGAGGAATATTGTGCAGATTTGATCATCTGATTTCCCCTCTCTTAAGCTTATATCCTTGTGCAAAAGGTGAACTGGAAATTGTGAAAACCAAGATCAACAATTTCGGCAGCATTTCAACTCTTAACCTTTACTGGCTGTACAACAGCCCTGTTGCGCGGCCCGCACAAACCCTTGCATCCCTCTTCTCTTAACTTTAGTCTTCTTTGGAGCTCTGATCTTCTTCCAAATTCTTCAATCCCTCCAAATGAGAGGGGGAGTGGGGTATTTATAGACTTTCACACGTGCGAACCCTCGATCTCTGTGCCATGGGGCCCACTTTTCATCAGATCTAACTGTCCATACAAAACAACACATTCATCCCTTTGCGCGACTTATGTAATCAAGAGAATTGTTTACACAGCTCACGCAACCAATACAACACCTTCATCTTTTGTGTGACTCGTGCAATTAATATGATCATTTTCGCAGCTCGCGCAACTAATATGGGTTGCGCGAACCTGCGTAATCACATAAAATGACACTCTTTGTTCACATTTTTCTTCTGAACTTCTGCTTTCTTGATCCTTTCCATCTTCATTCTTCTTTATGCCTCAACATTCATGAAGCAACCAGAGCGGTTCGAAGTTTAAAGGGGTAGAGAGCAAGGTTTGTAGGAGGTCGTTGCACAACCTGTGGCCTAGGCAGTGGTATAAGAAATTTTATTCTTTCATGTTGAGTGAGAAGTTTACTCGGAGTGAATACGATCATTGTGTTAATTGCAAGACACTGAATGATGGCACGTTCATCATCCTAGAATTGTATGTTGATGACATGTAGATCGCCTATCATGATATGTCTGAAATCAATGTACAGAAGACTCAGTTATCAGGGACATTCAAGATGAAGGATCTGGGGGTTGCAAAGATGGTTTTTGGCATTGATATTCATAAAGACTGGAAGAGGCGCAGACTTTAGTTATCTCAGGCAGAATACTTTGAGTAGGTATTGATCAAGTATGTGATGGACCAGGCAAAGCCGGTGAACATTCCCTATGCGGATCACTTCAAGATTTCTTCAAGACAATGTCCTAAAACAGATGAGGAAAAGCAGGATATGTCTCATGATTCTTATTCGAATGCGGTTGGTAGTGCATGCCATGATCTATATTAGACTGGTTATTTTACAGGCAATCAGTGTTGTAAGAAATACCCCGACAAGCAACATTGGGAGGAGATGAAATGGTTACTTCGATACATTCAAGGTGGAGAAGACTACATCTTAACTTTTGAGAAGACAAGAACAAAGTTGGTAGGCTGTAGATTCAGACTATGCAGGTAGTGTGGATTCCAGAAAGTCGACTTCAGGTTACTTATTTGTACTAACGGGTGAAGCAATTAGTTGGATGTCCAAGCTTCAATTCATGGTGGCTCTTTCCACAACCGAAGTAGAATACATTGCAATGATGGAAGCATTTAAGGAAGGTGTTTGGTTAAGAGGCATGATAAATCAGTTGGGACTTCAGCAGGAGGTCGTGCCGGTTAATTGTGATAGTGAAGACACTATCAATTTAGCTAAAAATTATGTTTATCACTCACGTACTAAACACATTAATGTTCATCACCATTTTATTGTACAAGTGTTGAGGAAGGAGGTGTAACACTTGAGAAGATTTACACCAATGTGAATCCAGCAGACATGCTCACCAAGGTAGTTCCTATAGAGAAGTTCAAGTTCTGTGCAACTTCTCTGGGCTTGGTGATGGCGTAAAAGAAGGACGGAGTATGCATGAGAAGTATTGATTGAAGCTATGATGTGATGCAGAGATAAGAGAAGAGGGTAAGAAGCTACATATTTGAAGATTGAAGACATGGTGGAGATTATTGTTAACAAATGTCTTAAATCTGAGAAAATTTAACTATCTTGAGAAAGTTCAACTGAAAGTCCAACAATAATGTATTTTGCAACTTTCGAGAATTCAACCAGTCGGAGGACAGGTTCGACTAGTCGGAGGTTACATAGATTGTGTGCTTCGACTAGCCCGAGATCTAGTTCAACTAGTTGGAGGTTACATAGATTGTGCGCGGACTGTGTAAATTTGAGGCGATTTCCGAACTATTACAAGTCGGTGCAATAGTAGAGTTTCCTAATATATAAATAAAAGTTCATAGGGTCATTCTAAAACATTATAAGGCTTTAGAAACTATTCTAAAGGGTTTCTAAAAGGGGTTCTAGGGTTTTAAGGGATGTAAAAAAGGAGAGACACAAGGTTGTTTGAATCGGGTAAGTCATTTCTCTTTATAATTTCTGTTTTCATAGTGAAGATTTGTCGCTTTGTGCCATGGTTTTTTTTTTCCCGAAAGGATTTTCCATGTTAAATCTTTGTATTCTCTTGTGTTTACTTGGTGCTCTTGGATTGCTATCCTAGATCCATCTCTGTATGATTCCGCAGAACAACCTCCAACAGGACCCACTCCAAACAGTTTTCATATTAGAAGATTCTAGCCACCAATATCAGAAATTCCCAATTCAGTATAGACTGTTCCCATATTTCGGTACTTCTCTTTATAAAGAATCATATCATATATGGTATAAATTTTGAATTTTTTTTGGGGGGTGTTCTTCATACAAGATGCAAATCATTATACCAACGGTTTGGATTTCCAAACCATGGCCCCCACCTTAATAGATTGTGGACAATGTTATGTTTAAAAAGGAAAAAAAGAAAAAAAGAAAAAAAGAAAAGAGGTTTGAGATGGGGAAAAATGACCCAACTTGTATTATAGCTTCCAACGGTCATATAAAAGATCAGTATTTTTTTTAAAAAAAAGGTATTTACAAGTCCTAAAACCTAATTAATGCTAAAAGCTATTAATATAATTTTAAAAAATAAAATTATCTTAAGAATCATATTTCTTTTCCAAGTAAATTTTTTAATATTGCGTATTAAGGATTTAAGAGTCTTGTCTTATTTTGGAGTCCTTGTCTAAGTTAGCCAAGGGCAGTGAACAAGTCAAGTTTAAACGCCTTTATTATTTTTCATATATATTTTTTACTATTTTAAGAAAGTGTACTAATTTTGGTCAAGTTAGGAGAAGTCTTTGATGTGGTTGCTTATACAGGTCATATCAAGTGCAATGTCCAAAATAATTCATTTATTATTATTAAGTTTATTGGATTCTCATGGTTGGAAAGAAGAGGACCATCTTTTCTCCGCATACCTACTGCCTAACCCATTCACCGGGATTCAGGTATGACTTTAGTACTGAAAGAGTTGCTGAGTCGACGTTCTTGAAACTATGTAATTGAGAACGGTTGCGGCCACAACCTCCTTTCAAGCGATGGTTTTAAAGAAAACATAATTAATGGTCTACATTGAAGAAAACCAATGCCTATGAACGGCTGGTGAGTTTGGTTTTTGAAATATAGGTCATCCATAACGAAGCCGACCAGATGAACATACCAGATTGAGACATGCATCCACTTGCTGCATGTACTCTAGGGTGTCTGTCCGTCTTGTTCTGTTCCATTTGGGATCTGGCCCTTGTCATCTGAGATGAATTTTCACACCATCCTGGCTCCTTACCAGTAACCTTGCATGGGCACCATGGGTCTAATTCTACCTAATGTATCATGTCGATGTAGACCACCATGGGTTTATGACTCGGGCGACTCAATTCGACTCGTCCAGTTTTGAGTTGAGCCGCAACTGACTCTCCTTAGGGGTGATTCGTGAGGGTGACTCATAATTTCAAACCAGATTGGGTCAGCCTTAGTCCAAGTTGAGTTAAACGAGTCGCATCTGACTCATCTAAGTCATCAATCCATGTAGATCAATGGTCTAGGTTAGGGTTTTGGCCCAGCCTCGATGGGCCAGAAACTCGTCAAGTTTTGAGTGGAGCAATAACTCACCCTCGTTAGGGGTGATTCTTCAGGATGACTCATAGTGTCGAACTGGATTGGGTTCGGCCAAGTCCAAGTTGAGTTAGACGAGTTGCATTCGACTCATCTAACTCATCAATCCATGCAGACCACACTAGTTGGTGCCAATGGTCTCGGCTAGGGACTTGGCCCAACATCCATGGGCCAGGAGTGCATTTAGGTGTAGGCCCAGTCACCTTCTGCAACTGGCAAATTTATAGGTTTAAGGACATTTGCTCTTAAGGCCTGTCTTGTGATCAGATCTAGGCCTATTTTTGGTGCTGTGGGTTGAGCTTCGGAAGTTGCCGCAGTTGGAGTCCAAGCTCAAATTTTAGGCACCGGAGGTAAATTAGTGAGTACTAGCGCGTCTTGGGGATGGCCTAAGCAATCCCATTGAGTTCAATGAATTTATGGTATGCTCCACTGCATAGTTTTGTTCCTTATAGATTGGTACATGTGTGAGAGATCCTGGCCAATCATTAGGTAGCTTTGAGGAGAATCGACCTATCAAGTATGCCACAATCGTGTGAGAAATATTAATGGCTAGAAATAAGAAAACTTTAGTCTAGAGGCCAGGAGAGCATGTAGCAATGGTTTGCCATTCAACCAAGTTAAAGACCAGAGACTATAGAGCTAGGATCTTCCAACAAGGGGATGTTCAGGTCACCTGGTGCGTCCAATTAGATAAACGGTTTGGATTATCGAACCATGCATCCGATTGGTACAAACTGAAAACCCAGATTGTACTGCACTAGCCCTAACAGTACCATAGCCCTGGGTTGGCCTGGCAATGGGTGGACCTGGGCCTGGTTAAGACCTGAATTGTGACCTATTCAACATATTAATTTTTCCTGGCATAGGCCTGGCCCATTGCCAGCCCTAGACCTGGACCACATACATGAGTTTCTCATCTTTACAATTGACCATTCATTTTGAATTAAGACCCGTGGCAACCAAGCACCCGGCTGCGTGGTAGCATTTGGCAAGTTCAAAATGAAGTGACCCACCTAGCAAGAACCAAACTAGCTCCCAACAGCATTGTTATTATTCCTATCAAAGAAAAGACTCATTATATATGGTATGAACATGAAAAGGGGAAAAGCTGTGGCATAATAAAATTTCAGTTGCAAGATTTATGAGGATGCGGATTGCGTCCTACCCCCCACCTGGATGCTCAAAAAGATGGATTAGTCGTGTTACTTTCTGATTGGCTGACACTGTAGGGCCCACAAGTGAGAAAGTTCACAGCGCATTACACGCCATTAGGCCTTGTAGTGCTCGACCCCAATTTTTTTTATTTTTCTTTAAAGCCCAGAAATCCCGTCCAAAAATCTCTCTCTCTCTCTCTCTCTCTCTCTCTCTGGTTCTCAATTTCCTTACCTCCTTCTCAGATTTCTCTCCTTTCTCAGATCTCTCTTTCCTTCCCTCTTAGATTTCTCACACCTTCTCTCCCTACTTCTCTTTGAGAAACGCCGCACCGAATCATCCCAAATAAACGCTGTACCGAATCGTTTCTATCACTCTGCAACAACTTTCAAGAGGTAATATACAATGCTTTTGAAATCAGAAGATTTAGGATTTGTAAAATTTAAAATTTTAGGGATTTTAAAATTGAAATTTTAGGGGGTTTAGGGATTTAGCTACTTGTATGGTTTTGGAAAATTCTCTTTTGTGAAAATCTTTGTTTTAAAAAAATGGTTAGAATATATAGGAGGGAAGGAAAGAGAGATTTGAGAGAAAGGGTGGGTAAACAAATACCTCTCTATTACTATATTCTATTTGAGGTGCGTTAGGATGCTCGCTTCAACTGAATTGCAATAAATTCTATTCGATACCTAAGAAAATTACAAAAATAGAGGTGGGATGAAATGGGTCTATCCCCACTTGTTCATTTCCACTTTATCGATTTGCAACACACCGTAATTCAATCCAATTCAACATCCAAACACATAATCAGTGAAGTCCCACCATTTTTGCATGCCAACTGTTCGATGAAATGCGTAAGCGTGTCTTAGAAGTTCGATGTAGTTCTGTCCTCACCCTACATGTGCAAACATGTAATGCAATTGAGATTGTTGGTTTGGTGGGCCATAATGTAGATGATTTGTGGCCAAAAAGTCATGGTGATTGGATAACTGCAACTGTCCATTTTGTTGTGGGTTTCACCTTTTATATGTGCACCATTACTCCATCCGAACTGTCCCTTTTTAAGGCAACGATCGCCTTGATTTTTGGATATGGCTCATCCCTATGGTGTACCTCAAGTTTGCCAGTCTTGCTCACAGCATGCTAATTCGCATGTATAAATACATGTCTACAAACGCCTTCTCGAGCATCACGACATGCATGTATCACTGTAGAATTCCTCATTGTGGATTATCGATCTTTTGTTCATTGGTAATGCTTGGCCTGGTTATTAGTTTGATGAGATGCTTAATCTAATTGTTTAAGAACTGAAATGTGACGCCTACTCATGGGATTAGAATTTTGTGCCATGTGTGTGAGATTTTGGCGGTTCATTAGGTGGCCTATCGCATGTGTATGTATTATGGCCTAGAAATCAGGTTGGTCCATTCATATACAAGAATTGGTGGAAATTAACGAGGGATGGGTTGTCCATTTCTACTTTTGTAGGTTCTGGATTATCTATTTATGAACAACAAACTCTCTTGACTGCATAAAATCAGATAAGTGGTCCATGTTTAGCATTTGATGTACAATTGTGGTCCATCTAACAATCGGACCAGCCTGATTTTTCAGGTCATGGCATATACACTCTTTGGTACACCCAAATCCATAGCTCAAGTGGTAGACCGAGTGAAAGATACCTCGTTTCAACACTGAGGTCTTGGCATCAATTCCCTTGTGGGGGTGGCTAATTGTGAAGTGTGATCTGACAGTGGGTGTACTGACAAGCTAACAAAAAAAAAAAATGTTGTTTGGTTGATATCATGAATGTCCCGAATCTCATTCATGCATGCCATATCGCAACATGTTAGGAGTGCATAGTTGGGCTCCTTCAAGAGATTGCACCATTTTCTATTGTCGGAAGTTGAAACATCTTCTATGATGTTTTTTCATAAGCTTATGAGGTATCATAAATGTAATCTTTGGGTTTTCAATTCAACGATCCAATCATTGATATTATAGGGTCCACTATAGATACCATGTGCTGAAAATAGGCTGTTTTGCTCCTTAATGGGGAACAAAAGGTGCACAATAGGGTAATACAGATTTCTAGACATCCATTTGTTTTGAAAATAGGACCACCTGAGGTGTGAAACGGCCATCTAATTGATGGGTATTCGCAACCTAAGTTTTGTAATGCCGGTGCAATAGAATGGTTATGTTTTACAATGAAGCATTCTTGCTTTATTGCAACTCCAACCACTACAAAAAAAACAGGGCAACACTGACGGCTAAAAATCATCGGCAATGACCTTTCCTGACGGCTTTTAGACATCGCAAGGTCCGTCAGTAAACGGTGCGTTGGCGTTGCTCACCGACGAATTAAAACCGTCGGCGTTTTCGACGGCTAAAACCATCGGCCTTTCTGACAGTAAGATCGATGACTAAAACTGTTGGCATTTTCGGCGGCTAAAACTGCCAGCGTTTTCGGTGGCTAAAAACCGTTGGCATTCTCGGCGGCTAAAAACCGTTGGCGTGTTCGGCGGCTAAAAATCGTCAGCGTTTTCGACGGCTAAAACCGTCGGTGTTTTCGGTGACTAAAAACCATCGGCGATTCTTATTAATTAAAAAAATAATAATAATAAAAATTAAGAATTTGGATGATATATTTGATTTTGATTTCTTCCTTTTCTATTGTGTAAACTTTTCCTTCTCAAATAAGTTGGTTCGTTAGGGCTTTGGAGAAATGGTATATCTAGTTATGGATGTGTATTAATCAATGCATACATCCAAAACTAGATATACCCATTTCTCCAAAGCTCTAAACGAACCAACCTATTTGAGAAGGTAAGTCTACACAATAGGAAAGGAAGAAATCAAAATCAAATATATCATCCAAATTCCAAATATTTGGATTGGATATATGCTTTTTTTTTAAAAAAAAGAAACTAGAGGGAAGTTTAACAAAATTGCATTATTTTAATCCCTTGGGACTTTCCACCAAATATCAGTGCTGCAACCAAACATGGCCAAAACTCCTAATGCAGCCCAAATGGAATAAGCTGATGAACAGAATCAATCTCCCACCTTAGTCTGATCAAGCTCAAAACTCTAATCTCCGTCTAACAACTTCTGATCAAGCTCAATACTCTAATATCCATCTAACAATGAGACTTTTCGGCTTTAGTTTCTCTTTCATGCAATTACGCAATGTGCAGCACTGAGAAGTAGATTGGTGTAAAATTAGAGAAGTTCACCAAATGGAAATGAATGGATAAAAAGTGGCGGAATATGCAATACAAAGCTTACCTAACGTAATGAGCTTCAAAAGCTAACAAATTATTCATCTAAAAGAAAATTTCTCAAATAATTCTCAACAATTTTAACAGAACTATCCATGAGGCATTGCCAGACTTAATGAGACCTACTTGGGATACTTTATTGGCATCACAACTGCTTCCTTGAGAAGGCACTTTGCATTCTCTAACCCCTCAATGCTTTCCCACTTCACATCTAGATTCCCACGAATGATATTCCTGCAAGTAACAAAGACCGAATATAAATTAACACTCGTACCAACTCAGTAGTAAAGATATGCCAACTAATGGATTCTGATCCATGGATAACATGACATTTTGTAAAACCCAAAATTAGGGACTACTTAGCTATGGTTTCCATCTCAGTGGCACTGAATTTACCTACTTAAACTCTCTGCTAAGGTGTGCATTTCTGCAGATTCAAAGGTAGGAAGTAGAGACCTTTGCTTGCAAAAGTAAATATCATAAAGTCAAAAGATTTCTAGCATACAAACAAATGCTGCTTGCAGCTTTTGGGTTCCAAGAATCAGGACATGATATGGTATCTTTCACAAATTGAAAAAACTTCAATCTGAATATGAGCAGTCATGCCAGGTATTACCAAACATTTTTCCAAATTCAACAAGCATAAGTCGTTGCAACTAGATGATCAACAGTTGTCCAATCACTGAGGTTTTTGGTCGACAGCCCATTCAAAAGGTGGACCACAAGATGGAGAGTCCTCATAACTAGAAATGTTTACCACATGTACTATGAAGAGGCATAGAACTTCTATGCAGATACCTGCATATTAGCATTCCTTAAAATCATGGTGTCATGCCAATAGATGCATCAAGAGCTTCTAGGCTAATCAGAAAATTCCAATTCGTCAAGCATAGGATTAATAAAATTAAGGTTGGTGTCTTAGTGATCCAACGATTTAAATGGATTCTAAATTGCTTCCAGCTCAGTTTTATTCTTTAAAGTTGTTAGATTCTGAAAAAGAAAAATAAAAAAAATAAAAATAAAAATAGAAAAACTAAAAAAATAGAAAATAAATAAAAAGAGGTAACAGGTCCGTCCATTGCTCTAAATCAAGAATCCTCTGTACTATAGACTTCACACCTGTTTATAATCCATATACAAAAACATATGATTGATTTTTCTACACAATGGAAGTCCTTGAATAGGTCAGACAGAAGTAGCATCAAAACCTTA
This sequence comes from Magnolia changhungtana, assembly GCA_030180095.1. Classification (NCBI taxonomy): domain Eukaryota; kingdom Viridiplantae; phylum Streptophyta; class Magnoliopsida; order Magnoliales; family Magnoliaceae; genus Magnolia; species Magnolia changhungtana. Next base: position 290,635 of record JASAUF010000344.1, on the reverse strand, counting down.
TATTCCACTAGAAAATTTATCCATACTAACATATCATCGAAATTGTAGACACGAAACCCATGTACCAAGATCTGTTTGGCTCCTTATACAATGAAAGTAATTTGCAACTTTTGGCATTTCTACTCTTAGTAGAAATAGCAAAAAAGCATGAAAGATTACTGGTGTGGACATGAAATAGCACTTTTCCATACAACATTAAAGAGCCCCAATTCATCAATTTCCAAAGTTTGATTGAAATAAGAAATTTCACTATTAGTATTTGCTTTCCTCCGCTCTTGAAATGGCCATGTATCAAATGCAACCTAAACCAATCATCATGAAGGAAAAAGATGAAAATTTAACAAAAAAAAAATCAAATCAAATGCTTACCAAGATGGCCCTGCTTAGCAGCAAAAGAGCTTGCGAAAAGCTACCGAGAAGCAAACACCCTCTCTCTTAACATTAATTAGCATTAATTAATGAGAACTTGTATTTTACTTATGAGAATTTTTTCTCATTAAATGCCAGCTAGTTGGACCAAAACGCAGTGTCCATCTAGTTGTGTGTGTGTGTGTAATATATATAAAGCAGCTTTATACTAAGATGGGAGTCAATGAATAGATGGAGCAAAGTGAGGCACACACGTGTACTCATGTGAAGTAATTTGAAGTGGTGAAATCAGCAATTTGGAGTGGCATGTGCAGACCCTTGTTGGCCATCCTCTAGAATCCATCAGCTACCTTCGCTCCACAAATCATTCATGCATCCTAAGTCCCAGTTGAAAATCCTTTCATGTCTGCCACAGTCGACTTCATCTCACTTAGCTCCACAGGATATGAGTGCGTGTGTTAAAATAAAAAAAAGAAAAGAAAAACAACTAAGGTTAATACCTGGAAGATACTAAAAAACGCATTATTACATCTATATGCATGAAATCCAAATATGGAATACAAACATGAAGAAAACCTTTTGGGTGTAACCACATAGTTTGAAAATCTTATTCTAAATTATTAGGTGGTTTAGCCAACTATTGGAAGTACCCCAAATTGAATGTTTGGCTGAAATGGAAATGCAACAATTTTATTTGTACTTGCTAAGAGTTTAGGATGGCAGGGAAAACATAACCTGAATAGATGGATGATCAGTTCTTTTCCGCTTTCCGTACCTGAAATGACAAGTTGCGCATTCCAAGTACCACTTGAAATGAAATTTTTTTTATACTAATTTAGTGGAAAAGCATTCTGTCAACTCCATATTCCTGAGCTACTCCCCAATGGTAAAACCATTTCGAACTCTTCTAACCTTCTTATACAGAAGGAGATGAGTATATGATCTGCAAACCGAGGACATGAACAGGCTACTCCGAGATTAATTTATATGAGTGGGGCCCATGGTTAATAGATTCCAACCATTGACCTCAATTGGGTATAAATTTTCTGTCCAAGGCAGCAGCAATGGATGATGCCAAAGATGTCTTTCCAACACCTGGTGGGCCAACAAAGCACAACACTGGACCCCTTGCATCTGGTTTAAGCTGCACATCAGAAGATTGAAATCAGGAGAAATACATCACTGATCGGATTTGTTGGCATAGCAAACATAAAACGGATTGACACATTGAAATAGGGTATGCAACCAACCTTGTGAACAGCTAAATATTCAATTATCCGCTGCTTAACTTTGGCTAAACCATAATGGTCACTGTCAAGACGCTCCCTAGCAGCTCTCAGATCCAGTTCGCGCTCCTCACTGGCCCTTTGCCATGGTAGATCAGCAAGAAGCTCCAGGTATACAAGTGAACTACTATATCCAGGTTGCTGAGGTTGCATTTTCTTAGTTGCATAAGGATTAACACTTTTCGGATTAGAAAATATAGAAAACCTCTGCACCATCCCATTATACATTTCTCCTAGCTTCTTAATGGGAGTGACTATGGGCTGGGGTGGACACTTGGGCCTTGATATCCCGGCATGATATGGTCAAGCTTGGGCTTGTAATGGAGGCCCGCAGGTCAGGTATATATGGACCCATTTTTGAAGCCTGATTAATATAAGGGTTAGGCCTAGCCTAGGTTTTGCATCTTGTGTGAACATTAACATGTAAACCTTTTATTGCTAACCGTTGCATACCGTAATAATCTCTGTGCGTGCTTCCAAATATTTGGTGGCATTCCTGCGCTTTGCATCTTCCTCCAAAGCAGCAACATCATCCTTGTCATCAAAATTTATTCACTGATACAAATATGAGCAAAATGTGATTGTAAATTCATGCATAAAGGAATCTCATTAAGCACACCCATGGTCAGCAGAAAGTCATATGAATATGATGAGTCCAACAAAAACAAAGTTGCTCTACTCCTAATCCTAACCTGCTCAAGAATGGAGATCAGCTCCATGGCAGTAACTTTAAATTTGCATGAGAATGCTATAAGATCTGGGTCTTGTTCTGCTTGCTCCATCTCTAATGAAACCAAACATGAGAAGTAGCTCAGCATTTCAATAGATGAAGGAATGATAGATCTTAATATTCATCAAGTCACTAAAGTATAATCAAGAATTTAGAGCAGATGAGGGAAAATATATTCCTCCATGATGAGAAACATGTCTCAAATAGTTCACTATATTTTACACTGAGCATGTAATTTTCAACTTAATCCCTTAGATTCATTGGGTAGTAGATTGGTAACAGACTTCAAGGTACTAGCCAGTGATGTGGATAACACATCATTTCACGATCTTTTACAGCATGAAACCCCAATTTATTATTTTTTTTATTTTTATGAATAATACTTTTTCTCAGGGTGAGGGAGTATGGCTGGTTTCATGGCAATCAGGCCTCATATGTATGAGGAGAGTAATACGAACCTATTTGTTTATTTTATGAAGTCATACCCATATCCTGCATAGACAAGAAGCAATTTGGACCAATTTGAACGGTACACACTAAAGGAATAGAAAAAACATGGTGAAGTATGTGCCAGTCATGCTACAACAATGCTCTCAATACTTTGCTGGAAGGGATGAAGAATGGTTCTTGCTGCTACGTACTCCTATAGGTGGACTTTGCATATATTTGATACATTTAGTTGATCTCTCTCCTGAGTAAAAGGTTCAAGATCATTTTCATAAACCTTGTTTGTTGTATGAGCACTAATTATTGTTAAGGGAATAATAGATTTTCAAGCATAAATATACTTAGATACGCCTATCAAATGGATTGCTGAATTTTGTAAGAGGGAGAGATGTAAAGCTTTAGCAGCAACTCCCCTGAAATCAAGAATCAAATGCCTTTGATTTGATAACTAATTCATGTGCCTCCTTTTATCAATTCAGGGACTGGCAACAACTGGTTCACTGTCGTCCTCATCCCATGACACATTCTATTTTTTTCTTCTTTAGTCAGCATTACAGGAAGTGGTATTACAAAATGCTCATCACAAGCTAACAGTGTTCAGGCCAGCACTACGTTCAGGTGGGGCCCAACTTCAGTTATCCTAATCGTTCATTGGGCAGGTCACGTCATCAATGGTCTATGGAACAAAAGCCAGCCTACACAAACAACCCCAGCCATCTGATCAGTGGAATTCTTTTTGTTTTGTAAGTGCCATGTTGATGCAAAAATCCGGTTTGATCCCTTAGACCTTCGTGTACCTGCACAAAGAGAACAACAAAGGACACCCTGGCTTGAGCAGGGGACCCTCCGATGCCAAAGTCAGGCTTGGATTCCGGGTCTAAATGTAGCGAGGGGTTTTGAGAAAGAATTTTTGCGTACCTTACAAGATGATGGAGGTTCTCCTTTTATAGCTGTTGGGGAGTTTAATCGTGGGAGGATTCTCCTCCTAGTATTGTGCAATCGTAAGAGGATTCTTCTCCTCGTATCACGAAGATAAACTTGTGCCCGTCTCTAGTCCTCATCTGATCCCGTGAGCTTCGGGATCAGGGATCCTATCCCGAGATATTTGGGATGAGGCCTTGTTTCGCGCTGTCCCTCCTTTATCGGCCGGTCCGGTAAGAAGCTCGGCCTGATGCATGCTCGGACTGCTGGTTCGTCGTCCGGACCGACTTATCCTTCGTCTCGGTTTATAGAGTTTATGACTTCGCCTCGGATCTGACGTATCCCTCGGCGACTTGAGGCGGCGACCCGAGGCGCAAGTCCGAGTCTCGGGACTTGGTATTTTTTGTCCCCAACAGTAAGCCCCCTTACTCCGTGTGTCTCCCATGACACTTAGGAGTAGCGAGTTTTGAGTCGGTTCATAACTTGGTCCGAGACAATAAATAGGCATTTAATGCACTCTGCGTCGCCTTTGATGGGAGACGGTTCAGTTTCTGACATCGCATGCGCCGGCAACTGTCAAATCGCTCACCCCGCCAATGAGGTTCGGACACGTAGCAAGGGCATTATTATCGTCAGTCGACGTGCGCCACGTGTCGAGTGGGGGAGTCGATGCAGGCGTCGAATCATTTCCCCATTAATTGCCTCCGCCACATGGCAATCTTATAAGAGGGTGGGGGTCCCGCATTTCGAACTCCTACTGTCATTCCCGCTTTGTATTTCCTGTGGAGCTTTTTGGTCTTTCCTCTTCTTCCTTTCCTCTTTCTTGATTGTCAGCGGCTCTTTTCGCCATTTCCGCTGTCCTTCCTTCCTCCGGTGAGTCTCTCCTTCCTCTTTACTTAGTGATAATGGCGGCTAGAGGTTCTCAAAGTCCCCGGGAGGGAGTTTCCGGAGATGAAGGCGAAGCGCAACGTTTTTGGAACGTTGCGGAATCGCCTTCCTTACTAACGGAGATAGCAGTGGATGCGAACGCTGCTTTTCTTTCTGAGAGGGTTACTGAAGCTCCGGCGGAGCGCCCTGCTTCCGTTGATCCTTCTCGGGGTGGGTCGTCCTTAATAACCCGCCCGGGAAGGCCTAATCTTCCAAGGGATATGGAAGAAGAAGAAGAGGAGGAGGAAGAGGAAATATTGATTATTGAGGGAACCTCTGGGTCGGTTCCTGTTGATAAGTTGGCACAAGCCGAGTCTGAAGGAGAAGGATCGGGGGATGACCTAAGCGGCCCGGTTCCTTCGGTCTTAACTGAGGCGGATTTAGACAGAATTTGAATCGGGTACCATATCCCCGAATCGGTTATCACTTATCTCCCTCGTCCGAAAGACTTGCCGGATCATCCTCCTGCTGGGGCGGTCGCGATCTACCAAGTCTCTATGCAATGCGGCTTGCGTCGCCCTTGACCCATTGTCCGGGAGTTTTGCTCGTATTCGGATTGCACTGGGGCAAATAGTTCCGAATGGGTGGAGGAACTTACTCGGGTGTGCGGTATTGTGGGCTGAGATGGAACAGCCGCCGCTAACAGTCGACGAATTTCTTCACTTATACCAAGTGCACGTGAATCCGAACTACCCCGGCTTTTATGTCTTTGCTGCTTGGAGGGGCGGAGGCGGCTCCCTAATAACTGACCCTCCCACTTCCAACAAACATTGGAGAGAACGTTGGTTTTGGGCCTATGGTCGTTGGGAGACGGCTGAGTCCGGGTCCTACGAGGCTCGTGTTCCTCGGGCGTTTCAAAGAGCAGGTGACTTGGCTCTTCTCACTTGCCCTTCTTTATTTTTGTAATATTCTGAGTCTGACGAGCTTGTGTCTGGCAGACATCCCAAAGAAGCGGCAAAAGCTCGGCTCCAGTGCTTCAGCTCGGATCAAAGAGTTGAGGACGTTGGATCCGGCAGATAGGTCTTGGAAGGTGCTCTTACAACCGGAGCGTCTTCATCTCGCAGGTCTAGACTCGGCCGTCACAGGTAATTGGAATTGTATTTTTATGTGCCTTTTGAACCTTTCCTAATTTACTTCGTTCCTCTTTTTCTTTTATTTATAGATCTGCCCGAAGCTCGTCCCCATCTAAGGATTGTTCCTGAATCAGCCCCCTCGGAGATGACTGGAACTCGTCCTCCTCTTAGGGCGGTTTCGAAGTTAAAGGCTCCTCCGCGGTCAGTCCTTTTGTCAGAGCCTCGGCCGCCGAAGAGGCAAAGAGTAGTGCAGAAGGATAAGGAGCCTGCGAGTTCTTCTACCCCTGTTGTCGTCGTAATTCCTGATCCTGATCCGGAAGAAAGGGTGGAAGCGACGGTGGCCACTGCCTCGGAACCTCAGGCGGCGCCTGACTCGGGACACGTTGCGACGGATGTTTCGAGACAGGAGGAAGAGACTAGGGCTGCATCTTCCAAAGGGGAGGAAGAGATGAGGACTACATCCTCCAGAGGGGAGGAAACGAACCAGGAAGGGCCATCCATTTTGCAGAAGATGGTGTCGGGGATGGTTCCCTGGGCCTTAGCCCATGGGAGCGAAAAGGAGTTCATCAGTCTCTACAATGCTCCTTCGTCGCAAACCGTCGGCCATGCAGCAAGGGTGCTTTTTGAACTTGCTCCCTGCTTGGTTAAGGCACAGAAGAGTTATCCTCGGCCCATCGGTGCAGACCCTTCTGTCGGAAGCGAAGGGCGACGTGAGAATGCCGAGATACGGGTCGGGGTTCTGATGGGCGAGGCGGCCCTTGCCCAGAAAGCTGCCGAAGACACAAAAGCAGAGGCGACTCTTTCCAAGAGAGCCCTTGATGAAGCGCGAGCCGAGGTTACTCGAGTGTCGGCTCTCCTCTCCAGAGCCGAAGAAGAAAATCGGCGAATCCTTGCGATCCATGCTTCTTGTGCAGATGACTTGGCTCGGGCTAAGCTTGAGGCGGCGGAGCTTATTCAGCAGGCCAACGATAAGACTCGAGAGGCTGAGAAGGCTAGGGACCAAGCCGTCCAAGCATTCCTTGAGTCAGCGGAGTTCGAGGATGAGAGGGATCGCTTGTTCCAAAGCGAATTTCTGGAATGTGTCAAAGACATAAAGAAATCTTTTCCTGACCTTGATCTCTCAGAAATCGAGGGTGGAGGAGCCTCGAAATCCGAGAATCCGGACGCCGCTGCTGAAGTCACTGCTGGGAATGAGGCCGGTACATGCGAGAATGCTTTAAGTACTGCTCCTTTTGGAGGGCAATAAGATGGGCCCCTTATATATATATATATTTGTAAGGACAGTTTGAAGATAAATGAAAGATAGCATTTTTATTCGTAGAATTTGGCTTTAAATCTTTCTTAGTTCGGATTCATCGAATCTTAAGAACCGAGCTAAGGATAGTAAATTTTTAAGTGCTCAGCGTTCCAAGGATGAGGCAGCGATTGTCCGTTTAGATCTTCTAATCGGTATGTTCCTGGCCGGATGGTACCCGAGACAATGTAAGGTCCTTCCCAGTTTGGTCCTAATGTACTCGATCCAATCTCCTTAGTATTGGAAAATACTTTTCGAAGAACCATATCTCCCATCCGAAACCGTCTGATCTTAATTCGGGCATTATAGAACCGAGCCACTTGTCGTTGCCGGGCTTCTGTACGTAGCCGTGCTACTTCTCTTTGTTCGTCCAGGAGATCGAGTCCGAGTGTGAGGAGTTCTTCATTTTCTTCCGCGTTGAACGAAGTGACTCGAGCCGAAGGTAAGCCGATTTCAACGGGAGTGACGGCTTCCGAGCCATAAGCGAGTGAAAAGGGAGTTTCTCCTGTGGCGGTTCGAACCGTAGTTCGGTAAGCCCAAAGAATTTTCGGGAGTTCTTCGGCCCACGCTCCTTTGGCTCGGTCAAGTTTGGTCCGGTGATGTTACTTGATAATCTTGTTAACCGCCTCGACTTGCCCATTAGTTTGTGGATGATGGGGCGAAGAATAAACGTTTCTGATTCCGAGGTTGCTGCACATCTCGCGAAAGCTTCTGTTATCGAATTGCCTTCCATTGTCCGTAATAATGATACGGAGTACTCCGAATCGGCAGATAATGCTTTTCCATACAAAATCGGTGATCTTTTGTTCGGTTATCTTAGCTAACGGCTCTGCCTCGGCCCATTTGTGAAATAATCCACTGCTACCACAGCAAACTTGGTCTGACCCTTTCCCATAGGGAGTGGACCGATAATGTCGACACCCCACTGCGCGAAGGGCCAAGGACCGGTCATTGGCGTTAATGCCTCGGGAGCTTGTCTCGGAATCGCTGCGAACCTTTGACATTTGTCGCATTTTTGGACGAGCTTGCGAGCGTCGTGTTGGATATTGGGCCAGTAATATCCCTGTCGTAGGACCTTGTGGGCGAGAGACCGCCCTCCAGAGTGGATTCCACAGATTCCTTCATGGATTTCACATAATACATAGTTCGCCTCACTGGGTTTGAGGCACCGCAGCAACGGAGTGCAGTAACCTTTCTTATAGAGAGTACCGTTGAGTATGGTGTAACGGGAGGCTCGGAACCTCACTCGTCGAGCCTCGGCACGATCTTCAGGCAGTTTTCCCTTGTCAAGGTATTGGCGGACTGGATCGATCCAGGATGGTTCCGAATTGATTGTATTGACGGCCTTGCTAGCTAGTTCATTTATGTTTGGTTTATCGACGTATTCGACAGGGACAGACCTGGGTATATCATCTTCATCGGCGGAGGCTAGCTTTGCTAATAAGTCGGCTTTGCCGTTTTCTGTACGAGGGATCCGAGTGACATGACAGAGTTGAAATCTATTGATAAGTTCTTTTGCTTTCTCCATGTATGCTCTTAATTGATCTTTCCGTGTCTGGTATACACCGGTGACTTGATTTACAACTAACTAAGAATCGCTGAAAACACTTAGGTGTGTGACTCCCATGCTGGCGGCGAGTCGGAGGCCGAGTAACAATGCTTCATATTCCACCGTGTTGTTCGACGCTTGGAATCCAAGTCGTAAGGCATACTGTATATAGGTATGATCGGGGGTTTCCAGCACAATCCCAGCCCCACTTGCCTTCGAGTTGGAAGAACCGTCGACAAACAGTTTCCAGGGAATGGGGCAGGGTAGGGTCGGTGTAGCGGTGCATTGTTGGGCTACCGCAACATCCTTTGGCATATCGTTGACCGGGAGATCGGTTGGCGGGGTTCCTTCGGCAATAAAATCAGCTACAGCTTGCCCTTTGATTGCTACCTTCGGTTTGTATTGAATGTCAAACTCACTCAGTTCGATAGCCCATTTCGTGAGTCGGCCGGAAGCTTCTGGTTTCTGCAATACTTGGCGAAGCGGAAGATTGGTCATCACGATGATGGTATGGGCATGAAAATACGGCCTGAGTCGGCGAGAAGAAGTTATTAGTGCCATGGCTACTTTTTCCAAGCTTGGGTATCTCGTTTCTGCTGGCAACAATGCTTTGCTGACGTAATATACCGGCAGCTGCTTTCCTTCGGATTCTCGTATCAAAGCCGAGCTAACCGCTGCCTCGGATACTGATAGATACAGCAGCAGGGATTCGCCTGATTCGGGCTTTGATAAGAGAGGTGGAGAACTGAGATATGATTTTAACTGTTGGAATGCCGCTTCACATTCTTCCGTCCAATCCATTGTTTGTCGTCCTTTCAACTGTTTGAAGAAAGGAAGACATTTATCCGTGGCTCTGGACAAGAATCGGTTAAGTGCAGCGACTCGTCCAGTCAACCTTTGGATGTCCTTAATGGTTTTAGGGGGTTCCATATCAATCAAAGTCTTTATCTTCTCAAGGTTTGCCTCTATTCCTCGCTGACTAACCAAGAAACCGAGGAATTTTCCAGAGCCCACCCCAAACACACATTTACTCGGATTTAGCTTCATCCGAAACTTCCGTAGGATGAGGAACATTTCTTTCAAATCATTCACATGATCTGCCGCGTGTATGCTTTTGACGAGCATGTCGTCGATGTATACTTCCATGGTTCGGCCTATAAGCCAAGCAAAGATTTTGTTAACTAATCTTTGATAAGTTGCGCCGGCATTCTTTAAACCAAATGGCATCACTCGGTAACAATAAAGGCCTTTGTCAGTGACAAAGGTAGTTTTTGATTTATCTTTTTGATGCATTACAATTTGATTATACCCTGAATATGCATCCATGAAGCTAAGGAGCTCATGTCCGGCGGTACTATCTACTAGTTGGTCTATCCTCGGAAGCGGAAAGCTATTCTTCGGGCATGCTTTATTTAAGTCAGTATAGTCAATACAGACTCGCCACTTCCCGTTGGATTTCTTTACGAGCACGACATTTGTGACCTATTCTAGGTAGTGTATTTCTTCTATGAAATTAGCCTGGAGAAGTTTGCTGACTTCTTCTTCAATGATGGCGTATCGTTCAGGGCCGAGCGGTCGTCGCTTCTGTCGGATCGGTCGGTATGACGGATCGATGTTGAGTCGGTGAGTCATCACAGATGGGTCGATCCCGGGCATATCGTCATGGCACCAGGCAAATACGTCGGCGTACTTTCGGAGCAGGGCTATCAGCTTTTCTTTCAAGGGAGACTGTAAAGACAAGCCAATTCGTACCGTCTTGGATCCATCTGTTTCGACCAGGGGGACTGAGATAAGATCTTCAACCGGCTGCTCTCGTTCATGACTCTCGCCCCGAGGGTCCAATGATTCGATCGTTGATATGTTGATCGGACTTTTGTCGGCGGCACCTTTTACAGTTATCATATAACAGCGCCTCGCATCTTGCTGATCTCCTTTGACAATTCCTACTCCCGACTCAGTTGGGAATTTTAATGAAAGATGGTATGTGGATACCACGGCCTGGAGGAGACTTAAAGAAGGTCGGCCGAGTATTGCGTTGTGTACTGAGGGTTGATCGACGACCAAGAATTCCACCATCCTCGTCGTCTGATGTGGGGCATTGCCGGCAGTGAGTGGCAACGAGATAATTCCTTCGGGCAGTACTTGTCCCCCAGAAAACCCGATTAACGGGGTCCGAACTGGACGTAGCATGGATCGTTCGATTCCCATTTTATCGAACGCCTGAGTAAATAATACGTCTGCAAATGATCCCGTATCGACGAGTATCCAAAATACTTTCCGGTTAGCGATAGTCAGGGTGACAATTAATGCGTCATCGTGGGGGTGATAGATACCTCGGGCGTCTTCCTCTGTGAACGAAATGCAATATTTTTCCCTTTTCTTCTCCTTCGGTGGCCGATCTATAATCATAAGCTCGGACTCAGGCTGACTAAGTTTTCTCGCATGATTCCTTCGAGCATTGTTTGAGTCGCCCCCACCTCGCGGACCGCCAATAATTGTCCGGATTTCTTCCATCGGCTGACTCTCGGTCAGACGTCTCTCAGTCATTTCAGCTTTGACTACATGTTCTTTGAGTCGGCCGTCCTTTATGAGTCATTCGATCTCTTCTTTTAGGTGACGGCAATCACTTGTGTTATGCCCGTGATCACGGTGATAATGGCAGTATTTTTCCTTATCCCGCCGATTAGGATTACTTTTGAGCTTATTGGGCCAGTTGACAAAGCCTTCACTCTTGATTTCCATCAATACCTGTTCTTGAGTTTTGTTTAGGGGGGTATACGTGGAAAATCGTCGATCCGGGCATTTGCCTGACCTTCGCTCATCATGCGCCTGATCGTCCTTGCGTTTCCTTCCTCCGGTCGAGTCGGCTTCTTTTTTGGCCGACTCTTTGACCAAAGTTTTAGTTTCGCGCAGAATTCGCGTTTCTTCGGCGTTTGCATACTTATCCGACCGTGCCATAAACTCTGCCAGAGTATCGGGCGGAGTTTTGTCTAGAGACACCAGGAATGGCTTATCTCTAACTCCTTGCATGAGCGCATTGAGAGCCGTTTCTTCTGAATGTTTTCAAACTTGAAGGGATTCGAAATTGAAACGCTTGATATAATCTTTTAGTAGCTCTCCCTGCTTCTGAACTATGTTGTTCAGATGTGCAGGGGGCTTCAACTTCTTTTTTCCGCCGATGAAGTCGGTGAGGAAGGCGTCGCTCAGCTCAACGAATGAACTGATGGACTTTGGTTTCAACTGTTTGAACCACAGTCGAGCTACATCGGTCAATGTAAGAGAAAAGGCCCGACACATTACTGCATCCGAGACATCGTGGAGCTCCATATATGTTTTGAAGCATTCGATATGCTTCGTTGGGTCCGTCTTACCGGTGGAATGAGTGATTTGAGGTAAGCAAAACCTTTCGGGCAACCGAGCCTCCATTACCGAGTCCACAAAGGGGGACGCCTTTGCTTCGGATCTTGTTGGATGCGTATTTCGGCTATGCCTCATGTCCGCCATTTCTTTCGCCATTTCCTCCCGTACTTCTCTTTTAAAATTTTGAATGTCGACTTTCCAAGGTTCACTACTCTCTGCCGTGCCTTCTATGGAAGGTCGGATGCGCCTCCTTCGCTCTATCTCGTGTCGAAGATCGGTTGGGGGCAAAGATGCATTGGCCGACTGAGCTGGAGATGGTTCAGAGGCGCCTTGGGGTTGGCTCGGCCGGAAAGACTGCTGCGCGGAAGGTTGAGGACCAACCGCTGTAGTCGGTACATGCGCTGTCTCCCCTTGGGGAGGCGGGAGTGGCTGCATTTGCTGCTGATACATTCGTTCCAGCATCTGCTTCATCACATTCATATCAGATCGGATTTCTTGAACCTCCTGATCCAGTCGCCCGTCGTTCCGACCCCGCTGATTGTTGCTTGTTCTGGTCACTCCTCGTTGGCGGTTGTTAGGTGGGTTACGGGCTCGAGGGCCATGCGGGCGGACCCTGGCCTGCCCCGCAACCGCGATCTCATTCAGATCTTCTTCTGGGACCGTTCTTCTAGTCATCACCATGGAATTCAATATAGAAATAAGGGATGACTTTTTGTACGTTCCCACAGACGGCGCCAAACTGTTGATGCAAAAATCCGGTTTGATCCCTTAGACCTTCGTGTACTTGCACAAAGAGAACAACAAAGGACACCCTCGCTTGAGCAGGGGACCCTCCGATGCCAAAGTCAGGCTTGGATTCCGGGTCTAAATGTAGCGAGGGGTTTTGAGAAAGAATTTTTGCGTACCTCACAAGATGATGGAGGTTCTCCTTTTATAGCTGTTGGGGAGTTTAATCGTGGGAGGATTCTCCTCCTAGTATTGTGCAATCGTAAGAGGATTCTTCTCCTCGTATCACAGAGATAGACTTGTGCCCGTCTCTAGTTCTCATCTGATCCCGTGAGCTTCGGGATCAGGGATCCTATCCTGAGATATTTGGGATGAGGCCTTGTTTCGCGCTGTCCCTCCTTTATCGGCCGGTCCGGTAAGAAGCTCGGCCTGATGCATGCTCGGACTGCTGGTTCGTCGTCCGGACCGACTTATCCTTCGTCTCGGTTTATAGAGTTTATGACTTCGCCTCGGATCTGACGTATCCCTTGGCGACTTGAGGCGGCGACCCGAGGCACTAAGTCCGAGTCTCGGGACTTGGTATTTTTTGTCCCCAACATGCCATTAGCTATATTTTACTTTCTAACCATCCATTTCCCATCCAACAATCAGACAGTGAAGATTCTCCACACAGACAATTGTAACCGTCCATCACGTGATCAAGGTCGAAGTAACTTGGACAGTCCAGACAGTTGATCCGGATAGTCCATTAGGTACACCCCATAAATCAAAATTCACACTGATAGGAAGATTATAACCATCCAATCCAACTCGTATAAAATGGACGGTCAGGATCCATTTACATAGAAGAGGTTGGAGCAACAATTTTCAGTCTTTGTTATTCTAAAACATCACTTTAACAGGTCATCCTGAACATCTTGAATGGACGGCTATAAAAGAAGTGCCCATCTTACGGATGGATGCAATCATCTTGTCTGTCTAATTTTATATGGTAGCCAATGACATGTGTGCTCTGCCAAATGGACGGTTGTGATCAGTGGTTTGACTGTCTAGATGCAACTAGCATGAGATCATCTGACTCTCTTTTAACTAATTTTTTTTAGGTCCCTGATCTGCTGGGCCCACCAAAGTACTCCGTCACTCCTTGCTTGAGCTGTCAATGGGCCAGGCTTGCCCATTGGGCTCTTTTGCCCTGGCCCACTTTCCATCCGATCAACCGATCAACCTGAACCGTCCATAAAAAATCACACTGATAAGATGATCCAATCTGGCCTCTTTTGAATTTTCAAACCATTCATGATTATTCCCAACAACCTGAATTGTCTGCAGTGTTTTTGCAGCTGACAGACCATCAAACCAGGGCCACCAGATCTTTGGAGCGAAAAAAAGGTGGCCCCATTGCTGGGCCAGAAGAAAATTACCGGCATTGTACATTTCCTCCTAACATATCAGAGAGAGAGAGAGAGAGAGAGAGAGAGAGAGAGAGAGAGAGAGATTCATAACAAAGCAAAACAGACCTCATATGCCAATGAATCGGCTCCTGCTGATTCTTCTGCTTGTGAGAATCTGACGCATTAGAGAAATCTGTTGTAATACAGGAATGCAGGGCCTTCTGTTTGAAGGTGATGCTCGATGAAATGGGAAAGTAGAATATACCTCAGTGGAGGTGAAATGGAACGCAGGGCCTTCCGTTTGAAGGTGATGCTCGATGGAAATTGGAAGATGATGCTCAAACAGCCCTGGAAGGATTTCTCGATAGAAGATGAACGGAAGGGAAAAGAGGAAAAGAGGGAAAAGAGGAGCGGGCATTGGATGGTTTTCCTCTTTTGAAATAAGATAAAAACTTCAAATCTGTATATTGTAAGTTTACCATTATTTATAACAAAAACTCTATTAACAATCGTACATGCATGGGACCATTTTTTGGATGGTTAAGATTTTTTTACATAATAAAATGTATAAATATTTTCTATTTACAACTAGAACGATTATTTGGATGGTCTAGACAACTCTATATCTTAGCTACTATTGTTATGGACAAGTCACCACCATTTTAAATAAAATATAAGACTCACAATGCAAAACGTTAGATTCAAAACGGTAAGTTGACCTTAAGACCTGGTATTGCTCTATGGGCCCGCCATGATAGATTTGTTTCATCCACACCGTCCATCCATTTCATGACATCATTTTGTATAAGATCCCAAAATAACTAGATTGAAATAAATCTTTGGTGGACCACACAATCAGAAAAAAATTATTGGCTGGACGTCCACCATTAAAAACCATGGTTTGCGAACGGTTTTTTATGATTTAGCTACGGCCAAAATCTGTCGGTGTTTCTCTGGGCCATCGGCTTTGCCCTATTTTTTGGTAGTGAACATGTATGTGGATGGCCCATGGTACAAAAATCATCCCAACCAGAGAATCCTAACCATCCGATTAAACATGCTTTCTCTATGAATGTGGACTTCAACTCATTTTTATTTCACTGTCCATTTGTGGTATGCACATTAGACAAGATTGCTTGTTCATTGTAGTTTCTGTACCATGGGTGATCCTTGGTAGTGCCCGCAGATGGACAGTCTAGATTTGTTAAACCTTCGGTCAAGACCTGTTCATCATGCAAGTTGGCATGATGGCATTGGAATCTTTTGGTGTACAACTATTATATTTGAGCATTCAAACAATTTGAACTTGGAAACGGATGGATATATCTGCAAGTAGAAACTTCATTTCTAAAAATGTATGTGAAGATGTCATTAGTCATATGAAGGATTTGTCTGTTGAAGTTGTGGGAAGGGCACATCCAAGAAACCATGTCCAACACTTAAATTATTAGCATACAAGCTATAACTATGGCATATTGTCTCAATTTAATAAATTGTAACCCTTTTGGTTGTATCCAAAGAGGTAACTTCACAACACAATGCAAGGATCTATCATCCAGTGAAGAAATCTCAAAAGGATAGGAAGTGGAAAATGGATCAAGAGAAGATCCCAACAATCAGTGACACTTATATTAGATTAATGGCCCCATTAGAACTCATGAACTTTAACGTTAGATGTAATTTGGAAATTTGTATTTATATCTGGACTGAATCTTATCAGTACAATGAAAGCTTTGCCCTTTCCTTTCTCTATTTGGAAATTGTATCTGTATTTGTAAAACCATGTGTCTTAGATCAAAGTAGTTTCATGATTATCTGTATTAGCTTTAAATGGGTTGATCTATCAGGAAATGTACTAGCAAGAGCACCATATATATATATAGGAATTAGCTATGGATATTAGTCCTAGCCCTATATCTGAAAACAATAGCAATTGCTAACTTCGGTCTATAGCTACGGATATCGTAGCTGTATGTACATTTTGCCACAAAATTTATGGCTATGGCACCTACTGCTACGGTTATACTATGAACTATAACCGTAGCCATATGTATTTAGCTACGGTTTTATCCGTAACGCTTGCCCCTGTTTTCTGGTAGTGTATATGGAAAATCCGAACCTATCAATTGGTGGGGAGCATTTTTTTCTTCATTAAGAAAGAAAGACAACAACTTTACACATTCCACCACAAGAAGTGCTACTGTTTTTATTTTTTTATTTTTATGGTTAGGAATTTACAATCTGGAAGATTTTTGGTGCATGGGCTTGCCAGTGTGGCTCATCATATCAATTGTTGGATCATATTAAGATGAATTGCAGAATCTCTTGAGCTTTATTCATGGTAGTGATACCATGACATAAGCTATTCATCTTTTTGTAAGTTGATAGCATAGCTAGATCATTCTGTGCAGATACTAGAATCTGATCTCAGCTTGAATTGATGGGATCTTCTCAATTTGCTGCCTTTGAGATGGCATAGGGAAAATACCCCCTACTTTTTTTTTGGACACTCTTTTGTGGACTTCCATAGCCAGCAATCTGTATATTTCACCTTGTAATTATAAACAGAATGTGGTAGACGATGATCATTCTCTTATAAATGTGCACTGTTTGTGGATATGATTTGAAGATTTTCTTCATTAGACCAAGTTCTGCTTGGCGACCATATTGTGGTTATAGTGACAAAGCCTTTTTTCTTGGGCATCTCTTGGGAGATTTTCAATGGCACATGGGGTGACCCATCATCAATTTCAACCATTCATTCATTCAGATAATGAGTAAGCCATGTGAAAAAAATCACGACAATCATCAATGCAATGGAAAATGGAGAGCCAAGATTGAGCAGAAAAAAAAACCCTTCCAATCATCATTTTGAAATAGCTACCAGATAAATCCTACTTTGGTCTGCCTCAAGCATTATATGGACACCTTATTAAAAATCTTGGCCACCTGATAATTAATACAGTGGACCCACAAGATAAAAATAAATTGACTATACAAAATATATAGAGAGCATAAATTGACTGTACAAAATCTATAGAGAGCCACAAATTATTAGACTGGCAACACATCCACATTGAATGTCCTTAGAGTCTTCTTCTTGCAATGTAAATCCTGCAAAAGAATTAAAAAAAATATATAATTAAAGGTTATTCTTCAAACCTACAATCTTCATGACATGTAAATGAAAATAAGCATTCATACTAAGAATTTGAAACTACGGATAGGTAATACATGTCAACATGATTAGCACCTGCTCGCAATGATTAAAGAAACACAATGATTGAATTTGGTAGTGGAGAACCTCCTAATGTGGAAAATTGAAAAGTGGACTTTAGGAGCCATATTGCAGATGTGGTAATCAAATGCTTACATTGTTTTAACTTTGGAGGGTTCAAATGATCATGATACTCATAACCATTTTGAAAATGGTGAACCTTCAACTGGCATATTTATATGCTTATCCAAACTTGCTTTTTCCCTGACCCGTTTGTGGATGGAGCAAAACCCAAAAACTGCATTAGGGAGAAGATTGGTGCTCACCTTTGACAAAATATTGGAACGTATGTGATGCTCTTCCCACCGATTAATTCTTGTCAGATTGTTGTGATGACAATTGCATAGAAATTTCACATATAAATAAAGAAGATATCTCAAAATATGAAATTTAAAAAGGTATGTTCAATATATTTTGCCTTTAAAATGATTAATTTTACCTGGTTACACACAACACTTTCTTGAGAAGATAATTGTTGGTTGAGATGATGGTTGGATAACCACAAGCAACAAAAGGGCCACTCTTGGATCCACTAGGACCACTCCCAAGATTAAAAAGGTTTTGTTGAAACATGTTAAGATTAGCTGGTTGGTATTCACACTGAGGCAATAATGATGCATCGATGGATCTACCAGGTAATCGAAGAGAACTCGCCACCATACTCTGTGAACTCTAATAAAAGCAAAATGGTAATTAAAAACTACAACAACATAAACATATGTCATGACAAGCTTTACAAAACAAGTTCGAGTGATATCTTATTAAAATGACACATTGGGGTGAGCGTAAAATGATAATTTGAAGGTTGAAATGCTTGGGCCATTTCCTGTCTCTCTTGATTTGCTTCTGTTTGAGCAATAGGATATCAAAATCTTTTTTTGTTTCGTGCTTTATCTAACGGATTTTTATATGTACGATGATTGCCCCTAACTTTAGGCTTTACTTTAATCCCATGAACAGTTTGTGAACTCAAACTATCCACAAAAGTAAATGCTTTTTTAATCGGTTCACGGCACGTGCTTTCGGTATCTACACTTACAATTGGCTTAGGATGTGCGCTTTTAATATCTACATTTTTGGTTGGCTCAGATTGTGCACCTTCAATTTCAGTATCTACACTTTCAGTTGGGTCTGAGCATGCATGTTCAATATCTATACTATTGTCAATAACTTGATAAGAGTTTAGCGGAAGTTCCTTGATCCTTTTCATGCATTTCATCACTTCATCATGAAATTTATTAGAATATCTATTGGCAAATTTGAAGACCCCCTCATGTTCTCCAACTATTGTCGCAATTTTAAGAAGTTTGTGAGACATATATTTGTACCGCTTACCCGATACAATATTGCAGTTATCTTGTATTGTTAATGTAGCCGTTTCATTAGCAAAACCTACCTTTGCATCTCTATGCCATCTTTTCAGAATATAACAAGGAGGAAGCACCTTTATATTATAATAATCTAAAACTTTTAATGCATGACTACACAAGATGTCCACAAACTCAAACTTGCGACAGCTACACATCACTGTATTGTCTAGTGAGTTAAATTTAACAGTGCGTCCTTCAACTTTATCGTTACCAGTAACTCGAAATTCCGTAACTGTGCCAACCTCACCACATTTAAAAAGAGAATGATTAAGAATTTTCTTAAACTCATTTTGAAAATTCTCGAACACTTTCGGAATGTATGCAGTTGATGCTTCCTTTAGCATTTTTATATCAAGAACCAATATCAGGGTACTTTACCTCATTTTGAAATCAGCGATGACTTCTTTGTATCGTTTATGAGCTAGCACCTGCTCGTAATGATTGAAGAAATGCAAGAGGTTGTATTTAGAGTTCAGATATCTTTTTAAAATATTATTCATGCTCTCGCTTCGCTGCGTATTCTTCATGTCAGCGCACAATGTATTTCTTCCATAAACCAAAACCCATTTTTCTTTTTTCTTTAAACAAATTCTGTAACCACTTGTTTTGCATTAAATCATACTTTTCGAGCATTTTATTCCATGTTGTTAGAAACTCTTCCTCATCCTCATAATCATATACACACTTACTAAAATCATGTTTAAAACTTTTTGAACCTTTAAATACATTGTTAAGGTGCTTTGCAGCATTTCGGTAGATATGTCAAATACATAGACGGTGATATGTTTTTGGCATCATTGTAGCTATTGCATTGGCCATTGCAGCATCTTGCTCCGTGAGAATTGTCATTGGTTGCCTTCTAGACATCGCACTTAAAAATGTTTCAAACAACCACTTAAAAGATTCACTCGTTTCATCATATAGTAATGCCGAACCAAATATTACAGTTTGCTTATGATGATTTACCCCAATAAATGGAACAAATGGCCGTTCATAACTATTTATTCTGTATGTTGTATCAAAGCAAATCACGTCCCTAAAAACATTATAATCCATTATTGACTTCTCATCTGCCTAGAACATATTTGTAATCAAATCATCTTCATCCACTTATATTGTATAAAAGAGCGATGGATCATTTACTTGCATTTTCTGAAAGCATCATAGAACGGCTCCTGCATCACCTTTTTCCATTGCTTTCATTCGCTTCCTTTGTAAGTAATTTTTGTAATCAATGTGCATGAAACCTATATTCTCTCGCCCTCTAGATTGTTTACTAAAATATTCTAAAGCCGCTTTAGGTGGTATACCTGAAGCTTCCATCATCTCTGCTTCAACTTTTTGATCATCAGTGAAGCTTCTTTGTGACCTTAACAAGTGCACTTTTGACGGTGTAATAACTTCATGGTTATGCTCTTCAATAAATTTAATCACTTTGTACCTTCCATTTACTTGAAGCTTAATAATCATGTTTGCTTGATATTGAGTTTTAGTATTCGGACGGGTGCTTTTTTCGATGATATCTTTCTTTTAACGCTTTCGACCTTCTTTAGAACAACAAAACTGTCTCTTAATCATTAAATTATCGTCTGATTTTTTTGTCCAATTTTTTCTAATACTAAATCCCGTTTTTCTAGCATATCTATTGTAAAATTTATATGCACTCTCATCAGAACTGAACTCCATTCCTAGTTCTGGTTTTTCACCTAACTCCTCGTCAAAACTAAAATCCATTCCCACTTCCGGTTCTTCATCTAGCTGCTCATTTGTCTGGACCCATACAACTTATCTTGCCTCATGGTTGTTTACTTGTTGATCATCTATTTCAATATCAAACTATAGCCTTCGACATAGTTGAGAAAATAGTTGACTCTCTCGAATATTATCATCCATTTCACCAATTAGCCTTCAAAAACAAAAAGGTAAAACCAAATAACACGAGACTTTGAACAAAACCAATATGTACTATAGAAACAAAACCCATTGAACAATTTTTTTTTTTATAACGAAGTAAACATTTAAGCATCATATGCAACAAGAGTATCGAATAACTCCCTATAAACAAGGAACTTCTTTTTTCTTTTTTTCTTTTTTTTTTTTGTAAATGCATATAGTAAAGAGATATGATTTCATAAAAATTCAGAAAGAAAAAAAAATACAATACAACTAAAAGATATATATTCTAACCATTTTTTTTTTAAAACAAAGATTTTCACAAAAGAGAACTTTCCAAAACCATGTAAGTAGCTAAATCCCTAAACCCCCAAATTTTAAAATCCCTAAAATCCCTAAAATTTACAAATCCTAAATCTTCTGATTTCAAAAACATTGTATATTAACTCTTGAAAGTTTTTGCAGAGTGAGAGAAATGATTCGGTGTGGCGTTTCTCGGAGAGAAGCAGGGAGAGAAGGTGCGAGAAATCTAAGAGGGAAAGAAAGAGAGATCCGAGAGAGAAAAGGAGAGAAATCTGCAATGCAAAGGTTCTAGTTGCGAAGTGTAAGAATGCTGGAGCGCATGAGTGTAGAAAAATATATTAGAAAAAGGTACAAGATAAAATGGAAATGACAAGTAAAGAGGAAAAAAGCCAACTACCTTATGTAGTTAAAATATTGATTAGCAAGGGAACCTGTGAATCTCTTGAAGGAGCCCAACTACGCACTCCTAACATGCTGCGATATGGCATGCATGAATGAGATTCAACTCATTCATCATATTAACCAAACAGTGTATATGTCATGACCTAAAAATCAGGCTGGTCTGGTTGTTAGATGGACCACACTTGTACATCAAATGCTAAACATGGTCAATTCCTTTTAGTCATCCATTTCCCTTAGATATTGGTGCCACCTATTTGATTTTATGCCATCAAGCAAATTTGTTCTTCATAAATAAATAATCCAGAACCTACAAAAGTAGAAATGGACAACCCATCCCTTGTTAACTTCCACCAATTCTTGTATATGAATGGACCAGCCTGATTTCTAGGCCATAGTACATACACATGCGGTGGGCCACCTAATGAACCGCCAAAATCTCACACACATGGCACAAAATTCTAATCCCATGAGTAGGCATCACATTTCGGTTCTTAAACAATTAGATCAAGCATCTCATCAAACTAATAAGCAGGCCAAGCATTACCAATGAACAAAAGATCGATAATCCACAATGAGGGATTCTACTGTGATACATGCATGTCGTGATGGTCGGGAAGGCGTTTACAGACATGTTAATTTATACATGTTAATTAGCATGCTGTAAGCAAGACTAGCAAACTCGAGGTACACCATAGGGATGAGCCATATCTAAAACTAAAGGCGACCGATGCCTTAAAAAGGGACAGTTCGGATGGAGCAATGGTGCACATATAAAGGCGAAACTCACAACAAAATGGACGGTTGCAGTTGTCCAATCACCATGACTTTTTGGCCACAAATCATCTACCTTGTGGCCCACCAGGCCAACAATCTTAATTGCATTACATGTTTGCACATGTAGGGTGAGGACAGAACTGCATAGAACTTCTAAGACACACTTACACATTTCATCGAACATCTCTCTCTCTCTCTCTCTCTCTCTCTCTCTCTCTCTCTCTCTCTCTCTCTGGTTCTCAATTTCTTTACCTCCTTCTCAAATTTCTTGCCTTTCTCTCTCGGATCCCTCTTTCCTTCCCTCCCTGCATCTCTCTTTCCTTCCCTCTTAGATTTCTCACACCTTCTCTCCCTACTTCTCTTCGAGAAACGCCGCACTGAATCATCCTAGAGAAATGCCACACCGAATCATTTCTATCACTCCGTAGCAACTTTCAATAGGTAATATACAATGTTTTTGAAATCAGAAGATTTTGGATTTGTAAATTTTAAAATTTTAGGGATTTTAAAATTTGGGGGTTTAGGGATTTTTGGACGGGATTTTTTGGCTTTAAAAAAAAAATAGGGGTCGAGTACTACAAGGCCTAACGGTGTGTAATGCGTCGTGAACTTCCTCACTTGTGGGACCTACATGTTAGCCAATCAAAAAGTAACACAACTAGTCCATCTTTTTGAGCGTCCGGGCAGGGGTAGGACGCAATCCGCTTCCATTTGTGAGGGGGCAATGCTTTTGCTGACCTTTACAGGGCTATCTTATTGAGTTTTCTATGAAAAGTTGTCTTGCACTTCTAGGTAAGGTTCACATGACATCGCACCCCATGAAACTCGTAAGGGTAACTTTCAAAATAATCCAAAACTTTGGTGGGTCATGGCAAAAGAAATAGTTTCCTCCCTTGATTTGTTTCTCTCTTTGCTATGGCCACTAAAGTTTTGGATCAGGCAGAAAGTTGGTCCTTGAGGGTTTCATGGGGTGTTGCATCACATGGACCGATCAGATTTTGTGCCCATGACACGTGTGCAAAGGTGCACACGGGTGCTCACCTAAGAAGGTGCACAGGTGAGAATGACTCAAATAACCTTTTGTTGAAGGTCATTCGAGCATTTTATAAGAGTATAACATGCACGTGTACTTAGATAAAGATATTCTTTTCTTACATATGGGCAAGTAGGGCCCAAGCGTGGGAAATTATTAGTGGGTTAATCACACGCAATTAATGTTAGGGCATTAATTTTTGCATTGATTTGTCAATCACATGTGTCTGTGTGTCAGTGAGTTAGTTGAGTCCTTAGAATCTGAAGATCGAAGACACATGAAGACTTGAAGCATAAAGGAGTAAAGAACAGGTAAATTAAGGTGCCTTGGCGACCTTAATTTTAGATACAAAATAACCTCACATCTAAATGATCCTAACATTTATAGGTAAACCTTGATTGATCATCACATAGCCTTAAGAGCCTTAAAGGAACATGATAAATTAGGCTAAAAGAGTTACAAAGCAGTTGTACAAATACCAGCCAAAAATAGTAGTTTTCGATTGAAGATCGGGGCTTGATCGATTGAAAGTGTTAAAAAACATCCAACAACATTTGTCTGAAATTCTAGACTTTTTTAATCCTATCGAGGGACCTTTAATCCCATTGAAGTGTCACTCAATCGATTGAAGGTGTCGCTCGATCGATTGAATGTGTCATTTTCTAATCATTTAATGACCATTGAAACTTGATTCTTTTATAAAGGGCACTTAAACGTTGGGCAAATGGATGGTTTTTTAGTGAGTTAGAAGCCCTGGTGTGTCCCAATACCTCGCAACACTTCTAGGAACTCACCCAAAGGGAACTAAGTTATCTTGTATGTGTTTAGTCACTCTCAATCCCTAAGTTTTAGGGTTTTAAATATGTGATCTATGGGTTCATATTAGCCTAGAATGCTTAATTTGGAGTGATCTCCTGAGAAATCTTTCTCTAATCAATCTAAGCATTAAGTGAGACCGGGGATCCGGGGGCTCGGGTCTTGCAAGAGTTATTGTATGGTTTGATCTACCCCCCTCATGGACTCCAATTGAGCCACGTGTCTTAGGTTAGGTTTCTTCCAATAGTCCTTAAGCCTTCTTGTTTATATGCATAAGGGCATGTGCGATTGTATATTTGAATCTAAAATTTTTTGACAATGCCCGAGGACACCCAATACCTGAGTATTTGGGGTTGAGGTGTTACACAAAGCAAATGGATGATGTGAATATACAGCACATATACCATGGTGGGCTAAGAAGGGTTCAATGGTGGGTGTTAACCCCACTATTGCATCCATTAGTGTGGGGTCCACTAGAGACATGGATTTGCTTCATGTTAAGCTCGTGTGTGGACATGAGCTAATGGATGGTCAATGTAGTTTTCTCACAAATATCACGGTGGTTCCAGCTATGTAACACCCCATCTCTTTTAGTACCATTATAAGTTCTTGTACATGATGTTCGTTGTAATGCTCGTAACTTGAACCTACTTGAACTGTACACCTTCTCTACCCCTTCGCGGGTCATCCAACTTTTCGTCAGGACTTAAACTGAGCACGCAGTATGTCATGCCCCAAATTCGAAAACCGGGCTCACAAAATTCCCAATCGCCTAATCTGGTGCCGACAACCTTTGTAATATCCCATTCTTAGCTCCCGACACTCATATACTAGGTTCCGATCCTGGGATCCTACAAGGAGGATTTTTCTACTTGAATTTATTCTGTAACAAGCATAACCATAAGCATAACCCATGAACAATAACCAAGATACCATCACAAAATCCACTATGATAAAAAACTTAAGGTACAATGCTCATAAAGGGAAATACAATCATAATAATAACGGAAACTCTTGAAGCTCGACTGCACGCTCCTACTCCTACTAAGCTATGGTTATGTCCTGACATCACCTGCAAGTATCAATCATGCATAAGCTTATAAAAAGCTTAGAGGGTGGTGAGAGTGTGTGCGCAATATAAGCGTACTCAGAATATAATATCAGAGTAATGCGGAATATGCTGGCAAATCCATGAATACTATCGGCCGTACCAGGGCTATTCGATGCAAGGCATGAATGCTATCAGCCATATCAAGGCCATGCGATGTGAGATGCAACTCAAGCATACCAGTCCTCATCCAAATCCACATATCAATGCGACTCATCACTAGAGCATCAAATATCAGTATAGTTCTCACTTTGGATAATCACTAGAGTCTAGTACACTCTACACCAGCTTGCCGCCCCTGTCCGAGCGCACAATTGGGTAAGTGGAAGAGACATCACTATTCGCTTACCAATATCGGGCCCAACTCTTCGATAGCGGACTCATTCCTCAAGCTGGTCAAACTCAACCTAGATATTGTCCCCTCACTCAAGTGAGTAAGGTCACACCCCTTTCCAACCGACCACGATACAGTGGGAGACGTGGCCTACTGGTATACGGCCCTCGTGTTCTCATATATTCACTTAGTCTCGACGTTTGAGTCATCCTCTAGTACCATCGGGTTTAGAGATTTTCACCCAGGGACATCTATAGCGCTCCAAAGCTAGTAACAGTATTTTTGGTATCCAATCCAGCTCTCTATCATGTGCCTGTGGAGGCCACGGCCCTGATATCGCTAGGGTGTATAATAACCATATCACATAATATAAGAGGCATGAGTCATACAATCCAGTCATGCATCAATCCTGCGCCTACCGTGTGCTCATGAGGGACAACTCCGCCTATCAGGGAGTCCCATAAATAACCTGCTCAAAGGCATTTGAAATGGTCAACCACATCTCATCACAAGCATATAGATGATGCGTATGGGCATGTATCATGATGCTATGCTACCGCATACTCCTAGTCGGCATCGATAACTAGTCTATAGACAAAGCGGGGTCCATAGAAGGACCGCAGATCTGGTCTAAAATGATATACTCCCCCATATTAAGGTTGGGCCTAAGTGGCCTACCTATAACCTAAGGATCCGGAAAAGGGTTCCTTCACAATACTATTTTGTGGCCCACTAGATGCCCTAGTGGGCCCAAAATAAGTCCTAGATGAACTCCCAAATAAAAGGAATAACCCTACTAATAACCAATGGGGGCCCAACATCTTAGGTTATCCCAACGAATGGATGGATCATGCAATATCAATGGGGCCCAGTGATTTGGGTTGACCCACTTAGAGAATGATGAGAATGGGCCTAACAAGGTCTAAGGGAAGGTCATAATGTGGACATTCAACTATCATTGCCCATCAATGTGGACCTTTAACCAACATTGCTCCCAAGGGATGACCCACAAAGAGCCAAGCATATAGTGGGCCCATGGCCTCACACAAGGGCCTAATATACATCACAATGGACCTTACTCAAGGGCCACATATACATCATATCGAGCCTCACTCATGGGCCTCATATACATCATATTGGGCTTCGTCATATGGGGCAATATACATCATATCGGGCCTCATCAAATGGGCTGCAATTGCATCAAGGTGGGCCTTAATGGATGAGTCACAAATACATCAAGGTGGGCCTATGGATGGGCCACAAATACATCAAGGTGGGCTTCATGGATGGGCCATAAATACATCAAGGTGGGCCTCATGAATGGGCGACAAATACATCAAGGTGGGCCTCATGGATGAGCCATAAATACATCAAGGTGGGCCTCATGGATGGCCACAAATACATCAAGGTGGGCCTCATCACATGGGCCGCACTAATGGGCCTCATATACATCACATCGAAGGATCATCTGGACCATACCACAATTAGCAGTGGAGATAATGATTTTCGCCATTATACAATTCACCGGGCCAGGGCCCGCCATCACGTTTATTTCCATCTAGTCTATTCATACGGTCACAAGGACCTAAATTAAGTGGAAAAATAAATTTCATACTGATCTAAAACTTCTAGGATACCAAAAGGGTTTTAATGGTAGCCATTCAATTCTCCACTATTTTTTATAGTGTGGTCCACCTGATATAAGGATTTTCCTCATTTTTAGTCTCATACCTTAAGAGCTCACTATTTGGATGGACTGTTTGGATGTAACACATACATCTGCGGTGGGTCCCACCGTCCAGCCATCTTGACGATGTGGATTAGACCCATACATCTAGTGGGTCCCACGGAACTTGCTGACATCACTACATCAGCTATATAGCTAGTGTGAGGTACCCCAGCTAATCCGTCCAACAGGTGGGTCCCACATGGGGCCCACCACATACACACACACACACATATATAAAGATCCAGCGTCCAGCGTCCACGTACGCTTGACGGACGACCTGGATGAAACATATACCTCATGAGGGTCCCACAGATGGATGGTGTGTATACAACACATCCGTCAGAGTCCCCTACCGTCTAGGCTATCTGGACGGTATGGATATAACATATACATGATGGGTGGGTCCACATGGTGTGGCCCACCAGAGATTTGGATCAGTTGAAGTTTGTGTTTTGCCTACATCCAGTAGTGCCTGCTGCTGGATGGTGCACATATAACACATATGTATATGGTGGGGTCCACATCAGTGGGCCACCCCACTGATCAAGTTAATATTTGAATTTTCCCTTCATCTGGACCTGTCCAGACGGACAGGTCAACGGGCCTGCCGCTAGACATCTAGCAGGGTGGGTCCAACATATGGACGACATGGATATAATACATGTTTCACGGTGGGGTCCATCCAGGTGGGCCACACGGCCTCTATATCACCATAAAATGAAAGAAAGGGAGAGAGAGAGAGAGAGAGAGAGAGAGAGAGAGAGAGACGGCATAATGGAGGGACCCCTCTACTATGGGCCCCTATTTGGTTATGACACATATTAAAATGGGTCCCATCACAAGTGGGCACTCAAATGAAGATCAATGATGGAAATTCTAGGATCACCCACCTATATCACTCCTGCTTGGTCCATTGGCTTCCTTAGCTCCTATACTCAACCTTTGATAGTGGATGATGAAGTTTGGATGGTGGAGATCAGAATTTTTGGGATAGGGAAGTGGGCTATACCTAGCTTCTCCTTGGAAGGCTTGGATGATTGGTCTCTTGGTTGCTTGGGAATGAAGAGAGAAAATGAGAGAGAGAGAGAGAGAGAGAAGTGATGGGTTGAAAATGTGATGGAGTGATGGGTGATGGGTGTAAGGAAGGGATGGGTGGAGAGAGAGAGAGAGAGAGAGAGAGAGAGAGAGAGAGAGAGAGAGAGAGAGAGAGTTGACTTTAGGAATGGGAGAGTGATGGGTAGGGTATGAGTTGCTTGTACTTTTGATAGGATGTGTACTTGATTGATTGATATGATGGGTTGTAGAGATTCTATTGGGATTTGCAACACGTAGCATTTTCCTCAAAATAAACGTGGGCCCACAACTCTTGGCCTGGGTATCACATTAACGCGCGAGATGCGGCATTGGAACCGTGGTGACGGTGCGATCGCTAGGGTACAACTTTCGAGTCGAGCTGATTCGGGTTGATAGGGTATGACTCAGGGTTGTGTGCAAATGCTATCTACGCATCACGAGGCTGAAATTTGACCGGGAGGACTGCGAGATCCTAAGGAACAGTACAAACTATGATATGGGCCTTACACAGTATGTACCCAAGTGACAAAACTTTGATAACTCAAAACTACATCAGCGTGACCATATCATCTCTACGAACCCAATGGTACTCCTTATGCATCGATGTGTGCACATGAACCCAAGTTGCCATGAGAAGAATAATTAACGTTCATGTGCGTAGAGAGCATTAAAACACCTAAATAGTGCCAAAATCCCATCCTCTTTTTAGAAATTACATAAATTAATTAAAATCCTTAATCAAGCTCTAACAGTGCCATAATATGGCCCTAACCTAACTTAAACCATCATTATTATGTCTTAATGAAGGTAAGAGTTTTCTATAAAGTCAATGCTTTTCCTTGATTTAAGGAGAGAAAGCCACATTAAATCTTCTAGAAATTAGTTAAGTCCTGATTAATCATACTTAAGAAGCTTAATCCATACTTAGATGTCGTAAAAATAGTTTTATTTACCTCAATAAAGTGGTATTCACCAAAAGTTAATAAAATCCCTTAAATTAAGGGGAAGTTGCCAACACACAATTTCTATAAACATTTAGGGCTAATCTAAGTATCATTACGGCCATATAAGCATATGCTTAATTAGCTCAAAATAATGATTAGATTAAGCCACTAAAGAGCATACACCAAAAGTCTGATTTCTTTCCTTAATCAAAGGGGTTAAGTGTTTTGTCCCCTACTTCAATAGAAAAAGAATCTTGTGTATGATTAGGGAGTAATTAAGCCCCTTAAACCATGTTTAGTTGGGACAAATCACTCTTGAAATAAAGTGGTTCTTGCACATACACCATAATCTAAAAACATCTTGTTAGTGGACTGATTTGTGCACCTATTTTTTAATCACGTGTGTTTGTGTGTCAGTGAGTTGTTGAGCCCTTGAAAGTTGAAGATCGAAGCCACATCAAGACTTGGAGAATCAAAGAGTGAAGAACAGGTAAATTGAGGTGCCTTGGTGACCCTAACCTTATAACCAAAAGAACTTAGCCTCTAACTGATCCTAACCTTTATAGGTAAACCTTGATTGATCATTATATAGACTTTGTAACCTTAAAGGAACATAATAAGTTAGGCTAAAATAGGTGTAAAGATGCTGTAAAAATTCAAGCCAAAACAACAGTTTTCGAGTGAAGCTTGATCCCATCGACAGACCGTCAATGCCTCTTAATCGAACCTTCGATCGATCGAAGATTAGGGCTCAATCGATTGAAGGTTGATACAGCCTAGGGATTGCATAACCTAAAGTGCAAGGCTGCAAAGTAATATATTCTTAGTGAGATTGAGGTCAACCACAAGGAGCATGAAAACACAACTAAAACTAGTCTAAAGCTAAATAGGTTATCTGGGTTTTTAATCCAGTGAATAAGTTAAGAGTAAAAATAAAAAAATAAAGCACTAAGGATTCATGGATTCACTTCTAGCAATCACAACATCTAATTTATCAACTCATCTTTATAACTTAAGTAGAACCAAATTCTAATTCGTTCTAATCGGAAGATCAAATAGTTAAACGAATCTTAAACATCTAACAGTATATGATTTTAATTAAACAATTCTCTCATGAAGAACTCAGATATCGATCGTAAGAATTTAAATAATCTTTTATTCTCGGAGTCTAAATAGATCAAGGAATTTTACAAATTAATTCCTTCTTGAATCAAGTATTGTGATTGCACTTCCAAGCATTAAATGTAAGCAGAGTCAACAATGAATTAAAGATGAAATAACATAAAAGCTTTAAGTAATATTCAAATTTATTTCAATTAACTAATCATCATTAAATCCAAAGTATGAATCCATAAAGTAGAACATAGTAATTAAAATAGAGTTTCACCCCTTACCTTTAGCTAGAAATTAGCTAGACATAACTAACTTAAAAACAAAAGAAAAACAAATGATCTACTAGAACCTATGAAGAAATTGAAACGGAAGGACATTGTTGGCGCTCCACCCGAGCTTTTTCTCTCCCCGAACCCTAGAAGATATAGGAATGTCCTAAAAATCCCTTTAAATATATTTAAAACTCCAACTTTTACACCTTTTTAGAAAAAAACCTCAAACCAACTTTAATTTATGCAATTTCGTACATCATCGATTAATTGAACCCATCGATCGATCATCACTTAAAACGTCCATCAACAAACTTTTGCATTTCCTTCCTATGTTGATCAATCGATCGAGCTTATCAAAAAGTGTCCAACAGGCTTTTCTCATCATTCTGAATTTCCATCAATTGATTGGACTTGATTGTCAATCGATTGTTTCAAAATTTGAATTTCCACCAATCACTCGAGTGGATCACTCGACATAGCTTGATACATCCTTGATTGACCGAACCCTGAGTTCGATCGATGGAAACTATGTGATCTTTTATTTAAACCAACATGATTTAAATGATTTTTAAACTTGCAAGTATATGAATCAAATGTAGATATGATATGTATTACGAGATCGTTCCCACGAGGACTGGTCATCACAATTCAAATCTATGACTCTCCTTAACTAATCCAACAAATAATGGAGCGAATTACTAAGCACAATTCTATAAAAAAATAATTGAGAATAAGGAAGACAATTCAATTAGAGAAAGAGCACTAGGACTTTCGAATCCACCCCTAATTATCCTAACCCTTATTTTATCTGTTGATTCACCTTAATCTAGATTGATACCACTTATATAGAGAAAGCACAATCTGTGTCCTTAATCGGGCATACAGAATGTCTAATTCCTTTAAGCAATGCCATGAATAACATATCCCATGTCCTTAGTCGGGCACATGGAATGTACAGTTCATTAAAGCACCCTGTTTCTTCCTCTATAGGAAACCTGTTCTTGATCAGACACAAGCACCTAGAATAAGCATCCAAACGACATCCATATATATACTTTGGTCAAGTTCATAGATGGAGAAGTATAAAATTTAAATCAATCAAGCCCACTTAGAGAAAGAAACAAATCAATTAATATTCAAAGTAAATTCAACCAATACAAGAGCTAATTAAATTAGGGGCTTC
The DNA here is from genome assembly GCA_030180095.1 of Magnolia changhungtana. Lineage (NCBI taxonomy): Eukaryota > Viridiplantae > Streptophyta > Magnoliopsida > Magnoliales > Magnoliaceae > Magnolia > Magnolia changhungtana. The sequence continues at coordinate 258,937 of JASAUF010000344.1, read as the reverse complement.
ATCTCAGCCTTAGCTGAGAGATTAGTGACCCATAAAATCCATTAAAAAGATGGATAAACAAAATTCATAAAAAGGGAACATCAAACCAATCGATCTCTCTCTCTTTCTCTCCTTTCTTCTCTTCTCTGGATCTCCTCCCTGGATCTGGAATTCCTCCTATTTTAGATGCCCTTCCTCACGTTTTGCAACTCTTTTTATAGCTGATGAAGTAGCTGGAGTGGTGAAAATTGGATTTGGGAAGCTGTCGCACGTGCAGCGAAAGTCTTTTCGCAGCCCAATTCGGACCCTCGAAACGTAGCATTTTCCACACTCAAATTTCAAACAAACACGTCCCTTAGGACTTTCTTGGGTCCTCTACATGATGGACGGTTCAGATCTACCATATGATCAAAGATGGTGGCCCACAATCGCCTGAAAAACCAGATTTTCTAATATGTGCAAAACCTTTCACACCCCTCGCTGTCGTGATCGGTGGGCCCCACAGAAGTATTTTTTGGAAAATCCACCCCGTCCATTGGATTTAGAACGAAATTTTAGTCAAGAATAGGTAGTTTTGAACATCCATTGACGCGTCCCAGAGAAGAAAACACAAAAAGATCAGATTTGAACGTTACAGGGCAGCCCTTTTGTGGCCTCTGTATCACACACATGTACACGCATGGTTGCAAAGTATCGGCATGGTTTTGAAGGGTTTTTCCTCCTCTACAAGATGGATGATTGGATCGGCCGTACGGGCCATGGGTGGGGCCCACAACTGTTGCATTCGCAAATCGCCGGCCGGCGGCGATTCTGTGGCCGCTAAAAACAGAAATTTTCTTTTTTTCTTCGGTCAGAGACGATCAAACCATCTCTGCCTTTTCCATGCACTGCTAGTGCATTTGTGCACTATGTACATGCCACATATACAGGGCCCACTGTGATGTTTCTCAGAAATCAGAACCGTCCATCTATTTTTTCTCCCAGATTAGGGCGTTGACTCCAAATTTGAGGCAGTTCCAGATATCAGGTGGGCCCAAAATTAACGGTTTATGGGCTGATTTGTCAATTGGGGCACTTTCATAGCGATACTAGGGCTGAAATTTGAAATGTACGGTTAATTTATGTCCCTAATTCCATGTATAAAGTTTCGAGCCAATCGGATAGAGGGAACCATGTGATCTTGCATTCTGGACCCTTTTCGGGCCCCTTTGGCTTGCTTTCCTTATATCCCAGGCGTGTAAATTCTTCATTATTGGTTCTCTGGAGTCCATCCCGTGCTCTGGTGACTTTGGATCATCAAATCCATGCTTTTAATTCTCTTTTCAGTGTAACGCTCATTATTACGTCCTGTAATGAAAACACGATTAAAACACTCCATTAAACCTTATCATGTACGTATCATTAGGAAATACTGGGGTCTGATATGCAACATTCGACCCTCATCACTATGTTAGGTTCTAAAGAATAAATGCACATGATCTTCAATCACTTTCTTAACCTCTATACTTCTTTTCATTAGGTCTTTAGTCTTTAAGCCTTCATCTTCACATCCAAAATCTTCAATTCTTCACTTGCATTCTTTCGGGCCTTATTTCATCATTTTAATCATAGACTAACATAGACTTTGAAATCTTCCTATAGAATGAAAACATATTCAATTAGACCATGTTAACATGAATTTGCATGGGAAAGCACTATGAAATATGCGATAATTAACAAGATCATCCAAAGGCCTATTTTACAGTAGGGTTAGATATCTTGGAGCATGAACATCCAGAGAAATTTAGATACCTCAACAAAAATCTCTTCGATCTTTCAAATTGTATATAATTCACCTATGGCAAAAAGAAAAAAAAAACTTTTTGTGTCAATGTACCACGGTGATTCAAAGACTATAATTAATTGCATATTATAAAATTTATCTTTTATTAGTTTTATTTCAATAAATTATGAAGTTTTAAACTTTGGTTCAAAAATCAACTCTTCCACCCTTAACGGTAAACATTCCGGATTGATGGAATGAAGCACTTCAAAACAGATTTTCCCCTAATCAGTCTCAGGTACCAAGGTAAGGTCTTATAAAGAATTCACTATTTCCTTAATCACGTTATCATTAGAATCCTCAAAGTATGCCAAGAAAATTTTTAAAGAGTCAAAACATTCCGTTAAAATGGACTCATTCTCCATAATAAAATCAGGCATATCAAATTGGTGAATTGTATCAACATTACCTTGTTTGAAAATTTTCTGTATATCTTGATCATTAACCATAGACTTAGATGAGATTAACCTTTGGGAAAAATGAAACACGGGCTAATAATCACACTCCAACTCTTCATCGAGTTAAACATTACTAATTTCATCATCACCCTTTGATTTTGTAAATTCATTAGGTATTTCAACTTTCTTTGGAATCTCTTCATTGGTTACCTTACTACTTCTAGAGATGGTGATAAAATTAGTTTGCTCAACAAGTGTGTTGGGAGAATTGAGATCACTCACCTCGTATTGTACTTCTGGGTTAAGATGAGGTTGGACTAGAAAATTCCATTCCTAATGAGGCGTTACTCAATTGTCTCAACTAACATTGTTAGCTCTTCTATGGCTTGCAAGATGCTTTGATTAATTTAAAATTGCCAATGCATAAATGTTTGCAATGTATCATTAAGAATCCTTGTTTGTAGGGGGCACATAAGTAGAGGGCCCTTAGGGAAAGTTGTTAGCATTCTTGGTTGGTCCATTTCTCCAACTAAAATTCTGATGGTTCCTTCAATTAAAATCATACGAGTTATATGTTGGGGCATTTAATGGTTGTTTATATGCAAAATCACTCATATAATAATCACGCATCATCCCAGTGAAACATCATATTCCTCATTTCCCTTATAAATAGGTTAGTTCTCAATTGTAGTTCCAATTAATTTACAAGACATAGGGCATTTCCTTACATAGTAATCTGACAACCCTTCAACTAGTATTGTAACGTCTAAAAAAATTTCATACAAAGACCCAAGTATCACCTCAGGGGAATTAGACAAAGTTAACTAAGTGTTAATCTAGATTAGCTGTGAAATCCGCTTGAAGCACTTTAAATACGATCTACAAGACCCAAAACTTGTAGAATCATTGGTGCAAGGTTACCCTGAAATCTAGGATCAATCTCATTACCCAGTTACTCTCAGGAGCACATTAAAACTTTGTATCGGATCTGGACCGCACGTCGAAAGTCCAATTACTACGAAGTTATATATTTAGGAATCAGACCAGGGCTTGATAACCATCTCAGAAATCAAACCCAGATTGTGTCCCAGGGCTATTTACTTGAGCTCAGAATGAAGAGTGTGAGAAAACATGAATTTCTTTAAAAATTAATTCTAATTTAAGTAATCTGAGACCTGTCGCTTACGGGCCTGATATAAGCAATAAGACCGTCAAAATCTGACCCAAATACACCCTCGGATCCGGAGAAATTTCATACACATGTCCATGTACTTGTAACCCTGATCGAGTTCCGGTGACCGTTGAACTGAAACTGGTCCACCACGTGTGATTTGGGAATCTGACTGGAATGAAACCTTAACTCGACCTAGATCCATAGTCTGTGAGCTTAAGTCCGACCTTTGGCTTAAGGGGGGGCTCCGGAAATGCTCTGTTGAGCTAAAACAGATGCCCTTTAGACATAACTTAAGTATACCTCGGCCTTGGGGCCATTCTCATCAGTGTTAGGCCTATATAAGGACCTTAAACCCTCTCTCATTTACTCCATATGAATTTGAGAAAACCCTAGGAGAGAGAAGAGAGTAAAGAGAGAAAGTGTGAGAGAAGTTAGAATCATTCCTAGGAATCGATCCCTGCTATTCTCCGTGCCTATCCATCACTACTATATCACTTTTCTGGTAATTCTGATTCCATTTTTGGATAAGAAATCCTAACGCTAATCAGTTCTAGAGAGTCGACTAGTGAAAGTGATGAAATAGCTATCCTATTTCATGCCATAGGTTGTCGTTCTACCGTTGATAAAGACTTGGTGATTAAACTGAGTCTGTTACTCATTTCGACGGCATAAGGTGCAGACTATAGATGTATATGTTAAGGTTTTTAAAGCTTTCAATGTCAGATAATGATAGATTCATGATCTAGGTGTTATTTCATATGCAAAATGCGATGTTCGTTTTGCGATTCAGTTACGTATGCAAATTATGGCGTTTAGTGTATTCTGTATATTTGTAGAAAATACCATAAACGTACAAATATGAAAGTGTGTTTGCCATGATTAATTACTGTGTGTACATGCTATATATATGTGTAATACTTACTCGGCGAAAGAATTTGCCCTAATACATGTTTTAGCTAATATGCGTTATGTATGTTAATAAGTGTGTTCTAAGTGTTTGTGAAAATGCTTGTAAGAGCAAGTACTTAGATGATAGTGCTTAGGATAGGTGTTGAGATAGGATTCTCATCTACCTTAGAGATGTATATGATTTCCTCCATGTAAGTTGTTTAGTTTAATCACTTACTTATGAATTGTATGTGTTTATATTTCCTGTTTATGTTGTGCTTTATAACATGCTTGTTAACATGTTTGAATTACTTTGTCAACTCTGCTTTGACTGTTATACATGCTTTCTGGTTAAGGATTGAATGTGATTGGGGCTATGTTATAGTCCAGGCAATCGGTAACAGGCTTTGAAGTCGTGGCTGAGATTCATTCGCCATGTAGGACGTGTTCAACAAACCCGAGTTGTGTGTTGGTCGTCAGCAGTGGTTAGGCCACACGAGGTGCTTATGCACTTCATGTCGATCGATGTAATGTGCGCTCGTGCTAGTCGAGCTCATCAAGTAACCCAATGTGCCAATGTATGTTCACCATGTATGAACGCTACTGCTTGAACCTAAGGTACCAAACTCACCAGTGAAATCCCGTTTAACCTTGGTACCTCGATCCACTAAGACTCATGAGCTGGACATGGTGGTATGGGACACCGTGGTTGAGCTGTCGGCCTACGCTGGGGCGACGAGCCTCCCCGTAGTGACCAGTGAGCAACCCAGACTCGTGGGCCAAATACAGTGGTATGGGACACTGTATTCGAGCTGTCAGCCTACACTGATTAGTGATGAGCCCTTTGCAGTGACCTCGAGTATGCTTTGAGTCTGTGTAGAGGCGATGAGCCTTTCCATAGCATCTAGAGTATAAACTAGGCCTATAGTGATTTGGCGACGAGCCCATTGTAGTGACCTAGAATCGCAACATCGTATGAGATTTACTAGGACTGACGACCCTAGAATGGATCATTGTTTAAAAAATGAAATAAGGGAGGTACCTTAGTTTCCCAACCTTACTGTATAAAAAGGACTAATAAGAACTTGGTAATCATATGCATGTACCGCATTACGCCTGCGTTCAAGCATAACAAGTCAAATACTGAGGCAGTGTTGTTCATGCACGAACGTGAGATGAAGTCGCTCAGGGAGCGTAGGCGAGGGCATGCATCATACATCCGTACAATTCTTACGTTAACAACAGTACTTAGGAATGTGTGATTTACTGATTTATCATTACTGCTTGACTGAATTGATAACATGCTAACCTATACTTTATTGTTCCACTGAGTTGATTACTCACTCCCACGTTATGGGATGGTGTTTTAAACACCAACTAGACTCTGTCTTGATTTGATGGCGTGACTCCTGAGGCGAAGCCTGATTATTATGACGATCAGGACAAGTACTCTTACATGCAGTTCTCCGATGGCTTCGCTTAGGCTATCTGAATTGACGTGGCTACAGGGTTTATTACAGTTGAACTATTTTTGAGACTTCTGGCTTTTGTAATATTACATGTACATGGTGACTCAGTGTTATATTCATACTCTGGAGATTGATCGTGATATTTTATTTTGTATACGATTAGTTATATATTTCAGTCTTCCGCTTGCATTTTATAACTCGATCTGGAGTATGAATTGCTGTTTTGGTATAAACCCACTCATGATTAATGCACTAACACAGACAACATTGAATCATAAGCATATATGTTGCATAAGTGATGTTTTAGAACTTAGGAGTTGAGTTGCTACTCGACCCCTGATTTTCAGGGCGTTATAAGTTGGTATCAGGCCCGCTTGGCCAAGTCCATGCGAGCGAGACAAATTTGAAGAGTGCACGTGAAAGGGATCGCCGTACGCATTTTTTTTGTGGTCGACTGGTTCAGTGACAGCCGAATAATAGTCTCTTGGCGTCAAACATGAAGGATGACTTCCGTCTACTCCATCACATTTTCATGTTCAACGTCTACCCCAGGTGGACCAATCGTAGTGAGTGTACGCGCTTGATGGTAGACTTTCTGTACCAAGCGGGGCTGGGTGAGAAGTTATGCGTTCCCACGTATGTTCTGCGATAGTTCATTCTAACCACACGCTCAATTAGAAGGACTGATTCGCTCCCCTTCGGATGACTTACGTGCAAGATTGCACGCTAGTTCGGCTACAGTCTTGGCGCAGAACTTCCAGTGCCGTAACACTTTATCAATGAAACCACTCTCAACTAGATGGAAATCGGGCCACGACAACGACAAAACCGACTTGAGGAAAGTGACGAGACAGAGAGTGAAGAGGAACAGAGTGAGGATGAAGGCAGAGCTGAAATAGAAGCGGAAGAGAGCGAGGAAGAAGAAGAGGCCCAGGATATGGAGGAGAGCTCCCCTCCTATGCCACCGGAGCAGGACACTGATCGGGCTACTAGGGATGCTCGTATAGCTCAACTTGAGGAGGATCATACTGCCCTACGACATGGTCAGGCGCTCCTAAGGTAGGATATTATGGATCTTTGGGGCCTTGTGAAACACAAGTTCAAGAAAGTGACTCGTACGCTGAAGACTATCCTGTGCTGTCTGCAGGATAAGGGTGCCCCTCCTCCTTCGCCAGATGGATGCCTAGTCATCCATGGCGTTGTCTTGCAACTTATTTCGTTACTGCTTTAGGTTATGTTTGTATTCGTGTTGCTAGACATAATAGTGCAGTAGTAGTAGAATGTTTTCAGTATTTGAAGCTTGGGTTGTATTAGCTCGCATGCATCTTCTGTCATGATTCATGTAACTTTGTATTCCATGTATTGTGACAAATTTTGGTAAATGAAATGCATGAAGTTGCTTTAATTTATGTATGAATGTCGCGTATTAAGTTTGTGTGTATGCTGAATCTAACTTGGGTTACACCCTATGTCATATAGGGCATGCCAGGGAAGGTCACGGGGAGCACGACACGCCTCGTACTTACTGATACGATGGATTAGGTACCTCCCCAGAGGGATGGTCATACGGACCCCGAATTAGGCCCTGTTCGTGAGACTATTCCTAAGTCTCAGCCTTCTCTTGGTCCTGCAGTTAGACCACCACCGTACACACCACTGGTTCATGAGCAGAACCATACGTCTTCTTCGACGCAGTATGTGCTCAGCCTGCCCCACCTGCTGATAGGTTAGAGTAGTTGATGATGATGATGTAGCAACAGCACCAGCAGCTCTTGGCTATGATTGCAGGAGCCCTAGCTCAGGGTGGAAGTGCTGCTCCACCTTCACCATCTGTACGTCTTGCTAAGACAGTAGGGCCTTCTGATCAGGATGAGGGTGTGCCTCCCCTTACACCTGCTACATACCCTGCGGGGAATCTGGGTACGTGTGGTTTACGCGAGCGATTCCAGTGCTTGAGGCCTCCTACCTTTACGGGTTCTCACAGACCCGAGGAGGCATAATATTGGCTCGACCACATCTCCAAGATGCTGAGGATACTGTATTGTACCGAGTAGGAGCATGTCAAGTTGGCCGCCTTTCTGTTTGAAAAGGAGGCTAGCCTGTGGTGGGATAGTGTATTGCGGACTGTTGCGGTTGAATATATTTGGACCTGGGCAGTTTTGAGTTTCACTTCCATGAGAAGTACTATCCCCAAATGTACCAGTACGAGAAGAAGAATGAGTTTTTGCGCCTCAGGCAGGGAGGCATGATAGTGACAGAGTATGAGCATCGGTTCATGGAGTTGGGCTGTTATGTTCTTACGATCCTTGCCGACTCACAGATGCAGATGCAACACCTTTTTAAGGGCCTACACCCTGATATTCGCTCGAAAATGTGTTGTGCTAGCATACCCTCCTACGCTAAGCTGGTACACATGTCAATCCAAGCAGAGCAGGATGGGGACCGGTTGACACGATCTCATGGGCCATGGTCCCTAGGCCTCGACCAGATATGCTGAGCAGGCATTCCTCGGCAAGAGGCCTCGCACAGACTCTCCTCCCAAGATTTCAGTACCACTACCTCTGATGTGGCGACCGGGCGTGACTTGTACCTACTGTGGGAGGCCAGGTCACCCAGCGGAGAGCTGTTTCGCGCGTATGAGAGACAGCGGGTTCTCGCCGCTGCAAAAGATCGACCGCACTTGTCCCCATGTCATTTCAGCACCACCCCTCCGTACTATCCCTACACATCCATCCTTTCACCCCCCTGCACCTCGATTCAGGCTGCCTCAGCAACCTATGGTGCCTCAGCCCAATCGACCTCAGCAGGCACGTGTTCATGCGCTTACAACAGAAGAGCCAGAGACAGCACCTATGACCTTCGAGGTCACTGCACATGTTCAAGGTACTCCTGTCTTCTTATTGCTGGATACTGGGTCCACTACCTCCATCATTTCATGTAGGGCAGTTAAGCGTCTTGCTTTACATACTACTCCCATGAAGGGCATGAAACTCACTAATGTTATTGGGACTTTTTCGGATGTCACACAAATGTGTGAGGGTTGCTCAGTAGACTTGGGTAGCAGGACAGTATTTGTTGACCTCATTGTCGTCCCACTATGGCACTACGATATTATCCTCGGTATGGACTGACTCACTGAGATGATGGCAGAGATTGATTGCGATAATCGGGTCATGACAGCCAGTGGACCTGACGACACGGTCTTTACTTTTCCAGTACAGGTTAGTTGGCCATGTCGTGTTGGATGTTACGCTGCTATACTTGAGCATGTTGATGGGCCAACGTTAGGAAATATGCCAGTAGTTTGGAAATTTTCAGATGTATTCAAGACGATCCCTGGATTACCTCCTTGGCGCGAGATTGATTTTACTATTGATCTTGTACTTGGTGTGACCCCCATTTCATTACTTATGTATCGGATGCCTCCATGTGAGATGAAGGAACTGAGGAAATAGATTGACGAACTCGTAGAGAAGGGCTTCATACGACCTAGTGTGTCTCCTTTGGGAGCACCTGTGTTGTTTGTCAAGAAGAAGGAGGGTCACTATGATTATGTATTGATTATCGTAGGTTGAATCAATTGACCGTGAAGAACAAGTATCCTTTGGCCAGGATAGACGATCTGTTTGATCAGTTGAAAGGGGCGCACTACTTCTCGAAGATTGATCTACAGTCAGGGTATCATCAGTTACACGTCAGGGAAGAGGACGTGTAGAAGACGGCCTTCAGGACCAGTTTTGGGCATTACAAGTTCCTTGTGATGTCATTCGGTCTTACGAACGCACCGGCCGTGTTCATGGATTTGATGAACCGAGTATTTCGGCCATTTCTATACCGATTTGTCATCGTGTTTATCGATGACATCCTGATATGCTATACGAGTCAGGAAGAGCACGAGGAACACCTACAAGCCATCTTAGATACGCTGAAGAAGAACCAGTTGTTCGCACAGTACAAGAAGTGCGATTTCTGGAAAGAGGAAGTCAAGTTCCTGGGACATGTGGTGTCTAAGGAAGGGATAGCGGTGGACCTTGCTAAGGTAGACGCGGTTCAGGACTGGAAGCAGCCTGGTTCGGTTACTGAAGTGAGGAGTTTCTTGGTCTGGCAGGCTACTACCGACGATTCATTTGAGACTTCTCAAAGATAACCAGACCGTTGTCTTAGTTGACACGGAAGGATCTGAAGTTCGCCTGGAATGAAAAAGCGGAAGCATCTTTTCAGGAGCTGAAGGACAGGCTGACGTCCGCCCCTATGCTAGTATTGCCAGAGCAAGGAGTTAAGTATACTATATACACCGACGCGTCTCGCATTGGTTTGGGCTGTGTCCTCATGCAGAAGGACATGGTGATTGCATATGCCTCGAGATAGTTGAGAAAATACGAAGAGAATTACCCCACGTATGACCTCGAGTTAGCAGCGGTCATATTTGCATTAAAGCTCTAGAGACATTACCTCTACTAAGAGGAGTTCGAGCTTTTCTGCGATCACAAGAGCATTCACTATATACTCACTCAGCGGGACTTGAATATGAGGCAGCAACGATAGATGGAGACCTTGAAGGACTTCAAGTTTGAGGTTTCCTACCATCCTGGTAAGGCTAACCTTGTGGCAGACGCATTAAGCAGCAAGAAGGCGATAGTATTTGTGGCTCCACTGATGGTTGAGGAATGGCACATGGTGGAGTTCGTATGGGACTTCAAGCAGAAACTCACCGTGGAGGAGCCATTCGTGAGTGTTGCGCACATTCGGGTGCGGTCACTTATGGATGACAGGATTATCGAGGCCCAGAAGGGCGATGCGCGACTGTCTGTACTTCGAGAGCAAGCTAGTAATGACGAGGATTTCGAGTGGAGAGTTGGCACAGATGGGGGCCTATGATACCATGGCCGCCTATGCATCCCAGACATCTATGACTTGAGACAGGAGATTCTCGAGGCTGCCCACAGATTGAAGCTTGCGATGCATCCTGGTAGCACGAAGATGTATCAGGACCTGAAGAGGACTATTAGTGGGAAATATGAAGGCTCATGTAGCCGAATATGTCTCCCGTTGTCTCACCTGCCAGCAGGTCAAGGCTGAACATCGCCGACCTCCTAGACTACTTCAGCCCATGCCCATAACTGAATGGAAGTGGGACTTCATCTCTATGGATTTCATATCGAGGCTACCGAAGATGAGGAAGGGACATGATTCCATCTGGGTGATCATCGACCGGTTGACAAAGTCAGCTCATTTCCTTCCGATCAGAGTTTCGAAATCTGCAGATGAGTTGGCCAGATTGTACATTAAGGAGATAGTGCGTCTACATGGAGTTCACTTAGAGATTATGTCGGACAAAGACACGTGATTCACATCTATCTTCTGGACTCGTATCTAGGAGGCGATGGGTGTGAAATTGAAGTTTAGTACCACGTTCCACACACAGACCGATGGGCAGACAGAGCGAGTGAATCAGATTTTGGAGGATATGCTGCGGGCCTGTGTTTTGGACTTTAAGGACAGTTGGTATGACTGTCTCCTGTATGCAGAGTTCGCCTAAAATAATAGTTTTCAGGTGAGTATTGGTATGGTTCCTTATGAGGCCTTGTACGGGCGCCCTTGCCAAGCACCACATTGCTCGGCAGAGGTTGGGGAATGCAGTTTGATTGGCCTACAATCAGGCGTCGACTTCTTATAGCGTAAAGCAGATAGGAGAGCTATGCCGATACGATGTGGCGATCGCTTGTGTTTGAGGATGGAGACCATGTATTCCTCTGAGTTTCCCCCATGAAGGGAGTCCTTCGGTTTGACAAGAAGGGAAAACTTACGTCGCAGTTCATTGGCCCATTCTAGATACTTGACCAAGTGGGTTTGGTGGCATATTGCTTGGCTTTGCCCACTCCACTAGCGGGTGTGCATAACGTATTTCATGTTTCCATGCTAAAGAAGTACGTTCCTGATCCTTCCCATATCATCAAATGGGAGTAGGTACAGTTGAGCGAGGACGCTACGTACGTACTGCATCCGATGCGTATCCTAGACAGGAAGGAACAGGTGTTGCATAGCAAGGTCATCTCACTTGTGAAGGTACTATGGACACATCAAACAGAGGAAGAGGATACTTGGGAAACTGAAGCCGGGGTCAGAAAGAACTACCCTCAGATTCTCGAGGAGTATAAAAATCTACTAATTTCGAGGATACAATTTTTCTTTAGGGGGGGTAGATTGTAACGTCTCAAAAAATTTCGTACAAAGACCTGAGTACCACCTCAGGCAGAAATCTCTCAAGATCAAATCCTTTAGGAATTAGACAAAGTTAACTAAGTGATAATCTAGATTAGCTGTGAAATCCGCTTGAAGCACTTTAAATACGATCTGTAAGACTCAAAACTTGTAGAATCATTGACGATGGGTTACCTTGAAATCTAGGATCAATCTCATTACCCAGTTGCTCTCGGGAGCACATTGAAACTCCGTATCAGATCTGGACCGTACTTCGAAAGTCCGATTACTATGAAGTTATATATTTAGGACCGCCTTACTAGGCTTGATAACCATCTCGGAAATCAAACCCAGATTGTGTCCCGAGGCTATTTGCTTGAGCCCGGAGTGAAGAGTGTGAGAAAACATAGATTTCTTTATAAATTAAATTTAATTTAAGTAATCTGAGACCTATCACTTGCGGGCCTGATATAAGCAATCAGACCGTCAGAATCTGACCCAAATACACCCTCGAATCAGGGGAAATTTCATACACATGTCCTTGTACTTGTAATCCTGATCGAGTTCCGATGACTGTTGAACTGAAACTGGTCCGCCATGTGTGATCTGGGAATCCGACTGGAATGAAACCTTAACTCGACCTATATCCATAGTCTGTGATCTTAAGTCCGACCTTTGGGTCGAGGGGGGCTCTGAAAATGCTCCGTTGAGCTGAAACAGATGCCCTTTGGACATAACTTAAGTATACCTTGTCCCTGGGGCCATTCTCATTAGTTTTAGGCCTATGTAAGGACCTTAAACGCTCTCTCATTTACTCCATACAAATTTGAGAAAACCCTAGGAGAGAGAAGAGAGTAAAGAGAGGAAAGTGTGAGAGAAGTTGGAATCATTCCTGGGAATCGATCCCTACTATTCTCCGTGCCTATCCATCACTACTGTATCGCTTTTTTGACGATTCTGATTCCATTTTTGGGTAAGAAATCCTAACCCTAATCAGTTCTAGAGAGTCGACTAGTGTAAGTGATGAAATAGCTAACCTATTTCATGCCATAGGTTGTCGTTCTACCATTGATAAGGACTTGGTGATTAAACTGAGTCTGTTACTCATTTCTACGGCATAAGGTGCGGACTATAGACGTATAGGTTAAGGTTTTCAAAGCTTTCAATGTTAGATAATGATATATTCATGATCTAGGTGCTATTTCACATGCACAATGCGATGTTCGTTTTGTGATTCAGTTACGTATGCAAATTATGGCATTTAGTGTATTCTGTATATTTGTAGAAAATACCATAAAGGTACAAAATATGAAAGTGTGTTTACCATGATTAATTACTGTGTGTAGATGCTATATATATATATATATATATATGTAATACTTACTTGGCGAAAGAATTGGCCCTAATACATGTTTTAGCTAATATGTGTTATGTATGTTAATAAGTGTATTCTAAGTGTTTGTGAAAATGCTTGTAAGAGCAAGTACTTAGATGATAGTGCTTAGGATAGGTGTTGAGATAGGATTCTCATCTACCTTAGAGATGTATATGATTTCCTCCATGTAAGTTGTTTAGTTTAATCACTTACTTATGAATTGTATGTGTTTATATTTCCTGTTTATGTTGTGCTTTATAACATGCTTGTTAACATGTTTGAATTACTTTGTTAACTCTGCTTTGACTACTATACATGCTTTCTGGTTAAGGATTGAATGTGATTGGGGCTATGTTATAGTCCAGGCAATCGGTAACAGGCTTTAAAGTCATGGCTGAGATTCATTCGCCACGTAGGACGTGTTCGACAAATCCGAGTCGTGTGTTGGTTGTCGGCAGTGATTAGGTCACACGAGGTGCTTATGCACTTCATGTCGATTGATGCAATGTGCGCTCATGCTAGTTGAGCTCGTCAAGTAACCCGATGTGCCGATGTATGTTCACCATGTTTGGATACTACTGCTTGAACCTAAGGTACCAAACTCACCAGTGAAATCTCGTTTAACCTTGGTACCTCGATCCGCTAAGACTCATGAGTTGGACATGGAGGTACGCGACACCGTGGTCGAGCTGTTGGCCTACGCTGGGACGACGAGCCTACCTATAGTGACCAGTGAGCAACCCAGACTCGTGAGCCGAATACGGTGGTATGGGACACTGTATTCGAGCTGTCGGCTTACACTGATTGGTGACGAGCCCTTTGTAGTGACCTCGAGTATACTTTGAGCCTACGTAGAGGTGACGAACCCATTGCGGCGACCTAAAATCACAATATCGTATGAGATTTACTAGGACTGACGACCCTAGAATGGATTATTTTTTAGAAAATGAAATAAGAGAGGTACCTTAGTTTCCCAACCTTGCTGTATAAAATGGACTAATAAGAACTTGGTAATCATATGCATGTATCGCATTAGGCGTGCGTTCAGGCGTAGCAGGTCAAACACTGAGGCAGTATTGTTCATGCGCGAATGTGAGATGAAGTCGTTGAGGGAGCGTAAGCGAGAGCATGCATCATACATCCATACCATTCTTGCATTAACAACAGTACTTAGGAATGTATGATTTACTGCTTTATCATTACTACTTGACTGAATTGATAACATGCTAACCTATGTTTTATTGTTCTACTGAGTTAATCACTCACTCTCACGTTACGGGATGGTGTTTTAAATACTAACCAGAGTCTGTCTTGATTTCAGATGATGGTGTGACTCCTGAGGCGGAGCCAGATTATTACGATGATCAGGACGAGTACTCATACATGCAGTTCTCCGATAGCTTCGCTTAGGTTATTCGGATTGACGGGGCTACAGGGTTTATTACAGTTGACCTATTTTTGAGACTTCTGACTTTTGTAATATTACATGTAATATTTCATGTACACGGTGACTCAGTGTTATATTGTAACGCCCTGAAAATCGGGGGTCGAGCAAAGCTTAGCTCCCGAGTTCCAATGCATCACTTATGCAGCGTACATAATGATGATTATGATGAGAGCATTGAAACATGAATGAGATTATTCCAAAACAACATATCATACTCCAGAGACAGTTAAATTTACAAGCGGAAGTCTATGATAGATATATAAAATATATAAACTGTGGTGAGTCTCCAGAGTATGATAACATTACCAGGTAATAAATTACAAGTACAATTCTAAAATACAATACACAGCTCACATGAAGCCGCCAGAATACAATACAGCTCACATGAAGCCGCCAAATGTGTAAGGACCTCTAGTCAACATCCCTGTAACCCTGGCGATTAAGACACAGCTCACATGAAGCCGCCAGAAAGTCCAGCTCCGCCTCATAAGCATCGTCATCACTTGCAGCTGCAACAGGGTCTGGTTGGTGTGTACAACACCATCCCATAATGTGGGAGTGAGTGATCAACTCAGTGGAACAATAAAGCACAGGTTAACATGTTATCAATTCAGTCAAGCAGTAACGATAAAGCAGTACAATCAACATTCCTAAGTATTGTAATTAATGCAAGGATGAGATGCGATTATGATGCATGCCCTTGCCAACATACTCCCTCGTGTGACACCATCTTACGTCCGCGACATGCTGTCACCCTTAGTGCTCCACATCTTCTAGGCACATGCAATGCCATGATGAGCATGATTACCGAGTTGTTATTAGTCCATTTCAAACAGTAGTATTGGGAAACTAAGGTACCTTCCTTATATCATTTCCAAACAATGATCCATTCTAGGGTCATCAGTCTTAGACAATCTCATACGATGGTGTGTTTCTTGGTCGCTGCAAGGGCTGTCAGGGCTATTACACAGAATCGTTACACCACTCCCCCATCACCTTATCAATCAGGCCTAGTTCATACTCTGTTACTACGGGAAGGCTTATCGCCTCATCGCAGATTTAGAGTATGCTCGAAGTCACTACATCGGGTACGGTCAGGGCTGTTAGGGCTGTTACACGGAATCGTTGCACCACTCCCCCATCACCCATCAAAGCAGTGTAGGCTGACAGCTCGAATATAGTGTCCCATACCACCATAATCTGCTCACGAGTCTGGTTGCTCAATGGTCACTATGAGGAGGCTCGTGGCCCCAGCGTAGGCCGACAGCTCGACCACGGTGTCCCATACCACCATGCCCAGCTCATGAGTCTTAGCGGATCAAGGTACCATGGTTAACGGGATTCCACTGGTAAGGTTAGTACCTCAGGTTCAAACAGAGGCGTTCAAACATGGTGAACATACATAAGACAGATCGGGTTACTTGACGAGCTCGGCTAGCTCGAGCGCACGACAAGTTGAACGACATGAAGTGCATAAACACTTCGCGTGGCCAACCACTATCGCCAATCGAAGTACGACTTAGGTTCGTTGAACACATCTCATGTGGCGAATGAATCTCAGCCACGAATTCAATCCCGTTATCGATTGCCTGGACTATACAATAGCCCCAATCACATTCAATTACGGAACAGTTAAAGTAGTAATGGATCAAGATTTCAAATCATACAATCAAATATCCAATATTGTCCGCTTAGGGCTGCTAGGGCTGTTGCACGCAATCGTTACACCACTCCCCTATCACCCTTCATGGATTTTATGGAATACAACTTAAACATGTGAAGTAGTCAGTGACAGGATTAAGTAAACAAGTAATTCAAACATATTAACAAGCATGTTATAAAACACAATGCAAACAGGAAATCCAAACACATACGTTTCATAAACCAGTAAGTGATTAAACTAAACAACTTATATGAAGGAAATCATACACATCACTAAGGTAGTTGAGAATCCTATCTCAACACCCTTATACATTACAATTTACTAACTACTACTCATTTAGACATTTCAACAAATACTTTAGACTACATACATCAACATACATGACGTATGTTGATCACATAGGTATTAGGCCAAATCCTTTCACTAGGGAGCTGCCCCACTTATAACACACATGCACTCATGACAGATAGTCATGGCAAGCGGGAATCCAAGTTCCATATTCATTCAGTCATTTCCACAACACTTGGGCTACACATTTTAACATATATAGCGTATATTGGCCGTGGCGTGATTTAGGGCAAATACTTTCGTAAAAGGGGTATCGCCTATTCAACAATCATATATCCATGACAATTAGTCATGACGAGCATGAATGCGAATTCTATACTCATTCGGTCATTTTCACAAACACTTATAATACACTCTTTTAACATACATAACGTATACTAGCAAAAACATGTATTAGGGCAAATCCTTTCGCCGAGTGAGTGTTATACATATATATAGCATGTTCATACGGTAATTAATCATAGCTAACATACTTTTAAATTTTGTACGTATACGGTATTTTCTATAAATACGAGGAATACAGTATATTCAATATAGTTAACGTATAACCAAAAAATGAAACGGACAACACTTTGTACATGTGCAATTGCATGCAGATCATGAATCTATCATTATCTGACATTGAAAGCATTGAAAACCATAACCTATACATTTAAAGTCCGCACCTTTTGTCGTAGCATCGTAACGAATACGCTAGAATCTTTAAGCCTTCGTCTACGGTGATTAGGTAACCTGAATCATGAAACAGGTCAGCTATTACATCACCCACACTCTTGGAAACTCTAAAACATCTTAGGGTCGGAATCACCGGAAAGGCGATTAGATCTTTATGGTTAAACATGTATGATGGTAGGATAGAGCACCACGATCCTTCACCCACTTCTCCCACACTTTCTCTCCCTTTTCTCTCTTCTCTCTCCTAGGGTTTTTCTCAAATTCGTATGGGCTGAATGAGAGAGGGTTTAAGGTCTTTATATAGCCTAAAACCTCACTGAAATAAACCCAAGGTCAAGGTATACTTAGGTTATAACCAAAGTGGGTTTGTTTCAGCTTAACGGAGCACTTCTGGCGGCCCCTTTTCTGTGTGTAGTCGGACTTAAGCTCACTAACACTAGATCTAGGTTTAGTTAAGTTTTTATTCCGGTCGGATTCCCAAATTACGCGTGCGGACCAGTTTCAGTTCAACGGTCACCGCAATTCGATCAGGGTTACAAGTATATAGATATGTGTATGAAATTTTCCCTGATTCGAGGGTGTATTTGGGTCAGATTCTGATGGTCTGATTTCTTATATCAGGCCCGCAAGTGACAAGTCTCAAATTACTTAAATGAGACTTGATTTCTTAAGAAATCTACATTTTCTCACACTCTTCACTCCGGGCTCAAGCGAATAGCCGTGGGACATTATCTGGATTTGATTTCCAAGATGGTTGTCAAGCCCAGCAAGACGGTCCTAATTCTATAACTTTATATTATTCAGACTGTCGACATGCGGTCCAGATCTGATACGGAGTTTCAATGTGCTCCCGAGAGCAACTGGGTAATGAGATTGATCTTAGATTTTAGGGTAACCTAGCGTCAATGATTCTACAAGTTTTGGGTCTTGCAGATCATATTTAAAGTGATTAGTGCAGATTTCGTAGCTAATTCAGTTTAACACTTAATTAACTTTGTCTAATTTCTAAAGGATTTAGTCCTGTAAGATTTCTGTTTGAGGTGGTACTTGGGCCTTTGTCAACAGAAGAAGATCCT
This sequence comes from Magnolia changhungtana, assembly GCA_030180095.1. Classification (NCBI taxonomy): domain Eukaryota; kingdom Viridiplantae; phylum Streptophyta; class Magnoliopsida; order Magnoliales; family Magnoliaceae; genus Magnolia; species Magnolia changhungtana. The sequence goes on along the minus strand of JASAUF010000344.1, from coordinate 240,422 downwards.
AGGGCAAGAGAGGCTGATATTTTTAAATAACCTATTCGTCGATGATTCCATAAGGTTAATGGTTAAAAGCTCATTTTATTTATGTATTTACTATTTTTAGTAATGTTTAGTTTAAGTATTGTTCTTCATCACCTAAACTTTAAGATAGTGTCTAATGTGAAAGTACTTAAAGACATTTAAAGAACAAGGTAATGAAAGGTGAGATTTTGAAGGAAATGGGTTAAGAAGTGATTTTAGACTATGGGATTCAGTTCTGACAAGTTAATAAGGCGTTAGGATAGACCCATTCCCTAAGGATGTCTAATTCCAGGTTGGCAAAAATCCGGGATGTTACATATATTCATACTCTGGAGATTGATCGTGATCTTTTATTTTGTATACAATTAGTTATATCTTTCAGTCTTCTGCTTGCGTTTTATAACTTGATTTGAAGTATGAATTACTGTTTTGGTATAATCCCACTCATGATTAATGCACTAACACAGACAACATTGAATCATAAGCATATATGTTGTAAAAGTGATGTTTTGGAACTCGGGAGTTGAGTTGCTACTCGACCCTCGATTTTCAGGGCGTTACAAGTATTCCTTCTCTTTAAAAGTTGATAAGAGTAATCTTGTGTCTACTTGAGCATTATTGAGTATGAAATATTGCATATTTATCCTTAATTATACAATGCTTTTATAAGCATAGGTATGTTAAATTGATCTAATTACATATGTTTTGCTATGCGATGTGATTTGGATAGTTAAGATGAAAATGATAATTAAAGTAAAGATTTAAACCTCAAAGAATAACTTAGTGAAGAACTGGATCTATGAAGGACATCATTGAAGTATTCAAGTGTTAAAGGTCCAAGAAAACTAAGCACTAAAGATGAAGAAAAGTTTGGAAATTACATACTTGAATAATAGAAATAATAGACTATTTGTCCCACTGAAGGTTGTTTAGGTATGACCGAAAGTGTCAAGAATAGTCTAACAAGAAATAATAGTTTTTAAACTTAATTCGGCTCAAGATTTGATGCGACTGAAGTTAGTTTTGGTGCCACCGAAGGAAGGATCAGTGCGATAGGAGCAAGACAGAGTTAAGATGAATTTTGAGGAAATTCGGCTGTAGTCAAAAGACAAATATGGTGTGATTGAAGTGACGTTCGATGCTACTGAAAGTTACTGTTAGTGCGACCAAAGCATAACAAAATTGCAGAAGTTCAAGACAGTGCAAAGTTGGTGCAAAATTTTCCTACTGAAGGGGATGATTTAAGTTGTTTTATATACGATTTAGGGTTCGGGAGAGAGCAAAAGGTTGTAGAGCTTCTAAAAAGTTGTTATTCTTCTCCAATATTTCGGTTCTAAGTTCTTTTTCATCTAAAAAGTTGTTATTCTTCTCCAATATTTCGGTTCTAAGTTCTTTTTCATGTAGCAATGGTTTGCCATTTAGCCAAGTTAAAGACCAGAGACTATAAAGGGATTTTCAGTTCACCTAGTTCAGCATATTAGATCAGTAGTTTGGATTATCGAACCACGCACTGATTTGTACAAAACTGAAAACTCGGATTGTACTACCCTAGTGCCAAATTGTATTATAGCCCTCGATAGGCCTGGCATTGGGTGGACCCGGGCATGGTTAAGACCTTGATTTGTTGGACAGGTCAACTGACCCTGATCAACTAAAAATATTAATTTTTCTTAGCCCATAGCTAACCCCGGACCTGGACCATTACCAGCCTTAAACATGTACCACAGACATGAGTTTCTCATCTTTGTTACTGACCATTCATTTGATGGAAGTGTGTTTGGGTGCTGCTAATTTTAAATTAAGCCCCATAACAATGTAGTATAAGCCTGTGTGGTAACATTTGGCAAGTTTAAAATGAAGTGGCCCACCCAACAAGAATCAAACTAGCTCCTAATAGTATTGGTATTGTTATTATTCCTATCGAAGAAATGATATTCATTACATAAGATATGAACATGGAAAGGGAGAAAGGCTGGGCGAATACTACAATTCCCATTGCAACCCCATTATGATGCGGCAATGCTTCTCCTAAATTTATAGGGTTATTTTACCGAGTTTCCTACAAAGAGTTGTCTTGGTCTTCGAGGTAATCTCTAACTACCCACCCATGTCGATTTTGTTGTAGGTCGTTCCAACATTTCCTGAGAGTATAACATAGGTTACTTTAGTGTCATCTTGCCTGTACTAGCACATAGGATTCATGCATTTCATCACCCTTTCAAATGAAGTGTTGATATGTTTTTTTTTTCATAATGTTATCTAAATATATTTTTCACTTGTCCTTGGATAAGTATATTATTGGATATATACCTATGGGGCTCACTTGTGGGAAATTACTAGTGTGTTAGTCTCACATAGTTAATACTTGGAACATTCCCAATTGGATATTCCTTTTTCTAATTCTCTCTTTTAAAATTTCAAATTCAAATAAGAGTGGATAGGGATAAGGAAGAGATATCAAATGTATATGGATAAACCTTATCACATTTGAACTCCTCTCTTTTAATCCTTTTCATTATAAAAATGGGAGGCATTCTTCCTATAAATGTATCACATTTGAGAGAATCCTCAAAGAGAGTTAGAAGAGGAATAACATGTTAATATTTATTGTCCATTAGGTTACCTGTAGATGAAATAAATTGTCAATCATGTCTTTAGGTTATCCTAACCATAGATTAAAGGAGTGATGAAATCATTTTTTTGTTCTAAAGTAGTTAGGTAGATCATTGGACGTGGGCCATGCATCTTTGGCTTTATATAAAATTCGTCAAGATTATGTATACATTGTTGGATCTTGTGGGCCCACCCATCTAGGCCTTTCAAAGTGGTATTAGAGCTACCTTGACGGATCTCTAATTTGTGTGGATAAAATCGACACTAAGAAGTAAGTACTCTTTTAATATCAAAAAGTATAACCTTCTTCATTTTTCATAATACAGCCTTTTTATGATCAAAGCCCAACAAACAATTGTTTCTTTCACCAAGATGGGGATAGCCATGGATAACACCCTTAAGGCTAGTGTCAACAATCAAGGCCACCAATTAATGAGAAAAGAAATAGAAGAATCTTACAGCTGATTAATGAAAAAAAAGAGATGGAGAGATAAGATGAAAATAATTAAATAAAAAGCAAGAGAGGAGCGCCAATGTTTGATGTTGATAGGGGGCAACTATAACAACCACCGCAGTAGTCACTCTCTCTCTCTCTCACTCTCTCTCTCTCTCTCTCTCTCTCAATTGTAGTTGTCGAATGATAGTAGTAACCATCGTGGCCACTACACCTGACGCCCCCCCCCCCCAAGAAGGCCACCACAACTAACATCTACCACCCACTTGCCATCGCTGGAAGCCATGGCTGCCTAAGAACTATGGTTGGGTTTTTCCAAACCCTAGTGAAGAAGAAGGAAAGAAGAAGAGAGAATTAATCCTCATATATATTGGCCGTAGGATATGACCTTATTTGTTATGGACTCAGACAAGTTTTTTTTTATTCTACCTAGATTTGATATATATTATAAGCCCCACCTAATGAAGCCTATAGATAACAAGCATTGTTGTGAGAACGTTATCCACAACCCTATTAATCTATTGAGCCCAAATATGGGCTTGGGCCCATTAACTTATAAAGTAGTTTTTCAATGGTTTTCGTAATACCTTTTTTTTTTTTTTTTTTTACCACTTTAGAGGACTGATGTACGCCATCCTTGGATATCTGGATAGCGTGAATGGACTCCATATATGAGTATAAAGTGAGATGGACCCGTAGGTAAGCCCAAATTACTACTTTAAATAAGGATATGAATATCGCGTAGAAGGCCTCTAATAGGCCATTTGCAGGTTGATTTAGGCCAAGTCCTAAAAAGTGACTAAGACTTCTTCAACAAGATCTATTTAATGGCATGGTTTGTTTTATGATCAATGGTTCAGAACCCCTGGAATGATGATGATCAATGTATGGATTAAATAAACACTACAAGGAAACAGGCCTTTACCGGTGGCCAAAACTGCCCCTAAAAGTCCCAAAAACTGCCGGTAAAAGCATTACCGGCGATCGGGCACATGCCACTAAAGGAGGGCGTCGCTGTATCTTTTACCGGCGGTTGTAACTTTTTACTGGCATTTTTAGTGGCCGCCACTAAAAGTGGAATTTAGCGGCGCTTAGTATTCTTCATCGGCACTTCCGTGACTGCCGTAAAAAGCATAATGTGCCGCTAAAAATGGTAAAAGCGCCGCTGAAACCCTTAGGAAGCGCCGCTAAAATTGTAATAATGCAAGCAATGAGACACATCGGTAAAAACTGTAAAAAATGCCAGTCAAAACGTAGGTAAAGTTATAATAAACGCCACCAAAAGTTGCAACAAATGTTGTTAAAATTGTTGATAATAGAAATTCCTACTAATTCTTTACTAACCCTTTCACACAAATTCCTATTGATTCTAACTAATCCTTTCCTATAACTGCTGTCCTACAATCAAATCTCCATCCATCTAACTATCAAATCCTGATCTGAATAACTATCAAAACCCTATGACTGAATGACAAGAATTTGAATTACTCAATAATCCACTTTCATAAAAACTAAAATGGGAATAAATATGAAAAGACAGTCAACCAAACAAGAGTAACCCGACCCAAAATTCAACAGACTCCTATTTGGATCATTAAAGCAAGTCTTCAAGCTACAAGGTAGATAGCTTCAAATGTTTTCAATTAAAAATATTTATTGATATACAGAACTTGTGTGACAAGCCCCTGTTTGGTAACAAGACTAACAAATATCAAGTAATGTAGATATGAAACACCTATTATTGAAGGCAAAGAAATACTATTGGCAAATATAAAAAAATTCTACCAAAGAAATAGTTATAATTCAGATAAACTTCATCAGAAATTACCTTAGTATGTTACTTAAAGTTTTTGAAGCAATACAACATGACATGATGACCATTCACATCATTCGTCAAAATGCTTGCATCATTCGTCACACTGTAAGCACTGATGAGAAACATGCAATTCTGTCAACTCATTTAACACATTATCTTGCCAATACTAGTGGAAAATCAAGCTAATGCATAAGTATTTAGTATCATCTTCAAGATCATCGAATCTCCAGGCTCGGGTGTTATTACTCATAGTAGCATCCCACCAACAGATAGATATATAAAGTTCCAGAGCTTGGAAGATTAAAGCTTGCTGCCATGACTTGGAAGCCCATTGCTACTGCCTGAATCAGTCAAAAAACATAATAGCAAATGTCAAATTTCAGAAGTATATGACGTTGTTCCAGATGGCGACAGCTAATCACTGAAAATTTGAGAATTTTTTCTCCAACAAACAATTTTTTGAAACATTTTACCATGCCCAGGAAACATTTCTCCAACGAACTCATTTTTCACGTGGCGCCCAAATAGGCCCTAAGTGAGCCATACTTACATACCATGTATGGATGCCAATTACTAACAAAATGCATGCAATAGGTACATGTTTAGAAAAAAGAAGAAGCCAAATTCATAGAAAGAACAAGATAAAACACATTATTGATAGCATGAACGAAAATCCTCATGTGAGAGTTAAACAATCATCACATACATACTCAAAAGTAAAATAGATTTTAATGAAAAGAAAGTAGAATGTAGCACCACTTATTGGCCTTGCTAGAGACGAATGAGAACAATGCCCAGTACACCTTCAGTGGTGATCGGTTCGTCACCAACTGACTAAGTGAACTTTGGAATTGCCCCACAAAATTTATGATTTTTTTTTTTTCAATAACACTAATGCAGGTCTTAGGCAAGATAAAAGCGTTTGACCAATAAATGTGAAGTGAAGAGAGCATAGATTTGATTAGCTCCAGCCTTCTCACAAAAGATAGAAGGGCTGAAGCCAGCCACCTAGCATTTGGTTTATTTTGCCAATCAAGGAGGCTCACAAAAAGAAATATGCCCAATGGACATTCCACCTTTAGAAAATGGAGTGCAGTAAATAGTTCCATCACAATAGCAAACAGAAAGTGTGAGAAAGGATCTCATTGTCTGATGCCCCAAGTGCTTTTAAAGAAACACATGCCTTTTTGGTGCAGTGAGGATGAATTCGGCCCAGTACAGATACCATACATGCATGTAGACTTGAAATAACAACATGGGATTGTTAGCAGATCCAAAATAATGAAGCATCAAGGGATGGAGTGCAATAAATAGTTCCATCACCTCAACATACCTTGAGAATTAAAACCATAAGCTTTGAATTCATATCAATGGCAATAAACGAGAGATTATGGGCTTGTTGAGGTGAATATAGTGACAACGCACCACTAGAAGAATGGCGGAAATGTATTCATGGAACAGATATTTACGTCTGAGACAGAGAATGAAGGCTCCCATTATCATAACCGGTAGCACCTGAATTGTCAAGAAAACAAAAACTCCAAGTTAGAGAGAACCATGGAGTTTTGCCAGTGCCATTCTACTGGTACAAACAAACACCAAGACACTCTACTACCGGTATCCTTCTGCATTCACCTCAAGAAGAGATGATATTCCTTGATTCTCAAATTCTACGTAGAGAAATGCAGAAAATCGATTAAAATTGAAAAATGAACAGAATGACAGTTCATCATATAAAATTGTAAGAAAAATAAAAAGAAGAAAATTCTAAAATCAATTCAGCTATAGAGAGATGACGAAAATACCTGGAATCATGAGAAGGAGAAAAAAAATATCCACTTTTATTGTATCTTTTACCTAATGCAGAGAAAAAAATCAACTTCAAGTCAATGAGTCGATATCCAACTGCATCAGCCACTCAGGTTGGAAAGATGATTTGCTTATAGAAAAATATAATGAATACAATATTAACGAGGTAAAGCCAAAAAATTACCAACTGATCAATGTATAGACTAGTTGATTTATCTAGTTATTCAATGTTTTAAGTAGAAATGAGCTAACCTTGAAAGCTTTTCCACAATCAAAAATATTTCATCACTATCAAGATCTCTAAATTATAAAACATGATATAAGCTAAAAAAGACACTCACACCGAACTTCATAGGTGGTCAGCCACTTTTTTGGGTCATTAATAAGCTGCTGTCGTACATAACTTTTTGAAATGCTGCACAAAAGAAAACCAAATTTAAAGCCTATAAAAGTAAAAAACTAAAATGAGAAAGAAAGAAATAATACTTGGGGAGTTTAGTCCAAGAATAAATGAGAAGCAGATCAGGCCATGGATTACTATCCTAATTTAGCGTAACGTCCCCAAAATACATGAACTCTGACCTTGTTTTTGTTGGACGCACACAAACTAGTGAAGAGAAATGTGAAGGCAATTCATGCAAGTAGGATTAGAATCCTACTTGCAGCCAAACAGATTTTTACTTTTTTTTTTAAAAAAAAAAAAAAAGAAAGAAAGAAAGAAAGAAAGAAATGACTAAATTCCATAACCATTCAATCAAAATCTAAAGAGAATTAAAATGCTCCATGTAATTACAGACATCTACAAAGATTTTTTTTTCTTCCTTTTCTAATAGTGAGTATCTTTAAAGCGCGTCCGTAGAATTTTGTATTTATATCAACACAAATATAGATTGCACTGTGTTAAGTGCATCGATAGAAATCACCTCCCATTTTAACCACATGATCCCCTTGAATTATATCACATTCACCCAATATACGATTTGCAGGAAAAAGCAAAATTAAAAATTAAAATTTAAAAAAATGCTAGTGCATGGACATTACTAATTGAAACATAATCATGCTGAATGTGTTATCCCAAAGATGGCTATTCCATCTTCCAGCACTACCGACTTATCTCACTATTAAAAAATATCAATGAAGAGAAAGCATATAAAAGATTTCTGACAAATTGCAATTAACGTAGTTCTCACCTTGAAATCTACATGCCAAGTTGGACTGAAGAGGAATATGACTGTAGTTTTTGGTTCCTTTCTTATTATGAATTCCAAGCATAGATTTTGTTGTTTATTTAGTGCATCCACAGGCAGCCCAAGAAGAAATAAAGACATCACATGCATACTGTTTGGAGACCCATGGGCTCTGACATCATGTATTAGAGATCTTAATTTTTGGACCTAGTTTGTTTGTGGTTTTTGTTACTTGATTTTTGGACCCAACTAGGAGAACCAAAAAGCTAAAAAATGAGGAATTTGAAGAGTAAATGTTGCATATGTTCATTGTGATTAATAATAATAATAATAATTGTCATAAAATATGGCATGTAGGAAGGAGAGTGAATTACAACGGAATCACAGATAAGAATTGAGCAAAGGCACACACACATGGCATGCAGGAAGGAGAGTGAATTACAACGGAATCGCAGATAAGAATTGAGCAAAGGCACACACACATGGCATGGAGGAAGGAGAGGGAATTACAAAGGAATCATGGATAAGAATTTAGCAAAGGCGCGCGCGCACACACACACACACATATATAATTCAATTACCATAGCATAGAAATCCCTATGAACATCAGTAGATCAGAGCAGCACATTAGTCCACAACAGCCCACCCCTATCTGCAACCATCTGTAACATCCCGAATTTTTGTCAACCTGGAATTAGACGTCCTTAGGTAATGGGTCACTCTTGACACCTTATTAACTTGTCAGAACTCAATCCCAAAGTCTAAAACCGCTTCTTAACCAATTTCCTTCACAAATCTCACCTTTCACTACCTTGTTCTTTAATGTCTCTAAATACTTTCACATTAGACACTATCTTAAAGTTTAGGTGATGAAGAACAATACTTAAACTAAACATTACTGAAAATACTAAATACATATATAAAAATAGGCTTTTAACCATCAACCTTATGGAATCATCGACGAATAGGTTATTTAGAAATATCAGTCTTTCTTGCCCTAAGATCTTCTTCTGTTGACAAAGGCCTAAGTACTACCTCAGACAGAAATCTTATAGGACTAAATCCTTTAGAAATGAGACAGAGCAACTAAGTGCTAAACTAGATTAGCTATGAAATCCGCTTGATCTACTTTAAATACGATCTGCAAGACCCAAAACTTGTAGAATCATTGACGCTAGGTTACCCTAAAATCTAGGATCAATCTCATTACCCGGCTGCTCTCGGGAGCATATCGAAACTCCGTATCAGATCTGGACTGCACATCGAAAGTACGAATAATACAAAGTTATAGGATTTAGATCGCCTTGCTAGGCTTGACAACCATCTCAGAAATCAAATCCAGATAGTGTCCCAGTGCTATTCGCTTGAGCCCGGAGCGAGGAGTGTGAGAAATGTGAAATTAATAAGAAATAAAATACAAATTTATGAAATCTGAGACTTGTCAATTGCGGATTACTTATAAGCAATTAGACCATCAGAATCAGGCTAGATTATACCCTCGGATCAGGAGAAATTTTATACACATATCCATGTACTTGGAATCTTCGATCGAGATCCACTGACCATTGAACTGAAACTGGTCCGCCATTTGCGATTTGGGAATCCGACTGAAACAAAAACTTAACTCCACCTAGATCCGGAGTCTGTGAGCTTAAGTCCGACCTTTGGCTCGAGGGGGACCGCCAGAAGTGCTCCGTTGAGCTGAAACAGATGCCCTTTGGACAAAACCCAAGTATATCTTGGTCCTGATTCTGTTTTGGTGAGTTTTGGGGCTATATAAGGACCTTAAACCCTCTCTCATTTCAGCCATACGAATTTGAGAAAAACCCTAGGAAAAGAGAGAGAAAGTGTGAGAGAAGTGGGAGAATCTCCCTGCTACATTACCCTGCTGCTATACGTGCTTAACTACTCCGATCTAGTCACTTTCCCGGCGATTCCGACTTCGTTTCTAGGTAAGAAACCCTCACCCTAAACTGATTTGGGGTTTTGATAGTTGTATGTTTTGAAATAACTAACTTAAGACATGTTATAGGTTGCCACATCGCTGTATATCAAAGCTTAGCAAACCTATCAAATTCGTTACGATTCTACGACAAAAGGTGCGGACTTCAGGTGTATAGGTTATAGTTTTCAACGCTTTCAATGTCAGATAATGATAGATTCATGATCTGTATGCAATTGCACATGTACAAAGTGCTGTCTATTTTCCGTTTCGGTTAAATACGAAGAATATGGAATTTTGTGTATTCTAGGTATTTGTAGAAAATACCGTATATGTACAAATTTTGAAAGTATGTTAGCCATGATTAATTACTATATGAACATGCTATGTATATGTATAATACTCACTCGGCGAAAGGATTCGCCCTAATACACTTTTTGGCCAACATTGTTTGTGTAGGCTAATGTGTGTAGTCTAAGTGTTTGTTGAAATGACTAAATAAATATGGATTTATGATTTATGCCTGCCATATGTACTGAATGTAAGAACATGATTGATGTGTATGCGACAACTCCTTGATGTGAGGATTTGCTCTATTCTATGTTGAAATCAACATACGTCATGTATGTTGGAGTGGTGTAGTTTAAGTGTTTGATAAAATGCCTGTGTGAGAAATTGTGTGACGAACTAAATTCAATAGGGTGTTGAGATAGGATTCTCAACTACCCTTAGAGTTGTATATGATTTCCTCCATGTTATTTGTTTAATTTAACCACTTACTTATGAAATATAGGTGTTTGTATTTCTTGTTTATATTGTATTTTATTACATGTTTTATGACATGCTTGTCAACATGCTTGAATTACTTTGTTTATTATGCTTTACTCTACATGCTTCTAGTCATAGATTGATTGTGTTTGGGGCTATGATTATAGTCCAGGCAATCGATAACAAGATTGAATTCGTGGCTGAGATTCATTTGCCACGTGAGATGTGTTCGACGAACCCGAGTCGTACTTCGGTTGGCGATAGTGGTTGGCCACGTGAAGTGCTTATGCACTTCATGTCGTTCAACTTGTCGTGCACTCAAGTTAGCCGAGCTCGTCAAGTAACTGGATATGTCTTATGTATGTTCACCATATTTAGACGCCTCTGCTTGAACCTAGGGTACCAAACTTACCAGTGAAATCCCATTAACCATGGTACCTCGATCCGCTAAGACTTATGAGCCAGACATGGTGGTCTGGGACACCGTGGTCGAGCTGTCGGCCTATGTTGGGGCCATGTGCCTCCCCGTAGTGTCCATTGAGCAACCAAACTCGTGAGTCAATTATGGTGGTATGGGACACTATATTCAAGTATGAACGCAGTGAATAGAGTATGAACTAGGCCTGTATCAATTTAGTGATGAACCGTTAAAAAAGTGATAGAGGAGTCGTGTAACAACTGCGTGTAACAGCCCTGGTAGCCTTTGCAGCGCCCTAGAACCATACTATCGTATGAGATTATCTAGGTTTGACGACCCTAGAATGGATCATGTTTGGGAATGCTACAAGGGAGGTACCTTAGTTTCCCAATCCTGCTGTTTGAAATGGACTAATAACAACTCGGTAATCATGCTCATCATCGCACTGCATGTGCCTGGAAGATGTGGAGCACTGAGGAATGAAAGCATGCCGTGGACGTAAGATGGTGTCGCATGAGGGAGTATGTGGTGATGGCATACATCATGACTACATTTCATACTTGCATTAAAAAGAGTACTTAGGATTGTTGATTGTACTGCTTTATCATTACTGCTTGACTATTTTGATAACATGTTAACCTATGCTTTATTATTCCACTGAGTTGATCACTCACTCCCACGTTACGGGACGGTGTTGTACACACCAACCAGACTTATTTGAGTTGCAGGTGTTGGCAATACTTGTGAGGGGGAGCCGGACCTTTGTAACAACAATGATGCTTGCTCGTATTTGCTGTATTCTGGTGGCTTCATGTGAGGCGTGTCTTGATCAATGGGGTTACAGGGATGTTGACTAGAGGACCTTACACATTTGGTATATTTTAGAATTGAACTTGTAATTGTTTAACCTGGTAATGTTATCACACTCTGGAGACTCACCACAGTTTATATATTTTATTTATCAATCACAGTCTTCCGCTTGCTATCTCACTTGTCTCTGGAGTATGATATGCTATTTTGATTTAATCTCACTCATGTTCACCACATTAATATAGACAACATTCAATCATCATTCATTTTGTTGCATAAGTGATGCGTTAGAACTCGGGAGTTGAGTTTATGCTCGACCCCTGATTTTCAGGGCGTTACAAGATGGTATCAGAGCATGATTTGGATTAAACCGCGCCTGGGTTATGGTAACACGATGCACTCTGACGCACTCTGACTTAGGAGGGAGCGACGGAACGTAGAAACCGACTTAGGATTTTTCAAATTTGCCGAACGGCGAAACCGACCGAAATCGACCGCTGAGATTGGGCCCGTACACACCTACGATCACGCGAAACTATCCCGAATCACTTCTAGGCCATCAGTCGACGGGTTTGAGTCATTCCTTAGAAATGAATGTCCTTAGTTTGTGGGTCAACCATAACACCTTACACTTAATCTCAAAGCCTAGAATCCCTTTTTATCCAATTCCTTCAAAATCTCTCCTTGCACCACTTCATTCTTTAATTTTTTCTAAATCCTTTCATACCAGATATAAATTATAACGTATAAATGATGAAGAGTAATACTTAAACAAAAAGTTACTATAAATAGTAAATATATGTATAAATTAGACTTTTGACCATTCAAACTTTAGAATCTAACCAAATAAATGGGTTAGTTAGATAGATTAGCTCCTCCTACCCCAAAATCATATGCCACATATCACATAAACTCATTCCGGTTTGCAAATTGACCCAAAAAATGCCTCAAATGGAGTTGGGGGCCACACTATGAAATTTGGGGGGACCTGGGATAGACCCGGGGTACCATTGGCACCATGGGAGGGTGGTGAACACCACCCTACTGTGGCGGCACCGCGGCTGGTCCGGTGGACCGTGTCGAAACCGCGATCACCGCGGTCAAGATGGGCCGGGCTGGTTGGGCCGGTGCTGGTCATGGTCGGCCCGACCCCTGAGCACGTGTGGTGCCCACCACCCCTGTTTCACATCCGTTTTGCCCCCTCTCTCTCAACTACACCTCCAAGCTCTCCGTTTCTCTAAAAATTATTGTTTTCGCTCTCAAATCTTTCTCCCAATCGCCCAATCCCTCATTTTCGTCCACAACCCATCTACATCCATCATTCACAGTAACACCTACCCTCTACCCTTTCTGTTTTCTCTCATTTAAGCTCCTATACCCCCCATTTGAAGCTCAAATTCGTGTAAGCTCTCTAACCCATCTATTTTCTTCCCTTTCCTTCTTCAAACCCTGCCTTTTGGGCCTTTACAATCCCTGTTGAGGCTCAAGTCCGTGGAGAACCAAAAAAACTCTAGCCCCCGTTTACCCTTATCCTCATTTTTCATGGCTCTATCCGAGCTGGTACGGCCATTTTCTTGGTGGTCTAATCATCCATACTGTTGTCTTGTAGTTTACTTGTCATACTGTCTTTGGATGTTTTTATTTTCATGTTGATGGGTGTAGTAGTTGGTAGAATGTTTCAGATGTTTGAGGACGTTTAGGGCCCGTTCGGCCAACTGCATTAGGTGAGTTAGGTGGATAAAATTGTATAAGTAACAATAAATGTATGTGTAAGGTATGGCCCCTAGCTTAGGTGTATCCCATGTTTTCCAATGCCATGTTTGGAATGTATGCAATGAAAAGTATATCTCGGGTTTCCCTATTACAATTAGAAATTCCTCATCCTGGGATTTGGAACTCCCATCTCACGCTTTCCCACACAAGGCTCATCTTCCAAAGCCTATAAATTTAATTTTTTATCCCACCCACCCTCCTACCAAACATGCCATTTCCAATCCCGAGGAGGGATTAGCAATACAGTCTCATTTAATACAACTTAAGACCACTGGCCAAATAGTGTTGAAGTGATAAAGTCCCTTGATATACATTAACCCACCACACTCTGACAGTTTAATCTTTTAGAGTAAATGGTTGTTTGACAAATAGGCCCATAGAGTTTTGGACCTAGTGTTGGTACTCCTAGATTCTGCAAACACATCTGGCAGTATAGGAAATCAACAAATTAATAATGTGAACCTTAGGACCTTCTTAGCTAGTATGAGCATGTGTGTAGTGCTCGAGCGTAGTTAAATTCAAGTTCAAGCAACTCAATTTCAATCAGACAACTTTTGACCCTAAGTGATAAAATAACTTCTTATATTAGGAAGGGTATAAAATCATCTAGGTATAAGCATAGGCTTTGGATTACAACCAGTGGATACCGCTACTCATACATTGCGACTAGGCTACTGGATAGACTAAGGAAAGTAAAAGACTAATTAATTATGCTAAGCCAATTGAATGATAGACTTAGTTAGTCGGCTTAAGTTGGTTGGAGCGAGACCTCATTCTTTCGTTGAATCCCCTTAATACTACAGGCTTCTTTAGTAACTCTTAGGAAGCTTGTTTAACGTAGAAGCTCTTCACGTTTAGAGAAAACCTATATATCCCTTGGATTTAATGTTAGGTCAAATCAATGCACCCCTTAGAAATGCCTTCTCAAGGACTTATTACAAACAGGAACACGAAGTAGAGAACTATGTATATAAGCGAGGTATTCGCTGTTTGAACTGAATTCCCAATCCTAGTGGTTACCAATGAACTCTATGTTCTGATTAAGCAGAAGGTCGGGATCAACTAGGATTAAGAACTGATACGACAACTTTTTTGTCATAGCTAGGCAGAAGATTTGTGTATCCGGCTCAGACCCACTACACAACTTTCCTTCTATGTTGGCCCTACCACTTACAACTAAAAGTTTCTTATTTCGTCTTTGAGAAGTGTTAAGAACATATAGCCAATATGGATTTTCTTTTTAGGCCCAAGGAATTTCCTAAATGGGCAACAGACAGTTACAAATTAGGTCCCAAATCACATGCCATGTTGGCATACATATTGTGCATATGAACTTAGAAAGATAGCCTGCCTGTTAAGCTAGACATGCTTAAATAGGATAAGTCTGGATCATGACAAAACTCCTTGGTAGAATTAGGCATCTTGCCACAAACTCACACCTATCCTTGAAATCAACCACAATATCCATCACCTTTAGCTTTCTATAATCATTGGTACTAATGCCATAATACGCATCATCGATGAAAAGAAGATCAATGTATTGCTAAATCGCTTCCCATGTCATACCAAAGATAGGTCTCAAATTTCAACTCGTTCTGACATACAGATCGACGTACAAATTCTTCAACCCTAAGGATAAAAACAATTTTTAAGGGGGGTAGAACATTATGAGCCCAATCTAGTTAGGTCGGCTAATACACCTCTTTGATTTGGGTGGCGCAACGGAAGCATAGAGGACCGTTACCCCACTGGCCCAGGATCGAATGGAATTGATCCAGACTGTACGTAAAGATAGGTCACTAACTAGGATCTGAGTCTTCCTTAAAATGTAGAGCAATTAGGGTTCAAGTATTAAACAATTTCGTATTACACAATAGGCCTAACAATGGGTACAAACTGAATTACAATAGCCAAGGTCAACGTATCTACAACTGTGCTCGTTGAATACGAACATTATGGAAGCTTATCCTACTTTGAGAAACTGTTTTAGGACGATCTAATAAGATTTGATTCACCATTTCCTTGAACATAGATAATAACGAGAACTCTCTTAGACCAAGACCTAAAGGGCAACCTGAGAAATAGGAAACTTTGAGCCTTTCATTAATGGATATTCCCTAAGTTTTTAGAGTGATCGATCTACGAAGTTACTGAAATATACAACTGTGAAGCATTCGCGGCTTGACCCAATTCTCAATCCTGGGCTACTACCAATGGACTCACTGCTTGGCCGAGCAGAAGACCAGGATCCACCAGGATTCGAAAGGGATACGATGAGCTTTCTACCTGTCCCGGTAGATGATCGATATATCGAGATCAAGCCCACTATAACTGTCTCTTCGTGTTGGTCAAACATTGAAAACAGTTATCTTACTCTAAATTGTTGGGAATCGTCGTCAAGACTCCAAATAGGTAAAGAAATCCATTGTAGCAAACTATCAAGGTTTGAGAAATGGATAAAAAAATAAGTTTTAAGGAGGGTAGACTAAAATGAACCAGGCTAGTATATACCCTACCACGCGTAGAAACTTGAAATCAATAAGTCTTAGGCAAATGAAATAATAGAACTCTTACTTATTACCCTTAGGCAATTTCGGGGACAAAATTTTGTTTTAAGATGGGTAAATTGTAACATCCCGAATTTTTGCCAACCTGAAATTAGACGTCCTTAGGCAATGGGTCTCTCCTGACACCTTATTAACTTTTCAGAACTCAATCCCAAAGTCTAAAACCGCTTCTTAACCCATTTCCTTCACAAATCTCACCTTTCACTACCTTGTTCTTTAATGTCTCAAGTACTTTCACATTAGACACTATCTTAAAGTTTAGGTGATGAAGAATAATACTTAAACTAAATATTACCGAAAATACTAAATACATAAATAAAAATGGGCTTTTAACCATCAACCTTATGGAATCATCGACGAATAGGTTATTTAGAAACATCAATCTCTCCTGCCCTAGGATCTTCTTCTATTGACAAAGGCCCAAGTACTACCTCAGATAGAAATCTTATAGGACTAAATCCTTTAGAAATGAGACAAAGTAACTAAGTGCTAAACTAGATTAGCTACGAAATCTGCTTGATCTACTTTAAATACGATCTGCAAGACCCAAAACTTGTAGAATCATTAACGCTAGGTTACCCTAAAATCTAGGATCAATCTCATTACCCGGCTGCTCTCGGGAGCATCTCGAAACTCCGTATCAGATCTGGACCGCACATCGAAAGTCCGAATAATATAAAGTTATAGGATTTGGACCGCCTTGCTGGGCTTGACAACCATCTCGGAAATCAAATCCAGATAGTGTCCCAGTGCTATTCGCTTGAGCCCGAAGCGAGGAGTGTGAGAAATGTAAAATTAATGAGAAATAAAATACAAATTTATGAAATCTGAGACTTGTCGCTTACGGATCAGTTATAAGTAATTAGACCGTCAGAATCAGGCTAGATTACACCCTCGGATCAGGAAAAATTTTATACACATATCCATGTACTCGAAATCTCTGATCGAGATTCACTGACCGTTGAACTGAAACTGGTCCGCCATTTACGATCTGGGAATCCAACTGAAACAAAAACTTAACTCCACCTAGATCCGGAGTCTATGAGCTTAAGTCCGACCTTTGGCTCGAGGGGGACAACCAGAAGTGCTCCGTTGAGCTGAAACAGATGCCCTTTAGATAAAACTCAAGTATATCTTGGTCCTAACTCTGTTTTGGTGAGTTTTGGGGCTATATAAGGACCTTAAACCCTCTCTCATTTCAGCCATACAAATTTGAGAAAAACCCTAGGAAAAGAGAGAGAAAGTGTGAGAGAAGTGAGAGAATCTCCCTGCTACATTACCCTGCTGCTATACGTGCATAACTACTCCGATCTAGTCACTTTCCAGGCAATTCCGACTTCGTTTCTAGGTAAGAAACCCTAACCCTAAACTGATTTGGGATTTTGATAGTTGTATGTTATGAAATAACTAACTTAAGATATGTTATAGGTTGCCACATCGTTGTATATCGAAGCTTAGCAAACCTATCGAATTCGTTGCGATTCTACGACAAAAGGTGCGGACTTTAGGTGTATAGGTTATGGTTTTCAATGCTTTCAATGTCAGATAATGATAGATTCATGATCTGCATGCAATTGCACATGTACAAAGTGCTGTCTGTTTTTCGTTTCGGTTAAATACGAAGAATATGGAATTTTGTGTATTCTACATATTTGTAGAAAATACCGTATATGTACAAATTTTGAAAGTATGTTAGCCATGATTAATTACTGTATGAACATGCTATATATATATGTATAATACTCACTCGGCGAAAGGATTTGCCCTAATACACTTTTTGGCCAACATTATTTATGTAGGCTAATGTGTGTAGTCTAAGTGTTTGTTGAAATGACTAAATAAATATGGATTTATGATTTATGCCTGCCATATGTACTGAATGTAAGAACATGATTGATGTGTATGCGATAACTCCTTGATGTGAGGATTTGCCCTATTCTATGTTGAAATTAACATACGTCATGTATGTTGGAGTGGTGTAGTTTAAGTGTTTGATAAAATGCCTGTGTGAGAAATTGTGTGAGGAACTAAATTCAATAGGGTGTTGAGATAGGATTCTCAGCTACCCTTAGAGATGTATATGATTTCCTCCATGTTGTTTGTTTAATTTAACCGCTTACTTATGAAATATAGGTGTTTGTATTTCTTGTTTATATTGTATTTTATTACATGTTTTATGACATGCTTGTCAACATGCTTAAATTACTTTGTTTATTCTGCTTTACTCTACATGCTACTGGTCATGGATTGATTGTGTTTGGGGCTATGATTATAGTCCAGGCAATTGGTAATGGGATTGAATTCGTGGCTGAGATTCATTTTCCACATGAGATGTGTTCGACGAACCTGAGTCGTACTTCGGTTGGCGATAGTGGTTGGCCACGCGAAGTGCTTATGCACTTCATGTTGGTCAACTTGTCGTGCGCTCGAGCTAGCCGAGCTCGTCAAGTAACTCGATATGTCTTATGTATGTTCACCATGTTTGGATGCCTCTACTTGAACCTAGGGTACCAAACTTACCAGTGAAATCCCGTTAACCATGGTACCTCGATCCGTTAAGACTCATGAGCCGGGCATGGTGGTATGGGATACCGTGGTCGAGCTGTCAGCCTACGCTAGGGCCACGTGCCTCCCCGTAGTGTCCATTGAGCAACCAAACTCGTGAGTCGATTATGGTGGTATGGGACACTATATTCGAGCTGTCGGCCTCCACTGATTGGTGATGAGCCCTTTGTAGTGACCTCGAGCATACTCTGAATTTACGGTGAGGCGACGAGTTTTGCCGCAGCGAATAGAGTATGAACTAGGCCTGTATCAATTTAGTGATGAACCGTTAAAAAGGTGATGGGGGAGTGGTGTAACAACTCCGTGTAATAGCCCTGGCAGCCTTTGCAGCACCCTAGAACCATACTATCGTATGAGATTATCTAGGTTTGACGACCCTAGAATGGATCATGTTTGGGAATGATACAAGGGAGGTACCTTAGTTTTCCAATCCTGCTGTTTGAAATGGACTAATAACAACTCAGTAATCATGCTCATTATCGCACTGCATGTGCCTGGAAGATGTGGAGCACTGAGGAATGAAAGCATACCACGGAGGTAAGATGGTGTCGCATGAGGGAGTATGTGGTGAGGGCATACATCATGACTGTATTTCATACTTGCATTAAAAAGAGTACTTAGGATTGTTGATTGTACTGCTTGACTGTTTTGATAACATGTTAACCTATGCTTTATTGTTCCACTGAGTTGATCACTCACTCCCACGTTACGGGACGGAGTTGTACACACCAACTAGACTTGTTTGAGTTGCAGGTGTCGGCGATGCTTGTGAGGTGGAGCTGGACCTTTGCAAAGACAATGATGCTTGCTCGTATTTGCTGTATTCTGGCGGCTTCATGTGAGCCGTGTCTTGATCGACGCGGTTACATGGATGTTTACTAGAGGACCTTATACATTTGGTATATTTTAGAATTAAACTTGTAGTTATCTAACCTGGTAACGTTATCACACTTTGGAGACTTACCACAATTTATATATTTTATTTATCTATCACAGTCTTCCGCTTGCTATCTCACTTGTCTCTGGAGTATGATATGCTGTTTTGGTTTAATCTCACTCATGTTCACTACACTAATACAGACAACATTCAATCATCATTCATTTTATTGCATAAGTGATGTGTTGGAACTTGGGAGTTGAGTTTATGCTCGACCCCCAATTTTCAGGGCGTTACAAAAACAAAATGATAGTCTGAACAAAAGAACATTCACATCATGGTTATGGGCATGCCGGTTTGCTGAAAGACAGGTTCTGAAAGTGGCAACGACTAGTTGCCTAACACTTTGTAGGAACACAACTGAAACTTGTAACCTAACCTTCAGATGATACCAGACCACTGGAAGAACATCTCCCACCCTGATTTTTAGATTAGTCTCACCTTCTTTCTTCTTCTTTTTTTTTTTTTCCTTTTTTATTCAATAAAAAAAAGCATGTTGTATAATCATTTGGGTGGGCTCCTCAAAAAGGAACAGGCCACACCTATCATCATATAGAACCGCTATACAACACAAAAAACTGAAAAAACTATAAAAATGTAGTGCCGTGACAAAGTTGAATATGACCTTAAAAGGAGAGACTACATCCTTGTATTGATACACATTTGTTTGCCAAATTTGGAAAGTTGACTATTTGGATTTCAACCTTCCATTTAGAAGTAACCAACTAGCTAGGTAACATTTCAGTTCCATCAAATTTTTGTTCACGACCCATTTAAAGTGGGCCCTGATTTGCACAGTTCAGTTTTGGTTACCTCTTTACCACATCACAATTTCTGTGTGCATGTGTATGAAACATCACATTCTTCCAGAGTATCAAAGTTTTCTCTTCACAACAATGGCACTTAGCTAGATTTGAGGCAATGTAGACATATTGCCAATGAATGAATTTGTAATCCGTCCCCATTAATTGCTCGGGCATTGATTCAATAAGAGTCATTTCTAATAAGAAAATGAAAACACTTGTAGGAAAAATAGAAAGCGTATAAATTTCAACAACATAAATTTCATAAATATTGTATTCAAAGGGAATATTTGTAATTACACCTGTACAAGAAGAAAAATACTTTAATGCCCTTAATATGTGAAGGCTAAATCAACTTATTGATGGTAATTTCATAATTTAAAAGGGCAATTACGTAATTTCATATGGGCAATGAAAGAAAACTTACCTTTGAGTAGTATACACTACCACTTCTGAAATTTATACATTACAACCTTAGACAGGAGATTTTTAAGGAGAGCAGATTGTTTTAAGTTAGAGGGAGGTGCATTTAGATGGAATCCTTGTTTTCCCATGAACCTAATGGAAACATAAATTCAGGAGTTTGTCATGCTATAAGAAGGAAAAAAAAAACAACAACAACAACGTTGTTTCTATCTTAGGGAAGAGAGATAGGTGGAGATGGGAGTTGGGTTCTAATGGGACCTTCACATCAAGGCTTTCAATCATGAATTAGATGCACACATTTGGCAATTCTCAAGGGTACCAAGAAAGGTGGCTATTTTTTGGATGGTTTGTTGCAAAAGGAAAATTTATCAATGTTGATGAACTCTGGAAAAGAAAGATGATTCTCATAAATGACTGCATCTTATGCCTAAAAGTATCATTATGTTTCTCCACTGTGAATTTTCACAGACATCTTATGACATGTCAGCCTGTTGAAGGCATCCAACAGCTGGGCTGCTAAAACAGTGAGAATCTAAGGTATTATTATTATTATTATTTGAAACCAGCAGCGGTGGCCCATTTTGTCCACGGTCGGCCACTTAAAAATGCCCCACATTTCATCTATAGTGGCGGTTTTCTGTGGCGGCCAGTGATGAAAACGCCCCTAATAACTATATTTTTTGTAGTGAAAGAACTAGTAACACATGCATTTGTCAATTGAAGAAACCATCGGCATTTGCTTAAATAGTTGAGGACTTTGGGGTAAAGCATAGATTGTTCCTGGCTTTGAAAACCATTTCGAAGTGAATCAGACATGAAGAACTATCTATATGTCCTAAGGAACACATGCATTTGTTAAAAAAAAAAAAAAAAAACTCAATTCGAGATAGTTCGGGAACAACATAGATTTGGGCACTTCCTTTGGGGAGTAAACCTCATATAAAGATGGAAAACCAAACCACTAATTGGATTGTACAAATGACTCAACTCTTAAATCCAAGGGCCATGAAAGAAAATCGATCTATAATTCTTCAATTCCTCATGTTCAATCCACTACTGACAAATTTGGTAATCCAATTTCTTTGTAGTCTTGTATTCTTTATTTAATACGAATAGTCAAAGTGGATTCTCCAAAGAGAAGATGAATTATGCGAGTGCCATATGGAAGTTAATCAATAAAGCAACTTGTTGCGGAAAATACATTACAAAAAAAAAAAAAAAAAAAACAGTGGAGCTTACTAGATGGATAGCCAGAAGAAATCATTTTTTTTTAAAAGATAAGCAACTTTATTAAAGGGCAAAAAAATTGCCAAAAGGAGCAAAAAACCTATAAAGAGGAAAAAAAAAAAAAAACAAAAAAAAAAAAAAAAAAGAAGAAGAAGAAGAAGAAGAAAAGAAAAAGGAAAAAAAAATAAAAATGCAAAGACTGTATCCTCAATAAAAATATATGAGTATGTATATAATATCCAGTTCCCACAAGACTTTCACTGAATGTAGTTTATTGCAAGACCAAAAGTAAACTCTGCAATGTTTGATAACCCAGACCAACAAGTGATTTAAATGCAGCCTGCACAAATTTCAGCTTTAGTCCTACTCTTCCTTAAAAAAAAATAAAAAATTCAATAAACGATGTTTGACAATTAAAATCTGAATGCATCAAAGCTACCCCTTTGTTGAATTGAAGGTAGATCATGGGAATTCAATTAGAAGTTGGCCCCCTAATGCGCCAACCCAATTTCACACAGATTCCCAATTTCGACCTTTTTTTTAAAGGACAAATTTGTGTATTTGAGATAATATATTTTCATAAAAAATAAAAATAAAGTGGCACTTTCAACACCCTGTAGGAATTGTTCATACATATTAGAAATGACTTGGTCAAGAAATACAAAATGAAACAACAAATAAATAAACAAAATAATAATCTCTAATTTGTTAAACTTCTAAATCAACCAAATGTAAAATGAGACACATGCAGACATGAAGTGGTTGCACTAATTGCTATTTGGTAAATTGATGAAAAGGTGCAAACATTATTTGGTAAATTTGAAATGAAGTGTGCTAGCTAAAATATCATGTTGCAACTTAATTATTGCAATCAAAATCAGTCTATACCCAAACAACGGTAGTCAGTTATAACACATGCACACTCATGTTGGGGTAAAAACTAATCCTTCCTAGTTTACTCTAACCTCCCACAAATTGAAAATATTGTTGGGTTTAGGATATTATTTCACAATTTGCAAATTGCTTTTTTTTTTTTCAAATATATATATATATATATATATATATATATATATATATATATATATATATATTCATGCTTCTTCAGTTAAAAACTGACAAATAACTAGGCTAGCCCAGAGCATTAGTACAGATCATAGGAAGTGGGTACCATGAGTTCAGCCCTACTTTGTGGCCATACCCAAAGGCAGTGATATGGCTTCTAACCTTCCAGGAAAGACAATAATCTTGATAATATCTTGGGAAACAATGATCTCTTCGAGTTAATCAAAATCCAACTAGCAGATAGGTCTAATGCCTAAGAAAGGCCTAAAAGAAAGATTGACTAACCAAAATTCATGCAGGTCCAAGCAAACTCTTCCAATTCCCATCACGAACAACACATCAGTGTTGAAATTTCAGTCCGTAGGTAGATAATCAAGAGAAAAGGTACAATAGCAATCAAATAGATCTTTGATTTGTAGCGTGGTGTTCCACAACTATGTATGGGTGCATGTGGAGAGTTCATGCAGGCTGAACATAGGTCAGCATATAAAACAATAATAAAACTGCCCCATGTAAAACTAGCAATGATCATAAGAACTGTAAGCCCAAAATTGTCAAGGTAAGAACATACAACTACAGCTCCAAAATTTACCTTTCTCCATGGGCTTGATTTTGATGAAGTTTGAATCGGAATCCCCATCTGCATTCACAACAACATGAGATTAATTACAGCGGCAATGCACCTAAAATTCACACAGGTAAAATAGGAGATCAACACATGCACACCCACCAAGCTTTTGGCATAATCAGTTCCACCACATAAATAGAAAGCCACACTAATGCTAATGCCATCATTAGGCTATTGCTAATTTTGCTAGAATCAATAACACATTTGACAATTACAGAAGGCAATGGCGGTCCAGGATTGGAACAGAGCACATTGCAAAAAGAGACTCACCTCAAGACTGCATTTTCAAAAACCCTCCAAAATGGGGGTTTAGATTAGATTAAAATCCAAATACACCAAATTCCAACTGCTAAATGCACCTTCAAACTGAAATCCCTTCAAATACACTAAATGCCAAACTACCAAACACACCCTAATAAAACATTTGTATACACCTAACCATGAAATACTTTTTATCTTATCATCCTTCATCTCCATGAAAACGGGCTTACATTTAAAATGTCTAGAAAATATTACAAATTACCCATGGCAGAATGAAGACACCCAAAGTTCAAATGCTACACATTATGAACCCCACACAGGTGGCATAGCCACTTGCAATTCATATCAAACAAAAATTTTGCAGTCCACAAAACAAACATCCGATATAATAAATAATTGAAATATTCTTTTCCTAATAGCTGAGTTAACATGTACCCTGAAACTAGTGTCCACACACCACTGGTATCAGACACGACATAAGGAAGAATAAGTGTCCTCATTACATAGAACTTTACACTTGCTAACTATACCATAGTCAACACAGCTATCAGGTCGCAAATTACTGAACAGAAAACATGGATATAAATTCTTAAAAAAAAAAAAAAAAACTGGAAGTCGATGTTTAACTTGATATAAATCGATATATGGATATAAATTGATTGAGTTGAACATCGGCTTGACTCAAGCAACACAAAACATGGATAGAAATTCTAATAAAATCAAAGAAACTATAAGCATTTTTCATTTCAATAACAGAAATTCCATAGAATAATAATAATAATAACAGAACGTTGTAATATATCATCATCTAAGCCTTATCCCAACTAATCGGGGTCAGCTACACAAATCTTACTCTGCCATTCAATTCTAGCAGATTAATTAGAGTATACCGCTAGCTACTACCAGATGCATTTGTTTCCATTTCTTTCCTTTCAATAAAGGGTTCTGATAAAATAGGTAAAACATTGTGTTAGCACAGGATGCAGTGGGAGTCGGCTGGACATATCTCCCACCATCTAATAATGGTGTGTGGGATTCTTAACTTACATCTCAAAAGAGGCAGACATGGACCATGGATCAGACGACAGACAGTGGATCCGCATCTCCATCATCATCCAATGGCTTCTTATCACTGTCAGATCAAGGCAGATCGGATGAGTGTTTGGCAGCAAGGGACTGGAGTTTTAGATCGTGGCGAGGGGTGAAAGGTCGATTTTTGAAGGCATTTATAAGATTAGGGTTAGGGTTAGGGTTTGGAGTGAAGGATCGGCCGTTAAAGAAAGAGATGATCTGGAGGGAGAGATTGAGGGAGGAGACGAGGTTGGGGACGAGGGATTGGAGGGAGGAGATGAGGGGGTGCTGGTGGAGCAGTCGATTTTTGAACCGGTCCTGGATCTACTGACCCGTGTCTTTGAGGGAGAGGAGATTGTCCTGAAGCTTCTGCTGCCAGTTTCAAAATCTTTCTTGTCTGGCTGAAATGACTCCATCACGTCGTGGAGTTGCAGAGAGAGAGAGAGAGGGAGAGTCGGGGCAGATTTAGGAGAGAAGAGGGAAGAAGGGTTTTAGAAGAGAAATATTGTCGCGCCCGCGATTTGGGGATGGGGCAATTTGGGAGAGGAGGGAAAAAAAGGTTTTGGAGATAAAAATGGTGGGAGCGATTTAAGGATGCTATCCGGGAGGGGAAAAGCTTTTTTTTAAAAAATTATTCCAGCGGTGGTGGCTTATCTGTACACTGGCGGCCACATGAAAACGCTGCTCATTCTACATCTACGCTGGCATTTCATTGGGGCTGCCAATGATATTGCGCCGCTGATACGGAGATTTCTTGTAGTGAAAGGCATTTAAATAATAAAGTTTTAGAGATATAATATGGATTTTGGTATTATGATAATATCCTATTGATATTATTGTGCTCACACTTTTTATAATGCCTAAAATGTGTAACTCATCATAATCTAATGCTTTCTCATTATAATTTATGTACATGTATGTGCATTACCATTGCAACATGTATTTTTATTTTATATTTGTCTGCATCTTTGTGGATAACCATTTATCACATTGATCATGTAAGACCCGTATCCTAGACCGTACTGTTCCGTAGACTCTTGCGATAATTCTCATCAAATTCCAGCGACCCGCAACTTGTAACCGGCGTTTGCGCATAACCCTAAGTTACATCCCATATATCAGAGTTGGCTCAACCCAAGACTTGTACCCTAGCGACCGCGCCGTCGTTGCAGTTCCAACGCCGTGTCTCATGCGCCAATGCGATACCTAGACCACGAGTTATAGGCCCGCGTTTATTTCAAGGAAAATGCCACGCGTTGCAAATCCCAAGAGAATCTCTATAGCCTATCACATCAATCAATCAAGTATACATCCCATCACAAGTCAAGTACCAACCCATACCCTACCCTACCCATCTCTCTCTCATTCCTAAAGTCAACTCTCTCTCCATCCATCCCTTTCTTACATCACCCTTCCCATCCCTTTTCATCCCATCACCTCTCTCTCCTCTCTCATTTCTCTCTTCACTCCCAAGCACCCAAGGAGAACAACCGTCTAAGCAATTTTCATAGAGAAAGAGCCAAGTGTGGCCCACTTCACTACCCCAAAAGCTCTCTTCTCCACCATCTAACCTTCATCATACTCCATCAAAGGTTGAGCATAGGAGCTAAGGAAGCCAAGGGACTAAGAAGGAGTAATATAGGTCGGTGATCTTAGGATTTCCATCGTTGATTTCTATTTGTGGTCCCACTTGTGGTGGGACCCACTTAATGTATGCATTGTATTAAGTATAGGGAGGGCCCATAGTGGTGGGGTCCCTTCCCTTCACATGTCTCTGTCCCCCCCCCCCCCCTCTCTCTCTCTCACCTGTTGATGGCCCACCTTGATGCAAGTATTTTATTTACGTCGTCCATCCAATGGACCACCCTACTATCCACCAGCCAGCAGCAACTTGACTACCCAAACCAGCCTACATGACCAGCCGGTCACACAGGCCTGGTCACAGGGAAAACACAAATATCCATCTGGAGATATCATTTTTGGACGGTGCAGATAAACAGATACATTGCAGTGGGTCTGACCGACTGTCCAAGATCGAAACCACTGTCGAGACCTTGGACGGTGGGGCCCCTGCATGATGTATGTATTTCATTCATTGTTGTCCATCTATTTTATGTCCAAGTCATCTGTTTAGGGCCCGGACAGCCCCTGATCATGAGGTATGTGTTAAATCCATACCGTCCAGCCATTTGTACAGACTATTTTATAACATTACAAGGAGATGAGCTATATCTAAATTTCAAGTGGGACCCACCCTGCACGTGTGGGGGTGGGGCCCACCTTGATATGGTGGTTGCTGTTGATGTCAACAAGTTCTACGGTCCCACCATGAGGCAAGGTTATATCTAGATCGTCCAGATCGTGGGACCCACCTTCTATGGTAGCCGAACTGGTTGATGTACCGTACATCAGCTATATAGCTGCTGTATGAACGTCACTAGTTCTGTGGGCCCCAACTTTAGGTATGTGTTTCATCCCAATTTCCATTTGGACGGTGGGGGCCACCCCAGCAGCAACGTTGCTGCATTGACACCAGTA
This sequence comes from Magnolia changhungtana, assembly GCA_030180095.1. Taxonomy (NCBI): domain Eukaryota; kingdom Viridiplantae; phylum Streptophyta; class Magnoliopsida; order Magnoliales; family Magnoliaceae; genus Magnolia; species Magnolia changhungtana. The sequence continues at coordinate 212,729 of JASAUF010000344.1, read as the reverse complement.
AGTTCTGTGGGTCCGACCCTGATGTATGGGTCTTATCCACACCGTCCAGATGGTTGGACGGTGGGACCCACTATTGATGTATATGTTCTATGTCCACACCGTCTGTCAGGTGGACCATGCTACAAATCAGTGGAGGTTTGAACGCCTACCATTGAAACCTGTTTGAGGTTCCTGAAGCTTTAGATCAATATGAAATTTTTTTTCCTCTTAATCCAGGTCTTTGTGACCTTATGATCAAATTGGATGGAAAATAAACATTATGGCAGGCCCGGTGAATTGTTAACAGTGAAAATCATTATCTCCACTACTATTTGTGGTATGGTCCAAATGATCTTTCGATATGATTCAATTTTAGGTAATGCTCTATAATAATCTCTAAGAATATATGTATGGTGTAGATATAATAAAATAAAAAAATATAATGTGTGGGTCCCATCTTAATGTGATATATATTGGGCCCGTATAGAGGCTCATTATGATGTCTTTAAGGCCTATGGTTTTGGCCCATTATGATGTATTTGGGGCCCATGGGACGTGGCCCATTTGATGTATATGAGGCCTATGTATTGGGGCCCATTTGATGTATATGAGGCCCATGTATTGCGGCCCATTTGATGATATGAGACCCATGTATTGCAGCCCATTTGATGTATGTGAGGCCCATATGATGAGGCCCGATGTGATGAGTATGAGGCCCATGAGTGAGGCCCAATGTTATGCATATGTGGCCCATGAGTGAGGCCCATCGTGATGTATATTAGGCCCATGAGTGAGGCCCATGGTGATGTATATTAGGCCCTTGTGTGAGGCCATGGGCCCACTATAAGTTGGCTCTATGTGGGCCACTCCTTGGGAGCAATGTTGGTTAAATGTCCACATTGTTGGCAATGATGGTTAAATGTCCACATTGTGACCTTCCCTTAGGCCTTATTAGGCCCATTCTCATTATTCTCTAAGTAGGTTAACTCAAATCATTGGTCCCCATTGATGTTGCATGGTCCATCATCACCATAGACAGATGGCTCTGTGCTACAAGATTTGGTATATCCACGACCAAGGTTAATCTTTATATTATGGTTTAGATCGACTGTTCATCTATGGACCCCACCTTGCATATAGGTTAATTATTAATGCCGATTATTGATACCGATTGTAAGTACGTGATAGTATATCATCATGACACATGCCCATACGCATCATCTGCATGCTTGATATGATGTGGTTGACCATTGCATATGCCATTGGGCAGGTTGTCATGGGGCTCCCTGGTAGGCGGAGTTATCTCACATGAGCGCACAATATGCACATGATTGATTTATGACTCATCCATCTTGTATTGTATGTTGTGAGTGTTGTACGCCCTAGCGACATCAGGGCCATAGTCTCCATAAGCATATCGTGGAGGGCAGGATTTGACACTAGAAATCTTCTCTTTGCATGGGGTGCGATAGATGTCTTTGGGTGAAAGTCCCTAAACCTGATGGTATCGAAAGACGCTCTAATGTCGAGACCGAGTCGATACATGAGTGCACGAGGGCCGAATACGAGGAGGCTGTGTCTCCCACTGTGTCGTGGTTGGTTAGAAGGGGGTGTGGCCCCCCCCCCCCCCCCCCCGAGGGTAGGTTGCAATTGCTAGGCTGAGTCTGACTAGCTCGTAAATGGGTCCGCTATCGACATCTCAGATAGGTATTGGCAGACTATTGGTTAGGCAGATAGTGAGGTTTTTACGCTCACTTGGACTACATGCCTGGGGAAGGGGTGGTGCCATTTGGAGTGTACTAAACCCCGGTGATTGTCCATAGTGAGATCTATACTGATATTTAATGCTCTAGCGATGAGTTGTATGGTTATGTGGATTCAGATGAGGATTGGTATGTGATGTTTTATTTAAACCAACATGATTTAAATGATTTTTAAACTCGTAAGTATACGAATCAGATGTAGATACAATACGTATTACGAGATCGTTCCCACGAGGACTGGTCATCACAATTCAAATCTATGATTCTCCTTAACTAATCCAACAAATAATGGAGCGAGTTACTAAGCGCAATTCTATGAAAAACAATTGAGAACAAGGAAGAAAATTCCATCAGAGAGAGCACTAGGACTTTCGAATCCACCCCTAATTATCTTATCCCTTGTTTTATCTGTTGATTCACCCTAATCTAGATTGATACAACTTATATAAAGAAAGCACAATCTATGTCCTTAGTCGGGCATACAGAATGTCTAATCTCCTAAAGCAATGCAATGAATAACACATCCCATGTCCTTGGTCGGGCACATAGGGTGTATAATTCATTAAAGCACCCTGTTTCTCCCTCTATAAGAAACCTGTTCATGTTCAGACACAAGCACCTAGAATAAGCATCCAGACAACATCCATATATAGACTCTGGTCAAGTTCATAGATGGAGAAGTACAGAATTTAAACCAATCAAGTACACTAGAGAAAGAAACAAACCAATCGAATCAAGGTAAAATCAACATATAACCGGAGTTATTCAAATTAGGGGCTTCATCTCAGCCCTAGCTAATGAATTTAGCCTAGCATAAATATAATTAAGCTAGGAAAAATATAAAAATAAAGGAAATAAAAATAAACTCTCTCTCTCTTCCAAACTTTCCTCCCTCTCTGGATCTTTCTTCTCGGCGTTCTCCCTGGTGTTCTCCGCTTTCTTTTTCCAACATTCCTTGCTTTTATAGGCTGATAGAGTCAGTCATACGGAAGGCTTGTTTACGCAGCAGGCTGCAAAATTGTAAACTCAGTTACGCATGCAACTGCTTACGTAGCAAAATTCGGCACTCAAAATCGCTTTTCTTCCTTGCATTCCGTCCAAACGGTCAGCATCCCTTGGGAGTTTCTCGCGTGGCCTACATGATGAATGGCTTGGATCAGCCATTTGATCAACGGCGTGATCACAATGGCCCGAAAAATTCGGTAGCGTCAGACGTGTAAATAGAGGTGCGGACCTTCTTCCGCCGTTGCATTAGCGGGGCCCACTTCACTTCACTTCTGAAAAATCCACGCCGTTCATTCGACTCATGGCAAAATTTCATTCAGGAATACTCAATTCCAGATCATAGTTATGGTGGCCCACAAAGTGTTAAACTCACCGTTCGTTATTCTATTGAATGGTTGAAAACCTAATAGCATCATAAATCCAAATCCTAGAAGCCAGGCGTGATTTTCGGTTACCCTAGGAAACTGATGAACGGTTTTGATTGTCCGTTTAGACCATAGGTGGGATCGACAGCCGTTCGCAAGATGAACAACGTGCAGACACTGTTTGAAAATAGAATTTCCATTTTCTTTTGTTGAAGTAGTCGGTCAAAACCGACTTTGACCGCTGGTTCGGTCCAGTGTACACCGAGTGCACTTTTGCACTGTGCACGTTCAACCCATGTGGGGTCCATTGTGATACTTTTAAGAATTCCAATCCATCCATTCAACTTGTTTCCCTGTTTAAACCATTGAGACTCAATTTGAAGAAGTTCCAGATATCAGGTGGGCCTGAAATCAACGGTTTATGGGATGATTTGTCAGTTGGGGCACTTTTCGAGACATCCAAAGGCTGAAATTTAATATGTACGATTGATTTTTGGCTCTCATCACATGTATGCAGTTTCGAGCCAATCAGATAGCTGGAACCATGTGATCTTGCATTCTGGACCCTTTTCGGGCCCCTTTAGCTTGCTTTCCTCAGATCTCAGGCATGTACATTCTTCATTATTGGTTCTCTGGAGTCCATCCCGTGCTCTAGTGACTTTGGATCATCAAATCCATGCTTTTAATTCTCTTTTCAGTCTAACGCTCATTATTACATCCTGCAATGAAAACATGATTAAAACACTCCATTAAACCTTATCATGTATATATCATTAGGCAATTACTGGGCTCTGATATGCAATATTCGACCCTGATCAGTATGCGTGTATTGCATCTCGCATATGACATTCAACTACATAGGCCTCGCATCGCATGGCCTTGGTATGGTCGACATCATTCATGCCTCGCATTGCATGGCCTTGATATGGCTGACATCATTAATGCCTTGCATCGTATGGCCTTGGTACAACTGATTACATTCATGGACTTACCAGTATATTTCACATTACTCTAATATTGCATTTTGAGCATGCTTATATTGCGCACACACTCTCACCACCCTCTGAGATTTCTATAAGCTTATGTATGATTGATGCATATAGGTGACACCAGGACGCAGCCATAGCTTAGTAGGAGAAGGATCGTGCAGTCGAGCTTTAGGAGTTTCCGTTACTATTATCATTGTATTTCCCTTTATGCGCATTATACCTTAAAGTTTTTTTATCATAGTAGATTTTGTAATGGTGTCTTGGTTGTTGTTCGTGGGTTATGCTTATAGTTATGCTTATTACGGAATAATTCATGCTGAAAAATTCTCCTTATATGTAATGCCCTGAAAATCGGGGGTCGAGCATAAACTCAACTCCCGAGTTCCAGAACATCACTTATGCAACAAAATGAATGATGATTGAATGTTGACTGTATTCGTGCATTGAACATGAGTGAGATTAAGCCAAAACAGCATATCATACTCCAGAGATAGTTAATTTTGCAAGCGGAAGACAATGATAGATAGATAAAATATATAAACTATGATGAGTCTCCAGAGTGTGATAACATTACCAGGTTAAATAAATACAAGTACAGTTCTAAAATATACCAAATGTGTAAGTTTAATGTCTTCTATCCCCAAGACTACGGCCCCGACAATACGCCAGGTCTTCGAGACCTGTCAGAGAGTTACATGATAGGAGAACTCCTCCTCATCACCATAGAAGTAGTCCGGCTCTGCTTCATAAGCATCGCCATCATCTGAAATTCAACAAATCTGTTTGGTGTGTACAATACCGTCCCGTAATGTGGGAGTGAGTAGCTAACTCAGTGGAACAATAAGGCATAAGTTATCAATACATTCAAGCAGTAATGATAAAGCAGTAAACCAAACACTCCTAGTTACTTTGATTAATGCAAGTATGAATGCAGGTATGATGGATGCCCTCACCGACATACTCCCTCATGCTACACCATCTCACGTTCGCGGCATGCTTACATCCCACAGTGCTCCACATCTTCCAGGCACATGCGATGCATGATGAGCATGATTACCGAGTTTTTAATTAGTCCATTTCAAACAGCAAGATTGGGAAACTAAGGTACCTCTCTTGTATCATTCCCAAATATGATCCATTCTAGGGTCATCAGTCCTAGTTAATATCAGACGATGGTGTATTTTCTAGGTCACTGCAGAGGCTGCCAGGGCTATTACACACAAAGGTTGCACCACTCCCCCATCACCCCTTAAACGATTCATCACTATACAGAAACAGGTCTAGTTCATACTCTATATATCGCGACAAACTCTAAGGCTCACCGCGATTTCAGAGTATGCTCGAGGTCACTACAAAGGGCTGTCAGGGTTGTTGCTCGAATACGTTGCACCACTCCCCCATCACCTTATCAATGTAGGCCGACAGCGCGAATATAGTATCCCATACCACCATAATAGGCTCACGAGTTAGGTTGCTCACTGGTCACTACGGGGAGGCACGTAGCCCCAGCGTAGGCCGACAGCTCGACCACGGTGTCCCATACCACCATGCCCGGCTCATGAGTCTTAGCGGATCGAGGTACCATGGTTAAAAGGGTTTTCACTGGTAAGTTTGGTACCCTAGGTTCAAGCAGTAGCGACCAAACATGGTGAACATACATTAGACAAAACAGGTTACATGACGAACTCGGCTAGCTCGAGCGCACAACAAGTTGAACGACATGAAGTGCATAAGCACTTCGCGTGGCCAACCACTATCGCCAACCGAAGTACGGCTCGAGTTCGTCGAACACATCTCACGTGGTGACATGAAACTCAACCACGATCTCCAATCTAGTACCGATTGTCTAGACTATAATCATAGCCCCAAGCACAATCAATTGTCATCCATAGCATGTGGAGTAAAGCATGATAAACCATGAAATTCAGGAACACTAGCAATCATGTTATAAAGCATGTCATAAAGCATGTTAATAAAACAAGTTACAAAGCATGTTCAAAAGCATTTGTACAAAGACTATACAAATAGGAATACAAATACATATATTTCATAGGTGGGTGGTTAAAGTAAATAACCACATGGAGGGTATCATATGTGACTCTAAGGTAGTTGAGAATCCCATCTCAAAGACCTACCTAAGGTTCTAACACTTAAGCACTTACACTCACAAGCGATTTCACCAACACTTGGAAAACATTATTTCAACATACATGACGTATGTTAGAGGAAAGTGCACTAGGGTTGTCCCTTTACCAAACTAGTATTTTATACGTATACATCATATTCATACAGCAAATAGTCATGACAATTACATCAGCAAATTTTATACGTATAGGGTATTTTCTAGGATACCCAATTTCAACATACATAGTGTTTACAAGGGAACTTGTAATACGGCGATTCTTTTCGCCAAGCAATTAATTTATACACACATAATATATTTATACAACAATTAATCATGATAAACACATCGCTAAAATATGCACGTATACGGTACTTCTTACAATACCGTATTCCTACATACATGGTGTATATTAGTAAACATGTATTTAGGCGAACCCTTTCGCCAAATGAGTATTTTATCCATACATCATATATCCATACGACAATTAAACATGTCAAACACATTTCCATAAAAAATACGTATACGGTATTTTATACGAATACCTAGAGTATGTGAAATTCCAAATTCTACAATTCTAATCGAAACAGAAAACGCAAAGCACTCTGTACATGTGCAATTGCATGCAGATCATGAATCTATCATTATCTAACATTGAAAGCATTGAAAACCGCAACCTATACACCTAAAGTCCTCACCTTGTGTCGTAGAATCGTAACGGAGTCGATAGGTTTGCTAAGGTTCCGTATACGGGAGTTTGGCAGCCTAAAGAACGAAACAGGTTAGCTATTTTATAATCTACAACCTATACAACCCTAAAACAGATTAGGGTTAGGGTTTCTTACCTAGAAATGACGCCGGAATCGCCGGGAAAGCGATGAGAATCAGGCGGTGGAGCCCGAATAGCGGTAGGGAACAGCAGCAGGGAATTCCTCCCACATCTCCCTCACTTTCTCTCTCTTTTCCCTCTCTTAAATCCAAATTCGTATGGCTGGAATGGGAGAGGGTTTAAGGTCCTTTTATAGCCTAAAACCTTCCCAAAATAGACTCAGGTTCAAGGGTTACTGCTAATATAGGTATTTCGTCACTTTTTCAGCTCAAAAGAGTGTTTCTGGTGGCCCCCCTTGAGCCAAACGTCAGACTTAAGCTCTCTACTCACGGATCTACGTGGGACTACGTTTTCGAATCGAACGAATTCCCAGATCGCACGTGGCGGACCAGTTTCAGTTCAACGGTCAGTGGGCCACGATCCGAAATTCCAAGTACATGTAAATGTTCCTGAAATTTTTCTTGATCCAAGGGTGTAATTTGGTCGATTCTGACGGTCAGGTTGCTTAATACTTGACGCGCGACGATGGTGCCGGATCACTATTCCTGATATTTATTTTGGAATGGGAATAGTGTTTTTCACACACCCTCGCTCCGAATCGAAACGAATGGCCGTGGGACATCGGCTGGACCTGATTTTAGAGATGATTGTCAAGCCCAGTGAGGCGGTCCTAAGTCCTTAACCTCGTATTATTCGGACTCCCGATGTGTGGTCCAGATCAGATACGGAGTTTCAACGTGCTCCCGAGAGCAGCCGGGTAATGAGATTGATCCTAGATTTTAGGGTAACCTAGCGTCAATGATTTTACAAGTTTTGGGTCTTGCAGATCGTATTTAAAGCGATTCAAATGGATTTCATGGCTAATCTAGTTTAGCACTTAGTTAACTTTGTCAAATTTCTAAAGGATTTAATCCTAAGTAATTTCCGTCTGAGGTAGTATTTAGTCCTTTGCAGTTTGTATCTAAAGTGATCCAAGTTATACTACTTAGCTAGTTTAAGATAGTGTCTAGGGCGAAAGTGCTTTGAAAAATTGAAAGAACAAGGTAGTGAAGGGTGGGATTTGTGAAGGAAATGGGTTAAGGAGTGATTTTAGACTGTGGGATTCAGTTCTGACAAGTTAATAAGGTGTTAGGATCGACCCATTGCCTAAGGACGTCTAATCCCAGGTTGGCAAAAATCCGGGGCGTTACAATCTACCCCCCTTAAAACAAAATTTCGTCCCCGAAATTGCCTAAGGGTAATAAGGAAAGATTTCTATTATTTCATTTGCCTAAGACTTAGTAATTCCAAGTTTCTACGCATGGTAGGGTATATACCAGCTGGTTCAATTTATTCTACCCCCTTTAAAACTTAATTCTTTATCCATTTCTCATACCCTGATGGTTTGCTACCATTATTTCTTTACCTATTTGGAGTCTCGACGACAATTCTCATAATTTAGAGTAAGATAGTTGTTTTCATTGTTTGACCAACACGGAGAGACAGTAATAGTGGGCTCGATCCCGATACATCGATCATCTACCGGGCCAGGGTAGGAAGCTCATCGTATCCCTTCCGAATCCTGGTGGATCCTGGTCGTCCGCTCGTCAGCAGAGAGTCTGTTGGTAGTCACACAGGATTGAGAATTGGGTCAAGCCGTGAATGTTTCGCAGTTGTATATTTTAGTAACTCCATAGTCCGATCACTCTAAAAACGTAGGGAATGTCCATCATTGAAAGGTTCAAATTGTTTATTCTAAGGTTGCCCTTTAGTTCTTAGTCTAAGAGAGTCCTTAATATTATCTATGTCCCAGGGGAGGGTGAATCAAATCTTACTAGATCATCCTAAAACATTTTCATAATAGAACTTGTTAGGGCTTCTATAATGTGCGTATGTTAACGAGCACCGTTTCGATCCTGGGCCAGTGGAGTAGGGTCCACCACGCTTCCACTGCGCCACCCAGATCAAGAGATGCAATAGGTAACCTAACTAGATTGGGCTCATAATGTTCTACCCCCCCTTAAAACTTATTTTCACCCTCAAGGCTTAAGATTTATGTCATGCTCCGTACATCGGAACAAGGAGTAATTTACAACCTATCCTTGACATGAAATGAGATGTGGTCTCCCACTACATCAGTCTTGGTACCTAGGATTATAGAAAGGGGCTATCACGGATGGGTGTGAGTTTGAGGCAAGAAGCCTAATTCTACCAAGGAATTTTTGTCGCGGTCCAGACTTATCCTATTGAATCATGTCTAGCTTAATAGGCAGGCTATCTTTTTACGTTCATAAGCACAATATGTATGCCGACATGGCATGTGATTTGGGACCTAATTCCTAACTGTCTGTTGCCCATTTGGGCAATTCCTTAGGCCTAAAAGACAAAGTCTCTATCAACTATATACTCCTAACACTTTTCAAGGACAAAATTATAAACTTTTAGTTGTAAATGTCGGGCCAACACGGAAAGAATGTTGTGTAGTGGGTCTGAGTCGGATACATGGATCTTCTGCCTAGCTAGGACAGAAAATTGTCATATCATTTCTTAATCCCAGTTGATCCCGACCTTCTGCTTGATCAGAGCATAAGGTTCATTGGTCACTACCAGGATTGAGAATTCGATTCAAACCACGAATACCTCGCTTAAATGTAGTTTCTCTACTCCGTGTTCCCATTGTACTAAGTCCTTGAGAAGGCGATTCTAAGGGGTGTATTGATTTGACCTAACATTAAATCAATGGGATACTGAGCATGTATAGTTACTAATCAAACAACTTTTCTAAGAATTATTAAAGGAGCCTATGAGTATTAAGGGGTCCGACGAAGGAGTGAGGTCTCACTCCAACCTAATCCAGCCTATCAACTAAGTCCATCTTTTAACTATCTTGCAATTATCTTAGCATAATCAGTCTTTTACGTTCCGTAGTAGAACCAGTAGCCTAGTCTCAATTTATGAATAGTGGTAATCTATTAGTCTATGCTTACACACTAGATGATTTCAGATCATTTCTAATACAAGAAATTATTCATCGTGTAGGGTCAAACGTCGTCTAAGTGGAATTGAGTTGTCTGTACTTAACGCTCGAGCATTTCACACATGCTCACACCAGCTATGAAGATCCTGGGGCTTACATTATTAATTTGTTGGATTTCCTATACGGTCTGGTCTGTCGAAAACTAGGAGTATCGCTCTAGGTCCAAAACTCTATGGCCTATTTGTCAAACAACCATTTACTCTAAAAGCTTAAGCTATCAGAGTGTGGTGGGTTAATGTATATCAAGGGACTTTATCACTTCAACACAATTTGGCCAGTGGCCTTAAATTGTATTAAATGGGACCGCATTACTAATCCTACCTTGGGATTGGGTGTGACATGGTTGGTAGGAGGGTGGGAGGGGATTAATTTTATAGGCCTTGGAAAATGAGCCTGGTGTTGGAAAAACGTGAGATGGGATTTTCCATATCCCACGATGAGGAATTTCTAAGTGTAATTTGAAAGAAAATTCCGGGATTTACGTCTAACTGCCTACACTCCAAATATGGTATTGGAAAACATGGGATGCACCCAAATCCCATGAGATCGAGAAAATGGCCGTAACCAATTCGAATAGGGCCATGGAAAGTGAATGAAAAGTGAAGGGGAGAGAAAGTAAGGGTTGGAGGTTTGTTCCTCCATGAGTTCGAGCCTCAATAAAGATTGTAAAGGCCCCAACGGGCAGGGATTGAAGGAGGAAAATGAGTAGATGGGATGGGTTGAGAGCTTACCCGAATTTGAGCTCCAAATGAGGCATGTAAGTGCTCAAATGAAAGAGAATGGAGAGGGTAGGGGGTAGGTTATGTTGTAATCATTGGAGGAGGATGTATGGTTGGACATGAAACAACAAAATGGGCGATTGGAGTGGAGGTTTGAGAGAGAAAAATCAGAAATGGAGGTTTGGGCGTTTGGAAGGGGTGATGTGAGAGAGAGGGGAGCTCCAGCCCCCAAAATCCTAAATCTTAGGCCAAACCACGCGTACCACGTGGTAGGGGAGGTCAGGCCGACCAACCCCAGCCCTGGCCCCACACCAGATGGGCCACCGGACCGCGGTCCGCCGCCGGAACCGTGGCTCCGCCGCGGTCCGCCTTGGCCGGAACCGCGCCGCCGCGGTGGGGTCCTATTTAGCATGCTCCTAGGGTGTCAGAAACACCCTGGTTCGACCCTAGGTCCCATCAGATTTAAGTGGGGAGACTCCCGACTCTGATTTGCTCCATTTCGGGTATTTTTGGGACAATCAGACATATCTTGCAATCCGGAATGATTTATCTGACGTAAAATATATGAATTTGGGGTAGAACGAGCTAATGAAGCCAACCAACCCAGCTATGCTGGGTTGCGCAGCCCGGAATTGCGAAAAAAAGCCTTCGATTGACAGTCATTTCCACGTTTTAATTTCATTTTACTAAAATAGTAATTTTTAGTTTAATTACTCTTCATCCATTGGGCTTTAGGAGTTGCGCTCATCGCGTAAAGAGCTTAGAATAATTAGGAGAATGGTTTGGTGAAGCCAAATAGGACACTTATTATTCTTGGCTGAAAACTTTGCGCACTAGCAGACATCACCACCTTATGGTAAGTCGCGAATTCTAAGAGTTTTAGTTGTAGTTTGTTTCTGATTTCTTTACCATTGCTTGGTATTCCTATTTAAAGGGTTGTGAACTCAATTTTTCTTTTGACATTCATTAATCAATTTTGAATTTATTAGAATTTATTTCTATTTTCAGCTTTCATTTCTCGTAGACTCGAGAAGTCTCTGTGAGGAGTCCAGAGAAGCTCCGAGGATTCGGAGTAGCTATTCTCATCGCATTTATCTTATATTCTACTGATATTCAACGGTTGGGATGAGGTGGATTGTAATCTAGATGGCCTAGGAATGTTTTAAGGTCGACCCGTGCGACCAAGGTTGAATACAGACTCGATTTCGGCGTTCGTTTTTAGTGAACTAGCCGTTAGACGGAACAGGGATGTCTAAGACTGTTTCTACATTCCGTCGCTCCCTCCTAGGTCAGAGTGCGTCAGTGTGCATCGTGTGACCATAACCCAGGCCCGGTTTAATCTAAATCATGCTTTGATACCATCTTGTAACGCCCTGAAAATCGGGGGTCGAGCATAAACTCAACTCCCGAGTTCCAGAACATCACTTATGCAACAAAATGAATGATGATTGAATGTTGACTGTATTCGTGCATTGAACATGAGTGAGATTAAGCCAAAACAGCATATCATACTCCAGAGATAGTTAATTTTACAAGCGGAAGACTATGATAGATAGATAAAATATATAAACTATGATGAGTCTCCAGAGTGTGATAACATTACCAGGTTAAATAAATACAAGTACAGTTCTAAAATATACCAAATGTGTAAGTTTAATGTCTTCTATCCCCAGTACTACGGCCCGACAATACAGTACCAGTGTCTTCGAGAGACCCGTCGAGAGTTACATGATAGGAGAACTCCTCCTCATCACCATAGAAGTAGTCCGGCTCTGCTTCATAAGCATCGCCATCATCTGAAATTCAATAAATCTGTTTGGTGTGTACAACACCGTCCCGTAATGTGGGAGTGAGTAGCTAACTCAGTGGAACAATAAGGCATAAGTTATTAATACATTCAAGCAGTAATGATAAAGCAGTAAACCAAATACTCCTAGTTACTCTGATTAATGCAAGTATGAATGCAGGTATGATGGATGCCCTCACCGACACACTCCCTCATGCGACACCATCTCACATTCGCGGCATGCTTACATCCCACAGTGCTCCACATCTTCCAGGCACATGCGATGCATGATGAGCATGATTACCAAGTTTTTAATTAGTCCATTTCAAACAGCAAGATTGGAAAACTAAGGTACCTCCCTTGTATCATTCCCAAACATGATCCATTCTAGGGTCGTCAGTCCTAGTTAATATCAGACGTGGTGTGTTTTCTAGGTCACTTCGCAGAGCCGCTGTGGTCATTACGCACAAAGGTTGCACCACTCCCCCATCACCCCTTAAACGATTCATCACTATACAGAAACAGGCCTAGTTCATATTCTATATACCGCGACAAACTCTAAGGCTCACCGCGATTTCAGAGTATGCTCGAGGTCACTACAAAGGGCTGCCAGGGCTGTTGCTCGAATACATTGCACCACTCCCCCATCACCTAATCAATGTAGGCCGACAGCGCGAATATAGTGTCCCATACCACCATAATCGGCTCACGAGTTAGGTTGCTCACTGGTCACTACGGGGAGGCACGTAGCCCCAGCGTAGGCCGACAGCTCGACCACGGTGTCCCATACCACCATGCCCGGCTCATGAGTCTTAGCGGATCGAGGTACCATAATTCAAAGGGTTTTCACTGGTAAGTTTGGTACCCTAGGTTCAAGCAGTAGCGACCAAACATGGTGAACATACATTAGACAAAACAGGTTACATGACGAGCTCGGCTAGCTCGAGCGCACAACAAGTTGAACGACATGAAGTGCATAAGCACTTCGCGTGGCCAACCACTATCGCCAACCGAAGTACGGCTCGAGTTCGTCGAACACATCTCACGTGGTGACATGAAACTCAACCACGATCTCCAATCTAGTACCGATTGTCTGGACTATAATCATAGCCCCAAGCACAATCAATTGTCATCCATAGCATGTGGAGTAAAGCATGATAAACCATGAAATTCAGGAACACTAGCAATCATGTTATAAAGCATGTCATAAAGCATGTTAATAAAACAAGTTACAAAGCATGTTCAAAAGCATTTGTACAGCACTATACAAATAGGAATACAAATACATATATTTCATAGGTGGGTGGTTAAAGTAAATAACCACATGGAGGGTATCATATGTGACTCTAAGGTAGTTGAGAATCCCATCTCAGCACCTACCTAAGGTTCTAACACTTAAGCACTTACACTCACAAGCGATTTCACCAACACTTGGAAAACATTATTTCAACATACATGACGTATGTTAGAGGAAAGTGCACTAGGGTTGTCCCTTTACCAAACTAGTATTTTATACGTATACATCATATTCATACAGCAAATAGTCATGACAATTACATCAAAAATTTTATACGTATAGGGTATTTTCTAGGATACCCAATTTCAACATACATAGTGTTTACAAGGGAACTTGTAATACGACGATTCTTTTCGCCAAGCAATTAATTTATACGCACATAATATATTTATACAACAATTAATCATGACAAACACATCGCTAAAATATACACGTATACGGTACTTCTTACAATACCGTATTTCTACATACATGGTGTATATTAGTAAACATGTATTTAGGCGAACCCTTTCGCCAAATGAGTATTTTATCCATACATCATATATCCATACGACAATTAAACATGTCAAACACATTTCCATAAAAAATACGTATACGGTATTTTATACGAATACCTAGAGTATGTGAAATTCCAAATTCTACAATTCTAATCGAAACAGAAAATGGAAAGCACTCTATAAATGTACAATTGCATGCAGATCATGAATCTATCATTATCTGACATTGAAAGCGTTGAAAACCGCAACCTATACACCTAAAGTCCTCACCTTGTGTTGTAGAATTGTAACGGAGTCGATAGGTTCGCTAAGGTTCCGTATACGGGAGTTTGGCAGCCTAAAGAATGAAACAGGTTAGCTATTTCATAATCTACAACCTATACAACCCTAAAACAGATTAGGGTTAGGGTTTCTTACCTAGAAACGACACCGGAATTACCGGGAAACCGATGAGAATCAGGCGGTGGAGCCCGAATAGCGGTAGGGAACAGTAGCAGGGAATTCCTCCCACATCTCCCTCACTTTCTCTCTCTTTTCCCTCTCTTAAATCCAAATTCGTATGGCTAGAATGGGAGAGGGTTTAAGGTCCTTTTATAGCCTAAAACCTTTCCAAAATAGACTCAGGTTCAAGGGTTACTGCTAATATAGATATTTCGTCACTTTTTCAGCTCAAAAGAGTGTTTCTAGTGGCCCCCCTTGAGCCAAACGTCAAACTTAAGCTCTCTACTCACGGATCTACGTGGGACTACGTTTTCGACTCGAACGAATTCCCAGATCGCACGTGGCGGACCAGTTTCAGTTCAACGGTCAGTGTGCCACGATCCGAAATTCCAAGTACATGTAAATGTTCCTGAAATTTTTCCTGATCCGAGGGTGTAATTTGGTCTGATTCTGATGGTCAGGTTACTTAATACTGACGCGTAAACAAATGGTGCCAGATCACTATTCCTGATATTTATTTTGGAATGGGAATAGTGTTTTTCACACACCCTCGCTCCGAATCGAAACGAATGGCCGTGGGACATCGGCTGGACCTGATTTTAGAGATAATTGTTAAGCCCAGTGAGGCGGTCCTAAGTCCTTAACCTCGTATTATTCGGACTCCCGATGTGTGGTCCAGATCAGATACGGAGTTTCAACGTTCTCCCGAGAGCAGCCGGGTAATGAGATTGATCCTAGATTTTAGGGTAACCTAGCGTCAATGATTTTACAAGTTTTGGGTCTTGCAGATCGTATTTAAAGCGATTCAAATGGATTTCATGGCTAATCTAGTTTAGCACTTAGTTAACTTTGTCAAATTTCTAAAGGATTTAATCCTAAGTGATTTCCGTCTGAGGTAGTATTTAGTCCTTTGCAGTTTGTATCTAAAGTGATCCAAGTTATACTACTTAGCTAGTTTAAGATAGTGTCTAGGGCGAAAGTGCTTTGAAAAATTGAAAGAACAATGTAGTGAAGGGTGGGATTTGTGAAGGAAATGGGTTAAGGAGCGATTTTAGACTGTGAGATTCAGTTCTGACAAGTTAATAAGGTATTAGGATCGACCCATTGCCTAAGGACGTCTAATCCCAGGTTGGCAAAAATCCGGGGCGTTACATTATAGGATCCCAGGATCGGAACCTGGTATACGGGTGACGAGAGCCGAGAATGGGGTACTACGGAGGCTGTCGACACCGGATTCGGCGATCTGGAATTTTATGAGCCCGGTTTCCGAGTTTGGGGTGTGACAAATTAAGGATTCTCTATTGATCTGATTTATCATCAATGTTGATGATCAATGTTGATATCCGTTCCATCATCAATAATGATCATCATTGGTGATGAAGAGATCTATTATCAGCAATGACAATCAATGGTAATGATCAATTCCATTAGTGATGTAGAGCGGACCACAAACCTATTCTTGGCATAGTTGGACTGAAAGAAGCCTGAATGAAATCAAACATAGTCCATTAGATACGGGCCCAATCTTAAATAAGGCATGACATAACTGGGCCCCAAGTGTGTCCGGATAGAGGAAATTCATTTTAGATAGGGAAAAATTAGCGCTCAAAGTGTGAAATGTAAATTAACCTATGAATTTTTTACTTTAACAATCCATCTCAGGTCAAATGACCCCATAACAAGGTCATGTCGGTCCATTACATAAGAAAACACTGCCTTCCAATTTAAAAATTGTAGTTTTAGGAAAAGTTTGCTATTTTTAATGAGTTTTAAGTTGGATGTATCTCCTTCATTTTAGAGTTTTATTACATGTAATCTTCTTAGGAATTACTTCTAATCATGTTAGGAATCATCTAACATGATTAAATTAGGATTTTCTATTTTTAATAAATTTTACTATTTTGGGTAAATTCTAGTTTAGTCGATTTAGGACTCGATTTTAGTTTTCCTTTTTAAGTGATGTAATCGGAAAGTCTAAGCATTATTGATTAATAAAATTCTAAAATTTCCCTTTTATCTTATAGATTCATGAATAACATTGTGGATTCAAGGTTTTGCATTCTCGAGGTAGATGATATTGATCTTCCTCCCCACACCATTCCTTGCGTCAATTAGTAAGATTAGTATTAGATTTTTAATTGATTCTTATGGTAAAGAATTATAAATATCGTAATTCTTGGCTTGATTTACTTAGGTCACTACCTTTTTATCATTAGAACCTTCAAAATCTAGTGCTTGTAGAATTCTCCATTGGTTATGGTTGTGCATAACCTGAGTGGGAGCTAATCTGAACCACCAAATGATGCATGCACCCGTGATGAAGCATTGCATATGTTATTATACAAATAATTGTTGCAGAAGCATCTCATAGACAACTCATCCGAGACAGAAAAATCTACATCATTTTATATGAACCGATTGCGGAATCCAACTTCGACAACACCTAGATTGTATCCAGTCAAATCGGAGGTCTCATGCACCAAGAATGTTTCAGGATTTGAGTTCGGTACAATAAAAAGAATCAAAATCCCATTACCTATTTTTACCATGATTCCCTAGGTTTTATGCCTAAAGAAAGTCTCGAGATTCAAAGAATTTGACAATCAACAGAATCTCTAATTAAACACTAGCAACAATTGGGTTCCCGCTAGTGCTTTATAAAAAAGGCTAATGCCCCATTTGAAAATAATTTCATAGAGAGACCACAGGAATGGTGATTAAAATTTCGAGAGCAATCTAGCTAGAGGAGTGGTTGAATGACAAAAATGAGAGAAGAGTAGGAAAAAGGAAGAGAGAAAAGAGGGATAGGATGAGAGAAAAAAGAAGGGGAGAAAAAAAAAAGAAAGGAAAAAGAGAGAAATGGAGCTAACCCAACCATCTCACTCCCATATCCTGAGCTTTCCAATAGTTCAAATCAAGTGGAGTAGAGGTACACTCTAAAGTATTTTATTATCTTTGATATTTAGAGTTTTAGAGTTCTCGATCTCATCAAATCTCTAAGCGCCTTATAATCGTCTACGAGCTTCAACTATATCTTAGTTGTATATACATTTTTACTGCATATCTTGCTTGAAATTTTGCAATAATCACCTTCTCAAAATGACCAATGTCGAGCGCTCCGTCTCCAATGTTCATGATTAGAGTTGAGTAGCTTTATTTTCTGTTTATTTTTCTAGATTACTGAACCATCGCGAAGAAAATCCCAAAATCACATAGAGATCGAACTATCGTATGGGTAGAGAAGGGTGCTTAAACCCTTCCTTCTCCATCACTAAGGTCCTTATTTACAATCTCCGCTGCAGAGCAACCATAAGAGTCACTCAATATGAGGAATCTTAAATTTCTCAACTCATAGCGATTCTACGATGCTTAGTCGACCGTAGATTTCGAGCTTTATCAGCTAGTGGCAACTCTAACTCAATCATATCATCTTCAGAGTTAACACAATAACTCCACATAACATGAAGCCAAAGTAGTGATCGTA
Source organism: Magnolia changhungtana (assembly GCA_030180095.1). Taxonomy (NCBI): domain Eukaryota; kingdom Viridiplantae; phylum Streptophyta; class Magnoliopsida; order Magnoliales; family Magnoliaceae; genus Magnolia; species Magnolia changhungtana. Next base: position 194,437 of record JASAUF010000344.1, on the reverse strand, counting down.
GGAGCACAGAGTAAGCATCTAAAGATTTGGCAACTCGACTATGCTTGCCACTAGATAAGCTTGATTCAAAACATAAGATTTTTAATTTTTCTTTGAGAATGTTTAGTACTTGTCCATTTATATTTCATTACATTATGTTTCGATCTTTTAATTTAGCATCATTATTTTTTGTACTTTGATTATATTTATTTTCTTTTAATGGGCCTTCTAACACCACTAACATTCACACTACGAGCACTACGAGCACTACGTGCTCCATACGAACCTCTAAACACTCTCCAGGGGTGGCATGCTCGACTCTCACTTTGTTTCCATATCGGGTAAAGAGGGTATGGTATTAACTCAAGAATGATATATTTGACTTGGAGTCCATTAGCTAGTGGACTTTAAAATTTATAGCCAAATATATACCATAGAATTTCCCATGAATTAGGATATCGTAAGACTCCCCAACTCGAGTGAGTCCTGTGATTAGTCTACAATCAAAGATTTTAAGGGCCTCGGTGGTAGAGAAGGAAGGGGTGAAGCACCTTTTTTATTCCATTACACCAAAATTCCTATTTAGGAATAGTTGAAAATCATTCCTAAATCATTTAGGAAGGCATCGCCAAAAAAAAGTAATGGTTGAAAACTGTCACAAATTTAAAATAGGAACGGTTGAAAACCGTCGCAAATTTTAGAAAAAAAAAGCCATTATAAAATTTAAAAAACAACAATTTCAAAACGATTTTAAACCATTATTTAGGAAGCACCGATAAAAGTCATGTAACCACTTGCAAAAGCCTATAAATTATTATTTTTTCCAATTGGAACTGGTATTTTTTTAATATTTAAAACCTAAAGAATATTATAGTAAAATTAAAAATGAATATTAAAAAAATATTATACAACTTTACAATAAAAGAAATATAATAATTATAATAATAAGTTAAAAATTGTCTGAATAGATAAAATAAAATAAAAATCCTCTATGTTGTCCACTACTTGCTTGGCCAATACACCTAGTTAAGTTTGGGTCACAAACTCTTACCCTCAATCCTACACAACGAAAGACAATATGCATACTCTTACACTTGACAATTTACTTATCGGATTGAGCTTCTTTTATAGTGCCTTCTTGTGTAACTTAATCGATGCTGTCCCGTGCTTCAATCAACTCCCTTTTGCTCCTCTGGTCATGATGCTGATGTTTTGCCAAGTCTTCAGCTCTAAGATCAAATACCTTACTTATAGTGCTCCTTTAAGGTGATCAAGGTAATAGGAGGTGAGTTAAATCTCCTACAATTAATGGAAAGTTGTATTTCCTAGGGGATTCATTTAGATGGATTTTCTAGAAGATTTAAACAATGATATGCCTATAAAAGTTTATTCTACTCTCTAGAAAATAGAGGAATTTAAGCACATTTTTAAGGTGAAGGTTAAAATTCTCATTAGAGTATTAATATCAAGAAAGATTGAAAGTGCCCTGATTTGTCAATTAGCGTGAGTATTGAGTCAGTTAGACTGTAGAGCCTCATAAGAAGATCAACTCAAGCATCTACCTCAACCGGGATGCGTGCAAGCTCGCCATAGGTAAATCTAAGCCTCACATCCCTTATCCCAAAATACCAGGTATATAAAACCCTTAAAACAGGTTAGAATATCATAGCGTTTTTAAGTTAAGAACTTTTTTCAAAATAAGAAAATTCTCTAAGTTTTCTTGCTTTGTCAATTTTATCGATGCACATCTCGATATGATCAACCTGCGTTGTTGATGACCTCGATACCTAAATGATATCATCGATATGAGGACAAAATACGTCCAGTAACCACATACTCATCTGGATGGAATTATCAATACATTGATATATTATAAAATATTATCGATATTCAAATTTCGAGTCCATCAAAGGTGACTTGATATATCGACAGGCAGATCTCCGGTGCCCCTATTTTTTCTTAAGAATATCATATATACATTGATATATTGAAGTCTCCTTGATACCACTAAAATTTAAATCTCGATGATATCGGAAAGCTCTCGATGATATCGGTCACGGGCACCAAGCTCTTTCAGCAAAATATTTCAGGATTGATTATCTATGATCGGGGGTCACTCGATAGAATCGATATTCAAATATCGATGATATTGGTATTGTTTCGATGGCATCAAACATGGACAGAAACTGTCCAACAAGCTTAATGAGAAATTTGTTGGATTTATCGATGCCTCGAACAGTGATCGATATCATCGACATTCAAATTTCGATGATCTCAAAGGTCCCTCGATCATTCTTATAAACCTAAAATATTTCATGTCAAGTCCCTCTCAAATTCAAATGTCGATGAATCGACACTAGTATGGATAGAATCGGAGTTCGAAATTCGATGACATCGACACCTATTTCGATTCCATCGACCAGCTGACAAGAGGTTTCAAAAGTGTATGACATTTGAGTTTGTGTCATCGAGCAGACCATCGATGCTATCGAGAGTGTACGTTCGATGATATCGAACTTGCTCGATGATATCGAACTCTGTCATAAATGTAACCATTTTATATCCGTTGGAACCTTTTGCTTATATAAAGGGGACTTGTTTATTGTTGCTAGCAGAGAAAGAAGAGAGTGCTTTTGAGTGTTTTACCTTAGATCATATACCCAAAGCCCTTTCTCTCAGGGAAGTTCATCCTCTTATCCACCCTCATAATTGATATTCAATAGAGTGAATTGAGGAATGAATTTCCGCATTCAAGGATCCTCCATCTACTACCTTAATAAAAATTCATTAAGCTGGGATGCCTTGAATGCATAATCGAAATCACTCTATCTTCCTTATAAGAAAACCTTTTTATATAGAAGGATTCCGTTTTAACCTTGACCCAACCCGAAGCCTCGTATTGGTACATTATCTGTATTGTAGATCAAGGAAGCTGAAGATTCTTCATCAATAAGGAGGAGATCTTCGTCAACGTGCTGAATGGGACTCACCCACTTATTTGTAAGTTATTAGAGTCTAGAGGACACTTGTGATCATTCCTTTTTAGGATTGGGTCTTAGGTGTTTCTCACCTTTGCAAGCCCTCGTAAGAGGCCTCCGGCGGGAGTGTATGTGGTTGGTACGTAGTGTTGATCCTTGCTCTGTGGAGAACATAAACTTTAGGTTGAAGGTGAACATGTCTAAAACCTTAGGTTTGAGGTGATCCGAGTGAAACCTCCATTAGGGTTTTTGGAAGATCCTTGGCCAGTGTGCCTAAAAGTGGGTGCGTTGTGTTGACCCTTGATCGTGAGAGCATAAACAGTCAGCCTCAGTGTAGGTTGTAAAGGTTGAAAGTGAACCTGATTTAAAACCTTAGGTTTGAGGTGAACCACTGTGAAACCTCAGTGAAATCTGGTACACTCAAGGGTTGAGTGCGGTTATCGGGAGTGGAGTAGACAAGTAGTCAAACCACTATAAAAATGACTGTGTCTGAGATTTCTATTCTTCTGTTTGTGTGATTTACTTTAATATTTTCATATCTAAATATCTGATATCATACCTCACACACATATACAGTCATATCCATCATAAACTAGTTTACATATTGTTCACTTCTTAAATAGTTTATGATTGGATCCTCTACCGGGCTTGGAAGCCAGTAGAGTTACTTTTGAGTAATCCTAATATGTGCATATTGTTAGGATTAGTGCAATAGGATTTTAAATAAACCATAAAAACTTTAAAAAGTTCTATTCACCCCCTCTAGGACATATTAGAACTAAAGTGGTTTTCACCGCTATTTCAATTGGTATCAGATCAGGTCTCTCTTTAAGGGCTTCACCGCCTAGAGAGTGATTTTGACTGAAGTTGGAAATATGGCCAAAGGAGAGGGCTCATCAGTCACTAGACCTCCAGTATTTGATGAATCAAATTATGCATACTGGAAGGCTAGGATGCACTACTTTCTGAGATCTTTGGATCATGATGCTTGGGATCTTTGGATCAAATTATACATACTCAGAGAGTGATGAAGACCAAAAATCCTTGAAAATTCTTATGGTCTACACTACTCCAATAATTTCCAGTGAATCTAAGAACGAGAAAGAATAGCAAACCACTGAATCATTTCCGTCAGATAATGAGGAAACAGAAAAGGAAGAAGAAGAAGATTAAAATAAACTACAAGATGCTTACAATCAAGTTTATATTCATAGCATCAACATTCTTAAAAGACTTGGATTGTCTGAAAATAAGAAGGAACTACTGCAAAAAGATATGGACAAAACATTGGAAATCAATTCACATCTAATTAATGATCTACAACAATATCATTCAAACAATGATGAGTTGGAAAGAGTAAATCTATCCCTAAAAATGAAATCATAAAAGCTTGTAAAACAAATTGAATTATTAAAAAATAAAAATGAGCAACTCAAGAATGAGAATCACACACTCTTGTTTGACTTAGAAAAATCTAAAAAATTTGCTGAAATAAACTATAAATTCTCCCAGAGTGGTGAAAAGCTCGAAAAATTGTTAGGAATGGGAAGACAAGGAAGAGACAAGAGTGGCCTAGGGTATGATAAAACTAAAAGGAAAACTGGAAATGCAGCCTCAACAACTGAAAAATTTGTTGTTTTAGGTAGCAATATGAGAACTTCTCCAGTTTGTCATTTATGTGGTGATATGGGTCATTATAGGTTTGAATGTTTGACACCTAGAAGGACTTCACTTAACTCTGGTCAAAAGGGTAAATTCACACCAGCCAAAAAAATACGAAATGACAAAAGTCCACCTAGGAGAAACACTCACCCATCACCACTAGAAATGAAATCATTGGTTCAAGTGGGAGAGATAAACATGAAAACTAAAAAGAATTCTCTCTCAAAATGGATAGTAAAAGAAAAATTGAACTGTTTGATAACTAACTTTATCCATATACCCTAAAAGGTCAAAACATGAAATGGACAAGTCCAAGTCATGCATCTAAGTCTGGATATTTGCTGAAATGATGCAAATTTTGTTGAGCTTCAAATGATATATCTGAGGTTCCTCACCTCCATCTTTTGTATATAAACATTCAAATGTTTATAATTTTGATGTGTACAGTAATTGTACATAATTTTGCTGAGTATACTATTGATTCATAGAAACACTAAAAGTATACTTGAAAGGTCATTTGTATGCTGCAAAGGGAAAATATTCATCTTCGATATATCCCTAGATAAGTCATTCTCGATTAATCGATCATGAGTCGATCGCATTGATGCCTCTTTAGAATGTAAAGAGCCATATGATCGAGAATGATATTAAAGATAGTCTCGATAACATTGGGGGAGCTACATCGATATCATTGGAACACTGATCAATGATATCGAAGACTACCGCCTGATAAAAGGCGGTCGAGCAAAATTTTTTTTCTCTTTTTCTGAAAAAGGCCTACCGTTTTCTTTCTGCTCAAATCCTCAGCCGAAAGTACATCATGGGTCCCGAAAGTTCCTCGAGATCTGGTATTATCCTTCCATTCCTTCCATTCTCAAGTCTATCTTATCTTTTGGTCGAGTACTTTCAGTTTCTTTACAAGAGGAACTCTGTTTGTTCTTCTAAAATCTGTCGTTATGGGTAAAAACAAAGGCAAGGCATCTGGTTTGGGTGAATCGTCAAGGTCCACTCGACAAAAAGTGGTTGCTTTAAAAAGAAGTGCAAGGGCCCTGGAAACTGGGACCTCCAAAGGCAACGCATGAGATATAGAAGTCCCAATCTGAGGCGTAGGCACCTCCACCGGTGCAAGTCAATCCAGTCTTATCAAAGTTCATTGGGAGAAAAGTTATTCCCGAGAGGAAAGTCGACAGAAGTTGTCTGATTCCATATAATCTGGAACCTCTATTTACCGCCATAGATTGGTTACCAGTTCTCGGAGGACCATGTCAACTCGAACGGACATATAATTTTCTTGGCGCCTGTCATTCTCCGGTGTCCGACCCTCCGTCCATCACCATGACCGTCAATGGTGATGATCTGCAGATCACTCCTGAGTCTATCGCTGAAATTTTCAATCTTACTCTATCACCTGTAGGACTCCTAGATATGGACATGGAAAGCATTGAGGTTCGGTCCGAGGTCACCAAATTCCTATGTCATGACCGTGGTGTTCAGTGCCACTAAGGGAATGCCCTAAAAGCCAGATTTATGAAACCACGCTATTGGGTCTTGCATGGTATCCTTGCTTCAAACGTCTACTCTAGGGGTTCCAATAGGGCAGATCTCACGGGCTTCATGACTATGATAATCTATTCGATCGCCTTTGGGATCAAGATTTGTTTACCTACCCCCATCATGCATCAGTTGGTTTATGCTTTTCATATGACGAGAGATGTCATACCCTTGGATCATACATACAATATGCAATGACATACTCCAAACCTTCAACAAGAGTAACATTCGAAAGATGGATTTGAAGTTTCATAAATATCTTGAGGATCCACCTAAGGCAGGCATTCACATAAAAAGGGAAAGTAGTGCAGGTGTTGCTCCTACTGAATGGACTGAAATGGCCGGAGATGAACCACCTGGACCTGATCCAGCTGCGTTAACGTCAACACCTGGGTATGCCAAATGGTTCAAGCTGGACAAGATTGGGGCAAGTTAGAGGGATGTCCACTCGATATACGAAAGACTTACTGTGTTGGAACAGCTGGTCCAAGGAGTTCAGCAAATGGTACAACAGTTGGTTGATCTGCTCACTTGTCGGCACGACGACACGACATCGTCTTCCTCGGCTCTATAAGCACTGGTTTCTGAAAGCTACCACATACACTTCGCTCTTATTTCCACGTACGAACATTAATATCTTTTTGGATGTTCTACATTCTCATGGGTGTATGTGACAGCTCTCTAACTTACATAGGCTGACGTTTTGTTTTCTATTTTTGGTTATATATGTCCAAAGTTGGGCAAAATACTGATAGTTATTTCTGGGTGCCCTTAAATGAGCTTGGTGATTTTTTGGGATAACTGTTAATCTACTGCTGTCTGGGGCAGTATGTATTTTTGGATATCTTTGTATATGGCTGAATGTAATTCTCATCTTTACTGCCATAATTCAATTCTCAGATCCCCTGGTTTATCTAGTTTATATGTGGAATGCATGTAATGTCTCTTAATGATTACCCTATCTGCTATATCACTACTTTATCTAATTTATTGTGCATACATACTTACTGCAAATGATGTCTGTTAATCAACTGTTTAAACATTTTACATCTATCTGTTATATGCATATTCCTCTGAATGACTGTTCTCCCATGTTATTTTAACTTCAGTCAATATCAACTGCTATATCTTTGTCAATGACTGATAAAAAGGGGGAGAACAGTTCAAAAACCCTGAACGAAAAATTGTATATCTACTTGAATGGTGTTGCAGGTGTTAGGGAGAGCAGCTGCACCACGATAAGGGGAGTATGCAGTCAGGGGGAGCAGATACTAGGTTGTGTACATGTCCTCACTAGAAATTGTAAAATTGTGTAAAATACATGTACACACAATTTAGAATGTATTTGTCTAGATATTGTTCTAGGGTGTTTTGGTATTTTGTCACGTAATTGACAAAGGGGGAGATTAAAAGTGTCCTGGTTTGTCAATTAGCGTGAGTATTGAGTCAGTTAGACTGCAGAGCCTCATAGGAAGATCAACTCAAGCGTCTACCTCAACCAGGATGCGTGCAAGCTCGCTACAGGTAAATCTAAGCCTCACATCCTGTAACACCCTGATCCTTGTAACCCGAGGATGATCGCTCGAGTACGAGAACCTGAGTGTTACATTATGAATGGAATTATAGTTCAAGCAGATTACCACAATTGGTAACGACAAAACAGAACTTCTGTATAACTAACAAATAAAGTGCAACATACGTGAAATATGAACCGGTAGTAAAGTGAGATACCTCAGTAGGGGACTTAATTACAAAACTTAAAGGCAAGCAAATATAATGTCTGGCATATAAAAATAGTAAATCCTAAGCATTTAGTGAAGTTCTCGCATCTTGGCTATATCATCATATGGGCCCTCCTCGCCTTACTCCTTGGCGACACTAAGAATCCCATCATAGTCATCATCCCTAGCCTTCACGCCTGTGTCTATTTGGTGCAACCGTACAATTGAGTGAGTAAAACTCAGTGGGAATTTCCCTCATAGATTCATTCATGATACATCATTCCAAAATAGGTTAACATTTCATACAGGATTCATAAGGCAATATAAATACATATGCAATGGCATGAGTGTATGAATGTATGTTCAAGACACAGATCTAGTGATGCACATCCATCTGTTCAAATAAAAGACCGCCCGTAGTAGATAGACTACCAGGAAAATGTCATGAGAGTGAGTGCGCCCAAGGACAATCTTACTCCTGGAATAATACTCAAGGTACGCCCAAGGAGTCTCTAATCTTGGAATAGCCTCATGTAAAATAAGAGCGCCCAAAGTAACTCAAGTGCACGACTCTGGCCGTACTACTGATCTAACAGTAAAGCGAGCCGAATGTGTCTTACATTAAGTACTCGGAAAAGCTCCAATGTTATGCATGAATGTTATGCAACATTGAAATTTTATACCACATCGAAAGTACATCATATATCGTTAACCTAACTTTTACTCATGCATTGAGGAGTATAATGCCAATTCTCAATCATAATTATTCATGATTAGCATAACCAAGTTAGAAAAAAGAGAAGTTGTACATGTAAGGGACTTGTTCATATACATTAGCGTCAAGGCAAAATCGTTCTACAAGGTGGAATGGACTACGGAATAAGTTACCTTACAATTAAAGACTATCCACCACTTCACGTATTCATAATTAAACGCGTCAAACTAAGAGGCCAAGAGTAGAACATGAATAAGAAAGACGAGATTAGTGTAGTCATTTCAAACAAAGGTAAGACTATAACACATGCATATTTAACCAAGCTTTAACACTATTTTAGAAGTTCATGTAATAAAGAAGCTATGGGGGCATATCCCTCACCTAGATTTGGAGTTTTCTTATCGTGGGATGTGAGTGCACTAGTTTTGCTTGAACAGGTAATATGAAGAGGTGCTTTCTAATGTAAAATAGTTGCTGATGGAACCTGATGAAATATTCCATAAACATAAATGAGTTGTGACTGAGTTGACTCAGTCGGGATTCTCGACTTGAAATGAGTTGGGTAGTCCCAACATTTTCTTTTACTAACTATATAGTTGGATTTAAGACTTACCAACCTTATGCTTCTAAGTTCTATAACAGATGATTTAAATCGGTAAAACGTATTTAGAAAACGGGTCGAGTTGACTCGCTTGGAGCCTAAACTGATGACTCGTTGCGGTTGGCTCCAAAAGGCTAGGTAAGCCACGTAGTTTAGCTCATGGATCTGTTGATCCTCATGCTCCCCACTATTACCTTCAGCTGGATGGGGTCGTTTTGACTCAGTCAGCACACTGACTGAGTCAGCCCAACAAAATACATGGAGTCGATTCAACGATGCAAAAGTCTGATTTCATGCTCAACTGGGTGAGTCTTTGACACCCATGGCTAGTTTTCAGCTCATTTAGGTGAGCTACAACCAGCCCCAACCAGGTCAGGTAGTCCTCTTCGGCACCAAGTCAGAATCGTTGACTCGGTAGAGGCATTAACAACCGACATTACCCTCTGCAGCAACAGGCAATGCAAGCCTGACTTAACATGCTAACCCCATTGCTAGAAGAAAACCGACCCCTGCCATGGAGGCAGGTTGGGTTTTCGCCACAGGGATGGTGCTGGAATCGAATTGAGTCATCCACTGATAACTGAGTTGTGGTGACGGTAAGATAAATCGGTCGATAACTGAGTTGTGGTGACGGTAAGATAAATCGGTCCAGATAGGGCATTTACAGCAGTAAGAAGAGGAGTATAAAAGTTACCGGATGCAGGGAAAATCCTCAGCTGCTGATGGACGGATTTGGATGATGGATAACCCCAGATCGTGGTGTGGTTGGTCATTGATGGGAGGGAGGCTCAGTCTATCCTAAGCAAGTTGAGATAGCTGGTGGAAATATGTCCCAACAATCACACAGGAACTCATATCCTCCTTCTTGCTAACCTTTCCTTTTCTCTCTATTTCCTCTCCTTTCTCTCTCAATCAAACCTCTCAGCTGAGTCGAGTCACTAGTGACCCACTCAAACGCAGTTCCCCATTTCCCTCATTTTTTTGTATTTTTTTTTCTCTCTTCTTCTTATCCGTTTCTCCCTATTCTTATCTGTTTTTCTCCCGTTCTTATAGGTTTTCCTCTTCTGGAAAGCTCCTCTGCTAACCCTCGGATTAGTGTGGTTTAATTCAACTCGACCGAGGGAGCTCCAAATTTGGATCTTTCATATAACTAAACGAGTGCATGGGCCCACGTGGCATTCACAGAAGGGTTTCGGTAGTGATGGGCCACATGATGATCGGTTAGGATTACTGGAATAACTTAATTTTGGAATGATGGGTTTCACTGTCAATATGGGGAAGATGGTTGCCTGAAAATGGTAATTTCTTAATGGGCGGATTTGGGACATTCAGATGGTCCAGATGGTGTCTCTAAAGCTTGTGGGGTCCATTCATGGAGTAAGATGGACTGTAGATTAAGGTGGCTATGAAACCTATGGGACTTCGTCTGCCCCTTCAATTTCTCCCCAAAAACTCGCCCGCTAGGCGGTTCTCTCCACAACCCTAATATCCACGTCTCCAAACGTGCCAGTAATTCTTCTAGAAACCAAGTAACGGTAGAGATTTAGCCAGCTATTCTAGGGAATATTCTTTTCATCTTTTGTTGGATAGTTATCCAAATCCGGCAAATGTAGGGCTGACGTGTATTTTATCCGCGCTTGTGGGGCCCGTCCGGCCGTTTCCAACAGTAGGATTGGTTAGAATATGCTGTAGCTAGATCCAAGTCCTTCGTCAACAACCCCATCTGAATGTTGAGTGTTCGTCAACTGAGACTGCTTGATCGGTTTTCAATCATCAATCAGGTGGTGGTTACGGTCGGTGGGGCCCTGGGAATCGTATGAACGGTGTGGATAGGGCAGCGGTATTCGAGAACCCTCATTTGTACCGTCGTATGGACGGTCCCGGTGAAACGTTGCAAACGTGGAGGGAAATTTGAATTTCCCTTAAATTTTTAGGATTTCGTTGGGTCAACGATAGTAAGACTCGATTAGAGATTCAGTGCACGGCGTGAGTTCCTGTTCTGTGCTCACGCACTTGATAAAAGCGGTCTCATGCTCTGATCTCAGGCGATCGGCACCGTACACTATCCTTGGGGAAACATTATACAATCACGGTCTCCGATATTAGGAGCTATTTAATTTCTTTGTTGTGGGGTCTAAGCCATCTGGTTTTCAAATGAATTTTATAAATCATTTAAATTTATTTCTGGTCGGGCAGCAGTTTGCCCTAGGAGATTTAGTACTGACTATGTCAGTCAGACCGTTATAAAGTCAGTTAGTTGTTTGAAATGTTAGTTCCAAGTGGGAGTTGGTTTGCCTTATTAAATTGGTAGATTATGTAAAGAAGAAAATTATTTTAGGGTCGTTACACATCCCTTATCCCAAAACACCAGGTATATAAAACCCTAAAAATAAGTTAGAATATCATAGGGTTTTTAAGTTAAGAAAACTTTTTTCAAAATAGAAAAATTCTATAAGTTTTCTTACTTTGTCGATTTTATCGATACACATCTCGATATGATCGACCTATACTGTCAATGTCCTCGATACCTAAATGATATCATCGATATGAGGACAAAATACGTCCAACAACCACATACTCATCTGGACGAAATTATCAATACATCGATATATTATCGATATCATCGATATTCAAATTTTGAGTCCATCAAAGGTTACTCGATAATATCAACAGGCAGATCTCCGACGCCCCTATTTTTCCTTTAAAATATCATATATGCATCGATATATTGAAGACTCCTCGATACCATCAAAATTCAAATCTCAATGATATCGAAAGGCTCTCGATGATATCGGTCTTGGGCACCAAGTTCTTCCAGCAAAATATTTCAGGATTGTTTATCTATGATCGGGGGTCACTCGATAGAATCAATATTCAAATATCGATGATATCGGTATTGTTTCGATAGCATCGAACGTGGATAGAAACTGTCCAGTAAGCTTAATGGGAAATCCGTTGGATTTATCGATGCCTCGACACAGTGATCGATATCAGCAACATTCAAATTCGTCCCTCGATCATTCTTGTAAACCTGAAATATTTCATGTCAAGTCCCTCTCATTTTCAAATGTCGATGAATCGATACTAGTATCGATAGAATCGGAGTTCGAAATCCGATGACATCGACACCTGTTTCGATTCCATCGACCAGCTGGCAAGAGGTTTCAAAAGTGTATGACATTTGAGTTTGTGTCATCGAGCAGACCATCGATGCTATTGAGAGTGCACGCTTGATGATATCGAACCCGCTTGATGATATCGAACTCTGTCATAAATGTGACCATTTTATATCTGTTGAAACCTTTTGCCTATATAAATGGGACTTATCTATTGCTGCTAGTAGAAAAAGAAGAGAGTGCTTTTGAGTATTTTATCTTAGATCATATACCCAAAGCCCTTTCTCTCAGGGAAGTTCATCCTCCTATCCACCCTCATCATTAATATTCAATAGAGTGGATTGGGGAATGAACTTCCGCATTCAAGGATCCTCCAGCTACTACCTTAATGATAAATCATTAAGCTGGGATGCCTTGAATGCATAATCAGAATTACTCTATCTTCCTTATAGGAAAAGCTTTTTATAGAGTAGGATTTTGTTTTAACCTTGACTCAACCCTAAGCCTCGTATTGGTACATCATCTATGTTGTGGATCAAGGAAGCTGAAGATTCTTCATCAACAAGGAGGAGATCTTCGTCAACATGCTGAATGGGACTCACCCACTTATTTGTAAGTTATTAGAGTCCAAAGGACACTTGTGATCATTCCTTTTTAGGATTGGGTCTTAGGTGTTTCTCACCCTTGCAAGCCCTCGTAGGAGGCCTCCAGTGGGAGTGTACGTGGTGGGTATATAGTGTTGACCCTTGATCTGTGGAGGGCATAAACTTTTGGTTGAAGGTGAACCTGTCTAAAACCTTAGGTTCAAGGTGATCCGAGTGAAACCTCCGTTAGTGTCTTATGGAAGATCCTTGGCCAATGTGCCTAAAAGTGGGTGTGTTTTGTTGACCCTTACTTGTGAGAGCATAAACAGTTAGCCTAAATATAGGTTGTAAAGGTTGAAGGTGAACCTGATTTAAAACCTTAGGTTTGAGGTGAACCACTGTGAAACCTCCTTAGTGTAATCTGGTACACTAAAGGGTTGAGTGCGGTTACCAGGAGTGAAGTAGATAAGTAGTTGAACCACTATAAAAATGACTGTGTCTGAGATTGTTATTCTTCTGTTTATGTGATTTACTTTAATATTTTCATATCTAAATATCTGAGATCACACCTCACACACATATACAGTCATATCCATCATAAACTAGTTTGCATATTGTTTACTTCTTAAATAGTTTGTGATTGGATCCTCTACGGGGCTTGGAAGCCAGTAGAGTTACTTTTGAGTAATCCTAATATGTCCATGCTGTTAGGATTAGTGTAATAGGATTTTAAATAAACCATAAAAATTTTAAAAAGTCCTATTCAGCCCCCTCTAGGACATATTGGCATATTCCTACTCAATTAAAGCGGTCTTCACTGCTATTTCAAAGATTACTTAAAACTTATTGATTTAGAGCTTGGGATGAGAGATATAATCATGGAATCACCTAAGCTTCTATTGCACTAAAGACCCATTCAAATGCCTTTTATAAGAAGAGTTTCAACTGTCAGAAAACGAGTAGATGACGAATCTATCGATGCTATCAAAAGGTCTTCGAATTTATGATTTGTTGTTACTCAACATATTTGAGTTATATGTTTAATGTCATCAAGTAGTCTTTAATGCTCAAAGCCATCGGAGTGAACCTTCGATGCCATCGAAGGAGACCTAGATGCCATAAAAAAATTAGATAAAATGATCAATTCTTATTGGATATATCTTACTTCCTATTCAATGCCATCGAGGGATGTTTGCTCGATGGGATCGAGAAGCACTTAAAATTTATTATTTTGGTCGTATGTTTTCACAACAACTTTATACCTCTTCTAGCCTTGCTTATCATATTCCGATTAGGTTCCTAAGTCTAAGGGATGATCAACAAGGTTTATCTATTAAGCCAAGATCATTTAGAGGTTCAAAGATTATTTTAGGTAAATAGATAGGGTTACCAAGGCACCTTATTTACCCACCTTGATGCTCTTGTATTCTTGTGTCTTCAGTCTTCAGCTTCCAAAGGCTCAACCGACTACATAACATAAGGACTCACGTGGTTGACTACCAAGATGCACAAATCAGTGCACTAATAGATACTGCGTAGGGAAATGAACTATCTATGGGTTGTGGTGGAGTCCAATGAGGTATTTAAATGTCCAACTATTATCATATACAAATTTAGTTTATTACAAAGTTCTTATATATATATTATATAATGCTCTTGCAAGGTATGCATCCCACATCAACAGGGACCAAGGCGCAAGGATAGTAGGCACAATCTGATGGGTCAAGGACCTACTCCACATCATCATATTAGGAAGGGGACTTTGTTCATGACATGGATGAGTTAAGGACCTAGTTCACCCCTCCATATTAGGGGGGGGGGGATGCAGCAACTGATGTGGATAAGGCATGGGCCATTCCCTATGACATTCATGAGCTAGGGGTTTACTGTTAAGTGTGAAATGTTACATATTTTCCCCTATTTATACCTTGGTTTTATAAATATGATAGTACTTAATCGATTTAATTATTTGTGTTTTCATGTGTGAGATGATTTCGAGAACTTAAGGTGAAATTGATGCCAAAAGGAAGATTTATGCTCAAAAGATTACTAAATAAAGATTTGGAGCTTTGTAAGTCGTTAATGAAGAATTCGCATGCCAAATATCTAAGAAAACCGTCAAAGATCTAAGAAAACCAAATGGGGAATGAAGAGAATTAAAGATTTGAAGTGAAGAAAAGGAATCCTGAAATTGCCTTAAAATAACATATTTATAAAATTGTCTTAAAAAAGCATATTCTGAAACTCCGACTCCATTTTGGGAAATTGCGCAAAGTGAAGTCTATTTTGGGAAACTATGTAGAGCGAAGTCTATTTTAAGAAATTGCATAGAGTGCATAAATTTGAGGCAGTTTTTAAAATTTTCTAACTCGGTGCGAAAGTTGGAGTTCTACAACTATAAATAAGACTCCCTAAGATGCTCCAAAGCATCTTCTAGGGTTTGAAAAGGTCTCAAGGAGCATACACAAAAGTGGAGCAGCCACTAAAGAGTTTTTCTTCTTCCCTAGTTTATTTTTCATGCTTTATTTAAGATATTTAGTTTCAATCATGTTTATGATTGGCTAAGCCTCTTAGCTAGGGATAAGAGGTAAAGCTTGTAGCGTGTTGGGATATTTATTTTGCTTTGATTCTTGTTCTTATTGAACTTCATTGATTTCTAGTTTGATATTAAGGGTATATTTTCAATTTCTTTGGTTTATTATGACTCAAATTATAATAGATGCTGTGATAGCTTTGGATATCTTCTTTTCCTATTTTGAGATAGTGAGATTGGTAAATTCCATTGTTCACCATCGTCTCCTAGGCATGGTAGGGTGATGGAATCCCTTCCAATCATCACAATTCTCCTCCATTAAGAATTAGGTCAATGAAAAGTTCATATTTGATTTAATTATTTTATCTTCCAATTGGATAGGATAATACTCCAATTCTAATTGTCTTACTTGAATCAAGTAAGGTAGCATCTTGATTGCTACGAGTGGATCCTTGGCACCCTAGTTCCCACCTTTAATTAATAGTTTAAACATTATTCACAATTACTCTCTTTTAATCTAGAATTCAGATTTAAATCTTCTTCTAGTTTTAGTTCTGGTTCTTTTCAGAATACGTACAAGTTTAGTCCATGTGGATTCGACCTTGTTTTCACGAGTTATTACTACATCGCAACCCTACACTTGGGTTTGTCAATAAGTTTTTGGCACCATTGCAAGGGACAACGACTACGTTTTTCTGGAACTAATTGGTATTAAAATTAGGTTAAAATTAAGGTTAACTTTTTGCTTCTTTTTTTAGGTTATGATTTTTTTTTCTGAAATTGTTTTTAGAAACTAATATTGTTTTCTGTTTTGTAGGATCTTAACATAACAGCTTCAATCCGGTAAACTCTTTCCAATTCTCTCTTTCTTTTCTAGATTTCTTATTTGCTTTAGTTTTCTTTCATCTAAGTTTTAGTTATTTGGTGCTTGAGGGTTGTGCGTGTTTCATGCCCAAGTGGATTCTTGAAAACACTCAACGTCTTTTAAGTGAAGGAGGATTAGTCGAAGGGTTGCCTATCCATCAAAGGATTACACACCACTTGAGATCCTCTCAGTTAATCGAAGCAACGACTACAAATCAACCTCAACCACCAGTTGAGGAAGTTCAAGATGAAAATGAGGTGCATAATGCACCCCGTCTCCTACTCTACAAGATTATTTACAATCGACAGGGATAAGTACACCTTCCTGCATGATATTTATATTGAATGCAGGAACTATGGATATTAAACCAGGGGTAATTTAACTCCTCCCTAAGTTCATGGACTAGAATATGAAAGTCCATACTTGCATATGAAAGAGTTCAATGAAATCATATCTATATTACACTTCCCAAATGTGTCTGAGGACACAGTTAGACTAAAATTATTTCCTTTCTTTTTAAAAGAAAAGGCTAAGTCGTGGTTACGTTCCTTAATATCAAGGTCCATTGGCATGTGGGCTGAAATGACAAGGGAGTTCCTTAAAAAGTTCTTCCCCTATCATAAAACAAATACCTTAAGGAAAGTAATCATGAATTTTGCACAAAAAGAGGATGAAACCTTCTTCCAATGTTGGGAGCAATTTAAGGATCTCATAAATTCATGTCCACAACATGCTACGACATATGGCATATAATAAGCTTTTTCTATAAGGGATTGACCTCACCCATGCACTAATTTGTGGAGATGATGTCTACTGGGGAATTCATGAATAAGGAAGTCAATTATGCGTGAGATTTTTATTTATTTTTGGTAAGCTTGTTGAAAACACGTAATCATGTGATACCTCTTTAAGAACTACCACTTCTAAGCCTACTCAATCAAAGGAAAGGAGAGGAATTTATGTTTTAAAAGAGGAAGTGATATAAATGCAAGAGTGGTTAAACTCATAAGAAAAGTCGAGGCCATGAAACTTAAGAAGATAGAACCCGAAAAGGTTGCGAAAGTTATTTGTGCTTGTAACATTCATACAATTGAGAATTATCCAACAATTCCTACTTTTCAAGATATATTGAATGAGTAATCAAATGCCATAAACAACTACCAAAAACCTTTTAATAAACCCACCTCAAATACATATAACTCAAGCTGGAAGAACCATCTAACTTTAGTTGGAGGAATAGACAAACGACTACTCCTCAAGGGATCATTAACCAATTTCTGAATCAAATGAAACCTTAAGAAGATCCAGTCTTAAAATATATACAAAACCAAGAGCTTTTTAATCCAGGTATGATGTAAGCCTTTTCAGACCTTACAAAGGCCATACAAGGGCTTGAAACAAAAAATTCGATTGGGGAGAAAGGGATCCTTTCGACTTAGCCTCTCCCCAACCCAAAACAACAATATAAAATCAGTGACCCAAGCTCTTCAAAATAGATGGAGTAGGCTAAGTCTATCACCACTCTTAGGAGTGGGAAGACAATTGAAAAATCTATTTCGGTGAGGGTTAAAAAGGCAAAGGACCTAGAAATAAATGAGAATGATAGACCTAGAAATTCTCCACATGGGTTAAAGCCAGAACCTTAAAGTAAGCCGATTGCACCATTCCCTCAATGGTTGATTGCACCAAAACCTCTCTCTAACTCTCAGGATATTCTAGATGAGTTTAAGCAAGTGAAGGTCAACATCCCTCTAATGGATGCCGTTAAAAAAATTGTAAGGCCCGTATCCTAGTCCTTACCATTCCTTAGACTCTCACAATCCTCCCCGTCGAATCCTAGTGACCCGTGACCTGTATACAGTATTTACGTACGACCTTAAGTCGCATCTCGTAGATCTGAGTCAACTCGACCCAAGGCTTGTACCCTAGCGGTCGCGCCGTCATCACGATTCTAACGTCGTGTCTTGTGCACCAATGTGATACCCAAGTCAGGAGTTGTGGGCCCGCATTTATCTCTAGAAAAATGTCGTGGGTTGTGATTCTGAGAGATTTCAGAGAATCTCTACCCACCTTTCATATCAACTAATCAAGTACACTCATCATTAGCCCATGCTTTCTTTCTCCCTAAAATAGGCAACCTACCCCCCTAAGTCAACTCTTATATCACTCACGCCCATCACTCACACCCATCACTCCACCCATCACTCCATCCCATCTCCATTACACAACAACCACCCTCTCTCTCTCATTCTCTACCCATTCCCCAAGCAACCTAAAGAGAGAGAACGTTCAAGCATTCTAAGGAGAGAAGAACCCAAGTGTGTGGCCCACTTCCTACCCCTAATCTCTCATCCCAACCCTTTAACCTTCATCATCCTCCATTAAAGAAGAAGCCGAGGAGCTTAACATTTCAAGGAACCAAGAAGAAGTGAAATCGATAGGTGTTTATAGGACTAGATTGTGATTTTGATGATGGGCCAAGTGGGACCTACCGGTTGATGGTATGGATTCTATTTGGGACCCAAGGTGTGGCCAATGGCCCACCATGATTCATATGTTTTATCCATGATGGGGCCATTCTCCATGGACCCCACCATGATGTTTATTTGATGATCAACACGTAAAGGGTCATCTAGACCCTTGATTTGTGGTGGGAATGACATCCCCATCTTGATTTTTTGATGTGAGGGCTCATACAATCTTGGGACCCATCTTGATGTATGTATTGTATCATAGAAGGGAGCTCATAGTGGCGGAGCTCCCTCCATCGCCACACATCTCTCTCTCTCTCTCTCTCTCTCTCTCTCTCTCTCTCACTCTCTCTCTTTTCCTTGTATGATGGCCCAATTGATGATGCAAAATTTACCCACGCTGTCCATTTAGCGGACTAACCACTGTCTAAACCGGGGCCCACCTCGCTGCTTATTTTTGGGCCAATCTGGACTAAGGGAAAATACAAATATTAGGTTAGTCATTATATGGGGTGGCCCACTCATGTGGACCCCACCATGATATATGTGCTTCATCCATGTTGTCCCTTTTGTGGGACGCCACTCGGCCAGCCAAATAAGGCCAGCAGCTAAGCAAATCAGACGCTGCTAGATTGTCGTCCAGCAGTTGCAGGGCCCATTGTGATGTATTTTATCCAAGCTGTCAAGCAACTATGGACCCCACGTGATGTAAGTATATTACCCACATCGCCCAGACCATCCAGATGGTGGGGCCCTAACACATGTGTTTCATCTAGACCATCCAGACGGTCCACCTGGCTGTCCGTCTGGACAGGCTTGGATGAAGGGAAAAACCACAAATAGCAGCTAGGTCTCTCAGCTGGTGATACACCCATGTGGCTCCACCTGATGTATATGTTTTATCTTGCACTGTCTAGTACGCTGGACGGTGGGACCCACCTGGCTGTGTGTGATGTGGACTGGCCCACCGTCTAGTAGACGAGCCCAGTAGTGATGTATGTATTATATCTATACCGTCCATCTGTGTGGGCTGCCTGCTATACATGCAGGGCCCACCTCCCACCTGATGTACATGCAGGGTTCACCTATTGTATGCGTAGGGCCCACCTTTCGTATGTGTAGGGTCCACCCGCTGTACATGTGGGACCCACCATGATGTTTATTATATCTAGACCATTCATTTGTTGGACTCCTGGCTGGCCCACGTTGTGTATGTATTATATCTAAACCATCCATCTTGTGAGGCCCTTGTGTGAGGCCCATTGTGATGTAAGGCCCGACATATGTGTGAGACCCACATGCTGATGTGTGAGGCCCACACCCTTATGACACCTACTAATGAGGCCCACCTTGCATTGTGCGAATTATCCAGGCTGTCCAAGAGCTAGACATCCAACCGTTAAGGCCCCTTGTTGTATAAGTTCTATATACACACTGCCCATCCATGTTTTGGGAGTTTGTGGCTGCCTTGTAAGGCCCACCATGATGTATGTGTTATGTACACACCATCTCTCTGGGCCATGGGCTTCCCTCACGAGGCCCACTTTAATGTATGTGTTGCACGCACTATCCACCCATTCTTCCTAGGCTATGGGCTGCCTTGTGAGGCCCACCTTGATGTGTGTACTGTACACACATTACCCATCCCTTTTCTAGATAGCGCAAGGGCCATGAGCCCCGTTGTGAGTTAGAATTCCAATCCAAAATGGGCCGTACCTTAGGAGTAATAGTGGTTAAAGGCCCACCGTTGCAAATCTCCCTAGGGCCCATTGTAAGCCCACTCCCCATCTATCTTGTAAGGTTAACCCAATCCATTGGGCCCCCATTAATGATACCCATCTCACCCTACTAGGCTAACCCAAATCCATTGGGCCCCCATTGTGTTAGCGATACCTGTCCTTCCTTGTTGGGCTAACCCAAATCCATTGGGCCCCTATTGGTGTTAGTGATACCCGTCCTTCCTTGTTGGGCTATCCCAATCCATTGGGCCCCCATTGATGATACCCATCTCACCCTACCGAGCTAACCCAAATCCATTTGGCCCCCATTGGTGTAAGCGGTACCCATCCTTCCTTGTTGGGCTGACCCAAATCCATTTGGCCCCCATTAGTATTAGTAATACCCGTCCTACCTTTATTGAGCTAACCCAAACCATTGGGCCCCTCATTGATGTAACGATAAACCTCCCTAGGGCATATTGTTAAGCCTATACCTTGTTGGGTTAACCTAAACCGTTGGGCCCCCATTGATGTCGTTGCTTTCCACTACACCTTGTAAGATTACCCAACCTTGAAGCCCACTTTGTGTACCTACCGGGCCCCCATAGGGAAGCCTAGTTTATTGTATGTAGAGAGGGTGAGGGAGTCAACTTGTTGTACTTAGGCTGGCCCTCTTAAATCACCTTGGTGTATACCCGCCTGACTCACCCCGTGAGATATTTCCTACCTTTGTAATCAGTTGTTAGGACCTCGATGTTATGTATGTATCATCCACACTGTCCATTTACCTTTTTGGACGAGTGTGAGGCCCCTCCTTAGCATTAGTGTGTTACCTAAGTCATCCATTGTTTGTAGGAGAGTACATCACCATCCCTCACCATAAATGGAAGAATATGTGGTATCAAATTTGGTATATCCACTATTGTAGTTTATTTTGATTCATGGTATAGATCCACCATCCTTTCAGCCGACCCCACCTTAGGATACACGATACATTAGTACCTTGAGTAAGTTAGGATAGTCTAACACAGGCCGTACCATATAGACTGCTTCATGCTTAGTGGGGCGTATCATTTCGCCCCTACTCTTTATATGTGATATATCGGTTAAGACCGATTATTGTCTGCTACATTTGATAATTATGCTAGTGTACTTAGTCTAGTAGGACACACTGAGAACATGCTTAGTATTACATCATGATACATGCCTATATGCATCATTTGTATGCCTGTTATGAGGAATGACTGATCGCCTCACATGATCGTGCAGTATGCACAGGTTTGATGCATGACTAGAGGGTATGACTCATGCATCTCGGATTTTATGTGGCATGATCACTTTATGCCCTAGCGACATCAGGGTTGTGGCCTCCACAGGCATATCATGGATGGCCAAATGAGATGCCGAAAATATTTGGGACTCAGCATATGGACACGTATGATGTCCGTGGGTGAAAGCACTTAAACCCTCGTGGCAAGGGATGCTCCAACATCTAGGCCGAGTAGATACATGAGTGCCTGAGTATTGAATACCATTAGGCGGTGTCTCCCACTGTGTCGTAGTAGGTTGTTAAGGGGGTGTGACCTTACCCGCCCAGGTGAAGGGGGCTTAGCTAGGTTGAGTTTGACTAACTTGTAAATGGGTATGCTATTGACGAGCTGGGTAGATATTGATAGACTACTAGCTAGGTGATAGTGAGGTCTATTCCACTCACTTGGTTGCATGCGATGGGGCGACAATTTGGTGTGGAGTGTATTAGACCCCTGGGAATATCCCAGAGATGTTCGGTACTATATTGTGATGGCTTGTCACTGTTGCACATATGGGCAGACACACATGGGCGGACGCTGATGTGGGTGGGGCCAAGGGCCTGGGCGAGCTACCAGTGGTTGGCAGGCTACTGTGCATACAGTGGAGCGGAATCTATCTCACATCAGAAGTGTTGAGGTGGTTACATGTGGACTTACTAAGTAGGAGTTGCGTACTTAGCATCTGACTCATTCATTCATTCATTCATTATCCACTCGGGTTGGTGGTGCGCAACTAAATCATTATGTGTACCTTCATAATGACCATGATTTCGGTTGGGTACGCGACCAACCGGAGATCAAGAGTTTACCATATTGAGTCTAGCTATCCAAATTTAGGTATGAGACTGGTTTAGATAGAAGTCCCTTATGATGGACCCCACAGCTTGTGACACCATGTACTATCATCCTGACTACACACTTCACCTTTGTCGTTTCTTATGCATTGTATCCTCAGCATATGACATTTGGTTTATTATGTTTCTACATTACGTGGCCTAGATAAGGTTGTTGGTATTCGTGTACTCATTGCATATTGCATCCTTAGCATATGACATTTGGTTTATTATGTTTCTACATTACGTGGCCTAGATAAGGTTGTTGGTATTCGTTGACTCATCAGGTTGTTGATATTGCATCCTCAACATATGATATTTGGCTTATTATGTCTTTGTATCGCATAGTTTGGATAAGGTTAGCGACAGTTATGGACTTGCTAGTATTTCTGCTTACTCTGGTATTGTACGATTTATGGATTTACAGTATTTCCGCTTACTCTGATATTTATGCTTGGCATATGCATTGCACACACACGTACACACCCTCTAAGCTTCATAATAAGCTTATACATGACTGTTGTGTACAGGCGATGATTAGGTCGCAGCGGCATTGAAGTAGGAGCTTGTGCTAGAGCTTTGGAGCTTTTGTTTCATATATGTATTTCCCTTGTGGCATTGTACTTGAATGATCTTATTAGTGGATATGTGGTGATGATGTTTTTTGACTTGGTTATACTTGTGGTTATGTGTTCACACCCCAAGTATAGGGTTGCGATGCAGTAATAATCTCGGTAAGACCGAGGTCGAATCCGTAGGGAATGAACCTTGTACGTAATCTGAAAGTAACTTGAACTAGAACTAGGCGAAGATGTAATATAAATCAGGAAATTTTAAGGGAATAATGGTGAAATCTTAAACTAAAACTTGTAAAATTCAAAAGTGGGAAACTAGGGATTCCAAGGATCCATTTATAGAGATTAGGGAGATCTATACTTGATTCAAGAACACAACTGGAATCAGAGTCCTATCTTCTTCCAGTAGGAAGATAATTCATTAAAAACAACTATGAACTTCCTTTGATCTAGTTTTCAAGAGATGAAAGGTATGAGAATTAGAATTGATTCCATCACAAAACCATGCCCATGAGACAAAGTAAATAATGGAATTTAGCCAATCCACATCCAATATAAGGGATGTATGAATGTTAGGAAGGATTCCATCATCCAACCATGCCCAGGAGATGATGGTGAACAACTGGGATTCCTAAATTCACAATTCCTATAATGCTAAGAACATGCGCAAAGCTATCGTAGATCCATTGTAATTTAAGTCACAACAAACCGATAAAAAAAAAACTGAAAGCATTCCTTAATATCAAACTATAATCAAAGAGAGATCAAAGCAATAAAAGCCACCCATCATGCTACAAGCTTGACCTCTTAGCCCTAGCTAAGAGGTTTAGCTTATTATAAACATGATTAAGCTAGTCTCTTAACAAGTATTAAAAGGAAAAAAAAACTAGGAAGAAGGAGGAAGAGGGAAAAACTCATTGGCGGCCGTCCAACCTCTCTCTCTCTCTCTCTCTCCACGTTCTCTACATCCTCCAGATGCCTCCACGACTCTCTCTCTCTCTCTCTTGTGCTCCACTCCACACGGCTGCTTGGATGGCACTCACATTCTCTCTCCTCTCTTCTTTATATGCATAAGAAGGTCCGTGTGGTTAGTTGGGTTTACGCACTCCCTGTGTAAGGATTTCTTTATGCGGAGAGACATCACTGGCGATCTTGCAAACTAGTCAGCCGAATGAGAGGGACGAGTCCCCCTAAGTAGATTGTGTTGCCCTCACTATCTAAGTCAAGGCAAGAGTGGGCAGGCACACCTTTTCTCCCTGTTCAACTCGGTATAGGAAACCACCATAAATCTAATGCATTCCATGTGGTTGCTCCATCTAGGATACACGTTGTACATGCATATATGGTGGAGCAGGAGATAATCGTCAGTCATGAGTGTCGTTGGGAGGCTATTCCCTAACCTCCAATTAATGAGTTAGCCGTAAAGGAAGCGAGTGCGACGATCTCTCTCCCATCCACTAGTGAGATTTGTCTCACTGGCATGCACAACACCATGCTCCACTCCCATGATACGGGCCATGATATCCACATCAACCCTGGTTTCTGTTCTCCCCAACGGGATGGTAAACTGGAGAGGCATAAGAATTGGGTCCCTTATGTGTGCATAGAAGGCCCGCATGGTGCCCTCACTAGCATGTGTTTTCCTTTAAATATGGGGCCCCACCCATTCTCTAGGAGGTGATCGATCACTGGATACATCCCAAACAATCTCTTATCCACGTGAGCTTAGAAAACAACTTTACGATTATGGAACTTACTGAGTCCGGTGCCCGCCGATAGAGACTTCTCTATCGGGATTTGGGGGTCAAGGTCCGGCTTTGACCTCCGCTCGGCGCTCGCACTTGTCATCTTTTTGGAGCATCTCGGATGGCTTAGGCCGACCTTGTCTGGGGCCGCTTGCTTCTTTCCCATGAGGGAAAGTAGCGTTGAAATAGAGAAGATGGCAGCCACGACCTCAAAAAGGGCCATGGAGATGGAAACACTTTGAGGATGGAGTGGATTTGAAGGTATGGGGGTTATGAGACACAAAAAAAGCATGGTTTTATGCTCAAATGAGTGATAATAAGGGAGAGATTTAAAGGATTGAGAGTGATTGGGGTTGTGAGTGGGTAGGAATGAAAAATGCAAGGAAAATTAGGAGATGCAAATGATGGTTTTAGAGAAATAGAGATGGAGGGGTGTAGGATGTAAAGAAAATGGGAGTTTTGGATGTATGGAAATGAAGGTGAGAGAGAGAGAGAGAGAGAGAGAGTTTTTAGAGGGTTAGAAGGGTTTGAGGGGTTGGGAATAGGTGAAATGAGGGGAAAAGGGTGGTAGGGAGGTTTAAAGGAGGCCCCCACACATGGGAGGGACCCGCCATGTTCGGCAGGCGGCGGTGCACCGCCGATTGGGCAGTGCCTCCGTGCCCTGTTGGCCTGTCCTGAAAAAGGGCCATTTAGCGGTGGCCAATCCCCCCCCCCCCCCAATGTTTATTTTTTGTCCGTGGGAACCCTGGGCCCCACCGAACTCCTTGGTTTGCGTCCTTAGGCCCATAGGGTCCATTTTTCATGATCCAACGTGCGTATATTCACGCCACCTAGATCCGTCTCAGGTTCAAAATTCGTCAACTGACGACCCAAACCCGTCGATTGACGGAACAAAGATGATTTAGGTCAATTCACGTGATCTAAGACATGTTATGGACTAAATTACAGCGTTTGGTCTTGCCCGTCAGTGAAACTTTAGGATCCTAATATCGTTTCTAAATTCCATCGCCCCCTTCCTAAGTCAGAGTGCATCATATGGCCTATAACCCAGGTCCAGTTTTGTGAGGCCCGTATCCTAGCCCGTATAGTTACGTAGCCTTCCGCAGTCATCACAGTCGAATTTCGGCAACCTGCGATTCGTAATCAGTAGTTACAAGCAACCCTGAGTCGTATCCTGCATTTTAGAGTCGGTTCAACCCGAGACTTGTACCCTAACGGTCTCGCCGTCGCCACGGTTCTGATGCAGCGTCTCGCGCCCTGGTGATACCTAAGCCAGGAGATGTGGGCCTACGTTCAGTTCGAGGAAAACACCGCGCATTGAAAAACCCAAAAGAAACTTTTAAATCAATCACATCACTAGTCAAAGTACGACACCCATCCCTAAGTAAAACCACCCTCTCCAAAGTCAACTCTCTCTTACAACTAAGTACACATCCATCACCCATCTCTCACCCATCACACCCCATCACTCATCCATCCTTCTCTCTCTTACAACCTCTCTCTCTCATCTCTCTCTCATTCTCCCAAGCAACCCAAGCACCCAACATCCATGGCTTCCATGGAGAAGCTAGTGTGGCCCACCTTCTTACCTCCCATCTCCTCCATCCAAGCTTCATCTCGACCATTGAACTACATTCCATGGAGCTCTAGGATGAATTGGTGGAAGAAGAAGAAGTCCAAGAAGATGATCGGTGGGTGATTTTATGTTTTGATTTTGTGATTTAAGGGCCCACTTATGGTGGGACCCATCTTGATGTATGCATTGCATAGGGAGGGCCCATAGTGGCGGGGTCCCTCCCCTTCTCACCAATCACTCTCTCTCTCTCTCTCTCTCTCTCTCTCTCTCTCTTTTTCCCTATTACGGCCCACCATGAAATATGTACTCTAAATCCACGCCGTTCGTAGACCCACACCATGATGTACATGGGTCATCCGGACCGTCCAAATCATGGTCCCACGAGATGGATGTGGAAACCTCACCATCCATCCAGATTGGAAGGGACCATAGGCCTGGACGCTGGTTTTTACTAATATATATATATATATATATATATATTATATATATATATATTATATCTTGTGGGCCACACGAGTGGACCCATCTTGCATGTGCAGAATCCACATCGTCCATTATCTAGACGGTGGGAAGTGGATTGGCTAGTGCATTTCTTATCAACATAAAATATATTATAATATACTATAATAACATAAAATGGTGGGCCCCATGTGGGACCCACCTGATGGGAAGCAGAATGACTGGAGTACCCTGCACCAGCTATATATATAGCTACTGTATTGAAACTACAAGTTTTGTGGGTCCCATCGGCTATCCACACCGTCCAAATGACTGGACGGTGGGACCCACCACTAATCCTTCAATCCCACACCGTCCATCTGGGTCTTGTGGACCCTAGCTGCTATCAGCAGTTCCCTGGACCCCCACCTATATGTATCTATATTCACATCGTCCAGTAGCTAGACAGTGGGAACCGTTTGATACATGTGTTGTATCCACCATCCAGCAGTTGGATGGTGGTACACACTATGATGCAAGTGTTTCATCCACATCATCCAGTCCATTAATGGATGTGGACCCCACATGATGATGTATGCATTGATCCATATTGTCTATCAGGTGGACCACACCACAAACCGTGGAGGATTGAACGTCCACCACTGAAACCTAATTTTGGGGTCACAGAAGTTTTGGATTAGTATGAAATTTATTTTTCCTGTTAAGTCAGGTCCATGTGACCTTATAAACAGATTGGATGGAAAATAACATTACGGTGGGACCCACTGCTGTGATGATGTCAGCAGGTTCTGTGGGTCCCATGTGATGTATGTGTTATGTTCAAACCGTCCATCCATTTTTCATATGGCGTAGACCCACCCCACACGTGTGGAGTTGGGGTCCACCTTAATACATGTACTCTATATCCTAGCCGTCCATCCGTTTTAGACGGGCAGGGCCCTCGTTAATGTATTTATTATATCCTTGTTGTCCATTCGATTTTCAGGACGCTGGGTCCCACTGCTGACTAGCAGCTTGAACTGCTAATTGACATCAGTAAGTTCTGTGGGCCCCTCTGTGATGTATTTATTTCATTCACACCGTCCAGATTGTGCTGGACGGTGCTAGACAATGTTTGGACAGTGCTGATTTATGTAGACAATGTTTGGCAGCGTTGATCATCATTAGTGGCCACGTGCCCCATAGAATGATAGTGTACAGTGATACACATGTTACATATGCAACTAGTGAAATGATTTTAGATGTAATCCAAGCTCTGACTTGAGGCTCACTTTGATGTATTTTGTGGCCCATTCGTCAAGCCCACTTTGATGTATTTTATGGCCCATCTGTGAAGCCCACCTTGATATATTTGTAGCCCATCTATGAGGCCCATTAGTACGGCCCATTGATGTAGCCTACTTGATGTGTATGAGGCCCATTAGTGCGGCCCATTAATGCAGTCCACTTGATGTGTATGAGGCCCATGTGCAGGGCCCACCAATGATATATATTAGGCCCATGCATAAGGCCTACCTATTTGTATTTGAAGCCCATGGGATATGGCCCATCGAGATTGTATATGGCTCACCATGATGTGGCCCATTGTGATGTATCTAAGCCCATTGGTGCAACCCATTGATGCGGCCCACTTGTTATATTTGAGGCCCATGGGTCGTGGCCCATTATGATGTATTTCTGGCCCATATGTCGTGGCCCATTGTGATATATTTCTGACCCATACGATTAGGCCCATTGTGATGTGATGAGGCCCGATACGATGTATATGTAGCCCATGTGATTCGGCCCATTATGATGTATATGTGGCCCATGAGTGAGGCCCATAGTGATGTGTATTAGGCCCTTGCATGAGGCAATGGGCCCACTATATGTTTGGCTTTATGTGGGCCACTCCTTGGGAGCAATGTTGGTTAAATGGCCACATCGATGGGCAATGATGGTTAAATGTCCACATTGTGACCTTCCCTTAAGCATGGTTAGGCCCATTGTCATCATTCTCTAGTGGGTTAACCCGAACGAATGGGCCCCATTGATATTGATTGGTCCATCGTTGACCGTCCATCTATGGACCCCGCCTTTCATCGAGATCGATTATCGATTTCGATTATCGAGGCCGATTGTTGAGGTCAATTTCTATTGTTGAGGCCGATTCCAATTATCGAGGTCGATTCTGATTATTGAGGTTGATTTCGGTTATCGAGGTTGATTTTAATTATTGAGGCCGATTCTAATTGTCGATGCCGATTTCGATTATTAAGGCCGATTCTGATCATTAAGGCTGATTCTGATTATCGAGGTCAATTCAGATTATCGAGGCCGATTCCGATTGTGAGGCCGGATATCGAGGCCGATTGTCGAGGCCCAATGTGATGTATATGCGGCCCGTATTTGAGGCCCAATGTGTTGAGCATTTGACCTCGGCTTGATGCATATGAGGCCTATGTGATGAGGCTCATTATGATGTACATGAGGCCCATTGTGGTACATTTGAGGGCCAAGCGATGAGCCTGTTGTGATGTATATTAGGCTCATGTGGAGGCCCATCGTGATGTGTATTAAGCTCTTGAGTGTGGCCCATACTGCTTTATATTAGGCCCTTGTGTGAGGCCATGGGTCCACTATATGTTAGGCTCTATGTGGACCATTCCTTGGGGAAAATGTTGGTTAAATGTCTACATTATCGAGGCCGATTGTCGAGTCCGATTATAGACAATCGGTTATTGATACCCATTATGAGTATGTGACAGCATAGCATCATGATACATTCCCAAACGCATCATCTACATGTTTGCTATGAGAATTGATTGACTATTGCATATAACATAGTACAGGTGGTTTATGGGACTCCCTGATAGGTGGAGTAATCCCACATGAGTGCATGGTAGGCACAGGATTGATGCATGATTAGACTGCGTGACTCATACATCTCGCATTGTATGATTATAATTATTATATGCCCTAGCGACATTAGGGCCGTAGCATCCATAGTCATGTCGTGGATGGCCAGATGAGACACCAAAAATCTGTTACTAGCATCGGCTGCCATAGATGGCCCTTGGTGAAAATCCTTAAACCCTCTTAGTACCAGAGGACGCCCCAACGTCGAGATCAAGTGGATATATATGAAAGGGGCCTAGCTATATGCCCTAGAGGGGGGGTGAATAGGGCAATGCCAAATAAAACTTAAAACCGCAGAATAATAAAAAATATAAATAACAATGCTGAAATAATAACAATCTCAAAGCACATGAAATATGAGAATGATACTAAATCTTGTTCTAAGGACAACCTTACACCAAAAACCGATGGCTTATGGTAGGACAACCTTATTTCTAGAACAAACTAGAAATCACAAATGATATGGAAAATAAATCAAGAATAACTTACAGAAATAAATCCTAAGTTATTACACCATTCAACCACACTTGCTTGAAATGAAAATTACAACATTCATCCACAAAAGCAATCCACAATACTGAAGGAATAAATGAATAAAGAAATCAAGCACATCCACAACACAACGATATATAGTGGTTCGCCTGTGTGTTCACCAACTGTTAGCCAATAGCCACACAGAATGCTACTCCACTCCTAATATCCTCACACAGGGGATATTAGCATGCACTCTCAAAATAGGTTTTCACAGGTTCACCAAAAACCTTCACAATTGTGTCTTTTTTTTTAATCTCGGGCTTACACAATCTAAAAACCCCCACAGTCTAAGTTTTCTGGCTCTCCTCAGATAACCAATACAATGAGATTTTTCTGGTAAATCACAAACAAAACTAAAGAAAGTAAATTACAAAGTAAAATACCTGGATCTCCTTTTGAAGTAGCCCAGTAGAACCAATCGGAGTAGATGTATGATATGTCGTTCAATGTCCAATACTCACTTAAAGAAAGGTTCTATGTCTAATTGATTTTAAATTAAATCAAGAAGAGCAAGGTCTATTTGATTTTGATCCCAGAAGAAGGAATATCACAAATTCCTCTTTTCTAAATGAGATTGGAATGTGGATCAGAATCACAATAGAATAATGCTAACAAAAGGAATATTAAATATGCACAATAGCTTAAAAAAAATCACAACTTATCTCAGAGTATAGCCTTAAATCGCTTGAATTGAATGGAATGGAATGAATAAACTCTGAAATTTGTGCATTATTTATAGCCTAAAAAATCTCATCTTCGACTGGTCTTAGGATCCCTAGGACCGGTCGTAGCTTCAAAGATTTTGAAAGATTTCCGCGGGATTAGATTAGCTGTTCTCACGACTGGTCTTAGGTAACCTATGATAGGTCGTGGGCCACCTACGACTGGTCGTGAGTCACCTACGACTGGTTGTAGGATCATAGATAGGTCGCTGGAGTTCGAGTCGTAGGACTACGACTGGTCGTAGGAGGAGTCGTAGAACTTCCCAGGACTGGTCGAAGCAAGTCCAGGACTGGTCGAAGGACAACCAGGGAAAATCCAAAAATTCATAACAACCTAGGGACTGGTCTGAGAAACCTAAGACTGGTCAAGTAAAGCTAGATCGGTCTTAAGATTTCTAGGACTGGTCTTAGAACAGTCATAACAAGCATATTAAAATATTTGGATTATGTATCCAGAATGACCTATCATACAGACCAACCTAAGGTCAATCTAAGGTCAAACAAACCTTAAAGTGAGATGAACATTGAAGTCTTGAAGGTCTGTATTCTCAGATGATCTTGAAAGAGAAGCTTGAATCGAGTTGACGGCTTTCTAGAGCTTGGTACTTTCTTGACTTGTCTTAATGAAGTCTTCTAATCTTGAACTTGTTAGAAGCAACCTTGAAGTCTTCTATTCTTGTAGACTTCATCCATGACATGTCTTGCAAACAATCTTCATTTATGATCTTGTCTTGAAAACATTCTTCATTCATGATCTTGTCTTGAAGCAGTGTGTAGTCACAAACAAGAAACACAAGAAGTACAAGACCTATAGGTTTTAACACTACAAAATTTGACAACCAAAGGAATATGAAATCATAACACTAACAATCTCCCCCTTTGTCAAATTTGTGACAAAACACATTTATTAATATAAGAGTAAAATGAAGAAAGAAGCATGAGCCATCAGAGCCATCAAAAATACTCTACTCCCCCTAAGTGAGTAGAAACAATCAACCATATTCTCCCTCTTTCAATTACTTCAATTACTCTTCAATTACTTCAATTACACTCTCCCTTTCTCCCCCGTTCCATACTACTCCCCCTTTTTGTCACAAAATGACAAGGGAAGGCCAAAGGAGAAAAGAGAACACCATATGAAGAGTCAAGATTAATTATCAAATTAGTACAACACTTCAATGTCATCAATCCAAATAAGGGATATACAATAAAACCAAACATATAACCAAAGTCATCAACCGTAATAATAATATAGAATCCATCATATTCAAATAAAAAGGATAATCCACCTAATCTGATCCAGATGAAGGAGCAGGGATGGTTGGATCAATCTGAGTAAGCCCCTATTAATGCGACGAAGATATTTTCGCATATATTTAAATTGCATATCATGGCCTACACTCAGGTTATCAACCTTCTCCTCCAATGCACTTAGACGTGCATGATAACTAGAAGAGGGATCATAATTAGGATCATTTTGGGAGTCAGTTTCAATGTCTTCAAATATATCATCCATATTTATATCAGCCTGTGGAGGAAGATTAGCTGCTTCCCCTTCATTTTCTGCTTCAGCACCTTCACCACCACCTTCATAGAATTGACCAAGAAGCAAATCCAACTTCATATTATTTAAATTAGTATTATTGAATGAAAGATGATGAATTGGTGCCTCATTCTCAGGTAAAGCAACAAGCATATTTGTGGCTAAATAAGTCATAAGATAACCAAATGGAATATCACTATGACCCGGATGAAGACGAAACTAAATGATAAAATGACATATCAAAGAAGGTAAACAGAAAACGATGCCGGACACAACAGAGTGCAATACCCGAACCATGAAAGCAGTCAACTCGGTTTTATTGCCGGACCGAGGATACACGTTTGAGATGAAGATCCGGTGCAAAACTCTGTATTTGGGTAATAAAAATTTTGAGGGGAGCGCATTTCCTTTGTGCGTCCATGGTACTTCCATATTACATAAATCTCTTGTCAACATTTGTTTTTCCGATTCAGATGGTTTGTCATATAATGTATGAATCGGAATACCTTCATCTTTGACAGGTATATCCATAATACCTGCTATCAAATGTCGATCTATTATAAATTTCCCTTCTCTAGTAGCAATTGAGAATGTTAAATTATCAAGAGAAAAATTAGAGATACATGCAACCATAGATTGTGCAATGGACTGGTATGCAGGCCTATTCCAAAACAAAATGTTAGCCCAGCCAACAGATTCAAGGAGAAGGGCAATCCCAAATTGTTCAATGTGATTGAGACTTACAGGATGCTCAACAATAACTTTACGGCCACGTAAATCCCGTACATCATTGGGATCATCTTTGGGTGACCGAAGGTGCCGTTTTGTTATAGATGTAGATCTAGATGAAGATGGACCATGGGATGTTTTCTTTTTCCCTCTAACATCCATTTTCAACAAGATTTACCAAGGAGTAAGCACAAAGACCACTAGAAGTGGTGGGTTTCTCTAGATCAAAAATTTTAGAGAGGAAACCCTAAAAAAATCAACAAAAGATGAGATCTAGCTTATGGAATAAGCAAATCAAAGCATAGAAAGCATAAATCTTCAATAAAAATGAAGAAAAACGACTTATCTTGAAGAAAATCACAAACTCTCAAGACTGGTCGAGCAACGACTCGTCGAAGGAAGAAGAGGAAATAAAGAAGAAGGTGATTTTCCCAAATTATAAGATGCTCACGATCTCCACGACCGGTCAAGTGCAGTCTACGACCGGTCGAGTCAGAACCGGTCGTGTATGGTAAGGGCTGGTTGAGCATCGATAAAAATAAATATTTTTATGCACAAATTGAAATTTATACACATAAAAATTCAAAATATAGTACACTATGATACATGCAGACAAGTATATTCAATTTAAAATGCAATACCAAGATCAAATTTCATTTTAGTAAACCTGCTTTTGTCGAGCGGTTTAGTAAATATATCAGCAACTTGGACATCAGTTGGAATATATTCCAAAGAGATAGCTTTTTCTTCAACTAATTCACGAATATAATGATACCTAATGTCAATATGCTTAGTACGCGAATGCTGAATTGGATTTTTGGAAATATTAATAGCACTGGAATTATCACAATGTAAGATCATTGAATCTTGATTAATTCCATAATCGCTTAACATGCATTTCATCCATATGAGTTGAGTACATGTATATCCTGCTGCGATATACTCAGCCTCAGCAGTGGAAAGCGATATTGAACTTTGCTTCTTGCTAAACCAAGAAACCAAACAGTTTCCAATGTAAAAACAACCACCACTGGTTGATTTTCTATCATCAATATTAGCAGCCCAATCAGCATCTGAATACCCAGCTAATTTAACATTAGTATCAAAAGGATACCAAAGACCCAACTTAGTTGTACTTGGGACATATCCAATAATCCGTTTGACAGCAGTGAGATGTGAATCTTTAGGATTAGACTGATATCTCGCACAAATACCAACGCTAAAAGTGATATCAGGTCTACTAGCAGTTAGATATAGTAAACTACCAATTATACTACGATATAGCTTTGGATCTACATCTTTACATGTAGAATCTTTTGAGAGTCTCAAGGTTGTACTCATAGGAGTATCAAATTTTTTACCATTCTCAAATCCAAACCTTTTAACCAAGTTTGTAGCATACTTGGTTTGAGAAATGAAGATTCCATCAGATTGTTGTTTTACTTGTAACCCTAGGAAGTAATTTAGTTCACCAACCATGCTCATTTCGAATCTTGATTTCATCAACTCTGCAAACTCAATAGACTTGTTAGAACAAGTTGATCCATAAATAATATCATCTACATAGATTTGAACCATTAAAATCTCACTATTATGTTTCTTAACAAATAGCGTCTTATCGACACTTCCCACTTGAAAACTATGACTAAGTAAGAATTTAGTCAATTTTTCATACCATGACCTGGGCGCTTGTTTCAGACCATAGAGAGCCTTTTTAAGACGAAATACATGATCAGAAAGCTTGGGGTCTTCAAACCCTGAGGATTGTTCTACATAAACTTCTTCATGTAAATCGCCATTTAAGAAGGCACTCTTTACATCCATCTGATAAATTTTAAACTTTCTAAAGCAAGCGATGGAAATAAAAAGTCTGATAGATTCAAGGCGAGCGACTGGAGCAAAAGTTTCATCGTAATCGATGCCTTCAATCTGAGTGTACCCTTGTACAACCAATCTAGCCTTGTTTCGTATAATATTTTCAAGTTCATCAGACTTGTTTTTAAAGATCCATTTTGTTCCAATAATGTGTTTATCTTTAGGTCTAGGAACAAGATACTAGACATCATTACGAACAAATTGATTAAGTTCATCCTGCATAACTACTATCCAATTTTCGTCAGAAAGAGCTTCTTTTACATTGACCGGTTCTATTTGAGATGTAAAACAAACATAATTACATATGTTTTTAAGTCGTTGACGTGTACGAACTCTAGTGAGAGGATTTCCAAGGATTTGATTGATTGGATGATCTTTGACGGTCCTAGGTTCAGATTGAGATGAAGAGGTATCTTGATTGTCGATTATAAGAATTTCATCATCATCTGAACTCGGAGCAAGTGCATTTAAATGATCATCAATGACCACATTGATGGACTCTTGAATCACACCTGTTCTTTTATTTAGAACCCTATAGGCTCGACTATTTAAAGAATATCCAAGGAAAATACCTTCATCACTCTTCTTATCAAAATTTCCCAAATTTTCACGATCACGTAAAATGTAATACTTACTGCCAAAAATTCGAAAGTATTTGACAGTAGGTTTCTTTTTGAACCATAATTCATAAGCAGTCTTATTTTCATATTTACTAGTATAAACACGATTTATAATTTAGCAGACAGTATTAATTGCTTCAGCCCAAAGATTTTTGGAGAGCTTCATACTATTCATCATGACATTAACCATATCCTGAAGCACTCTATTTTTTCTCTCAACTATACCATTTTACTGAGGAGTTTTGGGCGCAGAGAATTCATGTGATATTCCCTGATCGCTACAGAATTTCTCAAAACTACTATTTTCGAATTCAGATCCATGATCAGTACGGATCTTATAAACTTGAGAACCTTTTTCATTTTGGATTCGTTTGATGATCTTCTTTACTTCATTTAGGGTTTCAGATTTGTCTTTTAAGAATGATACCCAAGTGAATCTAGTAAAGTCATCTACGATAACCAAGATGTATTTTTTGCCACCTCGACTCTCCGTTCTGGTTGGTCCAATGAGATCCATGTGGAGAAGCTCGAGAGGTCTAGATATGGTATTGGAGTTCACTTTCTTGTGAGAACTCCTAATCTGTTTTCCCAACTGGCATTCACCACATATTTTTTTTACTTTTTGTAATTTGGGTAGACCTCTTATAAGTTCTCTTTTGCTCAATCTAAACAAGTTCTGGTAGTGTACATGTTCAAGGCGTTTATGCTATAATTCAGTCTCATCAGTATGGACCACGTAACACGATTGAGTAGATGAGCTAGCATCACTAACGATGTAGCAGTTTTCAGAAGTTCTGCGACCAGTTAATATAATAGAACCCTCTTTATTAATAATCTCACAACCTTGATTAGAAAACTTTACATTATGGTTGTTGTCGCATATCTGAGATATACTCAGTAGGTTGTGTTTCAAGCCCTCAACATATAAAACATTTTCAAATAAGGGAAGGTTATAAAGCTGAACCGTACCTTGGCCAATGATTTTACAATTGCTTCCATCACCAAAAGTGACTGACCCATCAGTCCTATCTTTTAGATCGGTGAATAAAGCTTTGTCGCCTATCATATGCCTGGAGCAACTACTGTCTAGGTACCACTTTGAATGGCTTGTAACTTTGAAAGTAGTGTGGGCAACCAAGCAGCCAACTTTAGGAACCCATTTCAGTACTGTTTTGGGTTTAGGAGTGTAGTTGGACTTTTTCTGTCTGTTGTTATACGAATGACCTATAATGTTAAATTTCAATAGCTCCTTGAGAAGATCAACAATCTTTTTAACCAAAGGATTTCAGTTTTGAAGATTGAAGTTGGCATGACTATTTTCAGGTTTTTGAAGGGTCCTCGAATTTTTTGGAAGACCTTGATAAGTATTCTTTACTTTTGAGTTCGAAGGCTCTCCTTTCACAAACTTAGGAGCAAAATTCTTTTGTTTAGGAGAGGTATTCTTATCATAGCCCAACCCGGATCGATCACCACATTTTCTTGATCCGGATAACAATTTTTCTAATTTAGGATCACCTTGGGCATATCTCCAAGTGTCTTTCAAACTCAAAAGAGAAGCTACTTCATTTTTTAGTTTCTCGTTCTCAGATTTCAAATCATCAACTTGGGAAGTTTTGATTTTTAAATCACATTTGTCAAAAAAATTGGAAATATGAGATTTTTCTAAAACAAGAGACTCATAATCTTCTTTAAGTTTAGAAAATTTTTCCTTTTGTAATTTAAGCTTGACAGCAATTTTACAACTCTCCTTATAAAGGGCATTGTATGCATCCTGAAGATCATCTTCATTGTCGCAATCACTATTCAGATTCTCTTCGCTAGTTACTTCATCATAATCTGAAAAAGTGACTTTGGCTAGAGTCATAAGGGCTTTAATATCATCTCCCGACTCATTTTCAGAATCTTCTGATTTCGAAGAGGATTCCGAATCAGATGATTCATCCCAAGTAGCCAACATACTCTTCCTTTTTTATTTGTCCTTTTTAGGACATTTGTTAGCCAAGTGCCCATACTCTTGACAGTTGTAACATTGACTATCTTTCAAAGATTTTCGAGCTCTAGGTTTAGATTGTCTCTTATCGTTTGATTTTTAAAAATCTACTTTTTTCTTATTTTTAAAAATTTTATAAAACCTTTTTACAAAAAGTGCCATATCATCTTCGGAATTTTCAAAGTCTGAAATGCTTTCTTGTGGAATATTTTTAGATGATTTGAGAGCAATTGATTTTCTTTTTGGAGCTTTAAAGTTCAATTCGTAGGTCTATAAAGAACCAACTAGTTCCTTAACCCTCATGTTATCCATATCACAAAGTTCCTGAATCGCGGTTACTTTTGAATTGAACCGTTCAGGAAGTGAGCGTAGTATATTTGCACACACTTTACTTTCTGGGATTATATCACCAAGACCCCACATTGAATTTATAATGTCATTCAATCTAGTGTAAAAGTCCATAAACATTTCATTCTCCTCCATATGAATTTCTTCAAATTTAGTTGTGAGGAGTTGGACTTTAGATTTCTTAACAATAGATATACCCTCGTGTGTCATTTCTAAAAGATCCCATGCTTGTTTAGCATTTTCACACGAGATGATTCTTTTGAATTCATCTAGTGACAATGCACAAGTAATTGCATTTAGTGCTTTTGCATTGGCACTACTCTCACTTTTCTGAAGTGTGGTCTAAAGGGCATAAGATATTACTTTCATTGATTTTGAACTATCTTCATCAGTTACTTCAGTGATAGGTAGTTTCCATCTATTCACTATGGCCAGCCACACACTTTTATCCATGGATTTGAGAAAGATTCTCATCCTTGCTTTCCAATAGGCATAGTTTGTGCCATTAAAGGGTGGTGGCCTAGTGACAGATAGGCTATCAAAATTTGACATCTTAATATAGCTTAGATCGTTAGCTCAGGAAATAAATCCAATAAATAAGCAATAAGCACGAGCTATTTAGCTCTGATACCACTTGAAAGGGGCCTAGCTATATGCCCTAGAGGGGGGGTGAATAGGGCAATGCCAAATAAAACTTAAAACAGCGGAATAATAAAAGATATAAATAACAATGCTGAAATAATAACAATCTCAAAGCACATGAAATATGAGAATGATACTAAATCTTGTTCTAAGGACAACCTTACACCAAAAACCGATAGCTTATGGTAGGACAACCTTATTTCTAGAACAAACTAGAAATCACAAATGATATGGAAAATAAATCAAGAATAACTTACAGAAATAAATCCTAAGTTATTACACCATTCAACCACACTTGCTTGAAATGAAAATTACAACATTCATCCACAAAAGCAATCCACAATACTGAAGGAATAAATGAATAAAGAAATTAAGCACATCCACAACACAACGATATATAGTGGTTCACCTGTGTGTTCACCAACTGTTAGCCAACAGCAACACAAAATGCTACTTCACTCCTAATATCCTCACACAGGGGATATTAGCATGCACTCTCAAAATAGGTTTTCACAGGTTCACCAAAAACCTTCACAATTATGTCTTTTTTTATCTC
The DNA here is from genome assembly GCA_030180095.1 of Magnolia changhungtana. Classification (NCBI taxonomy): domain Eukaryota; kingdom Viridiplantae; phylum Streptophyta; class Magnoliopsida; order Magnoliales; family Magnoliaceae; genus Magnolia; species Magnolia changhungtana. The sequence continues at coordinate 154,988 of JASAUF010000344.1, read as the reverse complement.
AGGCTTACACAATCCAAAAACCCCCACAGTCTGAGTTTTCTGGCTCTCCTCAGATAACCAATACAATGAGATTTTTCTGGCAAATCTCAAACAAAACCAGAGAAAGTAAATTACAAAGTAAAATACCTAGATCTCCTTTTGAAGTAGCCCAGTAGAACCAATTGGAGTAGATGTATGATACGTCGTTCAATGTCCAATACTTACTTAAAGAAAGGTTCTATGTCTAATTGATTTTAGATTAAATCAAGAAGAGCAAGGTCTATTTTATTTTGATCCCAGAAGAAGGAATATCACAAATTCCTCTTTTCTAAATGAGATTGGAATGTGGATCAGAATCACAATAGAATAATGCTAACAAAAGGAATATTAAATATGCACAATAGCTTAAAAAAAATCGTAGAACTTCCCAGGACTGGTCGAAGCAAGTCCAGGACTGGTCGAAGGACAACCAGGAAAATCCAAAATCTGTAACAACCTAGGACTGGTCCTGAGAAACCTAAGACTGGTCGAAGCAAAGCTAGGACTGGTCTTAAGATTTCAAGGACTGGTCTTAGAACAGTCATAACAAGCATATTAAAATATTCAGATTATGTATCCAGAATGACCTATCATACAAACCAACCTAAGGTCAATCTAAGGTCAATCAAACCTTGAAGTGAGATGAACATTGAAGTCTTGAAGGTCTGTATTCTCAGATGATCTTGAAAGAGAAGCTTGAATCGAGTTGACGGCTTTCTAAAGCTTGGTACTTTCTTGACTTGTCTTGATGAAGTCTTCTAATCTTGAACTTGTTAGAAGCAACCTTGAAGTCTTCTATTCTTGTAGACTTCATCCATGACATGTCTTGCAAACAATCTTCATTTATGATCTTGTCTTGAAAACATTCTTCATTCATGACCTTGTCTTGAAGCAGTGTGTAGTCACAAACAAGAAACACAAGAAGTACAAGACATATAGGTTTTGGCACTACAAAATTTAACAACCAAAGGAATATGAAATCATAGCACTAACAATATATGAGCGTATGATGGCCGTATACCAGTAGGTCGCGTCTCCCACTGTGTCGTGGTCGGTTGGGAGGGGGTGCGGTCTTACTCACCCGAGGGAGTAGGCATAGATAGGCTGAGTCTGACTAGCTCCTAAATGGGTCTGCTATCGACGAGTCGGGCCAATATTGGTAGGCGGGTAATAAGGTCGCTTCCACTTACCCAGTTGTATTATGCACTTGATGGGGCGGCAAGCTGGTATAGAGTGTACTAGAGACTGGTGATGATCCCAAAGATGTACAGTACTAATACGTGGACTTATTGAGCAAGAGTTGCATACTCATTCATTCATCCATTCACTATCCACTCGGGCTGGTGGTGCACAACTGTTTGTTACATATACCTTCGCAATGGTCAGGATTTCGGTTGGGACGCGTGACTAACCTAAGATTAGGAGTTTACCATATTGAGTCTAACTATCCAAATTTAGGTATGAGACTAGTTTAGATAGAATTCCCTTGTGGTAGATCCCCTAACCTGCAATATTATGTACTATCATCCCGACTTCACACTCCTGCATAGTTATTCCATTCGCACCGCATTTTGCATTACATTTACGACATATGGCATTTTGGGTTACTATGTTTCTGAATGGCCTAGATACTGCTGACAGTATTCGTGAACTCATCAGGAATTGTATATTGCATTGCATCCTCGGCATATGATATTCGGCTCTTTATGACTCCCCATTTACATAGCTGATCTATATTGCGTATTCTGATATTGTATGACTCATGAACTTGTCAGTATTTCACTTACTCTAATATTGTATGATTCATAATCTTGCCAGTTTTTCCAATAATGTATGATTATGGCATTGTATTGAATACTTGGCACTTATCTTATGCACACACTTACACCACCCTCTAAGCTTTCTATAAGCTTATGTACGATAGATGCGTGCAGGTGATGATAGGTCGCAACAGCATTGAGCTTGGAGTGTACAGTGGTCTTCTGAAGCTTTGATTTTTGATATATGTATTTCCCTTTCAGCATTGTATTCAAATGTTTATATTAGTGGATATGTGATGATGATGTTGCCTTAGTGATTTGGGTAAACTTGTGGTTATGCTTATTACGAGTTAAATGTACATTAGAAAATCCTCCTTGTAGGATCCCAGGATCGGAATCTGTGTAAGGATGCTGGGAGCCGAGAATGGGGTACTGCGAAGGCTGTCGGCACCGAATTCGACGATGGGGAATTTTGTGAGCCTGGTTTTCGAGTTTGGGGCATGACAAGTCTCTAATACCAACTTGTAACGTCCTGAATTTCGAAGGTCGAGCAAAGCTTTACTCCCGAGATTTAGAACATCACTTATGCATTATGGATGATGATATTCAGATTTCTTTCATTTTCATGAGTTAAGCATGCATGGGATTATCATAAACAACACATCATACTCTGGATTTAATGAAATTAAGCAAGAGCGGAAGTCTAAAACATATCTGTATAAGTACACAGATGTTTCACAAGGTTTCTTCCAGAGTACGAGTACATAATTGGGTTCAATATATACATGTATAGTTTCAAAATATATAAAAAGCGGTAATGTAAAAGTGTCCAACTAAGTCCTGATGCCCAGTGGTCCCTGCATAACGGTCTGTGGTCTACATTGACCCTCTCGAGAGTTAGAACTAGGAGAATTCCTCCTCATCCAAGAAGTCTTGATTCATTGCATAGACTTCATCTGTACCTGCAACTACATCAGAGTCTGGTTGGTGTTTTAAAATACCATCCCAGAGTGGGAGTGAGTGATCAACTAAGTGGTTCTATAAGGTAAAAGTTACACATGTTATCAAGTCCATCAAAGCAGTAATGATAAAGCAATCATAACAAACACTTCCTAACTACTCTTTTTAATGCAAGAATAGGTGCAAGTAATGATGCATGCCCTCACATCAAAGCTCCCTTACAAGCGACTCTGACAACCTATTTTGCATTTGACAACACTTCCTCAAAACAGTGTAACTACAACGTCTTTTTGGCACATCCTAACTAATGTAGTGCGATGCATGGTTGTGTTAGCCAGGTAATTAATTAAGCTCATTCGTACAGTAAGTTTGGGAAGCTAGGGTACCTCCCTTTATATCACTGACCCGAATCGAACATTAGGCGTCGGACTACTACAGTGGTCTTACTCGTATGTTCTAGATCCATCTAAGTTCGTCACTTGTAATTAAACATATACGATAGGCAAGTTGTAGGGTCATCACTCCTAGTCAAACACATACGATAGTGTAACGCCCCGGATTTTTGCCAACCTGGGATTAGACGTCCTTAGGTAATGGGTCGATCCTAATACCTCATTAACTTGTCAGAACTGAATCCCAAAGTCTAAAGCCGCCTTTGAACTCATTTCCTTCACAAAATCTCACCCTTCATCACCTTGATCTTCCAATTTTTCTAATAACTTTCACCCTAGACACTATCTTAAACTAGCTAAGTAGTATAACTTGGATCACTTTATATACAAACTCCAAAGGCCACGAGTACCACCTCGACTTTAATTCACTTAGGACTAAATCCTTTAGAAATGAGACAAAGTAACTAAGTACTAAACTCAATTAGCTATGAAATCCGTTAGGATCGCTTTAAATACGATCTGCAAGACCCAAAACTTGCAGTAACAAGTGACGCTAGGTTACCCTAAAGTTTAGAACCAAACTCATTTCCCGTCGCTTTCGAATGAAACGAAACTTCGTATTAGGTCTAGGTCGCACATCGGGATTCCGATTAACCCAAAGCTAAGGAACTAGGACCGCCCCTCGGGCTTAACAATCATCTCAAAATCACCTTATCCGATGTTCCACGGCCATTCGTTTCGAATCGGAGCGAGGTAGTGTGAAAAACACTATTCATAAGCCAAATTAAATATCCGGAATAGTGATCGGCATCGTTCGTTGACGCGTCGGTGATAAGCAACCCGACCGTCGAATCGGACCAAATTACACCCTCGGATTAAGAAAAATTTCAGGAACATTTACATGTACTTGGAATTTCTGATCGTGGCCCACTGACCGTCGAACTGAAAGTGGTCCGCCACGTGCGATCTGCGTATCCGAATGAGTCAAAAACGTAATCCCACGTAGATCCATCGATGGTGAGCTTAAGTCTGACGTTTGGCTCAAAGAGGGCCACCGAACTTCCTTTGAGCCGGAAAAGCGGCGAATATCCTATATAAGCAGTACCCCATGAACCTAAGTCTATTTCCGTAATGTTTGAGACTATATAAGGAGCTTAGAGCACCCTCTCTTCCAGCCATACGAATTTGGGTTTTGGGAGAGAGAAAAGAGAGAGAAAGTGAGGAAGAAGTGGGAGAATCTCCCTGCCGTCGTTCCCTGCCATCCAACGGCCGCACCACCACTTCCTTGATGTTTTTCCTGGCGTCACCGACTCCGTTTTAAGGTAATAAAACCTAACCCTAGGTCTGATTCAAGGTAGAATCGTCGTAGGCTATGTAACAACTAACCGATTCCGCTCTTTAGGCTAGAAAACTCCCGTATACGGAGGTTCTTCTGCCCTTCTGATTGTTGAGTTTCAAAAGGCAAAGGTGAGGACTTTAAGTGTATAAGTTACGGTTTTCAACGCTTTCAATGTCAGATAATGGTAGATTCATGATCTGCTTGCAATTGCACATGTACAAAGTGCTTTCCGTTTCCTGTTTTGATTAGCGGTGTGAAATATGGAATTTCACATATTCTAGGTATACGTAGAAATACCGTATACGTATTTTTTTTGGATAAATGCTTGACATGTTTATTTAATGTTTAATTATATAACATATGAATAAAATACTAGTTTGGCGAAAGAAATCATCAAATTATATGTTCCTTTGTAAATGTGCCGTATGTTGAAAATACGTATTGTAGAAATACCGTATACGTATTTCTTTTGGAATAATGTTTGACATATGTATTTAATGTATGACTATACAATACATGATTAAAATACTAGCTTGGCGAAAGGGATCGCCGAAATCTATGTTCCTTTGTAAACACTATGTATGTCGAACTTGGGTATACGTGAAAGTACCCTATACGTATAAAATTTGCTGATGTGGTTGCCATGATTATTTGATGATTATGATATACATGGGTAAAATACTCACGTGGCGAAGGGACAACCCTAACACGTATTTTGCTAACATACGTCATGTATGTTGTAATAGTGTATTCTAAGTGTTTGTGAAAATGACTGAATGAGTATAGAATTCTCATTCGTGCTCGCCATGACTAATTGTCATGGATTCATGATTGTTGTATTGGCGATACCCTTTTGACGAAAGGATTTTCCTAGTTCACGCCACGGCCAATATACACTATATATGTTTGAAATGTGTGGCCCAAGTGTTTGCGGAAATGATTGAATGAATATGGAACTTGGATTCCTCGCTTGCCATGACCATCCGTCGTGGGTGTACGCGTGTTATGATTGGGGCAACTCCCTAGGGAAAGGATTTGGCCTAATGCCTATGTGATCGACATATGTCATGTATGTTGATGTATGTTTGCTTAAGTGTTTCTTGAAATGTCCGAATGAGTAGTAGTTAGCAAAGTGTAATGTTTTAGGGTGTTGAGATGGGATTCTCAACTACTCTGAGACATGTATGACTACCTCCATGAGGTTATTTGCTTAAACCGCTTACTTGTAATATATGTGTTTGTATTCCTATTGATGAAGTGCTTTACAACATGCTTTCTATCATGCTTTATAACATGCCTTATAACATGCCTACTAGCATGCTTTAATTACTTTGTTATCATGCTTTACTCCACATGCTATGGATGCGAATTGATTGTGTTTGGGGCTATGATTATAGTCCGGACAATCGGTACCGTAGAGTGAATTCGTGGTTGCAATTCATTTGCCACGTGAGATGTGTTCGACGAACCCGAGTCGTACTTCGGTTGGCGATAGTGGTCGGCCACGCCGGGAAGTGCTTATGCACTTCATGTCGTTCAACTTGTTGTGCGCTCGAGCTAGCCGAGCTCGTCAAGTAACCCGATTTGTCTAATGTATGTTCACCATGTTTGGTCGCCTCTGCTTGAACCTAGGGTACCAAACTTACCGTGAAATCCCTTTTAACCATGGTACCTCGATCCGCTAAGACGCATGAGCCGGGCATGGTGGTATGGGACACCGTGGTCGAGTGTCGACTCGGCACGGGGTCATGTACCTCCCGTAGTGACCATTGCGCAACCAACCTCGTGAGCCGATTATGGTGGTATGGGACACTATATTCGAGCTGTCGATACTACGGCGAGAGCCGAGTACGGTGAGACCTCAGTGCTCGTGCTTCGTGACGGCGACGAGTCCTCCGTAGTATCTTCGAGTATACTCCAAGGTCCGTGATTGGCGACGAGTCTTTCACGACAAGAATCGAGTATGAGTTGAGCCGAGTACGGTGAGACTGTATTCGAGCCGACGGCTAGTGATTGAGCCAGTACGGTGAGATATGTACTTGAGTGACGGCCGGCAATTGAGCCGCATACGGTGAGATTCAGTATCCGAGCCGACGGTGACGAGCCCTTTGCGATGCCTTCACTACGCTTCTCAAACCATAATATCGTATGAGATTAGCTAGGCTTGACGACCCTAGAATGGATCATGTTTGGGAATGATACAAGGGAGGTACCTTAGTTTCCCAATATTCTTTGTTTGAAATGGACTAATAATAACTCGGTAATCATGATCATCATGCACCGCATGTGCTTTGTAGATGTGGCGCACTAAGGGAGTAGCATTCGCGAACGTAAGATGATGTCGCTTGAGGGTGGTTTGGCAAGGGCATACAAAGATCATGTCATATCATTTTTGCACTTAACAAGAGTAGTTAGAAATGTTTGATTTGTCGCTTTATCATTCTTGCTTGATTGATTTGATAACATGTTAACCTATACTTTCTTGTTCCACTTTGAGTTGATCACTCACTCCCACGTTACGGGACGGTGTTTGCAACACCAACCAGTTATTGAGTTTCGGTGTGTGGCGATGCTTGTGAAGCAGAGCCGGACTACTATGATGATAGGAGGAATTCTCCTATCAGTATCTCTCTCGACGGGTCTCTCAAGACCAGTAATCGTATTGACGGGCTATGGTATTTGGGATAGGAGACATTACACTTCCTCACATTAGGTATATTTTAGAACTGTACTTGTAATTATTTAACCTGGTAACATTATCACACTCTGGAGACTCATTATAGTTCATATATTTTGTCTACCTATCACAGTCTTCCGCTTGCTAATTTACTGTCTCTGGAGTATGATATTTTGTTTTGGCTTAATCTCACTCATGTTCAATGCACAAGTATAGTCAACATTCAAACATCATTCATTTTGTTGCATAAGTGATGTTCTGGAACTCGGGAGTTGAGTTTACGCTTGACCCCCGATTTTCAGGGCGTTACAGATAGACAAGTTGAAAGAAGTTGTGCTCACAGTCACTATGGGGAGGCTCGTCACCCCAGCGTAGGCCGACAACTCGGACACAATTCCCATACCACCATGCCCTGCTCACGAGTCTTAGTTGCTCACTGGTCACTACAGGGAGGCTAGTCACCTTAGCGTTGGCCGACGCTTGGACACGGTGTCCCATACCACCATGCCCGGCTCATGAGTCTGAGTGGATCGTGGTACCATGGTTAAAGTGGGTCTTTACATGGTACCTTAGATTCAGGCAGTCGCATCCATATATGGTAAACACACAATAGGTCAATCGGTTCATTAGGTAAGCTTGATTGGTACGGGCGTACATTGACTTAATCGACATGGAGTGCGTAAGCACCCCTCGTGGCCTAGCCACTATTGACAATCGTCGTGCGACTCATATTCATCGAGTTTACCCAAGGTGGTGAGACTAATTCGGCCACCCAAACGAGGACTTTTACCGATTGCCTGGGCTACGTTTGTAGCCACAATCCTATCCAAATGTTGTTACAACCACGGGTAATACCCATCTCAACATTTAACAAAACAATTCAAGTGGATTGTCATTTGGGCATTTTAACAAACACATAGACCATGTCAAATATAACTTGCATTTTATCAATCGATTTCATGGAGGAAAACGTACATATGCATAAGACAACAGGAAATCATATCTTAATACTTATTGTAAATACAAATCATCAACAATTCCTCATTCAAACATATTATCAAACACATAGACCACATTAGTCACAACGTATGTTTTATCAATTATTCATACAGAGAAATCTATATGCATATGACGATGATGAATCCTAGATTAGAAATCATAGCAAGCACTAATCATCAACAATTTCCCATTTAGACATTTCAACAAACACATAGGATGCATCATTTATTTATCACAGTTCATAGGTGTAACTCATACAGAAATCAACGTATTTACGACAATACGACAACAATCAAGACAAACATAAATCATTAGCTACCTTGAAAGCATTGATAAACCGCAACCTAAGCATTTATAGTCTGCACCTTTCGTTAGTATGCTCGACTCGGACTTGGTCCAAACTCTACGTTTCTAAAAAATGGAACGTCGGACACCTAAATGACGAAATTGGTTAGCTAGGATGACGAACAACTATCCTGGATCTCTACAACGATATTAGGGTTAGTATTTCTTACCTGAAATCACAACCGAATGAGATTTGGTAGCGCAACGGGGCGATGATTTGGCGCGTGGATTCATGGAAGAAGGTTTTGGCACTGATCTCCCAAAGTCCTTCCTCTCTCTTTCCTCTTTTCTCCACTTTTCTCCTCTCTCCCTTAAAGTTTTACAAAATTCGTATATGGGAGAAAGAGAGTGAAATGAGGGCTATTTATAGGCCCAGTTGTGATGCAAATGACCTCAGGGCCACTTTATACATTGTTTATACCCCGTGGGCGGCTGTTTTTGACGAATAGGGCTCATAGGGAGGCCCACGACTCATCTACATCATCGGGAACACTCCCTGACAATGGATCCATGCCAGGGCATGATTTTGGTGCAATCGGATAAGCCGATCGACCGTGGAGAGCCTGCATCAGATTAATGGTCATACTTACTCAATCGAGGCCACAATCATATGGATATGTGCAGGAAAATTTTCTTTCCCCATGGGTAAAGTTTGGTCACAAATTAACGGTCAGAAATCCTCAACTTTGTGTGAGAGTGAATAGCCCAATTCACTTAAGTTTCATTTCATTTTCTAAAAATATTCGCGTTTCTCACGCACTTCACTCATGGTTCAAGTTGGGCCTTTCTGGACACTATCTGGGCTTGATTCCCGCGTTGGTTGTCAAGCCCAGCAGGATAGACATCGTCCTATAGTTTCGCAGTTATCAGATCCCCGACGTGCGGTCTAGGTTCGTTACAGAGTTTCAATGTACTCCTGAGAGCGACCGGCCCTTGGGATTTCTCCTAGGTCTTAAGATGATATTGAGTCAGTGGTACTCATGGTTTTAGGCCTTCTCATTTGTAAAAATGGTAGCCCACGCTTAATCCACCGATTATTTAGTACTTAACTAAATTCAATCTAAGTTATATATAATTGGACGCGGTCCTTGGGTAGTTCTGCCTAAGGTGGTACTCGAGTCTTTGCATGGATTTTTCCGAGACATTACAATCTACCCCCCTTAAAGAAAAAATTGCCCCAAAATTTGTACCTTTTCGTACTCCTTGAGGATTTGTGGGTAGTTCTTACAGACTTCAGCTTCCGTTTCCTAAGTAGCTTCCTCCTCGGTGTGGTGTATCCATAATACTTTCACAAGTGGGATAACCTTGTTGTGCAACACTTGTTCCTTCCTATCTAGAACACGCGTGGGCCACAATACATAGGTGAAGTCTTCCCTTAGTTGTACTTGCTCCCACTTGATGATATGAGCAGGGTCGGGAACATACTTCTTCAATATTGACACATGAAATACATTGTGTTTGTGTACGAGTGGTGTGGGCAAGGCGAGATGGTATGCCACCACACCCACTCGGTCTAAAATCTAGAATGGCCTAATGAACCTTGGTGTAAGTTTCCCTTTCCTGCCAAAATGAAGTACTCCCTTCATTGGGGAAACTTTAAGGAATACATGGTCCCTAACTTCAAATTCAAACTGCCTGCGTCTCGTATTTGCGTAGCTCTTTTGCCTACTCTGGGTTGTAAGGAGTCGATGCCTGATAATATCGATCTTTTCTGAGGTCATCTGAACCAAATCTGAGCCAACCAAGCTCTTCTCGCCAACTTCCGCCCAACAATGCGAAGCTTGACATGGGCGTCCATACAAGGCTTCGTAAGGAGCCATGCCAATACTTGTTTGGAAACTGTTCTTATAGGCAAATTCAGCATAAGGGAGACAGTCATCCTAGCTGTCCTTGAAGTCAAGTATGCATGCTCGTAACATGTACTCATGTATCTGATTCACCCGCTTCGTCTGCCCATCATCTGAGGGTGGAACGCGGTACTGAATTTCTGTTTTACCCCCATTGCCTCTTGTATTTGAGTCCAGAACATAGATGTGAATCGTGTGTCTCGATTCGACACAATCTCTAAAGGAAATCCATACAGTCGTACTATCTCCTTAATGTATAGCTTGGCCAGGTTATCTGCCGAATTAGAAACTCTAATTGGGAGGAAATGGGCCGACTTTGTCAACCTGTCCATAATCACCTAAATGGAGTCATGCCCCTTTATCGTCTTTGGTAACCGGAAAATGAAATCCATAGATATGAAATCTCATTTCCATTCAGTAATGGGCATAGGCTGAAGTAAACCCACGGGTCGACGGTGCTCAGCCTTGACTTGTTGATATGTGAGGCATGGGGACACAAAATCTGCTATTTGGGTCTTCATGTTGTCCCACCAATACGAACGTTTCACGTCTCGATACATTTGTGTACTACTCAGATGCCTCGCTAACTTTGAATTGTGAGTAGCCTCTAAAACTACTCTCCTATAATACCGCAAACCTCCATCTAAGCCAATCCTCCATTCTAATTCTTCACTGTCGCTTGCACGCTCTCTCATATTTACCAATAGCTCATCTTCTTTCTGAGCCACAATGATTTGGTCATTAATAAGTGGTTGTGCGTGGAAGTGTGCGACGCTCTCGAGTGGCTCCTCCACTGTCAGACTCTGTTTGAAATCTCACACAAACTCCACCATATTCTACTCTCCCACCATCAGTGAGGCTGCAAATTCCATAGTTTTCTTATGGCTCAATGCATCAGCCACAAGGTTGGCCTTACCAGGATGGTAGGAGACTTCAAACTTGAAGTCTTTCAATGACTCCATCCAATGGCGCTGCCTCATTTTCAGGTCCCTCTATGTAAAGATGTACTTGAGGCTCTTATGGTTGTAAAAGAGCTCGAACTCCTTGCCGTAGAGGTAATGTCTCCAAAGCTTTAATGCAAAAATGACTCCCGCCAACTCTAGGTCGTGAGTGGGTAATTTTCTTCGTGTTTCCTCAACTGTCGTGAGGCATAGGTGATCACCCTATCCTCCTGCATAAATACACACCCCAAACCGACTCGAGAGGCATTGGTGTAAATAGTATATTTGACCCCTTGCTCTGGCAGTACTAGCACGGGCGCAGACGTCAGCTTGTCCTTTAATTCTTAAAAGGTTGTCCATGCTTTCTCATTCCAAGCAAATTTAAGATCTTTCCCAGTAAGTTGAGACAATGGTCGGGCTATCTTAGAGAAATCTTTAATGAATCGGCAATAATAGCCGGCAAGTCCGAGGAAACTCCTCACTTCTGTAACTGAGCCTGTCACACCCCAAACCCGGAAACTGGGCTCACAAAATTTTCGATCGCCGAATCCATCGCTGACAACTTCCATAGTAGCCCATTCTTGGCTTCCAGTGTCCATACGCCAGATTCTGATCCTGGGATCCTACAAGGAGCATTTTCCAATGTACATTTACTTGTAATAAGCATAACCACAAGTTTACACAAATCACAAATGTAACATCATCATCACATATCGACTACTAAACAGTTAAATACAATGTTGTAAGTGCTATGTTTTCTAGCTCCTATGATTATCAAATTTTGTAGTGCCGAAACCTCTTGGTTCAGGCCCGTATCCTAGACCATACCATTTCGTAGGCTCCCGCGATCCCCCCAGTCGAATTCCAGCGACCCACGATTGGTTATCGACGTTTGTGCTCGACCCTGAGTCATATACCATAGATTTGAGTTGGTTTAGTCCGAGACTTGTACCATTACGACCGCATCATCGTCGCGGTTCCAACGCCACGTCTTACATACCGATCCGGTACCTTAGCAAGGGGATGCGGACCCGCGTTCAGTTTGAGGAAAAACGCCGCGTGTTACAATCCCGAGAGAATGTCCCATCAATCATATCAAGAGTCAAGTACTTCATCCCATCAAGTCAAGTACAAGCAACCATCCCCCTTTTACATTACCCTTACCTAAAGTCAACTTTCCCATCACCTCACCATATCTCTCCTATCACTTCTCTTACATCACTTCCTCTCTCATCTCTTTTTCTCCAAGCAATCCCTCCATGGAGCAACCCACATCCATGGCTCCCATGAGAGAGCTAGTGTGGCCCACCTCCCTATCTCCCATCTCCACCATCCAATGATCATCTCCACCATTAAAATTGTCTCTTTGGGACTCTATCATGCATTGGCGAAAAAAGGAAGAAGAGATCTCGAGGAGGGTGACTTTCTTTTGTGTAGATCTTGACCTTTGGATCATGGTGGGTGCTTCTCTCTCTCCCTCTTTTTTTTTCATTTGTTTTATGTGTGAAGATGTGATTGTGTGGCCCACTTAATGAGTTGTGAGATGTCCAAACCGTTCATCAAATGGACCTCACCTTGATGTGTGTCTCATGCACACCATCCAACCATTTGGTGGCCCACCCTGGTAGCATGTATGGGGTGGGGCCCACCTTAAATAGATATGTTGTTTGCAACCGTCCAGCGTCCAGGCATGTTGGACATTGCCAACAGGTGAAGTGTGAGTTGACGGTGGGTGTACTGACGTCAGTGGCAAAGAAAAAGAAAATGGTTTAGGAAGGGCTATCCATGCAAGCCCCACCTTAATGTATTGATTAAGACTCATTTTAGATGTTGAGCCAAAAAATGACACCAATCCGACTTTCTGGGGGGCCATAGCATAGCAAATGGTGGTTTTCACCGTTAAAATCTTCCCTGACATTTCTATACACCGAAAAATACTCAATATTGGGCTTCCTTTGCTTGTCTTGAACCATGGGACGCAATGGCTGGGTTAGATTCACTTGGAGCGGGCCCAACGTAGGAAAAACCCTAGAATTTCAAGATTTTCAATATATATATATATAACAACAGTAGCATTGCTGCTACTGCTGCTGACAGAGAGAGGATGCGCAGGCATCCTGCGTGTGGGCGGACGGACCAGGGACCCATGGTCCCAGCCGTGGGCCCCACTGTGATGTGTTTTAATATCCACGCTGTCCATTTTATGGCCCCTCTAAGGGCAGTGGTTCCCTCTCAAAATTAGCCTGATCCGAAGCTCAGGTGGCCCACATCATAGGAAATATTGTGGATTAAACATCTGTCATTGAGACCCTTTCTGGGTCACAGAAGTTTTGGAATTAATATGAAATATGTTTTTTTACCCTTCATCCAGGTATGGGTGATCTTGTGAACAGGTTGGATGACATATAAACATTATGGTGGGCCCCACAACAGTGATGTATGTATTTCATTCCCATCGTCCAGCGGACGATGGAGCCCACTGTCATGTATGTGTTTTATCCCACCGTCCACAGCGTGGGACGGTGGAACCCACCATGGTGCATGTGTTCTGTCTGCACCGTCCACATCACTGGACGGTGGGACCCCAACGATGTATGTGTCCCTCCATGCCGTCCATCTATATGAGACCCACCATGATGCATGTGCTGCATCCAACCGTTCAACCATTTTGAGAGCTCATTTTGTGGCATGAGCTAAAGAATGAGTTAGATCCATAGCTCATGTGGACCCCGCCCTTGATGCATGTGTTGTATCCAAACCGTCCAACCATTTGGTAAGCTTGCCTTGATAAGCTTGAGACTAAAAATGAGGTAGATCTAGAATCAAGTGGACCACATAGGAAAAAGTAGTGGGGAGTGAGTGTTTGCCATTGAAACCTTCTGATTTACATAAGTTTTGGATCATTAGGAAGTTTGTTTCCTCTTAATCTAGGTCCTTATGACCCTATGGTCAGATTGGATAGAAAATAAATGTTATTGTGGGCCTTGAGAATTTTAATGGTAGAAATCATTATCATCACTTGTATTTGGGTGGTGTGGCCCATTTGATATATATATGGTCCATGTGATTTGGCCCATCTTGGTGCATTTGTGTCTTGTTATTGAGGCCACCTGAGTATATATGAGGCCCATGTGACTAGGCCCATGTGGTGTATTTGTGGCCCGTCTAGTGGGGCCCACCTTAATATATAGGAGGCCCATGTTATGAGGCCCACTTTGATGTATTTTGTGGCCCATTTGTCTGGCCTACTTTGATGTATTTTGTGGTCCATTCAAGGTGCCCACCTTAATGCATGCATTTTATATTCACATCGTCCAGCAGCTACTGGACGGTGGGGCCCTCCTTATTATATGTTATTATATGTGTTGAATAAGCATACCGTCCATATGCAGTGTTAGCATGATGTATTTATCCACATCGCCTAATCTCTGGCTGTGGGATGTGGAACTCGTGTGACATATGTATTTCATTCCATGCAGTCCATCTGTGTGAGGCCCACCTTGATGCATCCATTATACACATGGGTCCCACGTAATATATATGTTTTCATATCCATACTGTCCAACTATTTAGATGGGATGCACCATGATGTATTTTTATCCACGCCATCTAGGGTAGGCACCCCATTATGACATATATCAAGGTTCATGGGTTGAGGCCCATTGAGATGTATTCAAAACCCATGGGTTAAGGCCCATTGTAATGTATTTGGAACCTGTGAGCAGAGCCCACCTCATATGTTCCATCCTAACCATCCAGGTCATATAGGGCCAGCCTCGATGTATGTTTTATTCACACCGTCCGTGGGATGTGTGACCCACTAGATGTATGCATTTTATATCCACACTAACCATATGGTGGGGCCCATCTACTGCATGTGCAGGGCCTACCTATTATGCATTTATGTAGCTCATTGATGCGGCCCACTTGTTGGATATGAGGCCCATTGGTGCGACCCAATGATGCGACCCACCGTGATGTGTATATCAGGCCAATGGTGCGGCCCAATGTATTGACTCGCCGTGATGTGTAGGCCACGTGCTGCAAGTGTAAGGCCCACCCGTGATGACTATTTAAAGCCACTTGTTGGATAATTGGGCCCACCTTATGTTCGACTCTATGTGGACCACTACTTGGGAGCAATGTTGGTTGAATGTCCACATTTTTGGGTAATGATGGTTAAACGCCCACATGGTGACCTTCCCTTAGGCCTGTTAGGCCCATTCTCATCGATACTGATTGTATAGACTGATTACCAATCGAGACCGATTATCGTGACTGATTACAGATCATGGCCGAATGCCGATTCTACTTGTCATGGCCAATTGACCGATTACCGATCGTGGCTGATTGTCAATTCCGATTTGTCGAGGTCGATTTCTGAATTGTCGAGGTCGATTGTCGAGACCTATATCATGTGTATTGAACTCATAGTTGAGGCCCATTGTGGTGTGTATTTGGCCTATGTGATGTATATACGGCCCGTATTTGAGGCCCATTGCGATGTGTATTCAGCCTATGTGTAAGGCCTAGCATGATGTATATTAGGCCCATGTGTGAGGCCCATCGTGATGTATAGTAAGCTCTTAAGAGAGTCCCATGGTGTTATATAATTGGCCCTTGTGTGAGGTCATGGGTTCACTATATGTTAGGATCCATGAGGGCAATTCCTTGGGGGCAATGTTAGTTAAATGTTCACATTGTCGAGGTCAATTGTCGATGTCGGTTATTGATATTGATTATGAGTATGTGAAGCATAGCATCATGATACAGACCCATACGCATCATCTGCATGTTTATTATGAGACGTGGTTGATCATTGCATATGCCATTGAGTGTGTTGTTATGAGACTCCATGATAGGCGGAGGTTATCTCACATGAGCGCATGGTATGCGCAGGATTGATGCATGACTGCATTGTATGACTCATACATCTTGCATTGTGTGTTGTAATTACTGTACGCCCTAGCGACATCAGGGTCATAGCCTCCACAGGCATGTCGTGGATGGCCAGATGAGACACCAGAAATGTTTGGTTCTAGCATACGGGCGCCATAGATGTCCCTGAGTGAAAATCCCTAAACTTTCGAGGCCAGGAGACGCCCAACGTCGAGACCGAGTGGATATATATGAGCGCATGAGGACCGTATACCAGTAGGTCACGTCTCTCACTATGTCGTGGTCGGTTGGGATGGGGTGTGACCTTACCAGCCTAAGTGAGGGGGCAATATCTAGGTTGAGTCTGACCAGCTTGAGGAATGAGTCTGCTATCGACGAGCCGGGCTCGATATTGGTAGGCGGATAGTGAGGTCTCTTCCACTTACCCAGTTGTGTGCTCGGATAGGGGCGACAAGCTGGCGTAGAGCGTAATAAACCCTGGTAATGATCCCATAGATGAACCGTACTGATATGTGGACTAATTGATCAGGAGTTGCATACTCATTCATTCATTCATTCACTATCCACTCAGGCTGGTGGTGCGCAATTATTTGTTACGTGTACCTTCGTATGGCTAGGATTTTGGTTGGACGCGCGACTAACCTGAGATTAAGAGTTTACTACATTGAGTCTGACTATCCAAATTTAGGTATGGGACTGGTTTGGATAGAAGTCCCTTGTGATGGACCCCATAGTCTGCGATACTACATACTATCATCCTGACTTTACGCTCCAGCATAGTCATTCCATTCGCACCGCATATTGCATTACATTCATGGCATATGGTATTTTGAGTTACTGTGTATCTGCGTTTATATGGTTTAGATACGATTGATGCTATTCGTGGACTCATCAAGAATTACATACTGCATTACATCCTCGGTATTTGATATTTGGCCCTTTATGACTCCTCATTTGCATAGTTGTTCTATATTGCGTATTCTGATATTGATTGACTGATGGACTTGTCCGTACTTCTGTTTACTCTGTTATCGTATAATTCATGATCTTGTTAGTAATTCTGTTTATTCCGATATTGTACGATTTATGGATTACCAGCATTTTCGGTACTGTATGTTGATGGCATTGTATTGAATACTTGTCGCTTATCTTGTGCACACAATTACACCACCCTCTAAGCTTTCTATAAGCTTATGTACGATAGATGTGTGCAGGTGAAGTTAGGTTGCAGCAATGTTGAGCTTAAAGCGTGCAGCGGTCTTCTGGAGCTTAATTTTCGATTTATGTATTTTCCCTTCAGCATTGTACTCAAATGATTATATTAATGGATATGTGATGATGATTTGCCTTTGTGATTTGGGTATACTTATGGTTATGCTTATTATGAGTTAAATGTACAAAAAAAAAATCCTCCTTGTAGGATCCCAGGATCGGAATCTGGCGTATGGATGCTAGGAGCCGAGAATGAGATACTACGGAGGTTGTCGGCACCGAATTCGGCGATCGGGATTCCTGTGAATCCGATTTTCGGATTTGAGGCATGACACTTGGAATCTATGTCTTGTGTAGCTCATCTACATATTCAAGATCATGCATCTCATGTACAAAATCAAAGGTCTTTATCTCAAGAACTTCAAATGCAAGATCAAGAGATATACAAGTTCAAGTTCAAGTTCAACTCCAAGTGTTAATTCAATCTTTCAAGCTTCAATAGTTAAAGGTTTCATAGCTTCATCCATGTTAAGACAAAGTTCTTTGCTTTGGTACTTAAAGCTCAAGATGAATTATAAGTTTAGTATCTCAAGTTCAAGCTTCAAAGCGTTTCAAATGCAAGCTTCAAAGAGTTATAAGTTCAAGCTTCAACACACTTCAAGATATCATGCTTCATGTACGTCGAGAACAACTATCAACCGAAGCAAAAGATGTTTCAATGTTTAAACATCGCTTATAAGGTATGAATGACCCTAGATTGACTGTAGGTTAGGTCATATTGATTGCATACTTTAATTGGGTAACTTTATAAGTGTATAGGCTATTTCTCAACTAGTCTTAGCCTATGTTCGACTAGTCTTAGTACTGGCTCGACCAATGTAAGAAATTCCTCGACCAGCCCAAGATTTGTTACTTATTTTTAGGATTTTTTATTGGATGTTTGACCAGTCTTAGAGACTACTCGACCAGTTGAGTGAATAGTGCTCGACTAGTCGAGCAGCCTTGACTCAAAGTCCAAGAACTAAAATGGGTCCCACACGACCAGTCAAGAGCAGGGTTTGACGGGTCGTGTAGGCTACTTGACCAGTCGTATAGGACGCTCGACTGGTCGTGGAAGAATGGTTTTATCATATCATGTCCAAATTTTCAAAAGTTTGTTGGTCCTTTGACCAGTCGAGCTATCCTCTGGACCAGTCGAGTGATCAGTTTCTGCACTTATAAATAGAGCACGATTTTCAGAGTTTAGTATCTAATTCAAGAAAAATTAAGACACCACTCTGAGAAATAAGTTTGTGATATTCTTAAACTATTTAGTGCTCATTTAATATTCTCTTTAATTAGATTTTTGTATTTGATTTTGTATTCTACATTCCAATCTTATTTGAAGAAGGGATTGAAATTTTCCCATTTCTTGGAATCAAAATCAAATCAAGCTAGCCCAAAGTAATTTAATCTAAAAATCATTTAGAACTTAAAACCTTTTCATGAGTGTGAACATTGAACATGGATGTTGAACTTCTACTCCGTATCAGTTCTACCGGGCTGCATCAAAGGAGAATATCCATATAAGTATTTTAAAGTTTTGTAAATCTCTTTCTGTTAGTTTCTTTGAGATTGTGACAGAAAAATCTCTTTCTTTTGGTTTGTCTGAGGTGATCCAGAAAACTCAGAGTGTGGGGTTTTTTGAATTGTGTAAGCTCACTTGAAAGACACAATTGTGAATGTTTTAGGTGAACCTTGAAAAACCTATTGCATAGTGAACGCTAATATCCACTGTGTGAGGATATTAGAAGTGGTGTAGTCATGATGCTGTTTTTTAAACAATTGGTGTACACATAAGAAAACCACTATAATTTCTGGTTTTGTGGTAATTGATTGATTGTGGCAATGTGTGGATGTTGTAATTTCCTTTTATGCAATTGGAGAAGAATGTTGTAATTTCTTTTTATGCAAGTGTGGGAATGTTGTAATAGCTTCGTTTAATTTTTTACAATTTATTTATTTATTCCTTGGTATCAGTTTAATATTTTGATACACAGACCTTTCTAGGAATCAAGTTGTCTTACCATAAACCATTAGTTTTTAGTGTAAGGTTGTCCTTAGAACAACATCTGTATCAACCTCTCAATACTTGTACATTTAAGGTTGTTATTCATTTTTGTATTGTGAGATTGTTTAAGTACTATCTTTATTTATCTTTGTTTAATTTTGCATTTAAGTTTTTAATTTGGCATAGTCCTATTCACCCCCCCCCCCCCCCCCTCTAGGACTTTAGTTTGGCCTTTTCAAATGCTGAAAGGGAAATTCTGCATTTAAGTTTTTAATTTGGCAGAGGTCCGCTGCATGCTCCAAGCTCAATGCTGCTGCAACCTAACACCACCTGCACGCATTTATCGTACATAAGCTTATAAAAAGCTTAGAGGGTGGTGTAAGTGTGTGCATAAGATAAGTGTCAGGTATTCAATACAATGCCATAATCATACAATATCAGAAATACTGGTAAGATCACGAATCATACAATATCAGAGTAAGTTGAAATACCGACTTGTCTAAAAATAAAACAATATCAGAGTACGCAATACAGATCAGCTATACAAGTGAGGAGCCATAAAGAGCCAAATATCAGATGCCGAGGATGCAATGCAATATACAATTCCTGATGAGTTCATGAATACAGTCAGCCATATCTAGACCATATAAATGCAGAAACATAGTAACCCAAAATGCCATATACCACGGATGTAATGCAATATGCGGTGTGGATGGAATGACCATGCTGGAGTGTGAAGTCAGGATGATAATATATAGTATCGCAGGCTATGAGGTCTATCACAAGGGACTTCTATCCAAACTAGTCTCATACCTAATTTGGATAGTCAGACTCAATGTGGTAAACTCCTGGTCTCAGGTTAGTCACGCGCCCCAACCGAAATCCTAACCATTGCAAAGGTACACGTAACAAATAGTTGCACACCACCAGCCCGAGTGGATAGTGAATGGATGAATGAATGAGTATGCAACTCTTACTCAATAAGTCCACGTATCAGTACTGTACATCTCTGGGATCATCACCGGGGTCTAGTACAATCTAATGCAATCACCGCCCATTGACGCGCGACTATGTAAGTGGAAGAGACCTCACTATCCGCCTGGCCAGTAGTCAGTCAATATCTACTCAGCACGTCGATAGCGGACCCATTCATGAGCTGGTCAAACTCAGTCTAGCTATGCCCTTACTCTCAGGTAGGTAAGGCCACACCCCCTCCCAACCAACCACGACACAATGGGAGACAAAGCCTACGGGTATTCGGCACTCGGGCGCTCATGTATCCACTCGGTCTCGACATTGGGACGTCTCCTGGCCTCGGAGGTTTAGGAATTTTCACCCAGAGCTATCTATGACAGCCCGATGCTAATAACAGATTTTCAGTGTCCCATCTGGCCATCCACGATATGCCTGTGGAGGCTACAGCCCTGATGTCGCTAGGGCATACAGTAATTACAACACACAATGCAAAATGCATGAGTCATACAATCCAGTCATGCATCAATCCTACACATACCATGCGCTCATGTGAGACAACCTCCGCCTATCAGGGAGTCTCATAACAACTTGCCCAATGACATATACAATTGTCAACCACATCTCATTACAAACATGTGGATGATGCGTATGGGTATGTATCATGATGTTATGCTGTCACATACTCATAATCGGTATCAATAATTGGCATCGACAATCAACCTCGACAATGTGGACATTTAACTAACATTGCGCCCAAGGAATGACCCACATAGAGCCTAACATATAGTGGACCAATGGCCTCACACAAGGACCAAATATACAACATAATGGGCCTCACTCAAGAGCTTAATACACATCAAGATGGGCCTTTCATACGAGCCTTACATACATCACAATGGGCTTTATAGCCTGGCCCTCAAATGCATCACAATGGGCCTCGTCACATAGGCCTCATATACATCACATTGGGCCTTAAACAGGAGCTGAATACACATCACAACGGGCCTCAAATATGGGCTGCATATACATCACATTAGGCCTCAACAATCATCCTCTATATCTGGCCTCGACAATCGAAATCGGTATCGACAATCAGAATTGGCCTCAACAATCGGAATCAGCCTCAACAATTAGAATCTGTATTAACAATCAGAATCGACCTCCAGAATCGAAATCGGTATTGACAATCAGAATCAGAATCGGCCCAATAAAGGGCCTAAGGGGAGGTCACAATGTAGACATTTAACCATCATTGCCCATCAATGTGGACATTTAACCAACATTGCTCCCAAGCAGTGACCCACATAGAGCCAAACATAAAGTGGGCCCATGGCCTCACACAAAGGCCTAATATATATAGCAATGGGCCTCATACAAGGGATACAGACACAACAGGTGGGCCCTGCACATGGGCCTCATACAAGGGCTACATACACAACAGGTAAGCCCTGCACATGGGCCTCATATACATTGCACGGGCCGCAACCCATGGGCCTAATGCACATCATAATGAGCCTCATTAAATGGGATACAAAAACATCACAATGGCCATGCCATATGGGCTGGAAATACATCTCATTAGGCCTTACCAAATGGGCCAAAAATACATCACAATGGGCCACGTCATATGGGTCGAAAATGCATCTCAATGGGTCTTGCCCATAGGCCACGAATATGTCACAATGGGCCTTAGATACATCACAATGGACCTCAGATTCAAGTAGGTGGGCCCTGTCACATGGGCCAAAATGCAAGGCAGGTGGGCCCTGTCACATGGGCCAAAATACAAACAAGTGGGCCCCGCTTATGGGCTAAAAGTACATCATGATGGGCCTCAAGCAGGCTTGGACCACACCGAAAATCATTTCAATAGTTGTAGGTGTAACATGTGTATCACAATCATTCCATGGGGCACATGACCCACTAATGATGTTCAGCACTATCCAAACATTGTCTAAGTAAATCAGCACCATCCAAACATTGTCCAGCACTGTCCAATACTGTTTGGATGGTGTGGATGAAATAAATACATCATGGTTGTGTCCATTGATCTGAACAGATGGACGGCTTGTGTAAATTAAATACATCCAAGGTGGGTCCCACTAGGAAAATGGATGGACAACATTGAAGAAACACATATATCATGATGAAGTCCCATAGTTGCTGGATGTTGGTCCAGTAACATCCGTTGATGGACGAACGGTAGAGATGAAACGCATATATCAGGTAGGTCCACGTGGTGTGGCCCACCCATAATATACATATGCATATATATATATATATATATATTATAATATTATTTATTTGTATATTATTATTATTATTATTATTATTTTGTTCTGCAGGCCAGTAGCGTCCAGCATCCAGAGATGGACGACTGGATACATACATCAAGTGGCCATGGATGCCACACGTGTAAATGGTCCATGTGATGGACGACATGGATGGAATACAAATATCAATGGAGTCCACAAAGAGGGACAGTCTGGATCAAAACAGACATCATGGTGGTCCACAGCACTGTCTAAATTTGTCCAGCATCGTCCAGAAGTTTGAACAGTGTGGATGGAAGCACATACATCACAGTCAGGCCCCATAGAACTGCTGGGATAAAACGCAGCCCCATGTGGGTCCCACATGTCATGTGCAGCATACCCAGCATGCCCAGCATGTGCAGCACTATCCCAGCTGGATGGTGTAGAAATACACATCATGGTGGGGTCCATACGGACGGCTGGATGATGCACATCATCATGGTGGCCCATGGAACTGCTAACGGACGGGTTGGATGACACGCATACATGTTGGGGTCCACAGAAGGGTGAGTCACCCAACGGACCAGGCTGATATTTATTTTTCCCCTTTCATACAGTCCAACAGCATTGCTGCTGGACGCTTGAGCCTGGACGGTCAGGATCAGGTGGGCCGTGGCCTAGACAAAATTGATAGACGTGTGGATGTGGAACACATGTCATGATGCGTTTAGCACACACACATCAAGGTGGGTCCTTGCGGTGGCCCACCAAAGCTTTGGATCAACTTGATATTTGTATTTTCCTTCATCTAGGCCTGTTCAAATGGACGGGCAGCAATGGTGGGTCCCACAATTGGACAGTGTGGATCAAACTCATCATGGTGGGCCACACACCTTATCAATCATCATCACCAAACAAAAGGAAAAGAGAGAGAAAAGAGATGTGCGGTGTAGATGGAGGGACCCCACCACTATGGGCCCCTCATATGATTACAACACATACATCAAATTGGGTCCTATCACAAGTGGGCCATGGAATTAAAAACAATTGGTAGATCACCCACCGATCATCTTCTTGGACTTTTTCTTCCACCGATGCATCCTAGAGCTCCATGGAATACACTTCAACAGTCGAGATAAAGCTTGGATGGTAGAGATGGGAGGTAAGAAGGTGGGCCACACTAGCTTCTCCATGGAAGCCATGGATGTTAGGTGTTTGGGTTGCTTGGGAGAATGAGAGAGATAAGAGAGATGAGAGATGTGAGTGATGGGTGAGTGATGGGAGTACTTATGTAAGAGAGATAGTTGACTTTGGGGATGGGTAGTTGTACTTGGGGATGGGTGTAAGTGATTGGAGTTATGTATACTTGATTGATATGATTGATGGGATTGGTGTGATAGATTCTCTTGGGATTAGTAATGTGTGGCGTTTTCCTCGAACTGAACGCGGGCCCACATCTCTTGGCCCGGTTATCGCCTTGGCACGTAATACATGGCATCGGAACTGTAAGTGTTATAGTTTCTAGCTACTATATTGTCAAATTTTGTAGTGCCAAAACCCCTCTTGGAATCAAAATCAAATAGAGCTAGCCCAACTTGATTTAATTTAAAATTAATTTAGAACCTAGAACCATTTCATGAGTGAGTTTGGACATTGAACTTCTATGTTGAAATTCTACTCCGAATTGGTTCTTCCAGGCTGCATCAAAAGGAGAATATCCAGGTATTTTACATTATTATAAATTTCTATTTTGGTTTTTAAGATTGTGCTAGAAAAATCTTTGTTTTAGTTTGTCTGAGGTGATACAGAAAACTCAGAGCGTGGGGTTTTGAATTGTATAAGCCCACTTGAAAGACACAATTGTGAGGGTTTTAGGTGAACCTAGAAAAACCTATTTTCATAGTAAATGCTAATATCCACTGTGTGAGGATATTATGGGTGGAGTAGTTGTGTAGCTGTTATTTAACTGTTGGTGTACACACAAGCGAACCACTATAATTCTTTGTGTCTTGTGGTATGATTGTTTATTTATTTGTGTGGATGATTGTAATTTTCCTTTTTACTTTTGTGGAGAATGTTGTAATCCTTATGTGGATGTGTGGGAATGTTATAATAGCTTATATTTCCCTTCTTGCTATTTATTTCTTTATTCCTCTATAACAGTTTGAGTTTTTGATACACAAACCGTTCTAGTAAGGTTGTCCAGCCATAAAGGTGTAAGGTTATCCTTAGAACAACATTTATATCAACCTCTTAATACTCATTCATTTAAGGTTGTCTTTAAATTCAGCATCTTGGGATTGTCTTTTGCTATCTGTATTTAATTTATTTAAATTCCGCTGTTGAAATTTTAATTTGGCATAGTCCTATTCACCCCCCTCTGGAATATATAGCTCGACCTTTTCAGGAACCACGGCGACATCGCGATCGTAAGGGTATAAGTTTCGAGTCGAGTCGACTCTGATAGACGGGACACGTCTCAGGATCGCTTGCAAACGCCGATAACAGATCGCGGGTCGCCAGAATTTGACTAGGAGGACCACAGAGGCATACGAAAAGGTACAGACTAGGATACGGGTCTCACAAAGCCAGGTTGCTCCCAATCTTGTACCGCGGTCACCTTGGCAAGGTCCATGGCAATTCCTTCTTTGGAAATCACGTGTCCTAAGAACTTGAATTCTTCCTTTCAAAAGTCACATTTTTGGTACTGTGCAAACAACTGATTCTGCCTAAGAGTATCAAGGATTGCTCGTAAGTGTTCTTCATGATCTTTCTGATTCTTTGAGTATATCAAGATGTCGTTTATGATTACAATGACAAATTGATAAAGATACAGTCGAAACACCTAGTTCATGAGATCCATGAATACGGCCGGTGCATTTGTAAGTCCAAACGACATCACGAGGAATTCGTAGTGCCCGAAGATGGTCCTGAAAGATGTTTTCTACACATCTTCATTCTTGACGCATAACTGATGATACCCAGACTGTAAGTCTATCTTAGAAAAATACTGAGCCCCCTTCAATTGGTCGAACAGGTCATCTATCCTAGGCAGAGGATACATGTTCTTTACCGTGACGTGATTTAGCTTGCGAAAATCTATACACAACCGCAGTGATCCATCCTTCTTTTTCACAAATAACACGGGAGCTCCCCAAGGAGATACGCTTGGCCATATAAAACCCAAGTCCAATAAATCATCAATTTGTTTCCTCAATTCTTCCATTTCACACGGAGGCATGCGGTACATCGGTAAGGAGATATGTGTCGCACCTGACACAAGGTCGATGATAAAGTCGATCTCTCACTGAGGAGGTAGTCCAGGGATCGTTCTGAACATGTCTGTGAAATCTTGGACTACTTGCATGTCCCCAATTGACGGACCATCACAATTTTCCAATAGGGAAGTGTAACAACGAATGCAGTAGGGACAAGTGACCTGAATTGGGAAGGTGAAAGTCATGCCCTCGAGCCCATGGGCTATCACCAATCTGGTTTTACAGTCGATTTCTACTTTCATTTCGGTGAGCCAATCGATGCCGAGGATGACGTTATAATGATATATCTTGGTTACAATCAGGTCAATGCACACCACTCTGCTCTCCAAGTCTATCGGGCAACTCTTACAAAGCTTAGTGGTATCTGAGAAGGTTCCTGCTACGGTGATGACTCTCACCCTAATCATAGGGGTAGTATCCAACCCTAATCGCTTGACTATAGAGCATGCTATCATAGAAACAGTGGACCTGGTGTCCACTAACAGGAATACAGGTGTACCTTGGATGTGGGCAGTAACTTTAAAGGCCAACGGTACTATGACCGCTGATTCAGACGCTTTGGAGAAGAGTGCACTACGCCAGATTGTTGCGGGTGGTTAGGCGGTGCTGTCATAGGACGTTATGGAGGCCTATTTCGAGATACATCTTCATGGACATGTTCACCAACTCAACATAGTTGGGAATGCTAGCACAACACATCTTCATGTGGATATCAGACCCCAATCCTTCTAAAAATCATCGCATTCTCATTGGCTCATTTGCCAAGATCAAAGTAGCATATCTAGCTAGCTCCGTGAAACTGTTCTCATATTCTACCACTGTCATTCCCCCCTATCTGAGGCAAAGAAATTTACCATCTTTTTCATTACAATACGTGAGGGGAAAGTATTTCTCATGGAAGCGTACCTTGAACTCGTCCCACGTCCATGCAAATCCTGTGGGAACGGTTCGAAGGATACTGTCCCACCATAAGCTAGCTTCCTTTTCGAACATGTAAGTCACAAGTTCGACCTATTCCGCTTCAGAGCAGTGTAATGGCCTCAACATCTTAGAAATACGATCCAACCAGTACTCAGCTTCCTCGGGTCTATGAGTACCCACAAAAGTGGGAGAACAGAGGCATTGAAAATGCTCAAATAGGCCACTTGGAGTCATAGTCCCGGTAGCCTGTACATGTGCATCGGCGAGGCCACGTTCATGTTTTGTGGAATGGCCCCTGCTATAGTCGCCAGTACTTATTGTTGTTGTTGTATTAAGCGCATCATTTGCTCCAATCTATTAGGGGGAGAGGCTACCTGAGGCAGGTGTGGCATCGATGAAGATGCGCGGTTCTGACTTAGAACCGGTGGTGCACTCGACGTTGGCCCATTTGTGGGGCCAGTGGCCGGTTGTGAATCCGGCATCGTTTCGCTATTCTGACCCAAACTAGGGCCCTGTTGGCTATCATTCAGAAAAGGGGTTCCATCAACCAACCCGCCAGGTGGGAGACGTGCCATGTTCTGAGTGGTTTTAGGAGGCATTCCCTATATACAACTTAGGCTACAACATAGATAAAGTGAGGATAACATCATAAAC
The DNA here is from genome assembly GCA_030180095.1 of Magnolia changhungtana. Lineage (NCBI taxonomy): Eukaryota > Viridiplantae > Streptophyta > Magnoliopsida > Magnoliales > Magnoliaceae > Magnolia > Magnolia changhungtana. The sequence goes on along the minus strand of JASAUF010000344.1, from coordinate 127,466 downwards.
TTTTTCTAACCATTCCACATATTTCTAAACAAAAGGAGTTTCACCCATTTCATTAAACAAAATTTGTCACAGTTACTTATGATATGACATTACATGTACTATGAAGAGAACACATGAAAGCTGACTAATAAAGGCTTCAACACTTACTAACCTAGCATCTAAACTAAGCCTATCCAAGGCTATTACAAAAAGCAAGGAGAGCAACTACAAATTATATTACTAATCCTCCGATTCTAGTGAAGGCGGAGGTGTTCCCTTATCCTGCATGCAGCACAGGAGGGCCTTCAGGGTACGGGACATCCTCTTGAACTTCTGTTTCAAGTAGGCTTGGTTTTCCTTGAACTTTTGTTTTAGGTAGGCCTGGTTTTCCTTGATCTTGGCCATGTGGGCATCTAGGGTGGCCCGATCCTAGCGGTTGTCACGAGTAATGGGAGGCTCTCAATTTGAGTCCTGAGCCTCCACTTCTTTCTCCTGTTCTTCTTCTTCACTTTCTTCCTCTTCTTTTGTCTCTTCCTCAATCTCGTCTCTGAATTCTTCAAGTCTTGCTTGGCGTTGCCTGGGACCTATTTTCATGTTGTTGAGGGTAGTCTCGTTGATGAAATGGACAAGGGCGAGATTGTCCATGTAGAGCCTGAATCCAAAGTTGCGGGCGATCTTGCAAACTAGTCAGATGAATGGGAGGGATGAGTCACCCCGAGTAGATTGTACTGCCCTCACTATCTGAGTCAAGGCAAGAGTGGGTAGGCACACCTTTTCTCCCTATCCAACTTGGTACAGGAAATCCACCATAAATCTAGTGCATTCCGTGCGATTCCTCCATCTAAGATACACGTTGTACGTGCATATATGGTGGAGTAGACAATAATCATCAATCATTTATGTCATTGGGAGGTTTTTCCCTCACTTCTAATTAACAAGTTGGCTGCAAAGGAAGCGAGTGCGGTGATCTCTCTCTCGTCCACTAGTGAGATTAGTCTCACTGGCATGCACAACACCACGCTCCACTCCCATGATATGGGCCACGATATCCACATCGACCTTGGCTTTTGTTCTCCCCCACGGGATGATAAACTGGAGAGGCTCAAGAGTTGGGTCCCTTGTGTGTGCATAGAAGGCCCGCATGGTGCCCTCACTGGCATGTGTTTTTCCTTCAAATAAGAGGCCCCACCCATTCTCCAGGAGGTGGCTGATCACTAGATATATCCCAAACAATCTCTCATCCACGTGAGCTTCAAAAATAACTTTATGATTACGGAACTTACCGAGTCCGGTGCCCGCCGGTAGAGACCTATCTATCGGGATTTGGAGGTCAAGGTCTCACTTTAACCTCCGCTCGGCGCTCGCACTTGTCTCAGCACTTGTCTTCTTTTTTGAGTGTCTCGAATGGCTTGGGTCAGCCTCGTCTGGGGCCGCTCGCTTCTTTCCCATGAGGAAAAGGAGCGTTGAAATAGAGACGATGGCAGCCACAACCTCAAAAAAGGCCATAGAGATGGAGACACTTTGAGAATGGAGTGGATTTGAAGGTATGAGGGTTATGAGACACAAAAAGGAGGGTTTTATGCTCAAATGGGTGAGAATAAAGGGGAGATTTGAAGGATTGAGAGTGATTGGGGTTGTGAGTGGGTAGAAATGAAAAATGCAAGGAAAATTAGGAGATGCGAATGATGGTTTTAGAGAAATAGAGGTGGAGGGGTGTAGGATGTAAAGAAAATGGGAGATTTGGATCTATGAAAATAAAGGTGAGAGAGAGAGAGAGAGTTTTTAGAGGGTTAGAAGGGTTTGAGGGGTTGCGAATAGGTGAAATGAGGGGAAAAAGGGTGGTAGGGAGGTTTAAAGGGGGCACCACAGGTGGGAGAGCCCACCATGTTCGGCCGGCGACGGTGCACCACCGATCTCGCAGCACCGCCGCACCTTGTTGGCCTAGCCGGCGTGACCACACACTCCCCCCCCCCTGGCTCTAATTTTTGGTCCGTTGGAGCCCCTGGACCCCACCGAACTCATTTGTTTGGGTCCTTAGGTCCGTAGGATCCATTTTTCATGGTCCAACACTCGTATATTCGAGCCACCTGGTTCCGTCTCAAGTTCGAAATTCACCAACTGATGACTCAAACCCGTCGACTGACGGTGTAGAGGCGATTTAGGTCAATTCACGTGATTTAAGACTTGTTGTGGACTAAATTACAGCATTTGGTCTTACTCGTCGGTGAAACTTTGGGATCCTAATATTGTTTCTAAATTCCATCGCCCCCTTCTTAAGTCAGATTGCGTCAGAGTACATCATGTGGCCTATAACCCAGGTCCAATTTAATCCAATTAATGCTCTGATACCAACTTGTAACGCCCTGAATTTCGAAGGTCGAGCAAATCATCCATAATGCATAAGTGATGTTCTAAATCAGATTTCTTTTATTTTCATGAGTTAAGCATGCGTGGGATTATACTGCACAACACATCATACTCCAGATTTAATGAAATTAAGCAAGAGCAAATGTCTAAAACATATCTGTAAAAGTACACAGATGTTTCACAAGGTTTCTTCTAGAGTATGAGTATGTAACCGAGTTTAATATATACATGTATAGTTTCAAAATGTACAAAAAGTGCTAATGTAAAAGTGTCCAACTAAGCCTTGATGCCCAGTGGTCCCTGCGTAACGGTCCGTGGTCTACATCGACCTGCCCGAGAGTTGGAAGTAGGAGAATTCCTCGTCATCCAAGAAGTCCTGATCCATGCATAGACTTCATCTATAACTACAACTATATCAGAGTCTGGTTGGTGTTTTAAAATACCGACCCAAAGTGGGAGTGAGTGATCAACTCAGTGGTTCTATAAGGAAAAATTTGCACATGTTATCAAGTTCATGAAAGCAGTAATGATAAGGCAATCATAACAATCACTTCCTAACTACTCTTTTTAATGCAGGAATAGGTGCAAGTAATGATGCATTCCCTCACATCAAAGCTCCCTCATTCGTACAGTAAGTTTGGGAAGCTAGGGTACCTCCCTTTATATCACTGACCCGAATCGAACATTAGGCGTCGGACTACCACAGTGGTCCTACTCTTATGTTCTAGATCTAGGTTCGTCACTCCTAGTCAAACACATACGATAGGCAAGTTGAAAGAAGTTGTGCTCGCGGTCACTACGGGGAGGCTCATCACCCCATCCTAATTCGACAGCTCGAACACGGGTCCCGTACCACCATGCCTGGCTTACGAGTCTTAGTTGCTCACTGGTCACTACGGGGAGTCTCGTCACCCCAGCGTAGGCCGACAGCTAGGACACGGTGTCCCATACACCATGCCCGGCTCATGAGTCTGAGTGGATCGTAGTACCATATTTAAAGTGGGTCTTTACATTAGTGCAGGGTACCTTAGATTCAAGCAGTCGCGTCCATACATGGTAAATAAAAAATAGGTCAATCAGTTCATTATGTAAGCTTGATTGGTATGGGCGCACGCTGACTTAATCGACATGGAGCGCGTAAGCACCCCTCGTGGCCTAGCCACTGTCGACATTCGTCGTGCGACTCAGATTCATCGAGTTTACCCAAGGTGGTGAGACTAATTCGGCCACCCGAATGAGGACTTTTATTGATTGCCTGATCTACATTTGTAGCCCCAATCCTATCCAAATGTTGTTACAACCACAGATAATATCCATCTCAGCATTTAACAAAACAATTCAAGTGAATTGTCATTTGGGCATTTCATCGAACACATAGATATATGTCAAATATAACTTGCATTTTATTAATCGATTTCATGGAGGACAACATACATATGCATGAGACAATAGGAAATCCTATCTTAATACTTATTGTAAATACAAATCATCAACAATTTCTCATTCAAACATTTTATCAACCACATAGACTACATTAGTCACAACATATGTTTTATCAATTATTCATTCAGAGAAATCTATATGCATATGATGATGGTGAATCCTAGATTAGAAATCATTGCAATCACTAATCATAACAAGCACTAATCATCAATAATTTCCCATTTAGACATTTCAACAAACACATAGGGTGCATCATTTATTTATCACAGTTCATAGGTGTTACTCATATAGAAATCAACGTATTTATGACAATATGGCTACAGTCAAGACAGACACAAATCATTAGCTGTCGTGAAAGCATTGATAACTGTAACCTAAGCAATTATAGGCTGCACCTTTCGTTAGTATGCTCGAATCGGACTCGGTCTAAACTCTACGTTTCCAAAAATGGAACGTCGGGTACCTAAATGACGAAACTGGTTAGCTAGGTTGATGAACAATTATCCTGGATCTCTACAACGATATTAGGGTTAGTATTTCTTACCCAAAATCACAACTGAACAATATTTAGTAGCACAACAGGGCAGTGATTTGGCGTGTGGATTCGTGTAAGAAGGTTTCAGCACTGATCTCCCAAAGTCCTTCCTCTCTCTTTCCTCTTTTCTCCTCTCTCTCCCTTAGGGTTTTGTAAAATTTGTATATGGGAGAGAGAGAGAGAGAGAGTTAAATGAGAGCTATTTATAGGCCCAATTGTGATGCAAATGGCCCAAGGGCCCCTTTACACATTGTTTATACCTCGTGGGCAGCTGTTTCTGACGAACAGGGCTCACAGGGAGGCTCATGACTCATCTACGTCATAAGGTACACTCCTTGACAATGGATCCATGTCACGGCATGATTTTGGTGCGATCGGATAAGCCGATTGGCCGTGGAGAGCCTGCGTCAGATCAATGGTCATACTTACTCAATCGGGCCACAGTCATATGGATATGTGCAAGAAAATTTCCTTTCCCCATGGGTGAAGTTTGGTTACAAATTAACAGTAAGAAATCCTCAACTTTACATGAGAGTGAATGGCCCAATTCACTTAAGTTTCATTTCATTTTCTAAAAATATTTGTGTTTCTCATGCACTTCACTCATGGCTCAAGTTGGGCCTTTCTGGACACTATCTGGGCTTGATTCCCGCGATGGTTGTCAAGCCCAGCAGTACGGACATTGTCCTATAGTTTTGCTGTCATCTGATCCCCAACGTGTGGTCTAGGTCCATTATAGAGTTTCAACTACTCCCGAGAGCGACAAGCCCTTGGGATTTCTCCTAGGTCTTAAGATGATATTGAGTCAGTGGTACTCATGGTTTTACGCCTTCCCATTTGTGAAAATGGTGTCCCATGCTTAATCCACCGATTATTTAGTACTTAACTAAATTCCATCTAAGTTATATATAATCGGACGTGGTCCTTAGGTAGTTCTGCTTGAGGTGGTACTCGGGTCTTTGTACAGATTTTTTACATTATATTACAGTGGGCCACATCAATGCTTAAAGGAACGTTGTCCGTTAGTGTCGCAAGGCGGAGACCCTTCTTTAGCTGGAGATTTCGTGCATGTGAGGCCTTCCCTATGTGCGATACGACTTAGGGTGTGGTCAAACGTGCTCTACGTGATGGACGGTCTAGATTAGATAGATGGGCCCTGATGGTGGCCCACAACATCCCTCATGAGGACATTTTTCATCCATTTCTGCTGCGAAAAACCAGGTTTTCAAATCTGGTTTAGATTTTTGTGGGTCAGCGGCTTTAACTGGCCTGACTTGACTTGGTGCACAGCCAGTGTATGTGTGTTGTGCACATGCACACCCTCATAGTGGGGTCCAAGTGATGTTCATGAGAATCCGCTCCATTCGTCTATTGTGCCATCTAATTTAAGGGGTTGAGACCAAAATTTAAGCATATCCAGATATCAAGTGGGCCCCAAATCAGAGATTTATGGTCTGATCTATCCGTTGGGACATTTTCACAAGGATCTAATGGCTGAATTTCAACATGTATTGTTAATTTAGGGTCCTTAGGCCAGATATAAAGTTTCAAGCCAAATGGATGATGAGAACCCTATGATCTTGCATTCAGGATGACTTTCAAGCCTCTTGGATTTCAATTACTTAATTTTCTCGGATCTTTGGCAAGTAAATTCTTTGATCTCGCTCTCCTGGGATCTGTCCCTTGCCTTGGTGATTTTTTAGTGTTAAATTTAGGCTTTTGGCACTCTTTTAAGTCCAAGCTCCTAAGTTCACCCTATAACCAAAAACATGATTAACATAGGACGTTAAACATTATCTTGTTCATAAAATCAAGTATTAACTGGGGTCTAATATGCAATATTTAACCCTTAACATTATGCTCCTTTACAAAAAATTTTTTACTCAAAATCCTCTTTGTGGGATCCTAGGATCGGAATCTGGCATATGGGTGCCGGGAGCAGAGAATGGGGTACTACGGAGGTTGTCGACGCTGGATTTAAAGATCAGGAATTCTGTGAGCCTAGTATCCGAGTTTGGGGCGTGACAAAAATCCCTTCATATGCCAAATTTCTGAAAGATTTATGTACAACCAAAAGATGACAAAACATACAAAAGAAAATATTTTTGATAGAAAAAGTGAGTGTCATACTCAAGCAAGATGTGCCACAAAAATACAAAGATCCCGGTAGCCCAACCATCACTTGTGTAATTGGGAACCACCAAATTGATCACACACTTTTTGTCTTAGGGGCGAGCATAGATCTGATCCCTTACTCGATTTACGAGCAATTAGGTCTAGGTGAATTAAAACCCACTCGAACCACATTACAACTTGCCGATTGCTCAGTTCGTGTACTGAGGGGGATGATTGAGGATGTGTTGGTCCAAGTTGATAAATTCTACTATCCAGAAGATTTTATTGTCCTAGATACTCAACTCATCATAGATATGAGCACTCAAATACTTGTAATTCTTGGTTAACCATTCCTTGTTACATCAAATGCTATCATTAATTGTAGGAATGGAATTATGAACTTATCTTTTGAAAATATGACAATGAAGCTCAACATCTTTTTCAATATAAACAAACAGTTAGAGGATGATGGTGATACCTATAACATTAATATGATTGATTCTTTCATGGAAGATAGAGCACTTTTGACTCTATAATCTGACACTCTAGAGATATGCTTGGCCCACTCCCCTGATTTAGATGATGACATGTTAGGGAGATAGATGCTTTACTTGATGTTATGCCAGTACTTGAAGTTAACCGGTGGAGGCCACAATTTGAGAAATTACCCCAAACTGATGTAGTGCCTCTACCGTCTAGCCTCAAAGCGTCAAAGCTTGACCTAAAACCTTTGCCCGCTGATCTTGAGTATGTCAATTTAGGTGATGATGAGACATACCCGGTGGTGATCTCTTCCCACCTTGAGAAAGAACAAGAGAGTGTGCTCATTTCCATTCTCATTGAGCGTAAAGAAGCTCTTGGATGGTCGATCGCGGACCTTAAGGGAATTGACCCTTTGATTTGTACTCACCGCATCCATCTAGAAGATAATACGAAAACCTCTTGACAACCATAATGTCAACTCAATCCAAATATTAAAGAAGTGGTTAAGGCTGCAGTAATTAAGTTGTTGGATGTGGGTATCATATACCCTATATCCGACAGTCAATCGATGAGTCCAACTCAGGTAGCTCCTAAGAAGTCCAGAATCACCATTATAGCCAATGCCGATAATGAACTCGTGCCAACTAGAGTTACTACTAGTTGGAGAATGTGCATTGACTACAGGAAGTTGAATACCGTCACAAGGAAGGACCACTATCCTTTGCCCTTCATTGATCAAGTTTTGGAAAGGCTAGCCAATCACTCTTATTATTTCTTCCTTGACAGATACTTAGGCTACAATCAGATAGAGATAGCATTGAAATCAAGAGAAAACAACATTCACATGTCCCTTTGACACATTTGCTTACCGAAAGATATCATTCAGACTATGTAATGCCCCCGCCACTTTTCAGCGATGCATGTTAAGTTTTTTTTTAACATAGTGGGGTAATATTTAGAGGTCTTCATAGACGACTTCTCTGTCTTTGGTCCATTCTTCAGCGAGTGTTTGAAAAATCTTAAATGTGTGTTCAAGTAATGCGAGGAAAAGAATTTGGTTCTGAATTGGGAGAAATGTCATTTCATGGTTCCCAAGGGAATTGTGCTTGAACACATAATTTCATCCAAGGTAATTGAGGTATACAAGCCAAAAATTGATCTTATCTCTAACCTACCTCCACTCAAGAGCGTAGTGATATACGATCCTTCCTAGGACATGTCGGATTCTATAGACGATTCATAAAGGACTTTAGTCATCTCTCTCATACTTTATGCAATCTACATTAAAAGGAAGTACTATATGAGTGGACTAAACAATGCTAAGAAGCTTTCACTAAGCTTAAGGGAATGTTAACTACCGCATCTATCATGCAGCCACTCGATTCGAGCATCCCTTTTAAGATTTTGTGCGATGCATCTGACTATGCTATTGGGGCGGTGTTAGGCCAGAGAAAAGAAAAGAAGTCCTGCATTATTCACTATGCAAGTAGAACTCTAAATTCTACACAAGTGAAGTACTCTACTATGGAGAAGGAACTCTTAGTCGTAGTGTTCCCTTTGGACAAATTTAGGTTATACCTGATCGGATCTAAGATCATTATCTACACAGACCATGCGGCGCTAAAGTATCTTCTTTCTAAGACGGATGCCAAGCCCCGCCTGATAAGATGGATCCTCTTACTCTAAGAATTTGATATTAAAATACGAGACAAAAAGGAGTATAAAACGTAGTGGTCGACCACCTTTCATGACTTGACCTCCCTGATTCCCTAGAGCCGACACTAATAAATGATATGTTGTCTGATGAACAATTGTTTAAACTCTCCCAAATACCTTGGTTTGATAACATTACAAATTATCTTACTACAGGTTTCATGCCAAAATATTGGACTGCACAAGATAAGAAAAAAAATCTTCACCGAGGTACGTAAGTTTTTTTGGGATGATCCTTATTTGTTTAAATATTACCTAGACCAAATTTAAGGAGATGTGTGCCAGATAATGAACATTAGAGTATCATCTCCTTTTGTCATTCTTAGGCCTATGGTTATCATTTTTGTACTAAAAAGTTCACGACCAAAATTCTGCAGTGCATCTTTTACTAGTCCACGATGTTCATAGATACTCATGAGTTTTGTAAAACTTATGAGCATTATCAGAAATTGGGAGGGTTGTCCCATCGAAATATGATGCCTTTGAACCCTATTCTTATCATTGAAGCATTTGATTGCTGGGGCATCGATTTCATGGCACCATTCCCCTAATCCTTTGGGAATATTTACATTTTATTAGCAGTAGACTATGTCACGAAGTGGGTCGAAGTGATCCTATATTGGAATAATGATCATAAAACTATCTTTCAATTTTTGAAAGAAAATATCCTTTCTCGATTCGAAACGCCTTGGGCTATCATTAGTGACTGAAGTTCACACTTTTATAATAGGCCATTTGAGAACTTAATGAAGAAATATGGCATCTCTCATAAAGTGAGCACTCCATACCACCCACAGACAAACGGGCAAGCCGAGATTTTCAACAGGGAAATTAAACAAATTCTGAAAAAATTAGTTAACCATGATCGTAAGAATTTGTCAATCCATTTGACCGATGCTTTATGGGCTTACTATACAGCTTTTAAGACCCCCATTAGAATGTCTCCCTTTAGACTCCTCTATGGGAAAGCCTGCCACTTTCGTGTGGAGCTGGAGCATAGAGCCTACTGGGCTATCAAAAATCTGAACTTTAACTTGGACAACACTGGCTCGTTGCACAAGCTCCAACTAAATGAACTTGAGAAAATATGGAACGACGCTTATGAGAACTCGAGAATTTATAAGGACGGGATGAAGGTGTTCCATGACATGAACATCCTTTGAAAATCATCCATAACCGATCAAAAAGTCATTTTATATAATTCTCAATTACATCTTTTTCTGGGAAAACGTCGATCTCATTGGACCGGCCCTTTCACTGTTACTAATGTCTATCCTCATGAGGCCATCGAGATAAAGAATCTAATAAACGGCAATGTTTTCAAGTTGAACGGACATTGTCTCAAGCCATTTGTTGAGAAGTTTAATTCAGAGGACATGTCCATGCCTCTAACTAATCTTGTGTACCAGGATTGACCTCCTAGTCCAATGGAGGTGTAGTTAGGTTTGTTACTTTCATAGAATTTAGGATTAGGATAGTTTGATTTCGGTTTGTTTAGTATTTGTGCTAACACATTTACATGTTAAGAACTTTGAAAAAGCTTCAATTCTCCTTCTTCAAGTATTATCTTTCCATCATTTCTCATTTCTTTTCGTTATCTCATGTGCATTGCATGCTCATATCTTTTATATTGAGAACAATGTAGGTTTTAGGTTGGAGGGTGTGGATTAGGTAAACTAATCAGTGTTTTCTTAGTTTGAGCAAAAATTGTGAAATTTTTTAAAAGTTTAAGTTAAAAACATTTTTGGGAAATAATAATTTATGGAATTAAGAATGGGTTGAGTATGATGATAAGATGGAGATTGAACTTTGAATTGTTGGAGTTTGATCAACCGAGTAGACTATCGTCTAAATTCTTGCATTTAATTGATTAAGAGGAAGTTTGAATATCATATTAATCAAAGTCACAAGACACGTTTAATTTACTTTCTATGAAGAGTACTAGAATTTCTCGTTGTTAGTATGTGTATTATTGATAGATATTGAGAATTAAGTTTGGAGAATTTTATCCACCTTAAAAGGATAAAAAGAACCAGTTAAAAAACAGAGAGATCGACAAAAAGGTCATGTATGATGAAAAGACTAGAAATGAATGGAAAGTCTGAAAAGAATGAATAAATAAAAGGGACTGTCGATATAAAATAAAAAATTAGAAACAGAAGGAAAATGTGATAAGTTCGAAATCAGTACTTGATTATTCAATAAAACTTGAGGTGATGAGCATGGCTAACATTATGAATTAGTAGTATGTTATGGAAAGTAAATAGAATTTACTAAGCACATTGGAAATTTTTTATATATGAACTTATGCTCTTAAATGATTGATAAAGAACTTTTTGATTGACTGCTCATGTGATTCGGAGCTAGGTTTTTAAAATTGCACTCTCGCTTCTTTAGATTGTACTCATTCATACTTGATTGCACAAAAGATTATTTTTTAAAAGTGATTTGAACATTAAAGATTAAAGATCACTTCACACATGTTTTGCTCGAGACTAGCAAAATGCTAGTTAGGGGTGTAATGAGTGTGAAATATTGCATATTCCCCCCTATTTATACCTTGGTTTTATAAACATGATAGTGATTAATTGATTTAATTATTCATGTTTTCATGTGTGAGGTGATTTCGAGAGCTTAATGTGAAATTGATGCCAAAAGGAATATTTATGTTCAAGAGATTACTAAATGAAGATTTGGAGATTTGGAGGTCATTAATGAAGAATTCACATGTCAAAGATCTAAGAAAACTAAGTGAAGAATGTAGAGAATTAAAGATTTGAAGTAAAGAAAAAGAATCCTGAAATTATCCTGAAAACAAACATATTCATAAAATTGTCCTGAAAAAGCATATTCTAAAACTCCGAGTCCATTTTGGGAAACTGCGCAAAGTGGTTAAATTTGAGGCGGTTTCTAGATTTTTCCAACTCTGTGTGAAAGTCAGAGTTCCACAATTATAAATAGTACTCCCTAGGATGCTCCAAAGCATCTTCTAGGGTTTGGAAAGGTCTCAAGGAGCATACACAAGGGTGGAGCAGCCGTAAAAGAGTTTTTCTTCTTCCCTAGTTTATTTTTCATTCTTTATTTAAGAGATTTGGTTTCAATCATATCTATGGTTGGCTAAATTACCTCTTACCTAGGGCTAAGAGGTAAAGCTTGTAGCGTGTTGAGATGTTTATTTTACGTTGATTCTTGTTCTTATTAAACTTCATTGATTTTTAGTTTGATATTAAGGGAATATTTTCAATTTTCTATGATTTATTATGACTTAAATTACAATAGATGCTGTGATAGCTTTGGATATCTTCTTTTCCTGTTTTTAGATAGTGAGATTGGTAAATCTCGTTGTTCACCATTGTCTCTCGTGCATGGTAGGGTGATGGAATCCCTTCCAATCATCACAATTCTCCTCCATTGAGAATTAGGTCAATGAAAAGTTCAGATTTGATTTAATTATTTTATCTTCCAATTGGATAGGATAACACTCCAATTCCAATTGTGTTCCTTGAATCAAGTAAGGTAACATCTTGATAGCTACAAGTGGATCCTTGGCACCCTAGTTCCCACCTTTAATTGATAGTTTAAACATTATTCATAATTACTCTCTTTTAATCCAGAATTCAGATTTTAATCTTCTTCTAGTTCTAATTATAGTTGTTTTCATAATACGTACAAGTTTAGTCCCTGTGGATTTGACCTCATTCTCATGAGTTATTACTACATCGCGACCCTACACTTGGGGTTGTGAACATCTACACCGAGGTAGTGTCATCATTTATGATACTGCACTAAGTTGCGTATGGGATGGTCGTACGCGTTTGATGTCCTTCGATGTGGGTGGTCGATTCATATACAACATATCGCACAAAGGAAGAAGACATTTTGGCTGACAAGTCAATAATTTTGAACTCGTTACGAATACTTAGCAATGAGGAATTCAAAACGGTTAAAGCAACCTACAATGAGGGTATTCATTATTGTCTTTAATGTCTATGGGATGATGTATGGGTTAATGATCGAGTAAGATATTTATGCAAAAGTATTTTTAAGTACTTCATTTTATACATGATTTCTGATAATTCGAGGATTACATTGGGATTCAACTTATACATGAAATTTTTTATCACTCGTCGTCTAGAAAATTTCAAAGCGTATCCTCAAGATTGAAAGTTTATGTTAGCAGTTTTTTGAGTAATGTCCATTTACTGATATGCACATTTCACTTATATCCTAGTCATCTAATTTTCAATATTTTGATTCATTTGTGACGACAAAATTTTACAAAGTATGTTGAGGTTCTACGACATTATGGTGTTGGTGACCATAAAAATATTAATGAAAATTTGAAGGATATTAGTGATAATCTCCTAAGTATTATTAGAGGAGATCAATTTCAAAAGCAAATGTGGAACTTTGAATCTGTAAGTTTGTTATTACACCTATACATGATGCACTTGACTTAATGTTATAAGTCATGTTTGTCGTAAATGTACTTACAATATTGCTTATGTGTTTTGTGGGTATATTTTCTAATCAATGTCCAAAACCAACATCGAGTTTTGTTCATTGCACACCCCTATCGATGATAGGTTCGGTGCTTGATAACGTCCAAACCAAATAGAATAGTTATTACAATGAGGAATATATTGGCTTCATAGAGGGTTGGAGATAGTTGTTCCATCTATGTAAAGAGGGGAATGCTTGTTAAGAAGTCGAGTATAGTTTTAAAATGGTAAGTGGGATCCCAAAATAGGTTGGTGGTCACAAATGTGGGATTTGCATGATGAAATGCATTGTATGGAGCCCAACGAGATTCTTATGAAATTTTTGTAAGTCCTATTCATTATTATTTATTCATCATTTTACAAATAATAGTAACTTGTATGTTAATCTACAAGATGAAATATCTAATCTTAGAAAGACCTTATCTTTTAACCACCTTCAACATTTTAGAAAGACTGAAAGACCAAAAGGTAAACCAGTTAATGTTGTAGAGGCGGCGGACGAGGTATAGGTGCTAGCTACAATACCACCCGTTAGGAAGCCAACTGCACAAAGATTTTGTTACTAAAAGAGGGCACTAGAAACCACACTTGTGAAGCCAGAACCCCATATGTGAAGCCAAAATGTAGACATGTGAATAAAAAAATAAATCAAAGTTAATAAGGAAAAACGCAATGATGTATAGTTATTTTACTATCTATTTTTATTTTTTTTTAGAATTTGAGTAATAAATGTATGTATAAGTGTTGTAATAGTTGTTTCATATTTATTTAATACTTGATTTTTTTAAACAACAAATGTACATATGAGTATTGTAATAATTATTTCATATATTTTCTTTTAGCAAGAAACGTATGTATGAATGTTGTAATGAAGGAATGTGTAATTGTTGATAACGACTGTGGATCGCTAATACTGAAAGTGGTTCGTTGATATACTCTATTGTGGATCATCGATATTGATTGTGGTTCACCGATATACATTGTGGATCATTGATAATGACTTAGGATCGACAATACATAGTGTGGATCGTCGATAGTGACTGTCGATCATGGATAGTATCTGCAATTAATAGTGTTAATATTAGCGATCCACTATGTATATCGGCAATCCATAGTGAACATCTTTGAACCTTATAGTTTGTATCTACGTTTCACATGCACATTCATTCTATTCAAATTCAACATTCACATTCACCCGCACATCTTCATTCATTCAACTCATCTTTCACATTTTTTCAAAGAATAGAACATGCATATACAAAAACTATATACAAGTAATGAACATTATTTTTTAAAAAATAGAATGAACATTAATTTTCATTAGCGACAAGGAGGAATGTGCATGTCGTCCAATTATGACCCGTTCGCTTGCACCTAGGGCATTTTACAATTGGCCTGTTTTCTCCTTAGACTCGTAACTCTGATGTTTTTTCATCTTACCCTTTTTCTCTTTTAATCTGAGGGATGTATTTTATCATATATTAGTCTAACATCATCCGATGTATCCAATCGGTTAACATCAAGGCCTGGATATAAGGATTATCGATACACACACACACATCAGTAAACTATTGTTAAGTAGAAGGGGGAACAATAATTGTAATGATCTTTTTCATATTTATCACAAGTTGTAACTGCATGCATGCGAGGCGACATAATCACACCAAACTCACCACATCCACAATTTGCTTCACTCAATTTCATGACATTAGTATACTCTCTCGCTATTACTTGATATTTATATGTAGATATCATTATACATGGTAATCTTCTCGCCTCTATTAATAGTTCCCCCATAAAGGCCTTTGTCAATGAAGTTGCTCTTTTTTGAATATGTGTAGTTATTTTACGTTGTAAATTTTGATTAGATGTGTAAATGTTAATTTATTGGTAAATATATGTGTACATCTTAGAGGATAGGTTAATACAAGTTGAACTAGTAAATCTTATTTGAAAAACTGCTTCGATGGCATCGAAAATTTATCATAATTCACTGACCTAATTAGACACTTTTCGATGGCATTGAAAGTGTTTCGATGGCATCGAAGTATTAAAGTCTATATATTCAGCGCGGGTGGGTTTTTCATTTTTTTTCATCATCTTCTTGTGTCTGCTCATCTCCCCACTCATCTTGAGCTCCAATGGATTTTTTTCATTCCTTTTCTCTCCACCATTCTTGCTTCTCTTTGGTAAAGTACCACATTTGCATATTCCATTCTCATTTGTTTCTTATTGGGTTACCATCTCAGGGTCATTTGAGTTTATTTGGGGATTTTTGTTTGGTGTGTGAATTTTTTTATTGTTGTTCATGGTATACTTGATTTATTTCTTGATTAACACAAATGTCAAAGGAGAAAACTAAAAACATAGTCCAAGGGGAGTCCTCTTGACCTAAAAGGTCAAAACAAAGTGCACGCCCAAAATCGCAGAGGCCTCCTACTCCTCCATAACCCTCACTGCTTGTTTCCCCACCCTCAAGGTAGGAAACATCGCATCAGGGAGCTCCTGAACTTGAGATTCAGATCCCACTAGTTCCACCACCTCTAAAGGCTCAAGAAATTTAAGGGGCGGAAACTAGTAATGGAATGACCTGTCGACAAAGAGTGCAACCAACCATATGGGATCCAACCCATTTTGGAGAAAATAGTTAGAGAAAAATTTTGGATATTTGCGGTGTCTCAAGGAATGAACAAATTTACCAATTCTTAGCATACTTTCATTCCCCAATCTTAGATCCTCCATTATTCGAGGTAACCATAGGATCTACTACAACTCGCATCACTCCGGCAATTATCTCTTAGCTCATTGGTGTGTCGAGCTCTCAATAGGGCCTGGTCAACCTTGACTTTGCTTCTATAAAGGTTAGGGCCTGGTCAACCTGGCATCAGGGAAACGCCCTTTAATCTATGCACATGGCGCATCAGTACCACATGCTTCATGGGATATTCAGCTCGAATATTTATCCATGAGCGACAAATAATGCCAACCTCATACCTTTCATACTCGATATCATTTAGAGTGTCAGTCGGGGTATTCCCTTGTGCCTTCCCTTGATTATCCTTCACCAGCTCACGTGTGCAATTCAAGGTACACGAGACATTCTCATTCCCTTCCACATATTATATGTCTCTTGTCTCAAGAAGTGGGCTTGCTGCCTACTACCGATCGTCCTAAATTCACACAATTAAACATTGAGAGGATAAATATGAAGGATAAGACATCTTTGACTTTTAAATAGGCACCACATGACGGTAACTTCCTTGGAGAGATGAAGACTATGACAGCTGAGACTGAGGTTGTCGAGACAGACTATCCCATTAAGGATGATCAGTGACCAGCTCGCATACTCTCACAGACTTTGGACACACGCACCGGGAGACACGTGCAATCCCGCGATCGCCGCGAGTCCATACTTCAGAGACTTGACCATCAAGACGAGCGGCTTACATGACTGAAGCATCTCATGGAGTCGATGTAGTGCGTCTTAGAGCGGGTGGAGTGAGCATCTCATGACATCCTCGCAGCACTTACATGTTGACGAGACGATACCATTCCACATGAGGGTGGTCCGTCCAGTTAGTATCCAATCCAGTGATGCATAGTTTGGGTCTTGGCTAGTGACATTGGCTATCTTTTTGGATGTCCTGGCCCATCTAGTTTATCCATCTTTATATATCATTAGATCAGATGTTTGGTAATGTATGTGTGTGTGTGTGTTTGGATATTTGTGCCCTACTTGGACTTATGGTCTTTTGGATGATTATATTTTTTGGATCTTCATGCCATTCTTGGGTAATTCATTTTATACAATATTTATGCATGGCATGCTTTGTTATTTCTCACATAATTCTTGTCCTTCATTCTATTATTTTAAATTATGCGATTGTTTAATCTATCTTCCAACTTTGCTTTTATGTGAATTGATTCTCCAACTTCAGTTATGTATGGCATGTTGCTGAATACTAACCCTTTGTCAATGACTAACAAAAAGGGGGGAGAACAATTACCCCACCATTATTTGTGTTTGTTGTTTTAATTCTAATGGTGATGTAAGAAGATAGGGGGACTAACAACTCAAGTCAGCAACTTGAGCATCAAGAACTTTATTTGTATATGTCTATAGTTGAGTTGTAACAATGAAATTCTGTAAAACTTGAGTTATATGTACTATTCAGGGTTTGTTAGGTGTTTTATCATATAATTGACAAAGGGGGAGATTAAAAGTGCCCTTGTTTGTCAATATACGTGAATATTGAGTCCATCTATCAAGTGAGCCCCATATGAAGAATACAAGACCAAGACTCATCAAGTTGAAGAAGTTCGAGTGCGCTTTAAAGGTATATTAGGCCTCAGTTCACAAACCAAACCCTATTAGGTAAAAGAACCACTTGGAATACATCTAAATTTGTCCAAAACCATCCTTGTAAAACCTTTGGTATGCTTAGATATGAGTTTATTTAAAGCCCATGGAGATAGAAGCGAAATAGGAAAATTTCATGTTTTGTTGATTGCAATCAAGTAGCTTCGATAGCATCGAACATCTGTTCAATGGCATCGAAGCAGAGGCTTGTCAGTCCAGCAATCAACTGTGAAAAACCTGGATATATTCGATGGAATTGAAGGCAGTTCGATGCAAAGTTTCAATGGCATCAAATGTATTTCGATAACATTGATATAATGCCTAATATCTCCAGCATGCATTAAAAATACTCTAAGTATACACGATGAAATCGAATCGCTTTCGATGCATCGAAGCAATTCAGTCGATGGCATCGAACACAGTTTGATAGCATTGAAAAAAGGACTAGTTTGTCCAACGAGCTTATAAGGAAAATCATATATTCTCGATGGCATCGAAAGCCATTTGATGGCATCGAAATTCAAATTTCAATAACATAGAAAGGCTGTTGGATGGCAACGAAATATGGACCAAATTGTCCATAGTGTTTTTATAGGAAAATCTATTTTTTCACTCGATAACATCAATGCACATTCGATGTCATGGACAAAGTGCTCAATATGTCCAGCAACCAAGTGATATTTTCAAAGGAAAATCCCGATGATATCAAAGGGCTTGTCGATGACATTGAAGGATGTTCGATGGAATCAGACAAAATCTGTCCTGCACTTACTTGAAAATCATAGTGTAGTGAGTCGATATAATCAAAGAAGGTTCGATGACATCGAAGGAAACTTTAGGCATCAAAGACCCTTTGAT
Source organism: Magnolia changhungtana (assembly GCA_030180095.1). Lineage (NCBI taxonomy): Eukaryota > Viridiplantae > Streptophyta > Magnoliopsida > Magnoliales > Magnoliaceae > Magnolia > Magnolia changhungtana. The sequence continues at coordinate 109,111 of JASAUF010000344.1, read as the reverse complement.
GGCATCGACAACGAAAGATTTATGCACATTTTTTTACTGTTGGGATTTGACTCTATATAAATACTTGGGTTGCTTCTTGAATTTTTGAGCGAGTATTGAAGAGAACTTTGAGAGAGTTATTGCCTGACTTATTTCCCTTAATCTCAAGTCCTCTTTCCTATGGGAGTTTATCTTTCAATCCATGGCTTAAATGCATTTATTGGTATATCCATAACTTGGATTGAAGTATTAACTCCGGCCTTTATAGGTCATCCAGCAGCACTCTTTAATGGCAAATCATTATGTTGGGATCCTTGAAAGCTTTTCTCATGGGAATCTTCTCTAGATCTTAAATGCATATCACACTACAAGAAATACATCGATTACTGGCACATTTTTCACCGACGGCCAATACAAACGGCTTGTTTATATGTGAATCAATGCCATTTTTGTGTGGTTGTTGGTGATTTGAATGATTAACTGTCAGTGATTCTAAACCTATTTAAAGTCCTTATTTTAGCTCCCACATCAGTTCATTCGATCTCGACCTCTCCTCTGTCAAAACCCTTATCTTCTCTTCTCTCCTCCCAATAAACACCGACCCTTTCTCTCTCCCTCCCACCATCGCCATCGACAACATCTGGTATGTGTTCTCTCTCTCACCGTCACCATCGATAGCATCTGATTTGCCCTCTCTCTCTCTCTCACCATCACCATCGATAACATCTAGTATGCTCCCATCCATCTTGGAAGCCCCCATCTCTCATAACCCCCATCCTGGCATTCCCCATCTCTCACCTTTACAAGCTTCCTGACCTTAGGCATGGTTGGTGGTTCTCTCAGCCTTGGAAAAACATCACACTGCCAGACGGTTCGGATGTGTTTTCATTGGTACATTCATGTTGTCAATGCTTTAATCTTGATGTATGGTAAATGTAGGAGCATGGAGGAAGCCTTTCATGTGTTTGAAAGTATGCCCCACAAGGATCTTATGTCATGGAATTCCATGATTTGTTAATTGTTGTGAATGGAGTGAGATTCAACAGTGTTTGGGCAACATTTCTATTGGTTATTGGCTTGGAATCTCATAACTGTATAATTTCCTATTTACGATTGATCTTGCTGCTATTTTGATTGGCTATAGCCCAAGGTTCTTCTCTACCTCTGAATGGATTTCATTGATCATCTTTGCTTTCACCTAAAAATAAAAGGAACCACACGCTCAATTGAAGGTCCAAATCAATGGTTTTATAACCAAACATGACTAAGTAGTCAGATCAGTTTGGGGTAGAACCTGCTACTAAAAATCCAAAATAGGAACAACCATCAAAGCTTAAGCTCATCCCTGTACTTGAAACTAATTAAACACTCCAACCCACTAAGCCAACAGCAGATCAACTCCTTTTTTCCTCTTTAGAACTTTAAATGAAGAAAATTTTCTAGCCATGACAGACAGCGGTTCTGACCGTTTTCATCAGTAATTCAACCAAATTGGCTAGCCTGCTGGACCCTATGGAAACCTAAATGCCCCTAATGTTGGTTATGTAGGTGGCCCGTACGGTGCTGCAAGAAGCCCATGGAACAACTAAGCTCCTGTTGGATATGGTGTTGGAATATATGTTAAATTAAATAGACTATATAAAAATTGAGAACCAAAAAAGAAAAGAAAATCTGATAAAGAAGACTTATTAAACTGAGTCAAGACGTGATGTGAGTCGCTCGGCTTGAAATAGAATTTGCTCCCCTTAGACAGCATCCCAAGTGAAACAAGTTTCCAAAGCAATCGACCTCTAGGATACAACAACTATGACCCGATCTCAGCAGTGCACTCACTGTACGCGGGCTCGAACCACTTACAGTTTAACCCAAAAGTGCTGAGAACAATAAACTCAGCAACAACAAAAACTTATAAACTAGTAAACCAGAATAGAGAGAGTTTTATAAGAGGAGAAAGGATTTTTCATATTTTCAAATATGAATCGGAAGTCTTTATATAGACTCTGAAGTGGTGCATAAGCACCCTTTAGAAAGGGTTAGGTCCATTGGGTTTAAACCCAACAAATGCAACTAACCGGAACGAACACATCTCTCTGGTTTAAAATGAAAATGCGTCAGTGTGAGTTACACTCTCGCAAATAAAGTCTCATGAGTATCCATACATACACCGCACCCGCATCCGCACCCACACCTAGTCTAGCCCAGCCTGTCCCGTCCCGGTGCGCTCTTGCACGTGCACACAGACTCAGACCTGGCTCGGTACACACGCACGTGTGGTCAAAGGCATAGATTAGAGCTATTGGCATAGCCCCCCCCCCCCCCCCCCCCCCCAAGGACCAAATTCACATTCTCCTTGAATGGGGCTGAAGCCCCAAGTTAAAAACCCTATCTTATATACAAGAAGACTTTCTTTGAGAAATTCGATGTGGGACAAAACCCACAACCCAAAAGCACCAAAATTTCAAATGTGGAGGGAAACCGAAAAATTTTGAAAATCAAATTTTAATGTTTATTTTGAAACAAAATACAACATATGGCTCTATTGGTGGAGGTGGTGTTCGAGGTGGTGTTCACGGTAGTGGTGGGACTGCTTCTACACTAACAGGCCAACCTCTGACATACATGCATGTATCTATTACTAGGATATAATTAGAAAAAATGGGTGTATTTATCAACCTGGGTAGGTAATGACACACATGTATGTATCTATAGAATTAGAAAATTGGGTTTATTTATCAACTGGGTATGCAATGACATACAAGTATGCATCTAAATATAGGGAATTGATATTTAGACCCATCCTGATTGATATCCAGATCAAGATGTACAAGGTTGTTGGTTCACTTAATTAACTTTTCTTTGGGCCACCCTGATGTTTTAGTGATAGCTGCACAGTCCATCAATTGCAACAGGTCTTGTTAGGACCTAAACAAAATAATCAAGCCAATCCAAAGCATATGTGGGCTACATCGCAGTGAACAGTGGAGATGAGACATCCAAAATCAACATGGTATCGTAATAGCTTTCAATTAGATCAGGTGTTGATTGTTTTGTATATTATGTTGTCGTGAATCTTTAAGCATATGAATGTTTTCCCCCTTGGCTATATATTAAGGTATTTGTTTATTGATTTATTTATTTATTGTTTAGATCATCATGATGATTGGAATTTTGGAATGTTTCTTGAATTGGAATAGAAAAATTTGTGGATCCCATTGTTTGTCTTTCAATCTCCTTTTTCTTTTTTTCTTTTCCTTTTTTTTGCATGTGTACTTATCCACCTTCATTGTTAGTATTGGTGTTCTTATTTATTCTACAATGAAATGCATTGACCAATTAATAAAACAACCGGTTGTCTAGCTATATTGATGTTGAGGCATAAAAATAAGATAGAAAAGATCAAAAGACAAGAAAAATGAAGAAAGTATGCAAGTAAAAGATGAGATACGGTGTAGAATCATCCGATTACGCGGGTCCACGCGAATGATATCGATTGCGCGAGTCTGTTTAAACGAATGCATTGATTGCATGAAATGCGCAAAGTTTTGCAGATGGTGTTTTACATGGATGGTTAGATCTGATAGAAGGTGGGCCCCATGGCACAAAGATTGATGATTCGCATGTGTGAAGGTCTATAATACCCAACTCCCCTTCTCATTTGGGTGGTTAAAAAAATATTTTGAAGAAGGTTAAAGCTTCAAAGAAGATTGAAGGTATCAGAAGAGAAGGATGCAAGGGTTTGCGCGAGTCTGTGCAACGGTGTCGTTGCACGGCCAGTAATGGTTAAGAGTTGACATGCTGTCGGAATTGTTGATCCTGGTCTTCATAATCTCAAGTTCTCCTTTTGCATAAGGATATGAGCTCAAGAGAGGCAGATCAGATGATCAAACCCGCACAATATTCCTCTTAAAGAGATGATCAAATTACAAGTCGAAATGCTGCCGGATTTGGCATTCGTATTCAATATTCAAATCTTGCCAATTTCTGTATTTTAGATAATCTATCTCAGAATCAAGGGACACTTGAGGATGTAAATGAACTCAATAATAATAATACGATGATTGTTCTTTACACACTCTCTTTGTTACATTTGAATAAGATAATCTCCCAAATCAAATGCATTTGTTTCTTGTTCGAAGCAAAATGGCGACTCTGCTAGGAAATTATCTTATTTAATATTAACATAGAGAAAGTTACATGACTTTTGTTGAAAGTTTGGCGTCTTTCTAATGCCAAAATAGCGACTCTCGATGGGAACATCCTCCCCTTCATCTCTCAGATAGATTACCTTATCATTCGAATACTAATTGAAGCTCTATGTTTAATTTCGAAGGGAAGAAGATAAATTGCAACTTACAACCAATGGCAAACTCAATGAAGAAAGTGAATTTCTATTTCACCGCGACCGGGTTCACAGTGGAATATGCGATGAACCAATCATCAGATCAATCAACAGATCATAAGGTCCAATCTCTTGCAAGTAAGGATAACGAATCTCTAGTGATGGACGGAGTTGTATCTGCCTTGCCCATGACACCAGAAAGTGATCAAGATTGGGTTGTTGCCACGTCTCGAAAGATAAGGGCCCGAGATGCAGTAATGACAAGAATGAATTCACCCGCATGAAGAATCGGAGGACTAATAACGCGGAATGCAGCTAAGAAAAATCCTGAATTAGCTCCTCCTGCATTATACCCTGGGAAATCTATTCCTCATCTAACATTGTATGATTTCTCGACCCTACCTACTGTGAGAGTTCAACAAACAAGGGAGCAGAAGGGCAAAGCACTGCTTATAGGCTCACTAACTCCAGTATCGCTCCAATCCTCTTACTACTATAGGAGTAGCGGAAAGTCCAATGACTCTCCTCTTTTCGTGAGCCCTATTACGTTGATATATTCACATTCTACCCTGACTACAACTTCATCAAGAAGTGGAGAAGCAGTCGTACATATGGCCGAAACAAGCCAAGGACCCCTAATAACAACCGAGGACCGTATGACTGAGATGGCACAAGCACAGAGAAATTAATGGAAGAATGTAGAAGTCTCCGAGAAGCTTTAGCAACTCTCGTACACAATGTGGCACAGATAGCAGTTCCGTTAATGATGGGTAATATGAATGGACAATAACCGAAGCCCGAAGGTTCTCAACCACCAAGAACGGGATTGCTCGGGTATGCTCCCGTAGCAAGAGCAATAACACAGGAAGAAATGCGACAAGTTGTTGAAGAAGCTGTCAGGACAAAGAGAACATGAGAATATTGGTCGATTCAGATATCGAACATCATATCCCAGAGAAGTAGAAGATGTTCCTTTTCGTGTTAATTTTAAGTAACCGGGTTTTCAAAAATTTAACGGAGATGGCTCGCCAGAAGAACACTTGATGCATTTTATTACCAGTATGAGAAATTTTTCTATGGCTCCACAGTATTGCCTTCGATTGTTCGGTTCCTCCTTGACAAGTAAGGTGTTCCGATGGTATTCCAGTCTGACGCCCGGATCAATGCGGACTTGGGAGAAAATGCAGGATGCCTTTATGTCAAACTTCTTCTCATTAGAATGTGACGTCTTCATTACAGAGTTAGCTTCAGTATGGCGGAGAAAAGGGGAACCTATGGAGAAGTTCATAGATAGATGGAAAACATTGGGAGCTTCTTGTAGACAACTACCGGAAGAGAAAGAGTAGGTCAAGATATGCTTAAACTCCATGGAAACAAGAATCACATTTAGACTTACCAGTGTCGTTATCAAGACTTTTCACGACTAGGCCACTAAAGCCCATGCCTTAGAACTGATGACTAGGAAAATGCCAACATTTCACTATGAAACAACAAGAAGAGGACCTAGTAGGTTGATTGCAAACACTGTGGATCATGAAAAAGAAGTCAAGGCATAAGAGAGTGGAGAGAGAAAAGGACAAAGCGGAAGGAAGAATCAAGCCATCCTAGAAGTAGATTCAGTGGAAAAAGGCCTAGGTCACTGAATTCTCATGAAGGGTTCACGTACGATAGGGAAGATATAGTTCCTATGATGAACCAACTGCTGAAAGGCTATAAGATAGATTTATCTCCACCCAAGTACCCCAAAGATGCAACAAGAACAAGAGAAAGGGATTTCTGCCACTATCATCGTTTGGTAGAGCACTCGACAGAAAATTGTTACACGTTAAAATGCATAATAAAAGAATGATAAACAGGGGTAAAATAGTGATCGGGAAAGAAAAAGCAAGAGATGCAAAGGCGACAGTGAATGTACTGACAGCCCGAGAAAATACTCATGAGTGAATAGAGAAAGAAAATCATAAGATGATAGGTAAGGTTGCAGTAATCACACTACAGTCAGGGAGAAGTATGGTAAGTCCCCCGAAGTAGAAAGTTGAAGTCACAAGAACAGATGTCGTCAAGAATCAGCACGATGGTGAGCAAAGGTAACTTATGATGTAGTAGGCCATCTGAAAGGTATACTGTCTCGGTTAAGCGTTTATGACACACTAAAGTTATTAGAGAACTTTTAACAAAGCCTGATTCAAGCGTTATCCGATCGTGATGTTAGAGAAACATTGCTTGTGGAAATGGAAAATGAAGAGTGTAAAGAACGAGAGGATTACATGCCGATGGTTTCCTTCTTCGATGATGATCTGACCCATGGTACAGGGCACAATAAGCCACTGATGATAGTGGGTCATATTCTCAATTGTAAGACCCGATCTGAGTGCATGTGTGTGCATTTCGTTTCTCTTAGTCCCACGGTCCTACCGGTGGAATTCCGGTGACCTGGGACCCTCAGATAGTGTTTGTAGTCATCCTTAAGTCTAGTCATGTTGACCCAACTCGGATCGAGCCGAAACCTATGCCATCTTGTTCACATCTTCGTTGCGGTTCCGACGCCGCATCTTGTGCGTCCATCCAATGTGTAGATCATAAGTTGTGTGCATCTCATTTTCTAGCCCTTGATCATGATCATGTGGCCCACCTAGGAGTGGTGCACATATTTTTCTAGATGGCTCCCTCCCTATGCACAAGTTCCAACACACACCACAATACACCACCCAAAGTTCCTTATCCTACACTACCCACTACCCAAACACCACCCATCCCTACCCTATAGCCACCATATAGCCCTTCTTTTGCTAGCCTATGATGAGTTTCTCTACCCTATGCAACTCTTCCCTAAAGAAACCATGATGGTTTTTCTTACCAAGTCATTTGCAATGAGCATTTTCCTACAAGCTCTTTCCTCTCTCTTCTCTCCCTCATTTCTCCCTTCTCATTTCATTCTCCCAAGCTAGAGAGAGAGAGAGAGAGCTTGGACGTCCAACCATTCCAGCCCCTTTCTTCTCCAATCTTTCTCAATCCATCCATCCCAAATCCCATCTCATCCATCAATCTTGATTCTTTGGAGCATTTGGAACTTGGTGATCTAAGTTTTGGTGAAGATCTTTAGGTGGGTGCTCCCCTATTTCATACAATTTCTTTTTCATAGTGTAAATCTTTTTCTTCTCTCATTTAGGAAGTGTAGTACCCACCAATCAATGGTGGCGATCTTACATAACCCCTTAGATGTGGCCATTTGGCCTATCTTATGCATGCATGTTCCATGGTTTTTCCTTTATGGGCCCCATCATGGAGGTTTCTTCCAATTTCTTAGCATGATAGGTCATTTAGACCCTTACATCATGGTTGGGATGGCATCACAATCATTCATCTAAAATATAGTGAAATAGTGGTAAAGACCGCACTAGTTGAAAAAGGAATATGCCAATATGTCCTAGAGGGGGGTGAATAGGACTTTTTAAAGTTTTTATGATTTATTTAAAAATCCTACTTCACTAATCCTATGATCATGCAGTTATCAAGATTACTCAAATGTAACTCTACTGGCTTCCAAGCCTGGTAGAGGATCCAATCACAAACTATTTTAGAGATAAGCAATATGCAAGCTAGCTTATGATGGATATAACTGTGTAAGTGTGTGTGGTGTGATCAAATGTTCAGACTTATAATGGTAAGTCTAGAAATGTATATCTAAGGCATAACCTTGTTAAAGGATTGCTCAGAGATGGAGTAATCACAGTGGAATATGTTAAGTCCATCCTGAACTTAGCAGATCTCTTGACAGAAGGTTTATCAAGAGATCAAATAAGGAGAACCACTAAAGGAATGAGACTAAGATCTATAAAGATATAACTTTTACTCTTGATGGCAACCCTGCATATGTTTTGAAATATGAACTAGGTTCAAAGAGACAAACATGTCAAGTATGTGACTGAAACATACACTGGAAAAAGAAAATTTGAGACTCATTCCTAAAAATCCCGTGTTTGGTTTCTACATTTCATAAGAGGTTGAGTATTAACTCTTAATAGATCTATAAGCAGACTTTACTGAGATGAAGTAGAATCATATTTGATAGATTTACCTATATGATTAGAGAAGTGAGGCCACTTTTGAAGTGATTGGGATCGTCTCTTCAATACTCATGAAATAAGGATACGCACAAGGCCAGAAATGTGCGAACTTTTAGATATCCAGTTATATATGAATAGATGTGTATTATATATCTGGTGAGTCATATAAGGTCCTTAGTTCAAGACTAACAGGTCACTAAGTACCTGGCATAACTTTGATACGTATACACTAAAGTAAAGGTTCAAATCCAAAAGATACCTTTACTTATGCACCTATTTATACGGATATGCCATTCGTTCTAGAATTTGATTTTATTTTTGAAATTATGGGGGATTGTTGTGTTTTTAGAATAAAAATAAATTTCAAAAATAAAAGTTATTTTTAGAAAGTAAATAAATATATTTATTATTTAAACTTTCCATAAATAGTGTGTATAATCAGTCGGTAAGAGAATGGGTTTTTGCTTAGCACTTCGCACGTGCTCATCATCGCAAGGAGTAAAAAGAGCATTAGTTTTTTTGCACATGATTCAAACTTTTTGGGTCATGGTACAACTGGAATTGAACTAGGGTCTACCCTGATGTTTTATTACCTTTTTGTTGATTAAGTTTAATTGTGACATGATTGTACATGTGGCACCTATGCCAAGTGTCGCTTATATGGATACATTTTTTTACTGTTGAATAACTGTTTCTGTCTGAATGGGTATAGAAATAACTGTCATAGGACAAAGAGTCATTTCCCTTCATGAAAGGCTATTGTTTGTTGTGAATGGGTATGGATTTCTTGAAGAGATACATTGGCATCTCTTTAGGAAGAAATCCATAACTTTTCAATTAATATAAATCCTGGATACTAATCTAGAAGTTAACACTCTTAATTCTTAAGATTATATCATCTTGTGTACAATTACTCTCGATTTGACCTCTTGCTAAGTTTTTCTGAACATCTTAAAGGCATATCTGTGTTAAAACTAGAGATTTGTTCAACACTTAAATGTGCAAATTTTTGTGCTGAAATTCGGATTAAGAGTTCATTGTATCTTAAAGACAATTTGTAGATTTCCTTCGTTTGCACTTGCTAGAACTTCCAGAAGAAGGGCAGCAAATCTGTCTTGAAAAATTGACTATTTAAGTCGAGCCTTGAACTCGATAGATCTGATCGTCTCATTATATTTTTCTTTTATCCTCCGTTGTGTACAAGAAACACTTAATTTCTAACATTTCTTCAGGTAAGAGCTTCATGGTTGTTGTAATGGAGAGAGATAGAAGAGACGATAGAGATGCATTGGAGAGGGAGGGAGGAGAATGAGAAAGATGGAGCAGAGATCAAAAGTCAGAGAGGGTTAGGGAGCGGAGAGGGAGAGAGGATTAGGGACCGGAGAGAGAGAGAGAGAGAGAGAGAGAGAGAGAGAGAGAGAGAGAGAGAGAGAGAGAGAAATGGAAGAAGTTTTGGGCGCGGCTCTATTTTTAGCACGCGCCCAATTTTTGGGTGTCAATTCGTGAGACGGACCATGGACGATCTTGTCAGGGGCTCCATGGGGCCTACCATGATGTATTCAGTTTATCCATTCCGACCATTAATTTTAATAAATAATTTAAGTCCATGATCCCAAACTTAAAGTATATTGAAGGCCTAAGTGGACTAAACCATTGGAAGCACATGTGATTTAATCTCCATGTTTCCTACCGTGTGGTCCACTTGAGTCTTCGATATAGCTGATTTTTTATTTCATATCCTAAAATAATATTTCAAAATAGATGGACAGCTTAGATAAAACACATATATTTCTTTAGACCCTATAGAGCCCCTTTCACCACCGTTAATTATTAATGGTGTGGTATCTTTTTAGCTTAATGGTGTGGTATCTTTTTCACTTACTGCAAACTGTATATATATGGCTACTGTTTATATCCATAGCTAAAAAGTAACGTGGTCTGTATATCTTTTGCCCCTTTTTTTGGTAGCCACTCACCAGTGGGCTCCAACCAAATGCTCCAATAGCAATCCAAACCATCGATCATGTGGGGACACGTAATAGGAATCTTACAACATCTGCATCAAATTCCAAACCTGAAATGGCAAGCAAGCTCGTTCTCATGTTCTAATATCATTAACAGAAACGAGCCCAAACAGGCAGTTGAGCCAATCACGGTTCGACTCTATTGGAACTAAGTAGCATCCAAACTCTCACACCTATAATAAAAATTTCAAGAAAACACGAACTTTATTTAGTAACAGAAATGAGCCATTTCTTTTGTAATTCCATGTAAAATCACATAAATCTCCTCTGTTTGTGGATGTGTTGTGTCTGATACAAGGAACATGTGCACCCTCCCATTTACCTCAACCAAGCTATGGCCATGATCCTTCCTTAACCCTTTCTCAATCATCATCTCCCTCATTCTCTTAACCTCTTCCCATTTCTCAACTTTTGCATATACATTGGACATAACTACATAAAAAGCCCCACTTAGGCCTTGTAATCCTAACCCCAAAATATGATTACCGATCCGCTCCGCTGCTCCAAATTCCCCGTTGATCACACACGCATTCAAAAGAGAGACCCAAACGACCCCATTTGGTTGGATAGGCATCAAATTTACCAACTGCTCGGCTTCTTCCAGGTACCCAGCACGACCCAGGAGGTCCACCATGGTCCCAAAATGCTCGATCCGACCGTAGAACCCATAAACATCCTTCATGCTGTTAAAGATCCTGAGGCCATCTCTAACCATGCCTGAGTGAGTACAAGCATGCAAAACACTAGTGAAAGTAACACTATCAGGTTTCAACCCTTGTTGCATCATTTTGTCAAACAAAGAGACTGCCTCCTTCCCATGACCATATATGGCCAGCCCACCAATCATCGCCGTCCAAGCGGGCACGTCTGGGGCATCCATCTCATCAAACACTCGAATCCCACCATCCAAATTTCCGCACTTTGCATACATATGCACCAAACTCGTGCCCAGCTCGGCTCCCATCGATAAACTGGCACGCCTACGTATCACGAATCCATGCACGCATTTACCCCACACCAATGCTCCCAAGTTCGCACATGAACGCATCACGCTTACTAACGTGTCATCGTTCATATCCATCTGCTCCATCACCATCTCCCCGAACAAAATCAAGCTGTCTACCTCACGGTTCGACTTCAAATAACATGAAATGATCGCGTTCCATGCCACAGTGCTCTTCTGAGGCATTTCGTCGAACACCCTTTTAGAAGATTCGATATGACCGAACGCCGTGTACATGTGTAGCAAAGATGTTTGTATGTGTAAATCGGTCCTGAAACCGCATTTTAGCGTAAGGGCGTGCAGTTTCCATGCCTGTGGAAAATGGGTGGTGCGCGCACTCGCCTTAAGTACGAAGGTGAACGTGTACTTGTCGGCGTAAATTCCATTTTTGCGCATGGCGTAGAAGAGATGAAGAGATTGAATTGGGGTGTTACTGTCAGAGTAGCCTCGGATCATGGTGTTGTAGGAAAATGCGGTTGGGTTCGCCGAATGGTCGAAAATGAGGCGTGCGTAGTGGAGATCGCCGGAGTTTGACGTGGCGCAACAGGCCAGTAGGCGGGCCACGACGAAGTTATCGTGCCAAAGGCCTAGGACGAGGACTTGGGTTAGGATCTGTTTGAAATGGACCATGTCGAGGCATATTTCAAGGGCCGATACGACCTGGTGCTTTGTAACGGTGAGGGGTCGAATGGGAAATCTCGGCATTGTTTTTGCTTTTTTCTGACGTGGGCATATGGTGTGAAGGCAAATGGGGCCGCTACAATGTGTTTAACAGTGTCCTTGATATGTACCATAAACAGGGGGTAGTCGTACATTTTACAACGTGTGGGCCCCACCGTGACCGAGAATCAGGCTTCATAAATAGCTCATCTTGCGGACCCCACTACGTGTTTGGAGAAAATGACAAGTGAAAGAAGTAGATGATCCATTATTGGATGGGGGGAACGTGTAAGGAACTAGGAACCACCTGATGGTGGTGGTGGGCGGCCAGGATGATTCTAGGTAACACGGTAGTGCCCTCCTGGTCGGTCTGGCAATTGGGTGGGGCCCGACCGGGCTTGACATTATAAGTTCCCAACCCATGCTTGAAAAAATAAAATTTTGATTGGGTGCCTGAAAATTAAACACCATAGTGTGGCCCAGCCAAGCTATGGAACCCTTTCCTGCATATTTATTAATATTAATTAATCACCACCATTGAACTTGCGAGGTTTCTCTTTAGAAAAATGAAATTCCATTAACGTACATATATGAATTTATGCCGAGCTGGATCGAGCCAGTCTAAAATATTTGAGCCCAAGTCAGGCACGGCCAAGCTCATCCAAGTTAATAGATCCAAGGCCAAGTTGAACCTGCAACCTGGCCCATTATCACCCTACTCCGGCAAGAGAGCAGGGTCAAGATGGCAATGGACAAAGTTATTGTGGGCCAATCTATTGATAACCAGCAAACAATCAACTATGGTCATTAAATGGTCAAAAATACGGATGGGGCCAACCTAAATAGAAGTATTCTCAAACCTAGCCTGGCCATTGCCTCAAGCGTCTACTAATCAAGCCCCATCCAAACCATGCAATATCACTTGCAGCCCACCCGGGCCTGAATGTTACGCCCATTTCTGGATAATGGCAGCTGTAAACGGGCCTAGATTCGGGCTCGTGTCCAGACTCGAATGGAACTGTTGTTTGTGAAAAAAAAAACCAAATAAAACAAATAAAAGAAGAAGAAAAAGAAGAAGGGTTTTAATTGATTGTGCAAATGTACCAAGTTGGCACACGAGCAAAATCCAGGCCATTCATCAGGTGGTAGCCACCATAAACATCCTGTCTCCAAAAAGTCCTAGGGCGAAGGTGCATGATAAGAATGGAGAGATAGAAATGATTACACAGATTCCAAAAATGAGACCCACCTGATGAGCAGCATGGCCACCTCACATGTGTGTGTGGCATTGGCATTGTATCTCAAAATTCCCACTTTATAATTGATGATCATGTATTAATATACATAATCCTAACTTTTCTTTGCCAATAAAGAGACATACAATTTTGCAATCTTAAAATTAAAAATAAAAATAAAACAAAAGAAGCTATAAACACATGCACGTCCAACTGTAGAAATGACCCAATTCAGAGCTCCTCAGGGATGCTCTGCAGAGCGGGCCTCCATGGCCCACGGCTTCCCTTGGCATTCTCAGATCGTCGCTGATGCCTCCTCTGCATTACCCGTAGACGTTGCTCCAACGTCGACGGTGACGTTGATGCCGACGATAACATCTGTTGGACATTGCTCCTGCCACTGCCCATCATCATCATCATATGCCTCAGCTGTTGCTTGCTCACGACAATCCTCACGCGAGCCGTGCCATCTTCGTCCATCTGAGAGACCACATTTCCACCATGCATCTTTGTGATAGCCTCAAGTAGATTGCACTTCATGTTTCTCTGGCTCCGAGTCCCCGACGCCGTTGGATTAATCCGGCCATCTCTCTTGATCGTTTTCCAATCTTCGCCAATTATCGAATCCATCTTGTGACTTAGGGCCATGTGCAATAAAGACTTTATATAGTGGTTGCACCAGCTCATGGGCCTGTTTGGTCAGAACCCAAATACATGGTGGCAAATGCATCTGATTAAAGTAATCCGTTTTAGTTATCTTTAAAACGGTTTTTTTTTTTTTTTTTGGTATTCCAAGTGTTAAACTCACATCTCATGAATTATAGAAAAATAGCCCTTAGATTCTTTTTGGATGACTTTATTTTACTCTAGTAGAATATGGTAGGTCATAGTAATGGACGCATCTACTATACATATGGCACACATGAACATGATCCAGACCATTCGCTTGACCAACACTCCGGATGGGGAACATACCCAAAAGATCGCACTAATCCAATGGTTAGGATTGTATAATTTTCATGTTGTATTTGGATCATAGAATAAGTTCATTTTTAACCGTCCATTTGGAAATAAATTGATGGGGTTTTTTTTAGGACGAATAATCTGCGAAATTTTTGGGACATGAACCATATATGGTATGGCGTCGGTTTGAATGGTTTGGATCAACGAACATACTTGCCAAGATTATGAAAGATGTATGGATGATTCTGATTTTCATTATCATGCAAATGCATCAGATAATTCCCCGTGCCCATTTAACTAAGTCGCCTTAAATAAAGTTCAGTAGGCTGTGTAATGTTCACGCCTCGAGATGGAAGCTCATTCATCGACGAGTAAAGATTCGAACCCTCCCACAGGACGCGGATTAAGATACTGACAGGTTGAGTAGAGTCCTTTACTGAGTGACGTGTCCTGTAGGCCCCACTATGATGTATCTGTTGTATCCACACCGTCCATCCATTTTGAGATATTATTTTAGGGCATGAGCCAAAGAACAAAGTAGATAAAAATTTGTAGTGGACCCACCACAAAAAACAGTGGGGAGAGTGATTCCCACAGCTGAAACTATCCTAAGGCCCACCATAAGGTTTATTTGAAATCCAACCCGTTCAAAAGTTAAAAAAAGACATGAATGAAGGGAAAACACAAATATTAGCTTAATCTAGAACTTTTGTGGCATTTAGCGTCACTGTCCCGCTGTTTTCTGTGCTGGGTTTCACTGGAGCTTTGGATTTAACTCGTTACTCAGATTTACCCTAAAATGATCTCTCCAAGTGGATGGAAGGCGTGGATGCAAAGGGGCCACCGATGACGTCACTTCAGTAGCGAGTCTCGCTACTCAACCTGTCAGTATCTAATCCTCGCCGCCTCCCTCAAGGAAGCGGGGCCCAAGGTTCGGTGATCTATAACATTGGTCTCTTTTTCCCTGCCATGGGTGTATAATGACCCAAAATATTCTCAATGATATTTGTTGTATCCTTTTCTCTGACCGATCTCAACATAGCCGATTAGAAAAGGATATATGTCATTTCAGGGAATGTATAGATTGTACTGAAAAACATTTAAAAATATTTAGAGTGCTTTTAAGTGAAACTACAATAGGCTATAATGGGATGATAAGAGTGGTTAAAAGAAAATTTGTCAAAAAGAAGAGGAAGGATGTGAAAGACCAACATGGCCATAAATCAGTTACCATAACCAGTGAATGAAGAGAAAGGCTGAGAAATAGCCAAGGAAGAGGTCTATAAATAACAAGGATTCTAAAAAAATAAGTCGTCTCAAATCAAACCAATTAAATTATATTTCTTTATCATATCTTAACTCTATCACAAGAGTAGTGATAATCCAGTAGTAATAATCTTTCTTTGTAATTCATTGGTGGTAATCATTAGTTGTAATCCAAGTTTGCCCTTTTACGTTGAACTATTTCCAGTATCAAAACAATCAATTCATCTTTCAAAAAGGCATTTTCCAGTTGCTCCATGTGACCAACTATAAGTATTTCCTTTTTGTTTGATCGTTTTCACTTATAAAAGTCTTTTCCTATGGAAGGCAAGGTGCAATACATCTTCGAAGGAAGAACCCCTACCTATGATAATCACCTAATATTCTTATAACTATCTTGTGAGTGGTTGAAAAGGTAACTGATTTTCTCAGGTCTTAGTCATATGCGATCGCATTTGACGTATATGCCTATCTTTGCGCTTAAGGTCAAGTTGTTCGGTTTGAATCGATTCATACAATTGGTTATAGTACGCCCGCACACACCACATGTAACTAAAACAAACCAAGTGCCAACAAGTTTTGGCATGCCCAGTGGGACACTATATTTTTGGTTAACATACTGGTGTAATAGTAACATATGAACCAAAGAATTACTCGTAATACTTTTGGGGCTAATGAACCTCATGCATCAGATAAGGAAATTCAAGTGCAACAAGCACTTGAGCTATTAAATCCATTACAAAACCACTGCCCAATCCTTATAATCACAATAGGGCATCTTCTTCTCGAACTGATCCTCTTTAGATAACCTCAGTTATGTTACGTGATATGAAAATAGGGATTCAACATATTGCAAAGCAGTCACGAGCTCAAGTCAATTAGCCACGAATTCAGGGTGAAAATTTCAATAGTTGGATGGCCAGTCAGACCAAGAGTTTGAATAGGATGGTGATTATTTTTACTGAAAAAACACATATCGTGCCTCAGTAAACTATTGAGTGTAGTTGTAACACCCCGTACTTCCAGTACTCGAGTGTTACCATGTAAATTAATTTAATATAAATATATAAATAATGCAACCTAAATATATATACTATGAAACGTTTGCATTTTGTAAAGATTTAAAATTTCATGCTAAAATGATATGTACGTATTTAATATATATGAATATTACAAAAATAATATTATATTAAATAAACATAAGGAATAAAATTTTCATAACATAAAATCAAATTACAAGTAATAAAGTAGCATTGAATATCTTTTATAAGTATGTATACAAAAATCAGTAGATATTTTAATGAAATTGAACATTATTTAACAATATTGCCAAATACAAATATAATTTTAATTAAATACGATATTGTACAATCTTAAATTCATTTATACGTATAATATGATATTGTATGATAATGAATGTGTGAACAATAGCATGTAATTAGTAGTAAGTTAATATTAAAATTATATATATGTGTGTGTGTGCGCGCGCGCGCGCATATAATAATAATAATAACACAAAATAATATAAATACATATATACACATAATAAAATAAAATAATTATTATTATATGGGTAGTAACAAGTCTTGAAGGTGTAAACGACCCAATAGAATCTTTTGACCATTGATACTTGGATTCGAATCAATCCAACCATCAGATTGACGCAATCAGCCCTAAAGGACCCTAGTTTGTTAGTACAGCCCACCTAAATTATAGATATGTCTCATCTTTAGTATGGGGACCCATTTAGGGCCCTAGAACCTAATGAGCGATGTGCATTTTACCCAAACATGATGACAGACCCAACACATGAGTTGAATGTGCACCAGGGGTGGTGCACTTGCGGTGCACGAAACTGTGCAAAGCCGGCTTGACTAGCGCTGACCCGCAACTTCTTGAAAAAGAAAGAATTTCTCTCTCTCTTCTCGTTTCGTCAGCGAATGGACTGACGTCCATTTCATTGCTCGGTGGCCCACCAAATTGTCCATCTGGGCAATCCAAACCATTCATCTGGCTTGGGTGATCCCTCTGACCAAAACCCAGTGGGCATCACATGCAGACATGATCCTGTACGTACACAAAAGTCAACGAAAGAGGGTGGTGTGCAGCCATGTTTCCGAAAACGGAAACTGTTGCACCGCTAGCTGTTACAATCCGCGTGAAGCTCTCCCTCCCTGCATCTTAGCCGTCCATGGAGAGTGAATCGTGACCGCTGAAAACAAACGATGCTGCTGTCAGCAATACAACTGAAGGGAAGATATTTTCATAGAGTGGGAGAGAGGGTGGAAGCCCTAAATCTTATCCAGGCCATCCGTTCTCCATCCAACGGCCCCGAGATGTTAGGGCGAACAGATAAAGGTGGGAGGATTGAGCAAACAGTAACCTCTCTCACCTCTTGCGGCAACATGAACCATCTGTTTTTCTTCATTCCTTCAAAACCACCAAGTAAACCTTCTTCAAGCTCCGTTTTCTCCATCCTAGAAGCTTCCTGGGACTGGTAACGACCCTCCAGAAGCTCCATTTTGGAGAAATATCAGTCGGGTCTAGATCTGCCATTAATGGCGATCATCTTCCTCAGCAATCCATGATTGCGGATTGCTGCTAGCAGCGTTTTGGGTGCGGCAGAAAAATAAAGAAGGAGAGTGGAAGAATAAAGGGAAGTGAATGAAGAAAGAAGGAGAAGAAAGAAAAGAGAAAAGAAAGAAGAAGAAGGAAGAAGTAGGTGTGTGGGTGCGGTTCGTCGCACTGCCTCGGCCCAACTGAGTTGTTGGCCACATGCACGGCTTGCTGCCGACTTCTGACTAAGTTGGGACTGATCCAGGGCAGCAACCCTGCTTCCAAATGAGGGTCGAGTCGCCATCATATGGAAGGAGAGAGAGAGAGAGAGAGAGAGAGAGAGAGAGAGAGAGAGAGAGAGAGAGAGAGAGAGAGAGAGAGAGAGAGAGAGAGAGAGAGAGAGAGATGGGAGCAGGTAAACAGGAGAACGGTTCTTGTTTGTGTCGGCCACTACTGCGAATCCAGCAGTTTGTTGGCTGTGACTCCGCCTCGAAGGGAAGCAAGGAAGAAGAAACAAAAGTAAGGAAAAGAGAAGAAAGAAGAAGGAAGAGAGGAAAGATGTGACAAAGGGGGAAGATCGAGTTAACTCGGTTTCAAATTGAGTCAACTCACCGAGTTAGACTGCTGACCCATTGGCTGGGTCGAGCCCAGCTGTTGCTGGACCTTTCTTGGTGAGAGGAAATGACGAGAGAGAGAGAGAGGGGGAGAGAGAGAGAGAGAGAGAGAGAGAGAGAGAGAGAGAGAGAGAATAAGAGATGGGTGCTTGTGCTTGGGCCGAGTCAACTGGACTCGAACCAAGTTAGCCAAGATAAGTCCGCCTTCCCCTCCCAGATTGAAATTCCTTCGATTAAAATTTCCATTTACTGTCATTTTTATCACTATTAGAATCATGAGTATTAGATGTGGATAGCGGTTGATAAACTATCTATATGGATATTAGCTAGTACATATAAGAACTATCATTATTAAATATTAGTATTGACATTAGAACATACTATTCATTTTCACCAAAATGATTGTTAGTGTTGTGTTAGCTAACATTAGGAATATTGCTGGTATTGATAATTGTTTGGAATTATTAGCATTATTATTCATCATAGGTTGTTGATTAGATAATTTAATATGGTAGTAGGCATTGTCAGAATTCCTAAAAATTAATAACTAATCTGTTTGATTATTTTTATTCATCCATTAGTCCCTTTAATAATAACATTAATGGCCACACAAAATAGAACTCAAATTCCATAATCAAAACTTAGAATTTAAACCTGGAGCAAAACCCTAAGGATAAGTAATCTAGACCCTAGGCCATGATCTTAACCCTAGGTAGTGTGTAGAACCTGGATCTAACTGTACAAGTTCGTAATTTGTGGTAGGATACAATTCTAAGAGCGCAAGCATTTAGCGACACTAGAAGGCGATTCAAAGTATAAGGTGATGATTTTTCCCCTTGAGCTTTCCACCTTCTCATTAGCTTAAGTTATAGTTTTTATTTAAATTCATAATTGATATCTCCCTTTATAATCACATGTGTTAGCTGGTGGAAATTGAATTGTTGTATTACATACTTTATGATTATCCTGTATAATTGTTCATGCTTGTGTTCTTTTTGTGGATTGCTTGTGGAACTTAAACTGGTACATTAGTAGAAAATTTCCACATATGAATGTACACTCATACTTGAGATGTAACATGACTAGTTGTAATCGTAATAGATCTTCGACTTGGTGGTTGTTGGGTGATGGTCTAGATGGATCATTGATGTGGGCCTACCATCCAGGGTTTTTGTGTCCAATGATTTTTAAGGATGGTTTTCATCATATGGTTTTGATATTAGCCCTATGTGGCATATTTTAATACTCGCCCTACGTAATTTTGTTTTGATACTTGCCCTATATGGGTTCGATGTTTTATACTGTGCAACCATGCGGTGGTAAGCCCCATATACTATAATGTGATTGGCCACTAGTCGATGGGTTTCCATTAAACATCCCAAGGTGGTATCCTCATGGGTCGGGAATGGTAGTCATGGAATACTATGCCCAAGCTGTCAGTCTACACTGGGCTATATGCTCCCCGTAATGACCTTTGAGCTTAATTAATTTGGCTGATTGTAAATGGACTAATAATGGGCTGGTAAATCATGCATACATGACATATTTCGATAACTTGGATCACTCTGCCTTGCGATTACGCTTCGAATTACGTTTATGACCAGTCATTCGATTGTGATAATGACTTGGATCACTCTGCCCTGCGATTATGTTGTGTGTTGCGCTTATGACCAGTCTTATCCTTGAATGATGACTCCAATACCCGTCTGAATATTTTTCTCGGGGCACAGACCGTCTGGATGTTTCACCCAGGTCCATGATTGCACTCATGCATCTAATAAGACTGCATTTACTCTATTTTGGTTGTCTGGTTGTTTTATAACTATGCTTACCTAATGCGACGGTGTGTAATCTTAAGGGGAGTTCACACTAACTTGGTTATTCATCCATCAAATATATAACTGTACAGGTAGTACAGGTGGCCCAGGTAAAATTCATGTTTATATTGACGAGGAGTAAGTTACAATTGACAGGGATGCATGATTGTGATTGGTAAGAGTTGCTACAGGATTTCATATCTCAAATTTGTTATAATTTACTTTATTTCATATGTAATATTATTTCATTTTATAATTGTAAGAATGAGGACATTGGTTTGTATAAGTCATTATGGGTAACCTCTTGTATATTCTAAATGAAATTTGGAATTTTCCTTTTATACTTATTTGTCCATCCTACGCTCATCTGTTAACTCTGATAAAAGAAAAATACTATATATTGAATTTGACCATCCTTTAAGGTTAACACTCGGGTTTTTGGGAAAAGGGTTGTGTACCCGAGTCCTGAAGATTTGGGGTGTTACAGTAGCTCTGTTAGAAATTTGACACCAATAGCGCCAGCGCCTGTTTTGCAATAGAACACACATCCTACTCTAGTACTAGAAGTGCGGAATATTCCTCCACTTGCAGAGTTCAAACGACCTAAACGAGAGAATAGGAATTTCATTCTTGATGCCAGAAACCAAGGAATACCAAGGGGAAACATTTTGTTATAAATATCTCTCACAATGGGGAATAATACTAAGCTACCTCCAATGGCTGAACCTATCCATTTAGACCACGACCAATTTTATAACTAGTTTAAGAAGTGGCAATCAAGTTTTTTCCCATTCTAACACTCTCGTCTATCATAAACCCTATCCTGAATGGATTGATCAGAAATATCTATTACCGAGAAATTATCGACTTGATTTTTCACTATTTACAGGTGACACTAATCAATGACCATAGAACACATATGGTGATTTATCATATAGTGTAGAGAACTAACCAATAATGATTATTACCAATTGCAATTGTTTGGTCATTCTTTAACCACGATGGCTTTCACTTGGTACTCAATATATTGTCGAACTCCATCCAAACATGGCAAGAAATGGAAAAGAAACTCCATGGCCAGTTCTTTTATAAGGATAGAAATTTTATATGGTCGATCTTACCCATTTTTTGTAGTTACTGGGTGAATCATGCAGAAATTATGTTGCTTGGTTTAAAAGATTGAAAAGTCGATACAAAGTAGTCATGACTAATGCTGAATTTGTACAACTTGTGCTGGACAATTTGAAATACAAACTCTATAAAAAGTTTGAAATGGAGTTTACAAATTTATATGATTTAATTATAAATGTATCCTGGTATGAAGCTCTCCTTCAAGAGGGAACAAAGTAAAAGAACCCATCAGCTAGGACATACTATTATAATCTTAATTACGAGGTAGCAATAGTCGAAGTAGTAGCTAAGCAACAATTTGTTTGTTCGGTATTGATTAAAGTAAAAGCAACTGCACCAGCCACATATAAAACTCAAAAAGTATAAACATTTGATATAATGCGGGCCGATGTGATCTTTGATATAATATTGGTCGGGAAATTTATTAAAATTCCTATCAACCATAAAATACATACGGTCGAAGAATTGAAAAGGACCAAGTATTGTAAATGGCATGAAACTTATTCCCATTTCACTAATAAATGTGTCATTTTCGGGAACGTCATTTAAGATAATATTGACCAATGATTGCTGAAATTTCCTGAGAATGAAAAAGAAGTAATGCAGATTGACATCAATCCGTTTTCACTTAACATGGATATCAACAAGACCACGGTCAATCCTCAAAAGTTGGTTCAATCATGACAAAAAGTCGACCTCGGGCCTTGTAATGACCAGTTTAAGGTACAACAATCCAACAAAGAATCTAGGATGCATTTACAAGCAGCTATGAGTGTAGCGATACGGCCAAAAGCAACATTGCATACTGACCTCAGGCCGCATTTATGTGAGCAATGCATATGGCCAATTCAGCCGATTAGGTAGTTTCCTGGACCAAATAACCAAACAAAACCATGATTCATGTTGACGATGGAAAATTACTCTTATCACCAATAGCATGACCATTTTTGACCAGCTCCAATGTTCTGACATAGGATGGTCAAACCTCTTCCTACCCAGGAAGAAGTGTAAAGGAGGGTTAGTCACCCTAACTTTCCATTCATACTTGAATGAATGGCCCACACTCAAAAGCGACATTAGCAACAGGCTGTTAAGTAGAGACAATTGGCTGTTGCATAGAATCAATCTCAGAAAATGGTTGTACGACCGTGGTCGATGCCAACGATTTTGCAGCCAAGGTATAAACAGATAACTGTGAACATGATGGACTTAATTATAGAGCTTGATCCACACAAGTCAACTAAAAAAACCAACAACTTGACAAAGAAGGTTTTGACCTTGAAGGATTGGCCGAATACTTTAACGATGAATGCTTTTGGGATGATGATCTGTTGATCAAGGAACTCCTCACAAAAGAAAAGTCGTTAGAGCAAACTTCTTCCAATCCTGATGAAAAGAGAACAGTTCTAAGAATGAAAAACATTGAAGAATGACCAAATTTAGAATTACCTGGGGTCAATGTTCAAATCATTTAATATAGTTTAGGTTAATTCCACCAGTTGTAATGGATTGTATTATGGTACTCACCCTACCAGTGAGTTTTTAGGCTAAACCATCTCAGCCTAGCAAAATAG
This sequence comes from Magnolia changhungtana, assembly GCA_030180095.1. NCBI lineage: Eukaryota > Viridiplantae > Streptophyta > Magnoliopsida > Magnoliales > Magnoliaceae > Magnolia > Magnolia changhungtana. The sequence continues at coordinate 85,886 of JASAUF010000344.1, read as the reverse complement.
AAGGAAATGTGAAAGAACTTAATCATCCAATAATTACACAACATGGATCATTCCATTCTAAGGAGGAAGCTAAGAGTGTATCGATTGTCACCATTGTGCCCGTCATGCCTTTGGAAAAGGTAGTTATAGAAAGGTCAGCTTACATTATGACTCAACATCTGAAGCGTTATACATTTATGTCCAATTGCAAGTGTAAGGCCCATATCATAGTCTGTACCATTCATTAGGATCCCGCGGTCCTCCCGGTCGAATTACGGCAACCCGCGACCTATAATCAGTGATTGTGCGTGACCCTAAGTCTCATCCCGAAGATTTGAGTTAGCTCGACTCGAAACTTGTATCTTAGCGACCGTGACGTCACCGCGGTTCCAACGCCGTGTCTCACGCGCCGATGCGATACCCAGGCCAGGAGTTGTGGGTTCGCGTTTATTTCAAAGAAAATGTTGCTCGTTGTAAATTCTGAGAGAATCTCTAAACCCATCACATCAATCAATCACTTCAAGTCAAGTGCACATCCCATCTGTACGGCCCGTATCCTAGTCCATACTGTTTCGTCTACTCCTGTAAGACCCGTATCCTAGACCGTACCGTTCCGCAGAATCCCGCGGTATTTTCGATCGAATTCCGGCAACCTTCGACCCTTACCGGTATCTGCGCACGACCCTGATTCATACGCCGTTAACCCGAGTCGACTCAACCCGAGACTTGTACCATTGCGACCGCACCGTCGCCGCGGTTCCGATGCCGCAACTCGCGCGCCGAGGCGATACCCTGGCCAGGAGATGTGGGCGAACGTTCAGTGCGAGGAAAACGCCGCACGTTGCGAAATCCAAGAGAATCTCAACGAGATGTCACATCAATCAACCATCAATCAATCACATCAAGTCAAGTACACATCACTTCACACTCTTCCCCAAGCAAGCCCCAAAAGTCAAAAAGTTCTTACACAAGCATGCTTCTCTTACACAAATGGCCAACAAAGTCAAAAGGTGCTCTTACACACCCATCACCACCACATCCATCAAACATCACCCATCTCCCTCTCTCTCTCCCTTTACAAGTCTCCTTCTCTTTTCCAAATCTCATTCCAAGCAATCCCCATACGTATGAGCTCTCCTTCTCTTTCAAAGCTCCAAGTGTGGCCCACCTTTCCATCCCAAGATCCCCCATCCTAGCCATCCATTCATCATCTCCTCCATTGAAATCGAAGCTAAGGAGCTAAGGAACCCATTGGAGCAAGAAGATCAAGTGGTGGGTGCTTGATAGGAGTAGTTTTTCATGTTTTTAAGAGGGGCCAAGTGAGGCCAACCGATCAATGGTTGGGATCTCACTTGGGACCCTAAAATGTGGCCGATGGCCCACTTTGATCATCATGATCATTCCATGATGGGGCCAATCTCCATGGACCCCATCATGATGTTTACTTTCTAGTTGATAAGGGTCATCTAGACCGTCTATTTTATTGGAGAAGGAATCTCCACCGTTGGATTGTGATTTAATGGACCCACATGTAGTGAGACCCACCTTGATGTATGTTGAATGCAAGAGGGACCCATAATGGCGGGGCCCCTCCATCCTCACCGATCTCTCTCTCTTCCTCTCTCTCTTTTTTTCTTTGTGCATGATGGTTTATGGCCCACTTGGTGCATGATCTTATCCATGCCCTCCATTGACATGAACTCCACCGTGAGGAGGGTCGTATCTAAGCCTGTTGTGTGTGGGGACCCTTTGAATGTGTTGTACCAACACCCTCCATCATGTGTGGCCCACCTAAATGCTCACGCAACGTCACACCGTCCAGCGTCCCTGGACGCTGGACGTCGAAACGAAAACACAAATATATGTGCTTGCTAAGGCTTTTGGGGTGAGTCACATATACGGACCCCACCTTGACATATTTATTTAATCCGCGTCGTCCACCTAGTTCTCTGGCTCATTTTAGGCGTTGGGCCGAAAAATGACGCCAATCCGACCCTCAGTGGTCCGTACCATAAGAAAATGTCTCCTTTACCATTCAAAACTTCTAGGACCCACCTTGCCTTAACCACACATCGAAAAATTTCGACCTTTAGACTCATTTGATGTATTAGGGCCGAGAATGCAATGGGCGGACTAGATTTTTAGGTAGTGGGCCCCACATATCATTTTCTACAAAAAACAAAATCAAAAAAAAAAAAAAAAAAAAGAAAAAAGAAAAAGAAGAGCGACGGCCTTCTACTGCCGTAACAGTCGAGAGGTGCGGCCTTTTGCCCGGTTTGGCGGACGGACAAGGCCACCCACGGCCCCTGCCGTGGGCCCCACCATGATGTATAAGTGCCATCCATTCCGTCCATTAGGTGGACCCCTCCATGTAGTAGGCCCCCTCCAAATATCAGGCCCATCCACTGTTTTGGCGGCCCACACCAAAGGAAACAGTGAAAATTGAGGGTCTACCATTGAAACCTTTTGGGGCCCACAGAAGTTTTGGATCAAGATGATATTTATATTTCCTCTTCATCACAGTGCATGCGACGACCTTATCAACGGATCGGATGGAAAATACATGTTATGGTGGGCCCCACGTGGAGCCCACGGTGATGTATGTGTTGTCTTGCCACCGAATCCGGCGGACGGTGAGGCCGCCGTGATGTTTGTATTTCCACCGTCCACCCCGGACGGTGGGACCCACTGTGTGCACGTGTGTGTGCGTGCATGTGTGGTGGTGCGTGTGCATGATGTGTGTGTGGTGTATGTGCGTGTGTGTGCACGTGTGTGTGCATGTGTGGGTGCATGCATGTGCATGGTGTGTGTGCGTGTGATATTATATATATATATGTATATATTTATTATATTATGTAATATAATACATATTATGGTGGGCCCTCAATTGGACCCCCACCATGATGCTTTATGTTGCATCCAATCCATCTATCCGTTTTGATGGATCATTTTATGGCATGAGCTAAAGATGAGCCAGATCCATAGTCCAAGTGGACCCCACCTTGGCATGTTTTAATGTCCATCTTAATGTATTTGTGGTAGATCATTGGGGCCCACTTTGATGTGGATGTAAGGCCCATGACATTAGGCCATTTGATGTATTCCGAGGCCCATGGGTTAAGGCCCATTGAGATATATTAGGGCCTATGGGTTGAGGCCCATTTGATGTACATATGGGGCCCAATTGGTGTGGCCCATTTGTTACATATAAGACCATGAGACTAGGCCCATTTGATGTATCTAAGGCTCACGGGTTATGACCCATTGCAATGCGCATAAGGCCCATTGGTGCGGCCCATTGATGTGGCCCACTTGACGAATGAAAGGCCCATATGGTATGGCCCATTTGATGTATCTAAGGCCCAATGGGATGAACCTAAGGCCCATTGCAATGTGTAACCCCAACCTGGTTCATGTAATGATGTTTACGACGGGCAATGCCTTGGGAGCAATGTTGGTTTGAAGTCCACATTGTCGAATAATGTTGGTTAAATGTCCGCATTATAATTCTCCCTAGGGCCCATTGTTAGGCCCATACTTGTAGGCCGTCTAGGCCCATCTCCTTATGAACAACATCTGTTCCATATAACATGTTTAGTATAGTCCCATGATTCATGATCATACGCATCATATGTATGCTTGGTATGAGAAGTGACTGATCATAGCATATGCCTTCGGGCAGATTGTTTAAGGGCCCCCGGTTAGGCGGTGTTGCCCCACATGAGTGCACAAGACGCACAGGATTGCTGCATGACTGGATAGTGTGATTCATGCATTCGCATTGTATGATATGGTTACTGTACGCCCTAGCGACATCAGGGCCGTAGCCACCACAGGCATATCGTGGTTGGCAGGATTGGATACCGGAAATCTTGTTCTACATGGGGTGCTATAGATATCCCTGGGTGAAAGTCCCTAAACCCTTATGGTACCAAGAGGTTGCTCCAACGTCTAGACCGAGTGGGTGCACGAGCGCCGATGGCCGATTACCAGGAGGCTGCGCTTTCCACTGTGTCGTGGTCGGTTGGAAGGGGTGCGGCCTTACCCTTGAGAGGAGGGGGGCAATGCTTGGGCTGAGTTTGACCAGCCTCGAGGAATGGGTCCGCTATCGACGAGCCGCGCCCGATATTGGCAGGCGGGTAGTGAGGTCTCTTCCACTTACCTTATTGCGCGCGATGGGGCGGCAATCTGGTTTAGAGTGTACTAGACCCCGGTGATATCCCAGATTTCGAGCTGTACTGATATGTGGACTTAGATGAGGATTTGTATGCTTGAGTTGCATTTCGCATCACATGGCCTTGGTATGGCCGACATCATTCATGCCTTGCATCGCATAGCCTTGGTACGGCTAGTGGTATTCATGGACTCGTCAGCATATTCCGCATTACTCTGATACTTCATAACTGCATTACTACCTTGCGCACACACTTTCACCACCCTCTAAGCTTTCTATAAGCTTATGCACGACCGTTGCGTGCAGGTGACGCGAGGACGCAGCAGCGCTGAGGCAGGAGCGCAGAGCAGATCTTTTGAAGCTTTTTGTTCATTCCCATTGTATTTCCCTTTATGCTCATTGTACTTGTAAAGTTTTTGATCATAGTGGAAATGTAATGGAGTTTTTGGTTGTTGTTTGTGGGTTATGCCTTTGGTTATGCTTATTACAAATTAAACGGATGCTGAAAATCCTCCTTGTAGCATCCCAGGATCGGAACCTGGCGTATGGGCGCTGGGAGCCGAGAATGGGGTTCTACGGAGGCTGTCGGTGCCGGATTCGGCGATCGAGAATTTTGTGAGCCCGGTTTCCGAGTTTGGGGCGTGACAGAAGTTGGTATCAGAGCATAACTCGGGAATAACCAAGAACAACATGACATGTCTGCTATGAGTTAGAATAATTGAGTCCTTAGTTCGGATAGCTTAGCGATCTTCTAGTTAATAGGCGCCTTCGGTCTCCCTGTAGGACATGGCGCGCCCGAGAGTGACCCGATCGACCCCCGCACCGCCACCTGAGACTTCCGCATCACCGCCTGAGACTCCCGCATTACCACCTACGATGCCCATTCCACCACCAGAGATTCCTACTACCCATCCGGAGTATCTTTGCTCCTCCACCGAGAGGCAGGTGCGGACCCGACCGTATCCGTGAGTGCCTCCCGATTGCGGCGGATGTTACGGTGTGACAGTGGTACACTTGAGGCGGGGTAGGCACCCTGTTGTCTCACCGGAGCAGGCCGAGCAGGACCGCGCGAGTGCCCTCCTTCGGGAGTTCCGACGACTCGATCCCCCGCGTTTTCAGGGTGAGCCAGACCCTGCGGTAGCTGAGAGATGGCGCGCTGATGTGGAGAAGATATTCGAGACGATGGGATGTGCGACAGAGCGGCGAGTCCGATTAGCCGTGTTTCTTCTCCATGGTGAGGCTGAGCACTGGTGGGCGTCAGTCTCCCTAGCAGCAGGCGCTGATTTTATATGGACATGGGAGGATTTTGTGGATCGGTTTGACCGACAGTACTTTCCCGATCACATTCGACGACAGCGGGCATTGGAGTTCGAGGCTTTGGTGCAGGGCGATATGACAGTGGCCCAGTACGCAGCCCGTTTCGTAGCACTGTCTCGATTTGCACCATATCTAGTAGATGATGAGGGGCGGAAAGCCCGCCGATTCGAGGACGGCTTGCGTTACGGTCTTCGAGGCCGTGTCATTGGGCATGAGCTCCCAACATTTGAGGGAGTGGTACGGAAGGCCCAGATTTATGAGGCTGAGTGGGCCGGCTCTCAGTCTGATCGCGGTCAGGGGAGAGACCGGAAGAGACATGCTCCTTCTGGTGACTTGCAGCAGCGTCGACCGCCGCAGCAGAGGCGCACAGGTCGCCCAGCCTTCCGAGCGCCAGCAGCACCTCCAAAGCCCACCTCGGCGGTTCACGCACCGGTGACTGTTTTGGGTGCGGTGCGACGGGGCACCGTTTGTGGGAGTGTCCCGTCCCCGAAGCGGCGACGGCGGCGGCCACGGCCCCACGGCGGCGGCGGCGAGGTCAGAGAGGTCCGCGGCGGCCTCCACCACGACGCGAGACCCGCACGGCGGCGGCGGCACGGCCTCCACCACGAGACCACCTCGGCGGCGGCACCACCCTCGAGACCGCGGCGGCGGGAGGCGGTTTCGGCCACCTCGGCGACCCCGGCGGCGAAGCACGTTCAGAGGGGACAGGCACCTCCCCAGCCAGCTCAGGCTAGGTTCTACGCGGCTCAGCAGGATCCGCAGTCATCTGGAGGGGTTGTCGAGGGTATGCTTTTAATCTCTGCATGTGCTGCACGTGTGTTGTTTGATTCTGGTGCATCGCATTCTTTTGTGGCCGAGAGTTTCTGCCGATCGACTGGCCTACCGTTGGAGTCTACTCATGAGAGTCTGGCGGTATCGACCCCCTTGGGGAAGACTGCAGTGTTGGGCCGATTTTGCTCGTCTTGCCCCGTTCTAGTCGGAGATACCTTTTTGCCTGCCGATTTGTTTGCATTGCCGATGTCTGAGTTCGATGTCATCCTGGGCATGGATTGGCTTGCCGAGTACCACGCCATCTTGGACTGCTCCGCGAGGACCGTCACATTCGATATACCAGGCTTGCCGCAGTTCCAGTTCATTGCAGATCCCCGAGGAGAGCCGTTGTCTTGCTTGATGTCCTGTGCCGTTGAGGAGCCTGTTGCCGCTTGTATTGATCAGATGCCGATTGTTTGCGATTTTCCCGATGTGTTTCGGGAGATTCCGGGATTACCGCCTCGCCGACTCACTGAGTTTCAGATTGATCTCGTGCCTGGTACCGCGCCTATCTCGAAGGCCCCGTATCGTATGGCACCGTTGGAGTTGCGGGAACTGCAGAAGCAGTTGGACGAGTTGCGCGAGTTGGGTTTTATACGTCCGAGCAGTTCGCCGTGGGGAGCGCCGGTACTCTTCGTGAAGAAGAAGGATGGATCGTTGAGGCTCTGCGTAGACTACCGCGAGCTCAACAAGGTCACGATCAAGAACAAGTACCCGCTCCCGAGGATTGATGATTTGTTTGATCAGCTGCAGGGTGCACAGTTCTTTTCGAAGATTGACTTGCGTTCCGGTTATCATCAAATTCGGGTCCGAGAGGAGGACATTCCGAAGACGGCATTCAGGACACGTTACGGTCATTTTGAGTTCCAGGTCATGTCTTTCGGACTGACCAATGCACCCGCGGTCTTCATGCAGTTGATGAACGAGGTCTTCCGCCCTTATCTCGATCAGTTTGTTGTAGTCTTCATCGACGACATTCTGATCTATTCGAGGACCCGTGAGGAGCACGAGCAGCATCTGGAGGTTACGTTGCAGACCCTCCGCGCACACCAGCTGTATGCGAAGCTGGAGAAGTGCGAGTTCTGGCAGGAGGAGGTGAAGTTCCTCGGTCACGTGGTGACGAGGGAGGGCGTCGCAGTGGACCCCTCGAAGGTTGAGGCAGTGCGTCAGTGGGGCCAGCCCACGACTGCATCCGAGATCCGTAGTTTCCTTGGTTTGGCGGGCTACTACCGGCGTTTCATTGAGGGCTTCTCTCGTATTGCAGCCCCGTTGACCAGGTTGACTCGGAAGGGCGCAGAGTTTATTTGGAGCGACGCCTGCGAGCGAGCATTTATGGAGTTGAAGGACCGTCTGACGTCTGCTCCTGTCCTCACTCTTCCATCTGGGAGTGACGGATTTATTGTATTTACTGATGCCTCACATATTGGTTTGGGTGCTGTCCTGATGCAGCACGGGAGACCAGTGGCCTTCGCGTCTCGCCAGCTCAAGATCCATGAGCTGAACTACCCCACGCATGATTTGGAGCTGGCTGCAGTTGTCTTCGCACTGAAGGTGTGGAGGCACTACCTCTATGGGGTCAGGTTCGAGCTCTTCTCCGACCACAAGAGCTTGAAGTACCTCTTCTCGCAGTCTGAGTTGAATATGAGGCAGAGGCGCTGGATGGAGCTCCTGAAGGACTATGACTTTGATCTTCAGTACCACCCGGGCAAGGCGAACGTGGTGGCGGATGCCCTCAGCCGTCAGCCACGAGGCCTGGTGGCGCATATGATGATTCAGGAGTGGCGGATGCTTGAGGATGTAGCAGAGTATGATTTTGAGTTCGGCCTGCAGTCTTCTATCGTGCAGTTATCGAGCCTGTCGATTCAACCCTCTCTTATCGCAAGGGTGATCGAGGCTCAGGAGGCCGATGAGTCATTGCAGAGTTATAGGGCTGATGCGGCATCTGAGAGTCAGGTAGATTGGCAGATTGGTACAGACGGTGGACTTCGCTTCAGAGGCCGATTATGTGTCCCAGATATTCCTGAGTTACGCAGAGATCTTATGACCGAGGCACATCGATCGCGGTTTTCTATCCATCCTGGCTCGACGAAGATGTACCGTGATATGAGGCGACAGTATTTTTGGGCAGGGATGAAGCGCCCGGATAGCGCTAGTTTGTGGCGAGTGCGACACGTGCCAGCGTGTCAAGGCCGATCATCAGAGACCCCCTGGTCTATTGCAGCCGTTGAGTATCCCGATGTGGAAGTGGGAGCACGTGTCGACAGATTTTATTATGGGCTTGCCGAGGACTCAGCGCGGTCATGACGCCATTTGGGTTGTTGTGGATCGTCTGACGAAGTCGGCACATTTTCTCGCGATGCGTGCGACTTGGTCTATGGACCGGCTTGCGAGATTATTCCTCGAGGAGATCGTGAGACTGCATGGTGTTCCAGTCTCAATCGTTTCGGACCGAGATTCGAGGTTTACGTCTCAGTTTTGGGGGAGCTTCCAGAGAGCGATGGGGACTGATTTGCAGCTTAGCACCGCGTACCATCCATCCGGACCGATGGCCAGACCGAGAGGGTCAACCAGATCCTTGAGGATATGCTTCGGGCCTGTGCGATTGATTTCGGGGGTAGCTGGGATGAGCATCTGCGATTGGCTGAGTTCGCATACAATAACAGTTATCAGGCGACCATCGGCATGGCTCCTTTTGAGGCACTATATGGCAGACCATGCAGATCAGAGTTGTTGGACCCGAGGTTGGAGAGCGCGTCTCCTGGTCCCGAGCTTGTGCAGGAGACGTCAGAGGCTATCGATATCATCAGGCAGAGGATGCGCACAGCTCAGAGCCGGCAGAAGAGTTTTGCTGATCGTCGGCGTCGTCCCTTAGAGTTTGATGTAGGGGACCATGTGTATCTCAAGGTCTCGCCCATGAAGGGCGTAATTCGTTTTGGAGCGAAGGGCAAGCTTGCCCCGAGATTCATAGGACCTTTTGAGATCACTGGGCGCGTTGGCGCAGTGGCCTATCGGCTTGCCTTGCCACCTCAGTTGTCTGGCGTCCACAACGTTTTCCATGTCTCCATGTTGAGGAAGTGTGGGTCAGACATCGTTCCTGTTATTGATTGGCAGCCGTTAGAGGTCCGTGAGGATGCTTCCTACATTGAGCAGCCTGTTCGTATCCTGGATCGGAAGGAGCAGGTCCTCCGGACCAAGGTCATTCCGTTGGTGAAGGTTCAGTGGGGTCACCATTCTGTTGAAGAGGCTTCATGGGAGCGCGAGGCTGAGATTCGAGAGCGCTATCCCCATCTCTTGGATGACTGATCATGTGTCGTATTTTGTATGTTATCTCTGATTTTATATAGTGATGTCATGTTTCTTATCCCTCGCGAGTTATGCCTAGTTGCGATGATTGTGTAAATTTCGAGGACGAAATTTTTATTAGGAGGGGAGAGCTGTAAGACCCGTATCCTAGACCGTACCGTTCCGCAGAATCCCGCGGTATTTCCGATCGAATTCCGGCAACCTTCGACCCTTACCGGTATCTGCGCACGACCCTGATTCATACGCCGTTAACCCGAGTCGACTCAACCCGAGACTTGTACCATTGCGACCGCACCGTCGCCGCGGTTCCGATGCCGCAACTCGCGCGCCGAGGCGATACCCTGGCCAGGAGATGTGGGCGAACGTTCAGTGCGAGGAAAACGCCGCACGTTGCGAAATCCAAGAGAATCTCAACGAGATGTCACATCAATCAACCATCAATCAATCACATCAAGTCAAGTACACATCACTTCACACTCTTCCCCAAGCAAGCCCCAAAAGTCAAAAAGTTCTTACACAAGCATGCTTCTCTTACACAAATGGCCAACAAAGTCAAAAGGTGCTCTTACACACCCATCACCACCACATCCATCAAACATCACCCATCTCCCTCTCTCTCTCCCTTTACAAGTCTCCTTCTCTTTTCCAAATCTCATTCCAAGCAATCCCCATACGTATGAGCTCTCCTTCTCTTTCAAAGCTCCAAGTGTGGCCCACCTTTCCATCCCAAGATCCCCCATCCTAGCCATCCATTCATCATCTCCTCCATTGAAATCGAAGCTAAGGAGCTAAGGAACCCATTGGAGCAAGAAGATCAAGTGGTGGGTGCTTGATAGGAGTAGTTTTTCATGTTTTTAAGAGGGGCCAAGTGAGGCCAACCGATCAATGGTTGGGATCTCACTTGGGACCCTAAAATGTGGCCGATGGCCCACTTTGATCATCATGATCATTCCATGATGGGGCCAATCTCCATGGACCCCATCATGATGTTTACTTTCTAGTTGATAAGGGTCATCTAGACCGTCTATTTTATTGGAGAAGGAATCTCCACCGTTGGATTGTGATTTAATGGACCCACATGTAGTGGGACCCACCTTGATGTATGTTGAATGCAAGAGGGACCCATAATGGCGGGGCCCCTCCATCCTCACCGATCTCTCTCTCTTCCTCTCTCTCTTTTTTTCTTTGTGCATGATGGTTTATGGCCCACTTGGTGCATGATCTTATCCATGCCCTCCATTGACATGAACTCCACCGTGAGGAGGGTCGTATCTAAGCCTGTTGTGTGTGGGGACCCTTTGAATGTGTTGTACCAACACCCTCCATCATGTGTGGCCCACCTAAATGCTCACGCAACGTCTGCCGTCCGGCGTCCAGGACGCCGACGTCAAACGAAAACACAAATATCTGTGCTTGCTTTAAGGCTTTTGGGGTGAGTCACATATACGGACCCCACCTTGACATATTTATTTAATCCGCGTCGTCCACCTAGTTCTCTGGCTCATTTTAGGCGTTGGGCCGAAAAATGACGCCAATCCGACCCTCAGGCGGGCCGTACCATAAGAAAATGTCTCTTTTACCATTCAAAACTTCTAGGACCCACCTTGCCTTAACCACACATCGAAAAATTTCGACCTTTAGACTCATTTGATGTATTCCGGGCCCGAGAATGCAATGGGCGGACTAGATTTTTAGGTAGTGGGCCCCACATATCATTTTCTACAAAAAAACAAATCAAAAAAAAAAAAAAAAAAAAAAAAAAAAAGAAGGACAGCCGGCTGCTGCTTGTGCCGAGAGTCGAGAGGGCAGCGGCCTGCACTGCTGCCGGTTTGAAGCGGACGGACAAGGCCACCCACGGCCCCTGCCGTGGGGGCCCCACCATGATGTATAAGTGCCATCCATTCCGTCCATTAGGTGGACCCCTCCATGTAGTAGGCCCCCTCCAAATATCAGGCCCATCCACTGTTTTGGCGGCCCACACCAAAGGAAACAGTGAAAATTGAGGGTCTACCATTGAAACCTTTTTGGGGCCCACAGAAGTTTTGGATCAAGATGATATTTATATTTCCTCTTCATCCTGGTCTGTACGACCTTATCAACAGATCGGATGGAAAATACATGTTATGGTGGGCCCCACGTGGGAGCCCACGGTGATGTATGTGTTGTCTCTCTGCCACCGTCCGGCGGACGGTGAGGCCGCTGTGATGTTTTGTATTTCCACCGTCCACCCTGGACGGTGGGACCCACCTGGTGTGCACGTGTGTGTGCGTGCATGTGTGGTGGTACGTGTGCATGATGTGTGTGTGGTGTATGTGCACGTGTGTGTGCATGTGTGGGTGCATGCATGTGCATGGTGTGTGTGCGTGTGATATTATATATATATATGTATATATTTATTATATTATGTAATATAATACATATTATGGTGGGCCCTCAATTGGACCCCCACCGTGATGCTTTATGTTGCATCCAATCCATCTATCCGTTTTGATGGATCATTTTATGGCATGAGCTAAAGATGAGCCAGATCCATAGTCCAAGTGGACCCCACCTTGGCATGTTTTAATGTCCATCTTAATGTATTTGTGGTAGATCATTGGGGCCCACTTTGATGTGGATGTAAGGCCCATGACATTAGGCCATTTGATGTATTCCGAGGCCCATGGGTTAAGGCCCATTGAGATATATTAGGGCCTATGGGTTGAGGCCCATTTGATGTACATATGGGGCCCAATTGGTGTGGCCCATTTGTTACATATAAGACCATGAGACTAGGCCCATTTGATGTATCTAAGGCTCACGGGTTATGACCCATTGCAATGCGCATAAGGCCCATTGGTGCGGCCCATTGATGTGGCCCACTTGACGAATGAAAGGCCCATATGGTATGGCCCATTTGATGTATCTAAGGCCCATGGGATGAACCTAAGGCCCATTGCAATGTGTAACCCCAACCTGGTTCATGTAATGATGTTTACGACGAGCAATGCCTTGGGAGCAATGTTGGTTTGAAGTCCACATTGTCGAATAATGTTGGTTAAATGTCCGCATTATAATTCTCCCTAGGGCCCATTGTTAGGCCCATACTTGTAGGCGTCTAGGCCCATCTCCTTATGAACAACATCATTTCCATATAACATGTTTAGTATAGTCCCATGATTCATGATCATACGCATCATATGTATGCTTGGTATGAGAAGTGACTGATCATAGCATATGCCTTCGGGCGGTTGTTTAAGGGCCCCGGTTAGGCGGTGTTGCCCCACATGAGTGCACAAGACGCACGGGATTGCTTTGCATGACCGTGATAGTGTGATTCATGCATTCGCATTGTATGATATGGTTCTTGTACGCCCTAGCGACATCGGGCCGTAGCCACCACGGGCATATCGTGGTTGGCGGGATTGGATCTGGGAAATCTTGTTCTACATGGGGTGCTTTATAGATATCCCTGGGTGAAAGTCCCTAAACCCTTATGGTACCAAGAGGTTGCTCCAACGTCTGACCGAGTGGGTGCACGAGCGCCGATGGCCGATTACCGGAGGTGCGCTTTCCACCGTGTCGTGGTCGGTTGGAAGGGGTACGGCCTTACCCGCCCGAGAGGAGGGGCAATGCTAGGGGCCGAGTTTGACCGACGCTCGAGGAATGGGTCCGCTATCGACGAGCCGCGCCCGATATTGGCAGGCGGGTAGTGAGGTCTCTTCCACTTACCTTATTGCGCGCGATGGGGCGGCAATACTGGTTTAGAGTGTACTAGACCCTGGTGATATCCCAGATTTCGAGTGTACTGATATGTGGACTTAGATGAGGATTTGTATGCTTGAGTTGCATTTCGCATCACATGGCCTTGGTATGGCCGACATCATTCATGCCTTGCATCGCATAGCCTTGGTACGGCTAGTGGTATTCATGGACTCGTCAGCATATTCCGCATTACTCTGATACTTCATAACTGCATTACTACCTTGCGCACACACTTTCACCACCCTCTAAGCTTTCTATAAGCTTATGCACGACCGTTAACGTGCGTGTGACGCGAGGATGCCTTGAATAGCTGACCGAGAGAGGAGCGCGAAGCGGATCTTTGAAGCTTTTTGTTCATTCCCATTGTATTTCCCTTTATGCTCATTGTACTTGTAAAGTTTTTTATCATAGTGGAAATGTAATGGAGTTTTTGGTTGTTGTTTGTGGGTTATGCCTTTGGTTATGCTTATTACAAATTAAACGGATGCTGAAAATCCTCCTTGTAGCATCCCAGGATCGGAACCTGGCGTATGGGCGCTGGGAGCCGAGAATGGGGTTCTACGGAGGCTGTCGGCGCCGGATTCGGCGATCGGGAATTTTGTGAGCCCGGTTTCCGAGTTTGGGGCGTGACAACTCCCGAGATCCTTCTCGACGAATTCCGATAACCTGCGACCTATAATTGACATTTGCGTGCGACCCCAAGTCGTATCCTATAGATTTGAGTCAGCTTAATCTGAGACTTATACCTTTGTGACCGCACCGTCGCTGTGGTTCTAACGCCGCATCTTATACACTGATTCGATACCCTGGACAGGAGATGTGGGCCCGCATTTATCTCAAAGAAACGTCGCGTATTTACAAACCCAAGAGAATCTCTACAACCCATCCCATCAATCAATCAATCAATCAAAGTACACAACCCATGCTTTCTTTCTCCCCAAGACAAGTAACCTACCCTAAGTCAACTCTCAAGTTAGGTATACCTATCACTCACATCCATCACTCACACCCATCACCTCTCTCTTTCAACCACCCTTTCTCTCTCTCTTTCTCTACGCAAATTCCAAGCAACCAAAAAAAAGTGGTGGACATCCAAGCATTTTCAAGGAGAGAAAAAGATGTTGTGTGTGGCCCACTTCCTATTCTAAGATCCAACATCCTAGTCCTTCAATTCTCATCACCTTCCATCAAAGTGAGACACAAGAAGATTGACGTTCCATCAGACCAAGAAGATCAAACGGTAGGTGCTTTATAGGCCTAGATTTAATGCTTTGATGATGGGCCAATTGACTCCTATCGATTGACGATATGGATCTCACTTTGGACCTTAGATTTAGTCGATGGCCTACCTTGATTCTCATGATCATTTCATGATGGGGCCATTCTCCATGGACCCCATCATGATGTTTATTTTCCTTGCATGAATAGGGTCATCTAGACCTTGCATTTTGGTGGAGAAAGGATCTTTACCGTTGATTTTGATTGGTGGGCCCACATGTAATGGGACCCACTTGATGTATGTTGTGATGTAAGGAAGGGAGGGCCCATAGTGTCGGGGTCCCTCCATCACTTGATCTCTCTCTTTTTCCCTTGTTGGTGGCCCCATGATGTATGTAATTATCCATGTCATCCACCTTCGTGAGACCCACTTGATGGACATGTTGGATCTACACCGTCCAGGCCATGTGGGCCTGACCTTAATGGTGATAGGAAAACACAAATATCAGGTTGATCCAAATCAAGTGGGCCATTCTATGTGGGACCCACCTTGATGATATATTTACACCGTCCATCCAGCGTCCCTGGGCGCTAGACGTGGGTTCAGTGAAGTGTGAACAGACAGTGGGATGTACTAACAGCAACAAATATATATATATATATATATATATATATATATATATATATATATATATATATATATATATATAAAATCATGCTCCCCTGCGCACCTATGCACAAGCGCATCTTTGCATAAGTGCCATGGGTGTCTAATCTGAACAGTCCATGTGATGCGAAATCCCATGAAACCTCATGTGACAAATTCTCACCAATCTAAAATTTTGGTGGGCCATAGAAAACAGAAATGCAAATCAAGGGAGGAAACCATTTTCATTTTTCATGGCCCATCAAAGTTTTAGATCAAAGTAAAACTTGGGCCTGGGGGGTTTCATGAGGTGCTGCTTCACATAAACGGTTCAGATTTTGGATCCACATCACGTATGATGGGTTCTCAAAAAAGTCCGTACGTAGTAGGCACGAACTGGTTCACAGGTGAGCATTTCCTTATGTGTGTGTATATAGATACGCACACACACACACACACACTCACTTAAGGTTTTGGGTGGGCCGCTCATGTAGGCCCCAGCTTGATGTTTGGATCTAATCCACGTCGTCCATCCTATCTCTTAGCTCATTTTAGGTGTTGAGCAAAAAAAATGAAGCCAATCTGATTATCTGGCGGACCATAACATAAAAAATAGTGATTTTTACCATTAAAATTTATTTAGGGCCACTTTAATTTTTCTACACACCAAAACATGCTGGATATTGGGCTCGTTTGGTCTGTCTTGAGCCATAGAATACAATGGATGGAGCGGATCCTCCTGATGCGAGCCCCACCTAGGAAAAAATATGGGAAAACTGAAATTAAAAAAAAAATTAAAATATTAAGCAGCAGGCACTGCTGCTGCTGTCGTCTAGAGGCGGCGCAGCAGTGTCCTGTTACACTGTGGGTGAAAGGGGCAAGGATCGTGGGTCCCAGCCATAGGCCCCACCTTGATGGGTGTTGACATCAACACTGTGCATTTAATGGGGCCCCTTTTACAGTGGGGCACCCCAAAAATCAGCCGTATACTGGAGCTCAGGTGGTCCATGTCACAGGAAATAGTGGTGGGTTGAACGTCTGCCATTGAAACCTCTCTGGCTCCAGAGGTTTTGGGTAAATATAAAATTTATTTATTTATTTTTATTAGGTCTTGTGAACTTATGAACAGTTGGATGGAAATAAATGTTATGGTGGGCTCCACATGGGACCCACTGATGTAAGTGTAACACCCTGTACTTTTTGATATTCGAGTGTTACCATCTAAGTGCGTTTGTATGTGTGACACACTATCTAATCATTTAAAATCTACCTATTTCAACCGTACACTACTAGAGCTTAGGACTAAACCCACGAGCTCCACCATTAAATCCGATATATACCATGCCTACTTAAAATTCACATTAATACAACCATTCGGTTTCGGATCAAGTAGATAGAATTGATTTAGACCTTCCTAAGAAGCCTTAAAACCATAAATCGATTTCTTATATGCTTGTGATTTATTTATATGAATTTCAATCATAAAAATCTATATTACGTAAATTAATAAAATTTATAACAAATAACGTATTTCAAATAATTTAAGATTTTATATATAATCTAAAATTTAAAACATATATAACTATACAAATAATATACAAATGATATATTAATCCTTGTTTATTTTCACTAATATTCATATAATTAATAATATGTAACAATACAAATTATACATATATAACAAAGTACATTATTACTTTTTACTAATGTAATTTTATGAAATAATGATAATAATAATAATGAAATAAATAAATAAATAAATAATACTAATAATGATGAAGGATAGTAATAGTAATAAAAATTAATATTAATATTAGTATATGGTTAGTATTATGTATAAGGGTCCTACAAATGATCCACTAGGATCTTTTTACCGTCGATACTCGGGTTGAGGTTGATCCGACCGTTGAACCTATCTAGTCGCCCCTTAAGGGTCGTAACTGAATTCGTATGGACCACCCGAACCTTGGGCCCACCTGATCTTTGGCCATGGTCTCTTGTAAGGCCCATCGAGTGGGATGGACGGCGTGGATTTATTGCAAACATCACGGTGGACCCCACTTAATGAGTCGTGTGTGCACCAAGGCCGTGCACCTGCTGTGCACTTAGCCAAGGGGTTCAGTCAAACCCGTCTGACCCGTGCCTAGCCAAAAGAGGCAAGAGGCCTCTTCTGCTTTCCCGCCTGTGGTGGTTTTTGAAAAACAGAGGGTATCCGTTTGTTACAAATGTGGCCCACCATCGTGCCCACATGCACAATCCAAACCGTTCATCTTGTTGATTGGGAGCTGCCGACAAAAACCATAATCGTTCCACCTGACGTTATGCTTGGGTGTGCACACAATCCAAGCCACAAGTGAACCTGAAAGCACAAAATTCCTAAAAACAGAAAGTCCTGCTTTCTTCCAGCTTGGCGATCGGTGTCCACCCTTATCCTCAAATATTGGCCATTCATTGGGAGAAATCCCAGCCGTCCAATGGCTCCCCAAATGGGACGGGATTTCCACCACAAAGAGACCAATATCGGGGCTAGTTTCAGCCTTACAAGCCATACCCTAAAACGGCTTCAAGCCAGTGCAATCTGGGCCATCTAAATCACATCCAATGGCCTTAGAGAGCTAGGATTTTTCCATAAATGAAGAGGGAGCTAGTAGACGCAGTCGCTTTCCACCTCCTACAGCACTCAGACAGAAAAACCGTCCGTTCCTTCTCCCATCGAACCCACCATTCAATCCTCTCCCAAGCTTCAAAACCCCTACTCTTCAAGCTCCTTCAAGCCTATCCGGACCACCCAGCACCCCCAGATCGAAAGAAGAAGTTTCCGTTTGGAATCCACCATGAGAGCCTGAACATCTTCCTTGTTCAAAAACTGCACCGAGCTAGGTCCGAGTTGGGCTTGTTCCATTCAGGCTGGGCCTGGTTCGAATGTTGTTGGGCTTTAAAGAAATAACAGAAAGAAAGAGAAAGGAGAAACAGAAACGAGGGAGAGGTAGGGTGAGGATTGTTGTTGTTGTTGTTGCTGTGCCGTTGCCACATCCCAGTGGGCCTCGCTGGATTCCAACCATCAGGTAGGCCGCTCCCAGCGGGACAATAGTTGGACTACACCACCTCAAGACAGTGGGCCGCACCTGAGAGGAATCTTAGTGGGCTGCATCACACAAGCACTAGGCTGGATGCTGGCAGAGGACGGGCCCTTATATGGGCTCCAAAATAGGCTGAAACGGCCTTGTCTGGGCTGTAGCTGGAGCTGCAAATCGCAGTGGGCCGTACACAAACAAATGATGGGGCACACCACATCTGGGCGTCAAGTGGCCCCCTCCATAGGACGCGCCTTGGGCCTGTGCAACCTACGCCCAATAATGGGCTGAAATCAAACCAATGGGCTGTCCAATTTGGGGCCTGGGATGGTCAGCCCTGTCCAGTCTTTGGGGCCATTTCTGAGCTGAACTGTTGGGCCTAGTACAGGCTAGTTCAGGCCACAAAGGGGCAGCTAGGCATTGGGCTAGACCATGCTAAAATAGGTCCTACTTCAGCCCAGTTCACCCTAAGGAAGAAAGGAAAAAAAGAAAAGAGAAAGAAAGAAGAAGAAAGGGGGAGGGAGAATCAACTCACTCAACTCTAACTGAGTCGACTTGCCGACGAGTCAACTTACATGGGTCAGTTTCTCTCCCAACATAAATTGTTTGATTCACTATTATCATTAGTGTTATTATAACTATTGCTGTTATTAAATGTGATTAGCTACTAGAAGGTTAATTTGTGCTAGTACTAGTTACTATAGAACTACAATGGTTGGATGTTAGATATTAGTATTTATTCCTAAATATTACCATTGATAATAGTCCACACTATGAATTACCATTTTTGCCACTATTCTATGCGGATTGATAACATTAGATATGATTAGCCATTGGAAAATCATTTGTGCTTAACCTAGTTATCATAAACAAATCTTAGTTATTACATATTAGAATTCCATTTAACTCTCTTAAACATTAGTCTCAATGGTGGATCATAGTATTTATTATCGTGACCAAATCCATTATGGATAGCCATTATTATTATTATCACTATTATCATTATAAAATATTTATCATTTTCCTTATGAGATTAGTATAATCCTTATTAATACGAATATAAGTGTAAATCCTTATTATATTATTGTCAATAAAAGATCCTATTATATGATGGATTGATACTCCAATCATGAATATTATTTGGCCCATGGTATAATAATAATAATAATATTAATAATAATCTATGATTCAAATCCTACAATCTGAAGCCTATAACTAAACTCTAGGATGAAATCCTAATCCTATACTAAAACCCTAAAAGTAATCCAAACCCTAGGTCGTATAAATCTTGACCATAGACACTTGGTAGAACATTGATCTCATGTACAACTTCACAATCCATGGTAGGACTCAACTCTGAGGGTGCACGCGCTTCCTAGCAATGTTAGTTAGCGATTCAAGTATAAGGTGATGATTCTTCCCCTTGAGCTTTCCATTTTCCCATTAGCTTAAGTTATAGTTTTTATTTTAATTTATAATTGATATTTCTATTTTATAACCACATGTGTTAATTGTTAAAATTGAATTGCTATATCACATGCTTAATACATATCCTGTATATTTAATTCATGATAATGGATTACTTATGGATTGCTTCTAGGATTTAAACTGGTACATTAGTAGGAAACCCCCACCTATAAATGTACACCCATACTTGAGTTGTAACCCGAGTGGTTGTGATTGTAATGGACCTTCGGCTTAGTAGTTATTGAATGGTGGTTTAAATTGACCATTGATGTCAGCTTACCATCCAGGGTTGTTGTGTCCAATGGTTTTCAAGGATTGTCTTTTATCACATGGTTTTGATACTCGCCTTATGCGACATTGTTGGATACTGCCCTATGTGGCTTGTTTGATATCGCCCTATGTGGCTTTATTCTGGTATTTCCCCTATACGGGTCCGATGTTTTATACCGTGTAACCATGCAATGGTAAGCCTCATATACTTAATATGATTGGCCACTAGTTGACGGGTTTCCATCCTAACATGGTAGTCTCAGGGCCGGGGATGATGGTCATGAGACACTATGCCCGAGCCATCAGCCTACGTTGGGCCCTGTGCTCCCCGTAGTGACCTTTGAGCTATTTTAAATTGGCTGGTTGTAAATGGACTAATAATGACTTGGCTAATCATACATACATGGCATATTTACGATGACTTGGATCATTATGCACATGTGATTACACTGAGTATTGTGCTAATGACCAGTCATTCGATTTATGATAATGAATTGGATCATCATGCCCATGCGATTACGTTGAGTGTTGCGCTGATGACCAGTCATATATATAGGTGACGAGCCCAATGCCCATCCGGATGTCTTACCTGGGGCACACCATTGTACATGATTGCCTGTCTGGATGTCTTACCTGGGGCACACCATCGTACGTGATTGCTCGTCCGGATGTCTTACCTGGGGCACAGGCCGTCTGGATGTCTTACCCAGGCTGATGATTGCATTCATACATTTAACAAGAATGCATTTACTCTGTTTTGGTTGTTAGGGTGTTATATACTATTTCTTAGCTAATATGGCGGTGTGTAATCTTGAGGGGAATTCATATTGAGTTGGCCACTCATCCATAAAATATATAACTGTACAGGTAGCATAGGTGGCCCAGGTGAAATTCATGTTTATATTGACGAGGAGCAAGCTATATTTGACAGGGATGCATTATTGTAATTGTTAAGGGTTGCTACAGGATTTCATATCCCAAATTTGTTGTAATTTACTTTATTTCACATATAGTATTATTTCATTTTGTAATTGTAAGAATGGGGACATTGGTTTGTATAAGTCATTATGGGCAGCTCTTGTATATTTCAAATGTAAATGAAAATTTTCTTTCTGTTGATTTGTCCATTCTATGCTCATCTGCTTACTCTGATAGTTGAAAAAAATATATATACTTGAATTTGACCATCCTTTAAGGTTAACACAAGGGTTTTTGGGAAACGAGTCGTATACTCGAGTCCTGAAAAGTTGGGGCGTTATAGTAAGTATGTTACCTACTCCGTCCCCACGTGTGGGAGGTGGGATGGTTGGTGGACCTCACTCCATCTATATGGCTATTGTAGTGATGTTACAAAGGTCTGTGGGGCCTGCCTTGATTTATGTGGTATATATCCACACCGTCTGGTTGTGGACCCCTCATGATGAATGTTTTATCCACGCCGTCCGCCATAGCATGTGGGACCAACCATGATGTATGTGTTTAACCCACTGTCCATCTATTTTTATCAAATCATGGGCTACCTTATGAGGCCCATCTTGATGTATTTGTTGTCGATCCGTTAAGGTCCACCTTGATATGTAAGTGCTATAGTTTATATACCTGTCTGTTGTCAAATTTGTGGTGCCAAAATCACTATTATATAACTTGTATAAGTGAAGCTCTCTCAAAGATCAACATTCATGAACAAGCAAAGCTCACAACAAGCAAAGCTCACAAGTACAAAGATTCACTCAAAGATCAACCTTGACTGCAAGTATTGCTCACAAGACAAGTCTCAAGAATGCAAGACTTCAAGAAGCGTACAAGGCCGTTCGTAAAGAACTCAAGACACTTTCAAGGTTGAGCTACATCAAGATTTCAAGATTGAACTACATCAAGACTTTAAGGCTTAAACTTTAAGGTCACTTGTTCCTAATGTTTCAATGTCCTTACTTCACGATTGGGGTTTGATTGACCTTAGGTTGACCTTAGGAGTAGATCATTTTTGATACATAAGTCATATGTTTAAATTACATGAGTTTGGGCAGTTCTAAGACTTGTCCTAGGCTTTCTTCGACTAGCCTTAGCTTTGCTTCGACCAGTCTAAGAAATTCCTCGATCAGTCGTGAGTTTGTTACAAAATTCAGATATTTTCTATTAGGCTTCGACCAGTCTAGGAATCTGTTCGACCAGTCGAAGGAACAGTGTCGACTGCATCTTCGACCAGTCAAAAGTCTTCGACTCAAAGTCTAGCGATGAAATTCAGGTTCTTTGACCAGTCGAAGGAGACCTTCGACCAGTCGAAGGTGACCTATGACCAGTCGAAGGAGACCTTCGACCAGTTGTAGAATGGTCAAAGCTTATCGCGCCCGATTTTTTCAAATATCTGTTAATTCTTCGACTAGTCGAAGAGCTCCCTAGACCAATCGAAGACGCGATCTACTCACCTATAAATAGAGCATGAATCTCAGAAGAATTAATGGAATTAATTAATCCATTCAAGCCAATCTTGTCAAACTTCTAAGAGATAATTCTGTGCTCCATTTAAGCTAAGTGTGCTTATTTAATATTCTCTTTCTTTAGCTTTATTTAATTGATTTTGTTTCTGCTATTCCAATCTAATTTGATAAGTGGAATTGTTATTCCCTTTCTTTAAAATCAAAATCAATTAAGACAAACCCTATTTGGTTTAATTTAAAATCTATTAGAACTAGAACCATTGTAATTGAGTACTGGACATTGAACTTGGACATTCAATCATCTACTCTGACTTGGTTCTACCGGGATGCTACAACGAAGGAGATAATCAGGTATTTTACATTTAATTGTAAATTCCTTCCTGTTTTGATTTCTTTCAAGATTTTCCAGAAAAATCTTGCTGTATTGGTTATCTGAGGAGAGCCAGGAAAACTCAGAAGTGGGGTTTTTTAATTGTGTAAGCCCACAGACAAAGACACAATTGCAAAGGTTTTGAGTGAGCCTGAGAAAACCTATTTTGTTGGTGAACGCTAATATCCCCTGTGTGAGGATATTAGGAGTGGAGTAACATTCTGTGTGGCTATTGTTTAACAGTTGGTGAACACACAGGCAAACAACTATAATCCCTTGTGTTGTGGTTGAATGATTTATACTTCTAATATTTAATTATTTATTTGTGGGATGTATGTATGGTGGTGAATGTTGTAATCATTTAATTCAAGCATTGTGAGAATTTTGTAATAGTTTAAAATTTATTTTATGCTATTCCTTTATCAGCATGATATTTAATTTCCTTTAAAGTTGTTCCGGCAAGGTTGCCCTGCCATTTTTATGGTGTATGGCTGTCCCTAGAATAATACATTTGTGATTACAATTTATTTCAGTTCAGTTTATGTTTATTTCTACATGCCTCTTTGGTTGAGATTTGATACAAAGATCTTTCTAGAAATAAGGTTGTCCTACCATAAACTCTGGTTTTTGGTGTAAGGTTGTCCATAAAACAATATTTGTATCAACCTCTCAAGATCTGAATTTTGAGGTTGTTTTACTTTCTTGCATTGTGATTTATTTTGGCTATCATATTCTTTTTAATTTCACTGTTATAAGTTTTATTTGGCATAGTCCTATTCACCCCCCCTCTAGGACATATAGCTAGGCCTTTTCATGATATATTTGAGGCCCATGTTATGTGGCCCATCTTGATGTATTTGTGGCCTGTCCATTGTGGCCCACCTTGATATATATGAGGTCGATGTTATGCAGCCCATTTGATGTATTTGAGGCCCATGGGTCGAGGCCCAATGAGATATACTAAGGTTCATTGCAATGTGTAATTCCACCATGGTTTATGTAATGATGTTTATGGCCGGCTATGCCTTGGGAGCAATGATGGTTTGACATCCACATTGTAAGAATAATGTTGGTTAAATGTTCGCATTGTAACTTTTCCTAGAGCCCATTGATAGGCCCATACTTGTTGTGTGTAGGCCATCTAGGCCCATCTTTGTTGTGAGGATAGTTCATCACTTTATAACATGCTTAGTATAATTTCATAACTCATGTCATACGCATCATATGTATGTTTGATATGAGTAGTGACTGATTATAGCATATGTCATTGGGCAGATTATTTATACGACTCACTAATAGGAGTTACCCACATGAGCGTGTGGTATGTGTAGGATTACTACATGACTGGATAGCGTGATTCATATATCTCACATTTGTGTGTTGTGATCATTGTATGCCCTAGCAACATCAGGGTCATGACCTCCACAGGCACATCATGGATGGCGGTATCGGATACTGAAAATACTTGGTTCTAACACTGTGGGCACTTAAGATGTCCTTGGGTGAAAGTCTCAGACCCTTTTTGGTTCCAGGAGATGCTCCAACATCTAGACCGAGTGGATACATGAGCGCAGGAGTGCCGAATACCAGTAGGCCACGTCTCCCACTATGTCATAGTCGATTGGAAGGGGGTGTGGCTTTATCTGCCCGAGTGGGGGGGTTATAAGCTACACTGAGTTTGACCAACTCGTATATGAGTCCACTATCAACGCGCCAGGTATGTATTGGTTGACTACTAGTTAGGCGGATATTGTGGTCTCTTCCACTTGCTAGACTATGCAGCTAGGGAGGCGGCAGTCAGTGTGGAGTGTATTAGACTCCGATAATATCCTAGAGAGAAATTGTACTGATATGTGTACTTGATAAGGACTGGCATGCTTGCTTTGCATCTCGCATATGATATTTAGCTACGTAGGCCTCGCATCGCATGGCCTCTGTATGGCCGATAGCATTTATGCCTTGCATCACATAGCTTTGGTACAGCTGATAGCATTCATGGACTTACCCACATACTTCCGTATTACTCTGATATTGCATACTTGGCACTCACCTTGTGCACACACTTACACCACCCTCTAAGCTTTTATAACCTTATGCATGACCGTTGCGTGCAGGTGATGTTGGTTCGCAGCATCGCTGAGGCAGGAGCGCATATCAGATTATTTTGGAGCTTTTGATCACCTTGTATTTCCCTTTCCGCATTTTACTTAAAGTTTTTGATATAGTGTATATGTGGTGATGTTGTTTTGTGACTTGGTTATGCTTGTGGTTATGCTCCATTATAAAAAAAAAATTGATACTGAAAATGATCCTTGAAGAATCTCATGATCAGAATCTGGCATATGGGTGTTAGAAGCCAAGAATGGGGCAGTACGGAGGCTATCGATGCCAGATTCGGTGATCGGAAATTCTGTGAGCCCGTTTTTCGAGATTGAGGTGTGACAGAAATTAGTATCAGAGCATAACTTGGGAATACCTGAGGATCACATCACATATCTATTATGAACTTAGAATGAATGGGTCCCGAGTCTGAATGACTTAGTGATTTTCTGACATAGACCCTTAATGTTTATGCCTTCGAGAATTCTCATGGCTGATAGGCCCTTGTTCCTCCCTGTAGGACATGCCGCCTAAGAGAGAGACCCGAACAACACCCGCTCCACCACCTGTGACTCCCGCTCTACCACCTGATACTCCCTCTCCACCATCGGATATTCCTACTTTCCAGTCTGAGGATGCCACTCCTCTACCTGAGACCAGTGCGGGTCCGACTATACCTGTGAATGCCGCCCAGTTGCAGTAGATGCTATAGGCGATGACCATTATTCTTCAGGGGCAGGGCAGGCATCCCACTATTACGCCAGCCGAGGCTGAGCAGGAGCGTGCAAGTGCCCTTCTCGAAGACTTCCGATAGCACGATCCCCCGCGTTTCCGGGGCGAGCCAGACCCTACTACAACAGAGATATGGCGGTCTGAGGTGGAAAAGATATTCGACACCATGAGATGTACGACCCAGCAGCGGGTCCCATTAGTTGTATTTGTTCTCCAAGGTGAGGCTCAACATTGGTGGGCATCTTTCACCCCAGCGGTAGCGGCCGATTTCAAGTGGACCTGAGAGGACTTTGTACACCGGTTCAACCAGAAGTTCTTTTCCGAGCATGTGCGGCAGCAACGGGCATAAGAATTTGAGACTCTGGTCTAGGGGGACATGACTGTGTCTTAATATGAGGTACGTTTTGTCACATTATCGAGATTCACGACATACCTTGTTGATGATGAGGGGTGGAAGGCCCGCTGTTTTGAGAACGACTTGTGTCCTGCCCTCAGGAGCTGTGTAGTCGGACACATGCTTCCGACATTTGAGCAGATTGTGCAGAGGGCCTAGATCTACGAGGCAGATTGGGCCAGTTTGCAGAGGGCCTGTGATCAGAGAGGAGATTAGAAGAGGAAGGTGCCCTCTAGTAGCTCCCAACAGCAGCGGCATCATCCACAACAGTGACGCATGACCCGCCCAACATTGCGAGTACCAGTGGCACCCCCGACACTACCTCTGAGACCGTTTTCAGGTACTTGCTTTGGGTGCGGTAGGACAAGATATCGTAGGCACGAGTGTCCCCATCCACAGTAGCAGCAGTCGAGGGCACCGAATCAGCCTCCGCGACAGCCCCCCGACAACGTGCGGCGATCACAACACCAAATTACTCCGGGACCTTCCCCACGAAGAGAGGTAGCAGATCAAACGCCACAAATGGAAACGAAGAATGACCTCTTGGACCTCCCCCACAGCAGTAGAGGTAACAGATCAGGCTGCCACAGCGGAAACAACAACAGTAGAAACCTCAGAGGGAACCTGCACCTCCCCAGCAGGGTTAGGACAGATTTTATTCCACCTAGCAGGACCCTCAATAATCAAGAGGGGTTATCGAGGGTACTCTCCTTGTTTCTGCATGCATTGCATGTGTATTATTTGATTCTGGTGCATCGCATTCCTTTGTGGCCAATGATTTCTGCCGATCGACCGGTTTGTCAATGGAGTCTGCCCATGAGGGTTTGTTAGTATTGACACCCTTGGGGAAGACTGCAGTGTTAGACCGATTTTATTCATCTTACCCCGTTCTGATTGGGGATATCTTTTTACCTACTAATCTATTCGTACTGCCAATGTCCGAGTTTGATGTCATCCTGGGCATGGATTGGCTCGCCGAGTACCACGCCATATTAAACTGCTCCGCAAGGAAAGTTACGTTCTATATACTCAGTATGCCAGAGTTCCAGTTTGTTGCTGAGCCTAAAGGATAACAACTTTTCTGCCTGTTATCATGTGTTGTTAAGGAGTCAGTTACTTTGAGTATCAATTAGCTGCCAGTCGTTTGTAGTTTTTCCAATGTGTTCCAGGAGATTTTGGGGTTACCACCTCGTCGGCACACCGAGTTCCAAATTGATCTCGTGCTCGGTACCGTGCCTATTTCGAAGGTATCGTATCGTATGGCACCATTGGAGTTGCGGGAACTACAAAAGTAGTTGGATAAGCTACACGAGCTAGGCTTTATTCGTTCGAGCAGTCGCCATGGAGAGCACCAGTACTCTTCGTGAAGAAGAAGGATGGCTCATTGAGGCTTTAAGTAGATTACCGCGAGCTCAATAAGGTCACAATAAAGAACAAGTACCCGCTCCCGAGGATCGATGATTTGTTTGATCAGCTACAGGAGGCGCAGTTCTTTTCGAAGATAGACTTGCAGTTCGGTTATCTTCAGGTTCGGGTCAGAGATGAGGATATCCCAAAGACAGCCTTTAGGACTCACTATGGTCATTTTGAGTTCCAGGTCATGTACTTCAGACTGACCAATGCACTTGCAGTATTCATGCAGTTGATGAACGAGGTCTTCCATCCGTATCTCGACCAATTTGTTGTGGTGTTCATCGACGACATTCTGATATATTCGAAGACCCGTGAGGAGCATAAGAGACATCTAGAGATTATCTTGCAGAACCTCCGTGCACACCAGCTTTACCCGAAGCTGGAGAAGTATAAGTTCTGGCAGGAGGAGGTGAAATTCCTCGGTCATGTGGTGACGAGGAAGGGCATCGCAGTGGACCTCTCGAAGATTGATGTTGTGCGTTAGTGGGGCTAGCCCACAAACGTCTCCGAGATCCACATTTTCCTTGGTTTGGCGGGCTACTACCGACGTTTAATTTAGGGATTCTTCGTATTGCAGCCCCGTTAACCAGGTTGACCTGGAAGGGTGCCGAGTTCATTTGGAGTGACACTTGTGAGCAAGCATTTATGGAGCTAAAGGACCGCCTCACGTCCTCTCCTGTCCTCACTCTTCCCTCTGGGAGTGATGGATTTGTTGTATTTACCGATGCTTCGCGAGTTGGCTTGGGTGCTGTCCTGATGTAGTATGGGAAGTCAATGACTTATGTGTCTCACCAGCTCAAGGTCCATGAGGTGAATTGCCCCACGCATGATTTGGAGCTGGTAGCAGTTGTCTTCGCCCTGCAGGTGTGGAGACACTATCTCTATGGGGTGAGGTTCGAGCTCTTCTCTGACCACAAGAGCTTAAAGTATCTGTTTTCTCAGTCCTAGCAAAATATGAGGCAGAGACGTTGGATGGAGCTCCTAAAGGACTATGATTTTGATCTTCAGTACCACCCGGGCAAGGCGAACGTGGTGGCGGATGCCCTCAGCCATCATCCACGAGGCTAGTGGCGCACATGATGATTCAGGAGTGGAGGATGCTTCAGGATGTGTCGGCATTTGATTTCGAGATCGGCTTGCAGCCTTCTATTATGTAGTTATCGAGCCTGTCGATTCAACCTTCTCTTGTCGCAGGGTGATCAAGGCTCAACAGGCAGATGAGTTAGTGCAGAGTTATCAAGCAGAGGCAGCATCTGAGAGTCGGTCAGATTAGCAAATTGGTTCTAATGGTGGACTTCATTTCAGAGGCCGATTATATGTCCCTGATATTCTTGAGTTGCGTCGAGATCTTATGACTAAGGCACATCGATAGTGGTTCTTTATCCACACTGGCTCGACGAAGATGTATTGCGATATGAGGCATCAGTATTTTTGGGCAGGGATGAAGCGCCAGATAGCCAATTTTGTGGCCGAGTGTGACACATGCTAGCCTGTCAAGGCCGATCATCAAACACCCCTAAGTCTCTTGCAGTCATCGAGCGTTACATTATGGAAATGGGAGCACGTATCCACCGATTTTTTCATAGGTTTACCGAGGACTCAGCGCAGTCATGACACCATTTGGGTTGTCATTGATCGTATGACGTAGTCGGTGCATTTTCTCATGGTTCGTACGACCTGAACTTTGGATCGGCTTGCGAGGTTATTTATCGATGAGATTGTGAGATTGCACGGTGTTCCAATTTCGATCGTTTCTGACCGAGACCCGAAGTTCACGTCTCAGTTTTGGAGG
This sequence comes from Magnolia changhungtana, assembly GCA_030180095.1. Taxonomy (NCBI): domain Eukaryota; kingdom Viridiplantae; phylum Streptophyta; class Magnoliopsida; order Magnoliales; family Magnoliaceae; genus Magnolia; species Magnolia changhungtana. The sequence continues at coordinate 56,645 of JASAUF010000344.1, read as the reverse complement.
AGCTTCCAGACAGTGATGGGGTCTATATTGCAACTCAGTACCGCGTATCATCCGCAGACTGATAAGCAGACCAAGAGGGTCAACCAGATCCTTGAGGATATGCTTCGGGCTTGTGTAATTGATTTTTTAGGTAGTTGGGATGAGTACCTGCGATTGGCTGAGTTCGTGTACAACAACACTTATCAGGCGACCATTGACATGGTTCCTTTTGAGGTATTATATGGCAAACCATGTAGATCTCCGAGTTTTTGGTCTGAGGTTGGAGAACGACGTCTCCTAGGTCACGAACTTGTGTAATAGACATCTAAGGTCATCGACATCATCAGGCAGATGATGCGCACAACTCAGAGCCAACAGAAGAGTTTTATTAATCGTCGGCGTTGTCCCTTGGAGTTTGTCATTGGGGACCATGTGTATCTCAAGGTCTCACTCATGAAGGGTGTAATTTATTTTGGAGCGAAGGGCAAGCTTGCCCCCAGATTCATAGGACCTTTCAAGATCACCGGGGGCATTGGTGTTGTGGCCTATCGGCTTGCCTTACCATCTCAGTTGTCTGGCATTCACAATGTTTTTCATGTCTCTATATTAAGGAAGTGTGGGTCAGATATTGTTCCTGTTATTGATTGACAGACGTTGGAGGTTTGTGAGGATGCTTCTTACATTGAGCAGCCAGTTCATATCCTCGATCGGAAGGAGCAGGTCCTCCGGACTAAGGTCATTCCCTTGGTGAAGGTGCAGTGGGGCCATCATAGTGTGGATGAGGCGTCTTGAGAGCGTGAGACGGAGATTCGAGAGCGTTATCCCCATCTTTTCGATGTTTGATTGTATGTTGTATTGTGTTTTGATTATATATGATGTTATGTTCCTTTTCCCTTATGAGTTATGCTCAGTTGCAATGGTAGTATAAATTTTGAGTCAAAATTTCTATTAGGTGGGAAGAGCTGTAAGGCCCATATCCTATCCGTACTATTCCGTCGACTCTCACGATCTTTCCCGATGAATTCTGGCAACCTACTACCTATAATCGACGTTTGCAAGCGACACTAAGTCGTATCCCATAGATTTGAGTTGGCTTAATCCGAGACTTGTACCTTTGCGACCACACCGTCACCGCGGTTCCAACGCCGCATCTTGCACACCGATTCAATACCCTGTCCAAGAGATGTGGGCCCATGTTTATCTCGAAGAAACACCGCACATTTGCAAACCTAAGAGAATCTCTACAACTCATCCCATCAATCAATCAATCAATTAATCAATTAAAGTACACAACCCATGCTTTCTTTCTCCCCAAAATAAGCAACCTACCCTAAGTCAACTCTCAAGTCAAGTACACCTATCACTCACACCCATCACATCACTCTTTCAACCACCCTTTCTCTCTCTCTCTCTCTCTCTCTCTTTCTCTACACAAATTCCAAGCAACCAAAAAAGTAGTGGACTTCCAAGCATTTTCAAGGAAAGAAAAAGATGTTGTGTGTGGCCCACTTCCTATTCCAAGATCCATCATCCTAGCCCTTCAATTCTTATCACCTTCCATCAAAGTGAGACACAAGAAGATTGACGTTCCATCAGACCAAGAAGATCATACGGTGTGTGCTTTATAGGCCTAGATTTAATACTTTGATGATGGGCAAGTGAGGCCTACTGATTAATGGTATGGATCTCACTTTGGACCTTAGATTTGGCCGATGGCCCACCTTGATTCTCATGATCTTTCCATAATGGGGCCATTCTCCATGGAACCCATCATGATGTTTATTTTCCTTGCATGAATAGGGTCATCTAGACCTTGTATTTTGGTGGAGAAAGGATTCCACCGTTGATTTTGATCGGTGGGCCCACATGTAATGGGACCCACTTGATATATGTTGTGATGTATGGAAGGGAGGGTCCATAGTGCCGAGATGCCTCCATCACTCTCTCTCTCTCTCTCTCTCTTTTTCCCTTGCTGGTGGCCCCATGATGTATGTAACTTATCCATGTCGTCCACCTTCGTGGGACCCACTTGATGGACGTGTTGGATCTACACTGTCCAGGCCATGTGGGCCCTACCTTAATGGTGATGGGAAAACACAAATATCAGGTTGATCCAAATCAAGTGGGCCACGTCCATGTGGGACCCACCTTAATGATATATTCATGTCATCCATCTAGTGTCCCTGGACGTGGGTTCAGTGAAGTGTGAACAGACAGTGGGATGTACTAACAACAATAAATATATACACACTTAAGGTTTTGGGTGGGCCACTCATGTAGGCCCCACCTTAATGTTTGGATCTAATCCACGCTGTCCATCCTATCTCTCAACTCATTTTAGGCATTGAGCCAAGAAATGAAGCCAATCCGATTATCTGGCGGGCCATAATATAGAAAATAGTGATTTTTACCGTTAGAATCTATTAGGGGCCACTTTAATTTTTCTACACACCAAAACATGATGGATATTGGGTTCGTTTGGTCTATCTTGAGCCATAGAATACAATGGATGGAGCAGATCCTCTTGATGCGGGAACCATGGGAAAACTAAAATAAAAAAATAAAATATTAAGCAGTAGGTGCCGCTGCTGATGTCATCTAGAGGACGACGCAGCAGCGTTCTGCTGCGCTGTGAGTGAAAGGGGCAGGGTCCGTGGGTCCTAGCCATAGTCCCCACCATGATGGGTGTTGACATCAACACCGTGCATTTAATGGGGCCCCTTTTACAGTGGGGCAGCCCAAAAATCAGCCGTATACTGGAGCTCAGGTGGTCCACATCACAGGAAATAGTGGTGGGTTGAACGTCTGCCATTGAAACCTCTCTGGCTCCAGAGGTTTTAGGTAAATATAAAATTTATTTATTTATTTTTATTAGGTCTTGTGACCTTGTGAACAGTTGGATGGAAATAAACATTATGGTGGGCTCCACGTGGGACCCACTAATGTAAGTGTGTTACCCACTCCGTCCGCAAGTGTGGGAGGTGGGATGGTTGGTGGACGTCACTCCAACTATATGGCTGCTGTAGTGACGTCACCAAGGTCTGTGGGGCCTGCCTTGATTTATGTGGTATATATCCACACCATCCGGCAGTTGTGGACCCCTCATAGTGAATGTTTTATCCATACCGTCCGCCATAGCATGTGGGACCGACCATGATGTATGTGTTTGACTGACTGTCCATCTATTTTTATCAAATCATGGGCTGCCTTATGAGGCCCATCTTGATGTATTTGTTGTCGATCCGTTGAGGCCCACCATGATATATATGAGGCCCATGTTATGCGGCCCATCTTGATGTATTTGTGGCCCGTCCATTGAGGCCCACCTTGATATATATGAGGTCAATGTTATGCGGCCCATTTGATATATTTGAGGCCCATAGGTCAAGGCCCAATGGGATGTACATAAGGTCCATTGTAATGTGTAATTCCACCATGGTTTATGTAATGATGTTTATGGCGAGCTATGCCTTGGGAGCAATTATGGTTTAACGTCCACATTATAAGATAATGTTGGTTAAATGTCTACATTGTAACTTTCTGTAGGGCCCATTGATATGCCCATACTAGTTGTGTGTAGGCCGTCTAGGCCCATCTTTATTATGAGGATAATTTATCACTTTATAACATGCTCAGTATAATTTCATGACTCATGCCATACGCATCATATGTATGCTTGATATGAGTAGTGACTGATCATAGCATATGCCATTGGGGAGATTATTTATGGGACTCACTGATAGGAGTTACCCATATGAGCGCGTGTTATGTGCAAGATTATTGCATGACTGGATAGCGTGATTCATCCATCCCGCATTTGTGTGTCGTGATCATTGTACTCCTTAGCTATATTAGGGTCGTGGCCTCCACAGGCACATCGTGGATAGCCGTATCGGATACCGAAAATAGTTGGTTCTAGCACTGTGGGCACTTAGGATATCCTTGGGTGAAAGTCCCATAACCTTTTTGATACTAGGAGATGCTCCAACATCTAGACCGAGTGGATACACGAGCGCAATAATGCGAATACTAGTAGGCCGCTCTCCTACTATGTCGTGGTCGGTTGGAAGGGGGTGTGGCTTTATACGCCCGAGTGGGAGGGTTGTAAGCTAGGCTAAGTTTGACCAGCTCACAAATGAATCCGCTCTCGATGAGTCAGGGAGGTATTGGCAGACTACTGGCCAGGTGGATAGTATGATCTCTTCCACTTGCTGGGCTATGCGGCTAGGGAGGCGGCAGTCAGTGTGGAGTGTATTAGACCCCGGTGATATCCCAGAGAGAAACTGTACTTATATGTGACATGATGAGGATTGACATGCTTGCTTTGCATCTCGTATATGACGTTTGGCTATGTAGGCCTTGCATCGCATGACCTTGGTATAGCCGATAGCATTCATGGCTTATATCACATAGCTTTAGTACAACTGATAGCATTCATGGACTTACCTGCATACTTCCGTATGACTTTGATATTGCATACTTGGCACTCGCCTTGTGCACACACTTACACCATCCTCTAAGCTTTTATAAGCTTATGCATGACCGTTGCGTGCAGGTGATGTTGGTTCGCAGCAGTGCTAAGGAAGGAGCGCATATTAGGTTGTTTTGGAGCTTTTGATCACCTTGTATTTCCCTTTCCGCATTGTACTTAAAGTTTTTGATATAGTGGATATGTGGTGATGTTGTTTTATGACTTGGTTATGCTACATTATAAAAAAAATCATACTGAAAATCCTCCTTGTAGGATCCCAGGATCAGAATCTGGCATATGGGTGCCAGAAGCCGAGAATGGGGCACTATGGAGGCTGTCGGTGTCGGATTCGGCAATCGAAAATTTTGTGAGCCCGTTTTCCGAGTTTGGGGCATGACACCATCACTCCCCTCACAACACTCATACCTCTCCCATTCCCAAAGTCAACTCTCTCTCTCTCTCTCTCTCTCTCTCTCTCTCCACCCATCCCTTCCTTACACCCATCACTCCATCACCTTTTCATCCCATCACTTTTTTCTCTCTCTCTCTCACTTCTCTCTTCACTCCCAAGCAACCTACGAGAAGCCAATGTCCAAGCTATTCCAAAGAGCTAGGTGTGGCCCACTTCTTACCCTCGCCCCCCCCCCCCCCCCAACATCTCACCATCCAACCATCCAAACTTCATCATCCTCCATTAAAGAAGGAGCTTAAGAGATTAGCATTCCAAGGAGCTAAAGAAGAAGGCCAATTGGTGAGCGATCGTAGCATAGGACCTTGATTTGTATGTAGGGCTTACTTGCGTTGGGACCCATCTTGATGTTTGTGTTGTAACAAAGAGGGACCCATAGTGGCGGGGTCCCTCTAATGTGTCAATATATCTATCTCTCTTTCTCTCTCTCCTTTGTGATGGAATGTGGCCCACTTGATCTAGACCGTCCATGTGTTGGGCACCATCCCGCTGCCATGGGTGAAGTAAGAACACAAATACTGGTTGATCCAAAGCTTGGGTGGGCCACACTCTCGTGGACCACATCTCACTGCACGTGTGGACCCATATAGTCCACTATGGTTTGAGGAGGATCCAAATATCAGGTGGTACACATCGTCTAGACCTTGGACGTGTGACCCACAAGATATAAGTGTTTTATCCCTACCATCCAGATAGACTAGACGGTGGACCCACTGTGATGTAAGTGTGGCACCCACCTGCCACATGTGTGGGTCCCACGCAGCAGCTGCTGCTGCCCCGTAGATGTCAACAAGTTCTATGGGACCCAACATGATGTATATCTTATATCTGCACCGTCTGTCTGGACGGTACTATGCGGCGCACACTATGATGTATGTATTTTATCCAAACTGTCCATTCATCTGGACATGGCCCCACACCAGCTATATAACTAATGTATTAACGTCAGCAAGGTGGTCTGACCGTCCGTCCATTTTTTTCTCTCTAGTGGGCCACATGTGTGGACCCCACCATGAGATATGTGTTATATCCTAACCGTCCAGCCCATCTCTCTTTGGATGGTAGGGCTTGCCTCAATGTATGTGCCTTGCATACAGTTTGTTCATCCAGGATGCTGGATGCTGGGCTGATTTTTAAAAATATATATATATATAATAAAATAAAATTTAAAATATTATATATATATGTACATGACATATGCATATCTGGTGGGCCCCACGTAGGACCCACCTGATGGGAAGCTTATTGGCTGGTGTGATTTACATCAGCTATATAGCTGATGTATTGATGTCACTAGGTTCCATGGGTCCCACATGATGGATGTATTTCATCTTACGTTGTCCGTTCATCTGGATGGGACCCACTACTGATGTATGTGTTACATCCAAACCATCCGTCCTAATGGCGAGCTCGTCTTAAGGCCTGAGACTAAAAATGAGGCAGATCTATCGGGTGGACTACACTGCAGAAAAAAGTGGAGAATTGAACGCCTACCATTGAAATCCTTTAAGGATCACAGAAGTTCTGAATCAATATGATATTTTTTTCCCCTAAAATTAGGTCTTTGTGACCGTATGAACAGGTTAGATGGAAAATAAACGTTATGGTGGGCCTAGATAATTTTAAGGGTGAAAATTAGTATCTCCACTATTATTCATGGTATGGTCCAAATGATCTTCCGTTATGATTCATTTGGGTAATGCTCTAAAATAACCTCTTAAAATAAACGAATGGTGTAGATGATGAGGCCCATTGATGTGGCCCACTTGATGTATATGAGGCCCATTGGTGCGGCCCATTGATGCGACCCACTTGACATATATGAGGGTCATTGGTGCGGCCCATGTGATGTGGCCCACATGATGTATATGCGGCCCATGTGATGTGGCCCACGTGATATATATGAGGCCCATATAATGAGGCCCGGTATGATGTATTTGAGGCCCATGAGTAAGGCCCAATATGATGTATATATGGCCCATGAGTGAGGCCCAATGTGATGCATATGTGGCCCATGAGTGAGGCCCATTGTGATGTGTATGAGGCCCTTAAGTGAGGCCCACGGTGATGTATATTAGGCCTTTGTATAAGGCCATGGGCCCACTATACATGTAGCTCTATGTGGGCGACTCCTTGGGAGTAATGATGGTTAAATGTCCACATCGTGACCTTCCTTTAGGCCTTGTTAGGCCTATTCTCATCATTCTCTTAGTGGGTTAACCCAAATTATTGGGCCTCATTGATGTTGCATGGTCCATCCTCGCCGTAGACTCCGTGCTACCGGAATTGATATATATCCAAGGCTGAGGGTTAATCTTTAAATTATGGTTTAGATCGGTTGTTCATTTATGGACCCTGCCTTGCATATAGGCCGATTATCGATGTCGATTATCAATGCCGATTACCGATACCGGTTATCGATACCAATTATGAGTACGTGTTAGTATAGCATCATGATACATACCCATACGCATCATCTACATGCTTGTGATGAGATGTAGTTGACCATTGCATATACCATTGGGCAGGTTGTTATGGGACTCCTTGATAGGCGGAGATTGTATCACATGAGCGCACGGTATGCTTAGGATTGATGCATGACTGGATTGTATGACTCATGCATCTTACATTATGTGTTGTGATTACTGTACGCCCTAGCGACATCAGGGCCGTAGCCTCCATAGGCATATTGTGGATGGTAGGATTGGACACCGAAAATACTGTTATTAACATCGGAGTGCCATAAATGTCCCTGGGTGAAAATCCCTAAACCTGATGGTACTGAAAGACGCTCCAACGTCGAGACCGGGTGGATACATGAGCGCACGAGGGCCGAATACCAGGAGGTCGCGTCTCCCATTGTGTCGTGGTTAGTTGGAAGGGGGTGTGGCCTTATCCGCCCGAGGGTAGGGGCATTGCTTGGCTAAGTATGACCAGCTCGTAAATAGGTCCGCTATCTATGTACCAGATAAGTATTGGCAGGCTATTGGCCAGGCAGATGTGAGGTTTCTTACTCTCACTTAGACTGCACGCCTGAGAAAGGGGCAGTGTCATTTAGAGTGTACTAAACCGTGGTAATTGTCCAGCATGAGAACTGTACTGATATTAATGATCCAGTGATGATCTGCATGGATATGTGGATTCAGATGAGGACCGGTATGCTTGAGTTACACCTCACATCGCATGACCTTGATATGGCCGACAGCATTCACGCCTTACATCGCATGACCTTGATGTGGCTGATAGCATTCATGTCTTACATCGCATAGCCTTGGTACAGCTGATGGCATTCATGGACTTACTAGTATTTTCGCATTGCTTTGATATTGCATACTTGTATTTCTACCGTGCACACACACTTCCACCACCCTTTAAGCTTTCTATAAGCTTATGCATAATTGATGCGTGTAGGTGACACTAGGACGCCGCAGTAGTATTGAGCTTAGAGCATGCAGCTGACTTCTGGAGCTTTTGATTATGTATATTGTATTTCTCTTATGCATTGTACTCAAAGTTTTTTATCATAGTGGATTTGTGATGATGTTGTTGCTTGTTGTTTGTGGGTTATGCTCACTGTGAATCAAATTCATGTTAAAAATCTTCCTTATAGGATCTCAGGATCGGAACCTGGTATATGGGTTCCAGGAGCCGAGAATAGGGCACTACGGAGGTTGTCGATATTGAATTCATCGATCAAGAATTTTGTGAGCCCAGTTTCTGAGTTTGGGGTGTGACAAAAGTTGGTATCAGAGCATAACTTGGGAATAATCGAGAACAACATCACATGTTTGCTATGAGCTCAGGACAATTAGGTCTCGAGTGCGTAACCTTCCGATTTAGTTCCCTAACGTGCATGCCTTTGAGAGTTCTCAAGGTTGATAGGAGCCTTGTTCTTTCCTATAAGACATGTTTCCCAGGAGAGCGACCCAAGAGACTCATGCTCCACCACCTGCGACTCCTGCTCTACCACCTACGACTCCCACTCCACCACCAAAGATCCCTACTCCCCAGCCTGAGGATGTCGTTCCTCCACTTGAGATTGGTGCGGATTCGACCGTACCCGTGAGTGCCTCCCAGTTATAGTAGATGCTGCAGGCTGTGACGGCCGCCCTTCAGGGGTAGGGAAGGTACTCCTTTGTTTTGCCAGCCCAGGCAGAGCAGGAGCACTCGAGCGCCTTTCTTCGAGAGTTTCGACAGCTCCCCCGTATTTTTAGGGTGAGCTAAACTCGACAGCAGCTGAGAGATGATGCTACGAGGCCTAAAAGATTTTTGATACGATGGCATGTACAACCTAGCAGCCGATCTGGTTAGCTATATTTCTTCTCCAAGGTGAGGCCAAGCACTGGTGGACCTCCGCTACCCGTGTTGTAAGGCCTAATTTCATCTGGACATGGGAGGATTTCATAGACTGATTCGACCAGTAATACTTCCCCGACTACATTCGTTGGTAGAGAGCGTCAGAGTTCGAGACCTTAGTGTAGGGAGACATGTCTGTAGCGCAGAATGTGGCTCGTTTGGTGGCACTATCAAGTTTTATGCCATATTTGGTTGATGGTAAGGAGTGGAAGGCCCGACATTTCGAGAACAACTTACGTTACGGTCTTCGAGGCAGTGTTGTTGGGCATGAGCTCCCAATTTTTCAGGCGGTAGTACGGAGGGCTTAGATTTATGAGACTGAGTGGGTCGGCATGCAGAGTGACCACCGTGATTAGAGGAGAGACCGGAAGAGGAAGGCCCCTTCGGTAGCTCCTAGCAGTAATAATGTCGACAGCAGCAGAGACACACAAGCTGCCCACCCACCAGAGCACTAGCGGCACCTCCAGCGCCACCTTAGCAGCCTTCTATAAGGACTTATTTTGGATGTAGTGGAATAGGGCACCGCATGCATGAGTGCCCCTACCCTCAGTAGCAGAAGGAGTCGAGAGGGCCATAACAACCTCCATCGCATCAGCGACCCCAACAGCAGCGACCGTAGTCACCTTAGCCGCTGAGGCCCAAGCAGCAACAACAAAGATAGTAGTATAGGCCACCCCAGCGGCAGCAGCAGCAGCAACACCCTTCGAGAGGATAGGCACCTCCCTAGTCAGCTCAGGCTAGATTCTATGCAACTCAGCAGGACCCGCAGTCCTTTGGAGGAGTCGTTAAGGGTATTCTCCCTGTCTTTGCATGCATCGCCTAAGTTTTGTTTGATTTTGGTGCTTCCCATTCTTTTATATCTGAGGGATTCTGTCGTTTGATTGGATTGCTGATAGAGTCTCCTCGCAAGGGGTTGATCGTATCGACGCCCTTGTGAAAGACTACAGTATTAGGCCGCTTCTGCCCATCTTGCCCCGTTCTGGTTGGTGATATATTTTTACCTGCTGATTTGTTCATGTTGCCAATGTCCGAGGTTTGATATCATCCTGGGCATGGATTGGCTTGCCAAGTATCACGCTATCTTGGACTGCTCCGAGAGGATAGTCATGTTCTGTATACTAGGCTTGTCGCAGTTCCAGTTTGTAGCAGAGCCCAGAGGAGAGCAACTTTCTTATCTGATGTCATGTGTCATAAAGGAGCCTGTTGCCATATGTATTGATCAGTTGCCAGTTGTTTGCGATTTTTTCGATGTGTTTCAGGAGATTCTGGGATTACCTCCGTGCTGGCATATTAAGTTCAAGATTGATCTTGTGCCCCGTACCGTGCCTATCTCAAAGGTCCCATATCGTATGGCTCCAATCAAGTTACGAGAGCTGTATCGGTAGTTGGACGAGTTGCATGAGTTGGGATTCATTCGTCCAAGTAGTTCACCTTGGGGAGCGCCAGTACTCTTTGTCAAGAAGAAGGATGGCTCGTTGAGGCTCTGCGTAGATTACCGTGAGCTCAACTAGGTCACGATCAAGAACAAGTATCCACTCCCGAGGATCAACGATTTATTTGATCAGCTGCAGGGTGCTCAATTCTTTTCAAAGATTGACCTGCGCTCCTCAGTTTTATTGTCAAGCACAGGGGAATTAAAGTTAATCCGGGAAAGATCAGAGCAATTTAAGAAATGCCGCCTCCAAAAATGCTAAAAGAGTTAAAGAGTCTGTAGGAAAAGTTGGCATATATTCATCGCTTTATCTCTAATCTTGAAGGAAGATGTCAGCTGTTTTCCCATCTAATGAAGAAAGGGGCAGAATTTATATGGGACCAATCGTGCCAAAATGCATTTGATTCGATTAAAGAATTACTGAAACAACCCCCAGTATTAGCAACACCAATGAAAGGTAAACCCCTCATCCTTTATATTTCTTCAGCAGAAAATTCATTGAGAGTCTTCTTAGCACAAACAAATGAGTAAGGGAAATAGATTGCATTGTATTATCCGAGCATAACTCTAATAGGAGTTGAATGCAACTATTCGCCCATTGAGAAAGTGTGCTTAGCTTTAATCTTCACAGTACGGAAATTAAGGAATTACTATCTCTCCCATGATATAATCTTAAGCTCACGAGCGGATCCCTTGAAGTTGTTGATGACAAGACCGATGTTATCTGGGAGACTGGCTAAATGGATGCCCTTATTGTCAGAATACATGATCACTTACGAACCGGCAAAAGCAGTAAAGGGACAAGCAGTGGTGGATTTCTTGGCAACTCACCCTGTCCCAGATAATGAAATGATCAGTGATGACTTTCTGGATGAGCAGGTAATGATGACAAAATTACCTGGTCTGTGGCAAATGTACTTTGATGGCCCTTCTAGAACTTCAGGAATAGGTGCCGAAGTGATATTTATTAGTCCACAAGGCGATTTGCTGCCATATTCCTTTACATTAGGTGCAACATGCACTAATAACGAAGTTGAATATCAATATCTCATTATAGGGATAAAAATAGGCTAGGAAATTAAGATAAAAGTGTTATGAATTTTTGGCGATTCTAAGCTAATAATAAATCATCTTACTACAGAATTCGAAATAAGGAAGTAAGAGCTCCTCTCATATTATCGTCAATCGCAACGATTATTAGAGCAATTTTAGAATCTTGAAATCAGGCATATACTAAGATCAGAGAACACAAGGGTAGATGCCTTAGCTAGCTTGGCTGCAGCTTTGGCTTATCCTAATCGAAGCCCTCTTCAAGTAACAATCGAAGAAAGAAAGTTTTTGCCGCTTGCTGAAGATGTTGAAATCTATTAAGCATTGCCCATATCATGTTTGGAGATTTCAATTGATGATTGGTGTCAGCCTTTTGTGGATTATCTCAAATATGATATTTTGCCAGAAGATCCAGCGCAAAAGTTACAAATAAAGAAAAGGGCGAAGCAATTTATTATGTGTAACGAAGAGCTTTATAAGAAGTCCTATAATGAGGTGTTGCTGAAATGCTTGGATATGAAAGAGGCGAATCAAATATTGTGAGAAGCACATTCAGGGGAATACGGGGCTCATCAGGCTGATAAAAATTTGTTCTATCGAGTACACTGAATGGGGTATTATTGGCTTATAATGTTTAAAGATGCAATTGATTACGCATGGTAGTGTCATGAATGTCAGATACATGGCAATGTCATACATATACCTCCTGAAGACTTGCATCAGTCAGTGGCTTCTTAGCCCTTCGTAGCTTGGGGGCTCAATGTTATCGGTCCTATAAATCCATCGTCATCTAAAGGAAAATAATATATTTTGGCAACCACAGATTATTTCTCAAAGTGGACTAAAGCTATCACACTAAGAAATGTCAAAGAAAAGGATGTCGTGGGTTTTATACAGCATGTAATAATATACCGCTATGGTATTCCAAATAAGACTATCACTGATAATGGGACTCCATTTAAGAACAGAGGAATGGAGAAGTTATGTCAAAAGTTCGATATCCAGCATTCATTCTCGACACCTTACTATCCGCCGGCTAATGGGTTAGCTGAAGCATTCGATAAGATGATTGTGAAAATATTGAAGAAAACAGTTGTAGAAAATAAGCGCGATTGGGATGAGAAGTTACAAGAAACCCTATGGGCCTATCGAACTACTCATCGTACTGCTACGAAAGCAACGCCATATTCTTTGGTTTATTGAGTTGAAGCTATTATCCCCATTGAAACACAAGTTGCATCGCTCAGAATAGCAGTACATCAGTCGATTATTGATGATGAAAACACCAAGATCAGGTTGGTAGAATTAAATTTGCTAGATGAAAAGCGATTAGCAGCTCAGCAGCAATTACGGATATATCAAGCAAGAATCTCTACTGCTTTTGACAGAAAGGTTAAGCATTGCTCCTTCAAAAGAGGCGATACGGTATTAATGCTCAAAAGGCCGATAGTGGTCACTCGTAAGACGGGGCAAATTTGACCCTAAATGGGATGACCTATACATAATATCCGAAGTATATTCTAATGGGGCCTATCGGGTGATAGATCAAGACAAGCGAGGCATAAGTATACCAGTTATGCCTGTTTCATAAAAATATATCATCCCTGATGTATATGCATTTTTTTTCCAGAAGATTCATGGCGTAATTCTTCTCAATCAAAAGGGGGCAGACAAAAGCATACAAAAAGTAGAGTTCTGTATTTCTTTTTAATATTGTATTTCTCTCTGAATACTAATGAAATGCTAATGAAATGCAGACCTTCAAGCATATCAGATTCAAGCGAGTCAAATATAAATCGCCAATGATTATTGCCAAATCACCAATGATTACAGCCAAACGCAAATCACTGAATGCAGATCGCCAAAGCGCCAATGACTATCACCGAATAGCCAAAGCTATTATTATTATCACTATCTTGCTAGTAAGGCCATTTAAATTTATGAAAATCAATAGCACCGCCAAGCTGATATACTATCTTAACTATAAAATAAAATTTTTGTTTCATATCATCAGCAAATGTGGTGTATTAATTTCAATTTATTATTTTAGTAAGGCCGATTTATCATTTACAGGTGGCAGAATAAGCTTATAAAGCTAAGTACGAGAATCGCGATAACAATGGCGACTTATCACATATGATAGCGAGAAAGATGCCGCTATGAAGCCAAGCACACATAAGACTTATCATTATGGGCGATGGCGATGGCGATATGGCAGAACTATAGGGGTAATAGTGTCGCATGTAGCCTTAAAAAGTCCGGAAAGAGCATCACACACACCCATGCGGGCAATGACTTATGCCATCTGTACAGCTTCATGCAGCATCACGTGAACGGCCAGAGAGTGCCCCCTTGTGAATGGGTCTGACCTTGCAGACAAAGGAAAAGTGAGTCTCTGAATCAAGATAACTCCCCAAATCCCTGGTTTGCATTCAGTAGTAACGTGTGAGGATAGGTCTCTAAAGTAATATGACCCCTCATTGATGGACTGATGGCCTTGGATTTGGTACCGACGGTAGGCTTGTGCGCCCCACGAGCTCTAGAGAGTTACTGTGGCTAACCCTATGCATAAATCCTATCGAGTTCACTGCCCTGGTAGCTTCATTGGGCCCCTCTAATGGATCGTGGTTTGTGAACTCCCCGGCTGCGATAAGCCCTGTGAACTCTAGAGAATTACAGTGGCCATTCGTGTAATACCAACTCCAACTACTTATGAGTCTAAACTGTGATTGCTCCAACTACTTACGAGCTTAAACTGTATGTACAATTAACTGGAATCGAAACTTAGTTCCGCCCATTCTAAAATCCTACTTAGGCAATGCTATTCTAACAATTATAAATAGATTGTCACTTTGATTAGCATGTGTCTATCAAATATGCTTATGAAAATTGCTCAAATTTAGAAATATTATGAATCTTGAATCAGTATATAATTCTGAAGATGCGTATGTTCATGTCTCATATAGAAATGCGTTATTAGAGATATATGCAAGAAAGGCAAAATGTTACATTTCTTGTTCAAATACAATAATGTCAAGTTTGATCAGAACATTTGCTATTTTCTATTCTGAAGAGGATGAATCTTTAATGATGATGTGTTTGTCCTTTTAAGGAGAACGATGATGTCTTTCTATCTCTTGTCTTTTTGATATTACAGGAGTATTGTCTCTTAAAATTTGCAAGGGAGGATGAGGATAGAATTGCAAAGAATCATTATTCTCTTCTGGAAAATCTGAAGATTCATAAGTATTCTTCAAAGGCGTACCAAAGACTACCCATCCCTCAAGGGTATCAGCTAGTTTCGTTTCAAAAATGTTGTCTGCAGAAGAAATTTTCATGCAGAGTTGACCTGAGGAGAGGGCATGATCTACCTCTTCGAAATAGCCAATGCCTTGGTCTCTTTGGAAACTCCTTAGGCGAGGAGGGAGAATCCATATAGCATGATCAACTGGATAACAATGTTTTACTAAATGATACTGATGAACCCACCACGCATCCAACAATAAGAAGCACGGAAAGGGTAATCATAGCCGGGAATTATGAAGTGCGATCCGGTGCAAATGATCAAGAGCTACTTCCATATCAAATCCCAATTATATACGGTCCAATACCGTAACTTCTCATTGCTCTAGTAATGATGTCGAGAGTCTCTAGTACCGTTTGATCGAACCCAAACTAACGAGTGAACCCATTAGGATAATATGGCTCTCGCCAAAATATATCACCTTCTCTCCAAGGAAGGGTACTGGCCTGATGGAGATAAGAAATGAATGTTCGCCAAATGAAATAGAATCATCATCAACAACTGCCACATCGTCAGAATATCTAGAGAAAGGGAATTGATAGAAATCAATAAGATCATTGCTCTTTATTTTTCTGGTGACCTATCCGTTCGACTTCTTGATCATCTCTCTCAGTTGATAATGTTGAAGAGGGAGTCGATTAGGATGTAAATATGCTTTATCGGAATCAACAAATGTCCAAGGGAAATATACTCCTAGCCAACCCACAAAGATATGTCAGAGGGAGGATCTTTTGAACTAGAGACGACATCCCTAAAAGCGCGGTACAAGGAACATAGGACTGGGGGAGCCAGTGAATATTTTTGGTCTTCTGCCATTGCACCTGCTACCACGAAGAAAGATGGCCTAATAATGTATGTCTGCTCGGAATCTGGGAATATCACTACACTTAGCCAATAGGCTAGGAAGTCAGCCAGTTCGCAGGAGGAAATATATTTAACAATGCTCTTAGTATTCTTGTGAATGGTCTTAAGTTCTTGGTCATTATAGCCTGCAAAGCTGTCAGGGTGAAGAAAAAATCATTACAATTAGACTGTACAAGATTGAAGTTGTGAAGGAAGAAAGTAGAAAGAAGAAAATATACCGCATTTTTTTTAGAAAAGCTAGCTAGCCATTCAAGAGAAGTAATGCGATTAGGTTGAGAGAAGTTGGCCAGTGCACTGAAGAGTTTAAGAGTGGTCTTCGAAATTTTAGATTTGTTCTCCAGCAGAAGCTAGAGCGAGCTCTCCATTAGAGGGTATATAGGCATCGAAGATATTACCCATAATAGGAAGTCCTGCTATGCGAAAAACATGCCGTAAGGTGATACTCATTTCGCCTAAAGGAAGATGAAATGAGTTGGTGATTGGAGACCAATGGTTGAGGAAGCCTCTAAAGATAGTAGCATCCCCATGAAAATGCTCTGATGTAGCTATGATTGCATTAGAGAGGTTAATTTGTTCTAGAATGGTGGTATGCTTTCGAATAATAGTTCGAGCCTAGGCGCTGTAGAAATTGTGAAGAGATAGGAGTCCTATTACTGAGAATCTTTCAGTGTTCCAAGGCAATCTTTCGGAGAAGAAGAGTTGTTGAGTGGTCTCAAAATAGTGGGCAGGGAAAGGTTGTTGAAGATCGTGACATGGATGTAAAAAACTCATTTTGTGAATCCTGCCAGCTCTTTGATGGGGCTCGTTCTTTTCCAAATAGCTTGTTAGAATTCGTGGTTCTTTCATTATCCAATTGTTCACGGAGACAAATATTTCGACGATCAAATGGTTCACTGTAAAGAATTGACTAGTGATGCCGCAAGTTGATAGCATAAGAGTCAGTTTATTGGTAAAGGGGTTATGAAGTTCCAAAGTTTCTTCATTAATTTCTACATATTTCCAAGAATGACGACAAGGCTGTTTGGACCCCGAAGAAGATGAATGATTCTCCTTGAAGAAGATGAATGATTCTTTCTTCTTAAGGAGGATGCCGATGAATGATGCATAATGATAAATTGAGAATTATTAGACTGAAGATGAAAATTTTGAAGGGTAGAGGTAATGAAGGCAGGAGAGAATTCAGTAGAGTTTTAGAACAGGGATTTTCGACACTAAGTGCAGGCGAGTTACGCGGGTGACTTGCGCAAGAATGGAATTCAGGATGGAAAGAAAATTCGAGTGAAGGAATGAACAGGGGCTTGGTATTTATAGAAACTCCATGACTTGGCCAGAGTCATATGTGACCATTGAAAGGGGAGTTGCATGAGTCCGCGCAACTCGATTCAATGATAAGGGTTTTTTATCCTTCAAATTAACTTAATAAAAAGTCAAATCTTGGATCATGGAGGCATCTGTTGGAGCATAAAACTCGATTGGAGAAAAGAAGAAGAAGAAGAGTAAGAAAGGGACCGAGTTGCGCGGGTTACAAGTTGCGCAGGGACCCAGTTACGTGGGTCTCCGAGTTGCATGGGTCACTGAGTTGTGTGGGTCCCCACAACTGCCATAGTTGCACCGGGCCACGTTACCCTTTATAGGAAATGATGAGTTGGAGATGCGAAGTGAGGTCCATGGCACGAGATTCAAGGGCTCACATGTGCAAAAGCCTATAAATACACCCTATCCTCCTCATTTGGAGGATCAGATGTTTAGAAGACCAGTGCCTCTGACATGTATTGGAGAGAGGGAGAGAGAGTGAAGAAGGGCTGGGCCGCACCACCCTATGTAAGTTGCGCGGGCACGCTCAACTCCATGGCCCACGCAACTCGTGGGAGTTGCACGAGTATTCTTTGAGGCAGTACCATGCTGCATTTTCTTAGGTCCTCAAGCTATTTCAGATTCTCCAAAGGGATCCAAGCACTCTTTTATCATGTTAATGAGAGACAAAGTGCACAGAAATCCCGTACAACTCATCTCCCTTGGAGATATGACTGACATGAGCCGGAATGCTGCCGAAATTTATATTTTGAGCCTATTCAATATTTACACTTTTATATTTTTTAGAAATGCTACGTCAGAATCAAAGGAACAAAAGGATGTAAAGAACTCAGAATGAATAAATTCGATGATTATTCTCTTAGATCTTTCTTTTTGTCATTATTGAGTGAGATAATCTCCCAAATCAAATGCTTTTCGTTTCTGGTCGAAACAAATACTTTTAGTTTTTAACGGTTTATTGTGACTCAAATTACAGTAGATCTGTAACAGCTTTAAGTATCTTCTTTTCCTGATTTGAGATTGTGAATTTTGTAAGTCATGTTGTTCACTATCATCCCTTAAGCATGGTAGGGTGATGGAATCCTTCTTAATCTTCACAATTCTCTTGCTCTGAGATTATGGGATTGGTAAATCCTGTTTTTTTCCATTGTCTCCTAGGCATGGTTTGGAGATGGAATCCCTGCCAATTATCATAGTTCTCCTTCATTGAGAATAGGTCAGTGAAAGTTTAGATTGATTTAATTACTATATCTTCCAATTGGATGAGATAAGACTCCAATTCCAATTGTGTAACTTAAATCAAGTAAGAGGGCTCCCTTATCACTGTAAGTGGATCCTTGGAAACCCTAGTTCCCACCTTTGAATTCTTAGTTTTAATCACTTTAATCACAATTACTCTCTCAATCACTTCAGAATTAGTTTTACATCTTCTCCTAGTTGTACTTCTAGTTAATTTCAGAAACGTACAAGATTAGTCCCTGTGGATTCGACCTCGGTCTTACTAAGATTATTACTACATCGCAACCCTACACTTGGGGTTGTGAACACTCCTTGATCACCTCGTCCTTTTATCTCTAGGCCTTCCAGTATTCGCCCTTGGGCATAGCATAATTGAGAAAGCACAAGATAGTATCGATTCGGTGGTTAAGGGAGATGGCCTTATTCTTTGTCTTTCTTATGGGGATTGCTCTCTTTCGACCGCTCTTAATACATCATGATTTAGGAGTCGATGAATTCCACATGCTTTGGAGAGTTAGGGGAGATTCTCCCATTATAGATGCGCTTGGTCTCTCTATCTCTTCATCCAGTTCTTTGTGTTGGGCTTGGAGAGTTTGCAGAACCATCTTATTGAAGTGATGTTGTCGATTCCAGTGAAGATGCTGGTTCCAAGCGATGTCATAGAGGTCAAAGAGATTGTCAGCCTTTATATGGATGACAGTCTTCTCCTACGTTAGGGCAGTGAATTTTTTAATGTTGGATTCGGCTATAAAGAAGGAGGTCCTGAGACTTTGAAGTCTTGTTAAAAACCCCCAAAGCTCTTTTAAAGGCTCGTCAATGTTGGGAACCACATTGAGGTCATGGAAGAATGAGTAAATATTATATTGGATGATGGAATGCTCAAAGGACTCAAGATCATAAGTAAATATTTCCTTCAGGAAACTTTGAGCCCAAGTGAGAGGAGAGAAGATTCTAGCAATAAACATGGTTATTAAGGACTTGCGCAAGTATAGAAGGTTGGAGGCTAAGAATTTGTATGCATGAGAAAAATGAGAAATCCAAGTGGTGCTTATATAATGGTTAAGGATATGGATCATGTCCAAGTTTAATGCCTCAAAATGTGTAGTAATGGCACACAAAATGTTGTATCGCTTCACAAGAGTTGGAGTGTGAAGCCATAGTAGCATTTATTTTGATAAAGGAAATGGTGCACAACTCCTCATATTACAGCCACATCATCAAGAGAGTTATCCTCCCTCTTGTGCAAGTGAAAAAAAAGGTAAGTACAGAGAGTGGTTGAGACACAAGTAGAAAAAAGGGGGAGGTTAAATAGATCAATTTCATAGATTTTGAATAAGTTCATACAGGATGATTACAAGAGTTAAAAATTAAAAGAGGAAAAAATAGTCATTTTCTCTTATATCTTCGACCGCCTGACTTCTTGTTGATCAAGAGCTGTTTGAGTTTTCAAAGCTACACGTATAGCCTGACTGACAATTGGGGTGTTGTCTTAGATGAAAGTGACCAATGTGTTGACTTTGATTTTTTATTTTTATTTTATCCCCTAGTCCTTGTCGATTCCTCGTGACAATTCTTCAATGTCCACAATTGAAGTTACTGCTGTGATTTGATGGGCAAGATCAATCATTTTTGTGTCTGATTCCTTTAGTTTAGCATAGGTAGCAGAGAGTCGTTCTCCAGCAGCAGTAACTTCATTTACTTTAAGGGTTGTAGTAGAGTGCTCAGCTTGAATCCCATCGACTGTTACATTGATATCCTGATACTTATGCACTAAGTCCATGAATTCAAGAAGCATAGGGATCTTGGCCGAGATAGTGTTTTTTTTTTTTTAGTAAGAGAGCACTTGGAATGAAGAATTAAAGTCTCTTGCATGACCCCATAGATAATTTCAACAACCCCTAAGCGTATGAGAGTTCGTAACTTATCTTGGAGTTATTGAAGTTTGGAAGAAGGCACTGGAGACTCGACCACTATGATATCACTGTTGAGCACTTGATTGAGGGAGGAGAGTACTTCTTCGACCAGAAGTATTTCCTCGATGATGAAGCATTCTTAACGTGTCGGCTAGCAAAGGCACAAGAGCTATATTATCATTAGTCACAAGAGCCTCGATGGTTGTTACTCAGCCACGAGAAGTTTTAGACGACCGAGATGGTTTTTCTTCTTTGTTTAAGATACGTACCCCATGCTTGATCGCCGTGATTAAAACCAGTTGCCTAATTTCTTCTAATGGTGGTTAGGGGTGTACATCGAATCGAACCGAGGTGATCTGGCCTCAGCTCGACTCAGCTCGGCCACTAGTTGACCTCAACTCGAACTTGGCTCGTCTCGGTCCTCGAGCCTGACTGGCCAACTCGGCTAGGTTCGGTTAGCAACTCGAGCCAGTTCGAGCCAAGTTCGCCAGTGCAGCATTTTCACAAACACCTGGATTGCACCTTCAAAACTCTCACTGTATTTGAGATAGCAACAATGGTTTCACAGGTATTTTATCAAACACCTTCTAAGAAATTTAAAAATCAAGAAAAAAAGGGTGTTGGTTTCATATACATACCTTCCTTGCCACCAGCAACACTTCTTTGAGTCATTTTATCAAATACTTGGTGCGCAACATCAATATTAAAGTAATTGAGTCACTGAACTGGTTTGATCCAAGTTGAGTCGAGTCGAATTGAGCTGGGGCCAGCTCGAACTCATCTAGGAGCTCAAAAAATCTACTCGACTAGGCTCGAATTCAGCTTCAAATCAAGCTTTTTCAAGTCGAGTCGAGCGAGGGCGTGTACACCCCCAAATTGGTGGTGTACATTAACTGGCATACGATTGGTACAGAGTTGGAAGATATATAGCTCTGAAAAAACTTTGTGGAGTCACCACGAGGGTTTGTCATCATCCTAATCTATACTGGCTGACAAAGCCTTAAAAGGCCCCACAATCTCATGTAGATGACATTATGGCCCCACAATCTTTTGGTGTTTTACTTGCTGTCTAAGAGAGGTGTTGCAGAGGAATTTCGGTCCTGTGATTTCGGAGCATGAGGTGCCTCCACACACAGAGGACACGTGTTCATGCCTTCCTAGACGCGGATTGGGCAAACTAGCCCCTCCAGTTCCTAGCTAGAGACGGACGGTCCTGGAGGGGCTCTGTGGTGACTACCATGATGCATGTACTTTATCCATGCTGTTGATACATTTTAAAGATCATTTAAAGGCATGTACCCTAAAAATTGGCACATCGAAGGATCAAATGGACCACACCATGGGAAGCAGTGGAGATTGAACGCCTACCCTTGAAAATTTTTTGGAGACTACAAAAGTTTTTATTCAACCCTACTTATTTTTTTGTTTTCCCTTTAAAGTCCATGTGACCTCATGAATAGGTTGGATGTCAAATAAACATCATGGTGGGCCCTACAAATGTTTCAACCATAGGCGTTCAATCTAGCTTCTGGTAGTGTTGTTCACTTGAGTCTTCAAACTTCCTACTTTTGGAGATATTGCCGATATTTCAGAATAAAGGGAGAAGCCCTAGCCCCTGCAAGGACCGTCAATCTTTAACCAGGTTGTGGTGGGGATAGTACCCAATCCTCGAAAGCAGATTGGCTAGTGTACATCACGCCAAGTATATATCTACTGTATTGACGTTAGCAAGTTCTGTGGGTCTTATCATGAGGTATGTCTTATATCTAAACCGTCCATCCATTTGACGAGCTCGTCTTAAGGCTTGAGAAGAAAAATAAGACAGATCTAACTATCAAGTGGTCCACACTATAAAAAGCAGCAGGGGATTGAAAGTCTACCATTGAAACCTTTTTGGGGTCAAAGAAGTTTTGGATCAATATGAATTTTTTATTTTTCCTCTTAATTAAGGTCTTTGTAACCTTATGAATAGATTGGATGGAAAATAAACGTTATGGTGGGCCCTGTGAATTATTTAACGGTGAAATCATTATCTCCGCTGCTATTTGTGGTGTGGTCCAGATAATCTTTGGATATGATTCATTTTTTGGATAATGCTCTAAAATGATCTCTAAAAATAGATGAATGGTGTAGATATAATAAATACATCACTGTGGGGCTTATATAACTTTCATCTCCTTTGAACCGTTCGTACAACTTAGAGCTCGAGGAGAGTCAGTGCTCGTCTTCGCACGACACGTACCTCTGGTGAGTGGTACACCAGCCAATTCACTTCCCCAATTTGGAGAAATTTACCACTGTGAACCCCACCCCCCACCTTTTATCCAGCAGTTTTTATGAAGCAATACAAACTTAAGTTACCAACTAAGACTAGCACGTGTGGACAACGAATTTGAGGATGAAACTACCCCTCCTTTTCACTGTTGTTGCTTTTCCTCTCCCTTTCCACTGCTGCTTTCACTGTCGTTGCTTTCACCCCCTTTCCTCACTCCGTTTCCAGTAAGAAAGACAAAAAATACTGATTTTCTATGCCCCCCTTCCTTATCAGCATTTTGTCTTCCTCTGAAAATGGTCAGATCAGTGAAGAAAGCATGCACCACAGATATATTTTAAACTCAGTTGGGCCCACATCGAATGCATGTAGTATATACACACCATCCATCCATTTTTCCATCTAATTTAAGGGGTTGAGCCCCTAATTGAAGCATATCAAAAGATCAAGTGGATCATACCACAAGAAACAGTGGGGATAATGATTTCCACCGTTGAAACCATAATAGGCCAAATAGTGATGTTTGTTTGTTATCAAACCTATTCGTAAGATCATACAAACATGGATTAATAGAAAACATAAGCTTGATCCAAAACTTCTGTGGCCCCTAAGAAATTATCAACAGTAGAAGTTCAATTCAAAATTTTCATGTGGTGTGGTCCATTTCAACATTGGATATGTTTAGATTTTTGGGCTCGAGCCATGAAATTATCTATTAAGTTTACCCCGCTCAATTTCCAGTTTGCCCCGCTCAATTTTCAGTTTGCCCAGCTCAATATCATGTTTGCTCCGCTAAATTCCTAGTTTACCCCATTGAATTTCATGTTTCCCCCACCGAATTTCATATTTGCCCTGCTCAATTTTCAATTTTCCAACTGAATTTCATGTTTCCTCTACTGAATTTCATGTTTGCCCCACTCTATTTCATGATTTAGTAGGTTTTGTTACCCTTAATGGACCATTAAGGCCGTTACAGGTTGATTTTTCCATAATAGTTGTTACGTCCATTATGACCCTGTAACACATAGCAGTTACCACCGTTATCATCACATAACCGTTTTGGGATACGTTGATTCAGGCGCTACAATAAGAAAGCATTTTTTTTCCAAAATGTTAGTATGTGTAAAAACCTAGGTAGTGGGATTAGGAGTGGGAGTGTCAGTTTAAAGAAATGGAAACTTAGTAGAAGGTTCCTGCAATTAGGCCTCAAAAGCATCATATCTGTAATCTGTTTGATAATGTTGGTACTCTGTTCATATGAAAACATGATTTGCTTCTAAGGAAGCATGTCCATTTGACATATATTAAAATATGAAAGCTGATAACAAGGGTAGGTGCATCAATTAAGCCAGTTCTGCCAAAGGAATCACAAAGCCTATACTCAGCTATACTTGTAACAAAACATAGTGTCATACTAAAATAGGGAGAAGGGAACGGTGTGAAAGAGGAAAGTTTGGTAATTTGGGAGAAACAACTTATAATTATTTGTAATTGAGATGGGGAAAGTTTGGTAATTTTGGAGAAACAACTTATAATTATTTGCAATTGAGATGAGCTAAATAGCTTTCGGCATTTCAATCAAACACACCTTATTTGTATGATCCAAAATTGGAATGACATATTGGGCAAAAGGGAGGGGCTATAGAATGGAAATAGGGTTAAATTCGTTTTGAATGTAAGCTTTAGAAGGAACTTAAATACAATCAAAACAAGATACCTAGTTGAGCTCCTGTGTGAGTTTCATGAGGTTTAAATTCCAAATAGGAGTTGATAAAAAGAGTGTGGGAGTAGGAATTGAATGGTACTTCACTTGTAGTTTCTGTTCAAATTCTTTTCCCAATGAGGATCATCTTCTAATCCCAAGATTTGAGGAGCAGATTGAAACTATGCATCTACAATTACGGAGGAGGAGATTAAATGGCACCAACATTCTAGGGCTATTTGGCTTAAGGAAGGAGATAAAAACACTAAATACTTCCATGGGGTAGTCAGTGCTAGAGGCAGGAGTAATTTAATCTCCTCCTTAGTAGGATATTGTCTCAACAGTAGTTAACTTCTACTCCTGTAACGCCCTAAAAATCGGGGGTTGAGCATAAACTCAACTCCCGAGTTCCAACGCATCACTTATGCAACATAATAAATGATGATTGAATGTTGTCTGTATTAGTGCATTGAACATGAGTGAGATTAAGCCAAAACAGCATATCATACTCCAGAGACAAGTGAGATAACAAGCGGAAGATTGTGATAGATATATAAACTATATAAACTGAGATGAGTCTCCAAAGTGCGATAATGTTACCCGGTTAACTATTTACAAGTGCAATTCCAAAATATACCAAATTGAGAAAGTTTAATGTCTTCTATCCCAAATACCATAGCCCCGTCAATGCAATTCCAGGTCTTCATAGACCTGTCAGAGAGTTACATGCAGGAGAATTCCTTCTCAACATCTTAGTAGTAGTCCGGCTCTGCTTCATAAGCATCGCCATCACCTGAAACTCAAACAGCGTCTGGTTTGGTGTTTAAACACCGTCCCGTAACGGGAGAGTGAGTGATCAACTCAGTGGAACAATAAAGCATAGGTTAACATGTTATCAATTCAGTCAAGCAGTAATGATAAAGCAGTACAATTAACAATCCTAAGTACTCTTATTAATGCAAGTATGAAATGCTGTCATGATGCATGCCCTCACCAGCATACTCCCTCGTGCGGCACCATCTTACGTCCGTGGCATACTTTCATTCCTCAGTGCTCCACATCTTCCAGGCACATGCAGTGCGATGATGGGCATGATTACCGAGTTGTTATTAGTCCATTTCAAACAGCAGGATTGGGAAACTAAGGTACCTCCCTTGTATCATTCCCAAACATGATCCATTCTAGGATCGTCAAACCTAGATAATCTCATACGATAGTGTAGTTTTAGGCCGCTGCAAAGGCTGCCAGGGCTGTTACACGTAATCGTTACACCACTCCCCCATCACCTTTTTAACGGTTCATCACTAAATTGATACAGGCTTAGTTCATACTCTATTCACCGCGGCAAAACTCGTCGCCTCACCGCAAATTCAGAGTATGCTCGAGGTCACTACAAAGGGCTGTCAGGGCTGTTACACGCAATCGTTGCACCACTCCCCCATCACCTTATCAATGTAGGCCGACAGCACGAATATAGTGTCCCATACCACCATAATCGGGTCATGAGTCTGGTTGGTCAATGGACATTACGGGGAGGCACGTGGCCCCAGCGTAGGCCGACAGCTCGACCACGGTGTCCCATACCACCATTCCCGGCTCATGAGTCTTAGCGGATCGAGGTACCACGGTTAACGAGATTTCACTGGTAAGTTTGGTACCCTAGGTTCAAGCAGAGGTGTCCAACATAGTGAACATACAAAAGACAGATCGGGTTACTTGACGAGCTTGGCTAGCTCGAGCGCATGACAAGTTGAACAACATGAAGCGCATAAGCACTTCGTGTGGCCAACCACTATCGTCAACTGAAGTACGACTCGGGTTCGTCGAACGCATCTCGCATGGCGAATGAATCTCAGCCACGCATTCATTTTCGTTTCCGATTGCCTGGACTATAACCATAGCCCCAAACACAATCAATCCTTAACCAGAAGCATGTAGAGTAAAGTAGAAAAAACAAAGTAGTTCAAGCATGTTAACAAGCATGTCATAAAGCATGTTATAAAGTATGTTATAAGGCACAATATAAACAGGAAATACAAACACATATATTTCATAAGTAAGCGGTTAACTTAAATAAACAACATGGAGGACATCATATACATCACTAAGGTAGTTGAGAATCCTATCTCAACACCACTATTAAATTTAGTTCGTCACACAATTTCTCACATAGGCATTTTATCAAACACTTATACTACACCTCTTCAACATACATGACATATGTTGAATTCAACATAGAATATGACAAATCCTTATATCGAGGAGTTGTCTTATACACAACAATCATGCTCATACATTTAATACATATGAAAGGCATAAATCATAAATCCATATTTATTTAGACATTTCAACAAACACTTAGACTACACACATTAGCCTACATAAACAATGTTGGCCAAAAAGTGTATTAGGGCGAATCCTTTCGCCAAACAGGTCATACATCCATAATTAGCATATATACACGACAAATACTCATGGCAATCATATCAGCGAAATTTATACGAATACAGTATTTTCTACAAATACTTAGAATACACAAAATTCCATATTCTTCGTATTTAACCGAAACAGAAAACAGATAGCACTTTGTATATGTGTAATTACATGCAGATCATGAATCTATCATCATCTGGCATTGAAAGCGTTGAAAACCATAACCTATGCACCCAAAGTCCGCACCTTACACCGTAGAATCGTAACGAATGCGATAGGTTTGCTAAGCTTTCGTATACGGCAGTGTGGCAACCTATAGAATGAAATAGGTTAGCTATTTCATAACGTACAACTATCAAAACCCCAAAATAGGTTAGGGTTAGGGTTGCTTACCAAGAAACGAGGTCAAAATCACCGAAAAAGAGATAAGAACAGTGTGGTTGAGCTTGTAGAATGCAGGGGAGAATAGTAGGGAGGTTCTCCCACTTCTCTCACACTTTCTCTCTTTCTCTCCTAGTGTTTTTCTCAAATTCGTATGGCTGAATGAGAGAGGGTTTTAAGGTCCTTATATAGCCTAAAACTACACCAAAATAGACCTAAGGTCAAGGTATACTTAGCTTCTATCCAAAGGTGGTCAGTTTCAGCTCAGCGGAGGACTTCTGGCCGCCCCTTTTTTGTATCCGGTTGGACTTAAGCTCACTAACACTGGATCTAGGTATGGCTAAGTTTTCATTTCAGTCGGGATTCTAAATCGCAAATGGCGGACCAGTTTCAGTTCAACCGTCAGTGGATCCCGATTGGAAATTCCGAGTACATGGATATGTTTGGGAAAATATCCCTGATCCGAGGGTGTAATTTGGCCTGATTCTGACGGTCAGGTTGCTCAATACTATTCCGTAAGCGTCACATGCTAGATTTCATAAATCTTATTTATTTTGGAATTATTTTTCATGTTTCTCACACTCTTCACTCCGGGTTCAAGCGAATTGCACTGGGACACTATCTGGATTTGATTTCCGAGATGATTGTCAAGCCCAGCAAGGCGGCCTAATTCCTTAACTTCGTGTTAATCGAACTTCCGACGTGCGGTCCAGATCTGATACGGAGTTTCAATGTACTCCCGAGAGCAGCGGGGTAGTGAGATTGATCCTAGATTTTACGGTAATATAGCGTCAATGATTCTACAAGTTTTGAGTCTTGCAGATCGTATTTAAAGTGATTGGTGCTAATTTCACAGGTACTCTAGTTTAACGCTGGCTAATTCTCGCTTAATTTCTAAAAGATTTAGTCCTGAGTAATTTCTGTCTAAGGTGGTACCTAGGCCTTTGTAGTTTGTATATAAAGTGATCCAAGTTATAATACTTAGCTAGTTTAAGATAGTGTCTAGGGTGAAAGTACTTAGAAAAATTGAAAGAAGAAGGTGGTGAAGGGTGGGATTTGTGAAGGAAATGGGTTCAAAAGCGGTTTTAGACTTTGGGATTGAGTTCTGACAAGTTAATAAGGTGTCAGGAGTAACCCATTGCCTAAGGACGTCTAATTCCAGGTTGACAAAAATTCGGGATGTTACAATCTACCCCCCTTAAAATAAAATTTCGTCTCCGAAATTAGCTAGAGGTAATAAGTAAGGATTCTATTATTTCATTTGCCTAAGACTTATTGATTCAAGTTTATATGCGTGGTAGGGTGTATCTTATGCATGCTAGTCTAGTACATTTTAGGCTACCCCCCTTAAAACATATTTCTTTATCCATTTCTTATATCCTGATGGTTTGTTACAATGGATTTCTTTCCCTATTTGGAGTCTTGACTTCGATTCCCAACTAGTTAGAGTAAGATAGCTATTTTCATTGTTTGATTAACACGGAGAGACAGTTGTAGTGGGCTTGATCCTGATACATCGATCATCTACCGGGCTAGGGTAGAAAGCTCATTGTATCCCTTCTGAATCCTGGTGGATCCTGGTCTTCTGCTCGGCCAAGCAGTGAGTCCATTAGTAGTCGCCCAAGATTGAGAATTGGACCAAGCCGCGAATGCTTCGCAGTTGTATATTTCAGTAACTTCGTAGACCGATCACTCTAAAAACTTAGGGAATGCCCATCACAGAAAGGTTCAAATGTCCTATTTCTTGGGTTGCCCTTTAGGTCTTGGTCTAAGAAAATCCTCATCTCATTCTATGTCTGAGCTAGGGTAGCTCATCCTATTTCGCGACCTGTCTCTACGTATAGTCTCGATCAATTCCATTCGATCCTGGGCCAGTGGGGCAAGGGTCCACCACACTTTCGCTGTGCCACCCAGATCAAAGAGGTGTATTGATTTGACCTAGCTACATCTATCGGTCTTTGACATTCTCTAATGTAACCGGTAGTCTAGTCTTAATTTAGGAGTAGTGGAAATCCATAGGTGTAGTCTAAAGTCTAAAGTCTATTCCATGGGTGGGGATTAATTTTATAGGCTTTGGAAAATGAGTCTTGTGTGGGAAAGCGTGAGATGGGATTTCCAAATCCCAGGACAATGAATTTTTAAGTGTAATTTGAAAGGAAAATACGGGATTTACGTTTAACTGCATACATTCCAAACATAGTATCGAAAACCATGGGATACACCAAATCTGGGGGCCATACCTTACACATACATTTATTATTACTTATACAATTCTATCCACCTAACTCACCTAATGCAGTTGGCTGAACGGGCCCTAAACATCCTCAAACATCTAAAACATTCTAACAACTACTATACCCATCAACATGAAAACATAACCACCCTAAGACAGTAACCCATGCAAACTACAAGATAACATATGGATAGCTAGACATCCGAGAAGATGGTCATACCAAGCTCGGAGAGAGCCATGGAAAAGTGAATGAAAAGTGATGGAGAGAGAGAGAGAAAGGGCTGGAGGTTTGGTTTCCCACAGATTGGAGCCTCAACAGATATTGTGGAGGCCCAAAGGACAGTGATTTGAGAAGGAAAATGGAGAGATGGGTTGGGTTGAGAGGTGTGTACGATCTTGAGCCACAAATGGGAGTGTAAGATCTCAAATTTGAGACAACAGAGAGGGTAGGGAGGTAAGGATTGCTATAACTGATGGAGGGGTATAGGTTGTAGCCAAAAATGGCAGATTGTGTGATTGGAAGAGAGGTTTGGGAGAGAAAAACTGAAATTTGAGGGAAAGGGAGAGCTTGGAGGGTGTTTTGAGAGAGAGGGGGCCAAACGGACAAGAAAGAGTGGCCCCCATGCAATTTCGCGGGCCCCACACGTGCCCAGGGGTCGGGTCGACCATGACTAGAACCGGCCCGACCAGCCCAGCCCATCCTGACCGCGGTCGACCGCGGTTCCGCCGCGGTCCACCGGACCAGCCGCGGTGCCGTCGCGGTAGGGTGGTGTTCACCACCCTCCCATGGTGCCAATGGTACCCCGAGTCTGTCCCAGGTCCCCCCAGATTTCATAGTGTGGCCCCCGACTCCATTTGAGGCATTTTTGGGGCTAATTTGCAAACCAGAATGAGTTTATGTGACATGTGGCATATGATTTTGGTGTAGGAGGAGCTAATCTATCCAACTAACCCATTTACTTGGTTAGATTCCAAAATGTTAAGGGTCAAAACCCATTTTATCCATTTATTTCCTATTTATGGTAAGTTTTAGTTTCGGTATTTTTCTTCTTCATTTATACCCTAGGATTGGTGTGTATTATGAATGTGCTTAAAGAAATGAAGAATACAGTGGTGGAGGGTGAGATTTGAAGGAATTGAATAAAAAGGGGTTCTAGGCTTTGAGATGAAGTGTAAGGTGTTGTGGTTGACCCACAACCTAAGGACGTTCATTTCTATGGAACGACTCAAACCCGTCGACTGACGGCCTAGAAGTGATTCGGGATCATTTCGCGTGATCATGGGTGCGTACAGGCCCAATCTCAGCGGTCGATTTTGGTCAGTTTCACCGTTCGATGAATTTGGAAAATCTTAAGTCAGTTTCTACGTTTCGTCGCTCCCTCCTAAGTCAGAGTGCATCAGAGTGCATCATGTGACCATAACCCAGGTCCAGTTTAATCCAAATCATACTTTGATACCATCTTATAACGCCCTGAAAATCGGGGGTCGAGCATAAACTCAACTCCCGAGTTCCAATGCATCACTTATGCAACATAATGAATGATGATTGAATGTTGTCTGTATTAGTGCATTAAACATGAGTGAAATTAAGCCAAAACAACATATCATACTTCAGAGACAAGTGAGATAACAAGCGGAAGACTGTGATAGATATATAAACTATATAAACTTTGGTGAGTCTCCAGAGTGTGATAATGTTACCAGGTTAACTATTTACAAGTGCAATTCCAAAATATACCAAATTGAGAAAGTTTAATATCTTCTATCCCAAATACCATAGCCCCGTTAATGCAATTCCAGGTCTTTATAGACCTCTCAGAGAGTTACATGTAGAAGAATTCCTTCTCAACATCTTAGTAGTAGTCCGACTCTGCTTCATAAGCATCGCCATCACCTGAAACTCAAACAGCGTCTGGTTTGGTGTTTAAACACTGTCCCGTAACGTGAGAGTGAGTGATCAACTCAGTGGAACAATAAAGCATAGGTTAACATGTTATCAATTCAGTCAAGCAGTAATGATAAAGCAGTACAATTAACAATCTTAAGTACTCTTGTTAATGCAAGTATGAAATGCTGTTATGATGCATGCCCTCACCAACATACTCCCTCATGCGGTACCATCTTATGTCAGTGGCATACTTTCATTCCTCAGTGCTCCACATCTTCCAGGCACATGCAGTGCGATGATGGGCATGATTACCGAGTTGTTATTAGTCCATTTCAAATAGCAGGATTAGGAAACTAAGGTACCTCCCTTGTATCATTCCCAAACATGATCTATTCTAGGGTCATTAAACCTAGATAATCTCATACGATAGTGTGGTTTTAGGGTGCTGCAAAGGCTGCCAGGGCTGTTACACATAATCGTTACACCACTCCCCCATCACCTTTTTAACGGTTCATCACTAAATTGATACAGGCCTAGTTCATACTCTATTCACCGCGACAAAACTTGTCGCCTCACCACAAATTTAGAGTATGCTCGAGGTCACTACAAAGGGCTGTCAGGGCTGTTACATGCAATCGTTGCACCACTCCCCCATCACCTTATCAATGTAGGCCGACAACACGAATATAGTGTCCCATACCACCATAATCGGCTCACGAGTCTGGTTAGTCAATGGACACTACGGGGAGGCACGTGACCCCAGCGTAGGCCGACAGCTCGACCACGGTCACTACAAAAAAGAGGGTTTTTAGCGACGAAACTTTTAGCGACACAAATTATTTTCGTCGCCAAAAGTCACTTTTAGCGACGAAATATATTTTCGTCGCAAAAAGTACGGTTTTAGCGACGAAAATATATTTTCGTCGCCACAAGTAAGGTTTTAGCGACGAAACTTTTAGCGGCGGAAAAATTCGTCGCTAACCACACTTTTAGCGACGAATATTTTCGCCGTTAAATGCGTAATCGATGCGGAATAAATTTCTTTACAGTATGAGACTTTTGGCGACGAAAACAATTTTTAGCGGCGAAATATTTCGCGGATACATTCATTTCGCAGCGAAAATTATCGCTGCTAAAACTCAACATCTTGTAGCGACGAAAATTATCGTCGCCAAAACTTTGCTTTTAAAAAAATTTACTCTAGTTCAAAATACATACAGTATTCCGCATATACTCCGGTTAACAATTATATTTCATCATATTCATCACATTCACATTGATATTAATTTAAATCAAAACAATATAAACGTTTAGCGGCGAAAATGTTCGACACAAAAAAATACTATGCAAGACTTTTAGCAGCGAAATTGTTCGCTGCTAAAACTATTTTCCAAAAGATTTTAGCGCGAAAATATTTGCGGCAAAATAAATTTTTCAAGATTATTACTTATAAAGTTATCAATACGCTAAAAAATACTATACTGATTACTTTTAGCGTGAAATTTTTATTCTAAAAATATTTTTCAAAAGATTTTAAAAGCGAAAATATTTGCGGCAAAATAAAATTTCTAAGACTATTGGCTAAACTGCTTCCGCCAACAAATTGATTTGCGAGATATCTAGGACTTTTAGCAGCGAAAATATTCGCCGCCAAAACAATTCCAGTTTGTTTTAGCAGCGAATATTTTCGTTGCTAAAAATCTTAGATGTTTTTTTTTTATGCGGAATTTTGAAATGTACATGAAAAAAAAAAAAAAATCCTGGATGCGTATCAGGAATTTGGTGCCGATTTTTGAATTGTATATATCTTTTTTTTTTAAAAGACTTTTAGCAGCGAATATATTCGCCGCCAAATAAATTCCAGGATGTTTTAGCAGCGAAAAGTTTCGCGGCTAAAAATCCTAGATATTTTTTTGAGCTAATTTTAAAATGTTTATGAAAAAAAATAACTTTAAAAAAAAAAATCCTATATATGTATCAGGAATTTGGTGCCGATTTTTGAACTATATATTTTTAGAAAAAAAACTTTTAGCAGTGAAAATATCCGCGGGCAAAATAATTTCAAGATGTTTTAGCGTGAAAAGTTTATTTCTTAAAAATCTGGATATTTTTTGTGAGGAATTTTGAATTGTATATGAAAAAAAAATCCAAGATGTGTATCGGGAATATGGTCTTGAATTTTGAACCGTATATTTTTTTTTTAAAAAAAGACTTGTAGTAAAATATTCGCCAAAAACAATTCTAAAGATGTTTTAGCAAATAAAATCTTATTTCTTAAAATGTTAAACTTTTAGCGACGAAAATTTTCGTTCTAAAATTCTTATTTTTTTGATGTCTGAGTTCAAAATTCCGCACAAAATTCGATATACACATGTTAACAATATATTTCATCATATTCATCCTAATATACACCTGTTATATAATATATTTCATCATATTGACATTCACATCCAGCTAAACCGAAAAACCAAACCCAAACCTAAACTACATTCATCCAAACACAAACAATCTTATCGCATCACATTCATTCACGCATAAATACATATAAATTTAACATTAACAAATAAACAAAAAATAACAAAGGTTAGGGAGTTTAGGTTTAGGTTTAGGTTTAGATTATAGGTTATAAGTTTAGGTTATAGGTTTAGGTTATAGGTTATAAGTTTAGGTAATATGTTTAGGTTTTGGTTTTAGGTTTAGGTTTAGGTTAAGGTTATAGGTTTAGGTTCGATTTAGGTTTAAGTTATGGGTTATAGCTTTGTGAATTGAGAATAGGTTAAGGTTTAGGTTTAGGAAATTGAGTTCGGGTTCAGGATCAGGTTTGGGTTTTCAAGTTTAGGTTTAGGTTTAGGTTAGGGAGTTGGGATTAGGATTTGATGTAGGTTTAGGTTGAGGGATTTGAGAATACATTTAGGTTATAGGTTTTAAGTTTAGGTTTTAGGATATAGGTTTTGGTTTTGGTTTTGGTTTTGGTTTTAGGTTTATGTTATAGGTTAAGGTTAGGTATAGGTTTAGGTTATAGGTTATAGCTTTGGGAATTGAGAATAGGTTATGGTTTAGGTTTGGGAAACTGGGTTCGGGTTTGGGATTGGGTTTAGGTTTGGGTTTTCAAGTTTAGGTTTAGGTTTAGGTTAGGGAGTTGAGATTTGGATTTGGTGTAGGTTTAGGTTGAAGGATTTGAAAATAGGTAAAGGTTTAAGTTTAGGAAATCGGGTTCGTGTTACGGATCGGGCTTAGGCTTGGCTTTTCATGATTAAGTTTAGGTTTAGGTTTAGGTTAGGGAGTTGAGATTGGGATTTGGTGTAGGTTTAGGTTTAGCGATTTGAGAATAGGTTAAGGTTAAGGTTTAGCTTTAGAAATCGGGTTCGGGTTCGGGATCGGGTTTAGGCTTGGGTTGTCAAGTTTAGGTTTAGGTTTAGGTTAGGGAGTTGAGATTGGGATTAGGTGTAGGTATAGGTTTAGGGATTTGAGAATAGGTTAAGGTTTAGGTATAGGTATAGGTTTAGGTTTAGGTTTTAGCATATAGGTTTAGGTTTTGGTTTTAGGTTTAGGTTATAGGTTATAGGTTATAGGTTATAGGTTAAGGTTTATGTTATAGGTTTTTGTTTAGGTTGAGGTTATAGGTTTTGGTTTAGGTTTAGGTTTTAGTTTATAGGTTTTTCTTTAGGTTGAGGTTATAGGTTTTTGTTTAGGTTGAGGTTATAGGTTTTGGTTTAGGTTTAGGTTTTAGTTTATAGGTTTTTCTTTAGGTTGAGGTTATAGGTTTTGGTTTAGGTTTAGGTTTTAGTTTATAGGTTTTTCTTTAGGTTGAGGTTATAGGTTTTGGTTTAGGTTATAGGTTTTGTTTATGTTGAGGTTATAGGTTTTGGTTTAGGTTTTGGTTTAGGTTTAGGTTTTAGTTTATAGGTTTTTCTTTAGGTTGAGGTTATAGGTTTTTGTTTAGGTTGAGGTTATAGGTTTTGGTTTAGGTTTAGGTTTTAGTTTATAGGTTTTTCTTTAGGTTGAGGTTATAGGTTTTGGTTTAGGTTATAGGTTTAGGTTTAGGTTTTAGGATATAGGTTTAGGTTACGGTTTTAGGTTTAGGTTAAGGTTTAGGTTACTGAGGTTTTGGTTTAAGTTAAGGTTATAGGCTTTGGTTTAGGTTAAGGTTTAGGTTTAGGTTTTGGGTTTAGGTTAAGGTTATAGGTTTAGGTTAGGTTTAGGTTTAGGTTTAGGTTATAGGTTATAGCTTTGGGAATTGAGAATAGGTTAAGGTTGAGGTTTAGAAAGCGGGTTCGGGTTCGGGATCGGGTTTAGGTTTGGGTTTTCAGATTAGGTTTAGGTTTAGGTTTAGGTTAGAGAGTTGTGATTAGGATTTGGTGTAGGTTTAGGTTTAGGGATTTGAGAATACATTTAGGTTTTAGGTTTAGGTTTTAGCTTATAGGTTTAGGTTATAGGTTTTGGTTTTGGTTTTAGGTTAAGGTTATAGGTTATAGCTTTGGGAATGAGAATAGGTTAAGGTTTAGGTTTAGGAAACCGGGTTTGGGTTCGGATCGGGTTTAGGTTTGGGTTTTCAAGTTCGGGTTTAAGTTTAGGTTAGGGAGCTGAGATTAGGATTTGGTGTAAGTTTAGGTTGAGGATTTGAAAATAGGTAAAGGTTTAGGTTTAGGAAATCGGGTTCGGGTTTTGGATCGGGTTTAGGCTTGGGTTTTCATGTTTAGGTTTAGGTTAGGAGTTGAGATTGGGATTTGGTGTAGGTTTAGGTTTAGGGATTTGAGAATGGGTTAAGGTTTAGGGAATTGAGAATTGGTTTGGGTTTAGGTTTAAGGAATCGGGTTCGGGTTCGAGATCGGGTTTAGGTTTGGGTTTTCAAGTTAAAGCTTAGGTTTATGTTAGGAGTTGAGATTAGGATTAGGTATAGGTTTAGGTTTATGGATTTGAGAATACATTTAGGTTTTAGGTTTAGGTCTTAGGTTATAGGTTAAGGTTTAGGATTTAAGTTTAGGTGAATGGTAAGTAATAGGTTATAAGTTTAGGTTATAGGTAATAGGTTAAGGTTTTAGGTCATAGGTTTTGGTTTAGGTTAAGGTTAAGGTTTAGGTTCAGGTTTAGGTTTAGGTTATAAGGTATAGGTTTAGGGAATTGAGAATTGGTTTGGGTTTAGGTTTAGGGAATTGGGTTTGGATTCGGGATCGGGTTTAGGTTGGGTTTTCAAGGTTAAGCTTAGGTTTAGGTTAGGGAGTTGATATTAGGATTAGGTGTAGGTTTAGGTTTAGGGATTTGAGAATACATTTAGGTTTTAGGTTTAGGTCTTAGGTTATAGGTTAAGGTTTAGGATTTAGGTTTAGGTGAATGGTAGGTAATAGGTTATAAGTTTAGGTTACGAGTAATAGGTTGAGGTTTTAGGTCATAGGTTTTGTTTTGGTTAAGGTTATAAGTTTAGGTTCGGTTTAAGGTTCGAGTTTAGGTTTAAGTTATAAGGTAAAGGTTTAGGTAATTGAGAATTGGTTTAGGTTTAGAGAATTGGGTTTAGTTTTAGGTTCGAGTTTAGGTTTAGGTTATAAGGTCTAGGTTTAGGGAATTGAGAATTGGTTTAGGTTTAGGTTTACGGAATCGGGTTCGGTTCGGGATCGGGTTTAGGTTTAGGTTAGGGAGTTGAGATTGGGATTAGGTGTAGGTTTAAGTTTAGGGATTTGAGAATATGTTAATGTTTAGGTATAGGTTTAGGTTTAGGTTATAGGTTTTGGTTTTAGGTTTAGGTTAAGGTTTAGGTTATAGGTTTATGTTTAGTTTAGGTTCAGTTTAGGTTTAGGTTATAAGGTATAGGTTTAGGGAATTGAGAATTGGTTTGGGTTTAGGTTTAGGGAATTGGGTTTGGATTCGGGATCGGGTTTAGGTTGGGTTTTCAAGGTTAAGCTTAGGTTTAGGTTAGGGAGTTGATATTAGGATTAGGTGTAGGTTTAGGTTTAGGGATTTGAGAATACATTTAGGTTTTAGGTTTAGGTCTTAGGTTATAGGTTAAGGTTTAGGATTTAGGTTTAGGTGAATGGTAGGTAATAGGTTATAAGTTTAGGTTACTGGTAATAGGTTGAGGTTTTAGGTCATAGGTTTTTGTTTTGGTTAAGGTTATAAGTTTAGGTTCGAGTTTAAGGTTCGAGTTTAGGTTTAAGTTATAAGGTAAAGGTTTAGGTAATTGAGAATTGGTTTAGGCTTAGAGAATTGGGTTTAGTTTTAGGTTCGAGTTTAGGTTTAGGTTTAGGTTTAGGGAAATGAGAATTGGTTTAGGTTTAGGTTTACGGAATCGGGTTCGGTGTTCGGGATCGGGTTTAGGTTTAGGTTAGGAGTTGAGATTGGGATTAGGTGTAGGTTTAAGTTTAGGGATTTGAGAATATGTTAATGTTTAGGTATAGGTTTAGGTTTAGGTTATAGGTTTTGGTTTTAGGTTTAGGTTAAGGTTTAGGTTATAGGTTTATGTTTAGGTTTAGGTTCGGTTTAGGTTTAGGTTATAAGGTATAGGTTTAGGAATTGAGAATGGTTTGGGTTTAGGTTTAGGGAATTGGGTTTGGATTCGGGATCGGGTTTAGGTTGGGTTTTCAAGGTTAAGCTTAGGTTTAGGTTAGGAGTTGATATTAGGATTAGGTGTAGGTTTAGGTTTAGGGATTTGAGAATACATTTAGGTTTTAGGTTTAGGTCTTAGGTTATAGGTTAAGGTTTAGGATTTAGGTTTAGGTGAATGGTAGGTAATAGGTTATAAGTTTAGGTTACGGTAATAGGTTGAGGTTTTAGGTCATAGGTTTTGTTTTGGTTAAGGTTATAAGTTTAGGTTCGGTTTAAGGTTCGGAGTTTAGGTTTAAGTTATAAGGTAAAGGTTTAGGTAATTGAGAATTGGTTTAGGTTTAGAGAATTGGGTTTAGTTTTAGGTTCGGAGTTTAGGTTTAGGTTATAAGGTCTAGGTTTAGGGAATTGAGAATTGGTTTAGGTTTAGGTTTACGGAATCGGGTTCGATTCGGGATCGGGTTTAGGTTTAGGTTAGGGAGTTGAGATTGGGATTAGGTGTAGGTTTAAGTTTAGGGATTTGAGAATAGGTTAATGTTTAGGTATAGGTTTAGGTTTAGGTTATAGGTTTTGGTTTTAGGTTTAGGTTAAGGTTTAGGTTATAGGTTTATGTTTAGGTTTAGGTTATAGGTTTTGGTTTAGGTTATAGGTTTAAGTTTAGGTTTTAGTTTATAGGTTTTTGTTTAGGTTGAGGTTATAGGTTTTGGTTTAGGTTTTAGTTTATAGGTTTAGGTTATAAGTTATGGGTTTAGGTTATGGTTTTAGGTTTAAGTTAAAGTTCGGTTACTGAGTTTTGGTTTAGGTTAAGGTTATAGGCTTTGGTTTAGGTTAAGGTTTAGGTTTTGGGTTTAGGTTAAGGTTATAGGTTTAGGTTAGGTTTAGGTTATAGGTTATAGGATTTGGTTTAGGTTATAGGTTTAGGTTTAAGTTTAAGTTTAGGTTGGGTTATAGGTTATAACTATAGGTTTTGGGATTAGAGAATAGGTTTAGGTTATAAGTATAGGTTTAGGTTGGGTTATAGGTTAAGGTTTAGGTTTAGGTTATAAGTATAGGTTTTGGGATTTGAGAAAAGGTTTAGGTTATAAGTATAGGTTTAGGTTAAAGTTGTAAGTTTAGGTTTAGGATATAAGTATAGGTTATAGGTTAAGGTTTTTGTTTAGGTTTAGGTTATAAGTATAAGTTTAGGGATTTGAGAAGAGGTTTAGGTTAAGGTTATAAGTATAGGTTTAGGTTATAGGTATAGGTTTAGGTTTAGATTTATGTTTAGGTTAAGGTTTAGGTTAAGGTTTAGGTTTAGGGTTAGGGGTGTGGTACCTGCAAATACGAGATATAAACACGGCCTTGTCCAAATGGCGAGCCCTCCAATGTTGTCCATAGGAAATGGACAACTTCATCATGGTCATAACGGCGGTTCCCACCTTCCAGGGGACCCAGCTCATCCGGATAGCTCCGACGCACATCCGGTGCAGCTCCATTAATCTCGAGCAAATACATAAATACGGCTGTCCAAATGGCCGAGCCCTTCCAATGTTGTCCATAGAAATGGACAGCTTCATCATGGTCATAACGGCGGTTCCCACCTTCCGGGGACCCCGCTCTTCCGGATAGCTCCGACGCACATCCGGTCAAGATGCTGCTCCATTAATCTCGAGCAAATACATAAATACGGCCTGTCCAAATGGCCAGGCCCTTCCAATGTTGTCCATAGGAAATGGACGACTTCATCATGGTCATAACACGGTTCCCACCTTCCGGGACCCAGCTCTTCAGGATAGCTCCGACGCACATCCGATGCACTCCATCAATATCGAGCAAATACATTTAAAAACAAGGTAGGCATCTATTTTTTTTATGAATGAAAACCAATCTTGAAGACTATTCATCAGACAGTCCCTACAATGGATAGTAGTTAGACATTGAATAATTAAAAGCATTAACCACTTCTATTGCATTTTTTCATATACACAAGATTCATAGGTTGAAAATTTGCCATTGAGATAGTGTTTTATATTCGGTTGGTAGAGACGGACAAGCTCTTTATACCATATGACCTACAGTGATGAAAATTTCAAGTAAATTGTCAATGGTTTACTGATAATCTTAGAAATTAGAAAATTACAATTATGTGCATTTCGATCGAGTTATTTCTCTAATCACGATAGCCTTGGGAGGGTTAATACGAGCGATGAGTTGATTGCAAGAGGTGATTAAAACTATAGTGGGTTATCTTCTTGGACATAATCATTTCAAGACCAGCAAGAT
This sequence comes from Magnolia changhungtana, assembly GCA_030180095.1. Lineage (NCBI taxonomy): Eukaryota > Viridiplantae > Streptophyta > Magnoliopsida > Magnoliales > Magnoliaceae > Magnolia > Magnolia changhungtana. The sequence goes on along the minus strand of JASAUF010000344.1, from coordinate 16,549 downwards.
AACCCAATATAGTTTTAATCGGCCTCTTGCAATCAACTCATCCCTCGTATCAACCCTCTCAAGGCTATCGTCATTAGAGAAATAACTCAGACTGAAATGCACATACTTGAAAATTTTCTAATCTCCCAGATTACTGTAAACCTCGTACAATTTACTTGAAATTTTCATAATGTGAAATAGTACATGAGTGAGAGAAGATAACGTAACCTTTTATTTAGAAGCCAGAAATTGATAGGTTGGGATTGTCCTACCGAGGAGATTGTTGGGCGTAGTCCATCTGCTGTTGGGACAAACATGCATGGGTTTAGATTATTGGACCATGAACCCCATCTGTCATTGAAAACCAAGGATTAAAATGGTGTGACAATCTATATGTAGTAAGATATATATATAAATCCCTTGTGTAGTATTTGTGGATTATGTATTTGTGGATAATGTGTAGTTGTGTACTATCATTTATACAAGAACATGTCTTGACTATACATGGACACACATGCTAAGACATACGTATGTGAGATTGGTGAAGCTAAATTGATTTGGATCACATTAACTCTACACTAATTTGATAGATCATAAACTAAAAATCTACACTAATTTGATCTTCTAACTTCAGATCATTGGAAGTATAATAGATGGTTGAAATGCAGTACAATGATCAAAATTACTGCAAAAAAATGTCCATTAATCAAACTCTACAATAACCAAAACATCTGGATTAGAGATTCCACTTGGACTCTCTGGTAGGCATTTCCCTTCAGCCATTGCTTTCTCAAACCAAAGATGGTTAACTATTTTTGTTCCCAAATCCTTAGCGGACTATATTTTGTAAGATGTAAATAAAATTCACCTTGTTTCCTTTTAATGTAATACACTTGGTAACAGATCCTTACTGTCCAATTCATGGACCACCTCTTGGATGAGCCATCCCCAAAAATGGTGTTGATCAGAAGTTAATTATCTGATCTGTGACCTATTTTTGGATGGCCCAAGAAAAGTTTAGGACAGTAGTTCAGATGAAAATAAAATCGGAATGATGGAAGTTATAAACAGGTAATGGATGCATTTTTTACCATTAGGCCATCCATGAGGTGGTTGATTAGTTATTTGATTTTGATTAATCAATGTGTTAACCAAATTACTGATGCAAAGTGCTAACCTTTATGGATCTATTGCTTCAACCTTTAAATTTCAATTACTAATCTATTGATTCAACCTTTGATTTTCAATTACTAATCTATTGCTTCAACCTTTGAATTTCGGTTACTAAAAGTACCCAATAGAAGGTAAAAACACACCAATTTCTTCCAACCAAATTAGGAAATCCATCTTTTTCTCTTTTTTCTTATCTTTTTTTTTTTTTTTGAATGGTGTTGCCTACGAAAAAAAAGAAAGAAAGTATGCTTGTTTTATATTTTAGAACCATTGTATCCTCATTTCTTGGGATTCTTTTGTTGGTCGATCAAATATAACACCCAATGCATAATTAACACATTGTGCTTTGTGATTAAGTGCATACAACCCATAATTCATGGCATAAATTGGATGCATTTTGGAGGAACAAAAGGACACATTTGGTCATACCCCAGAATGAGGAATGGAATGGAATCTTGCCCGACCCATGTGCATTTTGCATAAGTGGTGCCATTCGGTATGTCCCACAAAATGCGAGATGGTGGGTTATAAACATCAGACGGATCGGATCTTGAAGCTGGATCCGATCAAATTCAATCCTTTTAAATCGGTTTGAATCGTTAATCGGATCTATCGGATCAATTCAGATCTGAACACGGGATCCGTTTGTAATGGTATGGGATTTGGATATACCATGACTCAATTTGTTAAGGATCGGATCGACACATAAAGATCGATCGATCCATTATAATGGTGATGCTTTAAAAGTGTTGTTAGGTTTTGATGGGAGGTTTAAAGCTAGTTATTTCTATTGATTTTGGAGTTTTATGATTGATTGGAGTTCGTTTTCTTTCTTTATGTTTGGAACTCGAAATATTCAAATGTGAAAATTTTCGTGTTTTGTGATGAGTTTCTTGTGAAGAAATGATTGTGGGTTTTACATATATTTTAGTTTACTACTTGAAATGTGAGTACTTTGAATGGATCCATGAGTTATTTTGAAAAATGTTTTAATTTTGATTTCTTGAGTTTTGAAGGCGGTCTGAATTTGAATAGTTGGTTTCATGATTTTCGTTCTCATTTTTATTTTACGAGTCCTTAGGACATCTCAGATATTGAATTTGGAGAGTTGGTCTTGCATTTTTTTTTTGTTATTGTTTTATTGGAGTCCAGTCAGCTCAAATGAGGAATTGGGAGTGTTCTAGACTTTCATGACATCGTTATTAGTATTCTGCAATTGAATCTTTCCAAAAAAAAAGAGAAAAATCTGCAATTGGGTTGAAGTTTACTGCCACTGAAACCTTTGAATTCAATGTTCTGAAATGTTACTGGACTTGGTGGTGCTTTGATGGCTTTTGAGATTTCGGTTAGCTAATGCTTCTTGGGTCTTGCAAATATTTCTCTCGATGAATCTTCCATATATTTGAAAGCGAAATCCACGAGTTATAGTAAGCTCTTTGAAGAGGATTTTGTTGATATCGCAGATGTTTCTTCTTTCGACCAGTTCCCAAATTCTTGAAACTTCGATGTTGAATGCTTGCAATTCTGAAAGTACTAGATATTTGTGACATTGGTGTTCTTGAAGATTCTTTAACAATTCTTCAAATTTTGGTGTATTTGAGTCTACAGGTTCTTTTTTATTATTGTTTAATTGCATAGATCTTTCTCCCTTAATTCAATATTTGTAAATCGCTTGTGAGTTTGAATCAGAAAAACATGTCTATCTTGTTTCAACGAGAATCTGATCATCTACATTTCCCCTATCTCTACTACGGATCTCAAGCTGTACTGCACATGTAAACGATGGTTCTGGGGTTTTAGAAAGGTTGATCCGGATCGATGGGAGTTTGCAAATCAAGGGTTTTTGGGAGGCGAAGTTCGAGAGAACACTGCAAGAGGAAGTGATCTCGGCCATGGGTGCTCAACATTTGTGCATTAGCTACCCACATCGAGACGGTGGTGAGGAAGAAGTTGCGATTGAAACGAGAGATTGAGATGCTATTTTACGCCATGGATAACAACTCAAGCGGTTCTAATACAATTCCAATTGTTGAAGTTATCCACAGCCACAATGGCAGGATTCGTGTTCGCAAATGACATTTTGTGGGAAGAATTCTTGAATGGGGAGGCGATTGCGGGGAATTTAGAAGAAGAAGGAAGAAGAACAACGGAGATTGATGTGGAGGTGGAGGATTTGGGCTGCTAGGCCATCGATTGGAGTGACAATGTACTGGTCTTGGGCGAGCAAATGGGGTTTAAGGGTCAAAGCCATGAAGGCCATCGATTGGAGATTGATGTGGAGGTGAGCAAATCGGTTAAGGATTCCAAATGTATTCCTTGCAACTCTGTTTTCACTAAAAATATATCATTCCAAAACACTTCATTGACCTATTTATCGTAATTTTAGGCTGCGGGATCATAATCTATTTTCTCTCAATCAACTTACGATTATAAATAGGTCAAAAAACGCTGATTTGGATGTAGGAAAAACAAAAATATCATTCCGATCCAAAAATATTCCATCCAACACCGTAGTGGGTGTTAAATCCCAAACGTTTCTTGTGGCATGGCCCATCTTAGTTTTGGATCTGTCTCACATTTGGGCTCACATCCCAGGGAGTGGATTCCATACGGACATGTGGTGGGCCACACGAGTTTTGGGTTACACAACGAACATGTAAGAGTTTTGGGTTACACACACTATGGAGATCGATCAATATTGAGTCAATTTGATTCAGCAAGTTCTTTTGAGTACTCAATGTAACACTAGCACTAGCGCGCCACAAAAGCACGACATTTTGTTAATGTATATCACACCATTCAGTCTCTAACAGTAGAAATGGTAGAACAAAACTTTCAGCAAATGCATAGCAATATGTAGCCAAAACATTAGAACAGAAAGTGTAGTTTCTCTTCAACTAATTCGACCTCCTTGTCCCTTCTCCACTTAATAGTTAACATCTACAAGGCTCTGTTCACACACCTATCGTAGTTTCTCTTCAACTAATTCATGCTTCTAGACCCGGCGAGTTGAAAAGCGGGAACACATTTCCCTTACAATAATGTATCTATTCAAGAATTGGTTGCTAAGGAACTCACCCATGAGGATTGTCCCTTGACCAACCACATGGTGATCCAAAAACATTCATCTAGTAGATCCCACTGCGGATGGCTACACGGGCTAATTTGCAAATGATCTTTTATTTGTAGAGATTATAATGGTCCCATCACACTATTAGCACAAGCACTCATCTAGCTTCTCACAGGATACATCCACACATGAATAAATGCACAATCACTCATACAAAAAGAAGGAAAGAAAAGAAAACCCAATAAACAATTTTTTACTTGTATGTCAAAATCCAACAAAAAACAAAGGCAAAATAAAAGAAAATCCATATTAAGAGAAATTTCTGTGTATTGAAGTGGAGATAATCAATCACATAGAAATTCCCTTTCTTCACATACATATTGAGGATCTGTCTCCAAATTTTAAGGGTAAAATATTATTATGTATACTAGGAAACATTTAAACTGAATGTTTGCATTTCAATTGATTGTGCATATTGAGGAACACCTCCCATTCCGAATTGAGGGGTTCCAAATCCACGCTCCCAAACGATCAGGGGTTTCGAATCCGGGGGTTTCTAATCATGGGGTTCCGAATCCGGGGTTTCCAATCATGGGGCCCATTGCCAAACATGGAGTGATTTAGGCACGGGACCAATTGCCACCCCACCTAATCCTTCTAATCCCACTTGCCCAAACACGCCTAAATCCCCAAATCCTTGAGTACTTGAACCCCAAATCCCTAAATCGATATTGAGAGAGAGAGAGAGATACCTCAGCATCGTGAATGACTGCAGCAGATCTTCGGAGAGAGCGGGAGAGAGAGCGCGTGCGTGGGTAGGGCGTTCGGCAACGGGCCATGAAGAGAGATCGAGAGAGAGACGAGAGAGAGGGAGGAGGGAGAGGGATGCGAGAGAGAGAGAGAGATAGGATCGTATAGAGAGATCGAGAGAGAGAAGAGAGAGTTAGATGGCGAGAGGAGGGAGAAGGCACGAGAGAGAGAGAGAGAGAGAGAGAGAGAGAGAGAGAGAGTCTCACGGGCGGGCGGGCGGGCTTCACATGTTTGTAGCTTCTTGGCTGCGAAGTGACGTCACCCCATAAATGTGGGCCCCAGCCATGTGATGTATGTGTTGTATCCACAGTCCATCCGATTTGAGATATTATTTTAGGTCATGAGCGAATAATGAGGGCGGATAAAAGATGTAGTGGACCCACCACGAGAAAACACGACGGGAGAGTGATTTCCACCGTTGAAACTATCGTAATGCTCATCGTCTTGTTTATTTTAAATCTCCACGGTGGGGAGAGTAGTGTGGGCCCCACCATGAGGTGTATCAACATCTACCCCATCAGTCAGATGCATCATTCCATGGTGGGCCCAGGGATTAAAAATCAAGTCAATCTGTGATAATTGTGGGCCACACCACATACAAAAGTTGAGAAGGGTTACCCTCCATGAAAACATTCGTAATTATTTGGTAATAAACAAGTATTGTAAGTTTGAGGTAATTCGTGCAAGACGTGCACTTTTGTAGATGTCTTATCATTATATATTTTTGTGTAAACACCCACTAAACTAATTCAGTAGCAGTCCACTCAACAAGCAATCAGGGTTATGTCTTGGCCTAAGGGCGGTGCTTGATAGTGTCATTTAATTTTAACAAGTGCGGGGCAGCTTGCAATTATATGCCATGAGTGAAAATTGAATTTCCTAACATCTGTGTCTTCGGAAGTTCCTGGATCATGCCTAAAATGAGCTCTCAACACAAATGGACCGTATGCGGTACCTGCAGGTGTTAACGCTACGTTACGAAAAAAAAAAAAAAAAAAACAGAAGCGAAAAAAACGACCTAACAAAGAGGAAAGGCGAGTCGTGATTTCTCATCCTTTCCTCGGTCGTTGGGAAGCAGATTCATTTGGTGTACCACACACCCGGCTATATAATTAGTGTATTGACGTGTGCAAATTCTCGGCTCCCATCATGAGGTATGTATTATATCAAAGTCCATCCCCTTGGAGAGCTCGTTTTAAACCTAAGCCAAAAAAAAGACAAATCTAACAATCAATTGGACCACCTTTGCGAAAAAGTGGGAGATTGAACGTCTACCATTGAAACCCTTTTAGGGTTACAGAAGTTTTGGATCAATATAAAATTTGTTCTTTCTCTTCAACCATGTATTTTTAACCTTATTAACAGATTGGATGGAAAATAAACGTCCAACTAATGTTTTAACAATGAAAATCACTATCCTCATGTTGTTATTTTTGGTTTTTCTAATGCTTTCTAAAATGGTCTCTAAAAATGAATGAAGAGTATGGATATAATAAATACAACATTGTGGGCCATGTAACTTTGATCTCCTTTGTACGATTTGTACAAGGAGAGCTCGAGGATCTTGAAAGCGCTCGTCTTCACATGTGCGAGTATGTGCATGACTATACGGTGATGTGAGGTTCACCGGCCAATCCGCTTCTGGTCATTGCGGGAATGTGTTGTCGGGGGCGCGGATTGCGTCTTACCATGCCTAAACGATAATCCGTTAGGGCGGGGAGCTGCAGTGGAACCTACCATTATGTAAGTGTTTTATCTATACCGTTCATCATGTTTAAGGTCATTTTAAGGTATGAGCCAAAAAATGAGGTGGGTACAAGGATTAAGTAGACCACAAAGTGGGGATTGAACGTCTTACATTAAAATCTTCTTGAGTTGGAGAAGTGTCGGATCAAGCTGATATTTGTTTTTTTCACTTCATCTACGTGTACATGACCTTATGAATAGGTTGGATGGTAAAAATATATCACGGTGGCCCTTAGAAAGGTTTCGATGGTGGGTGTCATTATCACCGAAACTTCCTTGTATATTTAACAATTCCCATGGAGATGCGGTCCACTTGAGCTATGCATATTTAACAATTTTGGGCTCATGCGTGGTGACCAAGATATATCAAGGATGTATTGAGTCCATAGAAATGGACTTGAAAAATCCTCTTTGTCTATTTATCTTTAAATATCTTAAAATAAAATTTAAAAATCAGGCAAATCCAAAACTCAAATGTGCCTCCTCAAATGAAGCAATTGAAGGCCAATTTTCCACCATTGAAACTTTCACAAGCTGATTATAACATTTATATATAATCCAAACCACTTGTAAGGTTATTACCAGCTTTGTTTGGTGCGGTATGGCCCACGTGAGTTTGCTTATTTTAGAATAATGTCCTACCATGATCTTATGAAAATAGATGGGCCAGAGTAGATTTGTCAACGACATCCCTGTGGGCCCCACAAGGCTATGCCTGCAGGAATATCTACTGTCTTGCCGAGGTGGTAGGCAATGTCAAACTTTGCTTTAAACTTCCATGGTACGCATATGGTGAATCAAAGTGTAACGGTGTGGCGTCATACAAAATCATGGTTATTCTTTAAAAAAATTGTGAGCTTCTGATAACTCAAGCTTCAACCCTTGCATATGATCATTTTAGCCATAAAAATACATATTAATTACTTGATGATGTATAGCATTCAGGAGCCCAGGCTATCTCCATTATTATGATATAGTGGAAGAGTGTAACGGATGATGCTCAAATATATTGCCTTTTCAAGCAAAAGAAAAAGACTTGAGCACTTATAAATTACTTTAAAAAAAAAAAAGTGATTAGGTGACATACAAGTATTACAAACTAATCCAACTTGTCAAAATGATGGGACCCATTATAGATTTGTCATGAACAAAGCGTTCATCTTATTTGGTTTTTAATTGGTGGACATTTCAACAAAAAAGAGTCTTATGTATCAAGAGAGGTTAGAATTAATGTTTACACCAATCTATGACCTTGTGACTTGTCCATAGTGTAAGATTTCTGAGTTACCAAATATCAATACATACTAAGAGTATATTAAGTAATGCCTAGATTTATTTGTCCTGCAAATTAAATTTGTGAACTACAACTTTCGCGATCTAATAACTTCATGATTACGAACTAAAATTAGTAGAATTCGCAGGAGTTATTTGATACTGGGAGAGTGTGTTACTTGATACAGAATGGTACTAAGATATTGTCAACTTATCATATAATAGCTTAAAAGCAAGATGTCCAATTTTTGGGAGCGATCTAGATAATTGATCATCGAAATTTCGGTTTGATCAAACAATCATAACCACCCGATTAGTGGCCATTTGTTTTTACGAATTCGGACAGATTGATGTTTTTCATTCGTGCAGTTAATTTAAAGTCCAACAATGTACGGTACTATGAAATAAAAATCATTGTCGAATTAAGTCTAAATCAGGACCCACTTTTTTATCAGCTTAAAACTGCGTTACTTAGGCGATAGATTTGTGGACCACATCTCGGCGGGCCGAAAAAAAATAATTATGAATGTTTTAATGGAGAGGTAACCCTCTCGACTTGGAATGTGGTGTGGCCCATACAAGTCATAGATTGATTTCATTTTTAATCCACGGGCCCACCATGGGATGGTGCATCCGATCGATGGGGTAGATGTCGACCGACGCGTCATGGTGGGGCCCACTTTTCTCAAATCCTTTAACGTCCCAAATTTGGGCGGGCGCCCAAATCTGACGCCCGCCTGTGCCCCAAAATGCTGAAATCCTAACCCCGCTCTCTCTCTCTCGCTCGATCCCTCTGACTCTCTCATCTTCCTCCCTCTCTCTTCATTCGATCCCACTCTCTCTCTCTCTCTCTCTCTCTCTCTCTCTCTCTCTCGCTTCCTCTCTCTTCCTCTGTTCCCCAATCTCGTGCTACCTCTCCGTCTCACTGTCTCGTGCTACCTCTTCTCTCCATCTCCCTCTCCTGTGTCGTGCTCCCTATCCCTCTATCAGTTCATCACCTGCACCCAAACCATCGGAGGACCCTTCATCATCTCGATTGGATGTTCTCAAAACTGACTTGTCTCGGTGCACGATCACGGACTACCGGTTTCCCTCTTTGTTCTTGGATTGAGAGGCGCCATTGCATGAGAACTTGAGAAAAAAAAAAGGTATATCCCTTTGGACCCAGGTCATGAGTCTGAAATCACAGTATTGTCATGAAGTCGATCTGTCTCAATTTTTTGGCATTTACACGGTTTGAATTGAGTTTTTTTTTTTGAGAATTGAGCTATTAAAAAGAAAAGAAAAAAAAAAACAAAAAGCGAAGCCTAGAATCTCTACTCGAGACATACACAGAATTGGGTTTCGTGTCTGAATTGGGTGTTCTCGGGAGTGGAAGCTGAAAGAGAAAAATGCAGATTGAATTGGTTTTTATAAACACGGAGGATCCATCTGGAATCAAAATTCCATATACATCACGGTTTCCCTTTACTGCACATTGTGACTCATACGCGACCACTTTCCCTCTTAAGCAACTATCACCTCTCAAATTTATTTATTTTTTTTAAAAAAGAAGCGAAATAATACATTTACTTTCCCCGATTTTCTTGTTAAAGGCAACTGCAAAGAGTAGCCCTCTTGTTAATTTTTTCAACTCATTTAGGGAAAAATGTTAATTTCCGATAAGTAGAAATAAATTGTTCTTCAAATCATAAAATTGGTGTTTTGGAAGAGGTCATAACATATGCGCACATGTTTATGAAAAGCTAGCACTCGATCTACGAGAAAGTTTGATATGAGTTGAGATATTGACATGGTAATACCATTATGGTGCGAAATAACAAAAATGGTACCTCCTGTAATTTTAATTTGGTCGAAGAAGAGTTGGAGCCCATCTCTTTTTCGACATCACAGTGTGTCAATTCATCACGTTTCCGTCTTTAGGTTACGAGCGTACTTTCATCTTCTCTACAAGGACATCTTCCCTCAAATGTTGACTTTACTATATAAAAGAGTTCTGAAAAATGATGATTTATTAAAAAAAATAGAATTGGCTGAGTTAATGTCAAAAACCAAAAATCGAAGCCATTGCTTTCCTCGATCCTCCACTTAGAGGAGGATTCTATTCTTCTTTTCAGTGGTCACTTGAAATTACGTAGCTTGAAAATCCATGACGAAAAATTAGAAAAGATTCTTTCTATTTCCTTGGATTTTCATGATTTTCCTCGGATCCAAATGTATCCTTAATTTGAATGGTAGGATCTGATTACTATTATAAGCATGTGTTTGATGAAGGTTGTACAGCTTGACCCATTTTTTAATGGCTCTCATTTTGAATTCCAATTTATTGATGGGCGATAGTCAAAAGTAAAACCTGAGCCATTGATAATCCATGGCCTTGCCCCAAAATCCATGACTTTGTGGTATGGCAAGTTTTCTTTAGTTTAAAATATTCTCAAGTCACAAGCGGTGATATAAGGTAGTTGGAACTTTTCATCTTAACCACAGAAATCATCTGTCATAGGAACACTTTCGAAAGGAGAATCTAAAGGAAGAGAAATCTCGCATGAGATAGAATATTTAAAATCCACAAGTCACAAGCGATATAAGGTAGTTCGGACTTTTTCATCTTAACTTAAATCATCTGTCTCAAGATAGTCTAGAATATTCAAGATAGCACTAGTCTTAGTTAAGCTTTTGAAGCTTAAAAGCATTTTGACACTTCCATGGTAGACATGCATCTTTCCTTTGGAATATTCCTCTTTTTTCTTTCTTTTACTGTGTGTGTGTCTCTCTCTCCCTACGGGGATGCAAAGTAAGCCATTTAGTTATTGGATTCCATGTCTGAAATATCGGTTGATGTAACATGGCTTGCCATATATACTTTGTTAATAATTCTTGGTGATGGATTCAACTCAGTAAGCGGAAAATGCATGGCATTTGAGACAAGATTGGGCATTTGCTATGTTAGGATAGTAAGATGAATGATCTTGCTTCTCTTTAGTGAGTTCAATGAAAGCTTTAGGAGCTCATTAAAGGGTTGGAATACTTTTATATCTAAATGCTCCAGTGCCCAGGCACTGGAGCAATCGGGATTATAATGCTCTAATTGCATTGGTTCTTTAAGTACCGATCAATAGATTGATCCAAAACTCTTTCATTAAGTTGAGAACACATGTCATGAGCTACCATACTAAAATCACAACTTGATGGATGATCTAATCCATCATTAATTTGGCTTTATTTTCTGTAGCCATCCTTTTTCCCAAGCCATGGATAGGATGGTTATGATTGCACAATAGAAGGTGACTCTTTAAAATCCTGAAGCAATCCATTATGGTCCCAAACAAATGAATGAATCAAATTGTTGATTGGATGTATTTTTAAGCCTAATAGCGTGTAGCACACGGTCCACTAATAGAGGTGACTCTTTAGAATCACAAACAATACATTGGTTCACCATTGAAATCCAAACTGCACGACACACAGGAAACTCTCTTATAGCTTGAAGCGAAAGCATCAAGATGTTGCAAAATTGAAAAAACAAGTTATCCAAAATGTTCGACGGGAAAGGTTAACCTCTAGTAAGTCATGTCATTATCCTATGCACACATGTAGGGTCATGGTAGCCAACGTTCACGTTGAAATATCAATATTGGAGCATGTATAGTTTGGCTCCATACACCAAACACATTAAATCCATTTCATCCTTATTTGTGTGAACTTTCGATTTTTTTTTTTAGTCTTGTATTGTGATACATAATAATATGCATTGTATAGCTTACCGAGGTATGATAGAAAAAAAGCGAAAAAAATAAACCATGGATTGGCCAATATTACTGCGAGAAATGGAAAGCGATTTATTTCTATCATACACATACGTGTAGTGAATGTCGAGGAGGCATACTTTGGGCACTTGTCCTCAAAACACTTGGGAAAAACATCTTTGAAATGATGAAATGAAATGAAATAGTTCAAATAAATGTTATAAAGGAGTAGTGACTCTTTAAATAGTTTGAAATAAAATGTAGCCCCCTACAACTCTTCTACTTAATGCAACTTATATTGTTCTATGGTTATCTCATTTGCTTTATAATTGTCCTCATGTAAACCTTATAATGAGCTTGTATATTACAGTTGTTTGCCTTAAATTACGTATTGTGATTAGTTAGTTTATAGTTGTGACTTGTAATTTATAATTTTGTAAGTTAGATAATTAGTTACTCGTTTGAGGATTTACATGGGGCCATACATAGATAGCTATGTGTTTTTTGGTGGCATGAAATCAGCTTTCAAATCAATCCACATTTTCGGGCCATTCAAGTTAGATGGAAGGTATATGCTTTCATATAATCTATTTAAATGTTCATGCTCGATCCATGATCCCATCTCTTAGTTCTCTCTAGATATGTTTCTTAGTTAAGTATTGATATCAAATATCTTCACATTGTTTTAGATATTTGGCATCTAGATGTAACTGTCATGATCAACTTATACGGAGAGGCATGAGAGATCTTTGCTAGGATTTCGGCGTGGACGGTTAAATGGGAATATGAAAGTGTTACAGTCTATCAGAGCCTTGGATGAGTAACTAATTTAGGACTTAATTGTATTACATTTTAGCCAGAATTGATCCACCGAGAGGAGGATGTGCGTCGGAGCTGTCAGGAAGGCTAGGGGGGTCCTGGAAGGTGGGAGCCGCTGACTATGACCATGATGAAGTCAGTCATTTCCTATGGACAACATTGAAGAGACACAGCCATTTGGACGAGTAGACGTGATTATATGTTTAATATTTGCTCGAGATTAATAGAGCGGGGCCGGATGTGCGTCGGAGCTATCTCAGAAGAAGCTGTGGGTCCTGAAGGTGGGAGCCGTGTTATGACATGATGAAGTTGTCCATTTCCTATGGGCCAAGATTGGAAGAACTGGCCATTTGGACGAGCCCAGTGTTCTATCCTTCGAATATTTGCTCGAGATTAATGGAGGAGACCGGATGTGCGTCGGGAAATATCCAGGAGAAGAGCTGGGAGTCCACTGGAAGGTGGGGAACCGTAGCCATTTATGACCATGGTGAAAATTTGTCCATTTCCTATGGGCTGAATGACTGTGAAAGAGCACAGGCCATTTGGACGAGCCAGAGCGTGTTCTCTCTGTATTTGGGACCACACTCTTAACGCCCTAAACTATATAACCCCAAACCTATAACTTCCAAATCCCATTCTCAATTCCTCAAACCTAGTAACCTATAGTAACCTATAACCTAACCTTTAACCCTAAACCAAAACCTATAACCTTAACCTTAACCTATTCTCAAATCCCTAAACCCTAAACTCTCTACACCTTCAATCTCAATCCCGACCTCCTACCCTACTAAACCCAAGACTACAAGCATGAACCGTGCACCTAAGCCCATTCTCGATTCCCACTAAACACTATAACCTATAACCTATAACTCTAACCCTAACCCTAAACCAAAACCTATTACCTGAAACCTTAACTTTATTCTCAAATCCATAAACCTAAACCTCACACCTAATCCTAATTCAACTCTCGACTCCTAAACCAAAGACTAAACATGAAACCTATAACCCCAAACCCATTCTCACTCTCTAAACTTATAACCTATAACCTATAACTTAACTCCTAACCCCAAAACCAAAACCATGCTACTTAAACTTTAACTCTATTTCTCAAATCCCTAAACCTAAACCTACACCTAATCCCAATCTCAACTCCCTTGGCCTCCTAAACTAAAGACTAAACATGAAACCTATAACCTAAACCTATTTTTGCCTTTAAACCCACCTATAACCTCTATAACCTAACTCCTAACTCCCTAAACTAAACTTATTACTTCAATCCTTAACCTATTTCACCCTGCAACTTAAACTTCTACACCTAATCCTACCTCAACTTCCTACCTTAAAACCTAAGCTTTCAAACATGAAAACCCAAGCCTAAACCCGATCCCGAACCCCAACCCGATTTCCAATGCCTCAACCTTAACCCTCTCAATTCCCAAAGCTATAACCTATAACCTTATCCTAAACCTAACCTAAACCTATAACCTTAATCCTATGACCTAAACTTACAACCTTAACCTTATCCTAAAATCAAAGCCTCAAACCTATTACCTAAACCTTAACCTATTCTCAAATCCCTAAACCTAAACCTACACCTAATCCCAATCTCAACTCCCTACCCTAAACCCAAGCCTAAACATGAAAACCCAAGCCTAAACCCGATCCCGAACCCCAACCCGATTTCCAATGCCTCAACCTTAACCCTCTCAATTCCCAAAGCTATAACCTATAACCTTATCCTCAACCTAACCTAAACCTATAACCTTAACCTATGACCTAAACTTACAACCTTAACCTTATCCTAAAATCAAAGCTCTAAACCTATTACCTAAACCTTAACCTATTCTCAAATCCCTAAACCTAAACCTACACCTAATCCCAATCTCAACTCCCTACCCTAAACCCAAGCCTAAACATGAAAACCCAAGCCTAAACCCGATCCCGAACCCCAACCCGATTTCCAATGCCTCAACCTTAACCTCTCAATTCCCAAAGCTATAACCTATAACCTTATCCTAAACCTAACCTAAACCTATAACCTTAACCTATGACCTAAACTTACAACCTTAACCTTATCCTAAAACCAAAGCCTCAAACCTATTACCTAAACCTTAACCTATTCTCAAATCCCTAAACCTAAACCTACACCTAATCCCAATCTCAACTCCCTACCCTAAACCCAAGCCTAAACATGAAAACCCAAGCCTAAACCCGATCCCGAACCCCAACCCGATTTCCAATGCCTCAACCTTAACCCTCTCAATTCCCAAAGCTATAACCTATAACCTTATCCTAAACCTAACCTAAACCTATAACCTTAACCTATGACCTAAACTTACAACCTTAACCTTATCCTAAAATCAAAGCCTAAACCTATTACTAAATCCTTAACTTATTCTCAAATCCCTAAACCTAAACCTACACCTAATCCCAATCTCAACTCCCTACCCTAAACCCAAGCCTAAACATGAAAACCCAAGCCTAAACCCGATCCCGAACTCCCAACCCGATTTCCAATGCCTCAACCTTAACCCTCTCAATTCCCAAAGCTATAACCTATAACCTTATCCTCAACCTAACCTAAACCTATAACCTTAACCTATGACCTAAACTTACAACCTTAACCTTATCTCTAAAATCAAAGCCTAAACCTATTACCTAAACCTTAACCTATTCTCAAATCCCTAAACCTAAACCTACACCTAATCCCAATCTCAACTCCCTACCCTAAACCCAAGCCTAAACATGAAAACCCAAGCCTAAACCCGATCCCGAACCCCAACTCCGATTTCCAATGCCTCAACCTTAACCCTCTCAATTCCCAAAGCTATAACCTATAACCTTATCCTAAACCTAACCTAAACCTATAACCTTAACCTATGACCTAAACTTACAACCTTAACCTTATCCTAAAACCAAAGCCTAAACCTATTACCTAAACCTTAATCCTATTCTCAAATCCCTAAACCTAAACCTACACCTAATCCCAATCTCAACTCCCTACCCTAAACCCAAGCCTCAAACATGAAAACCCAAGCCTAAACCCGATCCCGAACCCCAACCCGATTTCCAATGCCTCAACCTTAACCCTCTCAATTCCCAAAGCTATAACCTATAACCTTATCCTAAACCTAACCTAAACCTATAACCTTAACCTATGACCTAAACTTACAACCTTAACCTTATCCTAAAATCAAAGCCTAAACCTATTACCTAAACCTTAACCTATTCTCAAATCCTAAACCTAAACTCTACACCTAATCCCAATCTCCTAACTCCCTACCCTAAACCCAAGCCTAAACATGAAAACCCAAGCCTAAACCCGATCCCGAACCCCAACCCGATTTCCAATGCCTCAACCTTAACCCTCTCAATTCCCAAAGCTATAACCTATAACCTTATCCTAAACCTAACCTAAACCTATAACCTTAACCTATGACCTAAACTTACAACCTTAACCTTATCCTAAAATCAAAGCCTAAACCTATTACCTAAACCTTAACCTATTCTCAAATCCCTAAACCTAAACCTACACCTAATCCCAATCTCAACTCCCTACTCCTAAACCCAAGCCTAAACATGAAAACCCAAGCCTAAACCCGATCCCGAACCCCAACCCGATTTCCAATGCCTCAACCTTAACCCTCTCAATTCCCAAAGCTATAACCTATAACCTTATCCTCAACCTAACCTAAACCTATAACCTTAACCTATGACCTAAACTTACAACCTTAACCTTATCCTAAAATCAAAGCCTATTACCTAAACCTATAACTTAGTATAATCTTAAAGCTATTTCCATAAACTGACTGTAGTCTTTTTCATTGTAGACATGGATAAGAGTTGGATGCGAGCTAAGAAATGTGTTTGGCCCGTAGCAGGAGTATAAACAAGGGGTTGAAGAGTTCATGGAATTTGCACGAAATCGGGCAGA